>WFKR01000004.1:10889097-12139930 GCA_025331145.1 Rosa persica
GTTAATACATTGTAGAATTTTCCTTGTAATTAACCCTGTCATTCTCTAGTTCCCAAGCAAGGCTAATCCGGACATTTCCTCTACATCAACGGCTGAAATATACCGTGCTATTAATAGGCCATTCGAGTCCGTCGATTGCCGAAGCCGTCTCATTCGAAACCCGGCGGTGCCTCCCGAGGCGAAACCAGCGCTCCAAGCTGTCACACTAACCAGACCACGTACCCGGATAACGTCACTTGTTCTCTTCTGTTTTCATCTGCATGTAAATCAAGAAAACTGCCTCGTATTCTTCATTGTGGTTGCTGCTATGTTTTCCAGAGAGATGGGTGAAGAAGTTAAGGGAGCAGTCGTGGTTCCGGAATCAGTTTTGAAGAAAAGAAAGAGGGCAGAGGAATGGGGTCTGGCGAAGAAGCAAGCTCTGGAAACTGCAAAGAAGACTAGTTCTGAAAACCGCAAGTTGATTTACGTCCGGGCTAAGAAATATGCACTGGAGTATGATGAACAGGTAAACACTATCATGCATTGCCTCACTCTGTTTTGCCATTCGGGCTTTGGGGCTTCAGTTGTTCTGATGGGTTGTTGAAATATCTTTGTCAGCAAAAGGAGTTGATCCGGTTGAAGCGTGAGGCGAAGCTGAAGGAAGGGTTTTAGGTCAACCCAGAAGCCAAGCTGCTGTTCATTAATTGTCAGGATACGTGGGTAAGCATTTTGGAACATGGTATTTGGTACTACTGATGGAATGTTGCTTACGATTTTACTCTTCTGAAATGTTCAGTATCAATACCATTGACCCAAAAACTAAGAAGATTCTCCAGCTTCTGCGTTTGAGACAGGTAAAACCTCAGCTAGATTTTTTATCACTTAAGCTGTAGTTACAACAGAGTAAATTCATACAATTTACATTCGCTGATTCTTAATGTTCGTCTGGTTACAGATCTTCAATGGTGTGTTCTTGAAAGTAAACAAAGCAACATTGAACATGCTGCACAGGGTTGAACCTTATGTGACTTATGGGTAATGCCATTTTTATTTTGGGACCTAAATAGTCCTGTGGTTGTTTCCAGGTTGCCTTGTTGGTGATAGTAGTTGACTTCAGGTATCCTAACTTGAAGAGTGTCAAGGAATTAATCTACAAGAGGGGCTATGGAAAGCTCAACAAGCAGAGAACTGCTTTGACCTACAATTCTGTTGTTGAACAGGTCTGTAGTCGAGAGTTTATGATTAGTACAGAGTAGTAATAGGATCAATTGTTCTTAATAACACATTGGAATTATTCAGTTACTTTCATGTTAAATCACAGGGTTTGGGTAAGCACGGAATCATTTGCGTGGAGGACCTTATCCATGAGATAAACAACTTCAAGGAGGATGTTCGACCCCATTTCACTGTTGGAAAACAACTTCCTCAGGCCGATTTAAGCTCAAGGCACACTTGGTGGTTTGAATAAGAAGACAAACCGCTATGTTGAAGGTGGTGATGCCGGAAACCGTGAAGATTACATCAATGAGCTCATCAGGAGGACGAATTAGGTCTATGCAGGATGTTTCTCCTCTTAAAATTTTGTTGCCTTCACCTTATCTTTAACAGACTTTTAGCACCTCTATTTTAGTTATTTTGTAATATCTTCGCAGAGGTAGTTTATTCAACGCTTTAATTTTGATTTTGGGAAGCTGAGATTTTCTCAATACTAGTCATTGGAAACATCGAGTTTGTTGAATGTAGTCTGCCTGCTTACCTTTTCAGATGGTAGCTATCGACATTTTACAATTCCAGTCACATAAACTGAATGTGCATTTGGTATCTTAGAAGGATAGCCAAAGTCTTAAATATGGCAGCTGTGTTAGGTGGTGACAGTTGTACCAGGCACGGACACGGCTGGTTAATTAAAACTCATGAAATTTTGTTTGTATTCTGAAATTACCCTTACTTTATTAACGTAAAATACTCAACACTTCCCAAATACACAGGTAACACGTAAATTCTTCTAAATATAAGTAGAATCCTACTTCTCCTTCGGAGTGTATTTCTTTTTGTTCTATTCCTAACCTTACAGTACTTTTGGCAAACCTTTGAGAAATAGCATTACTTGCTATCTTCAGATATATCTTGTTACTTGGCTGCTACCTCAGCTCCTCATATACGTGTAGGCTCCTTGCTGTTTGGCTTACGGAGTAGACACATAGGTATGCCACTAATAAGTCTATCTCACCAGAAAAATGACACGAACACTAGGACCTCGTGTATAAGAAGACTCGTGGATTGAGATTGGTCATTGGAGACGACAAAAGACCAAAGGTACATTAGTTTGAAAGAACGATGGAGGCTCACAAAGAGAGGAGAGAGCAGATGGAGAATGGGGAAAAGAAGAATGCTACCACCACTACTAGTTGCTGCCATCGAGGAGTTGCCGATCCGGTGGCGAAGGCGGTTATTCGAGAATCCATAATCAGTGACAGCAGCGATGGTCAGGGTCGTGATGAAAAGGGTGGAGCTCAACACCCTGATGATGTTCTTGCTTTTTCCCGATGTGTTAACACAATTGACTCTTCACTTGAGTAAATCAATGGTCAATTGTGTGTTGATAACAATTTTTTTTTTTTGTGCGCCATGTTGCTTTTATGTACAGAATCAGATTGATATGAACTGATCCATGTTGGGTTTAGTCTTTCTATTAAAGTTGTTAGAGTTTGGCTCTGTCAAAGATCAGTTAATAAGTTCCTATTTCTTAGGAACCAGCTAGTAGGATTTGACTTCTTCTGTAACTAGATACCATGTTTTTAGAACGTGGACTGTTTTGTTTTCTTATTCCTTATCTCTTTGTAAGGCTTATATAAGCCAGCAACTATTTTGAAGTTGAAGAAGAATCATTCTCAGTTTGAGTGAATATTGTGTACTAGAGTTTTCAACTTAGTGGTATCAGTGCTCCCTCAAGGGGCCTGATCGGGTGTGGTTAGGAACTGCAGTTTCCTAAAAAGGTGAGAAAGAGAGAAACAAAAACTGTGGAAGAGTGAGAGATGTCAACGGAAGGAGGCAGCTTTGTTCAGCCGGCGATACCTAAGTTCGATGGTCACTACGACCATTGGGCTATGCTCATGGAGAATTTTCTCCAGTCAAAGGAGTATTGGCACTTGGTGGATACAGGGATTCTCACAGTAACTGATGGAGTAGAGTCAACAGAGGCACAAAAGAAGACAATTGAAGAGAAACGTTTGAAAGACTTAAAGGTGAAGAACTATCTCTTCCAGGCCATAGATAGAACTATTATGGAAACGATTCTCAACAAGGAGAGTTCAAAGAGCATTTGGGATTCGATGAAACAAAAATATCAGGGGATAACTAGAGTGAAGAGGGCTCAGCTGCTGCAGGCGTTGAGAAGAGAGTTTGAAGTTCTCCAGATGAGAGAAGGAGAGAAGGTGGATGAGTACTTTGCTCGGACACTCACAATTGTGAACAAGATGAAGATACATGGTGAGAATATGAGTCAAATTGTGATTATTGAGAAAATCTTGAGATCAATGACCTCAAGATTTGACTACGTCGTGTGCTCAGTGGAGGAGTCCAATGACCTGGATGTGTTGACAATAGACGAGCTACAAAGCAGTTTGTTAGTTCATGAACAGAGAATGAACTGTCATGGTGGAGATGCAAGAGGTGAGCAGGCTTTGAAGGTCTCTTATGGAGAAAGGTACGAAGGAAGAGGCAGAGGTAGAAGATTTGCTCAAGGTAGAGGGAGAGGTAGAGGTAGGCAGCCTCTAAACAAGGCCATTGTGGGGTGTTTTAAATGCCACAAGCTAGGGCACTTCCAATATGAATGCCCTAGTTGGGAGAACAAAATCAATTATGCCGAGATCGATGAAGAAGAGGAGATGCTCCTAATGTCTTTTGTTGAATCCAACAATTCGAAACGAGAAGAAGTGTGGTTCCTTGATTCCGGTTGCAGCAATCATATGTGTGGAAATAGGCAGTGGTTCTCCAACCTAGACGAAGCATTCAGGCACTCAGTAAAGCTCGGTAACAACTCAAGGATGGGTGTAATGGGCAGAGGCAATATCCGACTTGAGATTAACAGCACAACTCAGGTTGTCACTGATGTCTTCTATGTACCAGATTTAAAGAACAACTTGCTGAGTGTAGGGCAGCTTCAAGAGAGAGGTTTGGCCATACTTATACAACATGGAGAATGCAAGCTGTATCACCCTAACAGAGGATTGATTATACAAACGAGGATGACTACAAATCGTATGTTTATGTTATTGGCTAGTGTGGTACTTGATGGCTCAACCTGTCTGCAAATAGTCACCGAGGATAGCTCTCAATTATGGCATTGAAGATATGGGCATTTGAGTTACAAAGGTCTGAGGACATTGCAGCACAAGAAGATGGTGAAAGGCCTTCCCTTCCTCAAAACCACAACCAAAGCTTGCATCGAATGCTTGGTTGGCAAGCAACACAGAGATGTGGTTCCAAAGAAAAGTCAATGGCGTGCCTCTCAGAGATTGCAGCTCATGCCGATATCTGCGGCCCCATCACACCTACTTCCAACAGTGGCAAAAGGTACCTCATAAGCTTTATCGATGATTTTAGTAGGAAGGTATGGATATACTTTCTAGTTGAAAAGTCTGAAGCATTTACAACTTTCAAAAACTTTAAAAGCTTGGTTGAAAAGGAGTCAGGTGCATTAATATGTTGTTTACGTACTGATAGAGGAGGAGAATTCACCTCCAATGAGTTCAAAAATTTCTGTAAAGTCAATGGTATAAGCAGGCAACTTACAGCAGCCTACACCCCTCAGCAAAACGAGGTAGCTGAACGCAAAAACCGAACTATTATGAATATGGTTCGGAGTATGCTGTGTGACAAGCAAGTATCAAAGAACTTTTGGCCGGAAGCTGCAAGATGGACCACTCATGTGCTCAATAGAAGTCCAACGCTGGTTGTGAAAGACAAGACCCCCGAGGAGATGTGGAGTGGAATTAGACCTAACGTGGACTACTTTCGAGTATTTGGATGCCTTGCTCACGTACATGTGCCGGATCAAAGAAGAACAAAGCTTGATGATAAAAGCTTCCAGTGCGTATTACTTGGAGTAAGTGATGAGTCTAAGGCATATCGTTTGTTTGATCCAGTTGCTAAAAGAATAGTGGTGAGCAGAGATGTGACTTTTGAAGAAGATAAGGGCTGGAATTGGGGGAGGACTGCTGATGAAGCAAAGCTTGACATATTAGATTGGGGAGAGAGTAATGAAGAACAAGATGAGTTTACTGAAGGTGAAGAATAAGTTGAGGATGATACAGATACAGTGGTGACAGATAATGAGGCTAGAGTGACGACTTCATCTTCTAATGAGTCACTAGATGAACCTGCAGCTGAAGGAAGAAATAGAAGGGCGCCGATATGGATGCAAGATTATGAGACCGGTGAAGGGTTGTCCGAGGAAAAGGATGTGAATAATCTTGTTATGTTCACAACTCATGATGATCCGAGTTCTTTTGAAGAAGCTGCAAGGGATATCAAATGGACAAGGGCAATGGATTCAGAGATAGAAGCTATTGAGAAGAATAAGACTTGGCAGCTTACCACGCTACCTCCAGGGGCTAAAAGGATTAGTGTGAAGTGGGTCTTCAAGACCAAATTGAATGAAAACGGTGAAGTAGATTAGTGCAAGGCTAGGTTGGTAGCTAAAGCTACGCTCAACAACAAGGGATAGATTACAATGAAGTCTTTGCTCCAGTAGCAAGGTGGGACACTATCCGAATGGTACTAGCTCTAGCAGCGCAAAAGGGCTGGAGTATGTATCAACTTGACGTGAAGAGTGCATTTCTTCACGGTGAGTTGAATGAGGATGTGTACGTGGAGCAACCACTGGGATATATTCGAAAGGGTGAAGAAGACAAGGTCTATAAGCTCAAGAAGGCGCTATATGGATTGAAGCAGGCGCCACGTGCTTGGTACAGCAGAATCGAAACCTACTTTGTCAAAGAGGGTTTCGAACGATGCAATTATGAGCATACTCTTTTTGTCAAGACAGAAGAAGGAGGTAAGAGGTTCTTGATTGTGAGTTTATACGTTAATGACTTAATCTTTACTGGGAATGATGCATGCATGTTTGAAAGTTTTAAGAGTTCCATGAAGGTTGAGTTTGATATGACGGATTTAGGGAAGATGAAATACTTCCTGGGTGTCGAAGTTATGTAAAATCCTGAAGGTATTTATTTAAGCCAAAAGAAATATGCTCGTGAATTGCTTGAGAAGTTCGGTTTGCAGAATGGCAACTCCGTGAAGAACCCCATAGTGCCCGGCTTTAAGTTGTCAAAAGAAGGAGAAGGTGCTAGAGTTGATGCTACAATTTACAAGCAATTAGTTGGAAGTCTCATGTACATTACAGCAACAAGGCCTGATTTGATGTATGTAGTATGTTTCTTGAGTAGGTACATGGCTAATCCAACAGAATTACATATGCAAGCAGCAAAAAGGGTTTTTCGTTATCTGAAGGGAACGGTGGAGTTGGGTGTGTTCTAAAGAGAGGAGGTGTTGAAGAATTGTTGGCATATACTGATCACAGCACACCAGGTGCCAAGGAACTGTTGGCATATATTGACAGCGATTATGCCGGAGACATTGATGATAGGAAGAGTACATCCGGTTATGTGTTTTTGTTAAGTGGTGGAGCAGTTTCGTGGTCTTCAAGGAAACAACCGGTGGTGACATTGTCTACCACTGAGGCGGAGTTTGTGGCAGCAGCTTCGTGTGCCTGTCAATGTGTGTGGATGCGAAGGGTTATGGAGAAGATTGGCCATTCACAAGACAAGTGCACCACCATAATGTGTGATAACAGTTCGACGATCAAACTGTCCAAGAATCCAGTTATGCATGGAAGAAGCAAATATATAGACGTGAGGTTTCATTTCTTGAGGGATCTTACGAAGGAGGAGGTGGTGAAGCTGGTTCATTGTGGCACGAGTGATCAAGTGGCCGATATTATGACCAAGCCTTTGAAACTTGATGTGTTCTTGAAATTGCATAGTAAACTCTGAGTCCGTGTAGTGCCAAACTTAAACTGAATGCATACTGCAATCAGTTTAGGGGAGGATTTGTTGGGTTTAGTCTTTCTGTTAAAGTTGTTAGAGTTTGGCTTTGTCAAAGATCAGTTAATAAGTTCCTATTTCTTAGGAACCAGCTAGTAGGATTTGACTTCTTCTGTAACTAGATACCATGTTTTTAGAACGTGGACTGTTTTGTTTTGTTATTCCTTATCTCTTTGTAAGGCTTATATAAGCCAGCAACTATTTTGAAGTTGAAGAAGAATCATTCTCAGTTTGAGTGAATATTGTGTACTAGAGTTTTCAACTATCCATAATCAAATTCAGGACGATACAACAAACTATGCAGGTTAGTACTTGATTGATAATTGATGAAATCAATCGAGCTATATAAGGACAAAGCAAAGTGTTTTTTTTTCTTTTTCTTTATTGAGGTATGTATAACTTTGATTTTATCGAATAATAGATCATTGGTAAAAAGTTAAAACATGTTAACTACGACATGATCCGTTTTTTTTGGGGGGGGGGGGGGGGGGAGTGAAATTTTTCACAAGTTCTACCGCACCTAAGTGTGAAATCTCACTTTACCGTTTTAGCTATGGCGCGGGGTGGTGAAGATCTATCTACAAAATGCAAATTCTAATTTATAAACTGCTACCAAGATTAAAAAGAAAAAATACATAAAAAAAAGTCTAAAAAAAAAAATGCTTTAGTTTTGTAAACTTCATCTTCTTCGCGCATGAGGATGTGTTCAAAAAACATTCCATCTATTGTGACGGGCAATTGCAAATAATGCAATCTGTATCTTTGTCTTGATATTGTCGTTGGGCTCTATAACACCTTAACTTCGAATTTTCTCCGATATCTCAAAATTATTAAAAATTGTTTTTCTCTTTTACGAAAAAGCAAATGATAGTGTATGATAGTTTTGGTAATTAATTTCGAAATCAGTCCATCTCATTTTGAGAATATCAAGTTCAGCAGATTTAAAGGTGCCCTCAAAGTGCTGCTTGACTTTTCTTCATTTTTATGGAAATAGGTCAGCCATTTTATTAATATTCAGCAAGCAACACAAAAACAAACATTCTTATGAAGTCGACAGAAAGAATCATTCCTTAGAACCTCAAGAACCCTATTCTAGAAGAATAAAATCTCAGAAATCTCGAGTATACTCACCTTTAGTAAATTCACGCACAATTATTCTAACAAAAACCAAGAAACTTCGAATCTTATATTAAAAAGATTTCAACTAAGGCATTGGTTTTTACAACCCAAACAGAAGTTAAACAATAGTATGAGCCATACAGACCACTAAAATTTACGCAACATTATTCTAACAAAAACCAAGAAACTTCAAAGCTTATATTAAAAAGATTTCAACTAAGTCATTGGTTTTTGCAACCCAAACAGAAGTTAAACAATGGTATGGGCCATAGAAACCCTATTCATAGAGGGAATAGAAAGTGAGAAATCATCCTCCACCTCCATTTCAAAGACAAGCCAGGCCTTACAAGCTTAAGACCCAGCCTACCCACTTCTAGCCATGGGACAAAGCCCATCCCGTCAACCCTAGCCCGGAAAGCCCAAAGCAAGGATTCCAGAAGCAGTCTACCTAGCAAGGAGACAAGGTAGCCCACTCCGGTCGTACGCCGCCATTGACCTCCGTCACCGTAGATCTCTGGTTTTCCACCCCAGAACCTCCACGGGCATCCCTTTCAAGTACAGCCCATGCCCAGTCTCGAAAACCTACATGCCCAGTCGACGGAGCCTCAGCACAATCCGCCATCATTCTTCGCTCCAAAGTCGCCTCAATCGCCCGAAATCGAGTCTTACCGACAGACCAATCCTGACGACCTCCGTCGGTTCCACAATCAATTCTACCCGCCACCAGACTGTCTCCCAAACGAGACGACGCTGGAGTCAGCCAGTATCATGCCTCCATCACGATCTTTGAACCGCGAAGAAAACCACATAGAAAAGTAAGATGGGCACACGGAGAGCACCCCCACCACCGCCGCCCACGAACCAGCCAGGCAAAAGAAGGGATGATATACCTGCCCAACGTAGTTGACGATCACCGTTGCCGGTCAGATTGAAAATTTTGTAGAAGGCCGTCGCCGTCGAGTAAATCCTGATAGAGCTAGGTCAGAGAGAGTTTTTTTTCTTTCTTTTTTTTCTTTTTTTTTTTTTTTTTTTTTTTTTTTTTTTTTTTTTTTTTACTTTTCTTCACTTTAGCACCTGATGTTGAATTTTTAAGTACCATTTTAGAAGTTGTAGTGCTAGTTTTTTATCTCCTAGTAGGACTAATTAAATATAGTATTTTATTTACTTGGTTTTTATGGTATCTGATTCTTAGTGTGTAGCTAATGAAGGCAGATGTGCTTTTATTTCTTAGTTTTCTTTACCGTATTACTGAGAAATTTTCATTTCAACTAGTAGGAGATTCTTAATCATGGATAGATGTAGGAAATCTCCGTTTCACCTCAGTAAAAATGTCAAATTTAAAATTCTGTTAGTTAGATGAATCATGGTATATTATAGGAACTTTCTTTTTGAACATGAAGAGTAAAGTAGTCACATCAGGGTAACTACCTGAGCATGAGCATGGTTTTTTTAACTCAATTATATAGAGTAAAGTTCTCATATCCAATCATTTTCCATAAAATTATCCAGCAATATTTAAAACTTTAAGGAGACATTATCTTGTTAAATGTAGATGTATATCAGCAACTTTATTCAGTAACAACATTGTGAGCCTAGACATAATATTATTGTCATCTGAGAATAAGATATTAAACTGTCTTTAGGCTCAACATTTAATAGCAGTCTCACTGATATAGAACGGATGATGACAAAGATCGAAGAGCAGCTCGATCGTGAAAAATAAAAACCCGGTTTGTTGCAAATTTGGCATTCGGTGTCCTAATCGTGATTGTTATACCTTTCGGAAGGGAACGACGTCAAAAACAAAACTTGTCGCTTTGCAACAATGTATGGGCTTTTTCAGGCTTTCGGATTTTTTCGGGTCTCAAAACTGCAATTTCTTATTTTTCAGAATTTTCTGTTTTCTAGTTTGATTTGGATTTTTTTTTTAACCCGTGGGTTCGTCGTTCTAGGATTTTTTTTTCCGCATATATAAACAGCCTTAAACTGTTGCAGAACCTATTGTTTGTCATATCATCAATCAAATTGAAAGTTTTCTCATTTATCTTTGGTGGACTCCAGAATTCTTATTTTAGGTTTATTGTTATAAACCTAGGGTTACTTCTGACTGCGTCACTCACAATCAAAGATATTAATAGATATAAAGGAACACAAATACCTTCTCCTTCGCAGTAAATATACAAGCGTCACTCACGATCAAAGATATTAATTGATATAAAGGAACACAAATACCTTCTCCTTCGCAGTAAATATACAAGCTTTACAGCTTTACAGAAGGAGGCAATTAAGCTGAAGATTTGTTAGTTTAGGTGCGATTGACTCTTTTTACGTGACTAATAAGCATCTTTCTTAATTAGATTATATGATCATCAAGTTGGAGTTTGCTTTATGGCTTGAATTGTTTAATACAGTTAGCAGTTCTAAGAACTCAAATGACTGGCTTTCTTCCAATATTCTCAAAATGAAGCAAGGAAATGGCCACTTGAAGGCTCAAATAGAAAATTTTTGAGGGGATGTCGGGAGTAGATGAGTTTAGATGACTTCCCACACTAGAATACACTCACCCATGCTTCAGTTTTGCATTTTTGCTAATTTTTGCTTTGGTGTCTTTACTTGTGCATATGTATCTTGATTTTGCTAATCAATTTTTTATGTACACTTTTCTTTGGTCTGTATGTACACTTGAACCAATTGTTTCTAATTCAAGGAATAAAATAAGTCCATATGACATTTGGGGTAATTTTTTTAATTCAGTTTTAATTTTTTTTTAATTATTTTGATATCAAATGCAAGGAATGATATGCAAGGAATTGTCCTTGTATATCAGTTAATCATAGTTAACCTCAGGTATTATATTCTTTGCATTTTGAGATGAACAATTCCTTGCATTTGTGAACTCAAATGTAAGGAATTTGTAGGTTGTTGTATTTGCTCTTTTGTAAAAGGCCTCTTTGGAAGGACCCAAATGCAAGGAATATTCCTGCATTTTGTGTTAATGCAACGAATTTTCAGTTTTTACAAGGAAAACATTCCTTGCAAAAGGCATTTTTTTTCTTCCCCCGGTTCGTAGACTCTTTTTTTTTTGTTCACTCAGAATACAAAGCTTCATTTCATCTTGAGAGTTTCCCGTTACTCATTATAGGGGTTCACAAATGCAAGGAATTTGTAGGTTGTTGTATTTGCTCTTTTGTAAAAGGCCTCTTTGGAAGGACCCAAATGCAAGGAATATTTCTGCATTTTGTGTTAATGCAACGAATTTTCAGTTTTTACAAGGAAAAAATTCCTTGCAAAAGGCATTTTTTTTTTCTTCCCCCGGTTCGTAGACTCTGTTTTTTTTTGTTCACTCAGAATACAAAGCTTCATTGTTCATCTTGAGAGCTTCCCGTTACTCATTATAGGGAGAGTAGGTGCTATGTGACTTGGATATGCCGAGCCATCAAGCGCTTGAATTGCCTGACGTGACATATATATATATATATAAATAAATAAATTGTGTCTGCAACCTCGTCGTTTACGGCAGCATAGGTTTCTTTTTGAACACTTTTGGGCATCCCACTCAGAGTGTGAAGGTGTAGTACAGTGAGGTTGGACGGTCCAAAGCAGGGGTGATCCTATCAGTCAGGCTGCTGGAAAGATTAGAAGTACAGGCCGTGAGCTTCAGGCATGGCAACAACCTACGTTTATGTTTCAAAAGGCTAAGATGAGGTCTGTAAGGAGCAGGTTGGATGAACTATTGAGCGCCTTTCGATCCTATGCATGATGCAGGGAAACAAGCTCTCAATGCTCGGTTCCAAGAGCTGCATACCCAAGAAGAAATTTTTTTAATTCATAAATTGAAAGCTTTGTGGCTAAAGGCAAGAGATTGTAATACTGATTTCTTTCAGGCTTCTAATAGATGTGCACACAATTCTATCAAAGGGTTGCAAAACTTTGATGGTTTGTGGGTGTCGGAGATGATAGAGAATTGAGAAGGTGGTCACAGAGTACTACAAGAGTTTATTTGCTTGTGAGGGAGTTCATGGGACTGCTTTGAATATTATTCTTAATATTGTTCAACCGCGTGTCACTCGAGATATGAATCAGGATTTGATGGCACTTATTCTGATGAAGAGGTTAAAGTGGCTGTATTCCAAATGCATCCATCCAAGGCCTTGGGACCTGATGGGATGTCCCATTTTTTCTTTCAGAAAGTATTGGCATGTGGTTGGATCGGATGTTTGTACCGCAGTTACTCTTTCTTGTCTTCGAGGGTTTTGCCTACTGAAATTAATTTTACACATGTGACTTTAATTCCTATAGTACCGACACCTAAGAGTATGTCAGATTTGTGGCCTATTGCTTTATGTAATATGCTTTGCAGGATTTGTTCAAATGTGTTGGCTAATAGGCTGAAACGAATTCTCAATGATATTATCTCCCCCCTACAGAGTGTTTTTGTTCCAGGTAGATTGATTTTATATAATACGCTGATAGCTACTGAGGTGGCGCATTTTTTACATACTAATAGACGAGGGGATAAAGCACACTTCTCTCTTAAGCTCGACATTAGCAAGGCATATGACAGGTTGGAGAGGGTTTTATTCAGAGTATGCTGTTGAAGTTGGGTTTTCCTGACAATTGGGTTGATCTGGTAATGACTAGTGTTACTACCGTGAGCTATTCTTTTTTGGTGAATGGAAAGGTGGTGGTTATGTGAAGTCATCTAGGGGAGTCAGGCAGGGTGATCCCTTATCACCATATCTCTTCATTTCCTATGCTGAAGGACTATCATCTCTTATTTAACATTCTGTCACTCAACATTGCATTAAGGGAATGAAATTAAATTCAGCAGCTCCAGTACTACATCACCTTCTTTTCGCAAATGATAGTTTTCTATTTGGCATTGCAGATGAGGAAGAATGTCAATAGGTTCGAAATATTTTATACACTTATGAGATTGCCGCAGGCCAGAGGATTAATTTACAGAAAAGTAGTGTGGCTTTTAGTCGACATTGCCTCTAGATAGACAATTGGCTTTGGCAAATATTTTGGGAGTGGAAGGGGTTGATAAGCATGACAGATATCTGGGATTACCCACTCATGTGGGAAGAAGTAAGACTGCAGCTTTCAGTTATTTAAAAGAGAAGCTTACTAAGAAGCTTATCAATCAGTTGAGAGCAAAGCTTCTACGTGGAGCGGGCAAGGAAATTTTAATTAAGGCTCTGGCCCAAACAGTACCTAATTATGTGATGAATTGCTATATGTTGCCTATTGGTTTGTGGGATGACTTGCAGCAACTTTGTGCAGGGTTCTGGTGGAGTGAATTGCTATATGTTGTTGCCTATTGGTTTGTGGGATGACTTGCAACAACTTTGTGCGGGGTTCTGGTGGAGTGACATGGAGGAGAAAAATAAAATTCATTGGCGTTTTTGGGAGCAATTGTGCATTCCTAAATAGGAGGGAGGTATGGGATTTAAGATTTCCATAGCTTTAATATGGCTATGTTGGCCAAACAGGGTTGGGGATTATTACAGAATCCAGGTTCATTAATTGCTCGATTATATAAGGCTTTGTATTTTCCAGATTGTGATTTTTGCATGCTCAGTTGGGTACATCTCCATCTTGTCCTGGAGGAGTATCATGGATGCCAAGGAGTTGTTAGTGCAAGGCCTGCAGTTGAGGGTTGGCACTGGTGACTGGTGAGCACATTGAGATTTGGAAAGGCAGGTGGGTCCTGGATAAGTAACCGAGATGTCCTTCGTCCCCTCCTCCCCATGCAGCACTGCAAATTGTGACTGAACTTATTGATCCAATTTGGAACTGCTGGGATAAAGAGAAGTTGGAATTATTTTTTTCCCCGGCAGAGAAGTGGATTTATTTCTTTCTATCCCTCTGAGTCGGAGAGGGTCGCAAGATAGGCTTATTTGGTATTTCCATAAGAAATGTATGTTCACCACCAATAGTGCTTATTTTGTTGCAAGGGATATTGAACTTGGGATTGTTCTTGCTCCTCTTGTACCTATTGATCCTTTCTGGCCTTTGGGGAAGGCAATCTAGGGTGCCAAGGTACCTGGGAAAGTGGCTATACATGCTTGGAAGTGTTGTGCCAAGTACACTGCCTATGAGGTTGGCTTTGAGTAGGAAATGGTACGTTGGTGATCTGGGCTACTTGTTATGTCCATCTAATTGTGAAGACTCACTTCATTTATTTGCACAGTGCCTGTATGCAAGTAGTGTAGGAAAATTTGGTTGATGGATGCTACTTCCGTCACCAGATTTCACCTCCTACAAGATCTCAATACAATATATTAGTAACGAATAATGATCATAATATTATTGTCATAATAGATTAAATAACAAGGATTGTAGTACTTATCCCTTCAATTATAGGTTTCTGAAGGACACATCATTAGAAAAGAGTTTAAGGTTGAGGCGTGTATACACTGCCCTTAAGAGTAGATTTCGCCCCTCGGAGACAATGTCTCAGTGTAGCAGGTCAGTGGCGCCCTATCCTCCAGGGTACAACAACCTTAATCCTTGTAAGCGTACACTCGCAAACTTGGATCCTAGAAATGCTTGATTTTTCCCTTTGGCATTATGGAAGAGTAAGAACAAAGAACTCACTAGAGAAATGGCTACGGAAAGAAGTATAGAAAATAATGAGTTTCATTGTTTATGTAAGATCAAGAAGTGATAGGTATAGTAGATGAAAAGGCTTAGAGATATTATGCAAATTTAATAAGATAATTATTGGAATATTGTAACTCCCGTAACCTGAATATGCTATAATATTATGAACATAATAAATTAGTAACGGTTTAGAATAAATGTATAGTAAATAGTTTTTCAATGAATTGGGAGTTACACAAAGTATTTTGAAATATTGAATCAAAATTTCCGACAAGTAGTGTGTGGGCTATAGCCGAGATTCCCATTAGTACAAATGGAGCTGCTGACTTCGGGAGTTATTGTTGAGTTTAGCTCGCAATCAACTAAAGAGCACTTGGGCTGGTTACAAGAGTATCAGCGTGCAAATGTGACTGCTCAACAACCCAGCAATCCCAGCAATCAACAGCTGAAACGCTAGTCTGCATCGATGCCGGATTAGCTGAAATGTGATAGTGTAATACTGATGGAGTGTATGTGGAAGCTACAAGAATGGCAGCTTATGGCATGGTCTTTCGCTATGAGGCCGGAAATTTTCTAGCAGCTACAGCTGCCCCTTTGAGGCAAATGTCCTCTCCTTTTCACACGAAGTTGATGGCTATGTTGGAGGGAATGCGACTTGCAGAAACTCTTCAATGTAAGAAAGTTGTTTTTAATCTGATTGCTTACTCTTGATTCAAGCTCTTGCCGAGGAGGAACCAGACTTGTCTAGTTTGGGTTTGCTGCTTGGGGAAGTCAGGGATTTGCAGCATAGAAATCTGAAAGGTGCTATATACACCTCGTGAAACTAATGTAGTAGCTGCAAAGCATGCTTGTCAGTCATTAGAGAGTCAGGTGTGTTTGTTATTACTCCCGAGATTATAAAGAATGAGCTTGAAGTGATTGTAATCACTAATGATTTAATGAAATTTTATATCAAAAAAAATAAATGAATCATACAAAAAACTAACCAAATCAAAAAACATTTAACCGTATGGTTAGCATAATGTTTGTTTTAATTTTATCTAACAGACTACATTTGTTTACACAATTTTTAATGATCAAATGATTATGGATTTGATTGATTTTTTGTAGACATAATTCTTATAAAGAAATTTAAAGGATCAACGGTTGAAATCATTCCATTAGATCATATATTAGTATAAAATAATAAAAATCCTTAAATTTTTAAAGTAAAGAGGCCCTCTATAAAACGGGCATATATATATATATATAATATTATCACTTTTCAGTGATGATAGTGTCATTTTTATTAGTCTTTTTATCTCGTATATAATTTTGATATTCCCCTCCCTAAAAGGAGGGAGGCGAAATCATCTACGAAATCATCTACTCGATCCTATATATGTTTGGCTCGACCAAGAAGGCGAGCAAACAGTCTCTTTTGCTGATGATGCCCTACATGTAAATACCGTGGGGTGTGATCGTCTAGGTTGTCCCGGACCTGATTTCTTACTAAGCTTGTGGATGAGAAGAGCACCAATTTCGTCACAAGGTTCTTCTTTTGCCTTAACAAAATAAGGACTTTTGGTGTGATATCTAACGTCACCTAATCGATACTCAATATTTTAGATTAAGCAAAGCAATCACTGGAAATGTGGGGAAAGCATAAAGGTTGCTAAGGAGATCCTTAGCCTCTCGGTGTCAAGACGCTTTGACTATCTCTGGGTCCAACATAGGTTGAGAGCTTGCTCCGGAGGAGGCTTTGATAATTTGCAGAGATGTCGTTGTACGTGTTTGTGTTGTTGTACTTCATCTTATAGCCTATATAAATAAATATAGATATATATATATATATATATATATATATATATATATATATATATATATATATCAACGCTTCTCCACTGCGGACGTCCGCAATTTTTCTTAGGTACGGATTTCGAGTTTTGACCAACTTATCAGTCATATTTTCACATCTTAACCGTTCAGTTTTTAGGTTCTAATGTATAAATCACCTTTGCAAAATTTCAGCCAAATTGGTGATCGTTAAGACATCCAAAACTGCAATTTACAACAATGTACACGAACGATTCCGGTTCGGCAGATTCGGTTCGTTCGTGTAAATCACAGTTTTGGATGCCTTAACGATCACTAATTTGGCTGAAATTTTACAGAGGTGATCTATACATTAGGACATAAAAACTGAATGGTTAAGGTGTGAAAATATGATCGAAAAGTGGGTCAAAACTCGAAATCTGTACATTTTTGCTTAGTTACGGATATCTGCACCTGAGCAAATATATATATATATATATATATATATATATATATATATATATATATATATATATATATACAGCGGTTCTCCACTGCAGACGTCCGCAGTTTTTCAATCCGTACGGATTTTCAGTTTTGACCCACTTTCCGATCACATTTTCACATCTTAACCGTTCAGTTTTTAGGTCCTAATGTATAGATCACCTCTGTAAAATTTCAGCCAATTTGGTGATCATTAAGGCATTCAAAACTGCAAATTATAACAATATATACAAACGGTTCCTGTTCGATAGATTTGGTTCGTTCGTGTAAATTGCACCTAAGCAAAAAACGTACGGATTTTGTGTTTTTCGAACGAACCAGCCAAATCTATCGAACCGGAACCGTTCGTATATATTGTTGTAATTTACAGTTTTGAATGCCTTAATGATCACAAAATTAGCTGAAATTTACAGAGGTGATCTATACATTAGGACCTAAAAACTGAACGGTTAAAATGTGAAAATGTGATCGGAAAGTGGGTCAAAATTAGAAATCCGTACGGATCGAAAAACTGCAGACGTCCGCAGTGGAGAACCGCTGTGTGTGTGTGTCTATATATGCTACTTACTTGATTTACAAGCATCTTCAACATGCGGATTCACTTTCCTAATAAGACTTAAATATCGCTAAGATATCTCCTCAAAAGGATAAAGATAGGCATTTTTTTTTCTATTTTTATAAGAGGATCAAAGGATTTCACTCCTACCTCCATGTTGACTCGAACCCAGGACCTCGATCCTAGGTAGTAGGCACTCTAATCACTGAGCTAACACCACATCGTCAGGATATAGATAGGCTATATTTTAGGCCACAGTTATTGGCCTTGAATCCAATCAAAACACGGAAAATTATAACATGATCCCGGACCATAGTACACGTGGTGATCCGAAGTGATATTTACTGGCTCATATGACTCGATTGTAGTGATTTCTGATTGGTCTCTTATATTAATTTTTTTATTATTTTTTAATTCTCTGCATGGTCTCCATCACATTCGAGTGATATTATTGGTTGAGACCACCACATGATAATGCCACGTGGTACTCGGAGATAACAGAATAATTTCTAGTTGAACACTTATTAGTTTAGTAACATATCATAGGCAATAATTAATTACCTATAATCACATAGTTATCTTTTAGGCAATATAATTGCCTCTTGGAAACCAACTCTTGGCTATGTATGTTTTGCATTCATATATATTCTTGTTAAATACAATTAAGGATTCGACCAAGAAAAGAAGCTGTTAGCATTTTCTTCCATCTCTTGTTCCATCCTTTCAGCTCCTCATCTTGATGTTCTGATGAGCAAATGGTCTTATTCCCAAGCTTGTTCCTTTTCATACACCTACTGCACGTGTCTCAAAGATCTCTGCTGCTCTATATCCCGTGAATAAATCTGTTGAATCACCATTACTCACCTTCATCATTGTCCAGGAAAATCGAAGTAAAATGATGGCTTGATCATGTACTTCTTATAAGGCTGAAGGTACCGAACCAGTTGGCCCTGAACCTCGGACACTTGCAACAGGGTCAGATATATGCAGTACCCTATGTAATTTCCTTCTCTGCAAATCAGTGTATACTACCACTGTAATTGGCATATGCTAGAGCCCCTTCCTGAAAAGAGGCTGGAAATGTCTAGCACACCATACAAAGGTTTCTCTTGCATCAGTCTGATGAACCTTAAAATGCCACTGTAATTGGCAGAATTTTTTTTTTTTTTTTTTAAAAGGCCACAGGCATTGGCCCTACTAAGTAATATACTAAGACCATGACAATTAGCAAGTCTTAACCTGTAAAGTTTGATATTAAAATCATGCCACAAAATTTTTGAAATACATTCCCCATATGCTGCGACAAACACAATGACATCTCTATAGATTATCAAAGCCTCCTCTGGAGCTAATTCCCAACCTATGTTGAACTCATAGATAGTCAAAGAGCGCCTTGAGACCATGAGGCTAAGGATAGCCTTAGCAACCTTTGTGCTTTCTCCACCGTCACAGTGATTGCTATGCTCAATCTACAATATTGAGTACCAATTCTGTGACACTAGAGATCATACCAAAAGTCCTTATTCTGTTAAGGCAAAAGAAGAACCTTGTAATGAGGTTGATGCTCTCCTCATCCACAAGCTTGAGTAAGAAGTCAGATCCGGGACAGCCCAGAGGATCACACCCCACGGTGTTGGCACGCCGCGCATCATCAGCAAAAGAGACTGTTTGATGAGGAGAATACCAACCTCATCACAAGGTCTTCTGTTGCCTTAACAGAATAAGGACTTTAGTATGATCTCTAGTGTCACAAAATCGATTCTCACTTTTGTAGATTGAGCAGACCAATCACTGGGAAGGTGGAGAAAGCATAAAGGTTGCTAAGGTGATCCTTAGCCTCACGGTGTCAAGGCACTCCTAGACTAACTTTGTGTTCAACGTAGGTTGAGAGTTTGCTCCGGGGACGGCTTTGATAATCTGTAGTGATGTCGCTGTGTTTGTGCTGTTATATTTTGTCTTAGCCTCTATATATATAGGCTACTTACTTGATTTCCAAACATCTTCAACATGCGGATTCACTTTCCTAATAGGAATTAAATATCTCCTACTCAAAAGGATAAAGATATCCTATATTTTAGGCCATATTTATTGGTCTTGAATCCAATTAAAACACTTATTAGTCTTGATAACATATCATAGGCAATAATTTTTTTTTTTTTTGAAGAAGAACTACAAATTTTATTGAGAGGACTAAATTGCACACGAAGTAGAAAGGAATCCATCATAGGCAATAATTAATTACCTCTAATCACGTAGTTATCTTCTAGGCAATATAATTGCCTCTGGAAACCAACTCTTGGCTATGTATGTTTTGCATTCATATATATTCTTGTTAATTAAAATTAAGTATTATATCCTTCCCATCTGTTCCATGTCCAACATACCTTAATTGCATGGGTAATCTTGATTGCTTGCACAGCCCACGTCCATTATTCCGTGAATTATTTCCAATAACTGCAGTCTGCACGTCAAAATCTTCCCTCTTGCACAATCTTTATAAGCAAATCCACTATCTTTAATTATCAAATATTTGATAATTAATAGTAAATCAATGAATATCAAGATTTATCTCAAAATCGCTTTGTCTCCAAGTAGGCTCTACTTAGCCTCTAAATAATATATTTATGCTTTAGAGAAACAGAAATTGAGAGGAATTTGCTATGTATTCTCATTGATAATATGAGTCTCTTTATATAAAGGATTACAATACATAGAATCCAAACCATACAAAGAAAGTAATCATATATTGAATAGGAATTCTAGATTCTTCTAATGTAACCCTATTACCACTAGGTCAAGTAACTTAGAGTTTGGGTCAGACACAGGATAGAGATTTACTTGAACACTCCCCCTTGTGTCGCCCAAACGTGGTGCTTCTCTCGTTACCTCATTAAAAACCTTGCTGAGTAACAAAAACCTAATGAGACAAAATAACCTCGATCGAAGAGGAAAAAGAGCACAACACACCCTTCACGCTTCGAGATGAACATGTGGACATCTCCCCTTGATGTCTGCATCTCCCCCTGATGAAAACGATCCTGGGAGTTAGGATAACTTAGGCAAATGATGCTACCAACATATTTCTCGAAAGTAGAATTTAGGCGTAGATTTAGTGAGTAAGTCTACCACACTGTCCTCAGACTGAACCAGTTCATTTTGATCTTGAGGAGAGTCTATTGTTGCTGATTAAGCTTGGCGATGTGGCTTTGATGTAGCCTTGGTTCATTTGTTCAAAACAAGCAGCATTATCCTAAATGTTCATAGGCCCATCTGTGGTAGACTTCAAACCATAATTATTCGAACATGCGTAATTATGGATCCAATCCATATACATTCACGAACCATTTCATGAAGAGCAATAATCTCTGCATTGTCCGAAGATATAGCGACTAGGGTCTATTCTGCAAACCTCCAAGATATCGTGGTCTTTGTGTGGGAACACTTAACTAGTTTGGGAAGACATTTGTGTGGGTCAGAGAGATACCCAATATCAGCAAAACCTTCCAAAACACTTATGTCGTTTTGTATGGGGATAGAAAACGCAGGCTAACGTTGGCGACGTTTCTGGTGTGTGATAGGTCCGAATCAATCATCTCTCTATAGGGATAGAACAAGCCCATATCAATCGTACATCTCAAGTACCAAAAGATATCTTTTACACTAATGCAATGTCGTCGCATTGACTATATCTAGCTAACAAGTTCACAACATATGAGATGTCCTTGTCTATGGAGCTAAGTACAATAATGAGCCTATTGTACTTATGTAGGGCACTTCCGCCTCTAGCACATCTTCGCCATCATCCTTCAGATGAAGATGATCCTTTTCATGATCAAGAGTACGGACGATCATGGGGGCATTGAAGGCTTGACCTTGTCAAAACGTCTAAGCATCTCTCAACATGATCCTCAAGTTCCAAACCGAGATATAATCCTGTTCTCCCAAAATTCTTCATCTCAAAATCGTATTTCAAGTGTTCAACAGTTTCCCTTACGTCTTTAAGGGCTTCTAATGAAGATCATGTCCAATATGAACCTTGATAGAATCTAAAACTTGTTATGGAAATATGTAGGCACATCCCTTCGCAATCAAGTAGTCACTTTAGTGAGCGTTTCAACTTATTGTAAACGCGCTCCATGGTCTAGAGCCACTTGACTTGGGTAAATGAAGTTCATCATGAACCTTCATATACATTCCGTATCTAGATCCCTACAGAGATACGTAGTGACCACCTTTCTAAACTGCAAGATCAGTTATTCATAAACTACCAAATTGACAGGGTAGTGGAGTGTAATAACATCCATTACGAGAGAATATATCTCATCGTAGTCGATTCGAGGGCGTTTTGTAGCCTTGCGTCATAAGGCGAGATTACTATCTCTTTTTCTCAACACACTTTCTAACGAAGACCTATTAGTCAATAGGTTTTATGTCAGGAGGCTTTGGCATCATTGGCTCAAAAACCTTCCTCTTTGTTAGAGAATCCAACTTAACTTGGATCGCATATTTCCATTTAGGCCAAATTTCTCTACATTGGTATCCGTTCATCAACGGAGCGTGGTTCAATATCACCGGACTCAAAAAATTCATACACAGTGAAATGCACAACTACATCATCAATTATGATGGAGTTTCTATCCATGAGCACTATATTCTCAGGAATAGGTTCTGATATTGAGAATTCCCCCAACAATAACTATAATCTGGAAGATTCTTATGAGATGGATTTTGAGTGTTGATGATCCAAGCATCCTAGCTGGGGTCATGGCCTATAATGCCAGAGTACCACTCTCTATGGCATTGGCTCCATGCCTACCTCCGTGTAGAGTGGCACAACGTCCTCTCATCGGAACAACCATCCTTGCAGGCATGTTTGCAGCAGATATGTGTGATCTCGTCACCTTAGTGGGGATCGAGATGAGATATAGTGGGGACAGACCACGACAATTCATGTCATTCCTGTTGAACATCCGTGTTCTTATCTCCCCCTAATGACAGAAAGACTGTCTCATCTAAGTGACAATCTGTAAATCTAACGGTAAGGAGATCGCCTTGCAAGGGCATTAAGTGGCGGATGATCGTTAGAGTCTCAAATCCAACTTAGTTGCCCATTCGTCTGTAAGGACTCATCATAATGCACTGTGGCAGTGCAATTGGTACATAAATAGCTCACTCAAATATGCGTGAGCACGAAATACTTGTACTCAGTCACTAGCTGTAACGCAGAGATAGATTATGGCAGTGGGTCGTAGATGAATTAGCATAGTTGCATGTAATATTGCATCCCCCCAAGTGGATATAAAAAGATTGGTATGCATTACCAATGTCCGTACTATCATCGTAGTCATTTTCACAAGACCATTTGGGTGTGTTCATGGGAATATGATGTCCAACATCAGTCCTAATGCAATAACCATCGAAAGTCTTCGATGTAAACTCTCTAACATTGTCAAAGCCAATTAACTAAATAGGATGATCCGGGGAGTGAGCCCGTTTGTCATATGATATGTGCTAGGAGTGTAGTATAAGCAACATTTACAGGTGGATAATGGCACCATACGTGACCAGCGTGTTTGCGTGTCAATCAACATCATGGGATATTTAAACGTCCGCAAGTTGGTTAAATCAGTCCACAGAATCCTCATGGATTCTATGTAAGATCATAATGAGTATGTTCATTTCCTTTGCATAGGACGGTCTTAGTCTTAATTTCCCTAAAAAGCAGGCTTTGTAAAAGGAACGTGAAGCTTTAGAAGTAACCAAGGAGGATTTTGGTTGGGTCTGAGCGTCTGAAATGCTATTTGAAGCAAAGTTGGTGATTGAAGCATCACTTGGGGCGCCATCACTATGATGGAAGCCATCCATGGCGTCATGGATAGGGACTGTGCTAGCCCTGATGGTGGACGGCGGTGGTGCCAGAGGCAGCGGCGGCGGTCACACTTAGTCCAGGAATCAACTTTTGATTCATGTTTCGTTTCGCTCGAAAGAAAAGATGTCCATGTGAAATCTGCAAAAGAAGGATCATCATATCATGACTAGGTCATTCTAATCCTATCGTGATAAAGCTAATATGTGTCTAAATCCAAGAGATCTTCTCTCATAACTTTTATTGGATTAATAGCTCGAATAGTGACATAGAGTCGACTAGAGAGACACATAAACTTTCCTAAGATGCGCCTTTGTTCGCAATCATTAGAGACATTACAAAAGAACTCCTTTTCGTTTTCTACATGCGTTTTCGCATGAAATCCGTTGACTGTTCACAAGTGTAATTTGCTCTAGAAGCGTAGAGAGTTTTTATGACAGTAATCAAGGTGCCCTTTGACAAAGGGAACTTGGGCTATTTCATGTCCTTGAATTAATACTGATGGCCCAGCAATCGTAGTCATAAAGTAATATTCTCATAATCAAAATTGAGTCATAATGAAAAGAACTCGAAATTTTATTCATAAGCCAACGCAGTTACATCATTGTCTCTTTGATAAAAGAAAATCTATTCTAAAATGCTAGTTAATGCAAAACAATAGTAATCGACTAACTTCTTTCAGTAATTCCAAAAATAAATGTGACCAGGTGAGTAGATAAATGTCGGTGGAGCAAGGCTCGCTTAAGTACCACTAATCTCAGAACCTTTCTAGACATCACACTTACTTTGGGTGAGCCTACTTTGAACAGAGACTAAACCATTTGCATCTACTATAAAAAGATGTGGCAATTGCCTATTACGTCTCTTGAAAAAATAAAGACTTAAACAGAATTGACAATCTATTTATCCCAGCCAGATTTGTAGTCTTTAACCCTGTACTCTAGATCATCTTCTTGATCTTCTTGTTCCACATAGTGAGCTTCTCTTGCTTCACAATATGCTTTATAGGTGGTAACAATATTTCCACGAGCTCTATAAATGTGTGCCCAGTGACCGGACAATCCACATCGGGAACATTCATCTCTGTGCTGAGACTCCATTGATTGAGACGCTTTGAAAGCATCATTAGGATGGCTCTTAGTGTTGCTGGCGCCACCAACATGGCCAGAGGCGTTGCCTCTCTCTCTTTCCACATTGACCTCTTCGGTTCCGTGTTCGCCTTTTTTGGCGGTTACTTTCCTCATTAGAGCGATAATATGGATCAGAAAGTCTTAAGATTGTCCCAAGATTTATGGTTTGGCTCTTGGCGCCCTCCCTTAGGGGCGCCACTATAACTGGACTCCGGAATATGCTCTGTTCCCACGGGTCTCGAATTATAGTTCTCCACAAGGATGTTGTCATGTTTTTCAATGACATTCATAGCTCCAATGAGCTCATGAAACCTTGTGATCCATCCTGCAGTAACATCTATTCAATATTTCTTTGCAACCATCAAAGCAGAGACTAGGAAGGTAGAGAGAATCCTCTCAATCCACATCGCATCTGTGATATCTTTTCCACAGAATTCCATTAAGGATTTAATGCAAAGTGCTTCCGAGTTGTAATTAATAACTAATTTGAAATCACAGAAGCGGAGGCTATGCCATCTCACTTCTAGTTCAGGAAGCAGGGAGTCACGGACGTTGCCAAATCTTTCTTTGAGTGAGACCTATAAGCTTGTTAAGACCCAAATTTTCATATAATAAATTTATGTAATTCAATAATTGTTCTATTATTTGAATTATAATATTTGGGATAAATTCGTATGTCGTAGTTTGAGAAAATTTGTTTCGAATGATTTTATTTTCGAAAACGAACGTTATTTAGGGGGTCGTGAAAATCGATTTTTTATACATTCATAATTTGGGAAAACTTTCTTCATGAAAATTGTAGAGCTCGTCGATACGAGTTCGTGCATATGTGGAATGTAATATTCGGAGTTTGTATGAATTTATTACGAATATTTGAAAATTAAAATTTTTCTATAAATATAAGAAATTTTTTGGAATTTTCAGAGACCCAAAAAAAATCTCTCAACCCATTCTCTCTCTCTCTCTATCTCCCGTGCGCAGCCTCCTTGGCCGACCCGACGACCCAGTCGCACCCCCCCCCCCCACCGGCTTGTCCCGCCGCGGCTCCCCCACCTGGATCTAAGCACTCCCCCGAGCCAAAAACCCGACCCGGCCAGATTTTGGATTTTTCAGCATCACCTCAGCTGATCCTCCCCATTTTCATGATCACCTCATCCTCCTGATCATCCCCATATATGGCATGTATCACGATTTTGAGTGTAGAGAGTTAGATCAAGGATTGAAGATTGACGGCTCTGGTTGGATCTGGAAACGTGATCAGAGGGCCAGATTAATCCAACTTCAAAGCCCGAGATAGGATGATCTACACCAAGTCAAGCTTAGCTCCAGGTATGAAAATTACTCATCTCTTCATTTTGAAGAAGTTTGTAGTTGACAACTTTTGCATCTGAGGTGGTTAACCGGCGTTGACCGCCTCGCTGACCACCGTCTGACCTCCGTGTTGTGATGCGTCGGACCATATTTTGAGTTTTCATTATCTAGGCGATGATCTATGCATCCATACGAGCGTTTTGATATATAATATGGTCATGCTACAAAAAGTTGATAAATAGTCAATTTAGGTTTTTACACTCCTATTTAACGTTTTGACGTTTTATCTTCGGTTCACGATTTTTGAGATCTAACTGTCGGTTTTGCTTTAAATTTTGATATGATGATCATATGACTATCCCGATGACTTTGTGTGATCACAGACGAAGATCCGACCGTTGGATTTCATATAATTGTAAAACAGTGATTCGAGAGGCGATTCATGAGAATCCGTCCGTCGGATTTTCATATAATTTTGCCAGGATGTTTCCAAGGGCGATCCGTGAGAATCTGACCGTTGGATCATCGTTTATTTGATCCGACCGTTGGATCGTCTTTATTTTAGAATCTGACCGTTGAATCGTCATTTAAATTTATTTCGTGTTTTGTTTGCTAAGAAAAGATAGTACTTGATTAGGTACTTAACTGTTGGATTTGAAGAGCGATTGGATTATTGTGATTTTGCCTTTTGGAAGACACAGCGGGATAAGAAGTGAGTAAATCTCACATAATTCATATTACGAACCAAATGTCGTTAATTCCCTTATTTATATTGTGATTAAAATGAAAAAGGTTTTATGGAAATAAATATCTGTTTTGAAAAGTATTGTGTATCGTGTAACATTTAACATTTTGGGTCCAGTGTGGCTCCTTTAAATGTTTTGGTATTTATATCATGTATTGTGTAACATTTTAGGTCTAGTGTGACTCCTTTAAATGTTTTGGTATTTATACCGTGTATCGTGTAACATTTTGGGTCTAGTGTGACTCCTTTAAATGTTTTGGTATTTATACCATGGATTCAAATAATTACGAGTTGAGGATCGTGGATCAAATATGATCGTGGGTAGAAAAATCAGAACTCCACGTCTTTGGCCTGGTTAGTAGATACGATCAGTTAGAGCTCTAGTCTGTCTGTCATAGTATGACATGAAAGCAGCGAGTTGGATTACTCGTGATCATGAATACACTTTCGAAATGAGGTTGAATGTGTTGGTTGAGTTGAGATTGTTTTGGGTAAAAAGTTGTTGATTTACTGTTTAGTTCTATTTACTCATACGGGCTTTCAAAAGCTTACCAGGTTTTGTGTTGTTGCAATCTTGGTACACTATTCAAACGGTGTAGCTGATAATCCTGCAGGTCAGGAGAATCATGGTGGTGATCGAGCTGTTTAAAGTGACAGCATTTATTTTATTCGCTTTTCTTTTGTGAGGTTTGTTATGCTCATTTAGAGCTTTACAATTTACATTGTGTGTGAATTGTAATAATTAACTCGAGGATCTTGGCATTTTATATTCGAGTGACGAGTGTTGTGTTTGTTTTAAAAAAACAAAATAATAATTCTGGATGTTATTCGAATGAGTTATTTAATTCACGTTTTGGATTTGAAATTGTTATTCAAAATTCGGGGCGTGACAAAGCTTCTAGGATCTTCTTCATTCATATACTCGTACTTGAGCGAATCATCCATATGACGTGTCATTAGGATGATAGCTTTCGCCTTATTTGCCTCTAAGGCTGCTCTATTTGCTTCCAAAGCTTGAACTTGCTCACAGTTATCACGTCCTGGCTAGGCTCAAGAATTGTATCCAGGATTCCATTGGCCTTGAGATGCTGGCGAACATCACGAACCCACTTGTGATATCCAGAGCTAGTTGCTCCCAATTGAGGGAAGTCCAATTTTTTTAGGTTACTCATCCTGAAATAGAACAAGAAATTAGGGTTAGTTTCGAAGCGTAAAAGGTTACCACGAAAACATATAAAATTTTCTAAGCGTAGTCGCTCCCAAGAAATTAGGGATTTCTGAGCGTAGTCACTTCTAAGAAAATAAATTTCTGAACGTAGTCGCTCCCAAGATATTAGGGATTTCTTAGCGTAGTCGCTTTTAAGAAAATCTTATTCCAAGAGGGGTTTTGGATTAGATCGAAACAACGATGTATGTGGTTAATCGTTTTCTTCTTAACAAACTCTAAGTTTGGAGGACTATAAGCTCCAAGCTTAGAGTGAGCACGAACCCCCACATTTCGGCTTTTGGTTTCCTCTATAAAGAAGAAAGAGGGTTAGAAGAATGGAGGTTGCAAGTCCCAAGAAAAAGAAGGGAAAAAGAAGAAAAACTCAAAAACGGGAACTTTTAGTAAAACATACCTCTTAGGACTGCAAAGCCTATTTGATCCTTGTTGTATGATTGCTGATGAACTTTAGTCCTAGTGCAGGCGAACTGATTTGTAGGATTCAAGTGTGGTTCTCGATCCTTGTTATAAGATTGTAGGCTGCTATCAATCCTAGTTGCTGAAACTAGCAGATGAGAAGCGGGCGGGGCTGCTGCTAGCAGGCTGCGCGTTGGGCAGACGCTATGGGCTTACGTGACAAGTGCGGGGTGGTGCTTGCAGCATATGCTGCGCATTGGCTCGCAACGTAGGGTTGCAGAGATATGCTATCGATCTTAAGCTAGGATTGCAACCTAGTTTGGGCAGATAGTGAAGTAGATGCTCGGTGGATGCGGTGCTTCAAAGGCAAGCGACTGAACTTGTGCGTAGGCTAGTAGCAGCAGAGGCTTGCAGCAGGAATAGGCGCACGGGCGCGCAGGAGAGGTGCACCGCAAATGGCAGGGAATTGGAAAAAGGATTTTTGGGTTTTTGGCTTCTTGAAACTAGGGTTAGGCCTCGTGCTGATAACGTGTTTTATAAGATTGTAGGCTGCTATCAATCCTAGTTGCTGAAACTAGCAGATGAGAAGCGGGCGGGGCTGCTGCTAGCAGGCTGCGCGTTGGGCAGACGCTATGGGCTTACGTGACAAGTGCGGGGTGGTGCTTGCAGCATATGCTGCGCATTGGCTCGCAACGTAGGGTTGCAGAGATATGCTATCGATCTTAAGCTAGGATTGCAACCTAGTTTGGGCAGATAGTGAAGTAGATGCTCGGTGGATGCGGTGCTTCAAAGGCAAGCGACTGAACTTGTGCGTAGGCTAGTAGCAGCAGAGGCTTGCAGCAGGAATAGGCGCACGGGCGCGCAGGAGAGGTGCACCGCAAATGGCAGGGAATTGGAAAAAGGATTTTTGGGTTTTTGGCTTCTTGAAACTAGGGTTAGGCCTCGTGCTGATAACGTGTTTTAGAGAAACGGGAATTGAGAGGAATTTGCTGTGTGTTCTCGTTGATAATAGGGGCCTCTTTATATAGAGGATTACAATGCATAGAATCCAAATCATACAAGGAAATTAATCATACATTGAATAGTAATTCTAGATTCTTCTAATGTAACCCTATTACCACTAGATCAAGTAACCTAAAGTTTGAGCCAAACACAGAATAGAAATTTACTAGAACGATTCCGAACCTGTCGATAATTATCGACAAGATTTCGGCCACAGATATTGACCTGGTTCCTTCAAGACATTCCTTGTTAGGAAAAACGTTAATTTGGGTTCAAACAATATATACTCAGCAAACTGCCAAATTCCCATGCGGACTTGTGAGGCTATTGATAAACTTAATAGAAATTTCTTACGGGGTGGTACAAGCGAGAAAGAAAATACATTTGATTAGCTTAAGATAATGTGTGCAGACCCAAAAGCAAAGGTGCCTTGGGAAATCTGATATGAACAAAGCCATGTGGGCAAAGGCTAGCTGGAAGGTGGTTAGTGGTGCCAAACGTATAGAGCAAAGTACTTGGAGAAGAACTGCTTGATTGATACAAAGTATAAAAATCCTCCCAATTGCTCTAGCACTTGAGCTAGTGAAGCTCAAGGTGCTCATCTGTTGGGGGGGGGGGGGGGGGTGGGGGTGGGTGTGGGGTTCTGGCTTGGAGTCGGTGATGGTTGTCTGTTAAATTTTTGGTCTGGTTTGGGAATTTTATCTTATAAAGCTATTGATGAGTCTATGGTTAATTCTGAGAGTTTGGTGCAAGTTTTGTGGAGAAGCAATAGGTGGGATGCGAGTTTATTAGGCTGTCGACTCCCTGAGTGTGCTGTTAAGCACATCACTATGATTCCTATCAGTCCTTACTTTACCTATGGTTGTGTTACTTTGGAAGGCTGTGGTTGTAAACAAATGCTAGCGTTCCATCCCTTATGTTCATTGGAAGTGCACATGAAAATTTAATGTTCCCCCCAAATTAAAGAATTTTGCTTGGCTCATTGCTCAAGGCAGATTACTTACTAATTCCCATAATGGATACATGCACAATATTGGTAGAGGTGATATTGATCAAGCTGAAATTTGGGGTATTTACATTGGTCTGAAAATTGCCATGGATCTTCAAATCAAAAAATTAATTTGTACGGTGATTCTACGGTGTCTGTTATGCTTAATAATGGCAGTGATTCTGGTACTTGGATCTCTGTTTGTCAAGTAAATTTAGGCATTGGAGAGATTTTGGACTGAAGCTTAGGGTATTTAATATGGTGTGAAGCTGGTGTGTTCTCGTATCTTGAGATTGAATCAGATCTGCCAATCCTAGTTCATATGCTGCACCCTGCAGGGTAACAATGTTGATTTGCAATTTTGCATCCTCTGGATCTCTAATTGCTCGCTGCTCGAAATCTTGTGAATGTCCATTTTACTAGTACTTTCCGAATGTAACATAAATGCTGATGCCTTGGCAAAGAATAGCATAGAAAAAATCATCGTCTCATCACTTGAAGCTCCACCTATCTACGCTTCACAAGCTTTGCCTCATATAAATGAAGTTCCAAGAACTGAAAGATCTGGAAATGGCTATTGTGGCTAGTTAGTTCAAAGAATTTTTCGGCCTCATGGGCCTCCCTTGTAACCAAAAAAGGAAAAAATATACGACATTGCAAACACTGAAACACGCATCAATTAACAAAATGAAAGAAAACAGTTTTTGAAAAAAAAAATAAAAAACAAAAAACAAATGAAGGTAACGGTCACTGCATTTGCCAAAAACTAGTATTACTAATGAAAATTCCTGTGTGTCGCTTACAACACCTGAAAATTAACCCGTACAGAAACTATGATATTGAAACACTACGCTAAAGCAGCTAAGATGAAGAAAGAGGAATTGGTTTCACCGCACTTTGGATTCGACGAAATGCTGTCTTTACTCTTTCCTTGAGGCCTTCATTTTCACTTTCAACGTCCCCGCTCTCTTTATCAAGCTGCGCCACATTTCCATCAACACTGATCACCAACTTCCCATTTTCTCCAGGCTTCACATCCCCAAAGAGTGATACAAGAAGTGCATGAATGACCTTTTCCGTCTTCCTCCCATTCTCTTCCTCTGTTGTTATATCTTCTGATTCAATGACTACCCTGGGGACTTCTCTGTTGATATTCAAAATTAGAGCCACAACGGAGTCTGACACCATGTCACTTATAGGATCTGACATCCAGTGCAGTGAAACATGTTTATCTGTATCCTGCCTCACAGTCACTCGATCATGCACTCGCAACGTCGGCACTCCAGATTCCTCATCCACAGAAGATACTACGCTCTCATACATTTGCCTCAGCCGATGTCTTATCACCATGAAGCCAGTAGTATACGGGATAGTAATACGTTGAGTGACATTTGCCGTGGACAGCTGCGAGAAAACATGAAGATCTTCAGAGGCCATTATCTGATAACTGAAGCCTTTTCTAACCACTAAACCGCTGACTGTTTCACCAACTTCCGGGGCTCTCTCAGCAAGCCTTCCAATAGCTTTAGCCATTTTCTGCGAGTTAAAATACATTTCAACAGACTGACAATTCTTTGGTGTGAGGATTTTTGTGTTGCGATCACGAAATTGAGTCATGAGCTTCTCTTTCAGCCTTCCCATCTCATGAGCTTCTCCATGAACAAGGATTATGTTAGGAGGCCTCAGCTCCTCCAAAAATGCACATGTCTGAACAGAGTCTGCATGAGCAGCGAATGAAATGTAATGGATTGACATGTTGAGAGGAGCGGCAAGCCCATTCATAAGGGTAACCTCTTTCGGTTCATTCATGATTGTCTTAGCAAGTGTCCCCTCAATCACATAACCCGGAATCACACACGCATTTCTCTTATCAGAGCACCACTTATCAAATAGCTGCCTTGACAGCCCGCTTTGAATAGTACCAGGGCTTGCCATCACCACTGAGGGGCCAACATCTTTGAAATTCTCAACGCTGTTTAATGGTGATATGTGGTTGAAGATGAAGGGATTTGACTTGGCATTGCGGATCCTATCGTTCATTGAAAGGGTGTACGTCTCATAAACAGACAAACATTTTTTTGCCAGTGGGGAAGCATAATATATAGGAATATTATGGAGCTCTGGATGGTTTGACCAATACTCATCAAGAATCAGGAGAAGTTCTTGGGCACGGCCAAGTGCATATGCAGGAATTAAGACACGACCCCCTCGAGAGATTGCTGTGTGTATAGCTTCAGTGAATCGCTTCTCTCGGACGTTTCGAGGTTGATGGTGCTGGACACCAAATGTGGACTCAATGATGCATATATCAGGGGAGAACTGTGGGATCTCAGCAGCATGGAGGTGTCGGTCTTCTTCACGTGAATAATCTCCAGTGTAGAGGACCCTAACACCGGCAATATCAACCATAAACATAGCAGCACCAAGGACATGACCTGCAGTGTAGCACCAAAACCGAATGCCCTCAACTTCTACTGTTTGGTGGAAATCAATAACCTACAATTACCAAGCCCGTCAGACAAAAACCATGAGAAAAATCATTCATGTCCTGTTTTACTTAAAAGGATCCAACAATAGATGTACCAGAAAATGGATACAGGCATCAGCATACAAATTAATATTGTACTTGCAGGAAAAAAAGTGCATAACAATGTACAGATGGCAGTGAGAATGAGGTTCCATTGATGAAAAACATTAATTTGACCCAAAAAAAAAGACATTAATTAACCAAACTACTGATATTTCCGAATGCCCTGCAGCAATGATCAATAAAGATCATGGACATCTAACTTAGATTCTTTATTTTTCTTTTTCTTTTTTAACAGCAGCATCTAACTCAGATTCTAAGACACTTCCACCTAGTGAACTTTGAGAATTTCATTGACAGAACATACAACCCATATGAAACTGACCAAACTTTAAAAAAAAATATAATCCCAATGCTAATCTGTGATAGGTATTATTATTATTATCATTATTTTTTAAATGAAAAAAGCATGGGTTAGGTTATTCAGTAGGGACTTGGGAACAATAACAGGCTGAAACAAAATACATTCATCATGGGAAACAACAAACCTCAATTTTATCCATAGAAGCAGCTATGTCCTTCTCATTGAACAACATATCTTCAACTGAAACTTTGCTCACTTTCATATAATCTGCCAAAAGCAACTTATAGATAGCCTTTGTTGCATAAGTCATAAAGACTCGGCCCTTGAATGTGGTCTATCAAAGGTTATAGATATGTTAATTATCTGAAATCGAAGAGAGAGAGTTTAATTTTCATTTAGAATGTATAAAGTATATACCTTCTCAAGGAAGTAAGGTAGCGATGCAGCATGATCCAAGTGAAAACTGCAAGAAAAAGTATTGACCTAATATTAGTACATAGATGATAATGAAATGAGGTAGCAGAACTTTTTGTTCGTACAAACTAACAGGAAAAACCCAGAGCATTCGGAACTTTTACAGGAGTTAGATAGCAAAAGGTGGAAGACAGACACATGCACATATATGTAGCAAGAAAAAGTATGACATGTAAAAGGCACCAGCCGATCTAGAAAATACATTATGTTCATACATTCTTCACAATAGCCTGTAATTGCGATGCATGGATTCTCACATGTGACAAAATTCTCTGCGCAGTTGCAGATGAGCATGGTACAAGTACAACTGATCCTAAGAAGAGAGCCTCTTTTAATTTCCTTCATTCTCATTCTAAATTTTTTTTCCCCTGTTTGGTGACTGGTCATCCACTCATCCTCGAGTCAACTTGGGATCTACCACTTAAAGAAGGGAGACTTATGCCACTAGACCAAATGGGCGTAGACACCTTGATTATTGTTTGGGTGACTTTTGTTATGCTTTATGCATTCTTCTTTTCAGTTTACTGTTGGATGAGAGTGGTACCTTTTTGGACTGCTGCTCCATTAGCACTAACATAATTATTATGTTTCCCGGAAAAGAAATAAAGTCAGAGACTTGAGCAAAAAAAGATAATGAATTGGGGGAGATGGAAAACTCCTCCTCAGCAGCAAATTTTGAGAAGAACTAATGAATGCCAAAGACGAAAAAATGGTAGGACCTTCACGGAGTTCTTAAGACATCTTAGTTATTCTCCTCTGGCGGCAAAACCTAAGAAACTCTTTAGCAGATCCAAGTGATAGTTAAGGCGATTGCTCCACTTAAATTTTTTCCAGACATTCACGTGCTCAACACCTCCCTGTGTTTGCTCATTCTTTGATGGATTAAGGGGATGTTGTTTGCTAAAACGCTTGAAAGAGGCTTAGGCAGAGGCAAAAGCTGCTGAGGGACTGGGAAGGCTAAAAACAGTTCAAAGAATTGCCTCCAAGAGGTTAAGCAAGGACAACTGAACAAGCAAAGCATGCTGGCATACTAGCTTCATCTATTAGAAAAGGAACTCTACAAGATTAGATTTGATTCTCACCCCTATTTAACATATAAGATGAGGAATCAAATTTTATGAGCTAAACTATTAGGATGTTATAAGAACCATGCAATATCCTCCTTAGAGCACTTTAAAGACATAGCAAGCAAAAGATTAATGACCGGATACCTTAGTACCTAATAATAACAATAATCAACCCAACAAGCACATGCCACAAAGTAGTTGAAAAACAAAGTAGAAAACTTAAATGTTTAAAGAGCCATGAAAGAAGCTTTAGCTTTCCGATTTAATTCATCTACTCCAATAAGGTTGAGAAAGAAGGTTGAATCAATTTTATACAAACAGGACTAAATCATTGGGGTTATCTAGATAAAATAAAAAAACTTCTGGACCCAACGTGTCATGTATGATACAACACAGGGTTGTTTTATTTATGGGTGCACAAACAAGTGGTGTCTGAGAAGCGAGGACATAATAGTACTAGACAAGTAATACAATACAAGTCTTCAAGATACTATGAAGTAGAGAAAATAGAAACATACTGGGTTATGAGAAGGACATCAATTGTGGAAGGATCAATCTCATCAAAATAGGGCAAGGCAGCCATGCCCGAGAAAGCGGGATTGATTCCGCAATCAAACTATCAAAGCACATACAAAGTGAGTGAGTGAGTGAGGAGAGAATGAATGAATGATTGAATGAATGAAGAACTGAAGAGAAACATACCAAGACATTTTTGCCTTTGTAGGACATGTACACGCAAGAGCGACCAACTTCGCTACCACCTCCTAACGGAGTCACAATCAGCTTATCTTCCTGTTTTGCTGCTGAAGACGATGATGCTTCACGCCTCTTTTGTCCCCCCATCGAAGCCATTTCGGTAAAACAGAATCTGAAAAGTAATCAGCTAAATTAAAACCCCAAGGCCACCATACACACACATGAGGAAGCTCAATTGAATTTCAGATTCTTACCTGTAGTCTTCTGCTAATCCCAGCCGTGAATTCTTGCTATTAGGTTTCTACATCCAAAATCAGCAACACCCATTCAAATTAAACCGAACAATTTGATCAGCAATTTACAGATTACAGTAAAAATACACAATTCTAGTAAGGTTATGTAGAAAGAGAAATAACCTAAAATCGGCAGCTGAACTGGGTCCGAAAAAAACTGAAAGTAAGAGATGAATCAATCCATACTCCCGGTGGAGTGTACCCAAGAAAAGCAGGGAAGCGCTGAAGAGAGCGGAGAAGAGGAACAGACCTGGTGCTCCAAAATATATTGAGACAAAGCGGTTTTGGTTTTTTGTTTTTTTTCCTTCAAATGGAGACAAAGGCAGAGCCTACCCTATTCCATACACGAGGGGTGGCAAACGGGCCACCCACGCCCACAGCTGATCTTGAGCGGTCAAATTCATAATTCATGTCGTGTTCTAACCGGCTGATTTATTATCGTGGTTGGATTCATGCTTACGCCCGGTCTGGTTCATGACCCAAGCTCATGTCGTGCCGAGTCAATAATCTGAGCTCGGATCATTCTAAAATTAGACAAGATTTTAAAATATTAATTTTGAATATTTAATTTTTTATTTGTAATTAATATTGATTTTATTAACTATTTCGAAAAATAAAATAAATAAAACTCAAACACTTTTCTATTAGTTTTTATATTCCACTATAAGAAATAAATAAATGAAGAAAACTCAACTCAAAAGATTTAATATCATATATATATATATATATGTTTGTATAATTTATTGTTCTGAGATTAATCTTCTTTAATAAATACATTTAATATTTAATAAAAAAATATTTATGTCAAAACAAAGATATAATGTTTATTTCACTGCTTCATCTATATTAATGGAATTGCACGGTACAATTGTCATGAAATTGTGAATGGAGAAGTTTAATGTTCAAATCACATCATTGGAAATTTTTTATTATTTTAAAAATAAAAGTTAATTTTATATTTGTCATGGATCAACCCACAATATATCGTGTTCGGGCCGTACCGGGTCTATAACAGGCTCGGGTTAGACCGGCCCATAAGCTAATATACTTCAACCCAGTCTGGCTAGTTAGAATGGGACGTGCCAGTCCAGCCATTTGTTAATCGTGCTCGGGTCGTGCCGATCCCATTTTAAACTTGTCGTGTTTCGGTTTAGCAACTCATTTGCCACCTCTGCCTACAGTGTATATACACTAGCAAGCCAACCACCATCAAAATGGGTGATCCGGTTTTTTCTCTTCCCCTATGCCACCTCCGGCCATGAAACCAATCCCAAAAAGTTCACCTTGTCCGTCTAACCATTGCCCGAGCTCCACCATTTTCCATAACCGCCACAATGGCATACTGAAGAGGAGAACCAAAAAGGGGTTGTAACTAGGTTCTTCCACCTCCGCCCACCTCGAGCTTCATCATTACTTGGATTGTGTCCCTCTCTTCCATGCAGTTTCAACATCACTAACCTTGCACATCAAATCGATCTCAAGGTGGCATATCGAAAAGGAGAAACCGAAACTGATTGCAACCTGATTTTTCCTCCTCGAACCACCTTGAGCTCCACCATCACTTGGGCTGTGTTCCTCTATTTCTTGCGATTCCAATGCCACCAACCATGCACAACAAATCGATATGTGGAAGGAGAAAGAATAATTGGAAATTTTTTGCCGAAAACTTTTCGAGGTAAATTTCTCATTTCTCATTTCTCGTTCATAATTGAACTAGGCTATACTTCTGAAAGTTATAGGCAAGGTAGAGATGAAGCTAAAGCCACCTATTTCACCCTTTATGGTGGTGGTTGACCGGTATTAGTGATGAGAAATTTCGATTGTATTTTAATTGACCAAAAAATATGGACTGGAGCGGGAGCTAACAAGGAACAATCGAGGAACTTCTTTTGACCGTTGACTTGGAAGTTTAACCATCGGCTCGAAGAGGAGGGGTACCTCCAGAAACCCCTCAGATGCATAAGTCATTAACTCTCTTAGTCGAGTGTAGTCAAATGAGTCGGAACGAGATGTATTACCTGAATGTTGAGCCTCCTTTATATAGACGATAACATACTTAGGTGATAAGTCATCATTACCACTGCTTTTATGATTGTAATTACTCATGTAGTTGTGATGGCAATTATTGTTGCACTTATGACAGTCAATCACTGCGCACTTATGGCGGTTAATCATTGCACACTTATAATTTTAATCATTGTGCACAATTATTACCATACATATGACCATAATCATTGTTGCTTTCATGGTTGACATTTACCGTTGTATTAACGACCGAGTTAATTGTCCTAATTATGGGTCTATAATAATTAACCATTCCCACAACCAGTGGTGTATTGACATTGTAGGTGTACTGAATAATTTTGGGTCTAAAAGACATTTTATTCAGCGGGTTCAAAAAGCTATTTGGTTACAATTAAGAAAAACATAATTAACAATCACAGATTTGAGAGTTTAGAAAAGGAAACTCTTTCATTTCCTGTGTTTGGTAAGCACAAGGATAGAAACAAGTTTCCTGGAGAAGGGAAAACTGTGGGATAACAAGTGAATCCTCTCGATCTTCCATATCCCCAAGGATTCATTTTCTCTCACTCTTTCCTTGTATTAATTACTCACTTCTCATAATTTTATTACATTAATTACAAATTTCCTAGCAACTTTCCTAATAAGTTCCCAAGTATTTTGAAGCTCCAAGAAGGAAAATTCATAGCAATCTTAGTTCCATATCCCATGAGAAAAACAAAGGAAACTATTTCTTTTCGTAATGAGGTCTTAGTGTCAATGTAGGCGTACCCACATACATGAGTGTGAAAGCCACGCTCGTGCGGAGCGACTCCAGTGTGGGGCCTATTCTGACTCATTGCACACTCTCCAAGAGAAGGCTTCCAGAAGACCAATGCACAGTTGTACACGTGTTCGGACATGATCCTCTAAGTGAGGTATTGATTTCATAAGCTCTACTACCTCATTCTTTCCTACCTAAAATGTATCCTGACTTGAGCGTCGAAAGACTGAAGTCCAAACAATTCCGAACTTCCTTTTAATGACCTTTTCCTTTCCTTTCAGCCTCCATCAAATAGAAAGAGTAGCAATAATCATAGTAGAGAACGTCAGCTGATCTGATCTTCAACGAAAACACTCCTGAACAATCAATATGCTGCTCTTAAGTTTTATTTAAGCCAATTTGCTACCATTCTACCAAATTTGCTACTCTAAGCTTTCAAAAGTAACCAATTTGTTCCCCTAAACTTTTAAGGTTAGCCATTTTCTACACCAAGTCTTCAAAATTAATGAATGTTTGGATAGATGAAATCACAAATTAAAACAAGTTAATTCGACAAAGGGTTAGTAAATTGGCTATTTTGAAAATTTAGGGTAGCAAATTGCTTGAAATAAAACTTAGGATAGCAAATTAGTTAATTATGAAAACATAGGGTAGCAAATTGGCTAATTGTGAAATTGTAATAACCTTAATTTTCATTTTCATTTCATGTAATTGTGTGGAATGAATAATGTGCGCTTGCACGAATATTCCTCGAAGTATTTCATTTTTAGAATTATCGATGTTCCGAAACAATTTGTCTTAACGAAAAGCTCGAAATGTTCGATTCAAGAAATCGACTTTTTATACGTGCGAAATTTGGGAAAATTTCCTTCATGAAAGTCGTAGAGCTCATCGATACGAGTCCGAGCATATACGGAACACAAAGATCGGATTTTTTTTTGAATTAGTTATCGCATTTAGAAGAAATTTCCAAAACGGGTATATAAAGAAAAAACCCTGATTTTTTTTGGAAAGTTTCCTTTTCTTCCGGCCTCCTTCTTTTTTTGGAAACTGTCGCTCTCTCTCTCTCGGTTGAACCCAGCGAAAGAAAACAGAGCAAGTTTCTCCAGCCGATCTCTTCCACCTCAGGCCACCTCACGACGTCGGACCACCTCCTACAGCTTCGCCTTGACCTTGTGCAGCTGTCAGGGGCAGCCTTGCACCCCGGCACTGCCAAAAACGGCAGCGAGAGCACGGTTCCATTTTGAGCCCGTTTTGGTTTGATCTCGATATCTCGAGCTACATATAATCATTCCTCTTGATTCTTGGCTCATTAGACTCGTATCAAGTTGCTGAACAAGCACCAAGAAGGACCGGACCTGGGTATATCGATTTCACGTTCGTCGGAGCTGAACCCGTGTGGATCGAAAAACCACCTTCAAATCCGGATATCTAAAGTTACAGAGGACTATTTCTTGTGATTCTTGACTTAGTGAGCTCGCCTTGAGTTGCTGAACAAATCTCCAGAAGGGATCGAAGCCATTGGTGGAAGTTTTTACATCGAACTCGAGCTCTCCTGTTTCTGCAGATTTTCCAGCCACCGTGACTATTATGGTAATTTTTGGCATCTTCCCGTTATTTTCTGATCTTGAGCTAGTTATAAAAAATGATCAGCATGTTAAGATGAAGAAGACCAGCCCGGCCCTGACACCATTGGTGGTCGGCGGCGGCTCTGTCACTAACTCCGGTGGCCCTTTTTGGCCACCTCCGGGGGTCAAAAATATAGTTTCTATACATTTTAAGATTCTACATTTCAATACGATCATTTCGGCATATTATACGCATTTTTTGGATATCGTATGATTTAGTTATGAATTTTTAGATTTCGATCGTTAGATTTGTGATATGTGAAGTTAGGACTGTCCGATGGACTTGTAGTTTCGATATGTTGATCATATGACTGTCCCAGTGGCTTTATGTGGTGATGGGCGAAGATCCAACCGTTGGATCTTCATATAATTGTAAAATAGTGATTAGGGAGGCGATTCGTAAGAATCCGTCCGTCGGATTTTCGTATAATTTAGAATCCGACCATTGGATGGTAGTTTAAGTATTTTTTGGAACTATTGGCTAAATTCAAGTCACATTTGATTAGGTGATTGACGGTTTATACTTGGGTGAGCTGGTTCGGTGTGATTTGTGTTTAAATTGACGACACAGCGGGAGTTTCGAGGTGAGTAAAACTCACATGGTTCATATTACGAACCGAATGCTTTTAATTTATTTATTTTGTCGTAATTGTGTGAAAAATATTTATGGATTAAATATTTGTTTTTAAAATCACATGGACTTGATCAACTACGGTCCATAGGTAAGTAAAATGAATTTTAATTATACAAATGAATTTCACGATTTTCTTGTGTGAACTATAAATAGTATTAGTGGTCATTCCTGAGCGGATGATTACATATATATATATATATATATATATATATTTACATGGAATATATATTGGGTGGTGTGTTATTGGGTGATGATATGATTGAGTTGGAATGATGATTTGTATTATATTTCAAATGTTTAAATTTCATAATAATATTGTGTATCTTGGATGGGTTAATTTCATTGTGTGAAACAAATCGTTTTGCTCGTTTATGGATTTAGGGTCGACGTAATGACTGGTATAGGGGAACCGGATGCTCTAATCCTAGGTGAATGATGAGTTACGATTGGTTGAGTGAGTTGGATGCCACAACCCTTGTCGGGTAATGGGGCTAGATTAAGTACGAGTATCGGACGTTCTAAATATGTGTGTATATATATATATATATATATTGATGAAATACGATAACGATAAATATGTCAGATGTCATAACCTAGGCTAAGTGACGGGCTGCGATTCAGTTAGAGCTCTAGTCTGTCAGACAACGTATTTTTATAAATACGATTTCGGGGTTTTGAGAAGAAAGATGTGAGTTTAGAGTTTGCGTTGAATTGTTGATTTGGTGATTGATTGTTGAGATTGTGGTTTCTTTGTGGATGTGGGAGTTGTTGGGTGTTTACTTGGGTGAAAATAAATATGACGTAATTAAACAACCGTTTTTTCTTTTTACTCATACGAGCTTTCAAAAAGCTTACCGGGTTTTGTGTTGTTGCAATCCCTGTACACTATTCAAATGATGTAGCGGATATTCCTGCAGGTCAGGATAATCAGGGAGGCGACCGTGCTATTTAGAAGTTGCAACATTTGTTTGATTTCATTTACGTTGTGAGGTTGTTATGCTCATTTAGAGCTTTACAATTTTATTTGTGAGTTTCAGTTGTAATAATTAACCGAGGCTAAATTCGGGAATTGAAATTCAATTCGTGTGGTGTGTTTGTTAAGAAAAAAAATTCAGGATATTATTTGTTGAGTTGTAGTAATTCATATTTCGGATTTTGAATTTATTATTTGAAAATTCGAGATGTGACAGAAAACATAGGGTAGCAAGTTGGCATAGTAAAACTTATTAGTGTAGAAAATTGACACTACAGTTAAATCTAGCGTAGTAATTGGCTATTAGGCCTACAGTAGCAAATTTGAACTTTGAACAAAACAAAGTTTTCAAATCATTGAGATGATTTTGTTGAATATCACGTTTATTCCATATTGTACAAGTACTTTTTCAACTTGATACTTGCAATTTCACCGAAGTTAACTTTATAAGTTGCCAACATTTTCGAAGTGTCAACTTACCTTGCTAACCATGGCGGCAACGTTATTTTAACCTATTTACAAAAATTGTGATAGGTTTCCATTCATATTAATGATCATACCCAAATCATATGTACAACCTACACATTATGGATCTTTATCTTCTTAAATAACCTCGTGTGTGTTTGTGTGTGTGTGTTCATGTGTGAGTATGGCATCTTTTCTTCAAAAGGTAACTTAGGATTAAGTTGCTGGGCCTTTTTATTGGTATTCTTGCCTGAGATCAATGGAAATTAAATTGTGAAGGATAGTAAATGAGATTACATTAATTAGAAGATTATGATAGGTTTCCATTCATATCAATGATCGTTACCCAAATCACATATACAACCTACACATTATGGATCTTTATCTTCTTGAATAAACTCGTATATATATGTTCATGTGTGAGTATGGCATCTTATTTCCTTCAAAGGGTAACTTAGAGTTAAGTTGCTGGGCCTTTTTATTGGTCTTGCCTGGGATCAATGGAAAATTGTAAAGGATATTAAAGAGATCAGGGTTTCACTCTCATATTGGAGAGGAAAGATTTCACATTAGAAAAATGATCGACAAAAAATAATATAACTTATAGATGGGTGGCTCACACCCAATTGTACCAAAGCCTTTCATAATTAAAACTCAACACTTACCGGGTGGTTAAGTTGGGATAATACCAGTACAATGGTAGGTTACAGGCCACGCTTGTCACTTTTCATGGTATCAGAGCGGGTCTCTATCCAATCACGTCTCTAATTGTCATGGACCCGATTTGGGTTCATTAAATTGGCCATCGAAAATATTTTAATTGGTTTGTTAATTGATTAAGTCTCCGATGTGGGGCTTGTGTCCCAATTTCCGATGCGGGAGTTAAATTTGTGAATTGATTTGCCAAGTCTCCAATATAGGACTTACGCCCGAATTTCGAATGTGGGAATTGCACATGCAAACCTAGAGCTAGGTTGCAGGTGAGAAAGTGTGTTAGAGAGGAAAGCTTCCGCATTAGAAAAGTGACAATACATAATATAACTTATAAGTAAGTGGCTCACAATTATATCTAAGTCATTTTGTGATTAAAACTCAGGTTGGTGGTTAATTAGTTAGAACAATATCAGGCATAGCGTGTTTGCGCTTGTCTTGCCTCAGACTGCACCTTAATCACTGACGCTTGTTTAAAACAGTGCTAAGTGACAAAACTAGTAAAGCTTAATAAGACCCCATTCGTTTTCCTTTAAGTAAACCTAATTACCTTACTATAATGTTCTTCATCAACATACATTTTTTTTATGATAGAAAAACATAAAACAACTAAAAAATAAAACCTCTACAAACAGCCCATCCTAACTGAGCTGATGATGTTAATCGATCTACAACAAAATTGGCCTCATGGTAAATGTGTCTAAAAATAACCGACTGAAACTGACGAGGCAGGAATTTGATGTCCTTGATCAGTGTCTGGATTCTCCATGAAATCTAGCATTTGCCTTGAACATAGTCCATCAGAAGCTTGGAATCCCCTTCGACAATTACATTTAGGTGCTTATGCAAAAGAGCAATATGCAAACCATCCCACAAAGCGATTGCCTCTACAAACAGTGGATTACCATTCTCATTGCGGATAACAAATCCAATAATAGCCGAATCATTCCTTACAGAACCATCAAAGTTCAGCTTAACTTGATTAACATTAGAAGATTCCCATTTGATATGAAAGAACTTCATCAACATACATATTCCTATGAAAATAATGGAATCGACTCTGCCTCTAAAATGCCATGGTGAAAATATTTCTTTAAACGCAAGAAATCTATATACCGGTTGCCAACGCATGTAACATGTTACTGCCTTTGATTTGCCAATTGAAACAAAAATGGTACTGTAGATTTTCAAAACAATTCAACAAATATATATAATTTTTTTGGTCGAATAAACAAATATATATAAATTGATATCATTGTTATATGTAATGGACAAGTCCAGCTAGGTATATCTACGTCGGGTGTCGGGTGTCTTATCGATGATCAGTATTTGACAATATGTATAGAATAATTCGATTTAGCTAGAAAAAAATTTCTTCTGTGCCTGTACTGATAATATATATAAACGAAGTTTTCATCGATCAAATCACATAATTGAAAGGATAACATCAGATTCTTGGCCTTGCTGATTATGATTATATCCCACAGATGATCCACCTAATTGATAACTAATATATGAGGATATATTGGAACTCATCTTTCATAGATCTGTTTGATTAATAATTGTTGACACGCGCACACTTGGAATTATGTAGTCTGCATTTTTGATATTGATATCATCAGATGTTTTTTCCTCTAACAAAACAACCCTCAAATTGGCTAGTTTTTAATGTATTGATGCAACACGTATTTGGTAGAGAGTGTAGACAATGCAAATTTTGTGTTATAAAAGCACAATGGAGCCAATACCTTAAAATCAAAGTTACATGAAAATCATGTCTAATACATTCTAAGATCCAAAAAGATTTCTCACCAAATGATCATACACTCCTCACGAACATTAAAATGAGTAATCTCATTCACCATTAATGAATTATATTCGTGTCGCTAATAAATGGCTTCCAGGACTCGAAACCATACCATTAAAGCGCAAATCTCAACAACAAAAATGCAGCGAAGCATTTAAATTTGATGAATGGGGAGTGGAAGATGTCATTTGGTTTAAACTATGTGCTTTACTTTGGCCTTTCAAGAACAAGTTGGATATTTTGTTTTTATAATTAGCAAAATATACTATAATTAAGATCACGTGTAATGCTAATGATGACAAGTTTTATATACTAAATGGTTCAGCGAGTTTGAACAGAGCTGTTTTTGGTATAATAAAACAAACCTAAAATGGGCTTCTGAGTGTGAAAATTCGAAAGCGTGTACTAGGTAATCTCGTGAATCATGAAAGAAAAGCTTGGAATCTATAACATATTGATCACCTGGAAAACAAGGCAATAGGAATCCCTTTGTTTTATTAATTATGTAAAGAGGTTTATTTTCAGCAAAATCAAATTACTAACAAACTCAATTCTGAAACAACCATACCCCAGAGCTTCGCACGTTTTGTTTTATTTTTTTTTATTTTTACAGTCAAAAAGTCGAGCTCAATATACCATTTCTCTTTTTCAATATCTGCTTTAACAATTTTGCTCTTTCTGATTTGTGTTTACCTCTTATGAACAATAGAATACATTGAAGGAAATGGAAGTGAATAACTAGTGTTTTTTTTTTTTTAAAGTAAGTGTTCACTTAGTCATCAGGTGATTAATAATTTCGTGGTGTACTTGGATTTCAACTCTTATATTATATTCAGTTATTCAGAAATTAGCTATCACAAAATTTATCATCAATGAGCATACTTAAGAAAAACAACTTCATTTCAAACTATCTTACGTAATGAATGAAGCAGTTGAAGGTTTACTCAAACGTGAAACTAAATGAAGAAAGTTATGATCTAGTTGCATGTAGCCCAAGGTTGCTGCTTAAATAGCCGATTATAGACTACCCGAGAAGAGAAAGAGAGCCCCTTTGCTTTCTGCTTTTGTTGAGGTCCTCTCCTCCATGTCTTATAAATTATTAGGAGCATGTTGTATCCCACAATTTTCCTATGGCAGCCATTGACAGTCTACTTCCACAATTTATATTCGATGGTATTCTATTACTTAAATATTTTGTCGATAATAGCGAGAAGTACACGGTCAAACCACTTATAAGGAATAATTTGATATACGAGCTAGATTACAGTCTATCTAGATTACAGTCTATCGGGGAAAGAAGCTGCTATACCATCTAAAGGATTCTCTTAGAATGCTCCCGAATAATCTTGATAGCTTAGCCAGGCATTTATGTCCTCAATTAGGTTCAAAAGGGTCCATACAGCATGATGAAATCCGAGTCTCTAATCTACTTCATAATAGGGATACAATTTTGGACTATATGAAGCAGGAAATCGTTCTATTTGGTGGGGTGATGCTAAAGGCTCAAGATATTGGAGAGCCTTCCAAGTGGATATCGTGACGAAATTGACCTTATCTTCACTAGCTCTCAGTATCTTTCGGACGCACTATTACAATCAAACGAACTGGAATATGAATATCCATATACCTAGTAATAACGAAGACACTTTCATTCGTCGTAGTTACTATGGGGGTCATGCTGATGCTTATATACCCAAAGATCCGGGTCTACAGCACGACAGCACGTGCCCAGAAATTCAAGTAGAAGTGGTCACTTAAATGAGGAAGTGATCATTGTAGCTTTATGATGGACAATTGTATCTTTTTAACCTCATATAGTTATATGTGAACACGTACATATGTTTCTGGTTCATACTTCATAGAAAGAAGCGTTTCATGAGAAGTTTCACGACTTCGACTAAACCCTTCCCGGCCGGCCAGCTTACAACCTGCAACTACAGCCTAAAGTTCGGCAGTTTTAGGCCGGTGACCAAACTGGGTGAACGGTTGAGCCAAACAACCAAGAAAGGTTTTTCTTGAAATGACGTCAAGTTGAGTATTACTTGAGTAACTTTTGCTTTTAAAACATAATTTAATACTAGCGAACATATAAGGTTTGGATTTGGACCCAACTGTAGACCAAACCTATCCAATTTTTTAGGGTTTTATATTTGGAATCCCGGAGGTTTAATCCAACAAGCTTTGTTTATGTTTGACACTTGCAGAACTATCGAATCTTCTGGAATAGTAGCATACGAGGATTCAAGCTATTGTGAAATAAGTGAGCATTGGATGTCTAATAAGTGGACCTATCTCTATGTGTTGTAGGTACTATCACATTTTCTTGTTCTATCTTTACATGACAGCGGAAGGATATGTAATTAATGGTCATTCTGGCTTGAGGCCTATCACAAATTACTTGTAATTTGATAACAGTTCAAGAATGTATTGTGGATATGTTACACCAAGATTGTAATCAACTCTTTTTGAGTTCCAGCTTATGAAGATAATTCCTTTATTAAGAAAAACATAATTTAGTAAAATATTAATTACAATGACATATTTTCTGCCGATGAAAGTTAATATGAAACAATAAGAAGGATCTGGAAATTTTCTAACCTTCTCTCTCTCTCTCTCTCTTTTTTGGGTGAAAATGAGGGATGAAAAAGCCAAGGAAAGAAAACTAAAATACATGGTAATTACAACAGCTAATGGTTCACTATGAGATTGCAATCTAATTACTTCTATTCTCTGATATAAACAGAAACTGATATTGCCAATTGGTAATTAGCTAGGATTATATTTCTTCATGTTATCGTCCATATGTGAACTCAAACGGTCCTAAGGGCTTCAAGTCATTATAAGTTATTCACTTATTTGACTTGAGTCTCGCCACACATGATAGCACATGTGAGACAATTGAATATATGTTATATATTTTTAACTCTGTATATACCTATTAGAGATTGATCGCTTCATCTATTGTTAATTGATTTCATGTTGAGTGAGTACTCAAAATTTTTTAAAGAGGAATAATGAAAATTTGATCAATATGGGAGAGACCGCCAAGAAAAATTCACAAATGATATAAAGAGAAAAAAAAAAAACATTCTAGATGTTTTTCATTTATGGGTTAAATTCAGATTACTACCCTGTAGTTTGGGTCCAAAATCAATTCAGTCCATAAACTTCTAATTTCATCAAAAACACCCATGCACTTTCAATGTTGATCTAATAGGTCCAATTTGTTAGTTTTCCGACAATTAAGTTATTTAACTTGTTAACGTGGCTCATATATAGCCTATGTTTTATAATGTGGTGTCTGCATGCCACCTCTAGTTAATTTAAGAGTGAGTCATACTATTAAAAATAAATAGTTTTTCAACAAATAATCCAACTATAACTTGAACTCATAACAGAATATTAACGAATTTGACCTATTAGATCAAAATTGAAAGTGCATAAGTGTTTTTGATGAAATTAAAAGTTCAAGAACTGAATTAATTTTAGATCTAAACTATAGAGTAGTAACTAGTATTTAACCCTTCATTTATTTATGACTCTGCCCACTGCTTACATTATAACTTTTCACATTATCTTGAGTCCAACGCAGTGTGATTAGTGTTGGCCTCAATGAAAGTGAGACACAATTTGCTGCCTCCACGTGATGAAAATTTGCTATCAGCGTGAAGATTGATTATTTCTGTTTTTCGGCAAATATGAATAAAGAAGAGAGTGATTTCACCCACTTATGCAAATAAACGACAAGGTTGTACATCTGGTAAATCTAACCACTTCTCAATGCATTGATTTGGAACCACCTCACCTCTCTGGCTCTCTGCCTCTGTTTGCATGCATATAATTATCTGAGGCCCCAGCTCTGAGAGAGAATCAGTTTGTGACGGATTTACTAACTTTGGAGGGATGTGATCCCGATTCAGAATTTTCTTCTGAAAATGATAATGGAGATTGAGCGAGAGTAAATTACACAAGTTGGTTAATTTAAATGCCCATCTGTCTTTAGAAAAAGGAAAGAACTAATCAGTGGAATCACTGGGGTAGTCAAAAAAAATTTCTCTAATGAGAAAGATAGTACCTATATATGGATTCAACTTTAATTATATTAATCAAAGTTGGAAGTTAAGGAGGACCTCATGACCATTAAGTGTCTACCACACAGCTACAATGCCTCCGACCAACAACGAAGTCATTAACATAACCAGTGAAATCATGACAATTTCTGTATTAAGAATCATCGGGATTGCCTAGCGAATACTTGATATGAATATGTACATGTATTAAGAATCACCAAGACTGCCTACAGAGAAACTTGATATGGATATCTACCTGTATTTCTTATTGCCTAGAGAAGACTAAAAATCACCAAAAAAATTATTATTTGGAAAACAGAAAATTATAAATAAAAACCAAAAACCACGACGTCAACCTAAACCAAGATAATCAAACGCGATATTGGCTAAAAGTGCTATCAAGTATGTTACTGCTGCAATACTGCATCAATAAAGAGATGAGAAATTGGCCAGAATAATTTAATTTACTATTTTCCCCTATTGACAAGGATACATTTTGATTTGATCATTTGAAAAAGATTTCATGGTACACGAACTCGTTAAACAATGGTCGGCAGGCTCTAAAGTCGTGTAAAAGAAACAAAAAAATTCAAGGCATCATTCCTTTGGTTATGCTTGTATTTTTAGATACAGCCTACACAGAGTTTAACCTTGGGCTATCAATAGCCGATAAACAAATTAGGAAACGTAAGAAAGTTACTGATTTCTATTGGAGCTTTGAAACACTCCCCACAGTCGGTGTACTCCAATTAGTTTTGGGTAATTTTAGTCTAATTCTCAGAACAAGTTGATATTTTTCCCCTTTCTTTCTCAAAAGAGCAAGTTCACTCATTGAGATCACTAAATCAATACTAATCACTATTTTTTGTCCTTCATTTCCACCATCTAGGTCACTAGATCAGATACTGTTCATAAAAGGTTACTCTAGGTCAATTTCGTGACCTGCCAACTGACATTCGGTGATATTTTGTGAACAGTATCTGACCTAATGACCAAAATGATAAAAATAAAAGATAAAAAATAGTTAATAGTATTGACCCAGTGACCTTATCGGGTGAACTTACGCTAAAAAAGTATAAAAAAGCTTCAATTTTGATCCAGAGACTTCTGAGACTTGTAGGTATGAAATTCAGAAGTCCAGAGATTTCCATGATATATTTTCTGCAAAAAAAAAAAAGGAAGTTGGCATGGTGGCAAATGACCTCTATGTCTTTTTCTTTTGAATGAAGTGGGGACTTGCGATTCCCCTTCAGAACATCTGTCACTAGTTACATCCAATGCAATAGTCTCATTCAATCAAAGGATAAAAGAAAATTAAACTTCTAGAAATAGTTAGAAACTGGGGAGAAAATGAGTCTTCTGCACTCTAGACCAAATATCTAGAACTGATTTTCCATAATAATAAAAGGATTAAGAAAGAAAATGAATAAATAAAGTACTACTCATCACCTCTAAACAGGATTTACAAAAAGGGTAGGAGAAAAGAACAAGCTTCCACCTAATAATCATCATAAAATTGAGCACAAAGACCCAAATTGAACATTGCTACTAACCAGTCAATCTCAATGGCATTCAAATCAAGAACCCATTTTCCCACATCCAACAATCCTTTTGTACAAAACCCAAACCTCCTAGCTAGATTTCCTGAATCTCATTGTACCCAAAACCAGAAACACACACAAACAGAGGGAGAGAGATTAATCACAAACAGAGAGAAGAGCCTAAATTTTTCTGGGTCTTAATTTGAGCTGGGTGCTTAGTTTGAGCTAGTAGTACAACACCAAGCGCCTGGAGCAGAGAGAACAGAAGTACTTCCTCTTGATCTTGAAACACATGGGGAGAAAGCAAAACTTCCATTGAGCCTCAACATCCACAGCTTCTACTTTGCCTCCACAGTGAGGACAGGACCCAGGAGCTTGTTGCCTTCCCAATTCCTTCTCTTCCTCATCACACACATAAACCAACCACATTTTTCTCCTGCCTGCAAAACAAGAATGAACAATCAATTCCCCTTTCCTCTCTTTGGTGGTTTTGTTTCTCTGCAATTTGCTGAGGTGGGAGTTATGGGGGATGGGGGAGTCTTGTTTGATCTGAGACTTAAAAGAAGCTCTGCTATGTTGGGTTGGGGTTGGACAGTAAAATGGGATTGTGAACTGGAATATGAAACTGAGGCCATCTTCAAGTCCCCTGTCAGAATACTTATGGAGAGAAAGGGAGAGAAAAAGTCGGTTTGGTGAGGAAGAGAATATTCCTTTTACTGAAATTAATTTTTAGAATTGACCTTTTTAATCCATGGGCTCATTTAATTTTTTTGTTTTTTAAGATTACACAATATTCTTTAGCATTTGTAAATTAACGCGTCACCAGATAATTCATAATTATGAGGACTCATCTATTTACTTTAATAAAAAATATAAATACGTTCAAAAAATCATTTGAAACCTATGCATAAAAATAATGTCATATTATCATGAGACACATTATCCACCGATAGGTAGTCATATTTTCTGTTTCAGAAAAGTTTTGAATCATTAAGTGTTACATCCAATTGTTATCACAAAATCTTTGTTCTCCATTATCATATCTTATGTTATTTATGCTATCATGAGAGGCTCTCGTACGCTTCTCATCTTCTAGCCACCGTCTATAAAGACTTTCACACATTGTTAAGCCAGTACTACAGAGATTAGCCTGTTTTCTAACCATTGACCGTACATGATATTACGATAAGCAAATATGTGATATCGTGGTCGCTTCTATGACCCAAATAAAGCTTGATAATCGATCTCTAAAGGTTTCTCAAATTAAGACCTCTTATACATGGTTGATGGGCGTGGGACCTCGAAGTTTCTGTTTTACTGATTGAGTAGGAAATACCTAAAAGGATGCCAAATACAAGTAACCTTTTCCTCATTTATTTTTTCCACTGGTCAGATTTGGTTTGTTTCTTCATTGCTCACGGTTGTTCCACTTATCTACCCATTCCAAGTTAAAAGCCTCCATCGCTTTCTTTTGCAGTGTTGTACAGATTGCTTTCTCACCTATCACTATTGGATGTGCGCGGGTGACCACACCCACCGGTCTCAATTTGTTTTCCTTTTTTGGTGAGTTTGGATTAAAGACACAGTTACCCGATTTAAGTCCAAATCCGATTCCCAATGCGCATCTTGTTTTCTTCAACACATTACACATACATTAAGACACAATCCATGTTTATTAATTAAATCAATCCAACACAATTAGAATATTTACGAGGTGCAGATGGACTCGTCCTCAGTTAACAATGTAATTTATGATATAAATGAAATGGTTTGATATTGGCTTCTTCATGTACACAATGTATAACACGTTATGTTAACTAACATACGCAATACACTACTTTTTTAAAGATTGAGTTAGATACACTCACATTAGTCTGTCATTTTCTGTTTGTTTCTAGTCCACTGTAATTGTAATCATATTTACACGCTCAAAGTACATGGATTTATTTAGCTGTCCCATAAACAAATGTATTGGCCCAATATTAAACTTGGTTATTGTTCCATAATAAATAAATTTATTATCTCACATAAAATCTAGATTTTTGATATTGATTCGTTTCTAATTTTCTACTTCGATTAGTTAGGTATTACATGTAGGTCCTAAAAGCTCTCTATCATCACAAATTACATTGTAGGAAAGTTCCTTACATATAGAAAAATGAAAAAAATTATTGAAGAATAATAAAACTGCACTTTAAAATTTCTTCGTTGTTTATACACTATCCTAATCAAAATAGAAAAGAAAAATGAGTACTTACCACTCACTATATAGGGATTCGAATTGAGACCTTCTTGGAGAAAGATGAAAGAAGGAGGTAGAACAAGAAATATCCACCTAGGATCATTATCCATAATTATTTTTATTTTTGTTGGACAAAAAGATCATTATCCATAATTAAAAAAAGATATGAAGCTTTCTTTTGAAGAAAAGCCACATTTTTTTGTGCAACAGTGAAACGTCCCCGCTGTCTCTTCCCAAGGTGATCCATGACGTCAGAACCTGGATCTGTTGGAGTCCTTATTAAAGGGTGGGGACCAGATGACGTCGACAGCCCAGATTTACCTTTTGGCAGCCTCTGTAGCCCAGTCAATCAGTCATCGACAAAAAAGCCCCAGTTGTAAATTTAATAGAAGCCGCGTCGGCGCGTGGATTGTGGACGCAGACCTGCCGAGTTAGCACGCAGGAACAGAAACAGAAACAGGAATCGTTGGTAACGTAAGCGCCGAACGCAGATTCGGGAAGGTGGGCGTGAGCGTTTGCGTACGCATGCATCTCCACTTTGGTTTCTTTGCCAAGAGATGACCCATATCATATCAACTCAATTTCGATATTCACTGCATCGGTTCGATTGCTATTACCTTACAGAATACAGATTGGTTCAATATAAATGAATACCGGCTTCGTATAATGATAGACTAGCTTAACGTGATCTAGAAATAGTTTTACGATTTTAGGAGGCTGGTCTACTGTTATAGAGAGTTTGTTTACAATTGAAGTACCGATATGTTAATGTATATCATAGAATTATTCAAATAATACAAGTATGAAAAAATTTCTTGTACAATGATGTATACGTCAATAATAGACTAGATTATAATATCGTGGTGTACTGACCTCTTGTGATTGTAAATATCTATAATGTAGTGTTGGTCATTCCAAATAACTAACATATATATCATAGTTCGCGGACAAACATAATTAACTATTTTGTTTGCATTCAAATTGTATATTTTGTCTTGGGTCATGAATTCATACCACCTCTTTAATTCTAAGATGATTTCTTGGGAGAAAATGCAAATTGAGAATACTGAGAGAAGTGTGGTGTAATATTCAACTGATAATCCCTTGTAATTCTTTTTCATGGTGGCTGTGACTGAAGGTGTAGCATGAGGAGTTTTGTGGCTACAGAAAAATTAAAAGAGAACAACTAGAAATGGACATGGTATTGTACATTTTTTTTTTTCAAATATATTTGTTTGACAAATAGACATGTTTGGATATCCAAGGTCCAAATTGCTTTTAATCATACTATTATGTAAAGCAAATCACAGCAAGTGGCCTAGTGGTTGTTGCCTAGTTGGGTGTGTTCTCCAACCTATATTCGAATCCCGAAGTTGTCAAAGTGGCCAGACACTGTACTGCAATGCACGGTTGGAGCATTTCACATGCGCCGAAGGGGGTTTATCTTGAGTCTAGGAAGCTTTTGGGTTCCTCTTGACAAAGTAAAAAAAAAAAAAAAACATGTAAAACATAAATGCCTTCTCCAAAGTTAAGATGAGGAGTGTCAATTTCACTCACTAATTTTTAATAATAAAAAAAACATCAAGTGTTATTCCGCCATCCATTCATTTAATCACATAATAAATTTTAATGATTGAAGTTGTGGATCTTTTAAATTTTTCTATTGATACGCAAATGTCCAAAATTTTAGTCATCATGTTAATAACCATTTGGTCATCCACAGTGATAATCATTACAAACAATTACAGATGGTTAAATGACTTCCGGAGTGACCGGAAAACTGAATGTTCGAGATGTCAATATGTGATCGAAAAATGAGTCTTACAAGCGATTTCTTAAAATGATAAAAACAAAAATTTCACTAAATCTTTTAGCAATAAGTTAATTAAATGAGAATGAGCTCTATCTTGAAAATAGTCTTTGTTGGAGCTAGTTTAATTAAAATATCCTCATTAACTTCATCATAAGAGAAGTGATCCTCCTTGGCGAATCATAATGCTTATTAAGGACATTCTTTTCTTGACTTCAAAGTTCAACAACATCTCTTTCAAACATATATGAAGAGAAAGAAACTTCTTGGCGGACTCTATTGTAAACCTCAGACATTCCATTACAATTGCTAGTTGGAACAGATCTCTACCACTCTTTTTTATGAATGCCTTTCATCATGATATGTTAGGTTTAAGTTGTGTTAGGGGAGGCTCCTTGTAGCCTTTGTTATTTTATTTTTCTATAAAAAAAAATGATTAAATTCTGTTTACTACCTTATACTTTCAAGAGTTCATTAGTTCAGTCCATGCACTTCTAATTTAATCAGAAAAGTCATTGCACTCTCTAATTTCATCAAATCGATCCAATCTGTCACTATTCCATCAATTTTCGCTGCTAAAATACTGACGTGGGACATTCTCATAGGGAAAATTCTCAAACTACCCATCGCTAGGCAGCCCGCCGATGCGTCAGTGTTGTGAATGCAGATGGATAGTTTGAAAATTTTCCCCGAAAATTGAAAGAGTGGTGACGGATTGAATCGATTTGATGAAATTGGAGAGCGCAAGGACTTTTCTGATTAATTTATAAGTGTAGGGACTGAACTGATGAACTCTTGAAAGTACAGGTAGTAAACAAAATTTAGTCTAAAAAAAAAATCCATAGTCTTTGTTGGATGCAATATAAAAGGACTCCCATCTTCCTAAACGTTGTTTTCATTTGTCCTCTAATTGTTAATTTTAAGTTTTGATAAACATAGAGAGCCCTTCTACTAAGGGATCCATTTTTTGGGTCTATTCTAGGGATAGGGCATTAGACAGTGGCGTAGCCAGAAACATGAACTAGGAGGGTTAAGATTCAGAGAACAATGATTAAACAAAAATAAAATTTCATGCATATATTAGTCTATAAATCATAAATCATTACAATACTCAAATATAATAGATTCTTCTAAACCAAATATAATTAATCACGACGATTGCTCTTATTTTGATATATATTAATGGGGTTTCACTATCAATACAATCAAATATATCTTTCTCAATATATGTAATCAACTGTCATTCATTCACACATCTCACATTCGGTTTCGCAAATCACTTTTTATGATTTTTATGGTAGAATAAATTAAATTTATTAATCTCTAAAAATTTCTGAACTATGCAGAGAATTAAAGGAATTCTTTTAATTGAATTGAAGTTATTAATAAGTTATAAACAAAAGCTTAATCTCTACTTATGATTAAGTCTCGCTGAAAATTAGAGAAGACAAGATGATTAGGAGATACAAGCGTAGAAAGATGACTGGGAGAGAAGAAAAAAAGTAAAGAAAAAACTAATCATATAGGGTTACTCATTGATTAATTGATCAATGAATAAAATATAGTAAGAAATTAAAAGAACGGTGGAACTGTGCAATTGTCCAAGCTGTGGATAATTGGTTATCAGAGATGTTCCCCTGATCAGCTACTGACCATGGAGGAATTATTTGCTCAACTATCGTCCAGTTCATTGTCCAATTTCAATTAGACGGTAGTTGAGCAAATAATCTCTGGTCAGCCACTGACCAAGGGAACGGGACTCTTGGTATATGATAAAAACTGTTCAACCAATTTTTTGTCTTTTCTATTAGAATGGTCAAATAACATATTAAAATATAATATTATGGAGAAGTCTATAATAATTCAACCAATCAAGAAGCATCTTCAAAAACTGAGAAGGGTCAAATGACCATTCTCGCTCTAGTGTGTCTACGCCCTTGGCATTAGACTAAGTTTTCGATCACATTTAGGCATCTCAACCGTTCAGTTTTTAGGCCATAATATGTTAGATCATTTTTGTAAATTTTCAGCCGAATAGGTGATCGTTAAGGTATCAAATTAGATTAAATCAATAGACAAACGAAACTGTTAAATTTGAACCGTTCATACTTATAATCTTAAATCATAATTTTGAATGCCTTAATGATAATCAATTTGGCTGAAAATTTACAGAAGTAATTTATACATTAAGAACTAAATTAAAAAGTTTGTCTAATACTCTATGCCTAGAGAAGACCAAAAAATGAATAGAAGGACCGTGGATAAACATATATATATATATATATATATATAACTTTGTAATACACGTTTTCGTATTCAAAGTCAAGCAACAATATATACATGATATATATAATATAGGCATAGAACGCTAGAACTTGGTCTATTTTTTCATAAATTAATTCTATGCATGTGTCCATAACATATATTATATAATTCGTTTCCTACATATGATTGATGCACCATCTCTTCCAACATATGATTAATGCACACGTCGACCTAAGGTTGATAATTGATAGCATCTTGGAACCAACCTACCAAAGCAGTTGTTTTACATGCAGAGAGGTCATGAATTCATGATCAACGAAGGGAAGGTCAAGTGGGGTGGTTAAAATGTTGCTTTAACATAAATAAAAATATGCAGCAGCAGTACAGAATTCAGTCGTTGTTTTGCTAGCTATCGGCTACTCCAAATAGAGCAAGTTTTACTCGTGAAAAACATGCACTGCTACCAATGAGGACGTACGTAATTCTAATTCCAAAGCCGTGTTCGGGTTCATATAGAACAATCCTCTACAACAGGAAAAGCGTAAACAATGTATTAAAAAACACTTCGTGAATACATAGATATGGGTTCGTCTATAGTACATATTGATTAGGTTGTTAATTTCGACACAATCCGATAACATAATTCAAAACCTGCACGAAATAAAGCGGGTTGAACCAGTACGATTAAAAAACTGGTTAATAGCCGGTCAACCCGCCGTGACCCATTTAATAAACGGGTCAGCTGCGGGTCAACGACCAACACGAAGTGAACCCGTAACCTATTTATTAAATGAGTTGGGTTATATATTATATGTAACCCACGTAGATGACCAATTTAAAAAAGTAATATTATATGTATATAAATGTCGAATAAGACTTTTTCTCACTTTAAACTAGGGTTACCACTTCACCATTAATACTATAAATTCTCTGGTAAATTTACTCAATTTTGTGTATTTTTTAGTTAAATGGGTTGCAATGTTAACCCTTAAATGGGTCAATTTTGTGCTTTTTTTTTTTTTTTCAGTTAAATGGGTTAAGTGAGTTGAAAACGGGTAACCCGTTTAATAAATAAGCTGAGTTTGATCGAGTTTAAATTTTCGACACGATTATTAAATAGGTTAGGTTTAGGTTTGTCTCTTGTGACATGATGAATACCTTGACTCGACACGAACCCAACCCGACAGAACCTGTTGACAGCTCTAATACTAATATGACGATATATTAAGGCTTAGTTTGGTATTGCAGTGAGAATAATCTGTTGTAAAAAACTCAGCTATAAAAATAATATGCTGTAAAATAAATTTGTTAAGTGTTTGATAAACTGTTTTTTTTTTTTAAGTGCTATTATAGATAAAAACGAAGCCAACCTATTTGGTAACGTGAATGTTAAAACACAATAATCATGTATATTAACCAAAATAGATCTCTACCTTCATGTACATCATATAAATCATAACAAGCAGCAACTCTCTTCATCTACATCATTGCAGAAAGTATATTCTGTGAACTCTGTCGCTCAAAAATTCGCATGATCGGTTCACAATAACCATTTACCAATTACCATATGATATTGAGAGGGTATGAATTACATCTTATATGCAATTCAAGCTTCTTGTCAAAATCTCTATAACTGGTTAACGTTTTTGGTGAGTGAATAAATCAACAAAATCTGGGAAAATAACACAAAACTCCAAGCACAGAGAGAAACAAGACGCAAAGGGTATTCTTGAGCAATAATCACTACTTGAGATCACCAACCTGTATATGTCTTAATTAATTAAATTCATCAACTTGGACATGTACCTATAGCAAGTTTTAGCAACATGCTATATATATGCATAAATTCAATTGAAAACAGAACAAGCAATGTCCATTCAGTTTCGACTGAATGAAATCGAACACAAAAAAAAAAGAAAAAAAAAAAATCTGAGCTGTGATATTTAAAACCAACTCCCTTGGTCCCATTTATAGATAAGTTAATCAGTCGATATTATAAGCAAATTCCTATATAATCAAACAATCAGAGAGAGACAGAGTAACACTCAAATCATAAAGAGCAGAACTGAAGAAGCAGAGGTTGAAGAACCAGAGATTGAATAAGAGAAGGACCATAAATTAGAGGAGGAATCCTCGAAGTTCATTGAGGGTGTATTAGGATTTCTCAAAAAATCATTAAACCACCCGTGCTTGAGCAAGCGTTCCGCAAACGCAGATGAAAAAAAAGCAAGGCACGACCTGCTTTTAATATTTGTGGTTTTCTACCGCAAATTTAAAAAAGTGTAAAGTTTTACCAAACGGGCTAAAAGCCCATAACAATAAAAATAAGCAAAAATTGCCCTGAAACCTCAAAACCAAACGGAGCCTAAGTAGATTATTTTAATTCAGTTCAGAGAGCTGTTCCATATATTAGTTGACTACTTCTAATACTTCATGTAACAATATATTGATGTACCGTAAAATTTCTTTATAAAAGTTTTTATTAATTATGATGCATATAAGGATATAACCGCATTTCACAACAACCAAGCGGACATGAAATTGCCTAAGATCAAAAGGTTACTAGTGTAAGGGCATGCAGCCCTATCCAAAATGGTTAGGTAGCCAAACCACTTATCGAACAAATGATAACACTATGATCGATCGACATGCAAGAGCCTAAACCTCGAATACTCTAATCGATCTATGTAGATAACAAAACTACTAACTTTATGATCGATCTCAAAAAATTTGGGGTCCGAGATGACCGCCTCAGATCACACTCTCAGAATCAGCTAGTTTTGTGATACGTACACGTCTCATTTTGGAAGTCAAGCAATTAGTCAATATATATGTGTAAAACCATAACTTCATGCTCACAACATATGCACATTAGCTCAACAACAATCACACAAGAACTAAAACTTACCTTCAACAATTACTGGCATGGATTCCATCTCTGCAGCTGCACAATAATGATCACTTGAAGATGGCTTTCTGTTACATACCAACTTACTTCTCAATGGACAGAACAATATGCAAAACGTGGTGGTAACAGGGACCAAGTTCATCTATTTATATAGGATAATTAACCCTTAGATTCCTTCCATTAAGGTAATTCTTAAGGGACAAGTCTCCTAATTAGAATCCTAACGTATCCCAATCTTGTAGCCTTTCCTGTAGACTAAGTAATGGATTACTATCCTTAATGAATTGATACACTGCTTCATTAAGTTACTAGTATTAATTTACAGCTTGTATCCATGTTAAACTAGGATTGATATTAAGCTAATCATCATATACATTATGATAACATGTGACAAGTCCATACTTGATTCTAACAATCTCCCCCTTGGACTGACACATGCTATACTTGATGATTTGCACCAGAAAATTTCAAAACCAATTTAACTTACCAAAGTGCGCGCCAGATGACAAACTTGAATCAAAAATCCATTCTAACATGGTCAGATCACAGTTACTTATGCAGAGCGAGAAACAGTATACATTTTAACAAAATGCAGAGTTTCAAAACCACTAACACAAGCTTTTGCAATCCACATATGTCCAACCAGAAGTAATACAATATATGTTAATGTGTATCAACAAGTAAACATATATTAGGTCTTACTTTATGTTTCTAAAACCAGAAACTCAAGCAAATTTACTGAACACTGATGGCTTAAAATTGTTGCTTGAACCATAACATCATGCTATACATGATTTAAGCCATCTGATAGCAAGTATAACTTTAAGTACAAAATCGACAATTTTCAGAACATTCAATAAAAGCTGCAGCAATAACCAAGATCTGAAAATACCTCAAGAAATTTTATTGGTAGTAACAAACTGTCTTTACATATAAGTTGTGATAAATAAAGTTAAAAGATCACAACTGAAAATACAAGAACTCAAAAAACCTTAGAATTTTAAATGCTCAAACTAGACTAACTCTCTACTGAACCTAAGCATCTAAATTAGTTAAAACTCCAATGCTTGTTGTATGCTTCTGAAATGCAGCTACTGACAAGGCCTTGGTGAAGGGATCTACTAGCTGCAAATTTGTGTCAATGCTCAAAACAACTATTTCACCATGCTTTACTCTTTCTCTAACACTGTAATACTTCAAATCAATGTGTTTAGAATTATTTGATGTTTTACTGTTCTTGCTAAAGAAAACTGTTGCTTCGTTATCACAATAGATCACAAGTGTGCCAGCCACAATGTGACTCAACACTTTGATCTGCATAAAAAAATTCCTGATCCAAAGTCCTTCACACACAGTCTCATACACTGCAATGAATTCAGCTTGCATGGTGAAGGTGGAAACCAAGGTTTGCTTCACGGTTTTCCAAGCAACTGCACCTCCTGCAAGCATGAATACATATCCACAAGTTGACTTCTTGGAGTCTGGATAATTCCTTGCAAAATCAGAGTCTGAAACAAGTTTCAGATCCTCCACTTGTCTATAAACTAGCATGTGACTTTTAGTTCTCTGCAGGTACCTCAACACTTTCTTCCCTGCTACCCATTGCTTATGGCCTGGATTGGATTGAAACCTTGATAAAATCCCTACTGCAAAAGACAAGTCTGGCCTAGTGTAGACTTGAGCATACATGAGACTTCCTACAAGTCTGGCATAAGGCTTTGTCTCCATATTTTCTTTCTCAGTATCACTTTTAGGACTTTGCTTCTTTGTTAACTTATCTCCTTTAAACATGGGAACTTCTCCAGCTGCACACTTTTCCATACCAAATCTCTTCAAGACTTTGGTAATATAATTCTGTTGAGACAAAACCAAGTAGTCTTTGTGCTCTATCTCTTTTACTCTCAATACCTAGTACATACGATGCTTCTCCTAAGTCTTTCATGTCAAAATTCTTTGACAGAAAGGTCTTGGTATCTTTAAGCAATTTTAGGTTACTGCTATCCAAGAGTATATCATCCACATAGAGAACTAGGAAAATAAAATTGTTCCCAACTGTCTTCAAATAAACACACTCATCAACAAGATTTTCTGTAAACCCAAAGGTGGAAATCACTGAATCAAATTTCTTGTACCACTGCTTAGAAGCTTGTTTTAGGCCATAAATTGATTTTCTTAACTTGCACACTAAGTTTTCACTCCCAGCTTGTACAAAACTTTCTAGCTGCCTCATATAAATCACCTCATCTGGTTCACCATTCAAGAAAGCTGTCTTGACATCCATCTGGTGCAGCTCTATATCAAAGTGAGCCACTAAAGCCATAATTATTCTAAACGAGTCTCTTGTAGAAATTGGAGAAAAAGTTTCAGTAAAGTCAATGCCCTCCTTCTGTGTAAAACACTTGGCAACTAACCTTGCTTTATGTCTCTCTACATTGCCATTTGCATCTCTTTTGGTTTTGAAAACCCATTTACAACCTATAGGTTCTCTGTTTGGGGTCAGGTTCAACTAATTCTCAAACTGCATTTTGGCTCATGGATTCAATTTCTACTTCCATTGCCAGTTGCCATTGCTGAGATTCACTACTTTCAATGGCCTGGCTAAATGTAGTTGGATCATTGTCTTCTGCACAGTCCATTTCAATTTCTGCTTCTTGCAGATAAACAATGTAGCCACACTCTTCCCCCTATAAGTTGGTTTTCTTGCTCTCTGTGTTCTTCTAGGTTGAGGATTGTCATGATTAGGTTGAGCTACTGGAGGATTTTGAGGTTCAGGTACATGTACATGATCAGGTACTTGATCAGTTACATCTTGGTTTTCTGTAACAGTTTCTGTTGCTAATGGTTCTTGTTCTGAAGGCAATGCTACACTCATATTCTCATCTGACACAATTTCCTGAAAATTTGAGGTTAAATCCTCAAAATTTGTATTGTGAACTTTTTCACTAAGGAATTTTACTTGATGAGTTTCAAAAATCCTAGGTGAATGATGATCAGAATATAGCTTGTAGCCCTTAGACTTATCCGGATATCCAATAAAATAGCAACTAACAGTTTTGGGATCAAGTTTGTTCAAGCTTGGATTATAAATCCTAGCTTCTGCTTGACAACCCCAAACATGGCAGTGATGAAGACTAGATTGATTTCCTGCTACACCAATGCTCAAAAGCAGTCTTTTCTAAAGCTTTACTAGGTGTCCTGTTGCAAATATAATTTGCAGTTTTTAAAGCCTCACCCCACAAAAATTTTGGCAAACCAGCTGTACACATCATGCATCTAACCATGTTCAAAAGAGTCCTATTCTTTCTCTCTGCAACACCATTCTGTTGTGGATTATAGGGTGTTGTGTATTAAGCTTTAATTTCATTGTCTTGTAAAAACAAAGCAAATGGACCCTTTTGTTGGCAGGATTCAGTGTACTTGCCATAGAACTCACCACCTATATCTGATCTCACTATTTTGATTTTCTTTTCTAGTTGATTTTCCACTTCAGACTGAAAGATTTGAAAGGTTTTCAATGCTTGTGCCTTTTCTGAAAGTAGATAAATATAACTGTATCTAGAAAAATCATCAATGAATGTAATGAAATACACATTCCCACAGATAGTTTGATGCCTAAATAGACTACATATATCAGTGTGTATGAGTTCTAAAAAATTTGGGCTTTTATATGCAGTCTTCTTCCTTATATTGGTTATTTTTCCCTTAAAACATTCCACACAGTCTATTAGATCAAAAAATCAAGTTCATTTAGGATTTTGTTTTTCACCAAAATTTTCAGTCTCTCTTTTGAAACATGGCTGAGCCTTCTATGCCATAAAAATACAGACTTTTCATTTAGTTTGGTTCTTTTAACACCTGTTAAAGTGCTAGTATTGTGTGTGTTATTTTCAACAAGTAAGATTTCTTATTGAGCCATTGAATAATTTAACTGTAAATAGTCATTCAAAATAACACCAGAACCAATTTGAACATAATTTTTAGAAATAAGAATTCCATTACTATCAATAACAAGTCTACAACCAGATTTTACTAAAAGAGAAACTGAAACCAAATTCCTTCTCATGGAAGGTACATAAAAAACATTGTCAAAAACTAACAATTTTCCTAATCCTAGATCGAGCTTTAAGGTGCCAATATCCTTAACTACCACTCTCATGCCATTGCCCACACATAGGTTCACTTCATCACTTTTTGGGATTCTCCTCCTTATGAATCTCTGCAAAGAATTAGTAATATGAATAGGTGAGCCTGGATCTATCTACCAAGACTGTGGTTCAATATTTATAAGATTTATTTCTAAAGAAAAAACTGTATTAGAAAAAATCTTACCCTTTTTGGCTAACCAGTTCTTATAGCTAGTGTAGTCCTTTTTCATGTGTCCTACTCTTTTGCAAAAGTAGCACTTGAACCTAAATGGCCTGTTTTCCTTGGCCACTGCAGCTGTTGAACTCTTAGTTATGGCTTTGTAGGCTTGAGCTTGTTCTAGGGCTTTTTCCTTTTAGGCTTCTCTATGAGATTGATGGTTGTAGTAGGTTCCTTTTCTTCCTAGATCCTAGCTTCCTTATTGGTTGTAGCAGGTTCCTTTTCTTCCTTGATCCTAGCTTCCTTATCCACACAAATGGATATGAGTTCATCTAGAGTCCGGTTTCCCTTTTGAGAATTGTAACTGGTTCTAAGATGACTAAAACTATTAGGTAGGGAATGCAGTGTATAATGCACTACCTGCTCATCCCTAACCCCCATGATGAGCTCCTTGAGTCTGCCATTTATATCGATCATCTTCATAATATGCTCTCTAACTCCCCCTGCACCCGTGTACTTCAAATCATGAAACTCCTTAGTTAGCCTAGCTGCTTCTACTTTTTCAATTTCTTTAAATTTAGCACCTATGAGTTCCAAAAAATCTGATGCTAGCTCAGGCTCTTCTATACTTCCCCTGACAGTCTTGGACATAGAGGTACCTATAAGATTTTTAGCCATCCTATTGAATCTGTGCCACTTATAAAGATTAGTTTCTTTCTTGGTGCTCTTTTCATTCAACTCTGCAGGTTATCCTCAGTAAAACAATAGTCTATGTTCTCATGCATTCTCATATAGTTCTCTACCGAATCTAGCCAAGCTCTATAGTTGGTTCTAGTTAGCATCAAGATACGTACTGTTCAAGTTCATGTAGGAGTTACCTAAGGAGCAAAACAAAATTCATGTGAGTTCTTAATTTGTAAAGAAAAAATAACTTTAAGTTTTCTGTGTTTTATTAAGCTTTAATTAAGCAACCAAAAACAAGAACAATTCAAAGAGAGTTCATACAAAAAACTTAATCAATCCATACTTGCATTCATGTCAGTCCATATATAAAACAATATTAAACATCACTTTTGAGCATAAGCCTAATATCCTGTAGTTCTTTATCGATATGCCATGCTTAATCAAAATATGTTATCCAAGGAGATTCATCCACATCTTTAGACAAAAGAAAAATTTCCAAGTATCCAAATATATTTCCATCAAGCATGCATACTGCTGCCTTGCATTCTAAGACTATACTTGACCACTTCTTTGGAAGATAAACGAAAGTATAATCTTAAAACACAAGACAAAATTTCAGTTTTGTTACACTATATTCTTTTTGCCAACATCAGTGAAGGATGCTTTATGCACCATGTTCACTCATGCCAACAGAAAATCACAAAACTCATGAGATTTTAACTTTACATTCTACCCAGATCATTATCCTTGTAAGAAAATTAAGCTCTTGCATCTATCAATTTTGACAATGTGTAAGACATATTGGGAGATTTTAATTCTTTACGCATTGTAACACAGATACAATACCATATCATCAATCAATTTAACATGCAGATCAAAACATACACATTCAAGCACAGACAATTGTTTCGATTCCAAGAAACCACAGATCAATCAAAATTGTAAATTTCATCCGGTCACCATATACTCTAGCCTAACGCACGCCGGGAATGCAACTAGGGTTCTTGAGCACAATCAAAAACTTAAAATCATGCTTTGAATCGAAAACAATTTCATAGAAAAAAACCTAATTTTGCTTTTTCCCCCAATTTACTGCTAAAACTCACAGCGGAAGCATGAATTCGATATCCATAAGCAGCAATCAACTCTATTGGCTTCTTAATTCACAGCAATCGGGGTTTTGAATCCCCTCTCAAGATGGAAACATCTTGCGCGCTTCCAAATCCAGTCCCAGACCTTCATCTTGATCAAAACTAACCGTTGTATTACAACGGTCACCTGAGGTTTGGTCGCGTTCAGGGTCTGGAGCATGCACCTACTGTGACTGGGCCTAGAGTTGTTAACAGGTTGAACCCGTAAAGCAAAGATTGTTTTTTTGTTTGTTTGTTTTGCAAAAACCTAAAACGATTTTCATGCCAAGCAAAACTAAATTCCTATTTGTGAGCCTATGCTCTGATACCAATTGTAAAACCATAACTTCATGCTCACAACATATGCACATTAGCTCAACAACAATCACACAAGAACTAAAACTTACCTTCATCAATTACTGGCATGGATTCCATCTCTGCAGCTGCACAATAATGATCACTTGAAGATGGCCTTTTGTTACTTACCAACTTGCTTCTCAATGGACAGAACAATATGCAAAACGTGGTGGTAACAAGGACCAAGTTCATCTATTTATATAGGATAGTTAACCCTTAGATTCCTTCCATTAAGGTAATTCTTAAGAGACAAGTCTCCTAATTAGAATCCTAATGTATCACAATCTTGTAGCCTTTCTTGTAGACTAAGCAATAGATTACTATCTTTAGAATTGATACACTGCTTCATTAAGTTACTAGTATTAATTTACAGCTTGTATCCATGCTAAACTAGGATTGATATTAAGCTAATTATCATATACATTATGATAACATGTGACAAGTCCATACTTGATTCTAACAATATGTATACACAAATGCATGCACGCACCTAATTAGTAGGCATAGAACACTAGAAAGTTAGTCTACTTCATACGACGGAACGAGTAATCCCATCCTCTACTGTAGGAGATGTTCTAAGCAATGCTTAAGGAAACGACGTCAATAGTCGTTTCATTATCATATTTTTGCTAGCTGCACACACTATGTGGAGCTCAGGAGATTACATGAGCAGGTGCATGCATGTGCACTATAGAAACCTTGTTTAATAAATCGATTAATATTAGTTAGTTTTTGTTTGGTTTGAGCAAATTGTAATTGTACATTAGTTTAATTGACCTGTTGTTTATATAATAAGGATAATTCATTTTCTTTTTTGATCAGACTCTTTGATTGTTGGGCAGTAGTGATCGATATACTCTGTAGAGCAAGGATGGCTAAGCTGAGTAAGCATCGATCAAGTTGACGAAGCTGTCAAAAATGACTGAGAAATTGAGGGGCTTGCACAATTGCACTTGATGATCGATTAGAACAAAATGAAATATATATCGTGTTTCTAAATGCATGCATGTGGTGTTACTGTATTAGCGTTACTGGGAATATCATACCACGTGCGTAAATAGAATTCGTGCTCATAAACATATACTGAGTCTGCAAATTACATAAATAATTTGTATTGTATTTAAGTTGCATAAAATGTCATCTTGTAATAAGTGGAGGGATGTTCCCAAATCACTATAACTGATATAAGATATATGAAGAAGCATATCTAAAAATAATATATCTATCGATCTCTATAAATAAAGCGAGGAGGACTTTATTGTTCATCATTTGGTCAAATTTTTAAATTTCCAATTTTACCCATATTTGTTATTTAGTTTTTATCCAATTGTCACCACTATCGCACCGCTTTCATCGGAATATCCGCGGAATATCCGGACAGAGAGGGAGAGTAGAGGAAGAAGGTAAAGAAGAAGAAAATCAGAAGTTCTTGGGGCCTTTGAATCTACACTCCTTGGGTACCGCCAGGTTCGGATGTCAAAGCAGCAAAGGCCTTCTATCTTATTTGGTCGATTGGTCTGACATTTTGGTTTTGAATTTTGGGTGCGAGTGATTGAGTTATAGCTTGTGTAATTGATCGGTCTACTAACACAACTCGTCGTTCTTAATGGACACTACTGCTTTGTTGACATTCGAACGATAAAGTAATTGTTTTCAAATGTTTCATTGGCACACCTATGTCCACTCAACTAAATTTAACACTGGTCCACTCTCCCAAATTATACTCGGAGAAACAATTCATTGTGTCTTGATTCGAGCTCTAAACTTTAATTCGTTACAGACGCTACTAAAAATCTTTTTAACTATTTAGTTTCTAAACAAAAATTTAAATTAATCATATTTATTGGACAAATCTACCCTTGGGCCATATATTTCAACATATTAAAACACTAGCCCGGCCCAAATAAGTTTAACGCGGCCCACAACTGAGTGAGCCCGTTTGGCAGCTCCACCAGCTTCCTTGCCTTCCTGGCAAAAATCTCTGTTTGTTTTGCTTCTCTCTCGTATGCTGAGAATCAAACACATTCGCACCGCTCTGTGTGTTTAGAGAGACTAGATGCTGATCAAAACGCTGCGTTTCGTCGGCGATCTTCGAAATCCGTATCGGAATGCCATCAAATAGTACTACGCTCTGATAACCCTTATTCTGCAGAGACAAACAAAATCATGTGGTTCTCGTTTTGGAGATCCAGGGATCGATTCTCCTTCGATGAGCTCAGGTCTTCATATTCACTTATGCTCAATTTAGTTCTGAATTTCACAAATTTTGATTGTTTTTTTTATTTATTATTTATTTTTGAATTAAGTTAATGCTAATGGTTAATTAGGGCTACTGAGTCTGCTACATGTTTGCTTCGATTGAGTTGATTGTAATGATACTGTGTAGTTAATTTAGGTTACAGAATCGAAATTATGGAGCAAAGTCGATTCGTTTTGGTGTTTTTGATGGTTTTTGAGGAAGTAGAATCATGTCTCAGCATGGCTAGAGAGTATAGTTAGTGTGAAGAGTGACAAGTTTAAGTGCACGGAGTTTCATGGTAATGAAGCGTCCCATTGCGGATGTTAGTAAGTTGAGTATAGAAGAGGTGATGTTTCGTGGTTGAGGAAGCGTTAGATGCTGAAGCTTCGATATTGAATATTCGGAACTGTTTTGAGATCTGTAGTAATAAAGCTTGGTATGTCTACTGGGATTACGTGTCTTTGGCTGTGAGTAATAGAAGAGAATTGTACCGTAAGAGAGGGGTTTGGATCAAGTTTTTCGACGTCTGCTGCATCCTGCTTGAATGTTGTTTGGGAATCAAATTGGAATTGTGGAGGAACGTGTACTTTTTCTCACCTTGAGGTGGAAAAATCAATTGACTATCGATATTTGATGTGCTACGTTTAATAAGTATACAGAGCTACAAAGAAGAATGCTGGTTTTCTATGACTAGCATGGTGAAGGAAGACATTCATGATGATGATGGTGGTCTAGAGCTTTAACTCAAATATGTATGTACTAGGCTGGGAGAGGTTTGAAAATACTACAGGGTGAAGCAACATGTGTGTTACTTTTAAGATGATTTTTCCATCTTCATGAACGAATTGTATACCCAACAAACATGTATGTCAATTTACATGTATGTATATGTAGAGTCCTCTAAGTTGGAGCCAATTTTCAAGAAAGAATAGACAACATCGGTGCGGCTGCTACCGCAATTTAGTCCAATGATCTGAATTGTCCCTTTTTCAGGTTCTTTAAAACAATTCCTGCAAAAGAGTAACAAATTGGGAATCGATTAGGCATTGGATTTCGTGTTACGGGAAATACTACATTCTTTCTTAACCTCAGTTTGTCCCTTCATAGTTTTTTAACCCTAGAGTTCTCTTGGAGCATAATGTCTTATCTGTCATTCAAGAGTATGAGAGGATTGGTGGTGTTTGGAACTTGATTTTGTACACCTGATATGTGATGTTTGTGGTAAATATATTGCTTTAGTAATGTTAATCAATATTTGCCTTCCTGGAGCAGGTATTTAACTGATCAGCTGATGAAAATTCAAGTTGTAAATGACGTTAACAAGGTAATTGGACTATTTTCTGCCTCCTTCAGCTGAAGTTTCTTGTTGGCATTTTTTTCCCCTCAATGTACCAACATTTAGTCTGTTATGAAGGATTTCGTTATCGAAGCTCTGAGATCAATTGCGGAGTTGATAACTTATGGCGACCAGCATGACACAACTTTTTTTGAGTATGACTTCTCAAAGCTTACTGTTTCTTTATGCACATGATTTGCTGTTAGATTTTAATCTCGTCCTGTTGATTGTCTAGATTTTTTATGGAGAAGCAAATCATGGGAGAGTTTGTACGTATATTGAAGATTAGCAGAAATATGACTGTTTCACTTCAGTTGCTGCAGACAATCAGCATTATGATACAGAACCTAAAAAATGAACATGCTATATGTAAGTTTTCTCTGGAAGAAGAACATGATAAATTTTGCAGTTGCTAAAGTTTCTCTAGTTGGGTCATAACCTTGTTGATGGATTTGGTGGGTTTTACCAATTATTAATTATTATTATTATTTTTTTTTTTTGCAGATTACATGTTCAGTAATGAACATATGAACTACTTAATAACTTACTCATTTGATTTTAAGAATGAAGAGCTACTTTCTTACTATATATCCTTCTTAAGGTTTGTTTTTTGCTCTTTTTGTTGTCCGTATTTCAATATTTGCTAACATGTGATCACCCTATATTCATACAAATTCCCTTTGACAAGTACTTTTTTTTTTCCCCTCATTTACTTGCTTTTTTATTTGATTGCATGTGCTATGGTCTATGAAGAGCAATAAGTGGAAAGCTAGATAGAAATACAATTTCTCTGCTTGTAAAGACTCAAGAGGTAAGTAATGTTTCGCTCTCATTTATTGTGTTTTGATAGCACTTACTATTATCTTTCAAGTGAAATTTGCTTTGTTTTTTTTGTTTTTTTTTGTTTTCAGTAATGTGGTTACTAGGTAATGAGGATCTATATACAAACCATTAATTTTAAATAATGTGAACCGATTACTGAACTGATTTTTAATTGCTCAAGTGTCAAACCCTATTAGTTGTCATTGTCTGATGTCGTATGTGGAGTCTCAAAACAATCAATGGAAAAAAAAAATGCATGAACAATGGCTAGATCCTTTTTTCCATTGCTGCATCAATTGTGCCCTAGATTACATAAAAATTCCTATAAATAATGATATGAAATCATACATGTATCAGACAGATGCACAATGAGGAATTCAGCATCCTGAGTTAAATACCATTTTGAGTATAGATTCTAAACTAGCCCTTGCACATTATTTGCATCTCTGCTATAGATTCTAAACTAGTACCATTTTGAGTATGTTTTGGTGATTTGTTGGCTACCTCGCTTGCAAGTGCTGGAAACAAACTGCTTAATTCTTTTGGCACTTCTAGGATGGAGTGCGTTTGATGTTAATGCCAAAGGATGACAAATGAAGTTTTGATGTAACAATAACCACTCATTAGTTTTGATTGAATGCCGGGAGTGAGAACTCTCTTGTTCCTTTAAGAAGTACTCTATTGTGGACTAAAATTTGGTACTGTTCATGTTTCCTTTATTGTCCGAATTAAATCATTGCCGATTGCTTGTGGGTATCTTAATTATTTTCTCTTTACCTGTTGTAAGTTCTAGTGAATAATAGCAGTGCATGCATCTCTTTTCGTGCATCTAGGATGAAGTTGTTTCATTTCCGCTGTATGTTGAGGCAATACGATTTGCTTTTCATGAGGAGAGCATGGTCCGCACTGCTGTACGGGCTCTGACGCTTAATGTTTATCATGGTTAGTTTTGGTTCTCTCTTTGCTTAAGAAATTTATTTTACCTTAACTCAAACTATGGAATGCGGTCATGTTCAGTGCAACTTAATCTATACTAATTTAAAAATTGTTATGATTTTTCAGTTGGAGATGATTCCGTCAATAGATATGTCGCCAGTGCCCCTCATTCAGATTATTTTTCAAATTTGGTTAAATTTTTCCGGAAGCAGTGCATCGATCTAAATGTATTGGTTTCTGACACTATGACGTAAGAGTAGGAGTAGTATTCTGATTTTACTGTGAGTAGATTGTGTTTATTTTCTCTAAAGTATTTCATTTATATTTTATGACAGAAACCTGGGTGCAGACACAACCTCGTCAATTCCTGCTGCTGTTGATGAGATCGAGGATAATCTCTACTATTTCAGTGATATTATTTCTGCGGGAATTCCTGATGTTGGGAGGTTATTCACAGACAACATATTGCAGCTTTTGATATTTCCATTGCTTCTACCCTCTCTAACACTAAAAGCTGTCAAGGTATGGAAACGGACCCTTACTGCCTTCTATTTTAAATATTCAAGTTCGGGAGGCAAGGGCTATTAGTTTTGTGTTGGTACTGGGTGCATTTGATAATTCTTAGAATGCAACTCGCTATTGACCTTTTGTAGCTTATAAATCCAGGGGATTCAAATGAGTGCTGTCACATCTTTGTATTTGATTTGTTGCATCTTGCGCATAGTAAAAATCAAGGATCTGTCAAATACTATTGCTGCTGCCCTATTCTGTCCGTTAGAAGCTTTCTTATCAAAGTCTCTTGCTGAACCCAATGGCTACATGTCTGGTTATGATGTTGCCCATGAAAGCCAACCACCAGGCAGTAATAATCTAACTAAGGCAGAAGTGGGAAATTTAAGTGTTGATGTGGCAAACTTGTCAATCTCTCCCCAAATCCAGCCAGTTGATGTCAGTATTGCAACAGAAAATGATAGTTGTGATTGTCATTTGTCTTTGAGGTAATAAGACGTCTTTGATTACCACTCATGTCAGACCTTTTCTTTTCTATTTCTCTTACTAGATACGTCCATGATCTTTTTAGATACAATATCTGCTAGAACACAACTCTACTCTTTAGTGAAAGACTGCTCACTGACTACGCTTTATATTGTTTTGGTTTTATTAGCTGCTAAGAGATCCATGATGTGTTTGTCTCTGTTTTTTGACTTTTTTCACTATAGTGTGCCGATTGGAAAAAAGAATTAATAGTTTGTGCTTTTTTACTGGCATTTATGATCTTGAAATTCGCCTCATGGCTATGGTACATTAGAACTCCTTTATTAAATAACTTCTTAGCAATGATTATCAATCTCACAACACAACAGTAGTACAGTACATATTTACACTAACAAAATGTTAGTATGTCTCAAGTTTTATTTTTCCTTTTTTTTTTTGCCTGAACTTTTAATTTAGTGAAAATGTAGCTTTTATATTTATCTATTTATTCATTTTTGTTAACTTATTTGTTTATTGTATGATATGAATCATATGAATATAAATGATGCTCGATAAATGCAAATCATCATTGGTTACTTTTCCCTATATGGCTATGCCTCCCTAACTCATAATTGAACATCTTTCAGTCCTGAGCAGAATTGCATATTATTATTAACTTCGTCACTTTGTCAGTATGGTTGGTTAATCTCCATTTTGTTTATTATTTAATTATAATGTTGACCATGTCTACAGGGAGGCTTTGCTTTCTTACCTTACGAGTGGGAACGATGTACAAGTTTCGGGTTCAGTGAGTGTGCTGGCTACTTTGTTGCAGACAAAAGGTTATATTATTGTATTGCAGATTTAATCAGAACTGCTTCTCATCATTGATTTCTTACCAATATCACAACTGCCTCTTGTCTCTGTTTCTTACTAAATATCCACTTTTATAGAATTGGATGAATCAATGTCAGATGCTCTGGGAATTCTTCCTCAACGCAAACAACATAAGAAACGTCTGCTGGTATGCCTTTGAGAGTTAACTTTTTTTTTTTTTGGTTCTCTTTTTGTGCTTGTGGAATGAGAAATAACTAAAATGATTACTAGAACAGGTATCTTTTTCCACTTAATGACTTTGAGAATATACAGAAGTGATGGGCCTGTTTAGTGGAATTAGGTGGATAAGAGTAATGTTACGACAAGGTATTTTTCTGTGTAATGTTTTACACCTACCAGTAGCATCTTTTGAATCGGTTTGATTAATATAAGTTTCAAAAATTCCAAAACCAAAATAATTTTAAAATCCAAAATGCAAACAGAAGTACTAAACCAATCTGAATAGTTTAAAATCAGACACTAACTGGTTGCGTTGGCACTTTTCTCTTTCCCACTCTTCTAACAGAAAAACAAAATAAGAAAAGCGCGTATTCAAGTACACCCTAGTGGTGTTCCCAGGTTACACAATACTTCCTTATGGTATTGGATATTGTTTGTGACAGCATAATTCATGTGCTTTCTTTTGTACGGAAAGCATTCTTATCCCCCTTTCAATCAATGCTGTTTTGTGAAAATATATATTATTGAGCAATCATATTACTTATTACAGTGAATTGCTTAATATCCTCTTATCCATTTGCATTTCTTGTCATTTATTCACTGCAATACACGTGAGGTGTGTATAATCGTAAATAGAAAAGGATAGGTTACAGGGTGTCCAAGTAATTTCATCCTGGGATGGGGCTGCAATTAATCGAACACATTGGGGCAGCTACATGTATCATTTTTCTGAAATACTTGAGTAAGAGCATGAGATTTTTACCACCACTTTCTTTTTGTCATATCACTCATGTAGAGCTACACTTTGGTAACAATTTGAGTTAAATTCTCCTGGGTATTTGTATTCATTTTGTTTTCGTTTAACTGTTGATCTACAGTCTTCACTACATATGATTGAAAATGTTGTTGCATTGAATAAGTTCCAGTATAATGCTTTTCTGTTGCATTCTTGCAGCAAGCTTTGGTTGGTGAAAGCTCAGGTGAAGAGCAACTTTTTTCTTCAGAAAGTGGCTCCTTGAGAAACGAAATTGAATTTGGCAGTGAGCTTGATGGCTGTCTACAAAAGCTTAAGGTAATAACGCTAATGTTGCTATATTTATCTGCTAAAGCTGTTGTACGGTTGTGTAGAGCTACTATTACTGGCCACAGGTTTTGCAAGTTGGATAGTCAAAGCTGTGTTTCAATTATAGAGAATGGTTTAGGAACTTTGATTGTAAATTCTTTGATGAAATGGCATGAATATTTCATTTGGGGTCAGTAGATCAATGATTTGGTCAATGATTATCTTATACAATTTACCCTGAGTTGTTTAGCTATCTGTCTGTTACATAGCTATTAAATTCTTAAAATATGAGTCACCTACTTTGTTCCACTTTCTTTAAGTAAGGGTTTAGCGTGTTTTCAGCACTCTGTATAATGATAGTTTGTTTTTCCTTTCCTGTAATTAACAGGAACAGTATGGAGTATCATGTTCTTCTCTGGAAGTGAGAGCTAGCCCTCGTGTACATAGATTTCAGGTACCTTGGGTAAAAGATTTAAGAACTTTGAACCTACAGAACAGTTTTATTCACTCATTTGTCTCAACGTGTTTACTCCGTAACGTGTAGGTTCTTTTTTAAGTTTGTCAATTGTCGTAAGCTAAACAAATAAGCATCACTGACGAAAAAGATCATTGTGATCAGTTGTGGCAGTTCACTCAATCCAAAAGATTTTGATTTATTTCCATTCCCATGGTCTGTGGTGACTCTATTTATCTCTGACTCACACACACACACACACATAAATGCACATATCCATTCCCATGCTTTAGTCATGTCCTGAATTGATGTTGTTCTACTGTTGACTAGGATATTCTCTTAACCAGTATTAAGATATAAAATCTTAATGAACCCACACATGACAGTTGACCAAAAAGGTTTGTAATCGTATCAAGATTTCTGTTCTTCATATCAGTGCAGCTGGACGCCCCAAATTTATGTTGAACTCCATATGCTGGGTTGTAATGGTGAAGAGAGGCCACAAGATAGCTAGTTGATTAACCATTTCTTTCCTAAGCCTTAAGCTGTTAGGATGTGAACAAACTAATATTTTATATTCTTACATGTGGGGGTCTCTCCAATACCAGAGAGGGCATGTTAGGAAATTCAACATAGATGGTGAAATTGTATTTGGAGTGATTCGAACTCAAGATACATAATTGTATTTAACTACAGTTTCTGTGTTAAGATGCATACTTGATATTATTGTCTTTAATCCCTATTTTTATGCATCTCTCTCTCTCTCTCTCTCTCTCTCTCTCTCTCTCTCTCTCTCTCTCTCTCTCTCTCTCTCTCTCTCTCTCTCTCTCTCGTATCATCCAGCTGAATTTGTACAGTACATTTTGTCATCGAAACTTGGAACCATATTTCTCAAGGAATCTGCATTCTTTCTTCTCTTTCTACTATTTCTTCTTTACCAGTATCTGGGTAGTCTAGACCAAGGCTTAATATGAGTAAGCTGTTGCCTCGTTTTGCCTCTGAGACTTGGACCCTTCATTAACCCAAAACTTGTAACCATATTATATTTCTTTCTATTTTGGGCTAGGTGCTTGATGCATTGGTCAGTGTCTTCTGCCGTTCAAATTTATCGGCGGAGACTTTATGGGATGGAGGTTGGCTTTTGCGTCAGTTACTTCCTTATAGTGAGGCAGAATTCAACAGCCATCATCGGAAGTTGCTGAAGGTAAGTGTGTTGGCTTCTCTTTCTCTTGAATGTTTTAGCTTTTCCTTCGCAGGCTAATGGAAATAATTTTAGTAGCCACCTCTTAAACAGCTCTTCCAGTTAAATAGGTCTATGGAAGGATCTCATAGTACAATATAGATCTCTGAACTCATGTTGGTTTATTATGTAGTTGATTGATAGTTGGCTACATTTGTGTCATAGTGGATACGTTTTCTGACATTACAACATTCACAGTTCACATACTTCATTATAATGTACTTAGCTATATCATGATGATGTTTACTCCCTGTTTCTCTTATACAGGAATCGTATAAGAACTGTGCTAGTGCTCTTATTGAGGAGACTAGAGGAATCTGGCCGGATATACTTACAACAGTGCTCTATGATGAATGGAAAAAGTGCAAGAGAGGTAATTCATGTCACGTTTTATTATAACTGATGAGTTGGTTTTAAAATGTTTTATTGATTTGTTTGAATACTTACAGGAATAGAGGCATCATCCCCTCGGAAAGAGCCCAAGGACATTTTGTTTTCATCTCGAAAGTTCTCCGCTGAAGGTAGCATTGGAGACCAGTGTTGTGGGAATTTAATTGAAGAATTTTCAAACCTCAATGCATTTTTCTTTTCTTTAATTGAGCACACTTGGAGTTAATGCATTCTTTGCTAACAGATGGTATCACAAGCGATTCATCGTTTTCTGCTGGTGAAAGGATGTGCGAGTTGGTGAAGGTTTGTGTCTGTACTAACTGATATTTTTAAGATGTTATTATCAGATTGGCATAACACTGTAGCATTATGGAGGTTAAAACCAATAAATAAATTTCTTGTTCTTTGAATCTATGTTGATTAGTGAATTGAATAAAGAAACAATGATGAGTTAGTTATTAATTAATACTGAGACGAAGAAAGTTATGAGGGATTTTCTTAACAAAGGGGTTCAAGGAAGGGATTTTAATAGGGGGGAAGAAGTTTCTTGAATCAAAGCAAGAGGAAGATTTAGGTGTCGGTTATCTAGTTGGTCCACCACCTTATTATTCAAGTGGTTGTGGAGAGTTCTAGTTGATAGGAAAAATCACGTGGGCATGCTGTCATTAGAAGAAAGTATGGAAGTCAAGGAAATGGGTGTATGCAAATATGGCTGCAAGAAGTCAAGTAAAAGTTTGTAGAAGAATATATCTCAAGGATACATAGGGCTTTTAGAATGCCGCAAAGTGATGGGGAATGAAAAAAGGGTGCAGTTTTGAGAGGATCATCTGGTGGGGTTGCAGCCCTCAAAATTTGGTTCAGGTTACCATGACAGCATGACTTACAAAGTAGCTGATGTGATGGTTCAGGCTCCTGTTAAAGTTGGGAATAGGGGTTTATAAGGATTTTATTTTATTTTGAAATGAAGAAGCTGATCTTGATATTAGGCAGTTGGGGAATGTTAGGTTGTGGATCCAGATCATATTCAAGGGTATGGATGCTTGAATGTGGCTGGGGGTATATTCCTACAAATCCTTTCTCAGTTTTCTCTGAGATAATAGAATTTCAACCAACGGCATTGATTTGGAAAGCGATGGTCCTCCCAAAGTCAAAGTTTGGCCTGTGTTGCAAGTATCCAAGCATGCTATACTCAATACATGTGTGACTTGCTTCAGAAAATGAGATGAGACATTTTTTCGTGCGACTTTTGTCGGGCGAAAGTGCTCACCATGATTCATTCTGAAGTTGAACAATGGCCCAGTCTAATCTATCTATGGAAGCTGAAATTGTCTGGGGTGCTATTCTCTGGTAAGTGCACAGCTTAGATATAGGGAGAGAAGGGCAACAGCTTTATGAAATTGCAGAATTGTGGCATTATATGAGATTTTCGAGGAGCGTAGAGAGACGGGAGTGGAGGAATTGTACGAAGAGATTGTCTATTGGTCCTCTTTCTAGGCTTCTGTTTTAGTAGCTTTAGGAAGTTAAGATTGTCTTCCATTTGTGGAAACTGGAAAGTAGCTATCAGCTAGTTTTCCTTTGACTTGTTTGTTTTGTAATGCTTTTATAATGTGGATGCCTTTTGTCATTTTTTTTTTCCTGCCTTGGAGTTAATAGTTTCTTTTCAAAGTTAAGTAAATTCCATTTATCCTGTGGTGGTACCTGATACATTCATATTTTAGGTGTTTGTACTTCTACATCAACTTCAAATTTTCACCCTTGGTAGACCTTTGCCTGAGCAACCTCCTATCTATCCTCCAGCTGACCTTTTAGAAAACTCTCGTGCAAAGAGCGCTGGCATAGATGCTTCAGGTCCCAAGCTTGGTAGTGAGCTAAGACTTGGTCAGTCCTCTATCCAACACATATCTGTATTTGCACTTAATTTGAACTGTACAAACTATTTAAGCTTCCTTCAACTTCTAGTTATTTACTAAACTACTTCTGGATTGGTTTGCTATGTTTCCTAATTTAGTGTAGGGGTTAATATAGTCTGGCCTCTGTCATATGCAGTTGATGCCGTGCCTTGTAGAATTGCATTTGAGAGGGGTAAAGAGCGTCACTTTTGCTTTCTAGCAATCTCTTTGGGAGAATCTGGGTGGGTTGTTTTAGCTGAAGAATTACCCTTGAAGCAGCATTATGGTGTCGTTCGTGTGGCTGCGCCTTTGGCTGGTTGCAATGTATGTTGCAGCTCTACTGCTTTTTGTGCTCTTTAACTTATTTTGGTTTCAAATATATGTGAAACATTTATAGCAATAGTGCTGTCTTTTCTGTTTGTTCATTTACAATCTTATGGTTTTATCAAACCTAGTACGTAAAATAATGCATATTATTCCCAGTCCCTTCACAAATGAAGCACCATATGATTTGCTGTTGAAAGTTGATAATTGTGATTTGTTGATATTTAATTTGAACTTATTGCTTCACATATATTTAATTGTTTATTTCCATTTCCTACAGCCAAAAATTGATGATAAACATTCGAAATGGTTACACTTGCGGATCCGTCCATATACTCTACCCTCAATGGATCCTGCTAGATCTGGTGCATATGGTAAAGTGAAGACAAAAGCTTTGGTTGATGGGAGATGGACTCTTGCATTCAGGGATGAAGAATCTTGCAAATCTGCTTTGGCTATGATTTCGGAGGAGTTAAATCTACAAAGTAATGAGGTGGACAGAAGACTAAAACCTTTACTTGACCTCGAAACCACTGTAGAATCTTCAAACCCTTCTCTAGGTCCTCCCGAGGCTACCTCTTCTTATTCAACACCTTCCAATTCCTTATAGCTTGTCCACTTTGCTTGAGTTTTGCAAGAATAGTTTCCTTTACTTATGGGGTGGGAATATATTATGTTTTGGTCACCCTTTGTACATTGTTCAGCCAACCTTAGGTATACCTAGAAATGTAGAGCAGCACCTTTGTTAGTACCATTCTTTTGTATATTAGCCTTCCTTGCCCTCGTTTTTTTTTTTTTTTTTTTTTTTTCGGTTTAGCCGTGTTTTCCCCTCATTCTTTAGCAGCCCTAACCCCAGGGAAGGGTTTTAAGCTTCCTTCCATATTTTGTTATTCTTGTAACAACTGTACAAATGAGGCAATTCCATGGCTTTTTGTATATCAGAAACAGACTCTCTGCATCTGGTTGCTATATGTACATAATTATTAGATGAGTGATGAGTATAAAGCAAAAGAAAGTGGGCATGACTTATATAATAGTTGGATGACTTAAGCTACAGGGGTTCACGTTGAATTGACAGAGTTGATTGATATCAATTCCAGATGTTAAATTTATCAAGATCCAAGAACTATTGCTTTTGTCTCGTTAGTCTAACCACTATTTGCCACTGGGGTTTGCCCTAAGTGGGGAGGCCAGGATGGAGGCTATAAAATTTGGCTAGGATTTGGCAAGTTAGTTTTGATGGAGAGAAGAACCTTTAACCTCAGTTACCTGGTGATTGGGCTTTGGCTCTCACCATCTTCTCGATGTGCGGAAGTAAATTTCATGCCGAAAGGTGTGCCGGTTTGGTTAGATGTAGGTCCGGTCACCAGTGTGACAAAGGTTGTGTTGCTCTTGTAATCATTCTTTCTGATTTTGAAAAATGGGAATGGTCCATTTTCGGGCCTTGTAAAACTGGACTAGTTACTTTGTTTAATGAATTTTTTATTTGTAATCACTCATTATGATTTTAGCATTACTTATAATGGAAACATGTACAAAGAATTGAAGTACAAAAACGTAGGAAGCCACCCAAAAACTTGTGAAAGCAAATCAAGGCCAAAAGAGATAACGGAGAGGGAATAATGAAGATAGAAGAGTAAAATTGAAATGAATTAATTAAAAACAAGAAGAAGAGGAAGTGATGAGAATAAAGTAGAAGACGAAGACATGATATAGGGTGTAGAAAAATGATTTTGTTGTGCTGATGACAACATATATTAGGTATGGTTTTATGGATACCAAATTAATTTGAAAAACAACATCAACTCTCAATTAATCTACTCATAATTTACCAAGGGTTTTGAGTAATATTGTTATGAGTAAATTCGTTATGTGAAAACGTAGAAGTTGACTCATCATGCCAATATCTAGTCACTAGACCGCGATTAAGAAAGAAAATTCATCCATATTATATTCAAAATAAGTCATGATTTTTGAACTTAAAACAAATTTAATGATAAAAAATATTAATTATAAAAGACGTCCCAAATTATACATTCATTTATTCTCATACCAAGGTATCAAATTTTGTCACTTTCATGTTTCGAGTTTAACTTGGTTAACAAGTTGGTACCTCAAGCCTTAATATCGTTAAATTACCCAGTTTCTGCTGATGTGGCAATTAGGAGGTCCTACATGTGTTAGATTCTCTATTCTTGCCAAGGGTATATTCATCCATTCACAACTAGTGCACTCAAGTAAAACAATCACTCAATCAGCCTCCACTTCCCTCACCAGCGAATTATCGTCAGAAATTCCCCGTCTCTCTCATTTAACGAGATTGAGTTCTCTGGAAACTGCTAGTGCCAGAGGAAGTGTCTTCACCACCTTAACTTCTGATCGATTAGTGATTACAGATGATAACATCAGCACCCCTTATACACTAGCCAGAGGGTATTGACACACTATGAAGTTTGATATTAATACAAAAAATGCTTAGGGTTTTTGGGTTTACTGAACCATATTTAAGGTTTAGGATGATATACCTCTTTGATAAGATGTCTGCAACCCCAACTATGATTTACTTGTCTGTAGTTAATTATAATTAGGTATTTAGGTATACCATGTTCTTGTCTAAATAACATTCCCCATAAACCCTAGTCTTTGTGCTCTACGCTTAAGACGCCGACAATTTTGCTTCTGTCATTTCCCTTATACAGTAATTATATAGCAATCTTATATACAAGAAAGTTATGAAACTAATAGATTTATCGGACGGTCCGACCAACCTTTGCCTGAGCAACCTCCTATTCCCCCTGCATCTGAAGTTTCAGAAAATTCGATCGGGTGCAAAACGTACTGGCCTCAATGCTTCAGATCCCAAGCCTGGCAGATGAATGTTGATCTTCATATTTACTTAATTTCTAGCAATCACTTCAGGAACATACTGGGTAGCTTGTTCTAGCTGAAGCCGAATTGTGGAGTCGTTCATGTTGCTGCACCATTGGCTGGCTGCAACGCCAAAATTAATGATAAGCGCTCAAGATGGTTGCACTTACATACAGAGTAACTGCGGGGAAGCGAAGAGAACGAAAGTTGAAGATGCATGGACCCTAGTATTCACGGATGAAGAATCTTGATTGCTACTCTGCTTTGGCTATGGTTTTGGAGGAAATGAATCTACAAAGCAATGAGGTCGATAGAAATTGAAAACCTTTACCTGACGTCGAAGGATCTGTGAACTAGCTGGGTTCTCCTGATGCTTATTCTTCTTGTTCAACATTCAATGATAGAACCAGGGTTTAGAAAAAGAAAAAAAAGATGGTAATTAGTGAGTGGAATTTCATCAATGAATGCCGAACTTCTAGCGTCATGTATACCCTAAACTCAATTTTTCGTATCTTGTCGTACCTTCATTTTCCGTCACGTTTCCGTCACCACGTGCATCGCATGTGACTCGTTAAATGAGGCAAAAAAGACTTATTTGCCCACAATTTGTTTTTTTTTTTTTCAGAATAATCAATTCGTTAAATTTTCTCCCTTTTATTCATCATCCTCTTCCTTGAAACAGATCAAATCCAAAACTAGTTACCTATCATTGTTCTGATTTCATCTCCCATCAAATTCAATCTCTTGCAATTTCCTTTGCCATTCAAATCCACCACCAGTCCCACCTCAGTCACAACAATCAAGAAAGATAAGTATTTGAACCTAGCAATTCTTCATGTTCATCTTCTTAAACCCAGCAAAAAAGCAAAAGAAAAAAAAAAAAAAAACTAAGAAATCCCAGCAATTGTTCATGGTCTTGAACCCATTCATGTTCATCTTCTTAAAACCAGCAAACCCATTTGAGCTTTCAAGGGAAGAGAGATTGGTGATGGGATTGAGCTTCAATTCGGAAGAAACCCATTCCAACCATTAATCTCAAATTGAACCAACAATCAAGAGGATGATTTTGGTGCCTTTTCAGCCTTTCTTCTATGTGTGCAGAACGTGGCTGAGGGAGAATAGAGGGGTGAGAGACCAGCAAGAGGCGTCTTGAATCACACTCACCCACCTACCTAAATTCAGATCCGGACAATCTGATCCAAACCAAGGTCAATGAACAAGACTTCGATCGCGGGATCACGTGTACAAAAAATCAGTGAACAAGAACTTTGATCCCAGCCTAACCTTTGCCAGCCCGCCGCAACAAAACATCGGAAGAAGGTCCTGTGCAGGCGTGTAGCCCCAAATTCGAACTCCATTCGAAATCTGACTTCGAGCCCGCCGCCGCCCATCATGGTCTGTAGCTGCCTCACCATTCTCTAAAAGACCCGAAGCCGGCGTCGTGGGTTCAAACAAGACAACCCCTTTCCCCTCCTCGCCGGAGTTCAACTTTGACTTCCCTGAATTTATGAAAGCTTCTCACTTCACTCTGTGATTTCCTCTCTCTCTATCTCTCTCTCTCTCTCTCTCTCTCTCAACAGAAAACCCTGGTCCGGACGTGAACCAGTTCTCAAATTTCGACAAATATGAAATTTCAAGTCTCGTAGCCTCCCTCTCCACTGATTGGGATCTTCAGTTTTTATTTTCAATATAATAATTATTTAATTTTTATTTCAATTTTGAATTTATTCATTTAGAGTTTAATAGAGTAGAAAAGTTTATTTTGCCCACATTTTGCAACTCATGTGCGCCACACATGGTCAAGACTGACGGCGCTGTGACGGAAAATGACCGTAGGTACGACGGAGATACGAAAAGTTGAGTCTGGATATTACTTTGATAACTTTATAAGTTCGAGTATCATATTGTCAGTCACCCAAGTCTCCAGACACTGCTGGTGCAAAAAAATCCTAGTCTTTATGCCTTTACGTGCAAGCATATATATGAGCCAGGATTTCATATAATCTGGGCCTAAATGAGGAAAAAAAACATATTAAACTCGCACATTGATAAAATTTAGATATATTACAATGTTTAGATTACATATCACGCATTTAGACTTTTTCTTATATCACGCATTTAGATTTTTTCTTATATCACGCATTTAGACTTTTTCTTACTCATCATGTATATTAACATAAATTTCTTTTTCAATAGATGAAATGAAGATCGATCGACTACTACGATATACAAAATAAGAATATTGACAGGAAACCATTTTGAATTTATCATAAACCTAAGAAAAGATCATTTACATTTATAAAGGAATATGGAAAAACGAATTCATAAAGAGTCGGGACCAATATGATAGAGGAGAGTGAGGGCTCTCTGAACCCTAGCGTCGCCACAGATGGGCGTCGATCCAGGGGGCTTATGGCGCCTCCCATACGGCGTTCGCCTAGGTGTACGAGCACTACGGGGTCGGTCTCGATCTTGTGAAGTAGATTCAAGCCATGCACCTTCCAACGTGGATGGGTTCCGACGACGACAACTGCTTTTGTGGGATGGGCGTCTGTGGGTTTAAGTTTGATGTTTTGGGGAATCCCACTGTGGAGTTTGGTGTGCATGGGATCCAGGCCAGGTTTAGTCGATGGGGAGGCTGGTGTTGTGGTGGATTGGGCGTGAGCTGTCGGGCTTTGGTTTGCTGCAGACAATGTTGCAGATCCTGATGGCGGCGACCTTGATCCAGAGGTAGCCAGGGATGGTGTCGGTCATCCACGCTTGTGTCTGGGTTTGGCTAATCCGACCTTGGTCTGCTAATGCTGGGGCAGCGGGCGGTGTTCCAAGGAGGCGGGTGGCTTCTATTTTGGTGGTTGAAGTAGATAGAAACGCCGATTGGCTACGGTCGGTAGACACGAATGGGGTGCCTTGCTTTGGGTGTCCAAATCAAAATGGGGCACCAATAGTTTGGGCTGTTTTTTGGGCCCACTTCACCATTTGTTGGACCCAATTCCATGGGTCTTGATTTAGGACACAGGAGGTCTTTTGGGTATTTTTTTTGCTCAATTGTGTTATTCCTATTATTTCGGGTGTGCTATGCTTCCGTGCAGGTAGATTTCTCATTGCTACATTCTATAAAAGATCTCAGTATAAACACATTGTGAGTACCACAAGATGAGCAATGTTCTTTATGCTAGGACGAGTTTAGTTTTGATTGGTCTGCCGATCCCTTGCATACCTGAAATGCAGATTATGATGATTTGGTCTCCAAATCTCAAGGTCGTGACAATGATTCCATTGTTCTATTGTTGGTAATTATCTTGAAGAGATTGGAAAGTTACCTTTAGTTTTTGTTGGTGTCTTTAAAAGTGTTTCAGAGCAATGTTTTATTGTACATGAAAAACTTATTGGTATAGTACATCGTCTGGTTTGTTCTATCTTAACTCTAGCTACAAGCCGTTTGTGGCTTGTGTCTACTCCCAAGGTCATTCGGAATGTCATTCTAAACAATTATAATCGTTAAAGTTTCGATGAATTATTTTCAAAAAATAGAGATCACTTACATTAATACACACCAACCAGAAATTAGAAGAACAAAAAGCTTTAATGGATAGAGAAATTGAGGAAATGTTGTTGTAAGAATGGTCTTTGAAGGTAATAATTTAGTGGTAATTACCTTTGAACATGTTACAGTAATATATATAATTAATGATAATTGATGGTGATTTTGTATTTTCTATTTAGGTATAGATTTACGCTAGGGATCCACCTGGTCCCCGCCTCTGGATATAATGAGGTGATGTTATGCAATGCATGATTTTTCCAGTTGATGCATTACAAGATTAGATGAGGTCTTGATTAGATCTCCACTCAAGACTTTTTAACTTTTACTGTTTTACACTTGACCTAAAGCCTAAGAGCTAAAATTTTGTTATAGGAATAACCGAATAGCCTATACATAAATGAAAAACCAACACCAATTTGTTGAATTAAAATGTAAAATTGCCGTTTGCTTTATTGTACACTTAATCTAATGAACAATGAAGTACAATTCTAATGATTAGTGTTGTAATGATAAATGCCCCTCAATTAACTAGCAACATTTTTGTTAAAAAACGTTATAAAACAATGTGGAAGATAATTAATGCCTCTTTTTTGTAGCAATTATTGAACAAAAGTGTGAGGGTCCTACAGTTTACTAATCAAAGAACGACCTACAATGGAAGAAAATGAGAGTTCCATCATTACAAACCTAACAATTGACCAGACAAAAGTTTATCCGGAATTTCTTATTATCATCTGCACTATACACTTTCATGGCAACGGTGAATGGTAGACTACCAAAGGAGATAACAAAATAATGACACTCGCAAGTATAAAAACTGAATCAATTGTGAACACCTTATTGATGATGTATATCCAAGAGAAATCAAATGCCTGCCAAGTGTTCTTCTCCTTTTTAATATACAACAACTAAAAAAAAAAGAGACTAGAAGTCAAAATCTCCCACTAACAAAATACAAATATATACAATTAGACCAAATAGTTATTAGCACAAAGGGTCCCCCTATTATTTATATATATAAATATGATTTTTCTCAGGTGCGAACGTTCGTACTGAAATTTCGATACAGATTTTCTGTTTTCGACCACTTTCCGGCCACATTTTTACATCTTAACCGTTCAGTTTTTAGGTCCTAATGTATAGATCACCTATGCAAAATTTCAACCAATTTGGTGATCGTTAAGACATCCAAAACTGCAATTTACACGAACGGACCGATCTGTCGAATCAGAACCGTTCGTATTTATAATGGTAAATTGCAGTTTTGGATGCCTTAACGATCACCAAATTGGCTAAAATTTTGCAGAGGTGATTTATACATTAGGACCTAAAAACAGAACGGTTAAAATGTGAAAATGTGATCGGAAAATGGGGGAAAACGGGAAATCAGTACCGTCCGCACGGTTGCCGGACTGTATATATATATATATATATATATATATATATATATATATCCTATTCAGAGGGTCACTTTTCGGTCGCACATCCACATCTCTACCGTTCAGTTTTTAAGTACTAATATATAGATCATCTCTGTAAAATTTTAGTCAAATTGATGATCTTGAAGGTATCTAACTCGCTTAAACCAATGGACGAACTGAATCTGTCCAACCTGAACCGTACTTGGTTTAAGGCAGTTATCAATGCCTTAACGACCATCAATTTAGCTGAAATTTTACAGAGATGATCTATACATTAGTACCTAAAAACTGAACAGTTGAGATGTGAATGTGCGACTGAAAAGTGACCATAAACCCTAACCTCGTTTTGGATAGGACCTGTGTGTGTGTATGTGTGTATTATCCAAAGTTGAGCTCCGCTTTGAAATTAAAGTGTGAACTTCGAGTTTTGGGTGGCTTTTTGGTCGCATATCCACATCTCGACCGTTCAGTTTTATGTACTAATGTATAGATCATCTCTATAAATTTTCAGCCAAATTGATGATCATTATGGCATTGATAACTGTCTTAGTATGGTTCGGGTTGGACATATTCAGTTCTTCGATTAGTTTAAGCGAGTTAGATATTTTAACGATCTATACACTAGTACCTAATAACTAAACGGTCGAGATGTGGATATGTGACTAAAAAGCCACCAAAAACTCGAAGTTCACACTTTAATTTCAAAGCGGAGCTCTGCTCTGGATAGGATCGGGATGTGTGTGTGTGTGTGTGTGTGTGTGTGTGTGTGTGTGTGTAAGCCTTCTATGCTAAAGACGTCCTTAATTTAGCTTAAGAAACGGATTTTCATATTTTGTTTATTTTTCGATCGCATATTCACATCTTAACCATTCAGTTTTTAGGTATATATGAGTAGATTACTTCTGCAAATTTTCAACCAAATTGATGATCGTTAAGGCATCCAAAACAGTAATTTACACCAACAGTTTAGGTTGGATAGATTCGGTTCGTTCGTGTAAATTACAGTTTTGGATGCCTTAACGATATCAACTTGGTTGAAAATTTGCATAAGTGATCTATACATTAAGACCTAAAAACTGAACAGTTATTATGCGAATATGTGATCGAAAAGTGTCAAGATATCGAAATATGTTCCTTAAGCTAAGTTAAGGACCTCCTTAGCATAGCAATATTATATATATATATATATATATATATATATATTTAAAATTTATTTATTTGAATCAAATCAACAACTCATATATAACAACTAGTCTATTGTGAGTCGAACTCACGACCTCCCACTTACAAAGGAGAAACTTATGCCGCTATACCAAATAGTACTGAGCCTCTTAATTATATTTTTGGTAGACATCTTAACAATGTTTTTCAATTATTTAAAGAATTCAATTTGAGCTTGATCACTTTAGTTAGAAATGAGAGAGGAACCTTAGAGCCAACATTTTCTGATTGTAAGATTGCTCTCGTTTGGAGGTGCCTTGAAGTCTGGGGTAGCCTCCGGCCTTGCCACCATTTCGCAATCTGCTACTGGATGGGTATTGATGCTATTTTCCGGGGAGCACCTTAGAAGGGTGTTCTGCTCAACGTTTTGTAGGGTGGTTTTGGCAACAAGTTTGATGGACGTCTCTGAGGCGCGGTAGTAGTGCTAAACAGGATCGGAGGGCCTCGTTGATGGCTTCCTAGACTGACGACATCGTGGTTTAGAGAGGTTTTAATTCGATGAAGGCATGTCATAGGGCGATGGATCGGGGTGGCAGCTTGGGTTGTGGTAGCGTAAGCGTGGCGGTGTGGGTCATAGTGATACACCTAACATAGGCGTATAAATTAATCCCTGTAATCACAATGGTTCTCGATAATAGGAAAGAGGGTGTCTTCCGCAGAGGACTATGGCTCAACAATTGCAAAAAAAAAAAAAATCTAAAAACTAAAAACAGACACTGCACAAATATGAAATTAAAAACTATACCTAGACTCAACAAAAAAATTACGAAATTAAGTACACACTAACTAGACACACAGATGAAGATGCAAAATTTAGGGGTAATCAGAAATGAATTGCTGTACTAAATAAAATAAAGAAAATGAAGGACAGAAGATTAACGAAAACAAAAAACAATTTGGGGATTTTGGTTTTAGAAATCAAATATGAGAAAACTAGCTAGGAACTACTTCTCATCACTAGACAATGATTACACCTATGATATATTTACTAACAAGCCCACTTCATTCGGATATCCTTATTCAAGCTAAGCCAATGATGTGTTGTACTTAACCCATCAACCTTTCTTACTTCGTATGTTAAGAGACTGATGTTTTCAACTTAGCTTAGCTTCTAGAATGGAACCTAGAGTGATGTTCTCACATAGCTCTCACCTAGAAGTCATTAAGGTCTAAAAGATTATGAATAAGGCTAGGCAATGTCAGTACTGATGTTGTCCTAATCTACCACGAGGTCAAGTCATTCACTCGCTACTCTAGAATGCAAGTAGACATGATGATCATACAAGCACTCATAGCTTTACAACCTAGCATGCATATTAATGTTGCGCACCATCAATAAACATACAAAGTTGATCAATGAACAAATAATAAACCAAAGAATATCCGAAATCCAAAGAACATATTAAATAAACACCAACATCATAGTTACACTATGCCTAGGGATAAAAGCAACCCCTAACTATATGAAAATTAGCTACTCATAATCTTGAAAAACAAACAAACGAAATACATGAGTTTTGGAAAGAAGAAAGAATAGAAAAGATGAAAAATAGGGCAAATGATCAATCTCCAAATGTCATATCATTTCTGGGCTCCGAGCTTTGCTTCTTCTCCTTGCGTTGCTTGAATGGTTTCTTGCTTCTCTTGTGCGTTGTAGACATTGGTCCTGACATTTAGAAGCCTTTATTCAGTTCTAAAACTCTTCTACTTTGTTTCCTTGTGAGTGTCTAACTCTTTGCTTCAAAGAAAAGTCATAATCCAATTTTCTGATTGGTCCGGCATGTGAAGACCCGAAATTTAATTTAAATAAATTAAATGTAATTCAATATTTGTTCAATAATATGAATTATGAATTTTGGGCTTGCTTTGTATGTCGTTGTGTAAGGAAATGGATTACGAACGAATTTTATTTTCGAAACGAACGTTATTTAGGGGGTCGTAAAAATTGACTTTTTACGTTCGAAATTTGGAAAAACTTCCTTCATGAAAGTTGTAGAGCTCATCGATACGATCTCGTGCATATATGGAACGCATTATTCGAAGCTCATGGGAATAAGTTATGAATATTTGAAAATTGAAATTTTTCTATAAATATCATGAAAAATAAGATTTTTTCATTAATGACGAAAACAATCACTTTTTTTTGCATTTAGCACCCCCCCCCCCCCCCCCCACCTCCCTCCTCCGACCACGCCGCCGCCGGACCTGGGCCTCCCCGCCTTCTCCCCGAGCCTTCCAACCGCTCCCCGCCCTCGGTTCAACCGGCCGTTGCCCCCAGGTCCGGATCGAAGCAACTTCAGCCCCGTGAGGCCGACCCGATCGGACTTCCCCTGTGTCGGCGGTGCACGGGCCAATCCTCCCCATTTTCGTGATATCCTCTTCCTCCTGATCATCCCCATCTGTGGCTTGTATCACGATTTTGAGCGTAGAGTTGTAGATCAAGAGTTAAAGGTTTTGACGTCCCTGATTGGATCTGGAATCTGATCGAGCGACCGAGATTAATCAAACTTCAAAGCCCGATCTAGGACGATCTAGACCTTAACTCGGAAAAAGTCAGGTATTAAAGTTGTTCATAATTTCATTTTGAAGAAGTTTGTAGTTGACAACTTTTGTATCTGAGGTGGTTGACGAGTGTTCACTGCCGTCTGACCACTGTATGTGGCGGCGCGTCGGACTATATTTTGAGTTTATATTATCTAGACGATGATCTATGCATCCATACGAGCGTTTTGATATTAACATGGTCATGTTAGAAAAACTTGATAAATAGTCAATTTAAGTTTTACGCTATTATTTACGGTTTTTACATTTTACCTTCGGTTTACAATTTACGGAGATCAGACCATCGGTTTTACTATAGATGGTATTAGTGGTCATTCCTGAGTGAATGATTACGTATATATATATATATATATATATTTACGTGGAATATATATATTGGTTGGTGTGTTATTGAGTGATGATATGATTGAGTTGGAATGATGATTTAGATTATATTTCAAATGCTTAAATTTCATAATAATACTGTGCATCTTGGTTGAGTTTATTTCATTTTGTGAAAACATATTATTGTGTTCATTATGGATTTAGGGCCAACGTAGTGGCCGGTATGGGGGAATCAGACGCTCTAATCCTAGGTGGATGATGGGATACGATTGGTTGAGTAAGTACGAGTATCGGACGTTCTAAATATGTATATACGTATACATATTGATGAAATATGATAAAGATAAATATGTCGGATGCCATAACCTAGGTCAGGTGTCGGGCTACGATTCAGTTAGAGTTCTAGTCTGTCAAATACCGTATTTTTATAAATTCGATTTCGTGGTTTTGAGAAGAAAGATGTGAATTAGGGTTTTGTGTTGATTTGTGATTTGGTGATTGATTTAAGATTGTTGGTTTCTTGTGGAAGTGGAAATTGTTGAGTGTTGACTTGGGTGAAAATAAATATGATTTAATTAAACAACCGTTCTTTCTTTTTACTCATACGAGCTTTCAAAAGCTTACCGGGTTTTGTGTTGTTGCAATCCCGGTACACTATTCAAATGGTGTAGCGGATTTTCCTGCAGGTCAGGATAACCAGGGAGGTGACCATGCTGTTTAGGTATTGCAGCATTTATTTTGCTTTCATTTAAGTTGTGAGGTTTGTTATGCTCATTTAGACCATTACAATTTATTTTGTGAGTGAGTTGTAATAATTACTGAGACTAAATTCGGTTTTTGAAATTAAATTGTGTGGTGAGGTTGTTAAAAAAAAGAAAATTTCAGGTTGGTTATTTTAAGTTGTAGTAATTCATGTTTCGGATTTTAAATTTTTATTCTAAAATTCGGGGCGTGACACGGCAACAATTGACATCATACATCCAATGAAAGCTCGCCACGTCATTAAATTGGCTGAGTAAATCTTCATCTTTTATGTAGCTTCATGGATTGAGCAACCTTTGGTCCATCGAGAATTCTTATTGAATCAGAATTCCACTCACTTTCCTTCGTTTAGCTTCATTTCCTAGTTTGCTTCAGAAAACCTAATAAACACAAAAACAATTAAATTATCTAAAAATAATATAATCTAACCAAAAAAAGCATAAGGCTATATAAATAATAATAATAATAATAATGTCGCACAAACATGTTCCCATCACATGGTGACATGGGTCATGGCGGCGTGGATTGTGGCAGCATGAGTCATGGCAGTGTAGGTCAAGGCAGTGCTAAACCGGGGCTATGACGTGTGGCAGTGGTGATGAAGATTGTCACACCCGGAATTTTATAATAACAATTAAAAATCCGAAACATGAAAATACTACAACTCAAAATAATCATCCTGAAAATTTCTTTTCTTAACATACTCACCACACGAAATAAATTCAAACCGAATTTAGTCTCGGTTAATTATCACAACTCAAATCCAAAATGTAAAGTAAAGCTCTAAATGAGCATACACACACCTCACAACTAAACAAATAACAAAACTGCTGTAACACCTAAGCAGCTCGGTCACCTCCCTGGTTATCCTGACCTGCAGGAATATCCGCTACACCATTGAATAGTGTACCGAGATTGCAACAACACAAAACCCGGTAAGCTTATGAAAGCTTGTATGAGTAAAAGAATGAACTGTTACTTAATTTAATCTCATTTATTCTCACACATAGCAACACTCAATTATTTCCACATATGCAAATAATAACAATCTCAATCAACACCAATTCAATATATCAAGACAACCCCACTCACAACTTTCCCCACAACTCTCATCATCGTATTTATAAAAATACGGTACTTGACAGACTAGAGCTCTAACTGAATCGTAGCACGTCATCTGGCCTAGGTTATGGCATCCGACATTTTTATCAATTATTGTATTTCATCAATATGTATACCTATATACATATTTAGAACGTCCAATAATTCCGCATATTCAACCAATCGTATCCCATCATCCACACTAGGATTAGAGCGTCCGATTACCCACTCCGGTCATTACGTCGACCCTAAACCCATAAATGAACACAACATATAATATCACATGCTGAAATCAACCCAACCAAAATACATCATATTATTATGGAATTACACAATTGTAATAAAATCAACTCATCAACTCAACTCAATCATATCATCACACAACAATCCACTCATCAATATATATTTTCCACGTAAATATATATATACGTAATCATCCACTCAGGAATGACTACTAATACCATCTATAGTTCACACAAGAAAATTATAAAATTCATTTGTATAGTTAAAATTCATTTTACTTACCTATAGACCGTGGTGATTCAAGTCCATGAAATTTTAAAACAAATATTTAATCCGCAAATATTTTTCACACAATTACCAAAAATAAATAAATTAAAATGCTCGGTTCGTAATATGAACCACGTGAGTTTTTACTCACCTCGAAACTCCCGCTGCGTCTTCAATATAATTATAACTCACAATAATCCAAATGCTCGTCAACTCAAGCCGTCAAGTACCTAATCAAGTACGGTCTTTACTTAGCAACGAAGCGTGAAATAAACCTAAATGATGATCCAACGGTCGGATTTCAAAATAACGACAATCCAACGGTCGGATTCTAAAATAAAGACAATCTGACGGGCGGATTGAATTTAAATGATAATCCAACGGTTAGATCCTTATGGATTGCCCTTGGAAACATCATATCAAAATTATACGAAAGTCCGATGAACGGATCTTCACTAATTGCCTCCCGAATCATTATTTTACAATTATACGAAGATCTATTGGTCGGATCTTCGCCCGTGACCACACAAGGTCATCGGGACAGTCATATGAACATCATATTAAAATTTGAAGTAAAACCGATGGTCTGATCTTTGTAAATCTCAAACCGAAGGTAAATTATAAAACCGTAAATAGTAACGTCAAAACAGAAATTGACTATTTATCAACTTTTTCTAACATGACCAAGTTATATCTCAAAACGCTCGTATGGGTGCATAGATCATCGTCCAGATAATAAAAACTCAAAATGTGGTCCGACGCGCCGCCACACGCGGCGGTGAGACGGTGGTCAACGCGGAGGTCAACGACGGTCAACCACCTCCGATGCAAAAGTCGTCAACTACAAACTTCTTCAAAATGAAATTTTGAACAACTTTAATACCTGACTTTTTCGGAGATGAGGTCTGGATCGTCTTAGATCGGGCTTTGAAGTTGGATTAATCTCGGCCCTCTGATCAGTCTCCAGATCGAATCAGGGACGTCGAAATCTTCAACTCTTGATCTACCACTCTACACTCAAAATCGTGATGCAAGCCATATATGGGGATGATCAGAAGGAAGAGCACGTCACGAAAATGGGGAGGATCGGCCCGTGCACCGCCGGAAAAATGGTTTTCCGGCCGGGTCGGGTTTGGGCTTCGGATAGAGGCTTCGATCCAAGCCTAGGAGCGGCGGCTGGGTGTGGCGACGGCGGGGATCGACCGGGCGTGAGGCGGCTAAGCGTACGGGGGCCGTGTCCGGCGGCGGCGCGGCCGGGAAGGCCGACTTCCAGTCGGGTCGGGTCGGCGGGTCTGCAAGCACAGTGACCAGGCCGAGAGAGAGACGGGGGCTGATGTGCAAAAATAGGATTTTTTCGTCCTTCACAACAAACTCAGATTTTTCCACTATTTATAGAAAAATTTCGATTTTCAAATATTCATAACTTATTCATACGAACTCCGAATAATACGTTCCATATATGCACGGACTCGTATCGACGAGCTCTACAACTTTCATGAATCAAGTTTTCCCAAATTTTGAACGTATAAAAATTCGATTTTCACGACCCCCTAAATAACGTTCGTTTTCGAAAATAAAATCATTCGGAACCAATTTTCTCAACCCACGACAATCCAGATAATCTCAAATATCATAATTCAATTAATATAACAATTATTGAATTATATAAATTTATTGTATGAAAATCTGGGTCTTCACAAAGATGGAGACTAGGACTGGGCTAAGCCAGGCTTGATGAACTTTGAGTGGGGACTCTTCCCTTGGGCTGCCTTTTTGGGCTTGAAAATTTGGGTTGGGATTTGCCCTAGCCCTTTAGTATGTTATTAGCTCCGTCTAGTTTCAATAATTCCCTACTTGTTTTTAGGGAGCTAAGTACGTTTTGTGCAATCTAGGCGACTCTAGTGCCTCTAGAGTAGTAACAAAGGAGGATTCACGCTATTTTCTACATATTTGATAGCAAATGAGTGAACATATTTCTATGTATCACTGTGGATACTTCCACTATCTTCTTATCTATCTATAGATGACAACAGAATGGTATATAATTGTCATTCTGGCTTGTGATTGATGAATATATTTCCGCCCTTTAGATTTGATTAGGAAAAAAAAAAGTTTTTCAATTATTTACATGGTAGTGATTTTCTACGCTTTCAAGGATACCTAACTAAGAATATTGTAAAATTGCAAATATGCATAGCATTATGTAGTAGTGTATTTAATATCCTGACGTAGACCTATAAGGTACATGAATAAAGTGAATTTGAATACAAATTCATTTTCATTAATAAAGAAAGACATATTATGAGTGAAATGGTAGTTTTTTTTTTGTTACAGTTAAGGGGGGTGTATTCAATCTAAATTTCAAATGATTATGTCTGATTTTCTATAATCCGTGGATTCTTGTGTATTTTGCATAATCCACGGATTGTTTTAATTCCATATGGATTTGAACAGATTCTAAAGTATTAAAAAATTCTTGAAAATCTTTGGATTTTTTAATACCACAAGATTTAGAAAGAATTTTTAAAATCTTAGTTGAATACCACTAAATTCCTTTAAACTTTTTAAAATCTTAATTGAATACCTATAGATTTTTAAAATCCAAAACAATCTCATATACTCCTAATTGAATACACCCCCTAAGTAGTGGCTTTCCCAATGATGCGGAATAAGGAACGTTCGAATTTTCCATTTTATAATTAAATATATCTGATTTGTAGTCTTATCTTGCTGACTCCTCCCCAACATATGAATGTGTATTCTTTTCCTTTTTTGGGCTTGGTATTATTCAATTTGCTACCCTAATCGAAGATGGTTCTTTTCGATTGTTATGGTCCACTAATTGTATGGGCCATGTGAATGTTATTATGTTCCACTAATCGTATGGAAATCTAAGTCCATCATTCCCCTATTATAGACCAGCCTTTTACACTTAATAATGCTAGACACCAAGGAACTTTAGCAAATAAGTGCCAGAATTTAATTATCATATCTTAATCTCACAAAGATGAAAATTATGATCATTTATGTTCTATCATAGGAAGACAGTGCCCACATCCGCCGTTCAATACAATCATTTGGTTTGCTATGATGAACCCTTTTAGGTCAAAGTAATCCAAAGAAAAGAAATTTGAACAATAAAGAGAAATTGGATTCTAGTGGAGATTGGAGAGTAATGTATGTTGTTTTGTGAGGAACCCAAAATGAAATATGCCTGATTGCTCATTTGCTCGTGGGTATAATGACTCAAATATGGAGGGTCATTGATTGTGGTCAAAAGTGTATAGGAAGGAAAAACATATTTATATGATTACTTTGACTTAATACAAATTGATTGATGTAATAAACAATCTAACACGAAATAAACAAACTTTGAGCCAATCTGATTCGGCTGTATTTGCAAGAATGATTTTTGAGAGTAGAGTTATATCCTCAAAAGGATTTTTGAGAGTAGAGTTATATCCTCAAAAGTTCTTTAGTTTTATATAATCTTGCTAACGGAGAAATGCAATTCCTTTGTTACAAAAAATATTGTGTAGAGCCTTTCCGATGCAAAATGAGGTTTAAGGTATTCCTAAGTCCTAACCATATAAAGAGTCTATGTAAGAGATTCACAGAGTGAGAGTATGAATTTAAGATATACATTGATGGAGTCTATTCAGAACTCTTAATTTGTTATTTGGATATTTTCTAATTTTTGTAATTTTTTTTCTCATATTTTACCCTTTCTATAAATTAAAAAAAAAAACTGCCTCTTTCAATCGTGTGTTCTTTCTTTTTCATTCTTTTTCCACCAAGTTTTATATAACCAACAATGGCTTCAATAATAATTGATACTTGTTCTTGGTTCTGAGATTGAATTGGGACTTTTTGTTTTTTTTTGTTTTTGAAAGGAGATTAAATTGGGACTTAGCAGCTAAGTAATTGGCTGGGTTGAGGTTCAAATTGAAGGCTTGTCATATCCATATTTATAATTTTATATAAGTTGAAACAAACTATAGTCGGAGAAAAACATAATATTGAATTGGGTTTAGTTTGCTTTGTACTTCTAGGTTTGAGAAAGTGAGAGGTACCAAAATCAGATCGCTTCGCACAAAGAATTGGCCTTTATTTTGATTTTTTGACACATCATGAGGCAAAGATTGAACCTTTTGGGAGGGAGGTGCAATTTTGATTATGATGATGATCTTTTCTCTATTGGAATTAAATAGAGAATTGGTTATGTGTAGAAAAAAAATATGAAATATGAAAGCATGATTTGATGAATTCTTTGCTCATTTTGTTGCTCAAAAGGGAGGTTGGGCTACCCGGATCCATCGCCAAAGACCAATTCTTGATGTTTTTCTAGGTCTCATCGCGGGGAAGATCATATAGCTGGGTTTGTGAATAGTAAATTCTTTATCTTCTTCTCATTTTTTTAGTGGGTAAAATAGGAAATAAAATTTTACAAAAATTATAGGAGGTGTAAATAAAAAATTGAGAGGTGTGACTAGAAGCATCCAAGAAAAATATTATGTCCAAAAATAGAATATATATGAGTACAAGTTGGTCTGGCTTTGAGAATTCGAGAGCTCGATGAAGTCAATTTATAGCTCTCAAAGGTCAAAACCTTTCAGTATATTGAAATTTTAACTAACATATATAAAAATAAATTATTAAATAAAACTAAAATAAAGATACAGAGCAATATTCAGATTAAAAGTTTTTATTTGCAATTGAGAATTAAGAGCGAAAATCAAAAACCCAATAACTAAAAATCAAATTCATTATATATATACAGACCGGATCAAAGGCAGACGTCCGTAAAGATGTAAAAGTGCGGATGGTACTCAAAATGGCTCAACGCAGTGTGGATGGCGGTGCTGATCTTGTCGGTGAGAACTAGATCTCCATCTTCAGATTTCTTCTTGCCGGTGGACTTGTCAGTGACAAGTTCAAAGTCGAGATTAAGGTGCTTGGAGTTTCTGTTGAACTTCTAACGCGACCCTTCGACTTCGATCACATTGGCTTTTACCTTGATGGTGACGCCGTCCGAGATGTCCTCAGAGCCACCATCCGTACCGCCATAAGCCTCCCTGAGCCGCGTCTACACTTTTGCATTAGGTGTGGATGTCCGACAAATTAATTTTTTAGGGTAAGTATCTCTCTCCTTTATTTTATTTTATATTTTATTATTATTATTATTATTTCGGGATCCCTTTATATTTTAATTTTTTGTGGGAGGTTTTCTTTTCCTTTTTTTTTTCCTACGAATATTATGTTAGATAACGTCTAATTCTCATATATAAATTTTTTAGGGCTCACTGGACCTAAGGCCGACCCAAAGCAAACATAATGTTATTAGGTAATTAGCATTTCTATCGAGTATTTTATAGATTTTGCTATTTTGTGAAGATAGAAGTGAAGCTATTAGCAACTGGCTAGATATTAGTAACTGGCTAGATATCAGTAACGTACACTATTTGGACGGACAGACGGACAAAGAGTTTATGAGTGTAATAAGTTCTTCTTTTCCAAAATTGGTAGGCATCTAATAAGGTGCTTAGACGGTAGGATATCGAAAAACTAATATCGCATGAATCCTCTATGCTATTTAAAACCGGACTGTTACAGACCATCTTTCTCCTTTATAAAAATAAGAACAAAAAAAATACCATTGTTTACCAAAAGGTCTTATTTAGCCAAGGATCACTCAGAAAAGTTGGTGGTGACTGGTGAGTGGAAGTGGAACTCAGCTCCCTATGCTAAAACGTTTCGCTTTGATAAATTTTTAATAATATAAACACTTAAACTAGAAAAATATATTTCTAATCAGTTGGGGTTTTAAATGTCTCAAAAAGTAATCATTGCCTTGAAGGACATGGGCATTCTTTTTCCTTCCTTTTCCCCAACAAGTTCTTTATACTTAGTATATATGTCATGAGGAGTATTATAGACTAATTTGGAATAACGATGCAATCATGAACAAAGATGAACGGTTGTACTGCACAATAAGCTTGATAATATTTAGAAACTGAAGAAAAGCTTAATGTCTCATTGATTAAGGTGTTTTATTATCACTGAGGAATCAAATCTCTTTTAAGAGGATGGTGTGGAACTGCGGATTTAGATAGCCTATATTGCTAGATGCATAGAGATATTACATATGTTAAAAGAAAGATATGCAAAATATGAATTGAATGAATAAAAGTCCCTCAAAAGCCTAAAAAGGGTTCTTGTGGTGTGGTGGTGAATAAGCATGCTTTGGTTGAAAGAGTTGGGATTATGGGTTCAATTTGATTGTACGGGTTGGGACCAGTTCAATCTGTATGGCTGGTGGAATATAGAAACAAAGACATACAAAAAGAGAGTGTTTATGATTAAAATTGGAGAATAAAAGACCAGAAATGTTCGACCAAAGAATGAAGCAAGGTAGCCATCGAATTGTTTAAATGTTCCATGTGTTTATGCAATTTTTTTCCAAAAATATACGATGAAAGAGAGTTATGCAAGAGAAAGAGGTGTTGTGAGAGTTAACGATGTTAAGACAGATTGTTGGAAGAATAATTTCTAAGAGATTAAGATAAAGAAAATTAGGTAAGTAAAACAAGCTAGCGTGCGAACTTCTTCATTTTATCTTAAGAAAGAAAATTAAATCATAAATTAATAACTGCTTCTAATGCAATAGCTCAATCGTATGATAGGTATGTCTCACTAGCCAGTGTTTATGAATGTTTTTGTTTTCTTTTTCTTTCTTTCTGATATGAATATAGGCAGCTTCTTTTTGGATGAAGATATAGGCAGGTTGTTGACTATAAGCATGCATGCTTCATTTTCCTCTATTGTCTGGTTTGTGTTTGCCCTGGACAGCAATATGTCTTCTGCTCTGTTCTGGGGATTGCTAGAGTTTTGACGCTTCTTCCCCATAATTTGAGAAAGAAGACAATGGGTGGTGTGTGTGGAGGAAGAACAGACCAATATGCATTGGAAAAAAACAGAATAGAGAGAATAACATTGTTAAAAGGAAATACACATCCTATTTAGAAAATTAGCAGTAGTTACCCAAACATAGCCTTACTACAAGTATACCCAAACCAGAACATTGCGAAGTATACCCAAACCAGAACCTTGCGAAGTATACCCAAACCAGAACCTTAGCTTCCAAGTTAACACAGCCTTGAGATGGAGTCATGTCGCTTACTCACTCACTCAAGAAATTTGGATTTTCTTGGGAAGACAAGAGCCCAAGAAACCCTCCAAAATGCCATCTTCTTTACCCCCCAAACATAGCCTTACAAGTATACCCTCCTTCCCGCCAAATTTAACCGATTTTAGGCTTGTTTGAAAAATACCTTTTAGCCATTTCTCAAACAAGCTATTGGGAAAAGAACCAGACCCAACAGATATCTCTTCTAACACCCTCTTATCCACACTAAAACTAACCCCATTTTGTTTCCCATATACACCCTCAAAGCACCCTTCAATCTTGGACAAGAAAAGCTCGGCGGCCTCTCGATCTCTAGCTGGGCTTCGATTGAAAACGAAGAGGTTCTCGATTGATTCGAGGAACCCAAGTGGGGTTTGGACATCCGCGGCAGAGTCGCGGGTCAAATCACTTGAAATAGGGCTAACCTCCCCTGCATTGTCTTCGATTTCCTTGTCCTCACCGGCTTTGAGGTTTAGATCAAGGTTACTGTTGAAGCTTGATTGCCTTGAGAAGTCCTTCTTGCTATTCACATTCTCAAAGGCAACAACCACACTTGAATCCTCCCCCTCTTCAAATCTTGGAGATTTGGTCTTGTTTTCAAGCTCCCACTCAGCTTTTCGCTTGTGTTCGAAGCTAGCGATCCCAAAACTAGGACTTGTACTTTTTTCATCTACTTTCAACTTCATTTGGATTATAGAACCTGGGTACTCATTTCTTGTGGACTCACCCTTGGTCAAAATGAATATTGCTTGGCCTTGATTCCCATCTCTTCTACTCACTTCTCCACATTTTCGATCAGCTAGGAATTTCAAGAACTGGGTATCAGCCAAATCAACATCTTCTACCAACACAACAAGTTTGTCACTGGATTTCAAGGATTTTTTCAGTTTTGCCACTCTTGGGTACATCTCATCTTCTCTTTTGCTCATGTTGATATGTAAGAGTGAATCAGCAGATCCCAGAACCAACTCTGCTATTGCTTGAGCCAACCTTCTCTTTCCAATTGAGTCATTCCCATCAATCAGAAACCACGTTTCCGAACATGGTTTGGAGCCGATTATGGCTTCTACTATTGAGGGAATGGATTCAGATTGCCAAGGCACATTCTCTTTCAAAAGCTTACACATGTCAGCTCTCTGCATCACCGATTTTCCTGATTCAGAAAACACAGAGTTGCCGAGAGCAAGTGTGATCTTCACTTCCTTATCTTCACTGAGTTTCAAAGAATCCAAGGTTGGTTCCACTACTTCATGCTTTTGAACTCCATTATCGAAATTGAATTCGATTGTACTACACGACTGTTGTCTCCTGAACCGAGGCACCAGATTAGAGCCATGGGTTGCAGGGTCTGAAGCTGGATTATCAGCAAAAGAGATCGAATTCAGATCTGGGAAGATGCCATTCCTGGTTGACAACCAAGGGTACGATGAAGTACTATAAAAGTGGTTCTTCCCAATTGAACTTTGATGGTTGTACAAAGCGGGGCTTAAATGATTCTGATTATGCCTTCCTTGGTGCAGACTGTAGCATAACCTGTTCCACTTTCTCCTCAGTTCAACCACTTCATCCTGCAAGAAAACAAACCATACGTCATATATCTGAACTAAATTTACTAAGGAAATGATGTGATAGTGTTTCATTTAACAAAAACTAGGTCTATTCGGAACGTCATTTAATTTAATACACAAGACACATTGACATATAAGTTTGCTAAACAAATTTAGCGGTTCTAAATTATTGTCTGCCTAAAGTAGTGATCCATAAGTCAAAAGTTTAGAGACAAACATTGGTTACCTTTTGACAGGCTTGGGTGCCATGTGGTTGAAGCCAGGCAGGCAACTTCTGCTGGCCAGATTTGAGCAACTGAGCTTCTTTCTCATAATTTGAAGTGCATTCTTCACAACAGGAGAGCTTACTATGATCTTGTTCATGATCCTTGCTGCTACTGAATGGCTTTGTCTCCAGCACTTCCGATGGGTTTTGAGAAAAGATTACTCTCGAATCATGGACACTGTAAAACATGAGTGCAGCATGTAACAATTTAGCTTCATGTATCAATATTAAATAAAGAATAAATATTTAAGATGAGGCAGCTAGCAAATGTAACATTTTTTCCCCCTAATTTCCTCTTGGCTAATAGAAATTACAAAAACAACTATTAGACACAAATGCCACTATCTCAGATGTTTGTCCATCAATAGTACTTTAATGTTACGACTATGTTTGCCCTTTTGTTCCCTTGACAATAGGGACAAATTCATTTATCTAGCTTTTCACTAATTATAAGCCTCTTAATAGTCTTCTGTGATTTGTACAGTACAGTCCAAATCCTTTGAAACCAAGACAACCAAAAAAAACAAGGAAGGACTTGTAATATTTGTGAAAGACAAAAGTTAAATAAAAAAGGTGAAGTAATGAACGAGGAAATTTAATTCTTAAGAGGTGTGAATTGGTGAACAAGGAAAAAAAGCATCTTGTAAACTTATTTTATGTTTCCATCAGTGAAATCTGTAATTTTGATCAGAGGCTTGTATGCTGACAAAACAAAAGAGAAAACAAAGCTACTGTGGTTTTGTACATCTGTTTCCCTTTTTCCTCAGTGGTTTCTGCTTTCATGCAGATTGCAGACCATGTATAGGCTGTTATAGTCTGTGTAATTTAGGCTCGGTAGCAGAAAAATACAAAGCAATTTAATTAAACTATTAAAGCTTTTAGCAATGGAGGATCTTTCTGCATAACATTCATAAATACATACGTGATATAAGTTTTTTTTTTATTATTATTATTATTAATTTTTATAACAAATCATACATGATATAAGTTAGAGATATGAACAATATAATATAAAATATACCTGGAAGCATGGAGACTCAAACCAAGACCTCCTGATGGTACTGAAACAGCTTGAAGACCCCATTGAATCTCAAGAGAAGGTTGCCTCATTTGGCATTTCATGTATGTTTGATAACTAGCAGTAGCCATTAGCCACACCTTTGGCTTTGTGCTTGAGAATGAGCTGCTTTCATAATCTGAAACCAACCTTGAAATTTCTGAAACTAAATGCTCAACTGGGCTATACCCACCAGAGACCAATCCTCCTTCTCTCTCATCACCAATTGTCCACTTCAAGTCTCCAATGAAAATAATAGCACCACCTCCTCCAGAGTGATCCAATTTCCTCTTGAGCTCTGTGATATTTGATTCCATATCTTCTCTTTTCATGTACCTCAAAGAAACATGTGGAAACTGAAATTTGATGAAATAGGTTGATTTCAGTTCCTCAGGAACCTCTGACCCTCTCTCTAACCTCCCCATGACCTCAGCAACAAGGCCTTCAGTAATGGACACAGAATCACCCACAATCACAGTGTTCCTTTTCTTACTGTTCTTCCTCACCAAAACCTCAAACACCAACTTAACATCTTCCTTGGAATAAGAGACAGACTCTGTAGGAGTATTAATGGAGCTGACATTGAATGGAAGAAGTAATTTCTTTGGTGGGGAGGAAAAGAGAAGTGGGTTTTGCTCAGAAGTGTAAGTCAAGAAATGGGTTTGCCAGAAATTCCCAGATGGACTGATATGATGGGTTAAGTTTTCAGGAGCAGTAGGTGAACAAGGAGAAGAGAAAACCCCACCAGTGCTATTATAACACTGGAAAACAGAGGAAACAGAGGAAGCAGAGGAGGTGTCCTCTAAGTTGTTCTTGACGGAAGTACTCGAGAACCCGGCTTCCCTCATAACCCTGCTAACACTTGGGTCATCCAAGATGGAGATGATCAGCTGCTCAAGCTCAACTTTGATCGTCAAAAGCGGCTGCTGCTGATTCTGCTGCTCTATGCACCCCCTTCTCTGGTGAGCTTGGGCCCTTTTGAGAGCTGCAATGAGAGCATTGGAGAGAGAAGGCTGTTGCTGCTGGTGGTGCTGACCGTGGTTGACCAGCAGAGGACTGGCGGCGCCGCCACCTCCGGAGGGAGGTGTAGTGGGGAGCCTGTTGAGCGCCACATTGAAGCAGAGCTCCAGGGCCCTGCATTGGAGAGGGTGGTGATGTGGCGGGTTGTGGTTGGCTGCTGCGGCAGCTTTGAAACAGGCCCGCCTCAAGAGACTGGTTCTTGAGGCGAGGAGAGTGGCGGCCACGTGGAGAGGAGTGACCTGAGCATGGCCTCTCCGCCTGGCTAAGCTGAGAGAGTGCTTCAGAACGGAAGCAGCCTCCGCTGTGAGGGTCTGCTGCACCGCACAACCTCCTGAGCGCATCACTCGATCAAAACCCACCCCCAAGCCCTCCCCTTTTGTTTCTCAACAACTCTATCTCTTCGCACAACACAAAGATCAAGTCTTTTTCTTTACCCCTACTCTTATATTTAACCTCACCCCCAGCCCAATATGGTTATCACTCTATCCTGAGAGAAGAAGAAGAAGAAGAAGAAGAAGAAGAAGAAGAAGAAGAAGAAGAGAAGAACACTAAGCTTAAGATAGAGCAAAAATGGAAGAAGAAGAAGAAGAAGAGCTTGGCTTTGAGTTTGAGTTGAGAAAACCAGGCTAGAGACTAGACTAGCTTCTTTATACTTCCTGATCTTGGGGTTTTTTTTTTTTATCTAATTTATTTTCTGTGATTTTGCTTTTTGCTTTTCTCTTTCTTCTGCTTTGGGGTTACAGTTAACTCTGAACCCATCTTTTTATGATCATCACCCATTTGTTGTGTCACACACTACTTCACTAGCAGAGGAGCAAATATTTTTGTTTTGGAGGCAATTAGTACAAATAAAGATAGTAACTTTTTGAAGCATTAATTTTCACATATCTCTGTTGGAACTTGAAAAAAAAAATATTATCAATCAAATATGCAATGCATTACCCACATTCATTGATATGAACCATGATCATCAAAAGCTGCAAAAGAATTAATGAGTGGGATTACAAACACAAGAAGAAAACTTTTTAGGATTTACACACTCTAATTGGTAAAACTGGTAACTCCAGTAGCAAGTCCTTTCTGGTTTGCAGTAACTTTGTCATTTTGATGCAAATGGGAAGGGTCCCACTCCACTGAAATTTTTCAGATGAAAAAGAAAAGAGAAAGAGAAGGCTAAGCTAGCTAGCTTGAATTCCCTCCTTTATTTTTTCCAGCCTTTGAATGGACAGACAAAGCCAGCAGAAATTCAAAAAACACAAAAAACTAAAGGACGAAAGAGTTTGGAAAAGAAACAAAAGCAACTCACTGCAACACTCCTCCACATTTTGTTTTTGTTTTTGAAATTTTCCATTCTCATGTTTATCATTAATTTTCTGGGCGTTGTTTTTTTTTTTTTTACATGAATATGAATTCAGAGCATGACAGATGTGTACAAATTGATATTTGGCTTATTGTTTGTTTTCTCTTTTTCTCTTTCTCTCGCCAATCCAAATCCTCGTAGCTAGAGAGACAGCATTGCATTTTATTCCCCAAGTACCCAAAAAGCAACTCTCTGTCTGCTAATTCTCACTACCATTATTGCTCCTCCTTTCCGTTCTCTCACACAGTATCCAAGTTTTTTTTTCCTGCAAACTTCAATTTCGACCTTTTTGCTTAACCCCATCTTATTATTTCCAACAACCCACTTAGTCACTTGACAAGCTTCACGCTTTATTAAGTAAAGTAGAGTTCAAAGATTAGACCTTGGCTGCAACTACTAATAATAGGACTGCTGTAATGGAAACAACTAAAGTGTTCACATTCTTAACTTGTTAGCGTAAAATATCAAAAGTTTCATAGATCTTCGAAGTATTAAAATTTTAGATACAAGAGCTAAGAATACTATTTATACTTTGCGAGACATATATACCGAATCATCAAATTACATCGTTAAAATATTCGATTACTATAAAATACCTTATACAACATCAAAAGTCTGCATACATGAAAGAGTGAATTTCTTCTTCACACAATTAGTGACTTCTTTTGCCTGGTTTTGTCATGACTATCATCTTTTGCCACACCTTTTACTGAGATGATCAGTTGCTTTCAATTAATTATTCTTCTTCCATTAATGACACTTGTTTGGGACAATTGAACTCATTTGATTTCTTGACTTCCTGAGTTCAATTAATTAGTAGAGACAAAACTGATCTGACCACCACTATAGGCCAAATTATAAAAAAGCTGCAAGTGAAATTAATTTCTACTTTCCTAGACCAAACTAATTTCTGACATTTCTGCTTTTAAGAAAAGATTAAAATGGAAACCCAAATGGTTTTAATTCTTTTCTTATTTCTAGAGATATTAAAAGGGTTTATTTCGAATGTCAATCTAACTTGGAATTGGGAAGATCATGTTTTTGAAAGTATGATCTCATTGACCATTGTCACCGTTATTTCTAGTATATATGTTGTTTAAGGTTTAGGGTTTCAGTGCACCGACGTGCAGTTGCACTAATGGTAATAGACCGTTGGAACATTAAGTGTTTTTTTTTTCTAAAGATTACCTATAAAATATCAACGATTAAGAACTATTAATTTAATTGCATTGACGGCGCATAAAAGAATCTTCATTGTTTTGATGGGTGCTTAAATATGGAACACTATAGTACTGTTAAAAGTACTTGCAACATATCTAGTGTTACTAGCTAGATATATTGGCATAAAGTAAGAAAATCTTGATATATGAAAGAACTCAAAAAAAATCATTGAATACACAATATTCAAACAAAAGAATGAAAAGACAATAAACAAAGTTCTAATACCATGTTAGTCGATTACTGTGCCTTAAGAATTTAAACCGTAGAAACCAATCGATAACATATATTTAGAGAATAATAAGAACCTAAAGCTCCCGATTAACATGTTTTTTTTTTTTTTTTTTTTGAAAAAGCCCAATTAACATGCTTCTCAACACTATTTTTGAGTTTTTGATATTCTTTTTTCGACTTTGTCGATCAGATCTAGTTTAACATGAAAGCGTTTTCTGTGGAACAAGTCTTGACAGTAGAAGATCTAGATAATAATAAGAACATAAAGCTCCCAATTAACATGCAAGTGTAACTTATCAACACTGTTTTTGAGTTCTTTTTTCGACTTTGTCGATCAGATCTAGTTTAACATGAAAACGTTTTCTGTGGAATAAGTCTTGACAGTAGAAGGTCTAGGCGTGCATGTCAAGAATAGCATCCGAATAGGTAATAAAAGGAAGACTAAATTCAAGGGTAGTACTGATTTTCCAGTTTCTCTATTGCATTAAAAGCATCATCCTGGTGTACTAACGATAAATTTTTGACAGTAGATCAAGTCATCAAACCCTATTCAAACTACAGGGGAATATAACTTTGAGATCGAACAGAAAGTACCACCCAACTGGAATCTTTGTTTTCAAATGCTGAGTTCAGTAACAAATACAGTAACTGTACAAGGGAACTACAGTTGCCAGTATGTTCTTTAACTGTAAGAGCTAGCTAGAGATATATATATGGAGCTTCGCTTCATTGAAAACTAAAAGCACTTTTTGGGTCAAAAGAAGTAGCTGATATGGATGAAACAAGGTTTATCAGATCGATGTTTGAACTTTCGAGCTTATAGTTAAAACAATGAGCTGCAGCACCACTTTTCCAGTCAAAGTCATATATATCGTCTGGCTAGCTACCCAGGTTAATCAATATTTTCATGCAAAATTATCCACGTAAATTATTTTCACAAGAAGTAATTACTGGCCTTTCCATATATCAATGAACTTTGTCATATTTGCATCCATTCCATGATTGAAAACTTCATGCATGTTAGATTTCGATCAAACTGTTATGATCATCAAAAATAAAAGGCTAAAGACAGTACAGAGTATTTGACATAATCTATGATGGGTTGGGGCCATTTCTGTTTGTTCAATGACTCAATGAGCACCCATATTTTAGCATATGGAGCACTAAAGCTTTATATAAAGATTTTGTAAATGATCGAAGATAAGCTGATGATGATGAAGGGAGATAGATCTGTAAGGTCAATTGAAAGGGCGTGGGTGCCCAAATCATTGGAGCATTATTCTTCAAAAGTGATCTGTAGAATTTGGTTTACTCTAGTTTGAAGAAAAGTATCCCCTTTACGAATTAATTGAGATTACGAAATTTCATTGTTGAGGGATGAATGCGTCATCTTATGATTGAGTTTGCATTTTGCCTAACATGTTTTCAACAAAGCAACAAAGTACAAATTACAAGCTAGGTTTAGATGAAACATTTTGGCCCACATTTCGAAAAGCCAATTTAGCCAAAAGACTAAGATGGAGTTTTTCACATTAGTAATTAACTTGCTTGCTAAGGTCATGCCTAAACTAGTATTAGAGTATCAATGGAGTCAGTTAGGGTTTGACAGTTGACCCAGATACGAACTTGATTGCACATCTCAGATATATATAAATTTATGGTCAGCCCCGAGAGTTATGTTTGAAAGGTGTTAAGGGAATGAAGGTGTGCGAAGATTTGCAAAAAGAATAATGGAGCTAAAATAGCTAAATAAGAAGAGCTGTGAACTTCTTATCGTCCTCGAGAGAAACCCTAAACAGTTTATTACTACCAGTTTCATTCATATATGCATTAATGAACAGTCCAAGGGTAGCTTAGCTCACGAATTCAAGTAACTGTGCCTCTTCTTCGATAATTGCAACAACTTGAACTTGATAGGTCTCCATCAGAGTTGTTGTTTAGCTAAAGACTCTAGCAATGGCCCTGACCTAACGCCTGAGTGGAAGACCTGATCAAGCTAATTAACTAGACGGTAATAGACTTAGAAAAGCATGACCCGAGCAAACTTGTGGTTTCAGAAGTCATCTCCAAGATACAGAACAGAATGCAATAACTGAAGTGGTAGGCTGCGATAGCTCGATCGTGAACAAAAATAAATCTCTCCCTTTCTGAATTCAAGTGGTGGCCGGGAATGTTCATAAGGAAAAAGGAAAAGAGAAAAAGAGACGAGAATGTTGGTTCAATGGGTCACAGACACAGTGTTTGATAAGGTGAGTGAGGGGACCCTCTGATTCACGTGAACAATATCTCCAAACGTCTCTTCGACAATTCAAATTTTTGTTAATAAGTCTGCATTCGAAATAACTGCCAGATTAGCTTATAAGCAAGAGAGAATTTTGCGTGAGATAACCGCACAGACACGTGGGGTGAATCAATTACTGTCCAACAGGGGGGTGTTTTGGGTATTGTACTTTAGTCAGAAAAGAGAAAAAAAATTATTTTCCATGGTGGGGAAACCCCATCTAAGAATTTCTCTATAAGCAAATATTTGAGCAATGTTTCTCAATATTCTAACCGATATATATATATATATATATATATATATATCGATATTTTCTTCGATATCTATATATGAATTACCGATAATGATATTTAAAACCTTGATAAGAAGATAACTAATTTCCCAAAGAAATGTGTATCAAAGAACTAAACTACAGCTCCCGCCCATGTACATCATAATTTACGTCGCTATAGTTTAAATTTTCGTTAAATTTTATGTTCGACCTAAACCAAAGAACTAGATTAGAGCTCCGCCAGCCACGTACATCATCTTTTACGTCGCTATAGTTACCATTTCCATCAAATTCTATGTTCGACCTAAACCAAAGAACTAGACTGGAGCCCCGCCAGCCATGTACAACATCTTTTATGTCGCTATAGTTACTATTTTCGTCAAATTCTATGTTCGACCTAAATCAACTAACGCCTCTCAACCGGATAAGTCAATTTTTCTTTTTACTTTGTCAATGGGAATTCAAAGACTTTCTAGACCCAATATAAACACCTTCGGCGCATGTGAAATGCTCCAACTATACATTGCAGTATAGCGCCTAGCCACTTCCTTTTAAAATAGTCTAACAATTTCCAACATAAGGTCGTGCTGACTTAACGGACTTAAGTAAGCCATTTTCCTTTATCACATGTAACAAACCAAATGCAAGACTGTCCGACCATTTTGTTATAAAGCTAACCTGCAAACTTAGCAAAGAAATTGCCTCATCGAACAACACCGGTCGGATGACCCTGCATTTGAGCCATCTACATAGTCGTACCTGTTAGAATTTGTGCATAACACCGGTGGTTCAAGAAACTAGTTACCTATATTGTTAGTATAATCTATTAAAGTGAAAGTCAAGACAGGATTTACAAAAGATAGACGTGGTAAAATTTCGAGTCAAACAGTTTGGGCTGACTGAAAAATTAAATAAGGGAATGGAGAGACAGAGAGATGTTTTGAAGAGGTGAAAAGAAAGAAAGCGTGCAACTTTATACAATAAATGTCTTGAGCTTGAGGACACAAACACACATCCAATCCTATCAGATCATTGTTGGATCAGAGAGACGATTTCTATGTATGGCTGCCTGCCCCTTGGCTTCTTTCCCTCTCTCTCTCTCATTCGCATCAACCTTTCTTTCTTCCCTTTTGCTTTTTGGCTCTCCCTCCCTTTTCTTTTCTTTTCCAATTCCCCACTCCTTTTTTACGTAACTCACATTTACATTCATTCCAACTCCCCTTTTCCTCGGGGACTGCTCTAGCTCCTTTATTTCCATTCTTTCTTTATAATAATTATTACTTTTTGAGTTCTAACTATTTACTCTACGGAGGACTAGGATCATTTTATAGCTCCCTCGTCAAACAAAATTCACTTCATCCTGATGCTAACAAAGCTACGTTGAACAAAGTAAAAATTTATTAATTTATAAAGAGCGAAACGCAACATAATGATCCACGTATTAATTTTTTTAAAAAATAATTTCATATTTGACTGCCGGTAATAATACACGTAGAAGAAAAAGAAAAAAAGTGTAATTCCTAGAAGTCAGGTAATATTTTTTTTATGAAAGTATGAAATTTTGATTTTTTTTTTTTGAAAAAAAAGCTGGTGCAGCTGTTTTTGTTGATTAATGAAATCGCAAAATACATTGGGGGGGGAGGTAGCCCGTCGGAGGCCCACTGTGGTATTATACCTAAATCTCATATTACAATAAGCATCGAGAGATTTTCTTGAGATAATAACAAAAGTCTCAATTAAAAGAATGCATTTTAACAAACACCAATTAGCGAAGAGTTCTCTATTGATTATTTCATTTGCTTTACAATTATGGTGACATAACGGAAAGTAAATGCTTACTCGAAGCAATAATATACTACTAAAATCAGCTTAACCACTATATTGCCACCAGGATCTAGAGTCGGTAACATTAGGAGGTTGTGACCATTTGATAAAGTAAGGAACCCGCCATCTACTTAGGATAGACAAGGCACAAAAGGTGTACATGCAATCCGGGACAAATCTCAAGTAACCTACTAAAAAATAATAATAATAAAAGAAAGGGTTATTATCACAAATGGTACCTGAACGGCTGAACTTATCATCTATTTTATCGATGGTACCTGAACTTTAAATTTGATCACAACCAGTACCTGAACTTTTCAATCTCATTTCAAATGGTACATATCACTAACTTCCATTAATGTTCTGTTAAAAACTGACATGTGCAAAGCATATGACCTATATTCAAGGGTAGTATCACGAAAATACCCATTTAAATAATTTTGTTTACTAGATCCTTGATCAATTAATATGTTAATAAAAATAGAAGTTCAATTAAAAATAGAAATTAAAATGTATCTCTACCCTTTTATGAAAGTAAAATTTAACAATAAGATCTCAACAAAAGCTAATTTGTTTTATACATACAGACAAAACATTTCAAATAAAACTATGAAACATTTTTTTTGGGACAAACTATAAAACATTTAAAACCAAAAGCTTATCAAAACTTTGGTAATTCTTTTTTCTTTTTCCTCCTGTCATTCATATTTTTAATTGAAGTTGAAAGTTTATCTGTTTGATAATCTTGTTTTTTATAGCCACAGTATAAGTGACAATAAGTGATATTAAAAAAAAAAAGGTAATTTTACAAATTTATCCTTAAAAAGTGAGTCGGGTTTGCCACATGTCAGTTTTTAATGGAACATTAACGGAAGTTAGTGATAAGTACTATTTGAAATTAAATTGAAAAGTTCAGGTACCGATTGTGATCAAATTTGAAGTTCAAATACTATCTATAAGATATAGGATAAGTTCAGGTACCATTTATGATGATAACCGTAAAAGAAAACAATAAAAATAAGAGCAAGTCAATAAAGGACCAAAGAACCATTCCAGGCCTATTCTACATACCAACCAACAGAAAGATCGCAATAGCCCAGATGCCAAGCCTAACAATGCCCTTGACCTCTTGCCACGGTCACACCGTCATCACCATCGCACCACCATCATCATTGCTCCACCGCATTAGAACCTGCCACCACAATAACCCAACGACGGCTACTAGTTGTGCAAAACCACCCAACTAACTGTCGAATCATGTAGGTCAAAGTAGTGACAATCTAACGCATTCGAGCTCCGATCCAAGGGCACCAATTTGGCCTCCCGCCGATTGTTTGATGTTGAGCGCAGGCAAGAGAGATCCACTGCAACCCTCGCCTTCTAAAAGGAAATCGAAAGAAATCCACACACCCAAAATACTATTTGAAAGTCAATCAAAGATATAAATACACATAACAAAAATTGGAAAACTGCATTTTATGTTTATTCTAAGTTGAGTAAATATCATTGATTAATTATATTCATACGTAAGTTTGCAAAAAAGAACTTTACAAACTAACAACAATTTTGTATCCTTTTAATGGAAAAATTGACTAACACTATAGTTTCACAAGCACACAATTATAGTACAAATATAATGTCACATTTTAGTCAAGAAATATGAGTCACTCCTTTTCTTTAAATCAATTAAAGATATTAATCAAATTTGACTAAATAAAATTCTAGCTAGTTAAGTAATAGAAAAATTTGACTAGGCTTGGACCTAACCCAATGAGCCCCAAAAAATTTATATATATAAAAGAGCCACATCTTTGCCGATGAATTAATGGTCGGCAAAAGTATCCCATAAAAACATATCAAAAAAGTGATGCAACTTCCCCATCTCGGCGAATCGGCGATGTAGGATGTAGTGCACCATGTAGCTTGCCAGTGCTTATTTCACACGAGTCACTACAATCCACCCCCTTTAAGGGCTGACGTGTTCTCATCTGTAAACTTCCGGCCATACATAGGTTATACCATTAATTTTGTCTCATCTTAGTCCACATAATTTCTATTTTGGACCCGCCTGCATAGGTTTTTTTTTTTTTTTTTTTCAAATTTTACTTTCACTTTAAAACGTGTCTTAGTGTTAGGATGTAAGTTTGCACATACAAAGCACATCACATTCTCTCTCTTAGAACAACTCCAACACATTCCTTATATTTTTATTTTGCTTTACTTTAGAGAAAAATGAGTTTCTTTTACTCCAACAAATTTCCTATAACTATCTTTATTTTAGAGAAAGTGAGGAGAGAGAAAACCAAATTCTCTATATTTACAGCAAACTCCAAAATTTTAAAGAATAATATGGAGATTTTATATATTACTGTAAACTAGAGAATCTGTTGGAGTTGGAGAAGAAAAAGAGGCTAAATGTTTGACTTTTGCTTCCCTATAATACAAAAATTATAGGGAAACTGTTGGAGTTACTCTTAGACAATTGTAATGCACAAGGTAGACCGCGAGTGCCTCTAGTACCCGCTCACAAGGGTAACTGCAATCTGGCATTGCAGCCAAAACGAGAGCAATCCACAAAATACTAAGTATCAAAATCAAACAAAGAAATAGCTAAACTTTCACCCGAAGAAAATAAAAGTAGTTGCAACCCCATTAGAGCTCTACTGGGCTTGACGAGATTCAATTCTAATTAAGGTGGACTATCGTTGCTAGCCCCAAAAACCACAGGTGTCGCCTCTTTTATTTTCCGTGTTATTTCTTTGAGAGATTTTATCCACACATTCTTATATACTATATACACATCCCTACTTTTCACTATACAAAATCAAATTTTAAGAGTAAATCAAATGATAAAAAAGGACAACAAATTAGGAAGACTTGAACGTGTTCTTTGTTTATTTCAGGCCTCTTCTTTGAACAACCCCTACACCAAATCTTTTCTTTCTTCACACTCCACCAACCCCAACTCTTATTCGCTCTTATCCTCTTTGTTATATTCATAAATTTCCAACTTAAAACCCTAAAAATACCGTAAGCCCTTTAACAAAGCTTTAGATTGTCCCTATTGTTGTTTTGGAGATAATCTGAATTTAAACTTTTCTGAAATGGGTGCGTGGGTGTGTTGGAACTTGGGGTGAACGAGAAACGATACAAAATGCTTATTTGAAATTAAGGGTAAATAGTAATTCAAACAGTAAATATAATTTTATCCCAAACTTAACGATTAGGCTAATAGGTTACCAGCATTAGTGTTAGTCTGACATATACAAAACAGAAATTGATCGATTACCGACTATGATGGTCCATCATTTGTATACATATTGAACAACCAAATATCCAAGAAAACCATTTCATCATTGTGAATATAAATCAAGGAAGAGAAGGCATGGTAATTCATTAGGCCTCATGTCAAGACAAAGCACGGCTTGGCAAAATTTGATTTAGATGTTATGAGCATGATAATGGAAAGAAAGTTCTTTCTTTTTTACGGGTTTATTTAGAAACATGGTAGAGAATGTTGAGAGTTTGGGTAGTTTTGGGTGGTGTATATAGAATTATGGTATACTAAAAAATCAACCGAATAGTGTATTAAGAATGAAATGTGTATGAAGTATTTTAGAATGTGTAGATAAAATTCTATTTCTTTTGTTGTTTAAAAGAAAAGGGAAAATAGCTATTCATATTTGTCATTGAGTAGCACTCGTGAAATAAGATAAAGTTTCACACGGTCACACTTAATATTTCATTAAATAAAAAGGCTCATCATTTCATAATTGTTGTTTCTGCATGAATTAATTAGTGTCCCCAGTGACCATAATGATTATTACATTAATTACTGCTTCAGTTATATCTGTAATTTTGTTTCCTTACATAGATAACCTTGATCTCTTTCGATCATGTCCTCATTATACCTTGCCCTTATAGAAGACTTGGACGCCATTGATGGAACTGAAATAAGAGAAATAACTTCCACGTGTGGGATCAAGTACTATATATAATTATTGAAACCTTTTTCGATCTAAATTATGGTGTGCTACATTGTTTAAACTGTAAATATGGTGTGCTACATTGTTTAAACTGATCGATCGATCATGATGAGAAGCAGATGGGGGTGGCAAACTTAACATGATTTCTCTGAAGCCACAAATCATACCCTGAATCATTTCGTGAAAAGTCTTATTATCTTAAAATAATGAGTTCTGGTAATATTCGAATGAGCAAGGCAACCATGTACAAGCTCAAAATAAAACTTCAGCGAAAGTGTTAGAAAGTATAGCGTAGAAACTTATTTCTAGACTTTTTAATGCCAACACAAGATGATAAAAATTGTGAGCTAGGGTTGAACCCAAAATCTTAGCAATGAAATTATGAGTTGTTAGATAATATATAAATCAGACCATGTCGATCATTTGCCACATATGCTGACAATAGAGGAATACATTAATGATACCATATGGTAATCCCAAAATGCTCTACATGAACAATGTTAAACCCTAGTGAAGCATGCATTTTGTCGGGACATATGTATGAATTATTTTTGTTTTTTGTTTTTTTTTTTTTACATTATGGTAAAAAATTATAGCAGACAATTAGAATGCATAGCTAACTTGACAATTTTAAGAACATGCCACCTCAAATTAAGTGTTTAATTTTTTTCAAAATTGTTGAAATATTCGTAAGTTGACTATATTGATATTTGACTAAAATCAAAAATATCATTGAAATTAGTACTTAGATACCGATATCAATCAAAATTTCAATCGGCACTCAAAATTTCTACAGAAATTTCCATATATTTAAAGCATTGAAATTTTCATTGAATCTCTATGTTTGAAGGCCAAGCTAGTGACATCTTAAACATCCTCTAAGAATATTTTTGGCAGACTCTCTATTTTGACTTCTTAGCTATTTTGGAGAGCATGTTTAGCTTTTTATTTATTTTAGCAGCTGCACTAGATTCCTAGGTGACTCTCTATTAACTTTTAGATATCTCGCTCATAAATATAGAGAGCGAGATGAGACTTTCTATAATTTAAAACATTTATTTTAAGTTATTTTATGTAATTTATAAATACGTTTAAACTATTTAATCTTTATTTAAAAAATAATATAAATTCAAAACTAGTTAAAATAGAGAGCATTGATGCAGACGTAATTCTAAAGTGGCTAGCTAATAAAATGACTTTTTAGCTACTTTAGCTAAAATTTGACTCAAAGATAGCTAACATTGCTAAAAATGCTCTAAGGTATTTACCCTAAAACAAGTTGATTGATTCATCCATTCATTTCATTACTCAATTAAGCTTGGATTTAGTCATGGTCAAACCTCCTAGGGTTCCCTTTTTGTAACTATTTATTTGAGTATAAACTGAGGTTAGATAGTATGCATATACAGTTGTACAGTACAAAATGGACAAATCATAACAAGGATTACACCATGAAAAGGTGTAAAGGACTAAAAAGAGAGCTGCAGGGTAAAGCTTTTGTTACTGAAATCTAAGAGACTGATTAAAGTGGGTCATCAGCCATTGGAAAGTAAAGAAAGTGAAAGAAAGAAAACATAAAAAAGATGATTCAAAAGAAAAGGTATACGATCGTTGATGATCAAAGTATGTTCCGGCTAATTGCTTGCTTTCCCTTCTTTTCTGTATTGCATATTTGCATGCCGATGACCATCATTATTGCCACTCCATCTATATATCTTTCCCTTTTCTCCCTAATCCCCATGAACATGTTTGAATATTTTTGCGATCTCCGCCTTTTTTTTTTTTGCTTCCAAAAGAAAGAATATCATAGAGTTTGGAACAACTTGGTGACGTGTAAACCTTGACCAAAGATGAAAAAGAGATTCTGATCGCCAGTATATTGAGACAAATTACTTGGCCGAAGAAGGCTTAATATCTCCTCAAAATGGAAGAAATCGGAATGCTTAATTCTTGTGAAAGTTTGTACAAAAAGGAGGTTTCTATCCCTAGTCTTACAGCGCTTACATCTAAATGTAAATAATAACTCATACTAACATTACAAGTTGACATATACCCAATTACCCATACCAATTTGTTACGTACGCAGGTTGAGGAAAACTTTTCCTAGAACTGCCTTGGTATGTAGAAGTATATTCACTGTTTGCAAATCTTTAGTGTTAAGTTTTTTTTTTTTTTTTGTCATAAAACAAATGAAAGTTCATGATCTTGAATTTTTAAGTTTTCCGTGATGAGATGATGATTGTGAGATGTGTTAATTATTGTCCTTTTTAACAATGTGAATCATTTGTTGGGTTTAAAGACTCAAGTTCCTAATCGAAGGCTCGATTTTTCTTCCTAGCCGCCTATCTTTTCTTCAAAACCCTAGTCAACTTCCATCTTCCAAATGTGGCTCGTCTGTCCGGGGTCAGCGCCGACCTAGTTCGATGACTGCACGACGGGCACTGGGTTTTATTCTGGTTGGGGCATTGCTGTGGCTGACTCGTGATCATCGACGGAGGAGGCAGCGCATATTAGGTGGTTCCAGGGGGCGGCTGCAACAAATGCTTCATCGTTGGGGTCAGGTAGTGGTATGGATACAGGGGATCCGAACCCGATTTTGGATTTTTGGTCTGGAGGCTCTTTTCGGGTAGTTGTTTTGTCCTCTAGGTGGCAGAGGCTACGCAGCAAGTCATGGCGGCGGCTCCTGGAGGTGGAGGTGGAAGTTGCGCAGTGAGTTGTGGAGGAGATGATCGGCTGCACATCTGTGGAGATTGGAATGAAACTGGGCCTAGAGTTTGGTTATCCTTTAGGACTAATGGGTAACGCTATGGTACGTTGACATTTCTCATACATGTCCTATTTTATGTAATATTTACCATTTTGAGAATTCATATTACCATTTTAAGGACTCATGTGGTAACTAGAAAAAAGTTCTCATTAAGGTAAATAAGATCCTCGTTTGAGTAAAGAAGATTCTCATTTGAGTAATTAAATCCTAAAAGTGGTAATCGTATTTGCGTAGTTAAGTCTTAAAAGTGATAATTTTATGTATGTCATACGTCAACATACACTAGAATTTTCCTAAACTATGTTTTCTTCATTTAATAAATAACATAAATTTACAACTAACTAAAATAGAGAGAGCTAATGCAGATGTTTTTTTTTTTATCGAGAAAATGCAGATGTATTTTAAAAGTAGCTAGTTAAAATAATTTTTTAGCTACTTTAACTAAAATTTAATTAAAATGACTAGAATTGCTAAAGATGGTCTTATTATTGGATAGATGAGTTCAAGAGGCAATAACAAGAAAATAATACACCTATATATGATAGAAACTACGTAAACAAATAAATAATTTGTTTTTTCAAATTCAAAATCATGAAATAATATAGAATTTTACCTTTTGATTTTTGTATCTATATTACTTATCTCTGTTTATTTCTAGTTTCATCACTAGTGCTCATGTGCTCACCAATTTTGATCAATTTTTTTTAGCCATTAAATATTATGTCAATTCTATTTTAGTTATGAGGTCATTCTAGTTTGAACTCTTTTTATGGTGATATGATATGGTAACATGCACTAATTAGCAAAAAGTGCTCGACTGGTTACTCTATTTGTTTTAACAAAATAGTGATATATATCGCAAAAATAATTCTATAATGAAGAAACATCATTACAAATAGCATAGATTTCTGACTACGTTGTTGCACATAAACAAATCTGGCGACAACCCTAAATTTGTGATCTTTTGATTAGAAAACATAAAAAATTCAGAATTTCAAACACAAGGTTTTGGTTTTGTTACTTCGTTCCTTTTTATTGGGGTTTTGGTTTGGTCCTTCCCCAATGCTCTAGTATCTCTTTGTTGTACAAGGGCTTTTGTAAATTTTCTTCTGTAGCTCGAGGTCCCGGTTTAATGTCCCCATGAAATTTTTTACTTTTAATATAATAAAAAGGAATCTGATTTTCTTTTATCTTATTTAAATAAAAGAAAAGAAACCCAAGTTCCCAAATTTATGAAAGCGCGCATTTTGTACATGTAGCCTGTTTTTATTCTCGTTTGGGCATTTCCTTCTCACATTATTCTGACAGTTGGAGACAAAAGAGCAACATGCATGCCAAAGCTACCTAACAGAAAGACAATTATTGATGGACAAAAGCTTCCTCCCGATGTCTGATCATGAGAGTGCTCAGTTGATCGGATATGATAATTGATGGACAAAAGGCAAATGAGAAGTAGACATATATATAGGGCATGGCTAGGGAAGTACGTACTATCATTCTAGCTTAGCTGAGCTTAGCTAGGTTTCTAGGTCAATAAGGCCACAATACAAACAAAACCTGCCTGCTGATCAAGAGCCTCAGACTCAAAGACTTGGTGCTGGCTGTAAAATAGACCCTTCAGCTCAAAATGCTCAGTACTACTCAGTATTATGCGATGCATGCACAAGGGTTTAAAATAACTTAGACCTATCACAATGTGTCAATGTTTCTGAGTGCCTGCTTTCGAATAGACCTATCACCTATCACGAGAGGGAATAAGCACACATGCTTTGCCTAGCTTCTGGTTTTGATATATAGGCAGTTGTTACAGTTGTTTACCTTCACCAATAATCAAATTCTACTTGAACATTAATCAGAATACTAGTTGATACACCCAAGCAGCTTGGTTGTCTAGAGCGCTTTGCGCACAAACATACCTGAATTTTAGAGCTACCGCTAAATAATCTCCGTCTTCGTTTGACCTCTATTATTACTTTTAGCATGTTTTTGCCATAAAAATTATTTGATATACATTGTATGCTTCTTCTCTAACAGTTTATTTAAGTTTTTTTATGTTCGGTGATTATTTATCATAATATCAGTCTTTTGATCCACATTTATTTGTAAGTTTTTGTTTTACGTATGAAGATGCACAAGCTGAAATTAGTGATTCTCTAATAATGTTATACTTTCTTTTTCTTTGAATATAATAGCAACAGAAAATAAACCTTTTGATCATGATTTATGATTGGGGTTTTGTATACCAAGCTGGTCTGTAAATGGGAAGATTCAAATGATGGATTGTCTGATTGTCTCTTGAAAAGTAACCATATATATCAGGTTGAATCCAAAAATAGAAAGCATAATTCCAAACTTGAATCTAGTGACAACACGTTACAGTAAACTCTTCCAAGCATAGATCAAGATTTCGCTAGGTAGTAATAGTTGAACCGGTAAAACTAGCACACTGCTACACACCCTTTACCCCGTATTTTCAGGGAATATGATGCTTTTTGGTCGAGGTAAAGATATGACATCAACCTCAGTAAAAGAATATCAAAAGATGATGATGACCCAACAGGATCATTGAATAGCTCAATGTTATAAAAATGAATTAAAAGCCTCTGTTGATTAGGTTTTCGATCTTAATTAGCTACATTTTTTTTTATTATTTAAGAAAGAAAATAGAAGAAAGTTTTGAATTTCCTTGTCAAACAAGGGATGAGGTTTGTAGAACTCTAGATACAGTATATGATTAAATCCCAGGTTTTGATAGTGTTTATAGTGTCCTAAGCGTACGTACTCTTCATTCATGTTTTTCATCTTTGCTGCGCTACTCTTCATTCATTCATTCAGTAAAAATGTTATTACTTTGATGAGATAGAGAATTTGAATTCAATGACCAGGGTAGTTTGTTTTTTTGTTGGTTTGAAAAGATTCTCAATGAATTTTAATCAAACATATTGTCAAGACAGCAAGGGGGAATAAAAATTTGCAGATGATTCCATGCCCAGGCATATTTAATTCAGACCAGTTGGCATGACTTGGACAAAGATTTGAGAGCTATGCAGGGCAATACGTACCTTGCATGCATGGTACCAAATGCTTCTATTTTTTTTTGTTTTTTTGTTTTTAAATAAAAGAAAACTGCATGTTTGTATTGGTTCCTCCGATCCAAATTTTATAATGAGAACTGAGAACTACGAATCTAAAGGGTTCAAACAGAAAGATCATCCAAGATAAGAATCATAGCTAGTTAACAACAATTTTATATCCCCTTCTGCATTTAATTGACATCAAGCTAACTTGAGGGAGGAATGCAGTTCCCATTTTTGTTGGCTATTTAAATTTAAACTAGCTTATACCTTTCAAAAGTAGGTTCGATACTCTGCCTGTTTGAACGCAGACTTGAATTATTGGCCGGAAAAAAAAAAAAACAAAAGACAGACTTTGAGTCCATAGATTCAATAAGTCATTGAGATGTATATCTTCAACCTGCCAGTCTAGAAGACGATTTGAGTGCATATATATAATATATATAAGAACAAACATTCTAGCTCTTAGGCTTTAGCTTAGGGTTAAATTCAAGGCTGAAGATGTGAAGAGTGTGATCCACTTGAACACTTAGACAAGACCTCATCCGATTGATTGAATCCCCTAGAGGCAGATCGTGCATATGCATGCATTCATCCTTTCGTTATTTTCTATTTGTTAGGACAAAATACCACGAGCTTTGTGTTTTTGCTATGTTGTTTTTTGTATTCGATGTTTCATATTTATAGTCTTTAGTTATTTATCTTATCTATTTCTAAAACTTTTATTATGTTGTCCATAATCCCTTTATGTTATTTACTTTTTCATTGTATATGAATGGATTGTTGATCATTTGTATGGTGGCTTACGATTTGTGATTCAAACTGATGCTAGAAAACCAATTAAACAGGTCATGAACTCGTGGTACACGGTTAGCTTGAACAACTTTGAAGCAAGATCGCCTACTACATGGTTTGTTAATTAGTGACCTAGCTAATAGTCCCTACTTTGTCCATTTGGCAATTACTTTGAGGCAAAAAGCTTTGGAGGTCATCGATCACGTTATTCAATTAAGACCAAAAGGTACTGTAAGTGGTACAGAAAGCACTATTAGAGTCAAAAGTTTTCTTCGACCTTTTTACATCTGTTTTTGGATCTCTTTATATACGCACCAGTAGTATAGTACTGTAAACATTTCAATTCATTCATATATTCTTTATTAAATGAATGAAACGTTGGGTAAAGGATCGAATCAAAAAAAGCTTTATCCGTATCTCACATTTTTATTTCTTTGAGGCTTCGTTGGCCACTTGGCCTCTCTCTCTCTCTCTCTCTCTCTCTCTCTCTCTCTCTCTCTAAGAAGACAGAGCAACAGAGGCATTTTTGGTTATGGAATTTAGGGTTTGTACCCGAAGAACTGCACATATATTGCATAAATCAAATGCAGACAGCATGAAATAAAGCCTTGGCCTGTGAGAGTAGAAGGGAGTGTGAGAACACGCCGAAGGGAAAGAACCCGATTCCCCTATTCAACAAACATTCCCTCATGTGAATTCTTTAGTTTAGTGCATGTATGATGCAACAAAACACAAGTAATTCCTTTGGAGTTTGAAGAACGCATGCCTTCTGAAGCTGACACACAAACATATTAACCATCTTTATCTCTCTTTCTCTCTCCCTCTCTGAAATACTCATTGATCATATACATGGCTCAGCTTTTCAAGCTCTCCAGACATGGATTCTCTTTGCCAGTGCAAGACCCATCACCTCTATCAAGAGAGATAGTATTAGATTCTATTACCACACTTTTTTCTCCTTTCCTCATCTTTTAATATACTCTCTACATAGTGTGAGTGACTGTGAAAGAGAGAGAAATTAGGTTTCTATATGTATTATTGTCTACAACTTTAATTTTGCATGGGAATTTAAATAAGGCCTTTGGAGTCATTAAAATTTGAAGCTTTTCGTATAGGGAGAGATGAGCCTTACTCCCACTCTTCATGTCATCATTGCAAACTGAGGTGGTGGGGATCATAGGCTGCTTTTTTGATTTGTTCGATCATACACATTTTTTTTGTCCCTCTTAAATAAAAGATAAAAGTTTCTTGGTAGGGTTGAAGGAATGTCTCTTTGCTTGGGCTTGTGAATTTCCTCGATTTTCATCTTTTATGCCTCCACATTCCACTTGTCTTGGATTTTGACCACCTCTCCATGTGTGTGAAATGGAGGAACATTCAGGCACAAGCTCTGCTTGTCTCTACCCTAATTATTTAATTACTCACTAATTTATACCATTTATATATGCATACCCTTTATCATTAAGAAACTAACTGTCTGTAAGTTTGATTGCACCTGCACCAGCAGCAGCATATGTTAATATGCTAACTAATTTTCTTCATTAACTGTGTTCTGATTATCCATGGTAGCCGTCAAACTTATGTAGGATAAACCATAAATTGGAATCCCTCAACTGAGATAGTAGATCTCATTTCTATGAAAAAAAAAAAAAAACATTTACCGATCAAGGGGTAATTACAATGTTTTAATTATTTGTTCATATCTAGGAAGGATAATATGAATTTTAAAAAATACCGATGAATCAGGACGTGGTCACTGACTAATTTGTAAAAAGGAAACTTAAATGATGCTAGTATCACAACTATGGCTTTCTGTTCCTGGCTTCTGAGCTAAATGGAGTACTATAGTATGGGTGAACTGCTGGTGTTTGTGGCAAAGCAATTAATCTCTGTCTACATTTACGTATAAACTACGTACTTTACCATTAAGAAACTAATTGGCCTTAAATTTTGATCTTTTGAACCAGCACTATATATGGAACATGCTAATTAGCTCTTCTTAATTACTGTTAACTTCGTCTTACTATATATGCATGGTCATAGTTAAAAATTATATTTGATAAATGGCAAGTTGGAGTTCTATAAGTTCGATCAGGTTGCAGTTTTATTCTGACCTCAGAAGTATTAGTATTTACTGTTTATCATAAACACAATAGATCAATCAGCAGGTGGTACGTTCAATAATTAAACTTTAAGGACTCTGATATATCTATTATGGTTTCGTTCCTTGCTTCCGAGCTGAGCATATTGGTATGATGGAACCTGCAATGTTTGATCATTTATTACCAAAAGTGAATCCTTTCTGCATCAAAAAGAGGGGGATAAAACAAAGTGACTCCTTTTATTGCAATTTCCAGTTGTGAATTATACCCTCAGTCATGTAGTACTGATTACCAATTAACAGATTTTGATTCTTGCACAACTTTATACACATAAAAAACACACACATAAAGCTGCATCCTCATCATGAATGTTTGATATTCTTGATCTTTCATTTTATACACAAACTCAAGAATTCAAATATGAGCTGATCAAGCATTTTTATTCATATATACTTTCGAAGGTGCCTGGCTAGTCATTAGAATAAGAGGACGTAGCAGTGATGGTCTTAAAAGGAAACGGAGAGGGAAGGAGAAAACAGAAAGATTTCCTTGTGATACTTTCTTTTAGCACAAGTTTTGGATCCTAGTGTTCATAATATTCTACCTAATCGAATCAATTGATAGATAAACTACATGTGAAATACATGCAGCAACAAGACGTGAATAATTCATTTTGACAAAAGAGCCAGTATATCTAAATTACCTCTACTGGATCAAATAATCAGCTAAGAGAAATATGCAAGGACTATTTACACTACTACAATTTTGCTTATAGGACACCCTCCTATAAGGATGTTCATTGTTCACAAAGGCCACCAAAGTCTTCATTAGCCACTATGCAGCCACCAAATACATTACACTGGTGATTACCCAGTTTCCTTTGAAGCATAGAGCACCAAAATTGAATCGGTGCCTGGTTTTCAACTTAAAAGAATGTTGTCATGTCAGCTATCATACACCAATTATAGTGTTAATAGCCAACAGTTAGAATGATGTCTTCAAATGCCACATTGTTAGTTAAAAAAAAAAAAAAATTAAGTAGTGGAATAGATCAATTGTGTCTACAAATGTATTCATATACACCATCACATTAGATCAAGAACATTATATCAGGTTTCCCAATTTGATTACCCTCCAAGTGTAAACCCTAAGCATACTTGGGGAAACATATATATTTATGCTGAGTCGCTGACAACCAACAAACATAGCATAGATACAATCCAGAAAGTCCTCAATAAGGAAATTTGCTTCCGGTGTCCAGGAATAGGAAGAAAACTTGGATAGGGTGAGCGGCCCACATATATGCCTCATGCCTGTGATTATAACCGCACTAGATAAAAGAAAGACATAATGTTTATACCGCCCATACACAAGTTTTTACGAAGATGGGGCAATCATGTCCGAAATTAGCAAAGAGATCATCAGTAAAATTTTCTTCCCGCAGAACATGACTGATATTACCTCATCAAATTTAGCCAAGAAACTTCCCCCAGGGCAAATAGCGTTCTAAACCCCGTGTCTCAGCATGTGTGCATTACTAACTGAACAATTGAAAGTAAGTTTTGTCACACCCAGAAAATACATAACGTTTGAAAACTCTCATTCAAAATCAGAACACTCAAAAATATATACATGAATAAGGCTCAGTGATCACCCTCTTAATATTACTTGCATTTGATGCTAGTTACAAATCAAGTATTTGATCATCCAAATGATTATGACATGCTATCCAAGGATAGACATCTGCAACTACAAATATTTCGCTGAAAAATATAATAAAAATAAGATCCTGTACTTGTATCGTCTGTCATGAATCACAAATTTGTGTTGATAGCCAAAACGATCAATCATGATAGGGTGAAAGATTCAAGGTTTATGCGGTTTAGGATTTACATTTAAACGAACATTAAAAGGATTTGCCAAAAAAAGAAGAGAAAATTGAAGGGCTGAAACAATATTTATTTTGGCCATAAACACAATAGCAGAACCAGAAACACAGCTACAAAGAGGATCCTAACTCGTTCTAATATTCTACAATCTATTGTTACATACCAAGTGGTAATTGAAAGGCTGCAATCAGTTTTCAGCACAGCCATTCACCATCACCGGCACATAAATGAACTGTCTTCAATATCTAGTTCAAGGAATTAATCCTCAAGTTGAGTAATGGCCTGGATCTTACAGAATGTCAAAATGTGAGGCTTGCGGTTAATCAATATTGGAACTAATTTGATCCTAAATGACCTTTCCCACACTGGACCCTTTCTGGGAATCTATCTTGTCCACTTGTACTACAAATCCCACCATTACTGGGTTTGAGTCACAATCCTTAGTGGGTGGGCTTCTGTGTTAAACACCCATTCGTCCAAAGAGATGAATGACGGAGGTGAAAAGAGGAGGTAGAGATACTTCAGTGTTTCTGCAAGGAAGAAGCTCTGCATCATATTGTCTTTATCACCTTTACTTACCTGAAAAAGATGGCTAAAATACTTCAGCAAGTATATTAAGCTTGAGATGAAATTTCAAAATGGAAACAATTTTAACCTGAGATGATGAATATCACTTAATAATATACGTTGAACGTGTGTGCGCGCGCTATTGTACTACCTCAAGATTTGAGAAGTAAGATTCAGTTGTGACATGTTCTTACATCTTTAAGTCCACTATATCCTGTATCTGTACGAGAGTTATTTTCAAATGCTTGGAAAATGTTCCAACCCCATTCTTGGTAAGTTTTATTCCCAGTTAACCGCCATAGGTAGAAAAGTGACTCAACAGTTTCAGGCCTTAAAATGTTCCATGATGTTCCCACGGTCATGTCCTACAAAAGTTTTCTGATATCATCTTAATACTATCTTTAAAATCGTAGTTTCAAGTATATGAAGAATGTCAGTATAAGACCTGTCCAGCGGGAAAGTTATAGTTCTCCCCAGCCAATTTTGTAGGCGTTGTCTGATAGAAATTGTAACATGTCCATGCAAGCTGCATAAAATATAGCAATTCAAGACAAATGCTAATGGATAAATCATAAAACATATTGTGGCTAATAATTGTCCAAACTGGAATAGTAGAGTCCAGGATCTGTGAAACATGATTAGCCAAGTTGGATTACAATCATTACAATCAGAAAGCACCGCTGTTTATTTTAGTTTGTCATTTAACACTCAGATTTGTCTGTTAAAAGTATTCCTCTCCATCCTCTGATGTTACCCCTCAGGTGAAAGGGTATTTTGTCCGTAATACTAAGGCATATAATAAGGTTAAGAGTTCATGCATAATATATTGTGTTGGAAGCATATGATGCATAAACAATACTACTACAAATTTTGTAGTTGCTATTGATCAGAACTCCAAGACACTAGAATAGAGTTCACAAAGTCATAATACATGCACAATTCATCAGTTTCTACTTAGCCCGAGTCTCCAGCCCAGCACTAGAAAGCTATTTCTATGGTGAAGTCTCGGCTTCTATAGAAAAGTTTCTCCCTAATCCCATAAACAATTCCATTTTCTTTTTACACTGTATACAGCCTTCTATGGGCTTTCTAGTATCAAACCAAATGAGTATTTTGACTTCACTTTGTTGAATAATGTGATATGAATCTAAACACAAACTGTTTGTGAACAAAAATACTTTGAAACTTTAATATACAAAGTGACTTTAGTGAGTCTTAAACAAAAGCAAAACCTCAATACAAGTTTTATGAAAGACTGAGCAGCAATTTTATTCATTAATTCCTGGTATGAATCAGTACTAACCTAACACTGGTAACAACTGTGGAGCATCAAGAAGAGTGTCAACTAATACAGTTTACAAGGTTAAAGTATTTACATCAATAATACATAGATTTTTTTTTTTTTTTTTTTTTTTGAGTGATAGGACAACTATTAATCATTGTGTATCATATTTTGCTTGCATAACGGTTTAAATTGAGTCTACGGTAGTAAACTTCACCTCAAATTACCTCTTCAGCAAGGGATAAAATCTTTTCAGCTTCGCCAGGGTTATAGCCAGAAGATCCTAAAGCCAGCATGCCAGGAGCAAAGCAAGCTAATTCATCCATCTGCATACAACATGGCACGTAGCCCTCCAAATTAGGGCTGTCACTCAGTCGGTTCGAATAGGTTATAGGTATTACCAACTTCAAAACCAAAGCTTTCGGTTTCAAAACTGAGCTACCAATTACCAACCAAAATTTTCGGTTTTTAATTATATCTATCAAATTCGGTATTTTAGTTTTCGGTATTACCAACTTTAGAACAATTAGTTCTTTATAATATAAATTAGAATGAACAAAACTAGGTTTTTGAATTTTATAGTCATATTCTTTGTATTCATCTACTAATTATAGTTTTCTTTTGTATATATGGCATCAAGGATTAGCAATTTTAAATAAAACTAGGTTATTTAACCGTCTTTAAGTAGGTTACTTAAAATACATGTACTATTAATATAGTATATGTAGTAATGTTCATACTATTATGAAAGTTTTTATGTTTATTTCTTAATATACATGTATGTGTATTGAAAATTGTAGTATATAAATCTAATATTTAGATAATCGGTAGATTCGGTATTAACCAAATCAACTTTTTCGGTAATTTTCGATTTCAGTAAAATCGGTATCGGTTACCAAAAAATCGGTTTACCAAACCTAAAACATCGGTTGATATTCGGTTGGTTTGGTAATTACCAAACCAAGTGGCAGCCCTACTCCAAATTTTAACAAATTATTTGGCACATGCTATATTCTGATTATTCATACGCTACCTTGTCAGTTAGTGAGCTTCCAAGCTTTTCACATATATATGCAAACGAGGATGGTGTTGTCCTCCGAATCAAGCTTTTCAAACCTTTCATTGATGTCTCCCACATTTCTCTACATGTAATTCATAGGGAAAAGTTTGGTCAGAACAGAAGCTTGACTGTGCTAGATGATAATAATGAATCCATAACATATCCTCATAATTGATCAATGCAAAGAATTGAGAGAGCACATGTATAGGCCGGTCGGAGGCAATCGATTGACAGGTATGACCATAAAAATTGTGAAAGTTGATATTAGTGCTCCTTTTCATCATAATTTACTACGTCCTTAACACATTATTATTGTCTTTTTTGGGAAATCATTTCATCCCCATGAGCCAAGACAAGGAAATCTCTGACATATTGAGGCAGATGCCTTCAGAAATATGAATCTAATTGAGACAATAATAATTAAAAGCTTTGGCAATTACTCAAATAGAATCTTGAAAAATAATACCACAATTATCCAACCAAAATCAAGAAAGCCAAACCATGACAAATTATCCGATCAAAGCATAAGATACAGAGGTTTAACAGTTTGAATTTAAGGAAATGGTTGCACCTGCTTAAAAAGCCAAATCCTTTAACTAAGCAGCAGAGTGAACCCATATATTGTTTTATGAATATTAACAAGAGGAAAGGGAACCTATATAAACATAGCACCCAAACAGAGATTAAATCTAGGGAAAATTTCAGTTAATCAAAAACAAAAACTACAGCTTTGCTTCCTTTTCTCTTAGGAAGTTTTATGAAAGGAGATTTTGTATGATACTTACCACCCATTAAACTAATGATTGAAGAGTAGGCTTTTGTTTTGGCAATAGATAAATGCTACTTCTAGTTTTGACCTGGTGGCCCAAAGATCAGAAGCCCAGTAGTGCACTTGCACAAAATCAAGGTATTAGATTGAACAATTCTTCTTTACTAAGAATACAAACATTTGCTTTGGATAGTGGCCTATAACCTTTCAGGAATCTTGTACAAACATTTGTACTTTCAGCGTAAGTTTAGCCTCTGGCTTACTTTACCAGAAGGTGCAGTTTGGAAGCACCTTTGATATATCTAACCACTGTAATGACAATAATCATAAATTAAACTTAAACGGTTACTGCAATTTTCTAATGCCAAATTATCAACATGAAAATGTTAAATTTGAGGACCAATTTTATAGTTTATGGCAGTATGAAGCTTTGCAATCTTACCATACGTATCTAGTCACTGTATGTGTAAGATGAAAGAGTGGTAGCCCAAATGGGCAGCATGCATCATAACTCATTATAGCATATCTAAAGCTTCTCACCTGTAATGTTTTACAGCTTCTGTTTTGTTTCCTTGCATCCAAGCCTTGAGTAGATATTCATAAAAACTGCATCCACAAAGACATTGTGCAAATTAGTTGACCAATTATATGAATGGATACCATCCCTTCTACAATTATAGGGTAATGTACGTGTGCAATTAGGAAAGTCGGTAAAGGAATGGCCTACTTATTTCAATAGAATTTTCGCTTCTCACCCATAGTAAAAGAAAACAAATAATAAAGTAGAGAAGATCAGATATACATAGCCACTATTATGTCATCTACCAAATTTCTATAATTTGAAAACCTGTAAAGAATTCTAGAGATCATGACATCTGAAGCTGAAACTCATGGACTTATATCCCCGTAGGCAAAATCCGTCCAAAACTGATGGTTTTTCTGTCTTAACCCAAACTTCCTTTCCAAGCTCACCTCATTTGTATTGCTATTGCTTAAGTTTCCTTTACAAATAATCATTCCTCTTAAAGGCATTGAACTTCAATCCATATAATGGCCCAAAATATTGACTGTGATTCACAAAATACACTATCAGGACGGAAGGTGAGGGAACTAGGCACTAGCTTAAACTATAGGCATCAACTGTGGTTTAACAGCCATATCTTATCAGGAAATGCAAGGACTCAATCAATAGCATAATCATGGAATCACCCGCATAAAGGATGACATAGAGCACCTGTGACTCCCTCCTTTAACAATAAGATTCTCAATATCAAAATACTATTTACCTATCACCCAAGGCACCGAATGTAACTTTTGAGTATGACATTGTTCCAGTGTGAGGGTCAAGATATATGGGAAGCAATCCATCAGCAGGGAAGATTTTATGTAACTCTTTGATCACATGTTCCACCTGATATGTTACCATGCAAACACTTTATAGTTAGAAAATGAAGCAAGTCACTGTCATTTAGAATCTCTATTTATTGTAAAGAAATTAGCTTGAGAATAATCCTGTGATAGTAACAGTAATGCTTTTCACTCGATAGGCAAATAAGTATTTTCTTAGTTACAATGTCAAAATATAAAAGAGTACCTTCTGCTGGTACTTGGGGTCTTTCGTCCGTTGAGATAGAGCAATAAATTCAAGCTGTTCTGAAGCAGCATCTGCCAGAATACTTTTTCCCTAGAAACAGAGATGTTTAAATAAACAGAAGGAGAATCGGACGATGTTGCAAAATATTTGCAATGGTGATTCAGCATCAATGGTTTACCCTACTTGAAAATTTAATAGTACACAAGACATCACGAACTAGGTAATATCAAGCAGACGTATATAGTGAGACTCAAGATCAGTAATCAACTAGAATCATCTGACCTTTCCTCTCTTTCTTTTTACTTCAACTAGAAAATATATGCAAAAAAATTAGAATTTATACAAAGATAACCCTGCCTATACTTTTTATTTGGAAGAAAATGTTCTTGTGAAAGTTTTAAAGTTTGAACTTTCATAACAAAACACGAGAAATAACTAGAGGCCTTATGAGCAAGGTGAAATAGTTATAAAGGCATCCATGACAGACTTTTTAAATCGTTTGAGAATGTGACAATTATCAGTAAGAACACAGCTTAACTATGAGCAGTCACATAACTAGCAAATATTATCTCCTTCTAAAGGCCAACAAAGTTGAAGTTGAACCAGAAATATTTTAAGCCTGATGGCTGCAACTATACACTTTTATCTGTTCTATACACCTAAAACTTTCTCGGCCATTTTTTAACCGATTATAAAATATGTATAAAATTGAACAATTTCTTGATCCTTCTTTAATTTTATAAGTGATATTATTCAGTTATTAAATATAGACTTCTAAGACAAACATGTAATAAGAATGAATACAAATGATTCAACGTGAGATAAAAATGCAAAAAGGGACCAAAAGAATCAAGAAAATCCATCAGTAGACAAAAGATACTCCAAACTTACCCCTGCCCACCTAGGGTTATGGGCATTACCATACATCAAGTTGATCATGTTGTAGGGGATTCCGGAAGGTGTATTCCATGCAGGCAGCAACCTATCTGCAATATCTCTAGCCTTGTCAAGGAAGAGTTTGTCATCTGACAGATCATATGCGCTAAGAAGTCCGCCTATAACTCTAGATTTAAGAAAAGACACAAAAAAGTTAGTCAGTAGAGGTAGACCAGGAACAACGGAACTGTAATCATCTTTTGGTGCTTATCCAAATGAGGTAGGACACTTCCAGAAGTGAGAAAACAAATAAGTAACTTGGTCATTATACAAAACGAAATTAAACCTTCTAATGCAACCTTATGGTTGTCTCAAAAACACTAGCCTCGTAATTCTTGTTGAAATTCAACGAGCTTGCAACCCACCTGCAATTAGATATGATCATCAATACTAGCCACTTCAAAGTGAAACTAATCCAATAATCTAAAAGGCAGAACCTTATGCACACCGGAGAGCTGATATAACCAGTGAGGGAGAACCTAACACAATTAGAAACTCACTCTCTAGCTCTCTGGAATTGCTGGTCAAGACCCATTATATACAGTGTATCAAGAGAATCCACTAGAGTAGCTCCTAGACCACCGAAAGTATCAGCAGCGTCTTTCGTCTGTGGCTGTTCAGAATGAGAGTCAAGTTGTTAGACTCACTCGATTCAGATCCACCAAAACCACTAAGACTAAAACTAATTACACCATATTCACCTATCACATTGTGACCAGACGACGATGGTGCATTGCACTACTCAAGCATTAAACAGCATACCTGGAGTTCATCACGACCCCACGCATACTTCTCGTAACAAGTCCAGGCATGAACCATGGCATCCTTAACCGCATTTCTTCGTTCTACATTGAGAGGATCATCCTCCTCAACAACGCTCCAACCTCTTATATGCTTCTTCACATTTTCTAACTATCAATTTATCAAACCAATCATCACTCTCAAATCCAAAATGCCAACATTGCTACCACACTCTAATACAACTTCTCTTACCTGATTCTTCAATAGTTTCAGCTCCTTATTCAACCTGGACACCGCTACCTATTCAAATTAAATTCCACACATTACACATTTTCGATTTCTCATGAAATTATTCCGATGCATAATTAGAAATGATTCACGAACCTGGTCCTCCAAGCTGAGGGATTGGTGGCCGAAGAGCAGCCATGTGAGAGCCACGAATGAGATTATGACGAGTGCCGATCGATACCTCCACCACCACCACCACCACGAAGGCGACGACGACGATGAGGATAAAGGCGATGCAGATCTCTTTCCCATTTCGTATTTTGATTATTTACTGTACTCGTTTTGTAGCAAGAGAATGAAAGCACTCAGATTTGAGGAACAAATGAGGTCTTTTGTTCTGATTAGTTGCCATTGTAGAGAGAGAGAGAGAGAGAGAGGAAAAGTCGTTGGTTGATTTGAACTGCCTGGACGATTAGTGCTACAGTGGAGCGGAGGGAGTCTACGTGGATCGGGTTAAAACTTTTGGGCCGTTCGGATTATGAAGGGATTCGGAGTACCAAAATGTACTTACATTAATAGAGATTAATGACCGAATAACATTAACTATCAGATCACATATTAGATGTTGGATCACTTGCATTACTAGTGCAAGAAAGAATTTTCATTTCGAAACTGATTTCGTTCTTAACGCAAATAAACAAGGTAACAAAAGTAATTCTTTTTATCTTCTTTACTAGCTCGGTATGTTTTCTGGCATTTTTTTATTACATCGGAGGGGTTCGAACCCCTCAATCACCTGATCCTAACCCAATTTTTCAACTGTCCTCGTACCACTTGGAGATTGAGCTAAAGCTCTTGGTCTCTAAGCATGCGTCTGTATTGATCTTATTCTCATTCTCATCCTTTTCAGCCCCATCATGTTTAATATAATGTATCCTCTATAAACTGTTCAGAAGGAAAATGAATTTTCACAAAGGCTGAAGAAAATAATTGCTCGTTTTCCTTGGAAGAAAAAGATGAGCTTAACCCAACATGCATATATCAACTTCATGAAAGGCAACACAATGCTTCACTGAATCTGAAATAAAAGCCCTGCAAAACAGCCAGTCAAACACCTCCTCAGATCACCAATATTGCGTTTGAAACTATAGCAGTACAAGTTTTTTGCATTAATGCTGTTAATCCACTAGTGCAGACAAGTTCTGAGGCTGACGAGTAGCTGGGTTCATAATCCAAATGCTTCGTGTTGCCGCCATCTAGCCCTCATCTGAATGTAGTTTGCGCTTTAAGATCTCATTCTCCTTCCTCAGCTTCATAAGCTTGGTCTTAAGTGTTTCAACCTGCCAATTTGAATTCGAATCTCGTTGCTGTTGCACAAGCTTTGATCTGCTAACCAGCACTGAGTACACAAAGAAAATCATTAGCATACAAGTTTTGGCAGGCCAAGACAAGCACAGCACCAAAACAAGCACAGGAATTTGGACACAACAGAAACCTAAAAGCAATCTCACACTCACTTTCTTTTTCTAAATCCTGGAGTTTTCTATTCAACTCATTTTTCTCCTCCTGTTCAATTGCGATACAGTCCTTCAAATCCTGAATCTCAAAAACATCTGCTACATATAGTTTATCAAATCCATCAACATAAACAATATGTTCTACCTAATACTTATACACATACACGAAAAGTTCCTTAAGACCTCACATTTTGTTTCCACATCCAAATGGACTTGGTCCAATCTGCTTTGCATAACATGCATATGGGACTTATGTGCAGCTAAATCCTGCCGAAGGTGATCAATGGTTGCTTCATTTTTCGCCTTTTCCACAAGAAACCCTCTGATATAATGCAATAAAGATTAGTTATTTTTGTTAGCAAATAAGCTCGCAAATAACAGTATCAAACTCGGTGTAAACCACATGATTTCAACCCTAAGGAAAACGCTTATCAACAGACCAGATTCAATGACTTGACAACCTGACAAGAAACATTACTCATACTGCCATATATGAATAACACCTAGCTAAGCAACATATATGAATTCAAAACTATCTGTAAGTTACCCTTACTCACTAAGTAGCCATTTCCATTAGAATTTGCAAAATTTAGCCCAAATTTCATTCTCCAACAAGTTCAAGCGCTACTCGAAGAGAGGTAAGTATCAAATTTTAGTTCCAAGTGTTAATGTAAAAGAAAATTACTGTTTTGGCTATTATTTCAGAAAATTTGGTACTAACTTTAAATCTCACTTCTCACCTAATTTGAGCCTCCAAATCATCAACCTTGGCTGCATAGTCTTGCTTGACCAATTCCATAGCCTTCCTATGCTCTTCTTCTTTACCGAGGCATTCATCCCTAACTCTCTTGAGCTCTTCTTTCAAGCCCTGGCATGTGCTACGCCGTTCGAGCTGATCAGCAAGGTCGTTCAGAGACTCGGTGTACATTCTGGTCAATCGCTCATTCTCTGCAATACAAAATTCACTCTTCAATTGATAAACTTAACCTAAAAAAAAAAAAAAAAAACTGAAATTGGGAATTAGACCAAGGAATTGATGTCCGACCTTGCTTGAGATTGTTGCAGGTGAATTCAAGAGCTTCTCGCTTCTTCGCCTCGGCATTGCACGTGGATTTCACCGATTGGATTTCCGCTACGCCGTCCTTGAAATCCTGAGAGTTTCCGAGTTCAATCAAAGAAAAAAGCTCAGTTTCTGTTAGGGTTGAGAAACTGAGAGGTGAAGGAGGAGGAACAAGTACCTGGTAGATTTGATCGACAGTGTAGAGGAGAGAGTCCATTTCTTCGTCGGTGGTTGCCGCCATTTTTCCCTCTCTTTCTTTCCTCAATTGCTGCAATTGGGCGGTTGAGCGCCTTTTTTCTGTTGCCAACGGGGCCGGGGCGGGTCGGGCTGAGATGTGTGACCCGCATTTAGAAATCAGATTTTTTTTTTTTTAATATAGAAACTAGAATCTTTTGTTCAAAACAGTCTTTTTATTTTTTATGTGGAAACTGTTTAAGGAAATCTCTATTTTGTGTTTGACTCAAAATTTAAGTTACTTGACCTAGTGGTAATAGAATTATAATAGAATGATTTAGAATCATATTCAATGTAGAATTACTTTCCTTGTATGTTCAGATTCTATGCATTGTAATCTTCTATTTAAAGAGACTCATATTATCAATGAGAATACACATGATTTTCTCTCAATTTCTGATTCTCTAAAACATGTTATCAGCACGAAGCCCTAACCATGAAACCCTCATTTCATAGCCCTCAAATTCCAACATCCACCGCCCCACATATTGAAGCCCTAGCCTAAAAAAACCAAGAACTGACGGCGGAACCACCAGAACCGGTCGGAAAATCCTTGAATCGGCCGTTGGAAAAATCAGACCAATCCCTGCCCCCTGCAAGCATCTGCCGAGTCCCTGTCGAGGCCCCTTGACGCCCCTGTCGAGATCTACCGAGTGCTGCCGAGCCTCTGTCAACAGCCCTTGCCGAGAGCCCTGCACGCGTCCTGCCGAGATCTACCGAGTGCTACCGACATCTGCCGAGAAGCCCCACGTGCATATGCCAAAGCATGCGCACCCATGTGTCTACCCCTGCCGAGACCTGTGCCTGCCTCTGCTGACAGCCCCGCGCACACCTGTCGATAACCCCGCACACACCTATCGACATCTGCCGACACTTGCCGAGCCCTGTAGCAGCCCTGCACACCTGGGCCTACCTCCGGCCACCATCAGTTTCTGGCCTATTTTTCTGGTGACGGTCATCTTCAACACCCCTTTTCTGGCCAAGATTTCCGGCGTCTTTTCAAGGTAAATTTTTCTAAAAGTTCCCGTTTTTTAAGTTTTTCAATTTCTTCTTCTTTTTCTGAGGGACTTCCAACATCCTTCTTCTACCCCCCTTTCTTCTTCATAGGGGAGACTTAAAAGCCGAACTATGGGGGTTCGTGCTCACTCCAAGTTTGGAGCTTGTAGAGTCATCCAAACTTAGAGTTTGTTGAGAAGATAAATGATCGACCACATACATCATTGTTTTGATCTAATCCAAAACTCCTCTTGGAATCGGATTTTCTTGGAAGCGACTACGCTAAGAAATTTTTATTGTTTTCGTGGTAGCCTTTTTCGCTCCGAAACTAACCCTAATCTTGTGTTGTTTTTTCAGGATGAGTTACCTGAATAACTTAACTTTGTTCCACTAGAGACAATTGGCGTAGGATACCATAGGTGGGTCCGAGATATGCGCCAACATCTTAAGGCTGATGGACTTCTAGAAACCATTCAAAAGCCTAGTCAGAATGTGCTCTCTGTAGAGCAAGCTCGTGCTTTCGAAGAAAATAAAGCTAAAGCCATAATTCTCATGACAAGGCATATGAATGATGCACTCCAAAGGGAATACCTCAATGAGGAAGACCCCAGAAAACAATGGGTGGAAGTTGAGCAGCGATTTGGCAACGTTCGTGACTCCCTGCTTCCTGATTTAGAAGTGAGATGGCATAGCCTCTGCTTCTGTGATTTCAAGTTCGTACTTGATTATAACTCGGAAGCTCTTCATATCAAGTCCTTAATGGAGTTTTGTGGACAAACCATAACTGATACGATGTTGATTGAGAAGACTCTCTCTACCTTCCCCGTCTCTGCCTTGATGATTTGAAGAATTATCGGATTGATGTGAATGCAGAACGTATCACAAGGTTTCATGACCTCATTGGTGCCATGAACGTAGCTGAGAATCACGACAATATCGTTGTAAAGAACTATAATGCTAGACCTGTGGGAACTAAGTCTATTCCGGAGTCTAACTATAGTCGTGGCCCCAAGGGAGGACGCAAGGAGCGAAACCCTAAGAGTAAGGATAATTCTGGACATTCTGGTCCATATTCTCGCCCTAAAGAGAAAGGAAATCGCCAAGATAGGAGTGTACGGAATCGTGGAGGTCAACATGTGAAGAGAGAGAGAGGCGGAGCCTCTGGCCATGGTGGTGATGCCACCAAGAACAATAGCCGTCCAAATCGTGCACCAAATGCACCTCAATCAAGGGAGCCTGACCATAAAGATGTTTGTCATCGATGTGGATCAAGTGGACATTGGGCAAAGAAGTGTAACGCATCCCCAGAACGTTGCAAACGCATACAAGATGTATCATGAGGCAAGGGAGGCTAATTACATGGAACAAGAAGATCAAGATGGCGATCTCGATCTAAGGGTGGAAGACTACAAGGATCAAGACCCAGAAACTGGCGATTTTGATTAAGTCTTTTTATTTTCCAAGAGTTGTAAACAATTGCCATATTATTTTTAGTAGATGCCAATGGTTTAATCTTTCTTCAAAGTAGGCGTACTCCTTGTAAGTGTGATGTCTAGGAAGATTTTGAGATAAGTGGTACTTAAGAGAGCTTTGCTCCACTGACATCTCTCTACTCACCTGGTCACATTTGCATTAAAATTACCGAAGGAGTTAGATGATTGCCATTGTTTGCATTAGCTAGTTTCTTTTTGGATTAGATTTTCTTTGGTTAAAGAAACGATGATGTAATTCCGTTTGGCTTATTAATAAAAGTTGAGTTCTTTTCTTTATGACTCCTTTTTAATTATGAGCTTTTCTTTTAGGAATGGATAAACTACAACGTCTCGCGAATAGTGCGACTACGCACACCATTCTACGACATAGACAATTATTCTTAGAGATGTTGCTTACATATTCCTCTGTGACTACGATGGCTGGGCCATCAGGTTTAGTTCAAGGACATGGAATGACACAATTCCTTTTGCCAAATGACACATTGATTAAAGTCACTGAAGCTCTCTATGCTCCTAAGGCAAATCGAATCTTATTGAGCTTTAAAGATATAAGAGCCAACAGATTCCATGCTGAAATGCATAATGAGAATGGAATAGAATTCATTTGCATTACTTCTAATGATTGCGGCAGAAAGTACATCTTAGAGAAGCTTATGTGTCAATCTAGTAGACTTTATGTCACAACAATTCTACTAATTGAATCCAATAATGTTATAAGAAAAGATCTCTTGGATTCAGACACATATTGGCTTTAGCATGACCGATTAGGACATTCTGGTCGTGATATGATGCTCCATATACTAAAGACTTCACACGGACATCCATTCTTCAGAATGAGAAGAAGTAATAATCAAAAATTGATTCCCGGACTTAGCAAGACCGCAAAAACTACAGCCTCTGGTGCTGCTGCTATCTTGGGCCGCCGAAAGGCCGCCCCTGTCCCTAGTGATGACGCCATAAATGGCGCCAACCATGAGCATGACGCCATGATTTCTCCTCCTAGTGGCCATGACGCCACACACACCAATTTCCATGGCTCTAACGCCATAATGGGAGATGTAGTCACACATTTTGCTTCTAATAGGGCTAAAGACTCTCATGCCCAACCAAAATCCTCATTAGTTGCTTCTAAGGCCCCTCGCTCATTCTGCAAAGCCTGTTCATTCTAAAAATTAGGACCGAGACCATCCTATGCAAAGGATCTCAAAATATTTATTCAGTTCTTACAGAGAATCTAAGGGGATATATGTGGACCAATTCAACCATCATGCGGACATTTTAAATACTTTATGGTATTGGTTGATGTGTCGACAAAATGGTCACATGTTGCGTTGTTATCTACTCGCAATGCTACTTATGCTAAACTTCTTGCCCAGATTATCCGTCTACGGCTCATTACCCTGACCATCCAATTAAGTCAATTCGACTTGATAATGTTGGGGAGTTTACATCGAAAACATTCGATGACTATTGCATGTCATTGGGGATTGATGTTGAGCATCCAATTCCCCATGTTCATACCCAAAATGGTCTTGCAAAAGCTGCTATCAAACGACTACAAATGATAGCCCGGACATTGGCTATGCGCATCAGTCTTCCTGTTTCTGCTTGGGGATATGCAATATTGCATGTAGCGACGCTAATTTGTCTACAACCCACTGCAACTCAATCTTACTCCGTGTTACAACTAGCGACTGGGTACGAGCCTGATATCTCGCACTTATTCATTTTTGGGTGTGCTATTTATGTGCCTATTACGCCAGCACAGCGTACTAAGATTGGTCCTCAACGATAAATGGGCATTTATGTTGGATATGAATCTCCAACCATCGTCCGCTATTTTGAACCCTTGACAGGCAATCTCTTTACTGCTAGATTTGCGGATTGTCACTTTAATGAGACAGTCTTCCCATCATTAAGAGGAGATAAGAACACAGATGTTCAACAGGAATGACATGAATTGTCGTGGTTTGTTCCACTATGTCTCATCTCGATCCTCATATCGCACAGTCCAAACTTGAAGTGTGAAGAATAATCGAGCTCTAGAATGTAGCAGACACTCTGCCTAATGCGTTTTCTGATGTTGCCAAAGTAACGAGATCACACATACCTGCTGCAAACGTGCCTACAAGGATTGATGACCCTAATAATGGACATAACGCCACTCCTATGACACCAGGAGATGGCGCAATTGCCCAGCATGGCAATGATATGGCGTCTATGGCCGTAGATCCCGCAAGGAAGAGCGGTAGACTGATCGGTTCGAAGGATACTCACCCTAGAAAGAGAGCGAATGAGGCACAAACAAATCCTTTGATCATCGATACTCAAAATCAGTCCCATGAGAATGTTCCGGATTATGGTTATGTCCAAAAGACATCATTGGGGGACACGTCAATGTCAGAACCTATCCTTGAGAACGTAGAGATGTATGTGCATTACACTAGTGTACATGGAACGTGGGAAAGAAGCTCCATCATCATTGATGACGTATTCACGTATTCAGTAGCGCGTGAGATTATTGAGACCGATGACATCGAACCACGTTTCGTTGATGCCAACGTAGAGGTGATTGGCCAAAGTGGAAAGATGCGATCCAAGCAGAACTTGATTCTCTAACAAAAAGAAAGGTATTGGCAAAATTATACCAATACTGCCCAACACCAATCCAGTTGGTCACAAATGGATATTAGTTAAAAAGCGTAATGAGAAAAACGAGATTATAAGGTACAAAGCTCGCCTTGTGGAGCAAGGCTTCTTACAACCCCCTGGAATCAACTACGAGGAGATCTATTCTCCCATAATGGACGTCATAACGTTCCGCTACCTTGTCAGTTTGGTAGTTTCCGAAAATTTGAACATGCAGCTTATGGACGTGGTTACAGCGTATCTATATGGGGATCTAGATACAGAAATATACATGAAAGTTCCAGATGGAATTCAGTTACCCAAATTAAGTGGCTCTAACCACGGAGCGTGTTGGCTATAAGATTAAAACGCTCACTATAATGGATTGAAACAATCCGGACGAATGTGGTATAACCGTCTAAGTGACTACTTGATTAGGAAGGGATATGTCAACAATGAACTATGCCCATGTGTGTTCATAAAAAGGACAAGTTCCGGATTTGCAATAGTAGTGTTTTATGTAGATGACATAAATATAATTGGCACCCTTAAAAAGTTAAGGGAAACCGCTGAACACTTGAAATCCGAGTTTGAGATGAAAGATCTGTGGAAAAGGGTTTTGCCTCGGTTTGGAACTTGAGCACCGTGAAGATGGTATCCTGATTCATCAATCAGCTTATATCCAAAAGATGTTTAGGCGTTTTAATACTGATAAGATTAAGCCTTCAAGCACCCCAATTGTCGTCCGTAGTTTTGATCCAAAGAATGATCCATTCCGTCCAAAAGATGACGACAAAGAAGTGCTAGAGGCAGAAGTGCCATATCTAAGTGCAATAGGTGCATTATTGTACTTAGCACAATGCACGAGACCATGCATCTCCTTCGCTATGAATTTGTTTGCTAGATATAGCTTTGCGCCAACACGATGTCATTGGACTGGTGTTAAAGATATCTTTCGATACCTAAGTGGTACGATCGATATGGGCTTGTTCTATCCCTACAGAGAAGTGATGGTTTCAGACCAATCAAACAACCTGAACGCCACACATGGTGGATTGCGTTCCCTCTCCCCATCCCAAAACGATATAGGTGTTTTGGAAAGTTTTGCTAATGCTGGGTATCTCTTTGACCCACACAAAGGTCGTTCCCAAACTGGTTATGTATTCACCATGGGAAACACCGCGACATCTTGGAGGTCTACAAAGCAGACCTTAGTCACTATACCTTCGAATCGTGCAGAGATTATTGCTCTTCACGAAGCAGTTCGTGAATGTATGGTTACGATCCATAATTACGCATGTTGGAAGTAATTGTGGTTTGAAGTCTACCACAGATGAGCCAACGAGCATTTATGAGGATAATGCTGCTTGCATTGAACAAATGAAGCAAGGCTACATCAAAGGCGACAACACCAAGCATATATCGCCCAAATTCTTCTATAATCAGCAACAACAGAAGTTCCTCAAGATCAAAGTGAACCGGTTTCGATCTGAGGACAATGTGGCGGACTTGTTTACTAAGTCATTGCCTAAATCCACGTTAGCGAAACATGTGGCAAGAATTGGCTTGCGGAAGTTATCTGAACTCCCATGATTATAGTCATCAAGGGGAGGCACAGACATCAGGGGGAGATGTCTACATGTTCACCTCGAAATGTGAAGGGTGTGTTGTGCTCTTTTTCCCCTTCGACCGAGGTTATTTTTGTCCCACTGGGTTTTTGTTACTTGGCAAGATTTTTAGCGAGGCAACGAGAGAAGCACCGCGTTTGGGCAACACAATGGGGAGTGTTTATGGAAATCTCTATTTTGTGTTTGGCCCAAACTCTAGGTTACTTGACCTAATGGTAATAGGATTATAATAGAAGGATTTAGAATCCTATTTAATGTACAATTACTTTCCTTGTATGTTCACATTCTATGCATTGTAATCCTCTATATAAAAATGCCTCTATTATCAATGAAAATATAGTAACAAAGTATTAATTTTCTGAAAAATATCACTTTAATCACTCGTCTTATTTGGTCATTCTATTCATTTTTTTGTTAAAGTTCTCACGTGTTTTGTCAAATGCATTAGTTTTAAGGCAAGTTTTTTCTTTTGAGAATCAGCCACTAATCGATAACTGCCCTCCCTTCGATCCAAAAATGAATCATTTTCCAGTCCATTGGAACTCTGTTAGGGCTGTAGACGGTTTAGTTTTGATTGGTTTTGAACCAAAACCATCTTCATGCCAAGTAAATCGCTTTTGGTGTCTAGGCCTCCAAGTTGACTAGACTTGATTCGAACCAAAGAAACTTAACTTTATGTTTCTTGGTATGTTTACAACTATACGGAGTAACGGAGTATAGTGAAAATTTAGTGCAAAGTACATCGTTTCATCTTCGAACTCGTATGTATTTCAAAGCTAAATAGATATATACAATAGTGAATTATGATAAATTAGTGTTCATACTAAAACTGACGAAAACCAACATAAAGTAAACTGTAAACAAGTTTAGGGCCATCTTTTATTCATTTAGTGGGAAAAAAGGTCCATTTTCCAGGTCGAGAGCTTTTGATACTTCCAACAGGAAGCAATCACTTACGAGTTCAAGTAAGAATTAGACTTCTTTTTCACAACAAGATTATGACCACAAATTACAAACAAGAGATTTTGTATACATGAAAGAAAGAATGATAATGCAACTGTTTTCTTTTCTAAAGAATGATAATGCAACTGTTTTCTTTTCTACATTGTTGAGTTGCAGAAGGGAGGACATTCCCCCGTAGACAGAAAGAATGGTAAGGCTAACAACAATACTGAGAGAGGATATACAACATGCTTCAATATGCCAGTTCTATACCTGCAAGGTTGCAACTAGAGCTGTCATGATGGATGGTATTCCCACAAGAACTGCTCATCAATCTTGCTCAGTTTCTCATCATCAAGACGCTTCCATGTCCTAATCCTCTCAACTCCCATCCAGCCTTTCTCCCCTTTCCCGAGTTCTGCCAATATGACCCTAGCTCTTCTTGGCCACCCCCTCTTTCCATAACCATGATATCCAAAGCCCCCACCATAACAGAACCAAACACCATCAAGATTCCCACAGAAGTCATTGGTATGATCATGTCCAATGAACACAGCTTTCACATCTCCCATGGATACAAGGGTCTGCAAAACTCCCGGGTTCACTGATGAACATGCCACAGCCTCCTGAAACTTGCCAACAATGTCTTTATTCCACAGCTGCCGGATCTCAGGAATTGGGATATGGAAAAAAGCAAGCGCCGGTGGTTTATCTGGAGAAAAAGCATTGTCTGAGTGATCTGGATCTCGACTGTGGTCCTGTTATTATGACACTTGCAACATGTTAATGAATGAATCTAAACCTGGATAGTATGGAGAGTAGTTTTCACAGCTTGGCATATAAGAAGATTACAATATAGAAAGTATTTCAACTAAATAAGGAGAATTATGACTTTTTAATGAAACGTCAACTTCAGAAAACAAATTAGTTTCCCTGCTTCTGTTATCACCCTATTAACTTCAGATGAATCAGGTGAAATGCAACAATGACATAATGATATTAATTGAGTTTAGTATACCTGAGAAACACCACGAAGCCAACGGAGTTGTGATTCCTTAATCCAACCGTAAGTTCGTACTCCATTAACAATCTCTCTGTCTCCACTGTCAAGAAAGAAAAGGTTGAGGATGCTGCTATTTGCCAAGTAGGAACCTGGGGCACCATATACTCTCAGATTATAATTTCCAAAACCATCAATGTCTTGCATCCTTTCTCCTAAGGGATCTTCAGCTAATGGATTAACTTGTGAAAGTGAATAGTCCATAAGGGATATAAAGGACATGAGTTCTTCACGATTCATTGTAGATTCTTGGTCGTGGTTTCCCAAAACTGCTGCCCACGGAATGCCTGATTTAATGGCAGGACCAAATGCTCGAATCATTGATTCAGCAGCGTCGGTAGAGCTTGGCCCAAATATATTATCACCTGGTTACATGAACTGAACCAAAGTCAATACTTGAGACAGAGAAGACACTATATCAGTATCAATTAAGGAAAGTACATTAATGTGAGCTGAGGACAAAGGCATGTAAAAAACAACCTACTTTAAGGTAATTGATGCCTACGTTCACTCAAAAGCATTAAGATACCTGAAGAACTAAACTTACTGGATCCAGGGAGCTGTCAGAATATAGAGGATGCCTAACCTAGCTAACTAATCAGCTAGGCCTATTTTTAACCTTCCCTTACTAAACTTTGACCTTGACAAAAAAGGAAAGGTCTATTTGCTAGATACAGATGACACTTAATAGAATAGCCTCGGATGAATTCTAGTTTAGTACATACAGACTTTGGGGCCGTGATAGATATTTGTCTAAATTTTTTAATGCAGCTCCCATAACCTGTCCAGAACAAAATTTTCAAAGGTTCCCAATAGTTAATCCAACATTAGTTCATATGAGGTGTGATTTACTGTTTTATTGATTCACTTATTTATGGAAATGTGGTAGGAAATAGGAACATATGTCCTTAAAATCTAAAGAAAGAACCTTTCCAAAAAGAAGAAGAAGAATGAAACTTTATATACATTCTAAGAAAGCTCTGTCCATAGCTAATTCTGGAAAAGAAAATAAATACAACTGATCATAGCAACCACTTAAAGAATATCTAAACACTATCTTTACAACTGAAAACAAAGAAAGTTATATCCAAAACAAGAACACCAAAAACAACCTGTATATGAAAGGAAATTAAAAGAAGGAACAAAGTACCTGTAAAAGCAATGAAATCAGGCTTTTCAGCTTCAATCATCCTCTTGAGGAACAGCGACGTGTTCCGATCAGAACACCCCGCAAACTCCGAGTCCAAAACGTCTCGACACCGAGTCAAGCCTCCATTCCCATAATGCATATCAGCCACCTGCAATACATTTCTCACCAAAATCAAAACCCACCCATGAAAACTGCCTCAAGATCGATACCTTTGCAAAGTTCCACTAATCATATATGTACCTGGAGAATCTTGAAGGTCCCATCGGAGCGGAAGCGAAGAGGGAGATTTGGGCTGGTCTTCTTGATGGTTACGGGTGCATGGCCTATGAGTAATCTGTGAGCGATTTGGGTGTGGAGGAAGTAGAGAAGAACGTAGAGGAAGGTGAGATAGAGGAAAGAGTGGTTCCAGTTTGCAGCTGAGGACGACGAGTCCATGGGGCTTTTGTTCAGGTAGCTTCTGCTGCGCTGCTGCTGCTGAAGCTTTTTACAGCTGAGACTGACGGATGCGACCCATTGGAATCGGGTCTTTTCCGTGGTATATAAATGAATTAACTACTTAAATAACCTTCTAACAAACACTGTTATTAATGTTTTTAACCTCTTCTAACAAATAGTTACTAGATGCCCGTGAAAAATGAATTTTTTATTTTTTAATAAGGAGTGAGAAGTTAGTTACAAGAGTATGTAATTTTTCATGGAATGATAGAAGTTGGTAGTTTGATTATCTGTTTATTATTTTCATTTTTTTGTTTTTCTGTTTATTTTGTAATTTGACTATATCACCCATATCTGTATAGTTTTTAATATTTTAGGGTCATTTTGATAAATTTTTTTTGTTTTGGCTAACAAAACATTTTCTCTTAATAATAGTATAGATAAAAAAAAAACCTCTTCCAACAAATATTTTCATAGTTAAGTCTGTTTAATTTTTTTTTTTTTGGCTGAATGATAGACCATGAATCACCCTTTCAGGCACAACAAAAGGAGTAACTTCCAATTGCATACATTTTTTTAGTAACGAACCAGAGACAACGTACATAATTTTTTAGAAACAAATATTAATAAATTAAAAATTAGAACTCAGGCTGAATTTAATTGTCGATATATATGACTCGAGAAAATATAATTCCCAAAAATTTTAGGGTGGGAGACTTCTTCTTTCCTGTTTTAGTTGGTTCACCACCGTCGTTCTTCTATATCTTAGTTGGGTATCTATCTTTCTCCTTTTTCGACTTGTTTTTTCTTCATAGGGTCTTCTTCGATGTTTCCACAAGTAGGAGCATCTAGTGAGATCAGAAATTGCTTAAGATCAAAGTCAACATCTGGATCCAGTTTAAAAGAAGAATCCAATAGCTCGTAGTTAGAAACATTGGGGAGATGATGAAGTGTTTACACAAAATGAGGAACATTGGTGAGATTATGAAGTGTTTACCCAAAATGTCATGCGCCCCTATTGATGTTTCCAACAATGGCGAGAAATATCTTTGCTACCTTCACCCATAACTTCTTGGGTCTTGCTACAATCTATGTTAGGGGTCGTCAACGGGCCGGGCTGGGCCCGGCCCGGCCCATTCATTGCGGGCTTGGGCCGGGCCGGGCCGGGCCTTGCTAAATTTTTAAATAATGGCGGGCCGGGCCGGGCCGGGCTTTATTAAAAATTGAAGGATCCAAGCCCGTCCACATAAAGCGGGCCTTGCGGGCTTTTTCGGGCCGGGCCGGGCTTGACATTGCGGGCTTTTTCGGGCCGGGTCTTGCGGGCTTTATTTATAAATAAATATTTAAAGACACAAATATTATTTTTTTTTAATCAAGCTTTGGAAATTCATTGGATAATGATCAAATACAACCAAAGATAATAGATCTATATTGTACCCAAAAAAATCTATGTTTATATATAGATACTAATTTATTGATAATTAAATTTTTAAAGACACTAATTTTTTATAAATTTATATTTATACATCATACACTCCAAAGAGCAACATATAGCAATTCAACGAAAATGAGAAAACCGACCGTTGGATGTGATTATTACAATAAATTATACGTGTGGTTAAAAATTTAGTCAATTTCACCGTAGTTTCGAACTCAATCGGATTAGTCAACCGTAGTCACTTGCATGTTTTCTTGGTTGACTGATGGCGTGATAACCGCAAAAATTGCTTATTTACATCACGTTTGTAAATATTTCATCGATGGATGTGAGTGGACATAAGATAAAAATTTCAATTTTAATTACAAATACATTGACCAATACCAATTTGCCTCTTAAAGTTGTATGACTTGTACATTGCATTTAAATTGTTGAGGTTCATTCTAAAGCAAACATGAAGTGGAAAATGAATTTGAAAAAATCAACCGTTTTTAATGGAGAGACTGTAATATTTTATGGTGGTTGTAAAAAATCCAGCTAATTTGGTTTTCGTTTCGAATTCGATCAACTAGGTCAAACCTAGTTACTCTTATAAACCTATATTTATATATCACACACTCCAAAGAGAAACATCTATCAATTCAAAGAAAATGGGAAAACCGACCGTTGGATTTGATTATTACAATAAATTATGAGTGTGGTTAAAAATTTAGTCAATTTCGCCATAGTTTCAAACCCGATCGGATTGGTCAACCGTAGTCGCTTGTATGCTTTCTTGATTGACCGGTGGCGTGATGACCGCAAAACTTGCTTATTTTTTTACATCACGTCTGTAAATATTTCATTGATAGATGTGCATGGACATAAGATAAAAATTTCAATTTTAATTACAAATACATTGACCTATACCAATTTGCCTCTTAAAGTTGTATGACTTATACATTACATTTAAATTGTTGAGGTTCATTCTAAAACAACCATGAAGTGGAAAATGAGTTTGGAAAAACCAACCGTTTGATAGAGAGATTGTAATATTTTATGGTGGTTGTAAAAAATAAAGCTAATTTGGTTCTCATTTCGAATTCGATCAACTAGGTCAAACCTAGTTACTCTTATAAACCTATATTTATATATCACACACTCCAAAGAGCAACCTCTATCAATTAAAAGAAAATGGGAAAACCGACCGTTTGATGTGATTATTACAATAAATTATGAGTGTGGTTAAAAATTTAGTCAATTTCACCATAGTTTCAAACCCGATCGGATTGGTCAACCGTAGTCGCTTGTATGTTTTCTTGATTGACCAATAGCTTGATAACGGCAAAACATGCTTATTTTTTCACATCATATCTGTAAATATCCTATCGATGGATGTACGTGTACATAAGATAAAAATTTCAATTTTATTACAAAGACGTTGGTCTATATCAATTTATCACCTAAAGTTATATGACTTGTACATTGCATTTAAAATTATTGATGTCCATTCTAAAACAACCATGAAGTGGAAGATGAATTTGGAGAAACCAACCGTTCGATGGAGAGATTGTAATGTTTTATAGTGGCTGTAAAAAATCCAGCCAATTTAGTTATCGTTTCGAATTCGATCAACTAGGTCAAACTTAGTTACTATTATAAACCTATATTTATATATCATACACTCCAAAGAGCAACCTCTATAAATTCAAATAAAATGAAAAAACCGACCGTTGGATGTGATTATTACAACAAATTATGAGTGCGGTAAAAAAATTAGCTAATTTCATCATATTTTCAAATCCGATCTAATTGATAAACCGTTGTCACTTGTTTTTTAGAATATATATGCACATATTTTCTATAAAAATATGAGAATTTCCACACACATATATATATATATATAAATATAAATATAAACACACACATACACACATCTATATCTATATATATATATATAAACTCACACACATATCTATATATCTCTCTCTCTTTATATATATATAAACTCACACACATCTATATCTATATATATATATATAAACTCACACACATATCTATATATCTATATATATATATATATCTCTCTTTATATATATATATATATAAGCACACACACATATCTATTATATATATATATATGTATATATATAAATATAAACACACACATACACACATCTATATATATATATATATATATATATAAACACACACAGTGCACACATATATCTATATATATATATATATATATCTCTATATATATATCTCTATATATATATATATATATATATATATGTAAGCACACACACATATCTATTATATATATATGTGTGTGTATATATATATATATAAACATACACACATACACATATATATTAATATATATATATATCTATATATATATATATATTCACAAACACACACAAATATATATAATATATAAAATATAGTTTACGGGCTTTTACGGGCCGGGCTTAGGCGGGCTTTTAAGGGCCGGGTCTAGCGGGCTTTTGACGGGCCGGGCCTATGGGTCGGGCCGGGTTTTTCCGGGCTTTTTAGCGGGCCTCCATCGGCCCACCGAGGCGGGCTTTTGCGGGCTTTTTGACGGGTCAGGCCGGACTTTTGGCCCTCAGGGCCGGCGGGCCTCCATCGGCCCACTTGATCCGCGGGCTTTTTGATGAGGCCTAATCTATGTCTAACCTGGTTCGTTTGCTACCATGCTTTAGCCAGGGATATTACGAAAGTTGATTCAGTTGTTGCTGATTCTGCCTGTCTAAGTAACTAGAATATTTGTCGACGACCACCATTGCTCCAACTAAGCAACTTTTTCCTTTGTTGAAGTCTGATAATGTGTCCATAACAGACCACTACTTCTCCACACATTATCAGACTTCAACGAAGGGGAAAATTTGTTTAGTTGGACCTAAACCCTTATAGTACGAAGGTTTACAAGGGCTAGGTTAAAGCTATAACCACCATCATAGCATTGTCAGAATGCTATAGAGCACCGTGTAGGACACCGATGCACATCACCAATGCTTATTGCTACCTCTTTGAACATTTTGCATAAATAGTGATTGATGTTGCAAGTGTCCTTGGCTTCTCCTTGAGGTTGAATACTTGTTTGACAATGTGCCACCCTAAGAGATTCTGATTTTTGAAGTTTCTCGAATTTTATTTTCAATGTCAGAAATAGAGGTCACCATGAGTTCGCAACATTTTTCGGTGAATTTTTGGGTTTCCAAGCTATTTTAAGAAATTTTTGAATTTTTATTAGAAGAAAATAGGATACTAACGTGGCGAAATCCTATTTGTAATTGGGTGACACACTGGCATGTGGCATTTGAAGGAGAAAGCATAATATGCTGACATCATCCATGTGGATGCCGATGATGTCGTCATCACCAGCCTTAGTAATGGGATATTTAGCAAAAACGTCGTTTTCAGCCTTAGTCATGGGACATGTGGCAAAACCGTCGTTTTCAGCCATAGTCATAGGACATTTGGCAAAAACGTCGTTTTCAGCCATAGTCATAGGACATTTGAGTTATTTATAGGCTGATCAACAACTTCTTTTCTTCATATTGTCCGAAGATAAAATTTTACAAATAGTTACTTAACTATGACTCATTTGATACTTTGGTTACTCAATTTTTAAATATTTCACTGTAATACCCGTAATTTTCATTTTAAATTCGAGTAATTGTGTTGAATGATTTTTTATACGATTTAACGATTATTGTTCGATAATAATTCACTTTTACATTAATCGAAGTTTCAAAACGATTATTTTTAACGAAAAGCTCGAAATGCTTGGTTTGAGAAATCGACTTTTTCTACGTACAAAATTTGGAGAAACTTCCTTCATGAAAGTTGTAAAGCTCGTCGATACGAGTCCGTACACGTGCGGAACACGAAGATCGGATTTTTTCTGAATTAGTTATCGAATTAAGAAGTTTTCCGAAACTCGTATATATAGAAAAAACCCTAATTTTTCCACCGGCCTCTCTTTCTTTCTTTTTTTGGAAACAGACTGTTCACTCTCTCTCAACTCTCGCGTCGCTCTCTCTCTCGGCCGAAAACAGAACCAAAAACAGGGCAAAAGTTCACCGAGCTCCCATCTCCTCCTCCGGCCACCACTTGAGCTGCAACCACTTCCAGGAGCTTCTTCACGACCTTGCGCCGCGACACGGCCTGTAGCGGCGGCGGCACGGCCCGAACCGAAAAGGGTCGATTTCGGTTCGATCTCGATATCTCTAGCTACACACCACCATTTCACTTGATTCTTGGCTCATTGAGCTCGCCTCAATTTCCTCTACAAGCACCAAGAATGACCGGAACTGGGTCGAACGTTTTCACGTTCGTCGGAGCTCGACCCGAACGGATCAAAACAACCAAGCTTTCGATCAAGATATCTCGAGCTATACACGATCGTTTCTTGTGATTCTTGGCTTGTTGAGTTCGCAAGGAAGTTCTGAACAAGTTTCCAGAAGGGATCGGGGCCTGCGGTTGCAGTTTTCACGTCGGTTTTCAAGCTCGCCGGTTTCTGGAATTTTTCCGGCCGCCGACTGTAATTGGTACTTTTCGATCCCTTCCTGTCATTTTTTGGTCTTGTGCTACTTATGAAAGTTGCTCAGAATGATGAAACGAATGGGACAAGTTCGGCCCTGACACCATTGGCGGTGGTCGGTGGCGGCTCTGTCCCTAACTCCGGCGGCCCTTTCCGGCCACCTTCGGAGGTCTAAAATTTGGTTTCTATCCATTTTAGGATTCTATGTTTCGATACGATCATTTCGGCGTATTATACGCATTTTTCGGATATCGTATGAATTAGTTATGAATTTTGTGATTTCGATCGATTTCGATCGTTAGATTTTTGATATGTGAAATTAGGACCATCGGATGAACTTGTAAATTTGTTATGATGATCATATGACTGTCCCAGAGGCTTTGTGTGGTCATGGGTGAAGATCCGACCGTTGGATCTTCGTATATGTGCAAAACGGTAATTAGGGGAGCGATTCGTGAGAAACCGCTCGTCGGATTTTAATGTAAATTGGAATCCGGCCGTTAAATGGTAGTTAATTTATGTGTTGAAATTGTTGGCTAAATTCGAATCATATTTGGTTAGGTGATTGACGGATTTTATTTGAGTGGGCTATTTCGGCGTTAATTATAATTATAATTATATTGAAGACGCAGCGGGAATTTCGAGTGAGTAAAACTTACATGGTTCATATTACGAACCGAGCGTTTAAATTTATTTATTTTTAGTAATTGTGTGAAAAATATTTGCGGATTAAATATTTGTTTTAAAATTTCATGGACTTTAATCACCACGGTCCATAGGTAAGTAAAATGAATTTTAATTATACAAATGAATTTCATGATTTTCTTGTGTGAACTATAGATGGTATTAGTGGTCATTCCTGAGTGGATGATTATGTATGATTGACTGATATATATTGTTGAGTGAAGATATGATTGACTGAATTGATGAATTGATTATATTTCAATTGTGTAATTCCATAATAATATGGTGTATCTTGGTTGGGTTGATTTCAGTATGTGATTTTATATGTTGTGCTCATTTATGGGTTTAGGGTCGACGTAGTGACCGGTGTGGGGTAATCAGACGCTCTAATCCTGGGTGGATGTTGGGATACGATTGGTTGAGTATGTGGAATTATTGGACGTTCTAAATATGTATATAGGTATACATATTGATGAAATACGATAATGATAAATATGTCGGATGCCATAACCTAGGCCAGGTGACGGCTACGATTCAGTTAGAGCTCTAGTCTGTCAAGTACCGTATTTTTATAAATACGATGTTGGGAGTTGTGTAGAAAGATGTGTGTTGGGGTTTATCTTGATGTATTGAATTGGTGTTGATTGAGATTGTTAGTACTTGTGGATGTGGAAATTGTTTAGTGTTGTTGTGTGTGGGAATAATTATGAATTGAATTAAGCAATAGTTCTTTCCTTTTACTCATACGAGCTTCCATAAGCTTACCGGGTTTTGTGTTGTTGCAATCTCGGTACACTATTCAAATGGTGTAGCGGATATTCCTGCAGGTCAGGATAACCAGGGAGGTGACCGAGCTGCTTAGGTGTTACAGCAGTTTTTGTTATTTCATTTAGTTGTGAGGTGTGTATGCTCATTTAGAGCTTTACATTTCATTTTGGATTTGAGTTGTAATAATTAACCGAGACTAAATTCGGTTTGATTTTATTTCGTGTGGTGAGGGTGTTATGAAAAGAAATTTTCAGGATGATTATTTTGAGTTTGTAGTATTTTCATGTTTCGGATTTTGAATTGTTATTCTAAAATTCGGGGCGTGACAGTTTGGTATCAGAGCGTAAGGTACATATTTGGTGATATGTCAATACTTACCGAGTGATGGCCCGCCTGCAGTGGATCCCCATCGTGTGCTCTTCGGTGTTGACAATGTCATTGGGTATGTGAGTGCGTAGGTTGGCTAGGAACGTTAGTACTTTTAAGAAATTTAGGCATCGTTATGTATGATCAGTACTTGGTTAATATGGACTTGCATTTGACTTATGCTTTATTTAAGTGTTATGCGTGTATTAATCAAGTATATCATGCTTATTAGGTAATGGAGATTGAGGGAAACGAAGCCAGAGGTGGGGGTAGAGGTAGACCTCGTGGCAGAGGTAGAGGCCGAGGAAGGGGTAGGGCCCCTCCAGTCGAAGAAGTATTCGAGTCGGAGGAAGATGCACCTTATGAGGATCAGCCTATTCCTCCTGTGACTGTGGTTGATAATCCTGCTCGCTTGCTGATGCTAGCAAGGGAAATTACTCGCTTGGGAGCAACCAAATTTGGAGGAGGCACTGATTATATGGTGGCGGATCGTTGGATAGAGGATTTGCAGACCTATTTCGATCTGCTTGATTGCACTGAGACCGACAAGAGGAAGCTAGCCGCTTTCATGCTGAAGGATGAGGCTAGGGTGTGGTGGAACGTCACTCAGAGGAGCATTGAGGTGTCTACCTTGCCATGGGACGGCTTTGAGAGGTTGTTCAGGGAGAAGTACTTTCCACCAGCAGTGAAAGAGAGGTTGGAGCGAGAGTTCCTTGCACTTGTACAGGGGAAGATGACAGTAATTGAGTATGATGCGGAGTTCTCCAGACTGTACAAGTATGTGAGGCAGATGGAGGATGAGGACTTGGCCAAGAAATTTCAGAGAGGGGTGAGTCCTTCGATTGAGCGTGATGTAGCCATCTTGGAGCTGAAGACCAAGAGAGAGATCTTGGCTAAGGCACAGATCATTGAGTAGTAGAACCTGATTCGTAGAGAGAAGGAGTTTGCTGAGAGAGACTTCCAGGGCAAGGGAAAGGCCGTAGCAGGAAGCAGTAGAGCTAGAGACTTCAGGGGAGGGTTCTGGAAGAGACAGAGAACTCAGTTTCAGCATCAGGTTCCAGCCAGGGCAGCAGTAGCTCCTCCTGTTCAGGCTATGCCTATCAGGCAGATAGCACCAGCAGCTCCGGTGAAGTGCTTTAACTGTGGCGAGCCGGGCCACATCTCTCGTGTGTGCACGAAACCACGGGGTAGGATATGCTACAGCTGTGGACAGGCAGGGCATCAGGCTAGGGAGTGTCCTCGAAATCAGGGTAGAGTACAGGGTAACCAGCAGAGGCAGCTACCACCTGCTCATGCTAGAGTCTTTGCCATCGGTCAGGCAGGCACTGGAGTGGAAGGTACCTTATCTGTTTATCACTTTCTTGCTAGAGTACTGTTTGATACGGGAGCCTCACACTCTTTCATATCTAGTTCGGTTGTGGATGTTTTGGGTTTGATTGCCATGCCTCTGACTAGATCATTGTGTGTTACATCACCTCTCGGTGTGTCTCTTGAGCTTAACATGCTTTGTGATGATTGCTCTATTGGGATTGGTGGCAGAGAGTTCTCTGCGTCTTTGATTGTGATTCCGGATCACACGTATGATGTGATTTTGGGTATGGATTGGTTGAGCCCGAACCATGCTGTTATTGATTGCTTTAGGATGATTGTGTCCTTCCATGTTCCGGGACAACAGGTGTTTCATTACCGTTGTCTGAAGTCTGACATCGCCATGAGGACAGGGATTTTGGCCCATATTGAATCAGGGAGTAGTACTTCAAAGATTACAGGGATTCCTGTAGTTTCAGAGTATGAAGACGTGTTTCAGGAGATCCCTGGGTTACCTCCGAAAAGGGTAATGGACTTCTTCATTGATGTGATACCAGGTACTTCACTTGTGTCAAAAGCACCCTATCGAATGGCTCCAGCTGAACTTTAGGAGTTGAAGGTTCAGATTGAGGGCTTACTTGCACAAGGGTTCATTCAGGCAAGTGTGTCTCCTTGGGGCACACCAGTGTTGTTCGTGAAGAAGAAAGATAGTTCACTTCGTTTATGTGTGGATTATCGACAGTTGAACAAGGTGACCATCAAGAATAGGTACCCTTTACCTAGGATTGATGACTTGTTCGATCAGCTTAGAGAAGCTAATGTGTTCTCGAAGATTGACTTGAGGTCTGGATATCACCAGTTGAGGGTGAAGGAGGAAGATATCCCAAAGACAGCGTTCAGGACCAGGTATGGACATTTTGAGTTTCTTGTCATGCCTTTTGGTCTCACGAATGCCCCCGCAGCATTTATGGACTTGATGAACCGTACGTTCAGTCCTTACTTGGATCAGTTTGTGGTAGTGTTCGTGGACGATATCTTGATTTATTCAAGGTCGTCAGCGGAGCATGAGAAACATCTGCGGATAGTGCTGCAGACGTTGAGAGAGCAGAAACTATTTGCCAAGTTCGAGAAGTGCGACTTCTGGCAGAGTGAAGTCAAGTTCCTTGGTCATGTGGTCTCGAAGGATGGAGTTTCTGTGGATCCTTCGAAGGTTGAAGCAGTGATGAGTTGGAGTCGCCCTACTACGGTTACAGAAATCCGTAGCTTCCTTGGACTGGCCGGGTATTACAGGCGCTTCATTGAAGGGTTTTCTGGTATTGCTTCGGCTTTGACCAAATTGACCAGGAAAAACACTCAGTTCGTATGGTAGGATGAGTGTGAGAAGGCTTTCATTGAGCTGAAGACTAGATTGACTACAGCTCCGGTGTTGACTATTCCTACTAGTGGTGGTGGATTAGTCATTTACAGCGATGCATCTCATCAGGGTTTGGGGTGTGTGTTGATGCAGAATGGTAGTGTCGTTGCTTATGGTTCTAGATAGTTGAAGGTACATGAGCGGAATTACCCTACTCATGATCTAGAGCTAGCAGCTGTGGTGTTTGCCTTGAAGATTTGGAGGCACTATCTTTATGGTGAGAAATTTGAACTCTTTTCCGATCACAAGAGTTTGAAGTATCTATTCTCCCAGAAGGAATTGAACATGAGGCAGAGAAGATGGATGGAGCTCATTAAGGACTATGATTTTACCTTGGAGTATCATCCCGGAAAGGCGAATGTGGTGGCGGATGCTTTGAGTAGGAAACCGCGGGTAATCATGGCATCAATTATGGTGCGAGAGTGGCGCATGTTAGAAGCTGCATCTGAGTTTGACCTTATGCCCGCAGGAGCAGGACAGGGAATCTTTCTCGGTAGTATCACCTTACAGCCCACCTTGATCTCCAGGATCATTCAGGGTCAGACACTTGATGAGTTTGCTCAGGCGAGGATTGCTGAGATGACTGTTGACCCGGATGTGGAGGGTCCTTCCGAGTGGATGATTGGGGCTGATGGAGGGTTGAAATTTCGAGGGAGATTGTATGTATCGAGTATTGATAACCTCAGAGAGGAGATCATGCGGGAAGCACATAGGTCTCGATATATTATACATCCAGGAGGTACTAAAATGTATATGGATCTACGAAGGCAGTTTTGGTGGTATGGTATGAAGAGGGATATGGCGGAACACGTGTCGAAGTGTCTTACCTGTCAACAGGTGAAGGCAGAGCATCAGAGACCAGCAGGAATGCTGAACCCCTTATCGATTCCTGTTTGGAAATGGGAAGACATCTCTATGGACTTTGTGACTAGATTGCCCAGGTCCAAGCAAAGTTATGACTTGATTTGGGTGATTGTTGACCGGTTGACTAAATCAGCACACTTCCTTCCGGTGGCAAAAACGTACTCAGGGGATGCATTGTGTAAGTTGTATGTGAACGAGATAGTGAGGCTTCATGGAGTACCTGTAACGATTGTCTCTGATCGTGATGCTCGTTTCACTTCAGAATTCTGGCGTAGGTTCCATAAGGCATTTGGTACGTCTCTTGCTATGAGCACTGCGTTTCACCCACAAACAGATGGACAGACCGAGAGAGTGAATCAGGTGATGGAGGACATGCTTAGAGCTTGTGTTCTGGATTTTAAGGGTAGTTGGGCGGATCATCTGCCATTGGTAGAGTTTGCCTACAACAACAGCTATCACTCTAGTATCGGTATGGCTCCATATGAGGCTCTTTATGGTAGGTCATGTAGGACTCCTATCTGTTGGGCGGAAGCAGGGGATAAAGGGCTCATCGGTCCTGAGATCGTACAGGAGACTACAGAGAGGGTCACTACTATTCGGGACAGAATCCGAACCGCTCAGAGTAGACAGAAGAATTATGCTGACTTGAAGAGGAGACATTTGGAGTTTGAGACAGGTGATCATGTGTTCTTGAAAGTCTTACCTATGAAAGGTGTGGTGAGATTTGGCAAGAAGGGGAAACTCGCACCGAGGTATGTTGGACCCTTTGAGATTCTGGAAAGGGTTGGTAATTTAGCATATCGTCTTGCTTTACCTATTAGCATGTCGGGTGTGCACAATGTCTTCCATGTGTCTATGCTCAGGAAGTATGTTCGAGAAGAGTCGCACGTGATCGATCATGGTACGATCGAAGTGAACACGGATGTGACATTTGTAGTTGAACCTGTTCGTATCTTGGACAGGTCTACAAAGAAACTTCGGAGGAAGGAGGTTGATCTCGTGAAGGTGTTGTGGAGTCATCATGACAAGGGTGATGCATCATGGGAGTTAGAATCTGACATGAGGACGAGGTATCCACAGCTTTTTGGGGAATTGGGTACTTGAATTTCGGGACGAAATTCCTTTAAGGGGGGTAGATTGTAATACCCGCAATTTTCATTTTAAATTCGAGTAATTGTGTTGAGTGATTTTTTATATGATTTAACGATTATTGTTCGATAATAATTCACTTTTACATTAATCGAAGTTTCGAAACGATTATTTTTAACGAAAAGCTCGAAATACTCGGTTTGAGAAATCGACTTTTTCTACGTACAAAATTTGGAGAAACTTCCTTCATGAAAGTTGTAAAGCTCGTCGATACGAGTCCGTACACGTGCGGACACGAAGATCGGATTTTTTCTGAATTAGTTATCGAATTAAGAAGTTTTCTGAAACTCGTATATATAGAAAAAACCCTAATTTTTCCACCGGCCTCTCTTTCTTTCTTTTTTTGGAAACAGACTGTTCACTCTATCTCAACTCTCGCGTCGCTCTCTCTCTCGGCCGAAAACAGACGCAAAAACAGGGCAAAAGTTCACTGAGCTCCCATCTCCTCCTTCGGCCACCACTTGAGCTGCAACCACTTCTAGGAGCTTCGTCACGACCTTGCGCAGCTGCCAGAGGCGGCCTTGCGCCGCGACACGGCCTGTAGCGGCGGCGGCACGGCCCGAACCGAAAAGGATCGATTTCGGTTCGATCTCGATATCTCGAGCTACACACCACCATTTCAATTGATTCTTGGCTCATTGAGCTCGCCTCAACTTCCTCTACAAGCACCAAGAAGGACCGGAACTGGGTCGAACGTTTTCACGTTCGTCGGAGCTCGACCCGAACAGATCGAAACAACCAAGCTTTCGATCAAGATATCTCGAGCTATACACGATCGTTTCTTGTGATTCTTGGCTTGTTGAGTTCGCAAGGAAGTTCTGAACAAGTTTCCAGAAGGGATCGGGGCCTGAGGTTGCAGTTTTCACGTCGGTTTTCAAGCTCGCCGGTTTCTGGAATTTTTCTGGCCGCCGACTGTAATTGGTACTTTTCGATCCCTTCCCGTCATTTTTTGGTCTTGTGCTACTTATGAAAGTTGCTCAGAATGATGAAACGAATGGGACAAGCTCGGCCCCGACACCATTGGCGGTGGTCGGTGGCGGCTCTGTCCCTAACTCCGGCGGCCCTTTCCGGCCACCTCCGGAGGTCTAAAATTTGGTTTCTGTCCATTTTATGATTCTATGTTTCTATACGATCATTTCAGCGTATTATACTCATTTTTCAGATATCGTATGAATTAGTTATGAATTTGTGATTTCGATCGATTTTGATCGTTAGATTTTTGATCTGTGAAATTAGGACCATCGGATGAACTTGTAAATTTGTTATGATGATCATATGACTGTCCCAGAGGCTTTGTGTGGTCATGGGCGAAGATCCGACCGTTGGATCTTCGTATATGTGCAAAACGGTAATTAGGGGAGCGATTCGTGAGAAACCGCTCGTCGGATTTTAATGTAAATTGGAATCCGGCCGTTAAATGGTAGTTAATTTATGTGTTGAAATTGTTGGCTAAATTCGAATCATATTTGGTTAGGTGATTGACGGATTTTATTTGAGTGGGCTATTTCGGCGTTAATTATAATTATAATTATATTGAAGACGCAGCGGGAATTTCGAGTGAGTAAAACTCACATGGTTCATATTACGAACCGAGCGTTTGAATTTATTTATTTTTAGTAATTGTGTGAAAAATATTTGCGGATTAAATATTTGTTTTAAAATTTCATGGACTTGAATCACCACGGTCCATAGGTAAGTAAAATGAATTTTAATTATACAAATGAATTTCATGATTTTCTTGTGTGAACTATAGATGGTATTAGTGGTCATTCCTGAGTGGATGATTACGTATATATATATTTACGTGGAAAATATATATTGTTGAGTGAAGATATGATTGACTGAATTGATGAATTGATTATATTTCAATTGTGTAATTCCATAATAATATGGTGCATCTTGGTTGTGTTGATTTCAGTATGTGATTTTATATGTTGTGCTCATTTATGGGTTTAGGGTCGACGTAGTGACCGGTGTGGGGTAATCGGACGCTCTAATCCTGGGTGGATGATGGGATACGATTGGTTGAGTATGTGGAATTATTGGACGTTCTAAATATGTATATAGGTATACATATTGATGAAATACGATAATGATAAATATGTCGGATGCCATAACCTAGGCCAGGTGACGGGCTACGATTCAGTTAGAGCTCTAGTCTGTCAAGTACCGTATTTTTATAAATACGATGTTGGGAGTTGTGTAGAAAGATGTGTGTTGGGGTTTATCTTGATGTATTGAATTGGTGTTGATTGAGATTGTTAGTACTTGTGGATGTGGAAATTGTTTAGTGTTGTTGTGTGTGGTAATAATTATGAATTGAATTAAGCAATAGTTCTTTCTTTTTACTCATACGAGCTTTCATAAGCTTACCGGGTTTTGTGTTGTTGCAATCCCGGTACACTATTCAAATGGTGTAGTGGATATTCCTGTAGGTCAGGATAACCAGGGAGGTGGCCGAGCTGCTTAGGTGTTATAGCAGTTTTTGTTATTTCATTTAGTTGTGAGGTGTGTATGCTCATTTAGAGCTTTACATTTCATTTTGGATTTGAGTTGTAATAATTAACCGAGACTAAATTCGGTTTGATTTTATTTCGTGTGGTGAGGGTGTTATGAAAAGAAATTTTCAGGATGATTATTTTGAGTTTGTAGTATTTTCATGTTTCGGATTTTGAATTGTTATTCTAAAATTCGGGGCGTGACATTCACTTTGCTCACTCAGTCACTCAACTTATACTCTGTCAATCATTTTAATCACTTTGCTAAATCCTATATTAAAATCTCGGTTTAGAGTTTTTTAGATGGTAAATTTATCGAAATCTCACTCTAGTCACTTCTCGCAATCATTTCAATTCAGACTTCTCAATTTTCCACGATTGACTGGATGAAAATATCTTTGGTATTGTGGCAAAGAATTTTTTTTAATTTTTTTTTATGAAAAAATTAACGGAGTGACTAAAGTGAATAACAGAGTTAAAATTGAGTGACTAAAGTAATATATTTAAAAAGTAAGTGACCAAAGTGTTGAACATGTAAAAATTGAGTGACAATTTGTGACATTCTCCTTTTTCGAGAGAGTTTCTCTCTCTAAAACTTCAGCATATCATAACTTTTGGTCCGTAACTCCGATTCAAGATTCATGAAAAGAGACGGATTTGTCTTGATGCTCTTTTTGTATCCATGGAGCTTTGATTTGGATGAAACAACTATTTTTAGAAAACTTGCATTGTGAGACTTGATTTATTATCAGAATTCAGGGAGGCGATTCGTATTGTCGAGGTGAGTGGGTTGCATGTGTAATATATTTCTAATATTCTTATTGTTTATAAAAATTGTGGGAAAACATGATTTTGACTGTTTACGTAATATCTCTGTATTTCCAAGTGAAGTATGTCTATTTGTGAAATATGTAGTTTTAATTATATATATTATATGTTGGATTCATTGTTTGACTAGTCATGGAATATGAGGACTTCTTGATTGATTATGCTGATATAAGGATGTGTCACACGGTGGTATAGAGTTAGAGAAGACTATTAGTGTTCCCGTGGGGATCACTAAATTGAAGGATTACCAATAAGAATGGAAGATGTGATGCGATGAACTGTTGTGAATTATTGTGCATAACTGCATACGATATACTATTTTCTAGTGTATGTAAAATGACATGGCTTTATTAATATATTACATGTTTTACTCACTGAGCGCGTGGTTTTACTCACCCATCAATCTCTATTATGATTTGCAGATAAATACTAAAGAGTTTGTTGAGCCGGAAATGGGTTGGACAAGCCTTTCATTCTGCTTTGTAACACTCATACCTCATATTCAGTGTTAGGTGCTTAAAATCCACTGACACGAAGTGTAATGGGCCTTGCCTCCATCATTCTGTTGAAGCAAGTAACTTAGATTAATATGCATGGGATAGCTAGACCTCATCAGTTAGTTAAGACTTTGCTATCGGGTCTTTGATCCCCAATCTAACAAAAATTAAAATAAAAAAAAATAATGAAAGAAGGAAAAAAATAACTAATTAACTTGAGACGTGCATATGTGGAAATTGGGTATCGTTAATTTCGATGAAGTGGAAGTACTGCGCTACATAATTTAAGAAATTAGAACACTGAATGAATCATATATCGTTTAATTTCATGAGCTTGTAGCTCTAGTGACTGTTGTGAACATTTTTCTTCACGTTTTAAGTTAATTTCTGAGTTAAAATTCCCTGGGATCAGTGGAGTAGTGCTGATCTACCCACTTAACTAGATAGATATATGTTTGAATTTTTAGGCGATTATTATTTAATACTTTTTTAGAATGAGTTGAGACTTGAGAAGGGATGTGCATTATCGGTCAAGAGGAAGTAATAGTTAAATTGGAGTTTATGACGAATGTTGTGGGAGTCTGGAATACAATGAGATCTTCGATCTTAAAGTTAAGAGAAAATAAATTGAAAATTTCAACTACCGTCCTCAAACCATGCTGCCGAAGCCAATTTGATACCCGAACTCTCAAAAGTATCAATGTGATACTCACAGACGTATTTTGACATCAACGTGATACCTCCATCAAAAATCTCTAACAACGCCGTCTGTTTGTTGACGTGGCTAGCACGTGGACCTCTAAAAAACGAAATGACCAATTTACCATTTTTTTTGTTAATTCATTTTTTTTCTTTTCATTTCTTTTTCTTCTTTTTTTCTTCTTGTTCTGCTTCTTGGGATTTTGTTCTAGCCAAACCTCCGCAAGCTCCGCTCCTTCTCCTCCACCCAAGAATCAAAGAAAAATGGCTTCTGCTTCTTCTTCAACTTCAGTCCTCTTCTTCTTCTCTCTCCTCCTCCTCTCTCTCATCTCCTTCCCCTCCGCCCAAACCATCAGCAACGCTGCCATCATCCTCTCCAATTCCTGCTACAAATCCATGTTCTTCGTACTCAACTCCTGGCGGACGGACCCAAAATGAAAGTTGGGTGACATGATTAAAAAAAAAAAAATCAAATCTTTCTGCACCCAGAAAACTGCTCTGGGCACCCTGAGACGCCCATGTCTTCTTCTCCTCCAAAACCGATCTCTTTCTTCTTTGCTCAGCAGCTTTCCTCTTCCGAGGCAACCGACTGGGAAACCGGTTCGCTGCACACCAAATTTGTTAGCGTGAGTCATAGCTTAACGTTAGGAGTAAAATATATTGTAATAAATTGTAATTATTCCGTAGTTAGTACTTATCTGTTATATTCCTGTAAACTTCTTTATATACCTCCGCTATGAGATGAATAATATCATCAGAAAATTCATTCTCAACCTTGTTATATTTGACTTAGTATCAAAGCAAAGATCTGAGAGGACTTTGTCTCTTTAGTTATTCAATTTTTTTTTTATCAATCCGAGCAATTGATACAAAATCAAACCCCTTTGTTAGGGTTGTTTTTGTCGTTCTCCACCCTTAATTCAAGACTGGTCTTCGTCTCCTTTTAGAGACCGAACTTTGTCAAGTCAAATCGGGTCCACAGCTCTCTCTCGCTCATCCAGGCCGCGTCATTCTCTCGCTCACCCAGGCGGCGTCGCTCTCCTTTACCCCGCTGCCCAGATCGACTTCGTGTCCGGAGACGCCGTCGCTGCCCAGATCGACGCCGCACTTGCTTCTGTCCGACGCGTGTCCGAGAACGACCCAGTCCGGCGTCGTTCCTTCAGTCTGACCGCTCCTTCAGTCTCCGGCCTCGTTTTCTGTTCCCGGAGTCATCCCTTGATCTCATACCAGACCGGCGCCGGCTCTCTCTTTTTCCAACCAGCGTCAGCTTCCTCTGTTCAAGACCGAAGTCGCCCTTGATTTCCAGATCGCCCAAGCAACCAGTAAACCCGTACAACAGGTCAACCTGCAACAGGTTTCAAAAAAAAAAAAAAAATCTGCACGTCCTATTATTTTTTGGAATCTTCTGTCTCTTTCATTCCGCTGCATATTCTGTGATTGTGTGATTTTACTGCTGTATTGTTGCAATGGGTGGTGATGACAGTGAAGGACAGAGTTCTAAGATCAATGAGGTCCAAAAGATTGAGGTTTCTGTTCGAAGTTCAGATGGTGGTTCTTTTGGTGGTCCGAAACTCAATGGTACCAATTTTTGAACATGGAAGAAGATTATGTTTGTCCATCTTCGTGGCATACACAAGATGGGTCATGTGAATGGAACAACCAAAGCTCCTAGTGAGGCAGATGTGGATGCCTTTGCTAAGTGGGAGGATGATGATGGATCTGTGATGGCTCTCCTGTTCAAAGCCATGACTGAAGATGTTTTACAGTTGGTGGAAGAGTATGAGACTGCTGAAACAATATGGAAGACATTGGGGGATCTGTATACCAATGAGTCTGATTTTATACAGGTTCATGAATTGATGTGTAAAGCTGCTAGTATGCAACAGAACGGGCAACCAGTAGCTGTGTATTTCACCAAGCTGAAGAATGTATAGGCTGAAATCGATCAGAAGTGTCCTTGCAAGATTAAGAATCAGGAAGATCTTGTGTGGTACCAGAAGGAGAAGGAACTAGAAAGGGTTCATGTATTAGTGAGAGGGCTTGATGAGAAGCATAGCAGTGCCAAGGGAGAATTGCTTAGAGTGACAGACCCTCCTAGTTTGAACACAGCTTTTACGTACATCCGCAAAGATGAGTCTCAGCAGGAAAGTGTCAAACATGCACAGGTTGAAGTATCTAGCCTAGCCGTTCAGGCCAAGTCACGGGCACCTTTCCTTCAGCAGTAGAGTTCAGCCCCACTTCATCAGCAAGGTTTCCCACAAGGCTTCACTAACCGCCCTCGTCCTCAATGTTCTTATTACAACGATCTTGGGCATGTTCGGGAGACTTGTTGGAAGTTGCATCCACACCTTAAACCTAAAAATCAAGGTTATCGTCCCAAAGGGAAAGCAGCTACGGTTCAATTGGTTTCTATGGAGTGGCTGGCCAAGATCATCATACAGCTGGTGGAGCTACTCCTACAAAATTCTGGTGAACCTTAGCTCTACCAACCATCTTCTTTCTTCGCAGAGACCGTCACCCATTCGCTAATAGCACCTCCGTTCATCAAACCCCCTCCTCCGCCGCCACAGCCTTAGCGTCCTCCTCCTCCACCGCCGCCGTCATGTCAATAACAACAGATACCAGAAACTCCGATCAAAATCACAATCACAAAGCCAAAGCAACATATAACTACATGTATACAAGAACTAAAAACAAACCCAGCAGAAACCAAAAAAGCAAAACCAACCCAGATAGCAATTGAGCACAATTAGACCAAGAAAAAGACTTGGAGCTGGACTTGGTACCTTTCGCTTCTCCCATTGACTGTCAATTGCTTGATTTGAGTGAAGAGTTGAAGCTGAAGAGTGAGCTCCATTGCCTCAACAACAATGGCAAAAATCACAGAACCTCTCATCCCTGCAAATCAAACACCTCAAGCAGAAGCAGATGAACCACCTCCGGACTTCGATCCCAAAACCATGCGAGGCCTCCTCCTCCACCTATTCCTTCTCCCTTCTCAAAATCGCGTCTTTCATTTTGTCCTCGCTGTTTTGAATTCAAACATGAGCTTCTCCCTCACCGCCTCGATTCCCTCCTGCTCTTCGCTGTCGTTGACGCTCTCGATCATCTGCCTCCTTACCCTGCTCCGCCTGTCGAACTACCCCTCTGATTCCCCTCCCTGCCGCCGAATCACCCCCACAGCCCCTTAGCTGATTGCTGATCAAACGACGCCATCGGAATCCAGTTTCATGCACTGTAGGTGCTTCTGGTTATCCCCATGGCAAACTAAAACTGTGCAAAGGCTTTATCACTGCTCCGACTGTTCTTCATAAACCCACAAATCCATTTCCAAAAAATAACCAATTGTGATAGAAAGGAGAGAGAATGAGAGAGAGAGAGAGAGAGCTCTCTCTTTTTTTTTAAATTTTTTTATTATAAATTGATTAGTAGAGAAAGACAGAGAAAGACAATTTTACCCTCACTCTTAATAAAAATATAACATGAGACCCACGTGTTAGCCTCGTCAATAAACAAACGACGCTGTTAGAGATTTTTAACTAAGATATCACGTTGATGTCAAAATACGTCTTTGGGTATCACATTGATACTTTTGAGAGTTCGTGTATCAAATTGACCTTGGCAGCATATTTTGGGGACGGTAGCTGAATTTTTCTCTAAAGGTTAATCATTATGAGTATTATGACAAATTTGATTGGAATGTACACCGGCAAAAAGAGAAGGAGGTTCATTAATTAGCTCGTTCTCTAACCTGAATTAGTGAAATGATAGAATTCATGATCATTATTAAACAGGTTCTCGAATAAATTCCGGGGGAATCATATGAGAATTTGGAACTCCATATTTGACATTATTAACCTAATCGATCATTCCATATTCGATTCGAATTTCTTTGAATAGTCATGGTGTATTATTCTAATGGTAGACCGACTAAATTAAACTAGTTTTTTTTTATTTTTTTTTTATGCGAATCAAACTAGTTTGGTTCAACGTACCATACATAGATCACTCTTACCTCAAAAAAAAAATTACATAGATTTTTCTAATCTCCAAAACAATTAGTGCCAAATCAATGGTCAAAAACTCATCCTTTTTTTTAATGGGTTTAAATGAAAGTGAAAACTAGCACAAACAGTAACCGACTGCAAAAAGTTCGTCAATATAAGCGACGGTGGAATTATACATTGCATGGAATGATCGATCAGGTCATTAGATATGAATGATTATTGAGTTCACATTAGTCACGTACTCGATCAGAATTATCTATCATGCAACACATGTATTCATGAATTTGATTACTTATTTACTTTGTTGCCTAACATTTTATACAAATTTAGAAAAATTTATCTTTGAAGAAATTCTTTGTGCAATGTTCATACTGACCTTATTACTTATGATCGATCAATCGAGTTATGTTGCACCTCTTTTCTTCTTACTTGGTCTGAACAAGTAGAACAGAAGTTCGCGACAAAAACGTGTAAATTAGCTCTTATAGAACGTATAAGATCTTTTGCTTGTGCTGATGGAAGGAAACGTTGCCTAGCTCAACGATCGCTCATATTATCAAATATTCATGCTTCGAGACCTGAGTGCTGCTTGAACCTGCTAAAGTAGTTTTGAGATCTGTAGATGAATTAACAGCATTTCTTAATGGACTCCTTTACGGGTCCACTCACCAAGTTCATGACCTAGCTAGTTATCACTACTAAATAAACAAGCATGTTCACATATTCAATAAACTTCATTTTTTTTTTAAGAAAAATTCATTAAATTAGCTATTAAAAGTGCTTAAGTGGGCATCCCAATTGGGAGCATACAAAGGCCAGAAGCGCCTTGGTCGTAGAGCTAAGATATAACAAACTAGAAGATGTACTACATCAACCAATTGTCCTTGTACAATAAAACTCTGCTCTGAAACTTTTCTATAAAAACTAGTAAGTTCTAAAGGTAAATCGTCACTGTCCTCAAGATATTTACCAACAACACAACCATTGTCATGACCTTGAGATTTGTATTCAGTAAACTTCATACTCAATTGTACTGTACGATCATTGGATTTAAATTCAATGGTGTATAATCAAGAGTAAAATACATAAATTCTAATTATTATTCACCATGTAATTTGTATCTAATAATAGTTGAGGAAAAATGAGCAAGGAATTAATTGGGTAGGTGAACAGATCAACTCCACTCCATTAATAATGTGCTAAAATAAATTCGCTAAATTTATAAGATAATATATTATAAAAAATTTCATATAAGTCCCATGTTATATATAAATCAAGAGCATCTCCAACAGTTTCTTTATAATTTCTCTATTAGAGAGAAGCAAAAATTAAAATCTCCAAAACAATTTATGCTCAAACTCCAACAGATTCTCTATTTCACAGATTCCATCATTTTTCCCTAAATTCTTCCCTAAAATTTTACAGATTGCTGTAAATATAGGGTATTTTATTTTCTCTCTCATCATTATCTTTATTTTAGGGATAATTATAGGGAATTTGTTGAAGCAAAATAGCTAAATTTTTTCCTAAAATGGAGAAAAATCAAGATATGGAGAAGTTGTTGGAGTTACTCTAATAATATAGAGTTTAAATAGAGTTTTTCCCTAGTTAAATGGAATAACATATATAGTACATTAAACAATATATAATCTATTTTTGGGAAAAATAAGTACATTACTTAGTTCGTAAGACAAGAAGCTAAATTCATTGTAACATATCTAAGAAAATAAGGAATTAATAAGTTATATTCAATCGATAAATAAATTTATCGATTATTTAATATTCACTTAATCAACACATTATCTTTGGTTTCATGGCTATTAATTTACAAATGTTTAACTGTATAGTGAAAAATTCTTGTTTTGAGTGTGAATTGTATGATTATGGTTACTTTAGGAATTTAGGAGAGATTTAGTGAGAAAGTTTGGTAATTCAAGGAGGGAAAAAAAAAAAGGAAATGTAACAACTATAGGAATAATTCAAGTGAAAATATTTTGTGCTCCCGTAAAAGAATTGTTTAAAAAAAATTAATTCATTATTCAAGGAAATCCAAATTATGTGTCTGACCCAAACTCTAGGTTACTTGACCTAGTGATAATATGGTTAGAGAAAGATTTAGAATCCTATTCAATGTAGAATTACTTTCATTGTATGTTCAGATTCTATGCATTGTAATCCTCTATATAAAGAGGCTCCTATTATCAATGAGAATACACAGCGAATTTCTCTAGATTCCTGATTCCCTAAAACACGTTATCAGCACGAAGCCCTAACCCTGAAACCCTAATTTCGTAGCCCTCAAATTCCAACATCTACCGCCCCACATATTGAAGCCCTAACCTCAAGGAACCCAGAACCGGCGGCGGAACTACCGGAACCGGTCGGAAAACCCTTGAACCAGCCACCGGAAAAACTGAACCGGCCTCTGTTCCTGCCAAGCATCCGTCGAAGCCCTGTCGAGATCTGTTGACAGATATCGACAGCCCTCGCACAAGCCTGCGCCTGCCCCTACGCTACGCGCCCCTGCGCTACGCGCCCCTGCGCTCGACAGCTCCCTGCACACCTGTCGACAGATATCGACAACTCCTGCTACTCCTGCCGAGCCCCGCGCGCAGTCCCTGCACCATCTGCCTACAACTGCCGAGGCACCTGCCTACACCCCTGCAGCACCTGCCGGCAGCCTCTGCACAGCTCCTGCTACTCCTGCCGAGCCCCGCGCACAGTCCATACACCCTCTGCCGACAGCTGCCGAGGCACCTGCCTACACCCCTACAGCACATGCCGACAGCCTCCGCACAGCTCCTACACAGTCCTTGCAGCAGCCCCGCACAACCCAGCCTAACTCCGGCCACTTTTCTGGCGACCCCAGGTGACCTTTTTCCGACCACCTTCAAAGGACTTCTCCGGTCAAGATTTCCGGGAACTTTTCAAGGTAAATTTTTCTAAAAGTTCCCGTTTTTGAAGTTTTTCAATTTCTTCTTCTTTTTTCGAGGACTTCCAACATCCTTTTCTTCTACCCCCATTTCTTCTTCATAGGGGAGACCTAAAGCCGAACTGTGGGGGTTCATGCTCACTCCAAGCTTGGGGCTTGTAGAGTCCTCCAAACTTGGAGGTTGTTGAGAAGAAAAACAATCGACCACATACATCATTGTTTCGATCTAATCCAAAACCCCTCTTGGAATCAGATTTTCTTAGAAGCGACTACGCTAAGAAATCCCTAATTTCTTGGAAGCGACTACGCTAAGAAATTCTTATTGTTTTCGTGGTATCAGTTATGGTTTGTCCACAGAACTCCATCAAGGACTTGATACGAAGGGCTTCCGAGTTATAATCAAGTACGGGCTTGAAGTCACAGAAGCGGAGGCTATGCCATCTCACTTCTAAATCAAGAAGCAGGGAGTCACGAACGTTGCAAATCGCTGCTCAAGTTCCACCCATAGTTTTCTGGGGTCTTCCTCATTGAGGTATTCACTTTGGAGTGCATCATTCATGTGCATTGTCATGAGAATTATGGCCTTGGCTTTATCGGATTGATGTGAATGTAGGACGTATCACAAGGTTTCATGAGCTCATTGGCGCTATGAACGTAGCTGAGAAGCACGATAATGTCCTTGTGAAGAACTATAATGCTAGACCTGTGGGAACTAAGTCTATTCCGGAGTCTAATTATAGTCGCGCCTCCAAGGGAGGATGCAAGGAGTGAAACCCTAAGAGTATGGACAATTCTGGACGTTCTGGTCCATATTCTCGCCCTAAAGAGGAAGGAAATCGCCAAGATAGGCGTGCACTGAACCGTGGAGGTCAACGTGTGAAGAGAGAGAGAGGCGGAGCCTCCTGCCATGGTGGTGACACCACCAAGAACAATGGTCGTCCAACTCGTGCATCAAATGTACCTCGATCAAGGGAGCCTGACCATAAAGATGTTTGTCTTCGATGTGGATCAAGTGGACATTGGGCAAAGAAGTATAGTGCATCCCAAAATGTTGCAAACGCATACAAAATGTATCGTGAAGCAAGAGAGGCCAACTACATTGAACAAGAAGATCAAGATGGCGATCTCAATCAAAGGGTGGAAGACTACAAAGATCAAGACCCAGAAACTGGCGATTTTGATTAAGTCTTTTTATTTTCCAAGAGATGTAGGCAATTGCCATATTATTTGTAGTAGATGTCAATGGTTTAATCTTTCTTCAAAGTAGGCGTACTCCTTGTAAATGTGATGTCTAGGAAGGTTTTGAGATAAGTGGTACTTAAGCGAGCCTTGCTCCACCGACATCTCTCTACTCACCTGGTCACATTTGCATTGAAATTACCGAAAGAAGTTAGATGACTGCCATTGTTTGCATTAGCTAGTTTCTTTTTGGATTAGATCTTCTTTGATTAAATAAACGATGATGTAATTCCATTTGACTTATCAATAAAAGTTGAGTTCTTTTCTTTATGACTCCTTTTTAATTAAGAGCTTTTCTTTTAGGAATGGATGAACTACGTTGATAGTGCGACTACGCACACCATTCTACAACATAGGCAATTATTCTTAGAGATGTTGCCTACATATTCCTCTGTGACTACGATGGCTGGGCCATCAGGTTTAGTTTAAGGACATGGAATGTCCCAATTCCTTTTGCCAAATGGCACCTTGATTAAAGTCACTGAAGCTCTTTACGCTCCTAAGGCAAATCGAACCTTATTGAGTTTTAAAGATATAAGAGTCAACGAATTCCATGCGGAAACGCATAATGAGAACGTAATAGAATTCTTTTGCATTACCTCTGATGATTGAAGCAGAAAGCGCATCTTAGAGAAGCTTACGTGTCAATCTAGTGGACTTTATGTCAATACAATTCAACCAATTGAATCGAATAATGTCATAAGAGAAGATCTCTTGGATTCAGACACATATTGGCTTTGGCATGACCGACTAGGACATCCTGGTCGTGATATGATGCTCCGTATACTAAAGACTTCACACGGACATCCATTCTTCAGAATGAGAAGAAGCAAGAATCAAACATTGATTCCCGGACATAGCAAGACCGTAAAAACTACAGCCTCAGGCGTTGCTGCTATCTTAGGCCGCCGTAAGGCCGCTCTTATCCCTCGTGATGACGCCACAAATGACGCCAACCATGAACATGACGCCATGGTTATTCCTTCTAGAGGCCATGACGCCACACACACCAATTTCCATGGCTCTAACGCCATCATGGGAGATGTAGTCACACATTTTGCTTCTAATAGCGTTACAGACGCTCTGGCCCAACCAAATCCTTATTGGTTGCTTCTAAGGCCCCTCGCTCATTCGGCAAAGCATGTTCATTCGGGAAATTAGGACCGAGACTGTCCTACGCAAAGGATCCCAAAATACTTATTCCGTTCTTACAGAGAATCCAAGGGGATATCTGTGGACCAATTCAACCATCATGCGGACCTTTCAAATACTTTATGGTATTGGTTGATGCGTCGACACGCTGGTCACATGTCGCGCTGTTGTCCACTCGAAATGCTACTTATGCTAAACTCCTTGCCCAGATTATCCATCTACGGGCTCACTACCCTGACCATTCAATTAAGTCAATTCGACTTGATAATGCTGGGGAGTTTACATCGAAAACATTCGATGACTATTGCATGTCATTGGGGACTGATGTTGAGCATCCAGTTCCCCATGTTCATACCCAAAATGGTCTCGTAGAAGCTGCTATCAAACGACTACAAATGATAGCTCGGACATTGGTTATGTGCACCAGTCTTCCTGTTTCTGCTTAGGGATATGCAATATTGCACGCAGCGACACTCATTCGTCTACGACCTACTGCAACTCAATCTTATTCTGCGTTACAGCTAGTGACTGGGTACGAGCCTGATATCTCGCACTTATGCATTTTTGGGTGTGCTGTTTAAGTGCCTATTACGCCGCCACAGCGTACAAAGATGGGTCCACAACGACGAATGAGCATTTATGTCGGCTATGAATCTCCAACTATCGTCCGCTATCTTTAACCTTTGACAGGTGATCTCTTTACCGCTAGATTTGCGGATTATCACTTTGATGAGACGGTCTTCCCATCGTTAAGGGGAGATAAGAACACAGATGTTCAACAGGAACGACATGAATTGTCGTGGTCTGTCCCCATTATGTCTCATCTCGATCCCCGTACTGCACAGTCCGAACTTGAAGTGCGAAGAATAATCGAGCTCCAAAACGTAGCAGACACTCTGCCTGATGTGTTTTCTGATGTTGCTAAAGTGACGAGATCACACATACCTGCTGCAAACATGCCTGTAGGGATTGATGTCCCTAATAATGGACATAACGCCACTCCTGTGACACCCAGAGATGGCGCCATTGCCCAACATGGCAATGATGTGGCATCTATGGCCGCAGGTCCCGCAAGGAAGCGCGGTAGACCGATTGGTTCGAAGGATACTAGCCCTAGAAAGAGAGCGAATGAGGCACAAAAAAATCATTTGATCATCGATACTCAAAATCAGTCCCATGAGAATGTTCCAGATTATAGTTAAGTCCAAGAGACATCATTGGGGGACGCCTCAATGTCAGAACCTATCCCTGAGAATGTAGAGATTAATGTGAATTACACTAGTGTACATGGGATGTGGGAAAGAAGCTTCATCATCATTGATGATGTATTCGCGTATTCAGTAGCGTGTGAAATTATTGAGACTGATGACATCGAATCACGCTCCGTTGATGCCAACGTAGAGCTGATTGGCCAAAATGGAAAGATACGATCCAGGCAGAACTTGATTCTCTAACGAAAAGAAAGGTATTTGGCAAAATTGTACCAATACCGCCTAACACCAAACCAGTTGGTCATAAATGGGTATTCATTAGAAAGCGTAATGAGAAAAACGAGATTGTAAGGTACAAAGCTCGCCTTGTGGCGCAAGGTTTCTCACAACGCCCTGGAATCGACTACGAGGAGACCTATTCTCTCATAATGGACGTCATAACGTTCCACTACCTTATCAGTTTGGTAGTTTCCGAAAAACTGAACATGCATCTTATGGACGTGGTTACAACGTATCTATATGGGGATCTAGATACGGAAATATACATGAAAGTTCCAGATGGAATTCAGTTACCCAAATCAAGTGGCTCTAAACCATGGAGCGCGTTGACCATAAGATTAAAACGCTCACTATATGGATTGAAACAATCCGGACGGATGTGGTATAACTGTCTAAGTGACTACTTGATTAGGAAGGGATATGTCAATAATGAACTATGCCCATGTGTATTCATAAAAAGGACAAGTTCCGGATTTGCAATAGTAGCGGTCTATGTCGATGACATGAATATAATTGGCACCCTTAAAGAGTTAAGGGAAACTGCTGAACACTTGCAATCCGAGTTTGAGATGAAAGATCTTGGGAAAACACGGTTTTGCCTCGGTTTGGAACTTGAGCACCGTGAAGATGGTATTCTGATTCATCAATCAGTTTATACCCAAAAGATGCTTAGGCGTTTTAATACTGATAAGATTAAGCCTTCAAGCACCCCAATAGTCGTCCGTAATCTTGATCCAAAGAAAGATCCATTCCATCCAAAAGATGACAATGAAGAAGTGCTAGAGGCAGAAGTGCTATATCTAAGTGCAATAGGCGCATTATTGTACTTAACAAAATGCACAAGACCGGACATCTCTTTCGCTGTGAACTTGTTAGCTAGATATAGCTCCACGGCAACATGACGCCATTGGACTGGTGTTAAAGATATCTTTCGATACCTAAGTGGTACGATAGATATAAGCTTGTTCTATCCCTATATAGAGATGATGGATTCGGACTCATCAAATAACCGGAAAGACACACATGGTGGATTGCGTTCCCCCTCCTCATCCCAAAACGATATAGGTGTTTTAGAATGTTTTGCTGATGCTGGGTGTCTCTCTGACCCACACAAAGGTCGTTCCCAAACTGGCTATGTATTCACCATAGGAAACACCGCGATATCTTGGAGATCTACAAAGCAGACCTTAGTCGCTACCTCTTCGAATCATGCAAAGATTATTGCTCTTCACGAAGCAGTTCGTGAATGTATATGGCTTCGATCCATAGTTACGCATGTTCGACGTAATTGTGGTTTGAAGTCTACCACAGATGAGCCAACAAGCATTTATGAGGATAATGCTGCTTGCATTGAACAAATGAAGCAAGGCTATATCAAAGGCGACAACACCAAGCATATATCGCCCAAATTCTTCTACAATCAGCAACAACAGAAGCTCCTCAAGGTCAAAGTGAACCAGGTTCATTCTGAGAATAATGTGGCAGACTTGTTTATTAAGTCATTGCCTAAATCCACATTCGAGAAACATGTGGCAAGAATTGGCTTGCGGAAACTATCTGAACTCTCATGATCGTAATCATCAGGGGGAGGCGCAGACATCAGGGGGAGATATCTACATGTATGGTCTCGAAACGTGAAGGGTGTGTTGTGCTCTTTTTCTCCTTCGACCGAGGTTATTTATGTCCCACTGGGTTTTTGTTACTTTGCAAGGTTTTTAATGAGGCAATGAGAGAAGCACCAAGTTTAGGCGACACAAGGGGGAGTGTTCAAGGAAATTCAGATTATGTGTCTGACCCAAACTCTAGGTTACTTGACCTAGTGGTAATAGGGTTAGAGAAGGATTTAGAATCCTATTCAATGTAGAATTACTTTCTTTGTATGTTCAGATTCTATGTATTGTAATCCTCTATATAAAGAGACCCCTATTATCAATGTGAATACACAGCGAATTTCTCTCAATTTCTGATTCCCTAAAACATTAATTAAATTGTTAACTTGCCCAAAATAAAACCTAAGTTGTTATACTTAAAGTAGTGCATCTTTTTACATAAGGGTGAAATGAATGGAGGCTATTTTGCATTTAGGGTCTAAATTTGAGCATGCTTTTTGAAATTAGATGTTGATTGCACTAGATCAACAGCCGAAAATTCTAGAGACTACAAACAGTTAAAAAAACAAATTTGGTAGGGTAACAACCAAATTCCTATATAAGCACTTTAACTCATTACAAAACTATTTGACCTCGCTTTTTAAAGCGACCATATAAACAAAGAACAATTCTATGTCTATTAGGAAAGATCGTAAACTAGCCCTCCATATGCATTTATGCAATTTTGGTACAAAACGAATGCTACTTCCCAGCAAATAAATATGAGCCAATTCCTCATACATAAGCCGCTTGAGATCCACCAGTCCAACTCGAGATAATTACTAATTTCAACGGAATTGTGATATGAACCAAATTGGCACTTTAGAGACCGTAAAGAGGCCCAAACCACCTAAAAATGTCAACTCTCAGGTCAGGCCAGCCCAAAGCACTAAGTAATGGATGAGAGTGGCGAGGCACCATCCTTAATAGCTCATGAGTACGGCCCAGATAGCTCAAATATGAGCCCAGGCCCAAAGGCCCAAGCCAAACATAAGCAAACTTAGCAGAAGCTTAATTCATCTTCTACCAAATTATCTCTATCGCCAACAGGATTTTCGGCAGCCATCATTTCCACAACATAGCCATTGAACCCAAATCAGCCACCAATGTCCAGTCTAAGCCTAGAACCTTAAGACCAGTCGAAAAGAGAAAACCAATCACCTGCCCAAAATTACAATATCCAATTCAACTGAATGCCACTCGTCTGACTTCAATTATATCGCTCAACCAGCAGGAAGCAGGGAGATCGACCCAAAAGCAACTATCCTTGCTAATGTGTCAAATCAACCCAAACCAGAGAGAGCTATCCCCGAGACTCACTCCTTTAGTGAAAAAATCTCGACGGCCACCGTCACTAGACAAACAGAAAGGATACCAGCAGTGAAGACCCAGATTTTCATACAATAAATTTATGTAATTCAATAATTGTTATATTAATTGAATTGTGATATTTGGGATTATTTGGATTGTCGTGGGTTGAGAAAATTGGTTCCAAATGATTTTATTTTCGAAAACGAACGTTATTTAGGGGGTCGTGAAAATTGACTTTTTATACGTTCAAAATTGGGAAAACTTCCTTCATGAAAGTTGTAGAGCTCGTCGATACGAGTCCGTACATATATGGAACGTATTATTCGGAGTTCGTATGAACAAGTTATGAATATTTGAAAATCGAAATTTTTCTATAAATAGTGGAAAAATCTGAGTTTGTTGTGAAGGACGAAAAAATCCTATTTTTGCACATCAGCCCCCGTCTCTCTCTCGGCCTGGTCACTGTGCTTGCAGACCCGCCGACCCGACCCGACTGGAAGTCGGCCTTGGCGGCCGCGCCGCCGCCGGACCCGGCCCCCGTCCGCTTTGCCGCCTCACGCCCGGTCGATCCCCGCCGTCGCCACACCCAGCCGCTGCTCCTAGGCTTGGATCGAAGCCTCTATCCGAAGCCCAAACCCAACCCGGCCGGAAAACCATTTTTCCGGCGGTGCACGGGCCGATCCTCCCCATTTTCATGACGTGCTCTTCCTTCTGATCATCCCCATATATGGCTTGCATCACGATTTTGAGTGTAGAGTGGTAGATCAAGAGTTGAAGATTTCGACGTCCCTGATTCGATCTGGAGACTGATCAGAGGGCCGAGATTAATCTAACTTCAAAACCCGATCTAGGACGATCCAGATCTCATCTCCGAAAAAGTCAGGTATTAAAGTTGTTCAAAATTTCATTTTGAAGAAGTTTGTAGTTGACGACTTTTGCATCGGAGGTGGTTGACCGGCGTTGACCGCCGCGTGTGGCGGCGCGTCAGACCACATTTTGAGTTTTTATTATCTGGACGATGATCTATGCATCCATACGAGCGTTTTGAGATATAACTTGGTCATGTTAGAAAAAGTTGATAAATAGTCAATTTCTGTTTTGACGTTACTATTTACGGTTTTACAATTTACCTTCGGTTTGAGATTTACAAAGATCAGACCATCGGTTTTACTTCAAATTTTAATATGATGTTCATATGACTGTCCCGATGACCTTGTGTGGTCACGGGCGAAGATCCGACCGTTGGATCTTCGTATAATTGTAAAATAGTGATTCGGGAGGCAATTAGTGAAGATCCGTTCATCGGATTTTCGTATAATTTTGATAGGATGTTTCCAAGGGCAATCCGTAAGGATCTAACCGTTGGATTATCATTTAAATTCAATCCGACCGTTGGATTGTCGTTATTTTGAAATCCGACCGTTGGATTATCATTTAGGTTTATTTCATGCTTCGTTGCTAAGTAAAGACCGTACTTGATTAGGTACTTGACGGCTTGAGTTGACTAGCATTTGGATTATTGTGAGTTATAATTATATTGAAGATGCAGCGGGAGTTTCGAGGTGAGTAAAACTCACGTGGTTCATATTACGAACCGAGCATTTTAATTTATTTATTTTTGGTAATTGTGTGGAAAATATTTACGGATTAAATATTTGTTTTAAAATTTCATGGACTTGAATCACCACGGTCCATAGGTAAGTAAAATGAATTTTAACTATACAAATGAATTTCATAATTTTCTTGTGTGAACTATAGATGGTATTAGTGGTCATTCCTGAGTGGATGATTACGTATATATATATTTACGTGGAAAATATATATTGATGAGTGGATTGTTGTGTGATGATATGATTGAGTTGAGTTGATGAGTTGATTTTATTACAATTGTGTAATTCCATAATAATATGATGTATTTTGGTTGGGTTGATTTCAGCATGTGATATTATATGTTGTGTTCATTTATGGGTTTAGGGTCGACGTAATGACCGGAGTGGGTAATCGGACGCTCTAATCCTAGTGTGGATGATGGGATACGATTGGTTGAGTATGCGGAATTATTGGACGTTCTAAATATGTATATAGGTATACATATTGATGAAATACAATAATTGATAAATATGTCGGATGCCATAACCTAGGCCAGGTGACGGGCTACGATTCAGTTAGAGCTCTAGTCTGTCAAGTACCGTATTTTTATAAATACGATGATGAGAGTTGTGGAGAAAGTTGTGAGTGGGGTTGTCTTGATATATTGAATTGGTGTTGATTGAGATTGTTATTATTTGCATATGTGGAAATAATTGAGTGTTGCTGTGTGTGGGAATAAATGAGATTAAATTAAGTAACAGTTCATTCTTTTACTCATACAAGCTTTCATAAGCTTACCGGGTTTTGTGTTGTTGCAATCCCGATACACTATTCAATGGTGTAGCGGATATTCCTGCAGGTCAGGATAACCAGGGAGGTGAGCGAGCTGCTTAGGTGTTACAGCAGTTTTGTTATTATTTAGTTGTGAGGTGTGTGTATGCTCATTTAGAGCTTTACTTTACATTTTGGATTTGAGTTGTGATAATTAACCGAGACTAAATTCGGTTTGAATTTATTTCGTGTGGTGAGTATGTTAAGAAAAGAAATTTTCAGGATGATTATTTTGAGTTGTAGTATTTTCATGTTTCGGATTTTGAATTGTTATTCTAAAATTCGGGGCGTGACACCAGCTAGAAGTGGCGCTGCTACTAGACTTGAAACCCTACGTTTCACTCTCTAGAAGACAATAGATCTTAAGATTGTTTGAATTTTTATTATAGTTGGTATATATCAAATGTCTTGCCTTGTTACACCTTATCCTGAAAATTCTGAATTTTTTTTTTCCGAGTAAAGATGTGAATAGCTCTTAATTGTCAAAGATAAGAAACACTTTGGCAAATAAAAACTAAATAGAAAAATAAGAATCAGAGGTGATGTGGTTATGGAACCTTTTATTACATAGGTCTGTTCTTACAAGATAAATGAAAGCAAGCCTATAAGATAAGCTTTATTATACAAAGATAAACCAAAACAACAAGCTAATAGTTTATTTCTCCTTCTCCTAGATTTAGATTTCCAGAATTCAAGTTCTAACCCTTAAGAGTATCATCTGCACAACGTCATAAAAGGGGTGAGCTTAAAGCTCAGTAGAGCAAACCTCATACATATAATTTAATGATGGTGTAAGACATAAAATGACTCCTTAATCTCCAGTTGTTAGTAATCTTGTACTAATCTCGGTCACAAGTGTCATCTTGCCAAACAAAAGATCATTTTATCAATAATCATTTAAGGGGCTTCTCTCCCCCAGTGTATATACAATAGGCTGACATTGTCGGTTCCTTACAAGTATTAGACCCAACTACACAACTATTTTCATTCTTTCTTTAAACTAAGACCAAATAAAAACAATATGAGATGAACTAAGCATATATTTTACATATCATAAACATTTTTGATCAATATAAAATATCATTCAAAAACATATCAATAGATACATAAAATCGTACTTAAGAGTCCCCATAACTTTCCCTACCTTAAACTTGGTTTAGTAAAGTTGAGGCTTTGTTTCCAGACCTCTAAAAGCTTGTTTCTGGACTTTGTTGTTTCCAGAGTCTCTATATTGTTTTCTGTTCAGTTTTCTAACTTGTGTTTTCTTACATCATGTAAAGATCTCTTTTATACTAGAAGATGTAATACTTAGAACCTATAGGTAGACTAGCCACTTCTTGTTTACTCTAGCTTAGCTTAGTCAGTTAGATAAACATCTGAGAGTAGCTTACTGCCAGCTCCTGCTAGAAAAATCACCTAAAGATTATCCCAAACTGCCAGCTCCTATTTTGAGCTTGCTGCCCAAGTTTTAAATTGCTCTAAGAGTAGCCACTTGCAGCACACAATTAGATTTATATCTGTAGACTTTTATTTGTGGTTGGAAGTGTATAAGCATGTGTTTTCATCAAGCTACTAGGTGCTACAGCAGTTAGATAAAACAAAATAGCATTCCATAATTTTTTTTTCTTCCTCTAATATGTTTCTGTGTATGCGGATTTAACACACACTTCGAGCCGAGGAATGCTAACTACTTTTCCCTTCTACTTTTCCCACTCAACAAATGACACGTATATTCCACTACAATCTAAAACTCAATATTTATTACATTGAAAAACTTTTTCTATTTTTCCATGTCCACCTTTCTAATAAATGTCCTATATTTTGTTATTTGTTTCTTTTAATTTTTTCCGTAAGTTATTTGATAATTTTTCATTTCTTTTTTCTTAATTAATTTTGCATTTTTAATTGTTAATTTGGGATCTGGGTTGGTGTTTTTCTTCTTCTTGAGTTCATCTAGATCAAACTTCCCCACTACATCCCTTCCCTTTCTCTCAAATTTTTATCTCTTTGAATTTCTCTAACATCCATTGTCATTTTTTTTAAAAGAAGAAGAAGAGAGAATTGATGAATAAATCTTCCAAAACCTTATTAGTGATTACTTTCTATGTTATAAAAACCCAGAATCATCTCTCTCTCTCCCCCTGTCTCTCTGTGATTTGGTTTCTGGGTTTTGGAATCTATAAAGGTAGATTAACAATCTTTTCGATTGAGATGCATAGAATGATAGGAATTCGGTTTGACTCTCTCTGAATTGGTTTCTGGGTGTTGGAATCTATAAAGGCAGACTAACAATCACTTCGATTGAGATACATAGGGCGATAGGAATTGGGTTTGACTAATATTTTAATTTTGATTTAGCAATGATTTGATCTCTAAGATTTCTAGAAAATTGAGTTTTGAAAAACAAATGTAGAGTCACTAGAATAGGAACGTAATGGATTTTTTCCATTCCAAAACAACAATGTCAAGAATTAGCTCAAATTTTGAGAGAGACTATAATTATGCCGCATTATTTAAAGGTTGAAATAAAAAAAATGGTAAGAAGGAGAGAATTTGAGAAGAAGAGAAAACGAATGGAAAAGAAGAGTGTAAAAGTTAGGATCTTTTCATTAATTGTAAAATATAAATTGCATTAATTATGGGCAAATGCAGAAGAAAACAAAGTTGATTTTCACAACATTGAATTTATAGTTTTGAGTGAAATCAAAATACTCTTGGCAGACAATGAATGGGGAAGGTTAAAAGGGAAGGTAGATAGGGGAAGGTTGCTAGCATTAATGCAAACTCAAGAAGAAGGAGCATAATTAACTAAGCATTTGCTAGAAATGTTGGTAGTTTTCAATGACCAAAAGTTCTAGTATCAAGGAAATATCGATCGTTCCAAAAATGGAAATTTCGAGGATATATCGATATCTGTAAAAAAATCAAGAAAAATGATGGAAATTTGAAGAAAACATTGAAATTTTAAATGAAACTATTGGAAATGTTTATTTGGTCAATTATCTACTATATTTCAAAAGAAAACCTTGAATAAATATTATTACATAATGAGTTGTAGTAATATAAGGTGATATAGTATATGCTGAGTCGTTAACAATTCTTAAAAATTCGCTTTAAACATCTCGAATTTTTTTTTTTTTTTAATGGATAGGAACCTAATGGGAGAGTAGGCCATCAAGCCATATATGCATATTTTTTTTATAGAAATCGAACACTGCACATTGAATTACATGAGTACCTTAGAACACATAGAACACATATGAGATTTAAAATTTTCACTATCTTCATCATCTCTCACTATAGAGCCTGTGTATTTTGGAAATAGTCATTAAATGAACCTCACTCTTATAGTTTTGCATATATATATATATATATAGATATGTATGTGTGTGTGTGAACAATATGGTTTAGAGGAAATTAGCTGCGGGTTTTTGTGCTAATAATTATTACAAACAAATATTGCTCAATTTTGGCCATAACTATAATTGTCTGTAGGTGTAAAATTTGGAAAATTGTGGAAAATCTAAAAATATTGGTGAATTTTGAAAATTGGAAGTTAGTTATTGATTAAATTTTAGAAAAGTTTCAGATTCGTCAAAAAGAAGAAGAAGAAGATGTTATATAAATATATAAGTTACCTCTATGAATCAAATGGAATGGCAGTGGAGTTGGTTATGCTGCTTGTGCGTTTCACGATCAATCAAGGTTCGCCTGCATTGTTGGGTGTTTTAGCAATTTGAGTGGATTTTATCAGTGATATGCGGAATATTCCCGAGATTCTCTCCAGACTTCCGGAAATTTCCCGTTATATCCCAAAATTTCCCGAAATTTCGGTAGTTCTGTGCGATATTAGGGGGGTATGTAAGGAAAGTTTCAAGACTCCAAAAATACGATATTTTCAGCGATATTTCGCCAAAATTATCGAAATTTTAGTCATTGGTAGTTTTGCAAAATGTAATGGTGTTTTACAAAGGGGAAATGATCATTTACCAAATTTTAGCTTAAAAATTACTCACTTACCCAAACACTCTAAAAGATTGCCTACTTATCCAAACACTCTAAGAGATTATTTCCCTAATACCCAATTAAGTATTTTTTAATTTATTTTTGGGATAATTTTGCCCTCTCATTTTTTGTCACTTAGAGAAAGAAGTCATTAGAGACCTTGCTTGATTCCGACGTCTGGTGACTAAACTCCAACGACCGGCGACCGGAATTCGGCAACCGATGATCGGAATCCGGCTACCGGACTGGTGATCAGATTCCGACATCTGAATTTATTGCCCTTAATAATACCCAGTAACCATATTATTGCCCCCCAATAATCATATTATTGCCCTCCCAGTTAATTACATAAACTCCCAAAACAAAAATTAATAGACTACATGCACAATTGATCAATTTATATGCATATTATTGCCCCCCCCCCCCCCCCCCCCCCCCCCCCAATAATCATATTATTGCCCCCCAATACTCATATTATTACCTCCCAATAATCATATTATTGCCAGCAATAGACATGTATAACCACTCAAAAACTTGTTTTTTTTCATTCTTCTTTCTTCTTTCCTTATAAGACTTCTACCAAATAAAAATAAAAACTAAAAAATCTTAGCCTACATGGCCATGATCTTAGCCTACGGCTCTGTCCGGTGATGGAAGATCTTCTCCCGGGACCAATGCTCCAGAATCAACCGCTTCATTGCAATCTTCGCAGTTCCTCTTCTCTCCTTCCACTTCATCTCCACCAGCAACCCTTACACCATGAACTTCCGCTTCATCGCCGTCGACACTCTCCAGAAGATCATCATGCCCTTCGCCCTGGCCCTCTGGACCACCTTCACCGGAAATGGAAGCCTCGAGTGGATGATCACGATTTTCTCGCTCTCCATGCGTCCCAATGCTCTGGTCATGGGAATCTTGCTGCTGATCGCCATGTACGGCCACCGAATCCCGGAGGACATGACCCAGAAACTTCCAGAAGGATTCAGAGCCTTATTGAGCATGATGATCGCCGGTCTCCAGAAGGATCCAGAGCCTCCAGAAGGTTTTTGGGTCGTTGATCAGATCGAAGGCTTATTTCTCTCTCTCCACGACCCATGCATGGACGATCTGTGACTAGTGGCACGTCGGCGTTTTCGAGAAAAACCTAACACCAGTAGTCCACCATCGTATCGTTGCCGGAAAGAGTTTTCTGATCGGGTTGCACGTTTGGGTCAATGGGTCATCGATTGGGTCTCGAAGGCTCTGAATCCTTCTGGAGGTTTCTGGGTCGTTGATCAGATCGTTGATCAGAGAGAGAGAGAGAGAGAGAGAGAGAGAGAGAATCTGGGAAGAGAAGGGGATTCGAGATAGAGAGAGTTAGAGAGGGAGTATGAAGGCAATAATGTCCAACACTGCTAGATTGGGTAAATGAGGTTAAAAAACTCTTAGTGGAGTAAGTGAGAAATTTTTAGTCTAAAATTGGGTAAGTGGTCATGGCCCTTTTTGCAAAATGTAATGGTAGCAAGTCAAAAAAGCTATAAAGTACAAAACTACAAATCATAAACAAGAAATTGATGTATTGTGGCTTATGGAAACATGTATTAATGTAGATATAGTACGTTGTAGCTATCTGTGTATCCTTCTTGAAACCATGCACAATCTGTACTATCTCTATTTTTTTTTCCTTTTCTTTCCTTTTCTTTTGGACAATGGTTGCATACAGATTAAAGTTTGATTTTCTTTGTAAGAGTCAAGGACTCTTTTACTAAAACAAATAAGTTCAAAGAGATTTACATATATGTAGCTATAACATAATTTAGAAGTAGAGTAAATTAGATATTAACTAAACAGAGTTCAAGTCGTCACATGCATATACACATATACGTTAAATTTGAACATGCTTGTGTTCAAGAAAGAAAAATTTGAGCATGATACAACAAAATGCCTTTATAGTAACCACATTTTACTTTTTTTATTATTTTGAATCAAATCTAAAATGATTTGCCATTTATAATCAAATCAAAATGGTCATTACATACCCCTCCACTGTCATTAATTAGACAAACAAGAAGTTGTACATGGAGGTATCATGGTAGTACATAGGGTTAGACCACTCACTATACAACCAATGGTCACTTATGAAAAGTAAGTCTATAAACTATGATATCACTACGTCATGGTAAATAGGCCCAGTATAAAAACAAAAGTGCATAGCTCCCTAGAAAGTAAGGAATTATTAGAAAGAAATAAGTAACTAATTAGAACCAAGCCCAAGAAAGTAGCTCAAAGGAAAGTCCCAACTCAAAGGCCAGCAAGCATGGCTTGACCTAAGCCCAGTCTCCATCTTCTACACCCTACAGTTGCACGTACATCTCAGCATCAATGTCGCCCCATCCCCCCAAACCACGACGACTTGCTCCGCCACAATCTAGCGTCCCACAACCCACGTCACGAATGATTCAGTCATGGTCTCCATGACCCAATCCACGTCGCCGATGAGTCCAGGATACCATCGACGAAGCTCCGACTGCGTATAACACACAACTACTGCACCTCAAAGGCTTCTCACCGGAACCCCCTTCCAAACCACCTTGATAAAGCTTCGAGTAACAACACTCCCAATAAGCCGCCCAAGCAAGCAATAAAAAATCTCATCTGACAGCAGACAACACAACGTCAGGGAGGCCAAAGGCAGCCCTAGATGTTGGGCTACCACCATACATGAGATTTCTCAGAAAAAAAGGGACCCCGGTCCTAGGTCAACTTTGGTCTTAGGGCGGCTACGGTAAAAGTCACTTCAAAAAAACCTAGTTTTATTTGGAATTTGATGTGAGGAACTTATTTTCTCATAGAATATCAGCTTTTATGAGTAATATTTCAATTCATCACTAAATGTCAATGAACTTTCTGTGAAGAAGTTACGTTCCCCATTGAATGTCATTTTTTTGCGAGGAATGTTTCAATTCCTCGTTAAAGGCTACCATAATTTGATCCACTAAATAATGCTATTATTAATGAGGAAATATCAGACTTCAGCAATGAAAGTTTTCATGGTCAAAGTGACGTTTAGCAAAAAAATAATGGGTGTAGCAAAAAATCATGCAAGACCCACAAAATTTAGCAATGACAAAATTATAATTTCCTCACCAATTGTCAACGAACTTTTTGTGAAGAACTTATGTTCCTCATTGAATGTAATTTTTTGCGAGGAATATATCAGTTCCTCGTTAAAGGCTACCATAATTTGATCCACTAAATAATCCTACCATAATTTGATCCACTAAATAATCCTTTGTCAGTCAAGAAATATGAGACTTCAGCAATGAAAGTTTTCATGGCCAAAGTGACATTTAGCGAAGAAATAATGGGTGTAGCAAAAAATCATGCAAGACCCACAAAATTTAGCAATGACAAAATTATAATTTCTTCACCACTTGTCAACGAACTTTCTGTCAAGAACTTATGTTCCTCGTTGAATGTCATTTCTTGCGAGGATTTGATCTACTAAATAATCCTATTATTAGTCAGGAAATATGAGACTTCAGCAATAAAAGTTTCATGGCCAAAATGACATTTAGCGAGGAAATAATGGGTGTAGTGAAAAACCATGCAAGCCCCATGTCACGCTCCGAATTTTAGAATAAAAATTCAAAATCCGAAACATGAATTACTACAACTTAAAATAGTCATCCTGAAAATTTCTTTTCTTAACAACCTCGCCACACGAAATAAATTCAAAACTGAATTTAGTCTCGGTTAATTATTACAACTCAAATACAAAACGAATTGTAAAGCTCTAAATGAGCATACAAACCTCACAACTCAATGAAATAAAAATAACTGCTGTAACACCTAAGCAGCTCGGTCACCTTCCTGGTTATCCTGACCTGTAGGAATATCTGCTACACCATTTGAATAGTGTACCGGGATTGCAACAACACAAAACCCGGTAAGCTTATGAAAGCTCGTATGAGTAAAAAGAAAGGACTGTTGTTTAATTAAATCATAATTATTTTCACTCAAATCAACACTCAACAATTTCCACATTCACAAGGAACCAACAATCTCAATCAATCAACAAATCAACACCAAACCCTAACTCACATCTTTCTTCACAAAACTTCAACATCGTATTTATAAAAATACGGTATTTGACAGACTAGAGCTCTAACTGAATCGTAGCCTGTCATATGCCCTAGGTTATGGCATCCGACATATTTATCTTTATCGTATTTCACCTATATGTATACTTATATACATATTTAGAACGTCCGATAATTGTACATACTCAACCAGGCCAAGAATCACAAGAAACGATCGTGTATAACTCGAGATATCCGGATCGAAAGGTTGCTTTTCGATCTAAACAAGTCGAACTCCGACGAACGTGAAAATGATCGACCCAGGTCAGGTCCTTCTTGGTGCTTGTTAAGGAAGTTTAGGCGAGTCCAATGAGCCAAGAATCACAAGAAATGATGACCTGTAGCTCGAGATATTGAGATCGGAACGAAATCGAGCTTTATCCGTTCGGTGCTCACCACTGCCGGCCGGCCGTATCGCGGCGCAAGGCTGCCTCTGGCAGTTGCGCAAGGTCGAGACGAAGCTAATGGAGGTGGTTTGAGGTCTTGAGGTCGACGGATGAGGAAGAGGGAGCACGGTTTCTCCGTCCTCTGTTTTCTGGGCTTCGGCCGAGCGGAGAGAGAGTGAAGAGCTACAGTTTCCCAAAGAGGAAAGGGAGGCCGGGAAGAAAAAGAGGGTTTCCAAAAAAATTAAGGTTTTTTCCCTATATACTCATTTCGGAATTTTCTTCTAAATGCGATAACTAATTCAGAAAAAAATTCGATCTTTGTGTTCCGCATACGCACGGACTCGTATCGATAAGCTCTACAACTTTCATGAAGGAAGTTTTCCCAAATTTTACATGTATAAAAAGTCGATTTCTCAAATCGAGCATTTCGAGCTTTTCGTTAAAAAAATATTTCGAACCTTCGATAATTCAAAAAAAAGAAATATTATCGAGTAACATTCGTGAAATCGTACAATAATCGTTCAACACAATTACACGAATTTAAAATGAAAATTACGGTTATTACACCCCACCAATTTTAGCAGTGACAAAATTGTAATTTCGTCACTAAAAGTCAATGTTTAGTGAGGACAAAATTGCTTGCCAAACGATACAACTAGTAAGAAACTAATTACCTTGTAGCGAGAAGTTTTCTCGAACCCATTAAATTTGTAGTGTTGAAAGTCTTCCTCACTAAAAGTTATTTTTCAGGAACAAAAAATTTTCTAACCCTCCATACAATTATCTTGTCACAAATAGTTTTTCTGGAACCCACCAAATTTCTTGACTTTCCTCGTGAAAGTAAACTTTTAGCCATGAATTATATTACACACCCCAAACCCCAATTATTGAAATTTTTTCTGAATCAAGGATGAATTATAAAATGTTCACTGAATCTACAATCAAACTTGTATATTTTTGTTTGCCAAATATCAATGAAAAGAAAATTAGACTACACATCTCCTAGATCAATACATGGGTCAATATTATTAACGCTTGTTTTAGTTGGAGTGACCGAAACCTCTTCGATTCACCGACCATGGTCATGAGTCACGACAAAGATCACTTCATGACCCCTGACGAAACCATCAACACATAATTTTCAAGAAAGATGGCTAGGCGATGTCTCTTCACTAGTAACTAGACAATTGTTGCAGATGAGGCTAGAGAGAAAGAAAGGAAGAGAGAGAAACAATGGCAGTGTTCATGAGGACATCGAGTATTTTTCTTTTTCTCGGGTTCTCCCTCCTTCTTGATCCTTCATGATCGATCCTTTTCTTTATTTTTCTCATTCATTCAGTTTACTAATTTCGGCTAACAAATCAATGGCTCCTGATTTACAGCCTATTTATAATCTTCTAATTCTCAGTTAACTGTTCATCGGCTACCGGCTCGAGCCGCGCCGACATAGTCAAATGATGATTTTACCCTTTGTCTGTTGGCTTAATTGCAATTTGCTGTTGGTATAAAACGTGCAGGCTGCTGACTGACGCGATCATGTTTCTGTCCCTTCGTTCTTGGCTGAGCTCTGTGTTTCTGTTGTTGATAGAGTGAAAGAGAGGGAGAGAATTGTGGAGAATAGGTTCTGCATGTCCTGATCCTGTTTGTTTTCCTTCGATTTAGGCTTTGTTTGCTGCTTGCATATAACTGATTGGAGGTTTCGGTGATGCAGGAGTTTACGGTTGTGAAATTGTGTTTGTCAGAGGCCTGGGTGTATGTGATTTGTGAGACTGTTGCTTAGTGGTACTTCACCAAAGGAGACTCAACTCCAAAGCGGGTTATCAGAAGTTCTTTAAGGTGAGTTATCTATTGCTGCATTCTTCCTTTTTTTTTTTTTTTTTTAGTTTGGAGATGGTTTTTGTGGTGTTCTGAATTGGGTTTGTGGGCTTTTAGTTTCAGAATCGCAATTCTCTCATTTTCCTTTGAGTATTTGGGTTTCCTATGTTTGCATGCCTTTTGGCATCATTGAGTCTTTTGAGTTTCTGGGTTTTCTGGCAATTTTTTGATTAAAGCAAAGGATCCGGTTGAGCACTCAGATGTCTTTGAGATTTTGAGCTTCAGGTAAATTTCTATTTGGTTGATTTGTTTTGGGTTTCGGTGCATGTAATTTTCGGTTGAGCATGTGAAGGTGGGTTTGCATTTGGCCTGTGTTTGCACCGCTTAATTGGAATGTTTGAAGTGGTTTCGGTGGGAATGTTTGGCCTTCAACAGAGAGGAAAGCAACAAATTGTTTCATGCATGTGGTAGTATATATCTGAGGACTTGATTATGGTTTATGGTTTTTTCTTTGTTGAAATTTCTGCGCTATCGGATATGAATTTTTTCTTTTTATGGTTTATGTTTGTTTTCAATTTGTCAACTTTTAAATCTACTGTTGGGGTGGTTTTCTGATTTGGTTTGTTGGCTATTTGGGATTCGTAGGGGTGATTCGAGCTCTGACATTTGTGCATAGTTAGGAGGTCTGAGTTTTTGATTTGGTTGTGTGGATACTAAGGTATGTTATTGAGGTTCATCTCTTTTCTTAATTTGTATGAGCTATTTTTTTATGGTGGTGAGGAGAAGCATGATCTTTTATGGAATGGTTGATTGGCATGTTGCAAAAAAGGTCTTTTTGTTCAGAAGTATATATCAAAACAAATCAATGTAATTGAAATTTTTTTTTTTGTTTTATTTATTTATTTATTTTTTTTTTATAGTGTGAGGTTCTGCAAGTATGGTTGGTTAAGATGGCTGCTATGGGGTTGGTATTGTGGGAAGTAGATACTCAGGGTCTTCTTTGTTTACTGGATTAGTTTGTTGCTTCGAATGGTTTGGTTGCAGTTTATAACTGTTATTTTCTATCAAATCTGCAGTTTTGATGTTTGAATGCTCAGCATTACAGATTAGCTTAGAGAGAGCTTGGACAACAACTTCAACTGTTATTTGGTAAGTTTATTGTTCTTTTTTTTTTTCTGGTGAGATCTATGTTTATTGTCACAGTATGCCATTGAATGAACTTGGTATTGTCACAAAGTCCATGATGCATGTCATCCATTTTTCATTCTCTAGGTCCTTATTAAGTTGAGTCTGCATTAAATAAATAATGGTTTAGAAGATGATAAGGAAAACAAGATACTCTCATGTTACTTGCTGGTCATTGAGTTTTTGAGATTACTGTTTACATTCTTGATGGTGTAGTTTGTAACTCGGCTAAAATAAGTGTACCATCTAAATTTCATTCCATTAAGTCTCGAGCTATTTTTCTGAGTTTAAAGTTTCAAAAGAGCATAGAACAATAAATATGATGTGGTTGCAAGCTTATGGGAGCTTAACAATGAAAGTGAATAAGAGTAGAAGCATTGCTGGAAACTCAAGTCAAGGCCAGGTAATTGAAATACAAAAATTTACCATTTTTGGGTGTACTTCTAAAGTTTCAAAAGGCCAGGTAATTGCTGGAAAGTTGGTTCAGCTCTAGAATTCATGTGTCGCTTTTTAGCTGTAAACCAAAACTCTTACCTTGGGTTGCATAACTGGGTAGTACTATGGGATCATGCAGAAAGAGCAAAAATATCAATGGTCATGCTTTCCTATATTCTTCTAGATCCTATACTTACTAATGGAATTGATGTATTAGCAATTGCTTTTTTCCTCTCTGTTACTAATGGAATTGTCGGTTTCTGTTTTTTTACTTGAATCTTATTTGATTATGTTATTGATAGGTGGGATCTGATTTTTGTATAGCTGATTGTTTGCATTTGCTAGGGATGTAAATGGACGGGAATGGGAGGTGGCAGTATTGCTTTTTCCTCTAAGTTTTGAACTGTTGTTCTTTGTTTTCGTTGTAGCTCCTAATTGAAATTGGTGTCAAGAAAAACCCTTTCATGTATAGTAATCACTTGATTATTGTTCCACTTTATCCCTGCCAGATAGGAATTTTGAATATTTTGACTACAAATACAGTATAAAATAGACAGATAACAAAAGAATATAAAGTTGGAAGTCATGACCCTTTTCAATATGTTGAAAGCCTCATTGGTTCCGTTTTCAATATAAAGGTTCCTCTAATTTTTTGACTGTTCTTCTTTGTTTTCGTTGGATTTCTCATTTATCACACCAAGATATGTACCTTTATGTATTAGTGAATTATTATATGAAGAACAAACATCAATCAAACTCTAATCCCATTGGTTAGATACAAATCTATGCCTCTTTTAACACAATCAAACATAATTGAATATCCGTATGTGCTGTCTATAGATCATGGGAAGATGTACATGAACCTCAGTAGTCATTTATTTATAATTTAGATAGATTCAGTGAATGCTGGTACTACATGGTTTTGACCTTCACAATTAATTAATCAGATGATTTCAAACAGAATATTGTGATGATCACACGTTGTATTCATGTGTCTCTCATTTCTGTAAACGTTGAAATTGTTGTTTAGTTTGTTCTGTGTTAAATCATGGCATAGAAATATCGAATCATTTTGTATTCATGATTGGTATGGTTATTTTTTATGTGTTCTTGGGTGGTTTTGTTTGAGTACGATCACATTTGATGTTTTTATTTTGGGTAATTTGAGAACTTTGGCTTTCAGGTTTTTGGAACCAATTTTTTTTTTTCCAGCATTGTTTTATGTTTGGTTCCAAATGCAACATTTTGTTGTTTCTTCCCTGCAGGGATATATATTTTCACACAACAGCTGACCTTTAAAAGATTAGGTAATCAAGTTAACTCTTTTTCCTTTTGATGAACTAAAGTTTGGCTTCCTATATATGATGTAATAAACTCAGTTGTTTTTGGCATTTCAATTTTGCGATTTCTGAAGCTGTTTTAACAGCATTTGTAATATATATTTGAATCTTACCAGAACATCTATATTAATGGTAATGGTAGCTCCTGATATGGAGCATGAATCGATATATTTTTGAGAAGCTGTTTTAACAGCAGTTGTTTTATAGATATGAACTAAATTTTCTATCTTTCAAAACTTGCACAGTCCGTTCCAAAACCCACAGCAACACGTGGGCATGTATGCTAGTATTTCTTTAAAACCATGTTTGGATAGACTATCATATTAAAATTTTATTATTCTTATTTATTAAGGGAAAAAAAACCGGATTATTACACAAATGCCTCTATCACTCTCAAAATCCATTGAGATAATGAGAAACCATTTTCTTGTGGCCTCATAATCTTTCTTATGTGATAAATATATTCTTCGTCAATAGGACTTGTTACTAACAATATGCAAGCATTTTAAAATATAATTTACTTTTAAAATGTCTCGGCTATTACAAGTCCACCTCCCACTTAAAAAATTTCTCCTCACCATTTAGAACAGTGTTTGATAATCCGAACTCTAAGCGTAGCTCCTACTGCAAATTAATACTAGTTAGTCATTATTAATAATAGCTAGTAATGACTAACTATTTGTCATCATAAGTCTTGGCACAAATTGTTTTTGCAAACCCATCTAATTTATTGACTTTTCACGCAACTTTCTCGTTAATTGTACATTTCACGGGAATATAATAATTACACCGTTGTAAGTAGTAACGACTAACAATATGCAAGCATTTTAAAATATAATTTACTTTTAAAATGTCTCGGCTATTACAAATCCACCTCTCCCTTAAAAAATTTCTCCTCACAATTTAGAATAGTGTTTGATAATCCGAACTCTAAGCGTAGCTCCTACTACAAATTAATAATAGCTAGTAACGACTTCAAACCCATCTAATTTATTGACTTTCCGTGCAACTTTCTCATTAATTGTACATTTCACCAAAACATAATAATTACACCGTTGTAGGTAGTAAGAACAAACTTAATGTTTATTATTTCTTAGGTAATTAAATATTTAATTCACCAAAAGGAGTCAATGAAAGTGGCAATACTTGATGGAAAGCTTCGCCTATGTGTTCTACATATCTAGAGGTTGAGATCTAACAATATAATTGTTGTAATATTTATACAATTAGTATTATGTCATCATATATAAGTTTTGATAGGAAAGTGTTTCAAGCCACCGAAATTCGTGACTTACCTCGTAATTTCTCGTTGTACATTTCACAAGAAGGTAATGATTACATCATTGCAGGTAGTAGCAACAAACTTAATGTTTATTATATCACAAGTAATTAAATCCACCAAAGTGAAAGTCAATGCAAATGGCAATACTTGATGGAAAACTTGGTATAATAGTTCTACATGTCTAGAGGTTGAGTTCTAACAATAAAATCATTGTAATTTTTGATATGATTAGTGAATGACTAACTATTAATGACTAACTATTTTGTCATCAGAAGTTTTGATAGGAAAGTTTTTCAAACGACACAACCACCAAATTGCTTGACTTTCCTTGCAACTTTCTCGTTAATTCTATATTTCAGGAGAAGCTAGTGTTAACATCATTGAAGGTAGCAGCAGCAAACTTAATTATTATTTCGCAGGTGAATAAATCCACCAAAGTGAAAGTCAATGCAAGTCACAATACTTGATGCAACGCTCGGTTATCTGTTCTACATGTCTACAGTTCACTTCTAACAATACAATCGTCGGAATTTTTTGTATGTACAATTAGTGAATGACTAACTGTTTTGTCATCCCAAGTGTTGGTAGGAAATTTTTCAAACCCATCAAATTTCTTGTTTTTTCGTCACAGAAGTAAACTTTTAGCTGAATAACTTTATTGTTAATTGTACATTTCTCGAGAAGGTAATGATTATATCGTTGTAGGTAGTGGCAACATACTTTGCTATTATTTCGTAGGTAATTAAATCTATCGAAATGAAAATCAATGCAATTGGCAATACTTGATGGAATGCTTGATTTATGTGTTCTAGTACATGTCTACAGGTTGAGCCCAACAATGCTTTTGCTTCTTTTTCTTTTCCCTTTCCAAAATATGTCTACAATAAATACAATAATTGTAAAATTTTATATACAATACTTTCATCTAAATATCTTAATTGAATTTTCGCACCAAACTTATAATATTGTAAGTCATCGATCCATGTTTGTAGAAATGATTGCTTGGTTAATTAATGTAACTTTTTATTTTTTTAATCGAGATCACACGGTTCCTTAAAGGTTTTCTATGCCCAAAAACTAATCTGTGCCAATAGATCATATATCAGAATACTTCCCCCCTTCTCCCAAATCAATAATAGATTGAGATTTAACTTCAATCTGCGTTGGCGGGATTAGAACCTGAGTGTAGGAGTTTCACACCTGGAGATTCTTACTAACTCGATCACCCGTGGTGGCTAAATCAATGCAACTCTAGTTCATCTCTATACTAATTCTTTATATGTTAATTCAATAATCCCGATGACTTCTTTTCACTCCCCAATTTGATTGCGTCCACTTCGTTCTCCCTTTTAAAGAATAGTAATTAAACATAATACGAAAGTTTCTTCTGATCTCAGTAAACATAGTTAGTCATTAATTATTCATCGTTATATGTTGGTAGAGAGATAGAGCTAATTAAATGAGCTTGTTTTGAGAGATAGAGCTAATTAACAATAAAGAATGGCCCCAGAAAATACCATAAAGCTAGGCAAGAAAAAGACAAGCAGAGGGTTGTTAAAGATGCAATAACCATTTCTTAACTTTCACTATGTCATGGTGTGCCCCATCTATACGACATAAAGCACTGAAAATTTGGAGCACTGAACTCAGAATTGTTTACCAGAGTTTCTTACAATGACTTGCTGCTCTTAGTGGTCACCATCGTTAGATCAGGAAGACTATACTTGAGCGACGACCAGTACAGTAGTTGTCTGATCGATCGAGAATCGGTCTTGTGTGCTCCTCCTGTTCATATTAAGTGTCCTTCTCCATCTCGTAACCAATGGTTCAATCAGTTGAAACTAATTTGCCTTGACTAATCGAAAAAAGCTCGCATGTTACGGTATGTATTAGCATGAAACATTCCTCTGCCGCTTTTCTTTTATTCCCAGAGACTGAAAGACGACGAAGGAATTACTCCCAGATTTGAAGTAGGTTTGGATAAAATCCATGTATGAACTAATACAGGAAGTCTTCGTACGTACGTACTTACTGATGCGTAATGGGTTTGTTTGATTTCTGGGAAATAAATAATGAAGGACTTGGGTGGGTGCGCATTGAGCAACTGCTTGTGAGTCAAGTCATCAACAAAGTCTCGGAGCAATTTCCGCGTGGCGCCGAAATTGTAATAGAAATTTTTGCAGAGGAATTGATTATGATGACGTGAGAGAGAAAGCAATTGGTGACGTTATAAAAAGGGAAAGGAATAGTGTGAGTAAGGAAAAGGTTTTATATATGTTGGGCGAATTTCTATCATAAGATTCAAAGTTTTAGTCCTAATGTTCGGATTAAGAAAGTAACATAGTTGGCTACATACAAATTTTCAAATCAAGGTTATGAACGTCAACGAATTCAAATAAATTTTTGATTGTGAAAACGTTTCTAGAAATATAGTGTTAAAAAATTATCGTGAAAAATGAGATAAAAATGAATTATTTCACGCTCATTTTTCACGATAATTTTGTACCATAACTCAAGCTTTCTTAGACCATAGGTCATTTTGATAACAATACACTAAACCTTATATGAGATAAAGACTTGCCATTGTTTTTTCCTTTTGTCCTTATCTCCTATGGATATGTCATCTTCCAGTTATTTTTGTCTTGACCAAAAAGGGTTCGTCGCTGGTCCTCATGTTCATGATCAATTTCCTGGGCGACAATTGTAAATACAAGTCATATTGCATGGTCAATTTCAAAACTTGAAAATCAATTCCAAAGCTTGTAACATCACCGCGTAAACTAGAAAGTATGCTAGTCAGCCGCGATTGATGAATATAATATTGATACCCTTTTTCGCAATGAGATTAAAACTCCTCTTCCATGTTGCATTTGTTTTCTTCTTTTGTGTTCCCAGGTGTATTGACTATTTTACAAAGCGTGTGTTATTTTTTCTGAAAGATGGTAGAACTTCATTGATCATGTTAGATGATTACAGTCATAGATAAGTGTATCCAACACAGATGTTGGAGCATGGTTTTACCAAATACTGTCCATATTGGAGTCATAAGCTAAACTAGCAAGTCTGTGAGCAACATAGATGGTGTTTCTAGGAGTGTAAGCAACTTTCGATCGTGAAATAGTCTTCAAACATGCTTGAATATCAAAGATATATCAAGCTTCTGTGTTCTGAAAGATCCAATTTGTTGGCTGAAATGGCTTGCACTGCTAGCAGACAGTCACTTTCCAAATCAACATTAGTAACATGCAGCTGCTGAAGTAACAAACAAAGCACGTGTTATAGATACTCAAAAGTCTATATTACCGTGCAAGTGCATCATTTACAATGATATGGAATTTAATTTTCCATTTCTTCTCAATACTTTGCTTAGAACATCTTTAGCAAAGTTATTATAGCTAACCATTTAAAAATAATTTATCCAACAATATTACTTAAAATTTATCTATATTTGAACATATCTTTATTTCTAATTGGTTAATAAAAAAGAAATTATTGTAACCAGAAGAAGAAGTTATTGCATTTTCAACATTAAAGAAAATAATTGATGTAATATTGGCTATTGTTGTTACTATTCTCTCTTTTCAGTACATGAATAGGTGATGGAAACTTGAAATTCAGGGATTCCCTAAATTAGGGAATGAGATAGGAGAATTGTTGGAGTTGATATTTTCGAAAACCCCTTTTATTTTTTTGGTACTAGGGGATATGTTGGAGATGCTCTTATATTTTTATTTATTTTTTTGAAACAAGGGGTGGTGACAATCTATTAATGAAGGTAGAGAGAGGCGTACAATACACAGTAACCCACCCCCATTGGGCTTGTCAAAATCGAGTAACTGTCTAGAAACCCTAGAGAGAGAACTAGAAACCCCAAGTAAAGACGCCTTAGACAACTGTGTAATTCAAGTAACCAAGTAACTTAACACTGCTAGAGTTCGAGCCGACTAGATCAAATTCAAACCTGTGATTTATTCTCGACACACAGGACCACCCCACACAGAGGGGGATTCCCTGAGATGCCTACGAAGCCTAAAAGCCTGAAGTTAAAAACCTAAACTGCAGACCCAGAAGACGCGCTCATGTTATTTCTTTTTCTCTTAAATAATCAAATAGTTTCTTTTTTGTAGCTTTTGTTTCATTCTTCTCCCGTTTGAATCAAAATTTTCTGTTGCCAATAACACTCTTTCGAACATTTGAACAAACTTCTTGCACTTACCTTTTTTTTCTTAATAAAAAAATATAGATTTATTGAAAATGAGGTCAAGGCCTTCTTCTTGTTTTTTTTTTTTGGTATGCCCTAGCAAAGGGAAGATTTTATTAAGGTAATATAAAGAAAAATAAAAGTATCGGAAAAACTCCAGAGATGAAAATCAAACTCTCAAACAAAACAATTGTCAGAAATCAAATAAAATGCAAAGCATAATCAATGGAAATTAAAAGAAATTTCCAACGAAGCTCTAGAGTAATGAAAGATTACTGTATGTATGCTATTGTTGGAAGGATAGTGATCGACCTTGCAAGCTCATTGGAAAACTTCTTAGCTTGAGAATTTTCTATTTCATTTAATTTCTTCTTTGGTTATTTAGGGTTGAACTTCTTAAACTCATCACTGTTAAATGCTTCATAGTCACTTTCTCAAGCTTCACTGACAAACTATACTTCACGTTTTCTCCGCAATTTTTTGGGATGAGTCTTTTGGAGAGTCTGAAGAAAATTCTCATATTCTAAAATTTTACTTTACCTTCATCAAACCAAGAACTAGGTGAATTGATATCAGATCGAGCACATAGATGATATCAAGGCCTATAACCCACCTCAGTGGGAGCGACAAAAAATCCATTAAGGACACATAATCACCTACCACCATGTCTAGTTTTAGTTGAGCAATTTCACTTATTTTGGTATATGTGTAATTTGCATTAGCTAAGTCTAAATTCAAATACCTTATGTCGTGACATATATCCCCAATTCTTCTTCCATGCCAATAACGCGAGGCACGTGCCTTTCCGCAGAGACTGACTGAAGGTCTGAGGCTTGCCATAGCACAGTATTTCCCCTAGTGAGTAAACCTGACCTAACGCGGCCTTGTAGACCACATTTTTCATTTCCCTTATTCCAACGGCTCAGATCTCTCTAGGAAGTAACATCGTACCTTCCATTTTCCCACGTGGATAAATCAAATCCTCCCACTTATAAAATGCTCCCAACTCACTTGACCTCACCGGAAAAAACATATCCTTTGCTTTCATCCAAAACAAGCTTCAAGCTCTCTCTCTCTCTCTCTATCTCTCTCTCTCTCTCTATCACCATGGACAACATTGGTGATGAATACAAGCATTACTGGGAAACCAACATGTTCCTCCAAACCGAAGAGCTCGACAGGTATCCCACAAAGCTTAGAAAAAGAAAAGAGCATTAGCAAGAATTATTTTTAAGTTTGTTGTACTTGCAAGGGCTTAGTTTCCTGACCGCCAATTTTTCTGGTCGTGGCAGTTGGGGATTGGATGAGGCGTTTTCTGGGTACTATGATTCGAGCTCGCCGGACGGAGCAGCGTCGTCCATGGCCTCCAAGAACATTGTTTCAGAGAGGAACAGGAGGAAGAAGCTCAATGAGAGGCTCTTTGCTCTTAGAGCAGTGGTCCCCAACATTAGCAAGGTGATCTAATTAATTAAGTAAACCATATACTTGGTTTAATTATTGCTGGTGATCACTTTGTATATACTAACAAAAGGGTGGTTAGTGCTAACAAATCTGCACCACTGGTTCTAATTCTTTAAGGAAAAGATGGGAGTGTTTGATGGTTTTGGGGCGTTTGTTTGTTTGTTTGTTTTTTTTTTTTTTGAATTGATTTGGTTTGTTCGGTTTGGACAGATGGATAAGGCTTCTATAATCAAAGACGCCATTGACTACATCCAAGAGCTTCATGATCAAGAAAGAAGAATTCAAGCGGAGATCATGGAGTTGGAATCTGGAAAATCGAAGAAGGGTGTTATGGGTAGTTCAGATTTCGAACAAGAGCTTCCGGTCTTGTTGAGATCGAAGAAGAAGAAAATCGAGCAGCTCTATGATTCTGGAGGATCAAGAACTTCCTCCATCGAAGTCCTTGAAGTAAGTCAATCAACCCATCTCAGTCTTCATTAATTATTTTTTATTGACAGTTAACTAACACAGTATACATATATTAAAAGAATGTAACTATGGATCATTTATCAATAATGAATATGGGGTCGGTGTTTGCGGTTTACAGCTTAGGGTTACATACATGGGGGAGAAGACAGTGGTGGTGAGCTTGACATGTAGTAAGAGAACAGACACAATGGTGAAACTGTGCGAAGTCTTTGAGTCCCTTAAGCTCAAAATCATTACAGCCAATATCACTGCTTTTTCTGGGAGGGTATTGAAAACAGTCTTCATTGAGGTAAGTACTATGCCTTTATACTCTTTTTAATCACCAATTGGAGCAAGGTATTCTTACTTATCCTTAAATAAAGTGTTGGGTTTTTGGGTGGCACCTGAAAATGTGGAAAAGGACTAATTCCACATATATAGCCATATAGGCACCAAGCCAGACTTGCATTTTTGAAACATGTGATTGGTACGGTCCAACAAGAGGTGCCCCATGGTCTTTGTGTTGTATGTGATAGTGATTGAGCTGAGTTAAAAGTAATTACTAGGGGTTTGAGCTTTGGTACAGGCTACCACTTTTGGGTTCTGATAGGCTTTAATTTCAAATCGATAGCTAGTTAATAATGATTATATGCGTCCATATTGGAAGATTGATTTTACAACCATAGCTAAATGTTTGCATCATCATAATTCGATTATATATGTCGGTACGTTTTAGATGACTTGTTTGATTATTATAAAATTTGTGTGGTCGTGAGAGAGAGAGAGAGAGGTTAACCATACTTTTTCTTCGTTTTACGGTGATTTTTGATAGAGTAGACGTAATCGTAACATGTAGGTAAATTCAAACAACAAAAGATAAACAATCAATGAAGAAATCAATTTCAATACATAAAGAGTAAGTGGTAAACCATATTTTTTTCTCGTTCTACGGTGATTCTTGATAGAATAAACTTAATCGTAACACGTAAGTAAATTCATACAACGAAAGATAAACAATCAATGAAGAAATCAATTTCAATACACAGAGCAAGCTATATTTAGTTAAATAGGAGGGTACATCAGTGCTTGTTTAATTTGCACGCACAAAGACTACATGGGCATGATTAAGCACAATGGTTATATGTAATTTGATTAAAACAATAATAGAGGAGATCGAATTAGATAGAATTTGGGGTCCACGAGCACAAGATAGAGAGCACCTTTAAAAAAGTGAGTGTTATCATCTCCATTATGTGATACAACTATTAGGGCAATCATGATTGGTGCAATCCAGAGTGTCCAGAATAAAACCAATCGATGAACAAAAGTGACAGATGAAAAACGACCCCATTTGGATTTCCACTTTAACATGTCTTTCCTTTTCCCTCCAGATAAAATGGGGTACTTGCTGCTAACTCTCAGCCTTTCAATCAAATTCACTTTATACATTGCTTCTTCTCTTTGTTATGCTCCTTCTCCATTATTCTTGATCAATTTAGTCCACCCAAAAACATAACAGACTTACTGATTTTCTTAACTTCATATATATCATGATACAGTGAAGAATCGAATATTATATACATAGAAGACACATACGATACTCTTTTTTTTTTTTTTTTTTTGAGAATACACATACATACTCTTGAAAAATGTTATTCGCGCTAAGTTCTGTAGCTTCAAATTATTTCTGATGTCATAGATATTTATCGTTCATGATGTTGATGTTGAAACAAGCGTAGAATTGTGATTCAATGTCACCCAAACACTGCAATAAATTGGACCATACAGTGTTCAGTGTTGAGATATTTAGGTCAATGGTTTTCCAAGAAACATGTTTCCCATATGCGTAAAAGCTTATTTCCATGAAAATCCTAGCTACAAACAAAATTTGGATATATAGTTGAAAGAAACCCAAAATCAGAATCATGGTAACCTTTTCCCTTTTCTGGTGTATGGATATTGCAATTTATTTTTCTTCGCTTATTGTTCCGTTACTGTTTTTGTCTTCTGGCCTGCAAAAGCATTAACACACAACCAGACAATCTTCACGTGTTAAATTTTTTCTTCTAATCTCAACTCCCAGTGTTTCATTCTTGTTTTTATTCATATTTCAACTATTTGAAATGGCTGGGTACAAATATAATAAAACACGCTTTGCATAATCTATGGTTCTGCTCGATGAGGTGATATATTATCTTTGAAATATGTCATAGTTTATACAAGACAAAATATTTGATCAGATATTTCCACATATATATAATTGAATATTTTTTGAAGTCACTGATAGGGCTAGCTAAGATCTAGAGACAACACCAGTATCCTTTCAGGTGCATAATCATCATGTACTCTGAATAGAATTTGTGGTCATTGCTTTCAATTATTGATTTGGCAAAAGCAAATCAAGGTTTACGTCATAAAATCTTGTGTTGTTATACAATTGCCGGACTTTTAGTTAATTAATTCATAGTCATATAACATAATTCATAACACCTTTCAAAAAACAAACATAATTCATAAGAATACTCCACCTCGATCTCATACCTATATATGATGCAAAGTCACTTATTACTTTTGGACGTATTTTGTAGGCAGATGAAGAAGAGAAGGATCATTTGAAGGTAAAAATTGAAACAGCCATTGCAGCACTGAATGACCCACAAAGCCCTATGAGCATATAATGAGAGAACTGATTCAAGTCGATTCCATTTGTTCGGTTTTTCCTTGGTGCATGTTTTCTTGAAGGGCCTTGCTTTGGTTTTGGTTATGAGAAAATCAACAGTTTTTGTTCATGATGCATTTGCAATAAAGAAAAAATGTTTGAGACATAATTGGGATGTGGAATGTCACCTAATGTTTTTTTGAGGAGAAATGTCACCTAATGTTAATCTGAAAAGTCAATGGCATCGAAACTTTAATATCTCCCAAACCAGAAAATAATTTCTAAAACTAATAGTGAAAAATGAGAAACCCAACGCTTCAATTCCACGCCGCCAAGAATTGTCTACACACCATCCATTGCCAAACCTGATCTCATCATTATGAATTCTAGATTACCATGTTTCAAATATATCTAAACTTAAAAATCATGGACAAAATTTTCTCTTATCTAATCCATCTACAACAAGTTACACTATAAATCAAGAAATTTGGTTTCAATTAGATCTTGGTCATCTTGAACATAGAGCTCACGCAAATTGTGGGATGGTAAGGCAAGATGGAGTCCCCAATTTTATGGGGGATTACATCTATGCTAGCTACGGATTATCCATCATTGAGCCAAGACATCGTAGTGATCACAATATCCGTTGTAGATTATAACTTCAGGCAATGAACTGGCGAAGAACATAAATGAATTAATTAAGAAGATGAATATGATAATTTTACTTTCTTTTAGTGAAATAACACTAGCATAATTCTTGAAAAGAGAAGGTACACATAATGACTCACATCTAAGAGTGCGATACGCCTACTCGTATTAGATTTTCGAGCTTATAATTATCTGAAAACATTCATAAACTAATATTATAGCAGAAAATGTAAGACAAAATTCATTTGAAGTCTAAAAATTAGCCCTTATATTGGATGCAATTGAGATGTACTCTTTTTGGTAATTGCGGTCCAATGACTCAACTGGAGAAGTTTTAAATACACATCTCTAAGAATTTATTACACACTCCATACTCAAAAAGCCACCAATTTAATTTCTCATTATAATAATTTACTAAGTACACAACCCAAAATATCTAAAATACCCTTAATTTTTAAGACCATGAAATATCCTATTATTTGACTATATTAAGGCTACTATTTAATATGATTGGTGTATAATAGTATATTTGTTTAAGAGAAAACAAATTCGAAAGAATGTAGATAATTTCATTGAAAACAGTGATATTTTTTATATAGAGGATTACATGTACAATATCTTTGAGTACAAAGCATCCTAATCAAATATGGATTAAGAGATCTAGAACATTCTATCCCTATTACAACTAGAACAAGTAATCATGTTTGGGCCAGACACACATAAATCGGGTTTCCTTCAACACTTCTCCTTGTGCAGTCAAATTATTGGTGCTCCTCAAATTGCCTTATTAAAAACCTTGTCAAGTAACAAAAACCCAATGAAATAAAAATAATCTCTGTCAAAAGGAAAAAATAGTACAACATTTTCTTCACATTTCGAGATCAAGTATGTAGATATCGAATCCTCACCCTAATGTCGGATTATTGTGGCTTGTAGTAAAATGCATTGACAAAAAAGTAATGGTTTTTTTATTTTTTTTATTTTTTTTATTTTTTAAATCAAGGATTAGGCGATATTAGCTCATCTGCAATAGCTGATTTGGGGCGTCAAGCACCCACCCGCACTCCCGAAGGAGAGGGGGCCATTACAACCGGGAACCCACCGCCCATCCCTTCATTTATTTAATAAATTAAAAGGAAAATACAAATAGAAAGGGGGACCAAACTAAAACCTTTCCAATCAGAAGAAAAGTGAGAAAAAGCAAACAAAACATTAACTAAATCTATACTCTGGAAGACCAGAGAGGTTTCTGCCATAAGAAGCGGCTACAAAAGAAGGACAATTATCCCACCAATGAGTGCATTGTCCACTCCATAATTAGCTAGCTTGTTTGTTGGTTGATTGCCTTCGTGGTAAATATGTGAGAAACGAATCACCATCAAAGACAATAAAGTACAACAGTTATGCCAGAAGACTGCTAATTTCCAAGGTATCACTGAAAACGAAGTTGAAGATAAAAAATGAATGGCTAGTGAGGAATCACATTCAATCCAAAGTCGTCGCCAACCCATTTTCCAAGCAATGTCCACCGCATAACAAATGGCATAGAGCTCAGCCTTAAGAGCCGTGGCCACTCTAAGTAAATTGCAAAGCAACCAAGAGAGATACCCAAATGATTTCTAAAAATCCCCCCCGAGCCTGCAAGACCAGGGGAACCCCTAGCTACCCCATCAGTGTTCACTTTCACCTCATGAGAAAGTGGAGTCAACCGGTTAATCTCTGTGACTTTTGGTGCACAAGGTAACATACCAGGAACTCCAATTGAACGAAGTACACATAGTTCCTCTGCCGTGTTATGCATGATACCTTTGCCAAGTGAATTAATATCACCAAGTTGAGAAATCACATCCCGTGCAACAGAAGAAGTAGATATAATAATATCCCTAAAGCGAGAAGCATTCCGTGCAAACCAAATTCCATACACAACGGCTCCCAGCATTCCCCACCATAAAATACGTAACTGAGAACTAAAATCATGTTGGATGGGATAGAGAAACATAGCATCCATGTCTCCAAAATTTTGTGAGACCCGACATAAACTTAGTAAAATTCCCCAAATATGCTTCACAAAGGAACAATGAATGAAGAGATGGGAGGTAGACTCACAGCTATGATGCAAAGTGAGCATAGAGATGCCCGGTTAAATCCACGAAATTGCAGTAAATCATCAGTTAAAAATTTACCATGGAGAAGCTTCCAAAGTGTGACTGAGTAACGAGGTCGATAACTTGAGTGCCAAACAAATTTAGACCAGCTAACTGTAGGAAATTTGCTCCGTTTCATCTCATAGGCTACTGCCTCCGAAAAAGCACCATTATTTGTAGAGCACCATACCCGTTTATCCTCAAACCCAACTGAATTTAGGAGTATAATTTTCTCAATAGATAGCTTGATTGTAGCCCAATTAGCCAATAAAATATTAGGCAACAACCAAGACCCATTAATAATAAAATCTGAAACTTTAGAGGACAGATGGACATTAATCGAAGGGGGTAGCTGCAGCTGCGTTATAATTGGAATATCTAGCCAACGGTCAAGCCAAAAGTTTACTTTCTTGCCCGTGCCAATTAACCATTTGGATTCCTTAAGAATGTCATTAAAGAGTGGCTTGAAACCTGGCCAAATAGAATATTTCTTATAATATAAGAACAAGGTCTTCCCAGACTATTAACAAAACGACCACGAAAGAAGTACGATGCTTTAGAGGAATTGGTAAGAACATCCCAGAACTTTTTCATGAGGAAAGCCTTGTTCAAAATTGGCAAATGCTTTATACCCAGTCCACCCTCATCCTTTGGTGCACAACATTTCTTCCATGCAACAGTTGAGTAACCACGAGTAAGAACATCACCATTCCAAATGAAGTTTCTAGACGAATTCCTTAACTGAGACAAGGTGGAAGACAGCCAAGCATAAACCGCAAAACTGTGTGAAAAGCATGCTTGTTATAACTGAGTTAACTAATGTGATCCTGCCAGCCATGGAAAGAGTGGAACCTCGCCATTGAGAGAAACGAGCTTTTACCTTATCTGCTAATCCTTGAAAATAAATCCTCTTAGGACTACCTTGGAATATGGCGACACCCAAATAAGTGAAAGGCAGCTTGGCTGGACGAATCTTCAGACAAGAATAAATTAGAGGAAGATGAGCTAAAGCTGACTTTCCAAGAAAAATATTTGATTTTTCTCTACTCAACTGCTGCCCAGAGTTAATACCATACTCTTCAATGAAATCCCATAGATTATGCAGACTCTTCTTATCACTTTTACAAAAAATCATTATGTCATCTGTTAGTGTGAGTCATCGTTCCCTATTAGGAATAGACTACAAGGGAATATATTGTTGTAACTACTTACCTTGTATATGTTGTGTAGTACAGTAGTACACAATAGTTGTAGTACGATTGTAATCTGTTTATATACACCACAGAATGGGTGTAATACATATCAGAAAATTCATTCTCTCAATCTTGTCTTATTTTGACTTGGTATCAGAGCGAAGATCCGAAAAGGACTTTGTCTCTTTCTTTCAGTTTTTTCTCAATCAAGTAAAAACAATTGGGTTAAAAGCCAATTCTTTGGTCAGGCTCTGAAACGACGTCGTTCAGACGTCCTCTTCATCTTGTTTGCTCGACTTCGTCTTCAGCAACAGACAGATCGCCCAGACCGGCCTCGTCTTGTGTCCCAGACCGCTTTCGTCTGCCTCCGACATCAGATTGGTCTTCGTCCGCCTTCGTTTGCCTCAGATCGTCGAATCCCTTCAGTCGACGTCCACGATTGTGACCTCGACTCAGTCCGGCGTCGCTCCGCTTCCGGTCGTCCCTCACCGCTTTCGTCTGCCTCTGACATCAGATTGGTCTTCGTCCGCCTTCGTTTGCCTCAGATCGTCGAATCCCTTCAGTCGACGTCCACGATTGTGACCTCGACTCAGTCCGGCGTCGCTCCGCTTCCGGTCGTCCCTCTCCCTCTGTCAGAACCAGCTAAACTCGGTAACCCGGTCAACTCAGTAACTCGGTAACCCAGTCAATTCGGTAACTCAGTCAACTTGACCAACTCGGTCAATCCCAACAGTTTTCAAAAAAAAAAAAAAAAAAAAAAAAAAAAAAATATATATATATATATATATATATATATATCGCTGCAATTGTTGGAATATCCTCTTTTTCCGCTGCATACTCTGTGATTTTTGCTACTGAATTGTTGTGATGGGTGGTGATCAAAGTGAAGGTCAAGGTTCTAAGACCAATGAGGTTCAGAAAGTTGAGGTCTCTGTTAAGAGCTCAGAAGGTGGTTCTTTTGGTGGTACCAAACTCACTGGTACCAATTTCCGAACATGGAAGAAGATTATGTCCGCTTATCTTCGCGGGATACACAGGATGGGACATGTGACAGCAACAATCAAGGTTCCTAGTGAAGATGACATCGAGGCCTATGCTAAGTGGGAAGATGATGATGGGTTAGTAATGTCTATTTTATTTAGAGCCATGACTGATGATGTGCTGCAGATGGTAGAGGAATGTGAAACTGCTGAGGCAATATGGAAGACGTTGGGAGATCTCTATACAAATGAGTCTGATTTTATACAGGTTCATGAACTGATGTGCAAAGCTGTAGGAATGCAACAGAATGGGCAACCAGTGTCAGTGTTTTGCACCAAACTGAAGAATGTATGGGCTGAAATTGATCAGAAGCGTCCTTGCAAGATCAAGAATCAGGAAGATCTTGTGTGGTACCAGAAGGAGAAGGAGCTAGAAAGGGTTCATGTCTTCCTGAGAGGGCTTGATGAGAAGCATAGCAGTGCCAAGGGAGAATTACTCAGAATGACAGACCCTCCTAGTTTGAACACAACTTTTACATACATCCGTAAGGATGAGTCTCAGCAGGAAAGTGTCAAACCTGCACAGGTTGAAGTATCTAGCCTAGCCATTCAGGCCAAGTCACCTGCACCTTTCATTCAGGCCAAGTCACCTGCACCTTTCCTTCAGCAACAGAGTTCAGCCCCACTTCATCAGCAAGGTTTCCCGCAAGGCTTCTCCAACCGTCCTAGTCCTCAATGCTCTTATTGCAACGATCTTGGGCATGTTCGGGAGACTTGTTGGAAGTTGAACCCACATCTTAAACCTAAAAAGCAAGGTTATCGTCTTAAGGGGAAAGCAGCTGCGGTTCACTTGGTCCAAGAACCAGATTTCTATGGAGTGGCTGGCCAAGATCATCATACAGCAGGTGGAGCTACCCCTACAGCCTCTATAGCTGGTCGAGGTAAAATTGGTATGGCTTTACAGATTTCTAACTTTGTTGGTTCTGATACATGGATTATTGATTCTGGTGCCTCCGATCATATGACTTATGACAAATCATATTTTACTGAATTGTCTTCCTCATCAGTGTCCTATGTAACCAATGCCAATGGTGAGGCTTTTCCTGTGTTAGGGTCAGGGTCAGTGCGTATTACTCCCACTTTAGAACTTCATAATGTGTTATATGTGCCTGACTTATCTCATCACTTGATATCTGTCCCACAATTGAACACTGAGTCTAAATGCTCTGTAACCTTTTATCCTATGTATGTGATTTTTCAGGATCTTCTCACCAGGGAGATAGTCGGTCAGGGGGTATCTGAGGGGCCGGTTGTTCCATCTGGATCAGACATACGCAGGAGAGAAACTAGGAGCACAGTCCCGAGTCGCTTTGACTTCGAATTCTGATAAGCTAAGTGAGATTTGGTTGTGACACCACCGTTTAGGGCATCCATCTTTTAGTCTTATGAAGAAAACCATGCCTACTCTGTTTATTGGTGTGGATGAGTCCGTTTTACATTGTGAAACATGTGTTTTGGCCAAGAGTCATCGTGCTACTTATTCCCCTAGTATTTCTAATAAAAGTGTTATCCCTTTTGAGTTGATTCATTCTGATGTTTGGGGACCTTCTAGAGAGCCTACTGTATCGGGTATGCGATATTTTGTGTTGTTTATTGATGATTGTACGAGATTGTCATGGGTTGCTCTTCTTAAAACCAAAGATGAAGTCTTCCCCGCTTTTCAAACCTTTCGTAATCTTGTTCAGACACAATATCATAGCACCATTAAAGTCCTTCGTTCTGACAATGGGGGGGAGTATGTTAACCATGTGTTCCAAGAGTTTTTTAAAACTAATGGGATTGTCCACCAAACCACGTGTCCGCAAACACCAGAACAGAATGGAGTGTCCGAAAGGAAAAACCGTCATTTACTTGATATGGCTCGTGCCCTTCTTTTTAGTGCTCATATGCCCAAGTATCTTTGGGGCGATGCTATACATGCTTCCCCTCATCTTATCAATCGTCTTCCATCCAGTGTCCTTCAGGGAAAAATTCCATTTGAGGTTCTCGCCTCTCATGTCTCCTTACCATCCTTTCACAATCTTCCAGCTCGTGTTTTTGGTTGTGTTGCCTTTGTCCATATACCAAAAAATCAGAGGTCTAAGTTGGATGCCCGGGCCCTTAAGTGTGTGTTTGTTGGCTACGGAGGTCATCAGAAGGGGTACAAGTGCTATCATCCACCCACCAGAAAGTATTATGTCACTATGGATGTTACTTTCTTTGAAGACATGAGTTATTTCCCCTCTTCAGATACAGCTCTTCAGGGGGAGAATTCATATTTTGAAGAGCTATATCATGGAGAGGGGGAATCAGAGGGAGAGGGAGAAGCCACACAGCCAGGAGGTATTTTGACAGATCCGGTTGAAACTATTAGCTCGCCGCCTCCAGCAGCAGAAGCACCAGTTCCCATCACTCAGAATGAGGTTGAAGACACAACTGCCCCTCCTGCCATCGCTTCTACCCCTGACCCACAACTTCCTGGTACTGAAGATAATCCATTTGAGGTATATCCATCCACTGATACTAGTAGTAGTGAGTCTAATGTTGAGCAATATGTGTTACCACATAGGACCACTCGAGGTCAATCAGCCAAAAGATATGAACCTACTCTTACTGCCAAATCAACATATCCAGTAGCCAACTATATGTCCACTAGGAGGTTGTCTAAGTCATATGCATCATTTGTGAATCAAATATCTGCTGTATCAGTACCTAACAAAGTGCAGGATGCATTGGGGGATCCAAAGTGGAGGAAGGCTATGGATGAAGAGATGGAGGCGTTGCAGAAGAACAGTACTTGGCAACTTGTGCCTCCACCACAAGGCAAGAAGGCTGTAGGCTGTCGTTGGGTGTTTACCGTGAAGCATAATGCAGATGGATCAGTGAATCGATACAAAGCACGACTTGCAGCAAAGGGATTTACTCAGACGTATGGTATAGACTATGATGAAATTTTTGCTCCTGTTGCCAAGATGAATACTATTCGGGTTCTGCTCTCGTTCGCTGCTAGTTTAAACTGGCCACTCCGACAGTTTGATGTCAAGAATGCATTTCTTCATGGAGAGTTAGTCGAGGAAGTATACATGAGCCTCCCACCAGGGTATGTAGTTGCTTCTCCTGGTGAGTTTGTATGCAAATTGAGAAAGTCTCTGTATGGTCTCAAACAGTCACCTCGTGCTTGGTTTGGAAGATTTTCACAGTTCATACGGAAGGTTGGTTATAAGCAGAGCAACTCAGACCATACCTTGTTTCTCAAACATCAACAGGGGAAGGTAACAACTCTAATTATCTATGTGGATGATATGGTAATCACGGGTAATGACACTGTTGAGATGGATAGACTGCAGAGACAGCTAGCTTCTGAGTTTGAGATGAAGGACTTGGGTGAGCTTAAGTACTTCTTAGGAATTGAGGTAGCCAGGGGGAGAGAAGGAATCTATCTGTGCCAAAGGAAGTATGTTTTTGACTTGCTGATAGAGACAGGTTTGTTAGATTGCAGACCTATTGACACTCCTATCGAGCAGAATCATGGTTTAGCTGAGTATCCAGATCAGGTACTTACTGATCGAGCTCACTATCAGAGGTTAGTTGGGCGCTTGATTTATTTGGCTCATACCAGACCAGACGTTGCGTATGCAGTGAGCGTGGTGAGTCAGTTCGTGCATAATCCGAGTGAGAGTCACATGGATGCTGTTATGCGAATTCTGAAGTACTTGAAGTCAGCTCCAGGTAGGGGAATACTATTTTCTAAGCACAACAACATTCTTGAGGTTTGTGGCTTCACAGATGCAGATTGGGCTGGAAATATCACAGACAGGAGGTCGACATCAGGTTACTTTACTTTTGTGGGAGGTAATTTGGTTACATGGAAGAGTAAGAAACAGAAAGTTGTGGCACGTTCTAGTGCTGAGGCCAAGTATAGAGGTATGGCTCATGGAGTGTGTGAATTGTTGTGGCTGAGAAATCTGTTACGTGATCTAGGTTTCATACTCACAAATTCCATGCAGTTGTATTGTGACAACAAGGCAGCTATTGACATATCACAGAATCCAGTACAACATGATCATACTAAGCATGTGGAGGTTGATCGTCACTTTATAAAGGAGAAGCTAGATGCCAAAATCATTAGCTTTCCTTTTGTTCCAATTGAAGAGCAACTTGCAGATGTACTTACCAAAGGAGTTTCCAGGAAGGCGTTTTATGACTCACTAAGCAAGTTGGGCATGGTTGATGTATATGCACCAACTTGAGGGGGAGTGTTAGTGTGAGTCATCGTTCCCTATTAGGAATAGACTACAAGGGAATATATTGTTGTAACTACTTACCTTGTATATGTTGTGTAGTACAGTAGTACACAATAGTTGTAGTACGATTGTAATCTGTTTATATACACCACAGAATGGGTGTAATACATATCAGAAAATTCATTCTCTCAATCTTGTCTTATTTTGACTTCATCTGCATAAAGAACATGACTAGGAGCTGATACTCCACGAGGAGAAGAAATAGAACGAACATTCTTAGAAGAAACAAAATTCGAAATCCCACGACTTAAAACCTCCTCTGCAAGGCAGAAGAGAAGAGGAGAAAAAGGGTCTCCTTGTCGAACTTCATGACTACAACTAAAGAAACCTGCAGGAGAGCCATTGAAGAGGATAGAAAGTCTAGCTGATTCCAAAATGTGTTTAATCCAAGTAATGAAAGTTCCATGGAAGCCAAAACAAGAAAGCACCTGACAAAGAAATCCCCAATGCAAAGTATCAAAAGCTTTAGCAACGTCCAGCTTAATGGCAACATTACCATCCTTGCATCGGTTGTCAATCAAGTTAATACATTCTGAAGTCAACATGATGCAATCAGAAATATTCCTGCCAGGAAGAAAAGCAAATTGATTTGGCAAGATGATTCTTGCCGCAATTGGTGATAATCGAGTAGCCAAAATACGAGTAATGATTTTGAAACTGAAGTTGGCCATGGCAATAGGTCTAAACTGGGCAATGTAATCAGCTTCTTGAACTTTGGTACTAAAGCCACAAAACTGCAATTTAAATTTGGGAGAATGTAACCTGTTTCAAAAAAGGAAGTAACCGCATGCACCACATCCAAGTGGATAATATCCCAGAAAGCCTGGTAAAAACTACCACTAAAACCATCCGGACCCGGAGCACTATCCGGATTCAGAGAGAAGACTGCAGTCCTAACTTCCTCCGCAGTCAGAATGGCCAAGAGAGAAATATTTTCATCAGTAGTAACCAAAGAAGGAATTAGCTGAGAGACTAACCCAGTATCCACTGATATGCTGTCATCCCAAAAGGCTAAGGAAAAATGATCCACTGCATGGGCACGAAGGGCTACAATATCCTGCTCAAGCTGCAAACCCACCTTCAAACCTGTGAAGCAATTCCGAGCACGGCGAATCTTTGCTAGTGTTTGAAAATAACCAGTGTTGCGGTCCCCATCCTTCACCCAACTTTCCCTAGCTTTAGTAGCCCAAAATTGATCTTGGACTATTAACGCCTCCGTCAGAGACTTCTGTGCCAAAACCTCTTGATCATGCAAAGCTTCTGTGAGACTACTCGAGGAAATTGCAGATTGCACTGCCTCAAGATCACTACGAGCAATCTCAACTGCAGTATTAACATTTCCAAAAACTTCCTTGTTCCACGCCTTCAGTAAGGGTTTAAGAAGCCTTACTTTTTGTTGCAAGACAAACATTGGGCAACCAACAAAAAAGTAATGGTTACATCAATATGAGAATTACATAAAATAATAAAAATTACATTCAAGATAACTAAAATTACAATTATTTTAAACCAAATTTACTACATTAACAACAAATTTACCACATTCATTTTACACTTTTACATATAGTTGAACCAAGTTATAATATTGACAATAAATTTGTAAAGAAATTTGTAATAAGGTGGCAAGAAGAGTAACTACCTCTAATAGGACTAGGATTACAGAAAAATGATTTACATTACCACAATGATAACAAATTTGTTGGCACATCTGCAAACGTGTGTATGACATACATATACATACGTACCGTAAAATTTTCAATCTTCCATTTCTTTTTTCTTTTCTTTCATCATGGTTTTGTTTTTGTCTTGTTGTGAGTTTTTTTTTATCCTTCCTATAAGTTGAAGTTTCTTTAATTAGGAGATCAAGATAATTTGCATAATACTCATTGGAGAAAGATGTGTCCGGTTGAAACGCCTAACGGACAAGTGAGTACTCTTTTTTTTTTTGAATAGATGAGTACCCATTTTAGTAGAAAAGAATATTTCAATTCAGGGTTAATTCAATAAATCTATTCATCTCACAACGGGGGTATATATACAAATACAAAGGAGTAGTCTAACCCTAATAGGAAACAATCTTTCCATAATTACATGATATTTTAATTAAATAAAATCCTAATTACATACAGATTTACAGTGATTCTACACTCCCCCTCAAGTTGGTGCATAGATATCTATCATGCCCAACTTGTCAACCGAACTGTCAAATACCTTCCTGGACACTCCTTTAGTAAGAGCATCAGCTAATTGCTCCTCTGAGTTTACAAATGGAAAGCGAATAACCTTTTTGTCAAGATTTTCTTTGATAAAATGACGGTCAACCTCCACATGCTTTGTTCTATTATGCTGAACTGGATTATGTGCAATCTCAATCGGAGCTGTATTACCACAATGCAAATCCATAGGCTTTTTTTAAACTTGTAACCTAGGTCTTTCAAGACATTACGAATCGACAATATTTCACATACTCCATGTGCCATATTTCGGAACTCAGCTTGTGCACTTGATCTGGCAACGACTTTTTGCTTTTTGCTACGCCAAGTGACAAGGTTCCCTCCAACAAAAGTGAAGTACCCAGATGTAGAACGTCTGTCAGTTTTATCACCAGCCCAATCCTGCATCTGTGTACCCAACAACTTCCAATTCAACTTTTTTCTGAAACAGTAACCCTTTACCTGGCACCCTCTTCAAGTACCTCAAAATATGTAAAACTGCATCCATATGCTATTCACTAGGACAATACATAAATTGACTAACAACAGTCATAGCATAAGCAATATCAGGTTTAGTATGTGAAGGATAAATCAACATTCCTACAAGTTGATGCCTCCCTTTATCAGTTGGAACTTGATCAGGATAGATAACAAGTTTGTGATTCATCTTAATGGGTGTCTAGATGGGTCGGCAGTCCAGCATCCCCGTTTCAGTAAGTAAATCAAGAACATATTTTCTCTGTGAAAGTGAAATCCCCTTCTTAGACCTTGCAACTTCAATACCCAAAAAATACTTCAGTTGTCCCAGATCCTTCATTTCAAACTCCTTTGACAAATACTTTTGTAATTCATTTATCTCTTTTGGATCATCCCCTGTAACAATCATGTCATCAACATACACAATAAGAGCTGTAATCTTACCATTCTTGCGCTTGATGAACAAGGTATGGTCAGAATTGCTCTGTCTATATCCAAAGGCTTTCATGGACTTTGAAAAATCTTCCAAACCAAGCTCTTGGAGAGTGCTTCAGGCCATACAAAGACTTCTTCAATTTACACGCCTTGCCAACATCACTTGGGTAATTCTTAACACCTGGGGGCATATCCATGTACACTTCTTCCTCTAAATTCCCATTAAGAAACACATTCTTCACATTAAACCGGTGCAAGGGCCAATCTTTGTTTGCTACAAGTGAGATTAGAATCCAGACAGTATTAATCTTTGCCACAGGTGCAAAAGTCTCCTCATAATCAATCCCATAGCGTTGTGTATATCCTTTGGCAACCAACCTCGCCTTGTATATATTAATAGTTCCATATGCATTAAGCTTCACAGTAAATACCCAATGAAATCCTACATTCTTCTTTCCAACAGGCATAGGTACTAGCTCCCATGTTGCATTTTTCTAAAGAGCTTCCAATTCTTCATTCATTGCCTTTGTCCATTTTGGATCAGTCAATGCATCCTGCACGTTACTAGGAATAGATACAGTAGATAATTGATTAACAACAAGTGCATGTGACCCAGAAATCCTATGGTTAGACATAAAATTAGCTATAGGGTATTTAGCTTTGGCTTTAATATCTGGTTCATATTGTTTCTTAGGAATTCCCTTGGTAACCCTTTGTGATTTCCTAGATTCGACACTTTCTAACCCAGAAGATTCATTAAAGATTGGAGGTACCTGAGGTGGATCATTCTGACCAAGATCTTCAGTTGGTGATGCAAAAGGGGGAATATCTTGTGTGTGAGCTTCGGATGCGACTTGATTTTGTTTCAAACTATCCAAAAAAGTCATATCTTCTGTCTAGGAATTCACAATGCTTTTTTCGCTAGTTTCGGCAGTTGTATTCTCTATTTCGGAATTCATAACACTCTGTTCGGCAGTCGCATTCTCTGTTTCGGACTTCACAATACTCTGTTCGGCAATCACATTTTCTATTTCGCAATTTACAACACTCTGTTCGGCAGTTGGATTTTTTGTTTCGGAATTTCTACCTTCAAATAGTTCCTCCAAATCTTCCAAGTCTTCAAAGACATCAAAATCAATAGTAGAATGAGGATTCCCTTCACAACCTCTCTCCCTCTGAAGGGAAGACTGAGAAGCTCCCCTTGAGTAATAAGGCTCGGATTCACGAAAAGAAACATCAAGAGAGATATGTATAGTGCTAGTAAGAGGATCATAACACCAATAACCCTTCTAGAAGTCAGCATAACCAACAAATATACACTTACAGGCACAAGGATCAAGCTTGCTGCGTTGAGGCTTGAGAATATGAGCATAAATTGTGCACCCAAACACCCGGGGCTCCAAATTAGGCATAGAAGGGATGGTCAAAAGTGTATGAAGCTTCTGATGAGGATTCTAAAACTCAATCACCAGTGAAGGAGTACGGTTGATAAGATATGCTGCTGATTTCACTGCTTCTCCCCAATAGGACCGAGGTACATTCATGCCAAACAAGGAAGCACAAACAACTTCCATCAACTGCCTGTTCTTTCGTTCTGCTAAACCATTATGTTGAGGAGTATGAGAATTGGAGGTTTGATGATGAATTCCATATGACCGGCAAAACTCAATCATAGGGCCATTCACAAACTCTCCACCATTGTCAGACTGAACACTCTGATGGATTGTTGATACTGAATTGCCACCATTTTGTGAAATTCGGTAAACATTCCAAATACATCACTCTTATTCTTCAGTAATGACACCCATGTCATGCGAGTGCAATCATCAATAAACGTTACAAAATACCGAGCTCCAGAAAGAGAATGAACTTTCGCAGGACCCCAGACATCAGAGTGAATCTTCATAAAAGGAACATGACTTTTATTAAGACTTGGTGAATATGAAATACAGTGACTCTTGGCAGTTCACAAATGTCACAGTGGAAATCCAAATCACTAATAACTGAAAACAAATGAGGTTGCAGCTTCTTCAGATAAGTAAAGGATAGATGACCTAAATGATGATGCCATAACCATACAGCTTCATTCGCATTCTCTACCCCATTGATCTGATTAGCTTGTCCCAAAAGATGCTTATGTTTCTTTCCAAATTTCCCCCTTCTAACACCATAACCAAGAATTCGTCGAGTCAGAATGTCCTTAAACACACAGAAAGATGGATAGAAGGTCACAATACATGCAAGAGCTAAAATAATTTGACCAACAGACAAGAGATTATAAGCTAGTGATGGAACAACTAAGACAGATTTAAGGGTTAAGGTATCAGATAAAGTAATAGAACCTTCTCCGGTGACCGGAGTTGGAGTACCATCAGCAGTAGAGACAACGTTTTGAGGGGAACGTCTAAGGTTTTTCACAAGAGTTGGGTCATTGTTCATATGGTCAGATGCACATGTATCAATTATCTATGTACTATTAAAATTAACCTTACCCTTCATACCTAACTGCGCTACATTAGCGGAGGCATAGGTAAACTTCCTCTATAGTAGCATCAACGGCCTTGCCCAGATTCTTCCGCGGTTTCTTGGTGAAGTTCCACCAATCAGGGTAATCAATCACTTCATAGCACCGCTCCTTGCTATGACCTAATTCCCCACAGATAATGCACCTTTTGTTTGTATATGGATTTGGTTTACCTAGAGGACGGCGTGGAGAAGGTCCTGAGAAGCTTGGAGGAGGACCCTGTTTGCGTTGAGCCATAACAGTAAATTCGGTAGTTACTGAATGCCCCATAGCCTGTTTCTCTGATTGCACCATTGAGAAATTCAGGATTTTCGCAGGATTGGATTTTCTAGGGTTTCAAGATGGATATGAATGTTTTGAAAAAAAAGGCTTTTTTTTTCTTCTTCTTCTTTTTCGAAAAAAGGTAGGGTGATGGTGGTTTGAAATTCATGATGGTTTGATTTCAACGGTGGTGGTACGCAGCTGTTTGTGGTGTTCTTCGGGATTCAAGATTCAGGATTCAAAGGATGCAGCGCAAGTTCAAAGGATTGAACCTGCTCTGATACCAAGTAGAAAAGAATATTTCAATTCAGGGTTAATTCGATAAATCTATTCATTCCACAACGGGGCTATATATACAAATATAAAGGAGTAGTCTAACCCTAATAGGAAACAATCTTTCCTTAATTACATGATAGTCTAATTAAATAAAATCCTAATTATATACAGATTTACAGTGATTCTACAATTTTTGAATGTCCAAGAAGCTCAGACTTTTTTTTTTTACTTTATTAGTATTTCTGGTGTTGCACCGTGCTTGTAGAGTAACAAAGAATCTTGTCTTTATGGTATGCATATGAGTAGGATCAATTGCTGGACCCATCTTAAATATCTTAGAATCATGTGATATGAAGAGTTTAGAGGTGTGCAACCTATTTGCTGCGGTGGATTGTGCCTCCCTCTCTTTTTGTTTATGTAGCTCACAAATATATTTTATCTTGGTTGTTGGAATGCAGTGATTTGAACACTTATCCAATTCACAAAAAATTTTGTTAATAGCCATTGGTTTGGTAGACATGAAAAATTTGACGATGTGAAGAAAATGTTGAGATATGAAAGCGAAGGATCAATATCCCTTCTATTTCTTTAACATTTATGGTCTTCTATTTAAAACTTTCATTTATTAATGTCATGTTAAATATTGTGCAAAATTGTAAAGGGTATTGACATTGGAGTGGTGAGAGATAGCTGTTGGAGAGAATTTTGGATATATATTGATGCTTGTCGCTAGTGTTGGCCACTACTCCTTGTGGACAAACGAATGCTAATCATAAAGAAGAAACAAATTGAAGGGAAAGTATTCAGTCCACCGGCCATAGATGTTCACTAGCGGGCGAACCACTACCAAAACAGGTTATTCTGATGTCGTTGGCTTCGTCTTTACATTGTCTATAACTTTCATAACTGAAGCCTAGTCCAAATATGAACAAGGAAGGAGAGATTTACCTCGAAAAGTTTTCATACTAAATACACCCGGGTGCTTGTACCAAATATATATATCACTCACAAGCTTCTACCGTCCGCACTTGGGAGAGTGACTGAAGATGATAAGGATGATTTTGGCAACAGAAGGCTGAATCTTGCTAGTTGGTTACTTGGAAACTTGCTTAGAACGGTTGATTTTTTCAAGAGAATTATAGGTCGTATGAAGTGTGATTAATTATTGTTTGATTGATCATATATTAGTTTTAAGAGTGCAAAAATTCAAAAAAGTTAGTTGTAAAATAAAAGAACTCTGTAAAAGGTTCCTCGTCTGAACTCGAACTTGGTTTAGATGTCATTTGAAATCATTACATTTGGGTTTATACCTACACAGTTCTTCCATATGGTGCAGCTGATTGGTAAGGGAAGGATGCTACACTTGATTGAGCCATGGCCAATGTAGTGAAAACAATGACTAGTGTTCTCAAATACTCATTTGGGCTAGTGAATGTAGAAACAACAACAATGTCTTTAGCACTTTTACATTTTTCATTAATTTCTGCTCGCATTTTGGTATCTTAAATCCCTTTGTGCTTGTCTATGTTTATATGTGAGTGGGTTCCAATGCTGTTAGATTTAAGCTTTCTAATAAAAACATAAAAAGAAACAAAAAAAAAAAAAAAACACCGTAGTTCATGGTGCACTTGGAATTCCAGTCTATTATTTGTTCTCATAATTTTGTTTCTCAAATTTCTAGTCACATCCCGACCTTGTCATCCTAAAGCTAATCCATATTGTCATCTTTTTCAAGTATTAATCGTCTGACATATATCTTGACCTTGTCACAGATAAGGGATCATATACATCTTTAGCCTATAAAGGTAAAACTATTGAAAGATTTTTCTTCCATACCTTTTTTTTGGTTTTTTTGTTTTCCTTTCATCATGATTTTATCTATGTCTTGTGAGTTTTTCTTATCCTTCTCATGAGTTGAAGTTTCATTATTTTGGAACAGTCGGATTAAGACAATTGTAAAATACCCATTGAGAAAAGATGTGTCCGGTGGAAACTCCTGAACGACAAGTAAGCACCCGTTTATGTATGTCCAAGACGTTCATACTTTTTTTTTTTTTTTGACTTTTTTAGTGTTTATGTTGTTGCACCAAGCTTGTGGACTAATAAATAACTTTGCATTGATGCTACGCAAATAAGTAGGATAAGCTATTGGTCCAATCTTGGCTATCTTAGAATCATGTGATTTGCAGAGTGTGGTGCGCGACCTATTTGTTGTGGTGGATTGTGCCTCCCTTCCTTTTTTTGTTTCTAGAGCTTGACAAATTTTATGTTGGTTGTGGGAAACCAGTAATTTTGAAGACTCATCCAATTTCACAATTTTTTTTGTTGATAGCTATTGAGTTGGTATACATGAAAAATCTAACAACGTGTGGATAGTATTGAGACATAAAAAGCGAAGGGTCAGTATCCCTCTATTTCTTTAACATTTATGTTCTTCTATTTAAAACTTTCATTTGTAAATGTCATGTTAAATGTTGTGAAAAATTGTAAAGGGTATTGACATTGGAGTGGTGAGACATAGATCTGGAGAGAATTTTGGATATATACGGATGCTTATCGCTGATGTCGGTCATTTATCCTTGTGAACAAACTAAGGATACTCATAAAGAAGAAACATATTGAAGTAAGGGAGAGTATTCAGTCGATCGACCATGGACATTCACTATCGGGTTAATCACCACCAGATGACGTTGGTTCGTCTATACTTTATCCCTAAATTTCATAATTGAAGTCTATTGTTTGTATGAGTGACTTACTGAAGTTGATAGGGATCATTTTGGCAACATAAGACTGAATCTCGCTGGTTGGTTATTTAGAGACTTGCTTAGAACGGTTATTTTTTTCGTGAGAATTTTAGGTCATATGAAATTTGCTTCATTACTGTTTGATTGATCATATAAAGTGAAAAAAATTATGCGAAAGGTTCCTCGCTTGTACTCGGAGTTGGTTTATACCTCCATAGTTCTTCCATGGTGTAGTTGCTAAAGGGAATGATGCTACCCTGGATTCTGCCGCCATGGCTAAAGTAACTAAGATAATGACCAGTGCTCTCAAGTACTCATTTGCTTTCGGGAACTTTAGGTTAGTAAATGCAGAAGGGGCAGCAGTCTTGCTAGTACTTTTACATTTTTCTTTAAGTTTTGCCTCGCATTTTGGTATCTCAAATCCCTTCGTGCGTGTCTTCCCTTATGTGTGGGTCTGTTGCGATTGTGTTAAATTTAAGCTTTTCAATAAAAACATAAAAAGAAACCAAAAAACTTTTGTAGTTGATGCTTTCGTAATTCCGTTATTTTTTTTTTGTTCTCACATTTTGTTTCTCAAATTTCTAGTCACATCCCGACCTTGTCTGTCACGCCCCGAATTTTAGAATAACAATTCAAAATCCGAAACATGAAAATACTACAAACTCAAAAATAATCAACCTGAAAACTTTTCTTTTCTTAACATACTCACCACACGAAATAAAATCAAACTGAATATAGTCTCGGTTAATTATTACAACACAAAACCAAACTGTACTGTAAAGCTCTAAATGAGCATACACACACCTCACAACTAAATAAATAACAAAACTGCTGAAACACCTAAGCAGCTCGGTCACCTCCCTGATTATCCTGACCTGCAGGAATATCCGCTACACCATTGAATAGTGTACCGGGATTGCAACAACACAAAACCCGGTAAGCTTATGAAAGCTTGTATGAGTAAAAGAATGAACTGTTACTTAATTTAATCTCATTTATTCCCACACACAGCGACACTCAATAATATCCACATAAGCAAATAATAACAATCTCAATCAAACACCAATTCAATATATCAAGACAACCCAACTCACAACTTTCCCCACAACTCTCATCATCGTATTTATAAAAATACGGTACTTGACAGACTAGAGCTCTAACTGAATCGTAGCCCGTCACCTGGCCTAGGTTATGGCATCCGACATATTTATCAATTATTGTATTTCATCAATATGTATACCTATATACATATTTAGAACGTCCAATAATTCCACATACTCAACCAATCGTATCCCATCATCCACACTAGGATTAGGGCGTCCGATTACCCACACCGGTCATTACGTTGACCCTAAACCCATAAATGAACACAACATATAATATCACATACTGAAATCAACCCAACCAAGATACATCATATCATTATGGAATTACACAATTGTAATATAATCAACTCATCAATTCAACTCAATCATATCATCATTCAACAATCCACTCATCAATATATATTTTCCACGTAAATATATATATATACGTAATCATCCACTCAGGGATGACCACTAATACCATCTATAGTTCACACAAGAAAATTATGAAATTCATTTGTATAGTAAAAATTCATTTTACTTACCTATGGACCGTGGTGATTCAAGTCCATGAAATTTTAAAACAAATATTTAATCCGTAAATATATTTTCACACAATTACCAAAAATAAATAAATTAAAATGCTCGGTTCGTAATATGAACCACGTGAGTTTTACTCACCTCGAAACTCCCGCTGCGTCTTCAATATAATTATAAATTATAATTTATAATTAACGCCGAATAGCCCACGCAAATAAAATCCGTCAATCACCTAATCAAATGTGATTCGAATTTAGCCAAAAAATTCAACACATAATTTAACCACTAATTAACGGCCAGATTCTAATTTACAATAAAATCAGACGAGCGGTTTCTCACGAATCGCTCCCCTAATTACCGTTTTTCACATATACGAAGATCCAACGGTCGGATCTTCGCCCATGACCACACAAAGCCTCTGGGACAGTCATATGATCATCATAACAAATTTACAAGTTCATCCAACGGTCATAATTTCACAGATCAAAAATCTAACGACCGAAATCGATCGAAATCACAAAATTCATAACTAATTCATACGATATCCAAAAAATACGTATAATACGCCAAAATGATCGTATCGAAACATAGAATTATAAAATGGACAGAAACCAAATTTTAGACCTCCGAAGGTAGCCGGAAAAGGCCGCCGGAGTTAGGGACAGAGCCGCCACCGACCACCACCAATGGTGTCGGGGCCGAGCTTGTCCCCTTCGTTTCATCATTCTGAGCAACTTTTATAACTAGCACAAGACCTAAAAATGACGGGAAGGCATCGAAATTACTGATTTACAGTCGGCGGCCGGAAAAAATGCAGAAACCGGTGAGCTTGAAAACCGACGTGAAAACTGCAACCTCAGGCCCCGATCCCTTCTGGAAACTTGTTCAGAACTTCTTGCGAACTCAACAAGTCAAGAATCACAAGAAACGATCGTGTATAGCTCGAGATATCTTGATCGAAAGTTTCGGTATTTCGATCCGTTCGGGTCGAGCTCCGACGAACGTGAAAACGTTCGACCCAGTTCCGGTCCTTCTTGGTGCTTGTAGAGGAAGTTGAGGCGAGCTCAATGAGACAAGAATCAAGTGAAATGGTGGAGTGTAGCTCGAGATATTGAGATCGAACCGAAATCGGTGGAGGGAGAACAATTAAGGAGCAAATTTCCTCCCCGTTTCGGTTGAGTGCGTCTGTGAGAGAGAGAGAGAGAGAGAAACCAGTTTTTTTTCCAGAACAGGAAGAAGAAGAAAGAAGAAGAAAAAGAAAAAAAAGAGGAACCGGTAGGGAAAAATTTAGGGTTTCCAAAATTTTTTTCTATATATACATGTTTCGGAAAACTTCGAAATTCGATAACTAATTCAGAAAAAATCCGATCTTCGTGTTCCGCACGTGTACGGACTCGTATTGACGAGCTCTACAACTTTCATGAAGGATGTTTCTCCAAATTTCGTACGTAGAAAAAGTCGATTTCTCAAACCGAGTATTTCGAGTTTTTCGTTAAAATAAACGTTTCGAAACTTCAATAATTGTAAAAATGAATGATTATCGAACATATTTCGTGAAATCGCATAATAATCATTCGATACAATCACTCGAATTTAAAATGGAAATTGCGGGTATTACATTGTCATCCTCAAAAGTGTAAACACCAATTGCTTGCTTGCTCATGTTAGATGCAGATGTATTACATGGAGACTGAACAGTGAACACACTACCAAAAAATAAAGACGGATAATAAACGGAATATAACTTTGATGGATACATTTAATTGTTTGGAAATCTTACATGATTGTGATCAGGGAAATGTATGATTGAAGCACATATGCCCAAGATAAGTGATGGGTGAATTTCACAATGAGTGTAAGTGTCGGTATACACCTCCTCAGGAGTAGCCTTGCTTGAACAAGAGCCAGGCACAAGTTTAAGCAATTCATATATAAATGTTGTTGTACAAGCATCCTTTTAAAGCAGTTTTCCAATGAGAACTACTTACATTAATTGATGTTGATATCACTGTATTCTCCTCCTCTTTGCTGTCAATGTATTCTATCAGCCCCTCTCTTAAAAGATCTTCCCAAACGCTTGTCTAAAAGAAAACAAATCTGTAAATTGGTGTAACTACTAGAAGTTTAGAGAAAATATTTTTAAGATTCAGTTTTATGCTCCCCCCCTGCTCTATTGCTTCAATATGTTTCTTTTTTAGGAGTAGCCTCAGTCTTTCCACAAGTCGTAACGGCCGACAACAGTGACCAACATCAATATATATCCAAAATTCTTTCCAACTTCTATTTCTCACCACTCCAATGTCAATACCTTACACATATTTCTACAACATTTAACGTACATGACATTAACAAATGAAAGTTTTAGATAGAACGTAAATGTCAAATAAATAAAAGGGATACTGACCCTTCGCTTTTCGTCTCGCAATACTTTTTCCAGGTCATCGGGATTTTCATGTATACCAACCCAACTGCCATTGACAAAAATCTTTTTGAACTTGGATAAGTCTCCAAAATTAATGGTTTCCTATAGCCAAGATAAAATACACTTGTCCAGCTACAGAAACGAAAAATGAAGATAGGCACAATCCATCACAACATTGGTCGCGCACCTCCAAACTCTGCAAATCACATGATTCCAAAATATCCAAGACCAGACCAGCATCTGATCCTACTGATATGCGTACCATCAATGTAAGATTCTTTACTAGTCCACAAGCCTAGTGCAAAAAACCAGAAATACTAAAAAAGTCAAAGAAAAAAAAAAGGTTCAAACATTGAAATTTGGACATTCAAAAATGGGTACTCGCTTGTCCTTCAGGTGTTTCAATCGGACACATCTTTCCCCAATGGGTATTATGCAATTGTCTTGCTCTGACGGTTTCTAAACAAAGAAAATTCAACGAGATATGACTAGTGACTTGAGAAACAAAGTCTAAGAACAAAAACAAAAGAATGGAATTTCAAAAGTATCATGAACTAGGATAAGTTTTTTGTTTGCTTTGATGTTTTTATTGGAATGCTTAAATCCAACACCATCACAATCCACCCACACATAAACATAGACACGCACAAGGGGTACGAGATACCAAAATGCAAGGCAAAACTTAAAAGAGAAATGTAAAGTACTGGCAGCACTGCTTCCCCCTCCGCATTCACTAGCCCAAAGTTTCCGGTAGCGCGCAAACGAGTATTTGAGAGCACTAGTCATTGTCTTGGCTACACTGGTCATGGCTGAATCCAGGGTAGCATCCTACCCCTTACTAATCAACTACACCACGGAACAACTATGTAGGTATAAAGTATAAACCCAAAATATAATGATTTCAAATAACATCTAAATTAAGTTCGAGTTCAAGTGAGAAACCTTTTGCACAGTTTTTGTCACTTTATAACTAACTTTTCTCAATTCCTGCATTCTTAAAAACAATATATGATTAATCAAACAGTAATTATAAAAGGATTAATTTCAGTTTACCCCCCTCACCTCTATTCTTAATTTTATATTTTTACCCTCCAAACTTTTCAATTTCAATCAACCGTATCCAATTTCTCCTATTCCGTCCAAATTGGAAGTTAAGTGGTTGAAAGCCGCTCGCTGGTCTATGATATTTGTGATATATCTCCGATAAAGTGAGAATTTTAGGATATATCCCATAAAAAGTGAAGAAATATCTGTGTAAAATCATTTTTTTTTTACAGATATTTATAACTAAAGTGTAAAATCGTGAAGAAACTTTACAAATATTTACAGCTAAAGTGTAAAATTGTGAAGAAATATTTGTGTAAAATCATATTTTTAAGGTGCGTTTGGATGAGAAAATTATAAAATCCATAGGAATTTATAAATGATGGAATCTTTAACTCCATCAATCTAAAATTCCATTAATTGCAATTTCTATTGTTTGGTTGCATATATTTAGGATTTGAAATGTGTAATAAATTAAGAAAGTTTAAAACAAATAAAAAGATAAAATAGAAAAAAATTTGTTTTGGAAATAAAAATTGAAATACTTCAAAGGAATTCGTAAATGACATCTATTTTGGTGGAAATTGAAGTGAGGAATTTAAATAACGAATTCATTCGTTTTTTTCCACAGAGAAATTTAAAATTTCCGGTCTGATAATGCCAAACAAGGGAATTGACTTTTATGAATTATGAAATCCTCATTTTTAATTAAATTTCATCATTTTTTCCCTCATCCAAACACACTCTTATAGATATTTACAAATAAAGTGTTAAATCGTTTTTTACATATATTTCTTCACTTTATTGAGGATATATCCTAAAATTCTTCACTTTATCGGAGATATATCACAAATATCATAGATCAGTGAGCGGCTTTCAACCACCTAGAGTATCTTTTCGTTTTTATAAACCTATTATAACTGGTGTATAGGTTGAAGACAATTTTTTTTATATATAAAAAAAAAGGAAGAAGAAAGAAACATAAAAAAAAAAACAAAAAAACAAAAAAATTTGTCTTGAAATGATCATTTTAGCCCACAAAGTGGGTCCGATCATCAGAGTTAACGTCCAATTTAGACGGAATAGGAGAAATTGGACACGACTGATTGAAATTGAAAAGTTTGGGGGATAGAAATTCAAAATTGAGAATAGAGGGGATGACATGATGTGTAACGCCCCAAACTGCACCACACTAGCTTGAGCACGTCACAGGTGCTGCGAGGCCCTGAAACATAAACTAAAGGTTCGATTTACATCCCAGAAACCCGCAAGGCATTTTATTAAATAATTTTTCGTGAACCGCACAGCGAAACCGTTTAAAATAATTTTGAGGTGAAAACTTTAAAAACTCTTATTTCAAATATTTGTTCGTCTAGAGCTTGAGTCAATAAACATCAAGAGATAATCGACTTATCCAAATATCGGATTTGACATGAATGATTAATCAACGACTTCCGAGATAACATTAAATAGTCAAGAAATTGTATTAAGGTTCGGAACCTGCTCCCATAACAATCATTTACCAAAGCTGACTCTGGACACCCGCTCCGTTCGTCAATCCTGTCACCAGTGCACAGTACCTGCATCCACACTATTGTAGGGGTGAGTTTTCGTCATCGCTGCTCAACAGGGGCTCTACCCCGGCTAGATTTAAAAACCTTTAAATAAACTTTTGTGGCGCCAGTATAAAAACAAATGTAAAATGTAATTTCCTTAAGAATGACAACTTAAATGATTTTTTGATAAAAATTTAATGCATGAATTTCAAGAGAACACGGGCCCAAAACACTACCTGATGGCTAGTCTCATAGACCAACTACACTACCGTACCTCAAATTTATTCATAACCAGGTAAGCGTAGCGAGAGCGTCCGCTATCTAGCTACACATACGGAATCGAGTCGTCATTACGATCGCGCACCGTCCAACCGGTATAGCTAACCCTCCGAAGGTTTAGGGAATCGAACCCAAGGAAGTCAGTGCCCATTTCGCTCTCAAGCCATCACATTTCTCATGGAATGGTTAGAATGCATTGCATTTAAATATAACCATACCATATATTTAACATGCATCACTTTATATAAAACCAGAAAACTACTAACCGAGATAGACCCCGAATCCCCTATATGGATTCCGAATTCGTCTAATTCACGTTGCTCGAGATTCACAAACCTTCCGTTCCTCTGATAACTGAAGTCCTAAATTCTGACATAATAATCGTTAATGTTCCATTAAACACTTAATTAAAATCTCAACGATTATCTAATCGTCAAACCCACTTTTTCTGGTTTGACCAGAATCGATCAAAGTTTGACCAAGTTGAAGTCCCAATTACTGAACTTCTTATACCAGTGCTTCCACTTCCAACTCTGATAACAATTCAAATTTCCTTAATAATCTCGTCACATGATAATTCCGGCGAATTAAGGAATTACTATGGACACCCATTATTTGACTTAAACAACCTTCCACTTCAAAAGCATTTTTAACACATCCAATTCATTATCAGCATACACAAAACAGATGAGAACCTAGATCAATCTCACAAAGAATTAACTTGCTCATCAACAAAACCAAATTCATATTCAACTCGTATACGAGCAATATCCCATTCAACTCTAGATCAATCAAAATCTAGGACAGGATTAAATCAAGGAACATTTCCTCCCAGAACCTCAAATTTACAGCATCTTTGACATCAAATTAGCTCGATCTGGCTAACAGAGATCGTGAACAAGCATAACTTGCAGCCACTATGCTCTGTGATCGTCGAGCAGACAGCAGAGCGCACCCAGTCCTCTCCTTCAGTCCGAAGTGCAGCAAGCACTCGAGCGCATCCCTTCTTGATTCTAGGACGAGAACCAACAACAGGAACAAGCCCAGACATTCCAGAATCGCCGCCGTGCAAGGCAACTCCGACGAAGCCAATGGTACCCAAAATCGAAAAGCATTAAAGATCGATCAATTCCAACAAATATGTATACCCAGATGTAGAGCTTGACGAGAGGATTACGTTTCATACCTCGGACAACCCAAACAGCGGCCGGAGTCGCCGGAAAAGTCAGAAATCGCCGGTAATGCTTCGAGCTTCAGAGCTTCGAATCTCTCTCCAAGGTCTGTGCATGGACGATCCGTGGCCAGAGGAACGTTGACGTCGTTGAGACGAAGCTAACACCGGTGGTCCGCCGTCTTATCGTTGCCGGAAACGAAAGTTCCGGTCAGGTCGTCGTTTTCGGGTCGCCGGTCTCTTTCGTGGGTCGAAAGGCCTGGTTTCTTCTTGATTCTTCTGAATCGATCGATCTAATCAAAGGCTATTTATAGCCAAACCCAACTTGAATCCAAGGGCTGAGATGCAGCGGTGAGCAACTGAATGGCTTAGATTGCTCCACGTGATTTTCTATTTCCTTTAATAATTACTTTAATTCCTAACTTTCAAAATCTGTAAAAATTAGTTCGGGTATCCGAAAAATTCCCCGTAAATTTTCACGAAGTCGTCGTGTCGTGTACTTTACTCCCAAACACTTAAATCAAGAATTTTACTTTGTGAAAAATTCGGATAAATATTCCCGAGTATTTAAATCACTATCGAGGTCGAAAATTTAATTTCTTAAACGATCTCACTAGTATCTTCGAATTTTTTCGGGACTCACATGATGACACCCCCAAACCTTAGGGAGTGAACTGAAATTAATCCATTATAAAATTATATGACCTACAATTCCCATTAAACAAACCAACCGCTATAAACAAGTCTCCAAGTAAGCAGCCAACAAGATCCAGCCTCCTGTTGCCAAAATGATCTCTATCATCTTCAGCCACTCTCCCAAGTACGCACAGCAGAAGCCTGTAAACGATATGTCTAGTGCTAGCCCCCGGACGTATTTAGTACACAATTCAGAAACGACCTAAATGCTAAAAAAAATCCTACCCACAATTGTCTTGTTACTTGAAAGTATAAATTACTGGGCCCAATAAAACATATATAATTGTAAGGAAAATTGCAAAGCAGTAGAGGTATTTCAGCTTATGATCTAACTAAAACTATGAATTAATCTTCCTCTATTTCTTGTTGTGCAGCAGAAGAATGGGACCATGGGATACCATGATTTTAGTCAAGTAAAACAAAATAGCCAGCTACAATAAGTAGGTTTGATCAAATGCACCAAATTCCTTTTCAATGGAATTCATTAAAAATTCTCAATATTTCAGGCATACAGATCCTCATGTGAATGGTTGAAACTAAATGAAAACTGGAAACTTTAATTCCAACAAGCATTCATTAGGTGCCTATTTTAAATTGGAACAGGTCGAATTGATCATGAAAGACCTCAAACAACTCGTTTGTTGGTTACTCTCAAATAGACCTAACAAATACACCTCTGTTTTAGGGAATCAGAAATTGAGATAAATTCACTGTGTATTCTCATTGATAATATGGACCTCTTTATATAGAGTATTACAATAGATAGAATCTCAATCATACAATGAAAGTAATTCTACATTGAATAGGATTCTAAATCCTTCTATAACCCTATTACCACTAGATCAAGTAACTTAGAGTTTGGGTCAGACACATAATCTGGATTTCCTTGAACATTCCCCCTTGTGTCGCCCAAACGTAGTGCTTCTCTTGTTGCCTCATTAAAAACCTTACCGAGTAACAAAAACCCAGTGGGACAAAAATAACCTCGGTCGAAGGGGAAAAAGAGCACAACATACCCTTCACGTTTCGAGACCATACATGTAGACATCTCCCCCTGATATCTGCATCTCCCCCTGATGACTACGATCATGGGGATTCGGATAACTTCCGCAAACGATGCTACCAACATGTTTCTCGAAAGTGGAATTTAGGCAATGACTTAGTGAGCAAGCCTGCCATACTATCCTCAGATTAAACCTAGTTCACTTTGATCTTGAGGAGAGTTTGTTGTTGCTGATTATGCTTGGTGTTGTCGCTTTTGATGTAGCCTTGCCTCATTTGTTAAAAACAAGCAGCATTATCCTAAACGCTTGTAGGCTCATCTGTGGTAGACTTCAAACCACAACTGTTCGAACATGCCTAATTATGGATCCAATCCATATACATTCACGAACCACTTCGTGAAGAGCAATAATCTCTGCATTGTTCGAAGATATAGCGACTAGGATTTGTTCTGTAGACCTCCAAGATATCACAGTCTTTACCTATGGTGAACACTTAACCAGCTTGGGAATGACCTTTGTGTGGGTCAGAGAGATACCCAATATCAGCAAAACCTTCCAAAACACATGTTGTTTTGGGGTGGAGATAGGAAACGCAGGGCAGTGTTGGAGGCGTTTCTAGAGTGTGGTAGGTCCGAATCCATCATCTCTCTGTAGGGATAGAACAAGCCCATATCGATCGTACATCTCAAGTATCGAAAGATATCTTTTACACCAATCCAATGGCGTCGCGTTGGCGCAGAGCTATACCTAGCTAACAAGTTCACAACATATGAGATGTCCGGTCTTCTGCATTGAGTTAAGTACAATAATGCGCGTATTGCACTTAATGGGGCACTTTTGCCTCTAGCACATCTTCGCCATCATCCTTTGGACGAAAAGGATCCTTTCAGGATCAAGACTACAAACGATTATGGGGGTGCTTGAAGGCTTGACCTTGTCAAAATGTCTAAGCATCCATCGACACGATGCTCAAGTTCCAAACCGAGACATAATCGTGTTCTCCCAAAATCTTTCATCTCAAACTCGAATTTCAAGTGTTCAGCGGTTTCCCTTAACTCTTTAAGAGCTTCCAATGAAGGTCATGTCCAACATGAACCGTGATAGAATCCGAAACGTGTTATGGAAACACGCGGGCATATCCCTTCCCAATCAAGTAGTCACTTTAGTGAGCGTTTCAACCTTATTGTAAACGCGCTCCGTGGTCTAGAGCCACTTGACTTGGGTAGATGAAGTTCACCATGAACCTTTATGTATATTATGTATCTAGATCCCCGTATAGATACATAGTGACCATATTTGTAAGCTGCATGATTAGTTATTTGGAAACTACCAAACTGACAGGGTAGTGGAGTGCAATGACATCCATTACGAGAGAATATGTCTCATCGTAGTCGATTCCAGGGCGTTTTTATGAGAAGCCTTGCGCCATAAGGCTAGATTACCATATCTTTTTCTCAACATGCTTTCTAACGAAGACCCATTAGTCAACAGGTTTTATGATAGGAGGTGTTGGCATCACTAGCTCAAAAACCTTCCTCTTCGTTAGAGTATCCAACTTAACCTGGATCGCATCTTTCCATTTAGGCCAAATCTCTCTACGTTGGTATTCATGCTTCAACGGAGAGTAGTTCGATATCATCTGACTCAACAAACTCATGCGCAACGAAATGCGCAACTACATCATCAATTATGATGGAGTTTCTATCCCATGTCTCATATATACTAGTGTAAGTTTCATAGAGCTCTATATTATCAGGAATATGTTCTGACGTCGAGGCGTCCCCCAACGATAACCATAACCCAGAAGATACTCATGAGATGGATTTTGAGTCTTGATGATCCAAGGATTGAGTTGTGCCAAAGTATCCTTCGAACCCACGGGCCTCCCACGCATCCTAGCTGGGGCCATGGCCTGTAATGCCAGAGTGCCACTCTCTTTGTCGTTGACACCATACCTACCTCCATGTATGATGGTGCTACGTCCTCTTGTAGGGACGTACTTCCTTGTAGGCATATTTGCAGCACATGTGTGATCTCGTCACTTTTAGTAGGGATCGAGATGAGACCTAGTGGGGAAGACCACAACAATTCCTGTCATTCCTGTTGAACATCCATGTTCTTATCTCCACCTAACGACAGGAAGACTGTCTCAGCAGAGTGACAACCCACAAATCTAGCGGTAAGGAGATCGCCTAGCAAGGGCATTAAGTGGCGGACGATGGTTGGAGTCTTAAATCCAATTTTCTCATTCGTCTGTAAGGACCTATTATAGTGTGCCGTGGCGGCGCAATTGGCAGATAAATGACTCACTCAAATGTGCGTAAGTACAAAATACTTGTACCCAGTCACTAGCTGTAACACATAGATTGAGTGGTGATAGGTCGTAGACGAATTAGCATAGCTGCATGCCATATTGCATCACCTCAAGAGGATATAGGGAGATTGGTGCGCATTACCAATGTCTTGACTACCATCGTAGTGGTTTCCGTGAAACCATTTGGGTGTGTTCATGAGAATGAGATGTCCAACATCAATCCCATTGCAATATCCATAGAAATTTTTCGATGTAAACTCTTTAGCATCTTCAAGTCCAATTGACGAAATAGGATGATCTGGGGAGTGAGCCCGTTATCATATGGTATTTGCTAGGAGTGTAGTAGAAGCAGCATTTACAAATGGACAATGGCACAACACGTGACCAGCGTATTTGCGTGTCAACCAACATCATGAGATATTTAAACGTTCGCAAGTTGGTTGAATCAGTCCACAAAATCCCCACGGATTCGATGTAAGAACATAATGAGTATTTTCATATCCTTTGCATAGGACGGTCTCAGTCCTAATTTCCCGAAGTAACAGGCTTTGCAAAATGAGCGAGAGGCCTTGGAAGCAACCAATGAGGATTTTGGTTAGGCCTGAGTGTCTGTATCGCTATTAGAGGTAAAATGTGTGACTACATCTCCCATCATGGCGTTGGAGCCATAGGAATTAGTATGTATGGCGTCATGGCCATTGGGAGGAACAACCATGGCGTCATGCTCATGGTTGGCGCCATTTATGGCGTTATCACAAGGGATGTTGGCGGCCCTATGGCGGCCCAAGACAGCTGCAGCGCCAGAGGCTGCGGTTGTTGCGGTCTTGCTAAGTCCAAGAATCAACTTTTGATTCATGCTTCGTTTTGCTCGAGAGAAAGGATGTCCATGTGAAGTCTTTTGTAGACGGATCATCATATCATAACTAAGATGACCTATCATGTCGTGATAAAGCCAATATGTGTCTAAGTCCAAGAGATCTTTTCTCATAACTTTTATTGGATTAATAGCTCGAATAGTGACATAGAGTCCACTAGAGAGACACTAAACTTCTCTAAGATGCGCATTTGTTCGCAATCATTAGAGGTATTGCAAAGGAACTCATTTTCGTTCTCTACATGCATTTTCGCATGGTATCCATTGGTTATTCATAGGTGCGATTTGCCTTAGGAGTGTAGAGAGTGACAGTAATCAAGGTGACATTTGGCAAAGTGAACTTGGGATATTCCATGTCCTTGAGTTAATACTGATGGCCCAGCCATCATAGTCACAATGTAATATGCTCAGAATCAAAATGGAGTCATAATAAAAAGAACTCGATATTTTATTCATAAGCCAACAGAGTTACATCATTGTTTCTTTGACCAAAGAAAATCTAATCCAAAATGCTAGCTAATGCAAAACAATGGTAGCCGTCTAACTTCTTTCGGTAATTCCAAAATAAATGTGACCAGGTAAGTAGAGAGATGTCGGTGGAGCAAGGCTCGCTTAAGTACCACTAATCTCAGAACATTCCTAGACATCACAGTTACTTTGGGTGAGCCTACTTTGAAGAAAGACGAAACCATAGGGATTTACTACAAAAATAATATGGCGATTGCCTATTACATCTCTTGAAAAAAATAAAGACTTAAATAGAATTGGCGATCTATTGATCCCAGCCAAATTTGTAGTCTTTAACCCTTCACTCTAGATCATCATCTTGATCTTCTTGTTCCACATTGTGAGCTTCTCTTGCTTCACAATATGCTTTGTAGGCGGTGATAATTTCTTCAGTAGCTCTACAAATGTGTGCCCAATGACCGGATACTCCACATCAAGAACATACATCTCTGTGCTCAGACTCCATTGATTGAGGCGCTTTGAAAGCTTCATTAGGATGGCTCTTAGTGTTGGTGGCGCCACCAGCATGGCCAGAGGCGTTGCCTGCCTCACTCTTTCCACGTTGACCTCTTCAGTTCCGTGTTCGCCTGTTTTGGCGATCACCTTCCTAAATAGAGCGATTATATGGACCAAAAAGTCCAAATGTATTCCTAAGATTAGGTTTCGCTCTTGACGCCCTTTCTTTGGGGCGTGACTATAATTGGATTCCAGAATATGCTATGTTCCCACGGATCTCGAATTACAGTTCTTCACAAGGATGTTGTCATGCTTTTGGCGACATTCATAGCTCCAATGAGCCCATGAAACCTTGTGATTCATCCTGCAGCAACATCGATTCGATAGTTCTTAGAAACCATCAATGCAGAGACGGGGAAGGTAGAGAGAGTCTTCTCAATCAACATCGCATTTGTGATCTCTTTACCACAGAATTCCATTAAGGATTTAATGCGAAGTGCTTCCAAGTTGTATTTAAGAACTGACTTGAAATCATATAAGTGGAGGCTATGCCATCTCACTTCTAGTTCAGGAAGCAAGGAGTCATGGACGTTGCCAAATCTTTCTTCAAGTGAGACCCACAACCTTCTGGGGTCTTCTTCATTCATATACTCATACTGGAGCGAATCATCCATATGATGAGTCATTAGAATGATGGCTTTCGCCTTATTTGCCTCTAAGGTTGCTCTATTTGCTTCCAAAGCTTGAGCTTGCTCAACAGTTAGCACGTCCTGCCTAGGCTCGAGAATCATATCTGGGATTCCATCGGCCTTGAGATGCTGGCGAACATCACGAACCCACTTGTGATATCCAGAGCCAGTTGTTCCTAATGGAGGGAAGTCCAGTTTGTTTAGGTTACTCATCCTGAAAGAGAACAAGAAATTAGGGTTAGTTTCGGAGTGTAAAAGGCTACCACGAAAACATATAAAATTTCTGAGCGTAGTCGCTTCGAAGAAATTAGGAATTTCTGAGCGTAATTGCTTCCAAGAGATTCAATTCCAAGTGGTATTGGATTAGATCGAAACAATGACGTAAGTGGTCAATCATAAATTCCCTACAAACTCTAAGTTTGGAGATCTCAAAAAGCTCCAAGCTTGGAGTGAGCACGAACCCCCACAGTTCAGCTTAATTAGGTCTCCCTTATGATCAAGAAAGGGGGGGTAGAGGAAGGGATGTTGGAAGTCCCCGAGAAAAGAAGAAGAAATTGAAAAACTTCAAAAACGGGAAATTTTAGAAAAGTTTACCTCGAAAAGATGCCAGAAATTTTGGCCGGAAAAGTTGTTGGCTTGGCAGTGCAGGGATACTGCAGGATCACTGCAAGGGGATGCCGCGAGGCCACGAGGACGCTGCAGAGATGCCGTGAGGATTGTTTTGGGGCCGCTGCGGGGATGCGACTGCTGTGGGATGTCGCGAGGCCACGAGGATGCTGAGGAGATGCCGCGAGGACTATTGCGGGGCCGCTGCGGGATGCCATGAGGTCGCTGTAGGGGCAGCTACGGGGTCGCTGCGGGGGCTGTGGAGATTTAGGGTTTCGGTTTTTAGGGCTAGGGTTAGAGCTCGTGCTGATAACGTGTTTTAGGGAATCAGAAATTGAGAGAAATTCGCTGTGTATTCTCATTGATAATATGGGCCTCTTTATATAAAGGATTACAATGCATAGAATCTCAATCATACCAGGAAAGTAATTCTACATTGAATAGGATTCTAAATCCTTCTATAACCGTATTACCATTAGGTCAAGTAACCTAGAGTTTGGGCCAGACACATAATCTGGATTTCCTTGAACAACCTCAATATAATTTAAATTACATTTGTCTTTTTTTTTTTCATCAACAAACTTCATTGTATGCCCTTAATTAAATATGAATAAATCATCAATAACTCCCCTAAAAAATTCCTCACACATGGCTTCTGCTCCCCTAAACCCTAGCCTCATTTGGTTATTTATCACTACTTTTCAATGTTGATTACCATCACCTTCCCTAATACTTGCCATCACTATCATCCTGCTTCATGGAAGTGGGTTGTCTGTTGGTAGCTATAGCAACTGTGATAGTCCTCCAACTATCCGTCACCATAGAGTATCTATGGCCTACGAACCTAAAGCCAATGGCCCCCTATCCATCGAAGAATCAATCTTGCTCTGACCAACTCTGTTCTTTACGCTAAGGTGGTGGCTCTGCTAGGGCTAATCTGGATCGATGGGAAACCAAGTAATGTCATACTTGACTCCACAATCGAATTAAAGGGCTAGAGGCAATAGTAAGAAATGAGTTTTTCGTCGATCTGGCACAAACCAATTTTGCAGGGTGGAGGCTATGCTAGGGCTAATTTGGATCGATGGGAAACCAAGTCATGTCATATTTGACTCCACAGTCGAATTGAAGGGCCAGATAGGGATGGGCAAAAAACCGATTTGGACTAAAAAACCAGCCAAACTAGACCAGAATTCCGGTTCGGTAACCGAACTGCATGTAAAAAATACTGAAAACTGCATTTACCAAACTGGGCTAGATTTTTCCTGTTTGAATCTGGTTTTCTGATTCAAACCAACCAGAAAAAACAGAACCGCCCGAATTAAAAATATATGTATATTATTTTAGTGTGCTGTCGAATTTTTAGTGGGTAAGGCTTATTTCACATGCACTTACCACACACGATCTTAACACCTACTATAAATACTAACAACCCTAGTGTTTTATCTCATTTTCTCACCTCAGCCATCTCTCACCCTCTTCTCTCTCATGTCTCAGCCTTCTCTCACATTCCTTTCTCTCGTCTTAGCCCTCTCTCACCCTCTTCTCTCTCATGTCTCAATCCTATCTCACCCTCTTCTCTCTCACCGTCTGCATACCAAAATCAAGCCCTAAAATGGGGTCCACCACGTCCTCAGATCCATCCACCGCGTCATAGTAGTTGCGCTTCTGTCTCTCCCTCTCACCATCTTCAACCCTCGCATATCTTTTATATTTGGGTTTATATAATATATGATTCAAATTATGACTTATGATTTTTGAATTACGGGTTGCAAGATATGGAATCATAACAGATCTGGAGGGGTTGCGATGAAGTCGGGAATTTGTTTTGTGATGCTATTTGGGAATTAAGATGTCACACCCCGAATTTTAGAAAGAAAAAAAATCAAAATCCGAAACATGAATTTCCATAACTCAAAATAATCATCCTGAAAATTTCTTTTTTCTTAACAACCTCACCACACAATTTAGTCTCGGTTAATTATTACAACTCACTCAAAATTAAATTGTAAAGCTCTAAATGAGCATGACAAACCTCACAACTCAAATGAAAAGCAAATAAATATTGTAACTCCTAAACCGCACGGTCGCCTCCCTGGTTATCCTAACCTGCAGGAATATCCGCTACACCATTTGAATAGTGTACCGTGATTGCAACAACACAAAACCCTGTAAGCTTTTGAAGCTCGTATGAGTAAAAAGAAAGAACGGTTGTTTAATTGATTCATAATTATTTTCACCTAAGTCGGCATCCAACACTTTCCACATCCACAAAGAACCAACAATCTCACAATCAATCACAAAATCAACACAAAACCTAAATTCACATCTTTGTTTTCAAAACCCCGAAATCGTATTTATAAAAATATGGTATTGACAGACTAGAGCTCTATCTGAATCGTAACCCGTCACCTGGCCTAGGTTATGGCATTCGACATAATTACCTTCATCGTATTTCATCAATATGTATGCGTATATACATATTTAGAACGTCCGATACTCGTACTTAATCCAGCCTCATTACCCGACTAGGATAGTGGCATCCAACTCACTCAACCAATTGTATCTCATCATCCACCTAGGATTAGAGCGTCCGATTCCCCCATACCGGTCACTATGTTGACGCTAAATCCATAAATGAGCACAACAATATATTTTCACACAATGAAATCAACTTATCTAAGATACGCAATATTATTATGAAATTTAATCATTTGAAATAAAATCCAAATCATCATTCCAACTCAATCACATCATCACACATCAACACACCATCCATATATATATTCCACGTAAATATATATATACATAATCATCCAATCAGGGATGACTACTGATACCATCTATAGTTCACACAAGAAAATCGTGAAATTCATTTGTATAATTAAAATTCATTTTACTTACCTATGGACCGTAGTTAATCAAGTCCATGTGATTTTAAAAACAAATATTTAATCCATAAATTTTTTCACATAATTGAGACAAAATAAATAAATTAAAGCACTAAGTTCGTATATGAACCACGTGAGTTTTACTCACCTCAAAACTCCAGCTGCGTCTTCAATTAAAATACAAATCCCACCGAAACAGCTCACCCTAGTACAATCTGTCAATCACTTAATCAAATGTGACTTGAATTTAGCCAATAATTCCAAAACATACTTAAACTACCATTCTATGGTCGGATTCTAAATTATAAGAAAATCCAACGGACGGATTCTCACGAATCGCCTCCTTAATCACCGTCTTGAAATTATACGAAGATCCAACGGTCGGATCTTCGCCCATGACCACACAAAACCACTGGGACAGTCATATGATCATCATATCAAAACTATAAGTCTATCAGACGGTCCTAAAGTCACAAATCACAAATCTAATGATGGAAATATAAAAATTCATAACTAAATCATACGATATCCGAAAAATACGTATAATACGCCAAAATGATCGTATTGAAATGTAGAATCTTTAAATGTATAGAAACTATATTTTCGACCTTTGGAGGTGGCCGCAAAGGGCTTCCAGAATTAGTGGCAGAGCCACCGCCGACCACCACCAATGTTGTCAGGGCCGAGCTTCTCCCCTTCGTTTCATCATTTTGAGCAACTTTCATAACTAGCACAAGATCAGAAAATAACAGGAAGAGGTCGAAATGTACCAAAACAGTCGAGGTGGCCGGAAAATTTTCAGAAACCGGTGGTGCTCCGATCCACGTAAAAACTCTAACAACTTGCTTCGATTCCTTCTAGAGGTTATTCAGCAACTTAAGGTGAGCTCACCAGTTCAAGAATACGATGCTCTACACTTGAGACATTCAGATCGAAAGTTCCATTCGATTCGATCGGGGCTGGCTTCCAGCCGCCACCACAGGCCACGTCACAGTGCAAAGTTGCCTCTGGGAGCTTCAAAAGGTCGAGTCGATGTAGAGGGAGAAGTTTCACGTGAGTTGGTGGCCGAAAACACGAAAAGGACGGTTTGGTCCGGTTTCAGGTGCAACTGGTTCGAGTGGTTTTGATGGACCTTAAGGCCGTGACGGAGGGAGCGACGATGTCCAGCAGGTAGAGCAGTTCGAGGTGAAGGCAAGGGAAGTGGTGCGACGCCGTTTGGTGGCCGGTGGAGTGAGCTATCGATCGGAGAAGCCAAGCTCTTTTCTTGGCTGGGTTTCGGACGAAAGAGAGAGAGGTTGAAGACGATGAACAGTCCTTCCAAAAATAAAAGGGAGGCCGGACCAAAATAGCAACCATCCGAAAATAACTATGGTTTTTTCTATATATACCCAACATAGAAATATCTTCTAATTACCATAACTAATTCAAAAAAAATCCGATCAATGTGTTCCGCATATACACGGATTTGTATCGACGAGCTCTACAACTTTCATGAAGGAAGTTTTCCCAAATTCCATACATATAAAAAGTTGATTTCTTGAATCGAGCATTTCGAGCTTTTCGTTAAAACAATCGTTTCGGAACTTCGATAATTCTAAAAATGAAATATTTTCGAGCAACATTCGTGAAATTGTACAATATTCGTTCCACACAATTACACGAATTTAAAATAGAAATTACAGTTATTACAATCTACCCCCCTGAAAGGAACTTCGTCTCGAAATTCAAGTATCCAATTCCCCAAAGAGCTGTGGATACCTCACTCTCTTGTCAGACTCTAACTCCCATGATGCAACACCCTCGTCATGATGACTCCACAACACCTTCACAAGGTCAACTTCCTTCTTACGAAGCCTCTTCGTAGACCTATCCAAGATACGAACAGGTTCCACCACAAAGGTCACATCCGTGTTCACACTGATAGTGACATGATCAATTACGTGGAACTCATCTCGTACAGAGTTCCTGAGCATAGACACATGAGAGACATTGTGGACACCAGACATGCAAACAGGTAAAGCAAGACGATATGCTAAGTTCCCAACCCTTTCCAGAATCTTAAAGGGTCCTACATATCTCGGCGCGAGTTTTCCATTCTTGCCAAATCTCACCACACCTTTCATAGGTAAGACCTTCAAGAACACATGATCGCCTGTCTCAAACTCAACTGATCTCCTATTCAAGTTAGCATAACTCTTCTATCTACTCTGAGCGGTCAGGATCCTGTCTAAAATAGTAGTGATATTCTCTATAGTCTCCTGAACAAGTGCAGGACCCAAAAGTCCTTTCTCTCCAACTTCCGCCCAATAGATAGGAGTCCTATATGGCCTACCATAAAGAGCTCATATGGTGCCATGCCAATACTAGAATGATAGATGTTGTTGTATACAAACTCTACCAATGGTAGATGATCCGCCCAACTTCCCTTGAAGTCCATAACACAAGCTCTAAGCATATCCTCCATCACCTGATTCACTCTCTCTGTCTGCCCATCGGTCTATGGGTGAAACGCAGTGCTCATAGCTAAAGACGTGCCAAAAGCCTTATGGAATCTACGCTAGAATTCTTATGTGAAACGAGCGTCCCGAGAGACAATCGTAACAGGCACACCATGAAGCCTCACTATCTCATTCACATACAACTTACACAACGCATACCCTGTGTAAGTTTTCGCCACAGGAAGGAAATATGCAGATTTCGTCAATCGGTCCACAATCACCCAAATCGAATCATAACCTTGCCTGGACCTAGGCAATCCAGTCACAAAGTCCATGGACAGCATTCCTGTGGGCTTCTGATGCTCTGCCTTCACTTGCTGACATGTAAGACACTTCGACACATGTTCTGCCACATCCCTCTTCATTCCATACCACCAAAACTGCCTTCATAGATCCATATACATTTTAGTACCCCTTGGATGTATAGTGTATCGAGACCTATGTGCTTCCCGCATGACCTCCTCCATGAGGTTATCAACACTCGGTACATACAATCTCCCTCGAAGTCTCAACCCTTCATCTGCCCTAATCATCCACTCAGAAGGGCCCTCCACATCCGGATCAGCAGTCATCTCAGCAATCCTCGCCTGAGCAAACTCATCAAGTGTCTGACCCTGAATGATCCTGAAGATCAAGGTGGGCTGTAAGGTGATACTACCGAGAAAGATTCCATGTCCTGCTCTTGCAGGCATAAGGTCAAACTCTGATGCAGCTTCTAATATGCGCCATTCTCGTACCATAATAGATGCCATGATTACTCGAGGTTTCCTAGTCAAAGCATTCGCCACTACATTTGTCTTTCCGGGATGATAATCCAAGGTGAAATCATAGTCCTTGATGAGCTCAATCCATCTTCTCTGCCTCATGTTCAATTCTTTTTGGGAGAATAGATACTTCAAACTCTTATGATCAGAAAAGAGTTCAAATTTCTCACCATGAAGATAGTGCCTCCAAATCTTCAAGGAAAACACCACTGCTGCTAGCTCTAGATCATGAGTGAGGTAATTCCGCTCATGTACCTTCAACTGTCTAGAACCACAAGCAATAATGCTACCATTTTCCATGAACACACATCCCAAACACTGATGAGATGCATTGCTGTAAATGACTAACCCACCACCAAAAGTAGGAATAGTCAACACTGGAGCTGTAGTCAATCTAGTCTTCAGCTCATTGAAAGCTTCCTCACACTCATCCGACCACACGAACTGAGTGTCATTCCTTGTCAATTTGGTCAAAGTCGAAGCAATACCAGAAAATCCTTCAATTAAACGTCTGTAATACCCTGCCATTCCAAGGAAGCTACGGATTTCTGTAACCGTAGTAGGGCAACTCCAACTCATCACTGCTTCAACCTTCAAAGGATCCATAGAAACTCCATCATTCGAGACCACATGACCAAGGAACTTGACTTCACTCTGCCAGAAATCGCACTTCTCAAACTTGGCAAATAATTCCTTCTCTCTCAATGTCTGTAGCACGATTCGCAAATGCTCCTCATGCTCATCAGACGACCTTGAATAAATCAAGATGTCGTCAACAAACACCACAACAAACTGATCCAAGTAAGGACTGAACGTGCGGTTCATCAAGTCCATGAATGCTGCAGCTGCATTAGTGAGACCAAAAGGCATGGCAAGGAACTCAAAATGTCCATACCTGGTCTTGAATGCCATCTTTGTGATACCCAGATCTCAAATCAATCTTTGAGAACAGAGTAGCTTCCCTAAGCTGATCGAACAAGTCATCAATCCTAGGTAAAGGGTACTTGTTCTTGATGGTCAACTTGTTCAACTGTCAATAATCCACACATAACCGAAGTGAATTATCCTTCTTCTTCACGAACAACATTGGTGTGCCCTAAGGAGACACACTAGATTGAATGAATCCTTGCGTAAGTAATCCCTCAATCTGAACCTTCAACTCCTGAAGTTCAGCTGAAGCCATTTGATAGGGTGCCTTCGATACAGGTGAGGTACCTGGTATCACATCAATGGAGAAGTCCATTACCCTTTTCGGAGGTAACCCGGGGATCTCCTGAAACATGTCAGCATACTCTGAAACTACAGGAATCCCTGTAATCCTTGAAGTACTACTCCTTGATTCAATATGGGCCAAAATCCCTGCTCTCATGGCGATGTCAGACTTCAGACAACAATAATGAAACACTGGTTGTCCAGGAACATAGAAGGACACAATCATCCTAAAGCAATCAATCACCGCATGGTTCAGGCTCAACCAATCCATACGCAAAATCACATCATATTTGTGATCCGGAATCACAATCAAAGATGTATAGGACTTTCTACCACCAATCCCAATAGGGCAATCATCACAAAACATGCTAAGTTCAAGAGACACACTGAGAAGTGATGTAACACATAATGATCTATTAAGATGCATAGCAATCAAACCCAACACATCCACAACCGAACTAGATATGAAGGAGTGTGAGGCTCCTATATCAAATAGTACTCTAGCAAGATAGTGATAAACAGATAAAGTACCTTCCACCCCCGTGCCTGCCCGACCAATGGCAAAGATTCTAACAGGTGCAGGCGGTAGCTGCCTCTGCTGGTTTCTCTGCACTCTACCCTGATTTCGGGGACACTCCCTGGTCTGGTGCCCTGTCTGTCCACAGCTATAGCATACCCTACCCCGCGATTTCGTGCACACACGAGAGATGTGGCCCGACTCGCCACAGTTAAAGAACTTCATCGGAGCTATTAGAGCTATCTGCCTAATAGGCATAGCCTGAATGGGAGGAGCTACTGCTGCCCTAGCTGGGGCATGATGTTGGAACTGTGTCTTCTGTTTCTTCCAGAAACCGCCCCTGAAGTCTCTGGACCTACTGCTTCCTGCCATTGCTTTTCCCTTGCCTTGGAAGTCTCTCTCAGCAGACTCCTTCTCTATACGAATCAGGTTCTGCTGCTCAATCATCTGTGCCTTAGCCAAAATCTCTCTTTTCATCTTCAGCTCTAAGATGGCTACATCATGCTCAATCGAAGGGCTCAACCCTTGCTGAAACTTCTTAGCCAAGTCTTTGTCATCCATCTGCTTCACATACTTGTACAGCTTGGAGAACTCCGCATCGTACTCGATCACGGTCATCTTCCCTTGTACAAGTGCAAGGAATTCCCGTTCTAACCTTTCCTTCACAGCAGCTGGAAAGTACTTCTCTCTAAACAGCCTCTCGAAGCCATCCCATATCAAGGTAGATACCTCAATACTCCTCTGTGTGACGTTCCACCACACTCTAGCCTCATCCTTTAGCATGAAAGTGGCTAGTTTCCTCTTATCGATCTCACTGCAATCAAACATATCAAAGTAGGTCTCAATCCTATCTCACCCTCTTCTCTCTCACCGTCTGCATACCAAAATCAAGCCGTCAACATGAGGTCCACCGCGTCCTCAGATCCATCCACCGCGTCATAGCAGTTCAGCTTCTGTCTCTCCCTCTCACCGTCTTAAACCCTCACATATCTTTTATATTTGGGTTTATATAATATATGATTCAAATTATGACTTATGAGTTTTGAATTACGGGTTGCAGGATATGGAATCATAGCATATCTGGAGGGGTTGAGATGAAGTCAGGAATTTTTTTTGTGATGTTATTTGGGAATTAAGATGTCACACCCTGAATTTTAGAATAAAAATTCAAAATCTGAAACATGAATTCCCATAACTCAAAATAATCATCTTGAAAATTTCTTTTTTCTTAACAACTTCACCACACAATTTAATCTTAAATCCCAAATTTGGTGAGATGAAGTCGGGAATTTTTTTGTGATGCTATTTGGGAATTAAGATGTCACATCCCGATTTTTAGAATAAAAATTCAAAATCTGAAACATGAATTTCCATAACTCAAAATAATCCTGAAAATATCTTTTTTCTTAACAACTTCACCACACAATTTAATCTTAAATCCCAAATTTGGTCTCGGTTAATTATTACAACTTTCTCAAAATTAAATTGTAAAGCTCTAAATGAGCATGATAAACCTCACAACTCAAATGAAAAGCAAATAAATACTGCAACTCCTAAACCGCACGGTCACCTCCCTGGTTATCCTGACCTGCAGGAATATCCGCTACACCATTTGAATAGTGTACCGGGATTGCAACAACACAAAACCCTGTAAGCTTTTGAAGCTTGTATGAGTAAAAAGAAAGAACGGTTGTTTAATTGATTCATAATTATTTTCACCCAAGTTGGCATCAACTCATCCAAGATACACAATATTATTATGAAATTTAAGCATTTGAAATAAAATTCAAATCATCATTCCATCTCAATCACATCATCACACATCAACACACCATCCATATATATATTCCACGTAAATATATATATATACATAATCATCCAATCAGGGATGACTACTGATACCATCTATAATTCACACAAGAAAATCGTGAAATTCATTTGTATAATTAAAATTCATTTTACTTACCTATGGACCGTAGTTAATCAAGTCCACGTGATTTTAAAAACAAATATTTAATCCATAAATGTTTTTCACACAAATGCGAAAAAATAAATAAATTAAAGCACTCGAATCGTAATATGAACCACGTGAGTTTTACTCACCTCAAAACTCCCCCTGCGTCTTCATTTAAAATACAAATCCCACCGAAACAGCTCACCCAAGTACAACCCGTCAATCACCTAATCAAATATGACTTGAATTTAGCCAATAATTCCAAAACATACTTAAACTACCATTCTACGGTCAGATTCTAAATTATAAGAAAATCCAACGGACGGATTCTCACGAATCACCTCCCTAATCACCGTTTTGCAATTATACGAAGATCTAATGGTCGGATCTTCGCCCATGACCACACAAAGCCACTGGGATAGTCATATGATCATCATATCAAAACTACAAGTCCATCAGACGGTCCTAAAGTCACAGATCACAAATCTAACGATCGAAATCAATCGAAATCCAAAACTTCATAACTAAATCATACGATATCCGAAAAATACGTATAATACACCAAAATGATCGTATTGAAACGTAGAATCTTAAAATGTATAGAACTATATTTTAGACCCCTGGAGGTGGCCGGAAAGGGCAGCCGGAGTTAGTGGCAGAGCTGCCGCCGACCACCACCAATGGTGTCGGGGCCGAGTTTCTCTCCTTCGTTTCATCATTTTGAGCAACTGTCATAACTATCACAAGATCAGAAATTAACCGTAAGAGGTCGAAATGTACCAAAACAGTCGAGGTGGCCGGCAATTTTCCAGAAACCGGTGGTGCTCCGATCCACGTAAAAACTCCAACAACTCGCTTCGGTTCCTTCTGGAGGTTTATTCAGCAACTCAAGGCGAGCTCACTAGTTTAAGAATCACATGCTGCTCAAGATATTCGGATCGAAAGTTCTGTTCGATCCGATCAAGGCTGGCTTCCAGCCGCCACCACAGGCCACGCCACAGTGCAAAGTTGCCTGTGGGAGCTTCAGGAGGTCGAGTCGATGTAGAGGGAGAAGTTTCACGTGAGTTGGTGGCCGAAAACACGAGGAGGACGGTTTGATCCGGTTTCAGGTGCAACTGGTTCGAGCGGTTTTGCTGGACCTTGAGGCAGTGACAGAGGGAGCGATGATGTCCTGCAGGTAGAGCAGTTCGTGGCGAAGGCAAGGGAAGTGGTGCGACGCCGTTTGGTGTCCGGTGGAGTGAGCTATCGATCGGAGAAGCCAAGCTCTTTTCTTGGCTGGGTTTCGAACGAAAGAGAGAGAGGTTGAAGACTATGAACAGTCCTTTCCAAAAATAAAAGGGAGGCCAGACCAAAATGGCAACCTTCCGAAAATAACTTGGGTTTTTTCTATATATACCCAAAATAGAAATATCTTCTAATTACCATAACTAATTCAAAAAAAAATCTGATCAATGCCTTCCACATATGTACGGACTCGTATCAACGAGCTCTACAACTTTCATGAAGGAAGTTGTCCCAAATTCCATACGTATAAAAAGTCGATTTCTTGAATCGAGCATTTCGAGATTTTCGTTAAAACAATCGTTTCGGAACTTCTATAATTCTAAAAACGAAATATTTTTGAGCAACATTCGTGAAATTGTACAATATTCGTTCCACATAATTACATGAATTTAAAATGGAAATTGCGGTTACATAAGAGTCTATGTTGGTAGTTTTGATATTTTGTTGTTGTTGTTGTTGTTGTTATTATTATTATTATTGTTTATTTGTTTATTATTTTTTTAAAGAACTTTGGCACTCCGTAATTGATATGATTTGTTAATTCTCCCAGATTTGCAAATGATCTATTTTTTGTAATCTTGTAATCTGCAAATCTGGGCTATTACTTGACTTTTTCTTGTTCTAACATTCTCACGATCAGTTTATTGATTTCACCTTGAAACAAAAAAAAAGGATATAAAAGAAAAGATAAAGCTTAGAAAATTGGTTAGCTATTTGTTAGATTTGTTTTTTAATTTTTTGCTATATAAGAAATTGGGCTTGAAATTCAGTTGATCTGTATAGAAAATATAAGTTAAAAAGAAGATAGTAAAGGCAATTGAAAATGGACATTTGCTAAAAAAAAGGTCAATTAAAACCGAAATGGGCCGACCTGAAAATTCAGCTCAACCGAATATTTGGCCCAATCATTTTTAAGTCGGTTGTCAGTTTGGGCTTTGGGCCTAACCTACTGTTTCGGGTAGGAGTTGATTTGGGCCTGAAACTGACCCGCCCAAACATATGCCTACCCCTAGGGCTGTAGGCGATACTAAGAAATGAGTTTTTTGTCTATCTAGTATAAACCAATTTTGCAAGGAGGAAACTTAATAAACAGCTTCCATATAGCAGCAAGAAATGCTGGGGATTTAACAAAGATGTAGAGGACGGTGGAGATGGTTCGAAGCTATGCCTGAGTGTCCAGATCAATATGGCTAGCTGTGTGTTTGGGTTGTGTTTGGACCCATGTCCAAACCAGGTTTGGGTAATTTCAATGGCAAAGGTTCTCTTAGTGAGGTGGTTGTTAGATTGGCCAAAGCTAGTATCCCAGATGGCAGCATCATTTTCTTGGTGGTGTCTAATAGTGCAACTAGGTTTGATCCTTGATGGGCTTATTGGACTTTGTGGACTTGGCTTGTTGGGCTCTCAACTGTCTAGTAGGTTAACTTTAGAGCTTATACATCTTTTTGGGATTGGACAATGGCTGTTTGACCGGCCAATGTCAGTATTTCTGATGACGGCTAGTGAAGACATCTTGGCAACAACTAGGTTTTGTCCTTGATGAGTTTCTTGGGCCACTGGTTTGGCTTGGAGCATTGACGATAGATTTTGGGCCTGGTTTTCTTAGGTCTAGAATGACTATTTGGTTTCTTTACCGATTTTTTAGTTAGTTTTTTCGATTTAAACTAGCCTATTACTATGCGTACTGGTTCATAGTTGAACATGCTTACTTTGAGTAAGTAGGCATGACATTTCAAATGAATTGTCATATCCTATGTATCATCGTGGTGTGTTCATCACAACTTCTTGTATATCTGTAGATGGTAGCGGCAAGATATGTAATGGTCATTATGGCTTTATCTTTATATTAATAATAATCTTTATGATGTTTATTAAAAAAAATGACCCTCATTATTAAATAAATGAGAAAAACTTTTAAAAAAATTATGTCAGCTATGTAGCATAAATTTTTATATAATACATTCGTCTACTATAATTTTTTGATTTATTGTAGAATCAATTGCTAATTAATTTCGGCAGATATCAATATGATAATTACTAATTACCTTTCTTCTTTCTCACATTAATGAGGTTGGTATACCACTAGAAGATTGAATAACTTAATTTGCTTACTTTGTTGTTCTTCAATTTAAAAAACCTAATGCCTCTAAGATTTTAAAATATTCAATATATGTCAATAGCTTCATGATCCATATAGTCATGGTCTATTTTAAAATCGGTAAAGAATGAGCCATGGTGATTTTTTTGCAAAAGAAGTCATTGATGATGATGTATTTATGTATCCAAGATATATTTGATGGTTTTATAACCTCTTTCAATTCCTTCAAAAAATAACCTCTTTCAATATGTTTCAACCAATTTGGTTGCATGCTAATTCTTCATATGGACTACAATTATTTCATCTGCCATTGAAATTCACGTATGATCTTGAAGCGATGTCGATTGTGTCATGAGACTAGGAGAAATGTAAGCTATAAGGAAATATTTAACTAATATTTTGATATATAAACCATTGTTCAAGGAAATACAGATTATGTGCCTGACCAAAACTCTAGGTTACTTGACCTAGTGGTAATAGGATTATAGAAGGATTTAGAATCCTATTCGATTTAGAATTACTTTCCTTGTATGTTCAGATTTTATGCATTGTAATCCTCTATATAAAGAGGCCCCTATTATCAATGAGAATACACAGCGAATTTTTTCTCAATTTCTGATTCCCTAAAACATGTTATCAGCATGAAGCCCTAACCCTGAAACCAAATATTCGTAGCCTTCAAACCACAGAAACCTCCGCCACACACAAAAAATACCCGAACCGGCCCCCGAAAATACCCTAAACCTCTCTGCTCGGTTCGAAGCTTTCCTCCCTGCCCACTGCTGCCATACTCCACCAGAAGCTACAACCTGACCCCAAATTACAGGAGCCGAAAAATCACCACCGGAACCGGTCTCTAACCACCCGAACCGGCCGGCTGAAGCTACTGAACCACCGAACCGCCGGCGACCTGCATCCTCTGTCTCTGCTTCAGTCAACCAAGCCCAAAAGTCAACCAAGGCCCAGAAGCAGAAGCGGATCCACCAGCAGCCCACGTACAGCAGCCAAGCAGCCAAGCTGCCAAGCCACCAGTTGCACTTGAAGTCGCCGAGCCGCTGCCACGTGCACCTGCCAAAAAAAGAAAGAAAGAAAGAGGTGGGCCTGAAAGAAGAAAGAGAAGAAAAAAAAAGGGGGAAGAGGGCCTGTAGCCCGGAAAGAAGAAAAAGAAGAAAAAAAAAAAGGGAGGGCTTGCAGCCCGGAAAGAAGAAAAAGAAAAAAAAAAAAAAAGGGGGGAAGAAGGCCTGCAGCCCGGAAAGAAGAAGAAAAAAAAACAGAGAGGAAGCCCACACCCACATTCGAGGTATTATTTTTTATTTAATTTAATTTAATTTCTTTTGCTTCCGTAATTTCAATTTCTTTTCCTTTTCTCGGGGACTTGCAACATCCATTTCTTCTACCCCACTTTCTTCTTCATATGGGAGACCTAAAGCCGAACTGTGGGGGTTCGTGCTCACTCCAAGCTTGGAGCTTGTAGAGTCCTCCCAACTTAGAGTTTGTTGAGAAGAAAAACGATCGACCACGTACATCATTGTTTCGATCTAATCCAAAACCCCTCTTGGAATCGGATTTTCTTAGGACCTACTACGCTCAGAAATCCCTAATATCTTGGAAGCGACTACGCTTAGAAATTCTTATTGTTTTCATGATAGCCTTTTATGCTCCGAAACTAACCCTAATCTTGTGTTGTTTTTCAGGATGAGTTACCTGAATAAGTTGAACTTTGTTCCACTAGAGACAATTAGCGCAGGATACCATAGGTGGGTCCGAGATGTGCGCCAACATCTTAAGGCTGATGGACTTCTGGAAACCATCCAAGAGCCTAGTCAGAACGTGCTTTCTGTAGAGCAACTTCGAGCTTTCGAAGCAAATAAATCCAAGACCATAATTCTCATGACAAGGAACATGAATGATGCTCTCCAAATTGAATAACTCAATGAGGAAGACCCCAGAAAACTATGGGTGGAACTTGAGCAGCGATTTGACAACGTTCGTGACTCCCTGCTTCCTAATTTAGAAGTGAGATGGCATAGCCTTTGTTTCTCTGACTTCAAGTCCGTACTTGATTATAACTCGGAAGCCCTTCGTATCAAGTCTTTGATGGAGTTCTGTAGACAAATCTTAACTGATACGATGTTGATCGAAAAGACTCTCTCTACCTTCCCCATCTCTGCCCTGATGATTTCGAAGAATTATTAGATTGATGTGAATGCAGGACGTATCACAAGATTTCATGAGCTCATTGGCGCCATGAACGTAGCTGAGAAGCACGACAATATCCTTGTGAAGAACTATAATGCTAGACCTGTAGGAACTAAGTCTATTCCAGAGTCTAATTATAGTCGCGCCCCCAAGGGAGGACGCAAGGATTGAAACCCTAAAAGTAGAGACAATTCTGGACGTTCTGGTCCATATTGTCGCCCTAAAGAGGAAGGAAATCGCCAAGATAGGCGTACACGGAACCGTAGAAGTCAACGTGTGAAGAGAGAGAGAGGCGGAGCCTCTGGCCATGGTGATGACACCACCAAGAACAATGGCCATCCAACTCGTGCATCAAATGCACCTCGATCAAGGGAGCCTGACCATAAAGATGTTTGTCTTCGATATGGATCAAGTGGACATTGGGCAAAGAAGTGTAGTGCATCCCAGAACGTTGCAAATGCATACAAAATGTATCGTGAAGCAAGGGAGGCCAACTTCATGGAACAAGAAGATCAAGATGGCGATCTCGATCTAAGGGTGGAAGACTACAAAGATCAAGACCCAGAAACTGGCGATTTTGATTAAGTCTTTTTATTTTCTAAGAGATGTAGGCAATTGCCATATTATTTGTAGTAGATGCCAATGGTTTAATCTTACTTCAAAGTAGGTGTACTCCTTGTAAATGTGATGTCTATGAAGGTTTTGAGATAAGTGGTACTTAAGCGAGCCTTGCTCTACCGACATCTCTCTACTCACCTGGTCAGATTTACATTGAAATTACCGAAAAAAGTTAGATGACTGCCATTGTTTGCATTAACTAGTTTCTTTTTGGATTAGATCTTCTTTGATTAAATGATGATGTAATTCCGTTTGGCTTATCAATAAAAGTTAAGTTCTTTTCTTTATGACTCCTTTTTAATTATGAGTTTTTCTTTTAGGGATGGATAAACTACAATGTCTCGCGGATAGTGCGACCACGCACACCATTCCACGATGTTGCCTACATATTCCTCTGTGACTACGATGGCTGGGCCATCAGGTTTAGTTCAAGGACATGGAATGACCCAATTCCTTTTGCCAAATGGCACCTTGAATAAAGTCACTGAAGCTCTCTACGCTTCTAAGGCAAATCGAACCTTATTGAGCTTTAAAGATATAAGAGCCAACGGATTCTATGCAGAAACACATAATGAGAACGGAATAGAATTCCTTTGCATTACCTCTAATGATTGCGGCAGAAAGCGCATCTTAGAGAAGCTTACGTGTCAATCTAGTGGACTTTACGTCACTACAATTCGACCAATTGAATCCAATAATGTCATAAGAGAAGATCTCTTGGATTCAGACATATATTGGCTTTGGCATGACCGACTAGGACATCCTGGTCGTGATATGATGCTCCGTATACTAAAGACTTCACATGGACATCCATTCTTTAGAATGAGAAGAAGCAAGAATCAAACGTTGATTCCCAGACTTAGCAAGACCGTAAAAATTACAGCCTTAGGCGCTGCTGCTGTCTTGGGCCGCCGCATGGCCGCTCTTGTCCCCATGATGATGACACAAATGGCGCCAACCATGAGCATGATGCCATGGTTACTCCTCCTAGTGGCCATGACGCCATACACACCAATTTCCATGGCTCTAACGCCATCATGGGAGATGTAGTCACATATTTTGCTTCTAATAGCGTTAGAGACGCTTCGGCCCAACCAAAATCCTCATTAGTTGCTTCTAAGGCCCCTTGCTCATTCTGCAAAACCTGTTCATTCGGAAAATTAGGACCGAGACCGTCCTACGTAAAGGATCCCAAAATACTTATTCCATTCTTACAGAGAATCGGGATATCTGTGGACCAATTCAACCATCATGCAGACCTTTTAAATACTTTATGGTATTGGTTGATGCGTCGATACGCTGGTCACATGTCGCGCTGTTGTCCACTCGTAATGCTGCTTATGCTAAACTCCTTGCCCAGATTATCCGTTTACGGGCTCACTACCCCGACCATCCAATTAAGTCAATTCGACTTGATAATGCTGGGGAGTTTACATCGAAAACATTCGATGACTATTGCATGTCATTGGGGATTGATGTTGAGCATCCAGTTCCCCATGTTCATTCCCAAAATGGTCTCGCAGAAGCTGCTATCAAACGACTACAAATGATAGCTCGGACATTGGTTATGCGCATCAATCTTCCTGTTTCTGCTTGGGGATATGCAATATTGTGCAGCGACGCTCATTCGTCTATGACCTACTGCAACTCAATCTTATTCTGCGTTACAGCTAGTGACTGGGTACGAGCCTGATATCTCGCACTTACGCATTTTTTGGTATGTTATTTATGTGCCTATTATGCCGCCACAACGTACAAAGATGGGTCCACAACGACGAATGGGCATTTATGTTGGCTATGAATCTCCAACTATCGTCCGCTATCTTGAACCTTTGACAGGCGATCTCTTTACCGCTAGATTTGTGGATTGTCACTTTAATGAGACAGTCTTCCCGTCGTTAGGGGGAGATAAGAACACATATGTTCAACAGGAACGACATGAATTGTCGTGGTCTGTCCCCACTATGTCTCATCTCGATCCCTGTACCGTATAGTCCGAACTTGAAGTGCGAAGAATAATCGAGCTCCAGAACGTAGCAGACACTCTGCCTGATGCGTTTTTTGATGTTGCCAAAGTGACAAGATCACACATACCTGCTGAAAACGTGCCTGCAAGGATTGATGTCTCTAATAATGGACATAACGCCACTCTTGTGACACCAGGAGATGGCGCCATTGCCCAGCATGGCAATGATGTGGCATCTATGGCTGCAGGTCCTGTAAGGAAGCTCGGTTGACCAATTGGTTCAAAGGATACTCGCCCTAGAAAGAGAGCGAATGAGGCACAAACAAATCCTTTGATCATCGATACTCAAAATCCGTCCCATAAGAATGTTCCGGATTATGGTTATGTCCAAGAGACATCATTGGGGGACGCTCCAATGTCAGAACCTATCCCTGAGAATGTAGAGATCTCTGTGAATTACACTAGTGTACATGGGACGTGGGAAAGAAGCTCCATCATCATTGATGATGTATTCGCGTATTCAGTAGCGCGTGAGATTATTAAGACCATTGACATCGAACCACGCTCCGTTGATGAATGCCAACGTAGAGCTGATTGGCCAAAATGGAAAGATGCGATCCAGGCAGAACTTGATTCTCTAACGAAAAGAAAGGTATTTGGCAAAATTGTACCAATACCGCCTAACACCAAACCAGTTGGTCATAAATGGGTATTCGTTAGAAAGAGTAATGAGAAAAACGAAATTGTAAGGTACAAAGCTCGCCTTGTGGCGCAAGGCTTCTCACAACGCCCTGTAATCGACTACGAGGAGACCTATTCTCCCGTAATAGACGTCATTACGTTCCGCTACCTTATCAGTTTGGTAGTTTCCGAAAAACTGAACATGCAGCTTATGGACGTGGTTACAGCGTATCTATATGGGGATCTAGGTACGGAAATATACATGAAAGTTCCAGATGGAATTCAGTTACCCAAATCAAGTGGCTCTAAACCACGGAGCGCATTAGCCATAAGATTAAAACGCTCACTATATGGATTGAAACAATCCGGACGAATGTGGTATAACCGTCTAAATGACTACTTGATTGGGAAGGAATATGTCAATAATGAACTATGCTCATGTGTGTTCATAAAAAGGACAAGTTCCAGATTTGCAATAGTAGCAGTTTATGTCGATGACATGAATATAATTGGCACACTTAAAGAGTTAAGGGAAACCGCTGAACAATTGAAATCCGACTTTGAGATTAAAGATCTTGGGAAAACACGGTTTTACCTTGGTTTGGAACTTGAGCACCATGAATATGGTATTTTGATTCATCAATCAGCTTATACCTAAAAGATGCTTAGGCGTTTCAATACTAATAAGATTAAGCCTTCAAGCACCCTAATGATCGTCCGTAGTCTTGATTCCAAGAAAGATCCATTCCGTCCAAAAGATAACGACGAAGAAGTGCTAGAGGCAGAAGTGCCATATCTAAGTGCAATAGGCGCATTATTGTACTTAGCACAATGCACGAGACCGGACATCTCATTCGCTGTGAACTTGTTAGCTAGATATAGCTCCGCGCCAACACGACGCCGTTGGACTGGTGTTAAAGATATCTTTCGATACCTTAGTGGTACGATCGATATGGGCTTATTCTATCTCTACAGAGAGATGATGGATTCGGATCCATCAAATAACCAGAACACCACACATGGTGGATTGCATTCCCTCTCCCCATCCCAAAACGATATAGGTGTTTTGGAAGGTTTTACTGATGCTGGGTATCTCTCTAACCCACACAAAGGTCGTTCCCAAAATGGTTATGTATTCACCATGGGAAACACCGCGATATCTTGGAGGTCTACAAAGCAGACCGTAGTCGCTACCTCTTCGAATCATGCAGAGATTATTGCTCTTCACGAAGCAGTTCGCGAATGTATATGGTTACGGTCCATAGTTACGCATGTTCGAAGTAATTGTGGTTGAAGTCTACCACAGATGAGCCAACAAGCATTTATGAGGATAATGCTGCTTGCATTGAACAAATGAAGCAAGGCTGCATCAAAGGCGACAACACCAAGCATATATCGCCCAAATTCTTCTACAATCAGCAACAATAGAAGCTTCTCAAGATCAAAGTAAACCAGGTTCGATCTGAGGATAATGTGGCAGACTTGTTTACTAAGTCATTGCCTAAATCCACGTTCGAGAAACATGTGGCAAGAATTGGCTTGCGGAAACTATCTGAACTCCCATGATCGTAATCATTAAGGGGAGGCGCAGACATCAGGGGGAGATGTCTACATGTATGGTCTCGAAATGTGAAGGGTGTGTTGTACTCTTTTTCCCCTTCGACCGAGGTTATTTTTATCCCACTGGGTTTTTGTTACTCGGCAAGGTTTTTAATGAGGCAACGAGAGAAGCACCACGTTTGGGAGACACAAGGGGGAGTGTTCAAGGAAATCCAGATTATGTGTCTGGCCCAAACTCTAGGTTACTTGACCTAGTGGTAATAGGGTTATAGAAGGATTTAGAATCCTATTTAATGTAGAATTATTTTCCTTATATGTTCACATTTTATGTATTGTAATCTTCTATATAAAGAGACCCCTATTATCAATGGGAATACACAGTGAATTTCTCTTAATTTCTGATTCCCTAAAACAAACATTTAATTCTTATTTTATTTTTGTGGGTTCTTCTTTATTTTTATTTATTTATTACTGAAGAGAAGTATAGATAGAAGTTTGATGAGAAAAAAAAAAATAGGGGGTGTGTATTAAGTAATTAGGGGTGCGTATATATATAAAACTTCAGTTTCTTTTGACGAAGAGACTCAATATTTTTGTTGTTTCTTATGAGAACATGAATTCAGTATTTGTTCGAAGCCAGTTCTTGGAATTAAATAAATTGGTAATCTATTCTACCACAAAAATAATAATCGTTCTTTCAAATCGTTTAGAGCGAGGCAAGTACCACCTTTCAAATTTCTTGTTTCACCTATTGTTTTCTCCAATTATATTCTTTAAATAATAGCCAGATAATACAAATAAAACGAACCAAGTTGAATTACCCACTGGACCATTCTCTTCCTTACCATCAATCCTCCAAAAGAAAAATATCAGGTCCTCTTCATGTTCTCTGATTCGGCTGATAAGGCTAGGGTTTGGATAGGAGGACCCTGGGGTTTCAACCGTTCTCTGTGTAGTTTAGTGGCTCAGTTTCTCAGAGTCCTATATGTTATGTTGTACTGGTTTAAGGGCATTCTTGTAAAAGCCATTATAAGGCTATAAAAGGGTAGCAATACGGTTTCTCAAGTAAGAGAGTTGTTGTATGAGTTAGAGCTGCCGTTAAACCCTTTGAGAGTGCTGCGACAACAGAGCTGCTATAATCCTTTGTAAACCCTCATTTGCTAGTGGATACCTTTCCCCTTGCTGCTCCGCGAACGTAGGCTTTTGCCGAACCGTGTTAACAATACTTTGTGTTCTTTAGCTTATTGTTCTTGCATATATTCAGTCACTGTGAGATTTCTCCGCAGCGATCCTCTATCCTTTTTGTCGTTGGTATTGGTGTAGTGAGCATAACACTCTGGTGATGGGGCTGGCGGACTATGATGGCTTCGCTCTTATTGACAAAGTCCATTTCCAGGTGTCATCGTATTGGATCCTACTGCAAGAGATACCTTCGACCTTCAGATCAGAGAGAATAATGAACATGATCGGAAGCACTCTGGGAGATTTGAAGGAATGGGACCGGCCTATTAAGCCTACAGCCGTGCTACACGTATCAAGCTTGCACATGTTCATTCTAGAAATGTATGTAACTAGCTAGTATTGTAGCTCCTGTACCAAATATATCAATTTCCCCGAGTTTGTTATAATAAAAAGTACTCCTTTCTCTCTCTAATTTTCTTCCTTAACACGGCCGGCATTCCGGCGTTGGATTAGGTTTAAGATCGAACTCTCACAACCTCTTCTATTCAAACACAGGTATTGGGTAGATGACTCTGGAAATCATGGTAAGATTTAAGTTTGATAAAATGTTTGGGAGGTCTGGACGCTGCATGCTCGAGTGACTCACGTCGGGTTGCCATGTAACGGGAACGCCCTTGGATGATGTGGAGGAGGGAAGTGGAGCGCAGCAGCCTGGCCTGGTAGTGGCTGCACTTGTGGCGAGTTCTTCTGGTGTTAGAGTTTCTGCAAATGGGCAGACCCTGGTTTTCAAGGCTCAGATATTACGTGGGTAATCCACAACCCTTACTTCTGTTTATGCAGGTGCTTTCTTATAGCAGAAGTCATGCAAGCATGTGACAATTCGTGAATTAGAGGATATGGTAACCGCCATAGCAGAGCCAGTTACTGACAAGAAGAAGAAGAGGCGTTTCACCAACGAAACCTCGCTTGAGCCTTGCAGTACTGGACAGGAGGAATCTCTATGTTGAAAATATGGGGTTGATCAATGCGACCAGTGCAGAGATTGGTCAAAAGAAAAAGAGAGGCAGGTCGGCTGGTGGGTAGTCAGAATAAGTTCATGTATGGTACAGCTAGGAAGGGTAAAGGTGCACAAGTTGATGCAAGTTCTGAGAAGAAGAAAAAAATCGAAACCTAAGAAGAATCTCTTATCGCAAATAAGAGGCTTCTGAAGAGTTCAGCTCTAACCTAAGGGAAAAGAGCGAGCTGGTTATTGTATAATTTTATTTTTTGAATTTTTCAAGTCTATCCTGTGTAGGAGGCAAGTTTGTTGTTTCTCGTATTAGGCTTGTATTTCGATCGTCCATTGTTTTGTAATGAGCTGCACGGCTTGGATAGAAGGCTGATAACACCACCGCCATACTTCCTATTTTTTAGCGTTTGTAGACCCTGGCATAATTTAAACAAAAATTCTGTTGCTAAGGAGAATCGAACCTTGAAAGGGTTTCAGGACATAAGCAAGCCTAACCGCTGCACAATGATTGCAACTTGTGATGTTGGATGACTAAATTTTACCTGGAAAAAGTCTAGTGGGTCACGAGACTCCACTGTTCCCCAATGTTGCTCTGTCACTTAGCAAATGTACTGGCAGAGGCCGCAGAGCCATCCTCACCTCCACACAGCCTCCCCTCAAGAGCATCCTGCCACCTTATGTATGAGAACAATCATCAATTTAATACCGATAATCATGCAACCACATAGGTAAGATTCACTGTACGATCAAGTATAGGCTGAGCCTTCGAGCAGGATGGGTATTGGTAGCTAGGAAACAGATTGCACATAGGAATTCTATGTTGTTGGCAAAGGAGAGACAATGTGAAGAAATTTAAGAGCAAAACAAAACGAACATAGACCTAGTGCAAGAGGCTCCCAATAAAGGGAGGTAAAGGAACACATGTAAAGCAATAAGCGTTGCTAATAATGTTCTTTGGCATCGTTAGTGTTCTGACCTTACCTGCTTTCTATGTTATGTAGACGAGAAATTCTTAGGCGGGGGTTTCCCCACCACGTGGCTTTAGGGCCACTCAATCAGAACAAAGAATTTTTTTTTTCTTTTCCGAAAATACCTCTTTTCTCTAAACATACAATACCCAAAAGACCCCCCTGCTAGACAGTGATTGGTCTGCCGCATTGCCACGTGGTGCGAGTGCCCCACGCAAGTCTTTCTCTATGTAGACTAGCGGTTTCGAGGGTACTCTATCAGCAGGAGGAGGTCACGTGAGGAAATAATGTGGTGGTAACGAACAGCACCCTATCATTCCTAATCAAAAGTTGACCATCCCTAATTGCCTCCTTCCCTCTAAAAGAAATTTTGTTTTATGTTTTTTGGGTTTCTAATCAGAGTCAATCGACACATATTTGACTTGTGTTGAAAAATGTCGGAGTGTCGGACACGCGATACATTAGTAATAGTCTAATATGAAGCTGATGGTTTAGACTTTTTTTTTTAAAAAAAAAAAAAAAAAAAAGGGTTTGGAACTCAATCTAACTGGGAGGCTAACTCCACGTCCGAGGTTATTATTAATTGATGAAATAGGATACAACGGGAATGACATAAAACCTGAGCCTTGTGCACCAAATCTCTTGAATTTTTTACTTGAGTAGTAGGTATTTGAAGATCAAAATTATCCATGTACGATATATTAAAATACATTCTTAAAAGTTTCTCCAAATGTAGTTTAGAATTTGGTGAAACTGAATACAAATAATCATCGTATTATAGTCCAAAAGTCTTTAGATATGCAGGCTTCTACTCCCTGTAGTTCAGAAAATTCTTAAATACCACATTACCACGTAAAAAAGCGACCTTGCAAGAAATCAACTGGTTTCATTTTCCAGTCAAATACCATCTAAAGTACCCAGTTTCGGAAGACTTCTGTGCCCTTATTTTAACGTCTTCTACTTCTCCTATACCTCTGGCAACTTTTCGCATTTCTTTCCTGGAAATAGAGTGATCTGGTGATGTTCTAGTCTCATAGAACTTTCATTACATACCTTTGCAGATTCAAAGATCCTTCAGCTTGTACGTGGCATCAAATTGTAAGGTAAATTTCCCATAACTCGTATGCATGCAATGATCTGATGATGAAGATATGAAATTTTCTTATTTTTCTTTTATGAAGATGATGAATACATGTTTACTTTTTAAGTGCAGCAAATAGGTTTCTCGTTCTTCTTCTTTTCCTCTCTGTGGGTTTTCTTCCCAATATGGATTCATTAAAATGGATTTTCATTCGTTCTTCTCATCCTCTTAGTAAATGTCTTATTTGAAGTTTACTGCTTCGATTTTAGTTGGTCATTCTTCAGGAGCCACAGATCGGGTATTCTGTCATTTCTGTGTTCTCATCTGAAATGGGTCGCTGCCTTGTGGTTGCGGCAGCGGTGTCAGGGCGAATATGGGTTGATTCGGTGCGGTAGACTTGAAGGTTTCTGCGCCGTGGACTCATGTGGGTCTTCGGTGCTCATGGACCCCACTCATGGGGTAGAGCTGCTAGTCGTAATTGTTTATTTTGTCTTCTTTTTAGGGTTTTATATTTAGGTTTTTGATCAGGTTAAGTAAGTTCCTACTATATTGATCTAGGATTTTGGGTTCTTGGTCTTGGTGCTGTGTCATTTTTATGGCACTATTTCCGGAGGCAATGTGTCCTAATAATTTAGGTGCCTTCTTGTTATCAGCGTGATGACAAACCATCCTTGTCGCGTGGTTTAATTGTTTCGAGACACGGTCGGAGTAGCATGAAGCGGTTCTATTTAATGGTGGTTGTGAGATTGTATCATAATTCTTGGGGTTGGTAACTATCTTTGTGGGCTGAGAAAATGAATGTTGTAGTTTGTTAGAGATTGGGCCATCTTAACAAATGGATGGATGTCACCGATAATGATAGACCCATAATTGAATGTTTTACTAGAAAAGAGAGTGGGGAAAACATCACTGCTCATCCCCGTGTTTTGTAATCTTTGCTTGAATAAAAGTTCTTTCATTCTAAAAAAAATAAAAATAAAAAATAAAGAAAAGAGAGAGAACTAGCTTCATACAATATAGAAAATGATCCGTATACCATGCACCGATATGTCTTTTAAGAAGTATCCACTTAGCCACTGCTACAGTACTATAGGTTTGCATCCATCGATCTCTTTAGGAAACCGCAAACCTAACTATGTAAATGCTTTCTCCCAAAAATAAAACTACCCGAGTGTACAAAAATGGATTTAGCTTTTGAATTAAATTCAGCTTACTGCCTTGTACTTTTAAGGGTGCATCAGTTCAGTTTCTGTATTTCTAATTTAATCAGAAAAGTCCTTGCACTCTCCAATTTCATCAAATCGATCAAATCTTTCACTATTCCGTCAATTTTCGCTGATAAAATGTTGAGATGGGACCTTCTAACAGGGAAAATTCCCAAACTTCCCACCGCTAGGCAGCCGACCGACGCGTTAATGTTGTGAATGCAGATGGGTAGTTTGGAAATTTTTCCCAAAAATTGACAGACTGATAACAGATTGAATCGATTTGATGAAATTAGAGAGTGCAAGGACTTTTCTGATTAAATTAGAAGTGCAGAGACTGAACTGATGAACTCTTGAAAGTACAGGGTAGTAGCAGAATTTAGTCCTTAGCTTTTTGTGGATTGCATATATTACAGTTTTCAACTGCTATTATAGAATTCAAGTAAATTGACACGCCTGCTAGGCTGCTAGCTAACTTGCGCATGTTGTCCTAGAGAAATCTGTACTCTATATATGTGAGTTCCATCTTTTGTGACTTTATGTTAAGTAATTTGCACACCTTTAAAGCTACATAGCGAACCTGCACGTGAAGTAGAAGGGCCATTTGAAAGCAGGCTGCAGACATCTCATCCATTACCAGAAGGCCTGGGAACACAAGTTATAGCTCTCTTCACGAGTGCTTTTCGCCAACCAAAGAAGATAGATAATAAGATTCCACCAAAAGTACAAGCAACAACACCTGCTAAATGGGCTCAGAGTGCTCCAACTCAAGAACATACAAATATATCTGGCGATGTATTAAGAAAAGAACAGAAGGACGTTACACATACTCCAGGTATTGAGTTTGAGCATATTATTCCAGTTTTGTTTCTCGTACTTTCTTGAAATTTTTGTGCGCTGACAAGTGACAACTTTTTCCTTTGCGTGCGCTTACACCAGAAAACAATGCCACAGCGACACCAAGTAAGCACTTCATTCAAACTTTATATCATTATGTTTTCATAACTTTCATTTCCTCATGGCATGTTCAAAGATAACATTTTCAGACTAAAAAAAAAAAAAAAACAAAGATAACACTTAGCGTTTGTATTTTCTTGGTAGCTATCATAAACACCAACCTAGTTCCGTACGTGACACTACATCTTGCTGCTCTGAATGGTGACTGGATGTCTGCTAGAAATTCTTGCAATTACAGCCAGAAGCTGTGAGGGCTAAAATTACAAAGGGTTCAGAAACTGCTCTTCAAATTGCAGCTGGGGCAAAACGTACACTTTTTGTTGAGGAGCTAGTAAAATGGATGACACCAAATGACCTTGAATTGAAGAATGATGTAGGAAACACCTCCCTTTATTTTGCTGCTGTATCTGGTATCAAAAGGATTGCTGAGGTAATGGTGGATATTAACCCAAGATTACCTCAGATCCGAGGTACTAAAGATCTAACACCTCTTCATATGGCTACATTGCTAGGCCACAAAGAAATTGTATGGTATCTATACGATAAGACAATTTTGACAGAACAAGATTACATAGGGCTTCTTATTTCTGCCATAACAGCAGATCTTTATGGTAAGCATTGAAAATTAAGGATATTGCTTCAACACACATGAAGATGATCAATAATAGAACTTTTCTTGTTCACTATGACAAATTGACAATAAACTCTTTTTTGTGATATATTACAGATGTAGCACTGGATATAATTCAAAAGCACCCTGAAATGGCTTTTGCTCGAGATAGAAATGGAGAGACAGCACTACATGTACTGGCTCGAAAGCCTTCAGCATGTTATACTGGAAGTCAGCTGGGATCTTTGCAACGATGGATAACTTCGTGTAAGTAAACTCATGATATTTTTCAGACCATTCTCTGTTTCGCCTTTCTCTCTCAATATGAAAATATTGGTATGTCTGTTAAAATAGTTTGCCAAGTCAGCTAAGGGCAGCTTCAAAGCTCTCATGCCATTAGGAGTGCAGAATGCTATCAAAATTGGAAAAACAAAGAGAAGGAAAAAAAAGAAGAAAAATGCCAAGTAGAGGATCTAGGTAGAAAATTAAAGCCTGAAAGTCTTTCCAACAGAACTCCTCTTGATGATTGCAGATGTGGCTATGGATATAGTTGAAAAACACCCTGAAATGACTTCTGTTCAAGATGAAATTGTGGAGACTACACTCCAAATAGTGGAGCCTTCGGCATGTTATAGTGGAACTCAGCTGGGACTTTGGAAACGATTGATATTATCTGGTATGTAAATGATGTTGGGTTCATGCACTATTCTGAACTTTTGTTTAAAAATTAAATACTTGGTTTTCATTTTGTTGTTTCATTCAGTCCCCAATATCCAGGTCTCGTACGACAAAAAGTTGAATCATATGCAAGCAAGTGAACTTGTGAAGCTGCTCTGGAAAAAAGTTTTGACACTAGGGAGTGATTTGGGGATAAATGATTTGATCAATGTACCCTCTCGCTTACTGTTTACTGCTGCTGAATTGGGGAATATAGAGTTTCTCATTATACTTATTAGATCGTACCCCAGTCTCATTTGGCAAGTTGATGAACAAAACCGAAGCATATTTCATGCTGCATTGATTCATCGACAGGAAAAAGTTTTCAACCTCATTTATGAATTAGGCGGTCTGAAAGACTTAATAGCCTCTTATAAAGATGTAAACAACAATAACATGCTTCATTTGGCTGCACGAGCATCTCCAAATCGACTAAGTATTGATACAGGGGCAGCATTGAAATTGCGAAGAGAGTTGACTTGGTTTAAGGTAAGATTTCTCCCCAAGTCACTTTTTACTCATAGTTTTCGTAAGCTGTAATGTGAAAGGTTTTAAGCCATAATTGGGAGGTTAGTGACAAATTTGATGCTCTGCCACTAGTAACTAGTAACTCTTTATACATTTGGTCTCAATTATGACCTACTTCTTTAATTGCAACTTAGGAGGTGGAGAAGATTGTCCAGCCATTATACAAAGAAATGAGGAACTCAGATGGAGAAACACCTCAACTTCTTTTCACCAAGGAACACAAGGAACTACTACGACAAGGCGAAGAGTGGATGAAGGGCACTGCCTCATCATGCATGGTTGTGGCAACTCTTATTACCACTGTAATGTTTTCTGTCTTGTCCACTGTCCCCGGTGGCAACAACAATAACACAGGCATTCCCATATTCCTTAAATCAAGGGCCTTCACGGTTTTTGTCATATTAGATTCAATATCCCTCATCTCATCGACCACTTCAATCTTGAGTTTTCTGTCCATTCTTACATCACGCTACACTGAAGGAGATTTTCTCAATTCATTACCGAATAGATTGATCGTGGGGCTTGCTACCTTATTTATCTCTATGGCCACAATGATGATGACATTTGTTGCCACACTACTTATGGTTCTTGGCCCTGGATTTCATGAGATAAAATTTCCAGTTGCTTTGGTTGCTGCAGTTCCAGTTGGTTTCTACGCGTTAGTACAGTTTCCTCTTCTAGCAGATATGATCTGGCATGCTTATATCTCAAGAGTTTCTTTTCGTCCATGCAACCACCTCTTGCACTAGATATGTACCGAAAGTACTTTTTTACTCGATGTGTTTCTGTAAATATAATTGTCACGACTAAAGATAAATGTGAGTGTATGTATGTATGGCACTAACATTGGGAATTTTAAATTTTTAATCAAAATTAATCCTCCATTTACTCTCTCTTTTCTGAAAAATTGCACATATCATGGTTACTTTGATTTGAATTTGCCAAATGTGGCTTAGGCAATAGTAAGACTGCTTACAGGGTTAGAACCATGGGTATGTAATACTCTGGCATTGACGTAGCATTTAATTATGAGGCTAAGAATGTGCTATTCACTCCGGCTCTATATATGTGCAACTCAGATGCACTTGTTATGCTAATCTCAGTGTGTGCAGGTGCAAACAGAACATCTCCTTGGATGATTGCATGATCTCCATTATTTGTACATATGGTTCCCTTCCCAAAAGTGACCACAAAAATGGAAGGACCAGGTACTGCAGGAAACTCTGTTGATTCACCGTGGGGAAGATGGAACCGATCAACCTCAAATTCTTCAAAAGGCGGTGTGTACCTTGTTACATGAGGATTCACAGCAACTCCTCGCAAGATTTCAGGGAAACCCTGCTTATATGTGAGCATAGAACAAAGGGTTTTAATATCTCGATGCTTGGGAGTAAGGCCAGCCCTAACTACGTTGTCTGATCACTCTGATGTTGCCATGCACTCGATGCAGTCCCCAGATATATAGGCATGAGGTTCATTTGCTCCGAGGCATAATGCTTCTCCAGGATTAAGCTTCACATGGTTAAGAAAGAGTGCAGATATCACACCCATATCGTTGGATATTGCTTTTCCAATTGCAACACTAGCTGCTCCTTTTCTGTCACCTGCCTCACCTGATCAAAGAAAGGTAGATATTGAAGAATACATAAGACTGCAATTATCAATAAACGAATCTTCGGATTATTACCTGGCTTTCCGTCTGTAAACGACTCTTCAATTTAGTTGTTACTGTGGTTATGTTTCCTTGTTAGTTGACATGAGTTGGGTAAAAATCAAACGTGTAACAGACTTTACTTTATCCTCCCCATCTTCGTTGGTCGTGCGAAGCACTAGGTTTCCGACCTCACTACCAACCAGTTCTACAATCTCAGGGACATTACTGATCACCTTCTTAAGCTCCTCAAGAGTGATAAAACCACAAAGAGCCTGAAAATGTGTCAAGGCCAGCGCCATCTCAGGCTTATAATTATCATCCTTGTAAATATCTGGCATAGACTTGTGCAAAGCCTTGGCCAATTCCTTATCTGGGTGTGCCTGTATTGACAATGCCTTTGCCACGGATTGCACCTAAACACACACAACCATATATTTCATCATTATTTCAATGGATAGGATCTCGCTGCAAATTAAAGACAATTAAGTTTTTCAAGGTAATAGTAAAATTTACCTTAAACAAGAAAGGCAGATCAGAGGAGCCCCATTTTTGGACAACCTTGTGACCGAGCATGTAATTAGGGTTGTTAGAAACCCAGTCTCTGAGAGACAGAGATGACCCAGTAGTGGTGCTATTATTATTCAGATCCTGATCAATCAAAAAGGAGGGTCCAGAGTCATGTGTTCCCATCCACATTTCAGCGTAAGGCTTTTCTAGGTCGATTGCAGAATGAGAATTGGAGGCACACAACCTGCCCACCACAGAGTCTCGGCCTTTCTTACCCCAGTTGTAGTTCATGACAGAGCATCTGAGCCTCTGAACACTCCTCTGCCTCTGCTTTGGTTATTGCATCTCCGTGAATGAATTTGGCTGTGATTGATTGACTAATGAATTGGCAATTAGCCAGCGAGAAACTGAACAGACTAATGTGAGATTAGCCAGATATGAGATGCGTATATGATGCTTGTGGAAATTGTCATGTCATATCATGTGGTCTTTTCAAAGCATTTGAAAGTGCAACATGAGAGAGGAAAGTTACTTGCTTTTAACCCCGGTGTTGTCCGAATTTCTACACAATTTGGTAAAAGAAAGAAAAAAAGAAAAAGAAAAAAGAGTTAAGACTAAGTGGTCTTTTCACGAAGACTGTGAAAAGACCGTTTAGTCTTAACTCTTTTTTTTTAGAGGGAAGTGATCTTAACTCTTAGGTTGGTAAGAAAAACTTCCCAAATAAACGAATAACATGAGAATTTTGAATTGATGGTAACTTCATTGATAAAACTCATGTCAAAAAGACCATTACATACCCACACGCTGTCTCACAATGGACAAGGCAAGGCTTCGTGGTAAAAATTATATTGATACATAGAACAGACCAACTATAATCAAACTTATCGTTCACTTATTTAAAACGAGCATATAACTATGACAGATTACATAGTTTATAGGCATAGAAAAACATAAAAGAAAACTATATTCTCCTTGCCCTTCAAACTAGGGCTAGGAGGTTTACCTAAAAACAGCACATGTGAATTTTTTTTTTTTTTTTTGAGAAAATGATAACTTCATTACTTAAGGCCAGAAGAGTCGTACATCAGATGCTGTCTCATACCTAAAATCTAGATGGCACAAGCCACCAAGCAAAAGACAAGTACATTCATTGTTAACATATATGCTCACTTATTGAGCCTAAAAACAAGAAACCAAATGCTCACTACTAACCCTCCTTTGAAAAGAAAACATAGTCGCCTAGAGACCTCAATTAGTTTACAACTAAGTAAACTAAGAAGAAAGTAGTAGAGAACTCAATTTCTAGTAGTAGGCAAAGGAACCAGGAAAGTCTAAAGCTTTCCTTTGCCCTTATCTCTAGGGCTAGAAACAGAAACACCTACTGTAGGGTAGGTGAGTCTCAGAGGGGCAGTTCCTGACTTCCTACTAGAGCGTTGGCTTTTATTCTTGCTGCCAAGCGGCCTACCCATCTTCTTCTTTAGATTGACAAGAGGAGTATCATTGTCATCTTCGATCAATCCCAAAGCATTAGCCTGCAAAGTTGGGATTTTACAACCCAATATGGTCTTGAACTTCTTTGGAGAAGGATTGCAACCACCATTCCTATCCCCTTTCTTTGAAACCACTACATCTTGTTGCACAATCTGTATCATGCCTGCAGCTTCAGTTGTACCAAAACCAATCACAACATCAGGGACCAAAACCAAACTCAGTTTCTGCTCCAAATCATGCTCCCCGGGTGAACAGTATTCTCACCATTACTAACATCCGGGTCTGAACCAGTAGAAGGAGAAGTAGATGGGGAATTAGGGCGCTCAACTCAACGAATAATTGGTTTCTTCTTCTTGGGAATAGATGAGGAAGCAGTGAAGAACTCACGCTTATTCTGAGCTGAGAAAGAAAAAGAACCTCCTAAGATTGACGATCTCAGAAAATTCAAAACCCTAGGTGTCGATAGTGTAGTATTCGGCTCCTCACATGGAATCCCAGCATGCGTGACTAGTCCACATTGTGAGCATCTCCCTTTCAGATGCTCAAATTGGAATTGTAGCACAGGTTCGACACCGGCATCCAAGAAAACCTTCCGCTCAAGTAAGAACGGTTTGGAGATATCATGGGTCAAGAAGATCCGAATCACACCCTTCTTGAATTCCTTCTTATCATAGTCTAAGAAACCACCCAAGAGATTACCGATAAGAGTAAAATTCTTAGGTTCTTCATACAGAGGAGGAATTCCTGAAACCCTAACCCACACACGAAGATGCTTGAATTGGGCTTCATGCAGAGATTTTACGCCATCATACTCTTCAAAGCACATAGGAGCTCGATCAAAAGACCAAACCCCTTCCCGTAGTATCTTGTTACGATCACGAATCTATTCAAAGGAGAACAGGAACATATCTCTAGCCTTTTCCTGAGCCTTAAAATCCTTATCCACCATCCAAGTATGATGGAAGTGAGCCTTGAAAGCTTTGGGATCCACCGGCTTGCCAAGGAGAAAAGATTGAGATGACTTACTCACTGGACCACCACCAATCTTACCTAAATCTGGGGCGCTACCACCCGCAGCAAGAGCAAGAGAAGTAGCAAAACTTGCTGTGACAACATCTATGGAGGCCATGGAGGGATGGAGAGGCAAGGAAGAGATCACGAGGCTAGGGAAGGAGGCTAGGGTGTCGTAGAGAAAAAACTAGGGTTGAGAGGAAAACTCTCCTAGGGTTTTTTTTTTCAGCACATGAGAATTAAATGTGTGTTTTGCAATTTTACTCTATATAAGTTGTTTTGGTCTCATGCTAGCTTGTTTTTTATGTTGTTCTCTCTTTCTTTTAATAAATTTTTCTATGCCCAAAAAAATAAAAGGAGCACCAAAAGTAAGAGATTAGCAGTTACCTGCTAAATAATATGGAAGAATCGTTAAGGCAAAGTTATAGGCTGACAGACCTAGTTTACCGGCATAGTGCCATAGCTACCTTGGGCTCGTTCAAAGATATGGTCGACATCTACACTTTCCCATTGAGCAGTTTACTCGGAGGAATTGCGGAAGACGAAACCTTGGTTCAATAACCTATTCATCAGGAGTGTCTCGATCTTATCCTTCTAGGTATCAGTCTAGCATGTAGTACCTTAGATGTGTTTATGTATTATGTAATTGTTTTCAGTAGTAGTCGTTTTGATAGACTATATGTAAAACAAGTTCTACAATTGGTTTTTTGATTTCCAGAATTTCCAAGGATTATTAACATCTTTCCAAATTAAATAGGAAAACCTAATCGCTTCTAATAGGCTTTTAAATAGGACCATGATTCCTTCTTGTCACCTTGCTTTCTTTATTACGTCAGGGGAAAACCGTCGCTTTTGTGTTTTGTTTTTTTTTGTTTTTTTAGGGTTTTCAGTTTTGAGAATCTCTGTGCAGTGGAGAAACTATTAGGCCGCATTTGGTTCGCGGAAAGTAAGCATCAGAAAAGGAAGCTTGTTCCAAACTTGCGTTTGTGATATAAAAAGAAAGGAAATACTTTCCTAAAGGAAAGGAAAATAAAGGGGAAAGTGGTTCATTCCAAACACCAAATGAATCACTTTCCCTCATTCTTTCCTTGCATTTATTACTCACTAAATACTATTTTATTTCATTAACTACAAACTTTTTAACAACTTGTCTGACAACTTTCCTAATGTTACCAAGCATCAGAATGGAAAGTTCTTGCGAAATTTCATTTCCCTTCCTATAGGAAAGATAAATGAATTACTTTCTTTTCTTTTCCATGAACCAAACGAGACCTTATGTCTTCTAATAGAAGAGAAGACACATCTACGTCGGCGACAACAAGGGCCACAAGAAAACCAAAACTCAAGAAGATGGTAGTTTTGTGGAAGTACCTGGCATAGCTATCTACCAAATCCTTGAACCCCTTTCGACTAGGCTTCCAGTCTATGCCAGCATTATTTCCAAGCAATGGAGATGTGTTTGGTCATTACTTCCCTCGGTATAGATGTAGAACAAAAACAAAGAAAAGTTGTTGGCAATGTTTGCCATCCAAATGTGTTGTCACTTGTGGGTTGTTACATTGACAATGGCCTTTATCTCATCTTCCATTTCTCCTCCAGAGGCTCTATTGCTTCTCTACTCCATGGTAAACATCCCACAACAATTTTGATTCTTTTTGTTTTGGTTTTGTTTCTGGGTGCCTTTCATTTTGGGATTGTTTTGTTTCCTACAATTAATCTTTTGGAAATCATTGTTGCAATGAGAGTTTGCCACCTATGGATTGGAAATCTGAGCTTCTGATTTCTTCTGATTACCTCATCAAAACCCTCTACGGCTACACAAACTACGTTGGGAGAAACATGGAGAGTTGGGAGGAAGAAGAAGACGAAGAGATCGTGAGGAAGAAGAAGAGATTGAGTGAAGGGACGAGAATACCCCTCAAAGTTTGCCACCTGGCTAACGCCATAATGACCAACAATGTTCCAGGTACTAATGTTGGGTTGGGGTCTGAACATCAGGTACCTAAGTGATATTTTTTTAAGTTGAGGCACTAAGTTACTAATGGGCCAAAGGTTAGGTACTGTTTGCATTTTCCCCCTATTTTTTAGGGCAAGTAATAATTATTTAATATTACAATTGCTGTAATAGGCAAATAGGGTGTCAATTTGTTAAAGTCAACGTAATTCAATTTGACCAAAATCAAATTGCACCCCTATCAAACACCGACAAGCCACCAATAGTAGATTCCTCGAAACAACATGATCTGCATTGAGAGAGCTCCCCTAGGGCATGTTTGTTTCCTGGAATTGTCATACCCCGCCTTAATTTCTATAACTATCCCGGACTCCTCAAGCTTGGCTTATGCTATACTATGTCCTGACTCATGTTTGGTGCTGGAAGGACTAACAACTACCAACCCGAAAACTTGGACTCTATCAACATCACAGACCTGCGACCCCATCAACAATTTCTCTCTGACTTACCAGATCAAAGCCATACCCAATTTCTCTTCCAGTCAAGCTAAGGTGCCCGCGTTCTTCGTCAAGGGATCTGGGTTTCTAGTCAAGCCAAGGCACCTGCAGTTCTTCCCAGACAAGTTCTACTTCTAGAATCAAAGTCCTTCACTCAAATCCAAAATTATGAAATTCCAAACAATACCTATCTAAGAAAAAACAAAACATACAATACCTAATTCTCAAAACACGATCTTTCATCGATTCATTCAAGCACAAAAACAATCAATTATCAAAGAACATATGGTAAGAAAGTTGGCATCTTTTATCAATTAGCTTACTAGAACCCTAGAATTGGGTGTGAGCAATAAATCTGATTCCCAATCATCCAGTTTGATTTCTTCTCAGCTTTCAAGGAAGTTCGTCGGACATGGTTTGAGGAGGTGAGATTTGCAGAAGCTTTCAAGGGAATTCGTCAGACATGGTTTGAGGAGGTGAGAATGATGAGAGAGTTCATCAATCACTGAAGCGAAGAGTAGAGAGAATGAGGGCTTCCACAATCCTATGGTTTTTGGAGTCTTTATGGTAGAAGGTGTTAGAGAGATTTTGGGACTCTAGAGTCTCATTTAAAACAGTCCCCGTTGTTGCCACACATGGGATTAGTGTAACACAAGCTGATAAAGATGTCCAATCTCATTAAAATTCCTTGCAATAAAAACCCCCTAGAGTGCACTTTTAAGAGCCAGGTGGAGCCAAACCAACATGTTGTCAAAAAAAAATCCTCATTGCAAAAGTTTCTAAATATCTCAAAAAAAAAAAAAAAACAGTATCATCTCTCTCTCTCTAGGTTTTTCAGGAAATTTTCCTCTTGTTCCTTTTGGCGGCGCGTCCGTGGACGCTGTCGTTGGACGGGCTCTGTTTCCCTGATGGGTGTTCTCCTTCGGCATTTTCTTCTGGATAGCCGAGATATGTGGGAGTTGTTTGAGGTGTTCGCAGCGGTGGTTCTGTGACTGTGGGCCGGGGTTGTGGTGTGGATCGGGGTCAAGGTTGCCGAATTGGGGATCGACTCAGTTGGTTGTAGTTGGGTCGAGATTGGAAGAGAGTGTACATGTGGCTGATTTCTTCTCCCGGTTGATTGGTGGCAGTGACTTGACTGTGGCGAGATCGAGATCGCTGGATCTTAGGATCGGTGGCGCAGATCTCTTCTGGATTGCAACTGATGGTCTGCTATTTTCAGCGTTTCTATTGTTGCTTTCCTCGTGCAGGTACGGGAGTGACGGCAGGATAATGGTGGAAGTGGTCCGACCGCGACTTTGGGGTGGCATGGGTGGAGGTATGGTGGTGTTGGCTCGACAGGAACTGGATTGGGCTTGGTTGGTGGGCTGGCGAACTCTCCTTGCTGTCTCCCCTAATAATTGGGCCTGGGATCCCATGTTGGGTCATGTTTGGGCTCTTGCTAGTATTTTAGTATTTTCTGTTTTTGTTTCTGTTACAATAAATCCCTATTATTTTTTGAAAGGGAGAGTCGGGCTTCATGTCTTGGTGTGGGTGTGTACTCATAGTGCCTTGTTTGTCCTAAAGAGGTGGCGAGTCATTATCGAATGGACGCAACCTCCTAGTGGTAGGATGAAACAAATTGTCATCAGAGGTTGTTCTGGTCGACAACATAGTGGGAAAGCTGGTTTTATTGTTTTATGGCTTTGTATGAGCTTTGTCTTTCCGGTATGTCACTTTTGTAAAGCAAATGGTGTTGCCCAGATATCTGGTATGTCAACCCTTGCTAGTTGGTGCATGTTTGAATACATAGGATTAGTGGGAGCTCTTGTTAATATTCAGGAAGTTTTCGTGTTACTAATTGTTCGGGGTTAGGCTTTACGTCCCCCCTCCTTTGTATTAAGCAGTTTCATTAATGAAGGCTTAAGGGCAGCCGCACCGGCCCTTCTTTTTTTTTAAAAAAAAAAAAAAAGAGAAGCCCGACAACTGATTGGAAGCAAGAAACTAGATTTCGCCATGAAAGGAGATTCCACTAGCGAAGCTTATGTCGACGAAATTGGGTCAACAAACTCCCTAAGAGAGGCCCAAAAATAGCAACCACATTGACAAATAAGATAGAAGCCAATCGCCACCAAGAAGGTGTGCATCCTAAACCCAATCTCACTAATGGTATGTCGAATCTCTTAGACCTTGCATCTGCAATTAGGACTGAAGTAATATGAAGAACAACTTTTGATGCAACTATTATCTAATATGTCTTTTGATATGGAATTAGGACTGAAGTAATACAAAAAGCAACTTCTAATGCAACCATAATCTAATATGGTGAAGTTAAAAGCATGAACAACAGATAAGCGAAGTAAATTGTTCCGAATCATAAACATGTATGAATGCTCCGCGTTCGTGATTGCATCCACTATAAAATTTACTTCTCTCTAGACTTGTAAATGGATCGGATTTGGATCATATTGTCCTAAATCCAAATCCGTTTACTTAAAAAAAGAATTCGATCCAAACCCGCTCCGTTAACTCGGCGGATTATTGATAGTTCGATCTAAATCCATATCCGCTCGATTAACGGATACCCGATCCACCAATCCGACCCGTTTATAATTTCAAATATTTTAAAATTTTAAATAGTAATATTAAATTTATATCATGATACCTCATAGGATATTAATAAAATATTAAAATAACATGAAGATTATCACCAAAAGTAGAGTTACATTATCAAAATTCTTAATGCTTATTGGAATTTTGGGTAATGGACTGTCTCTTAGATTTCTGCAAAAAAAATTTCTATTAGAAATTCTTAATATTTTATATTTAAAAAAATTTTTATTAATAAAAATAATATTTTATTATTATGAAAACAGGTCGAGTCATTAACGGATCGGATCGACCTAAATCCGTATTTGATTGTGTTAAACAAACGGGTTTAGATCATTAACAGATCAACGGATCAAAATTTTCGATCCAAACCCGTCCAATAACTACGGATCTAGAGCAGGTTCGGATCAAAATCCGATCTATTTACATGTCTACTTCTCTCCAACTATGATCGGATTGAATTGACCTGAAAGAATTTGCAAGGGCACGGTATAGTAACCGTGTAACATATTTTATATAGTAAAAAAGAAAAAGAAAAAATTTCCTTCTAATTTTAATTTCTTTCTCAGAATAAAAAAAAGATAAAATAAATTGCAGCGCACCGCCGCGGCAGCCTCGTCTTCATTCTGAAAAGGAAAAGAAAATCAGAACTTGGTGAACTCTCGTCTCTCTCTCCATCTCGCTCGCTCTGATGGACTCTCTGCTAGCAAACTACGCCTCTTCCGACGAAGAAGAAGATCAAAAACCCCACCACCACCAACTACATCCTCCGCCAAGCCCATCTTCTTCTCTTTTCTCTTCTCTACCCAAACCCAAACCCAAACCCGAACCATCATCCTTCTTCAATTCCCTTCCTCCTCCAAAACAAACCCAATCAAATCTTCCCCTTCAAGAAGACCATGACTCAAAACCCACCTCAAGATCGTCTCTTTTCTCCTCTCTACCCAAACCCAAACCCAAACCCTCCTCTCTCTTCCAGTCCCTTCCCAAACCAAAACTTGAACCAAAAGAAGAAGAAGAAGAAGAAGAAGATATAAAACCCTCTTCTTCTGTTTTCTCTTCTCTTCCTCCCCCCAAATCCCAAATCCCTAACAAACCCATCTCCAATTCCTCATTTTCTTCTACCCAAATCCCCAAAAGGGTCGTCCAATTCAAGCCTCCCATCAACCCCTATTTCGCCAACTCTTCCCATCTCGACGACGACGACGATGATGAGGAAGAAGAAGAGAGGCGGCGGCGAAAAGCCTCGGAGGCCTCGGCGGCGCAACCTTTGTCCGTGACGTCGTTCTTATCGGCTATTCCGGCGCCCAGGAACTCGGGTGTGAGTTCCGGTTTAGGTTCCGGTGTTGGTTCCGGTAGGAGAGCCACTGTTGAAACAGAGTCGTTTGGTTCTAAAGTGGAGAGCGATGTGGGTTTGGACCGAAATGACAATGTAGCAAGTTATGATGATCCCCAATCAAATTTTGATCCAAATGCAGAAGGTTATGGTGGGTACGAGAGTTACCAATATGGTGTTGACCAAAATGTGGATTCTGGGGTTAGTGGTGGTGATGGTTCGAGCTATGGTAATTACAGTGGTAATGGTGGGTTTAGTGGTTATGCTGGAAATCATGGGAACGAATGGGCTGATGGGTCGGGGACTGCGGCGGCAATGGGTATGTCGGGTGATAGTGGGGTTAGAGTGAGTGGGAAGAGGAGGAGAAATGATGTCCCAACTGAAATACTTGAGGTTAAGCAGGATGAGTTGATGAAGAATCGGCCGAGGGAAGACCAAGCCAAGGTGACTGGGATAGCTTTTGGGCCTTCTTACCAGGTACATATCATCTATCATCCTGTGCTAATTTAATTTTATCAATCAAAGCCATGACAAATCATCCATCTGCATTTGAGACGTATGGACTATTTCGTTTTGTGTCACTTATTAGTTTGTAGGATTTGATATCTTTAGAAAGTGAATTCGATTCTTTGCAATTTAAGTTGATGATAAGAGACTGTCTACTTTCTTTTTGCTTGTTTGTAAGTTGCATTCTATGTGCTATTCTCTTGTGGACATCAAACTCTTTGTGCATTCTTCCTGAACCAATAGGAAAATATAAACTGGTAACTTAATGACCTCTGCGTCTATTTTAGCAAATGCAATACATACATTAAGACAGTAGTTGCGCCAATTGTAACAAGGTTAATGAAATGGGATGTGGCAACGAGGGGTTCTGCCTTGCGGATGGTTACTGTTGGGAACCTCGAGTCTGTTGAAATAAGGTGATAAATGAAGGGTGCTAGCAACGTATCATATAAAAATACTGTAATAGTCTACTTTACGGTTAATTTTGTTGTTTATGTAAAAACAGACAAAACTATGTGTTAATATACTGGACATTTAGCAATAATGGGAAGTGCTTCTCTATGCTTCTATGTATAGTGCTGCTTAGTATGGTATTGGGTATCAGGTAGGACTTAGGATCAAGGATTCAGTTGGCATCTGAGCTTATATCTGGACCCTGGGATGAAGAGGGATGAAGAAGGATCATGATGTTTGAAATTTTATAAGGAAATTTTGAAGGGAAAAGAATCTATAAAGATGATCTGTAATTTGTAATACTGAATTCTCTTGGGGCAAGACAAGAAGTTTAATTTCCGATAGAGTGTGTGACCGTGTGGGATGAAAAGAGGGTTTGTTTCATGATACTGAAGTGTTTCCTTGGAATGCAGTGCAGGCACTCTTTGGGTAATCAATTTGCTCTATAGAGATATTCCAGTTTAGGGGTGCATTGTTTTCTAGATTGAGTCCCTTTGTGATCCTGGTGCATGGTTCTGTAGAGGCTTAGTGTCTATAGGTGGCCATTGCAGGAATTGAGTCCATATGTGACATGGGTTTTTTCTGTTTGTCTTATTTTTGATTATGACATGGTTTTCAGTACAAGTACACCTTTTCTTAACTATATTGACTTTGAATAATCTAAAGAACATAATAAACACTACTGTCCCCTAAACCAACGAGGACTTATAAGTTTATGTTTTGGTTAGATTGAACTCTTTATTTCGTGCTTCCCATAGATTGGCAGCTCATTCATTAATTTCTATCTGGAATGATTGATGGACCTATCTGATAGGTCTTCTTGTACAATTGTACATTAAAGTATCACATAGTTCATAGTTCATCACGTGGTTCACTGCACCTTGTTTATCTTGCACATGGAACTATCACATAGTAATGCTAATTTTAGAGAGATTCAGAATCATTCAACTGGTGTATCCCTGTACTTATTCAACTTTCATTCAGCAAGAAAAGGAACTCTGACTCATGATCCTATCTATTGTGTTTCATTATGTTTTTGTTGCAACTTATTTCTATCTTAGCTTACGCATTGACACTTTTATTTGTTTCTTTTCTATTAAGCCTGTTTCGACGAAGGGGAAGCCGACAAAGCTGCATAAGAGGAAGCATCAGATTGGTTCTCTGTACTTTGATATGAAGCAGAAGGAGATGGAACTTCAAGAGCGGCGTTCAAGAGGCTTCCTTACAAAAGCTGAAACACAAGCCAAGTATGGATGGTGATCCTGGGAAATATCATATTCTCAAAAAAGATTCTGGGACCAATTTTTTATATTTTGTATTCTGAAACTGTATTTTCGAAGAAGTGAGATAGAAGATAGGAACTTTGCTCTTCATTTCTGTTTCTTCAAGTAACTACACTTGTATCACTAGGCATTCAGAAAGAAAATTTAAATGTTTATATGGCAATGTGGATTTTCTCTCTAGCTAGTAGTGATATGCAAGTGCTTCTCAAAAGTACTCCTGCTTCCTATGTTGAAGAGACCGAGATTCACATCTGTAATCAAGTGTGGTGTCCGAATAATCATGTGTATTACAAAGGAATTGTGTTCACTGGATAAATTCAAGTAGCATAAAAATCATGATCACTAGTGATCAAATGAACATTTTTTTAACGAAATGTGCTTTTTATACGTATTTTGATGTTGATTAATATCTTTCCAAATTTGCTATCTTATGCCAAATTTGCAATATTTCTTATTTCATGTGGAGCATGAAGAAGTGGACAGAGAGTAGGCATCCTCGAGTTCCCCTGTTAGTGTTCTATTTTCTAGTACATTTTCAAAATAAACCCTAATATATACTAAATCCTAAACCCCAAAAATCCAGAGCACGATCACTTAAAACACACAATATCAGCCCCCAAAAGCAAGTCAAATTATCCCATTATTCCTTTCCACAAAATCAGACAGCAAGATGGAAGATATGTTCTTGCTATCAATGTGCTACATATTAACATGTTAATAAATTACAAAAGACGAACTTCCATTAAATCCCTATTAATTCACATTCTACGTATATACAGAAGAAATGGTACACAATTAGAGCAGTCAACAATTTACCAATCCTTAAGTAGTTGACTAGCAAGATCCTTATAGCTAACTTTCTTTTTCTTTATAGGCTCTGCATCCATATCAAATGGTTGCTTCTCATCCTCAGTACTAGTATGCGTGGTTTGAACATTCTTCATTCCAGGACTAGGATTCAGATCTACGGGTGGCTTCTCATCCTCGGTACTCGTACTCATAGTTTGAGCATTCTTTTTTCCAAGACTTGGAATTAGATCAAACATCATGGCTTGAACTGGATCAGCCATAACTTCGAGTTTCTCCTGCTTAGCTCTGTCTTGGCCATTATGCTTCTCAATCATTTCAATTTCAGTAATTTTATCAGAATGCCCATCGAATCTAATGTCTCCAGCACCCTCTTGTTCGGCTGCCTTACCACTTTGTAATGATGTAGAATCTTTTATTGCCTCATTTCTTTGCATGTCTGAACTTCCATCACCTACCATCCCATGTTTCCCTTTCGCCATATTAACCTCTTCCTTAAATGACATATGATCATGAGGACCACTTTCATCTGACTCATTGCCAGATATTTTAGCAGGCTTCCTGCCAATACGTGCACGTGTTCTTCGAGCTTGGGTGCCACCTGTTTTCCCTCTGTTTGTGTTTGTGCCAGCAGGTCTTCCTCTTTTTCTTTTGCTACCCCTCTCAGGTGAGCCCAAGATCCCATAGTTTTCTTGAGCTGCATTGCCTCTGTTTTTCCCCTTGTTAGAAAGAGAAGGAACCTTTTGGATTTCCACATTGTCACAGGCCGCTTCTTCTAAAACCATGTCATGTTTGCTAGAAAGAACAAGACAGAATGAAAAAATTAAGAAAATCACCCTAAAATCCATCAGATGTACTGTTATCATTACACACTCCTACCTACTTGCACTAAACCAGAGATGCACAAAGGTTTAAAAGTATTCCAGATACCAAAAAGAGATGCCCGACCTAACTGATTCTCTATGCTAGATTATTTGCTCTTGGAAACAAAAATTAATAAAAAGAACAGAAAAATAAAAAGAGGAGAAGATTCCCTGTGCTATAAGGAATTAGCTAAGCAATTTTTTTTTATTATTTTTTTTTATAAGACAGTTGCCAGTTGCTACAATAACTATGTTTTAACTTGAGAACTTCGTGCAGTAAATATATTTTTAGCTTATAGTTCGTACAATGATATAGTGACTTCTGACCCAGAAGTGTCACTATTAAGGAAATGATAAAAAGAAAAGACAGCTTGCTACGAGAACTTTAAGCAACATTTCCTAGCAATAATGGAGTCATTGCACATTGACCAGGTAAAACATTGTGCCTATTTCATCTAATGAACAACCGTAAATCTCATATCTTCTATAACTCACTAACACGTCCAAAATGAGAAGTCATTTGACGTGCGACATCCATATGCAAATATTATTTGATAGATTTTGTACTCACCGCTCTTCGATGTTGAATTCTTCCCACCCGTAGGGTTTTAAACTATATGATTCCTCTTGCAGTCTTTGGTTCTTTTCCAAGCAGTCTTCCAACCATTGGAGTCCAACAATATGCAACCTTTTGTTATGCAAAAGGTGTTTATCTGCTTCAGTAAAACTGTAACAAAGAGAGAACAATAACAAAAAGATAAGAGGAAGGTTAAGACTGCATTAATATAACAGCTGTAATGAGGAAAGGTGAGGACAGTGGGCAAAGTTAGAGAAAAACAAAAATCCAAGAATTAGGGAATAGAACAAAGACAATTACTAGCTCTTAGAATGATAACTACATCAAAATTACACTAAGCATCACATTAATAAAGCCTTCCAGTATCATTGAATAAATGGATAATGATACTACAAATCTTACTACAAAGACATGCTTAATTTCTAATGCACAAGAACAACCAAAAGAATTGAGGTGTAAATAGATTGTCAAACAACCAAAAGAATTGTGTCAATAATTATCATGTTCACATATCTTATTTATCAAAATGAAATACCAATGATCATCCTCTATTAGAAGCTCCATAACTAATCCATGATAGTTACAAGTCTATGAGCCATATGTTACTGGGTTACCTTTGCAATAAGGTTTCGAATCCCACATCACACCCCTGAATTGACAAAAGTACCAAATGGGTGGCATCAGCAAGATTGTCACTCACTCTGCCACCACCCATGAGAACTTCAATCTTTAACCTTCTTACTGTAACTCCTAACACGACTTCCCAATCCGGTTTCCTTTAAGCAAAGATTAATAAGAAAGCAACCAATGTCAATTAGAACAGAACAAAGAAAGCCTAATATAATTCATGAGTCCAAAGAGAGCATAATATGACCAATAGATCTTACAAGGAATGAATTGATGAGTTAAAGTAAATGCAGCAGCCGTGAAATCGAGACCATTTCTCCATAGGACAGTATTTTTTCTTGTAATAGTTGATACGTTTGGTATCCTCTGATCTAGGCACATTGCTTAGAAGCTGCAAGAATCAAATACAAAAATTACCTCATTATCTAAAAGCCCGTATTATTTCAAGTTTAATCAAAATGCTTCCATCCCTTTCTACAGCAAACTCACTGTTTTGAAACTCACTAAGAATTCTGTATTACCTGCTTAATGTCTGCAACATCAAGGTCCCAGAAGTACGGGTCAGAAAACTCATCTATTTCTTCTTCTAACTTCTTCTTTGAAGAGTCAGAAATGAAGAGGTAGTACCTTCAGCAGAAATGAAAAAAAGAATATCAAAGAAGTCACATTTTACAAATTTGTTTTCAAATACGCAGTAGATTAGATAGTTACTAACTTTGGCTGTAAAGGAAGGAGTTTCTTTTGAGAACAACAATCCAAGACCCAAGACAAATGAATGACATCTCCCTGACGTTTTGCTGCCTGATATTTAATCCCTGTCAAGTGAACAATTATTGATTATATCCGGTCAAAGTTGTGTGCGTGCGTGTGCGTGTGCGTGAGATAGAGAGAGAGAGAGACCTTTGCTATCAGCTGCAACACAGTGTGTGACTGAGTTATTCAGATTCATCGAAAAAGTACCCCCATTCTCAGCTACAATTTTGTGCAAGGAATCAAGAGAATGAGTTGGAGGCACATTAGCGAAGTCTGAATATGTCAAGGACAACGCAGTACAGCAGAAAAGAACTAACAATCCAGTAAGATACCACTCCTAAATTGATAAGCGATTGAAAAATGAGATGAATTATGTTGTTGTTGTTAAACTCAAAGGATACAGAACATCATTTTTGAAAATATTAAGCTGTCCTCCTTGACACCAGAAACATCAGTCTGAACTAAATGAGAGGGAACAAGAGAGAGATTTCTTCTCTCTTCCTTTTTAGAGGATCTCTTGTGTTTCTTTTTATCATCCTGCAGGCCACCATAATCTGTCCCCTTTTGTGTGGTACCATTGCCTGAATCTACAAGCTCTATAAACGCTGCAAATACAAGAAACTGAAAGTAAACAGCAGCTTTAAACCATATGATAGTTAAGAGAGACCCATCTTTGAATGCCACAATTGAGCATACAGAGGAGAAACCTAGAGTATAAATTAGGAATATACGAGGGAACTAGAATTCTGGGATGCATATCTAATAAGTTTCATCCTCTTACATTGCACATCAAGGCATTCATGCCAAGGTTTATCATATCTAATTCGATCAATACGTGGAAATCTCAGGCTGTATGGTGCAGCAAAAACCTGCAAGAAACCAGCAGCCATCAACCAATTAATGACCATGACCAAGTAATAATATAACCTACAGTTTGACCAACAGTTACATGTATATGTCTGAACATTAATCAATGGATAATCGGACACACCTCAGACCTTATGGTTCGGATGTCACTCGATATGGAAAGAATTATTGATCTGCAATACAAAGGAGAAAACACTTAAATATCTACTGAAAATGAAAACATCACACACCTACAGGTGAAAATCATACTAACTTCTCAGGGCTTTCGACCCAAACATCTGGTCTCTCTTTTGAATGGTTTGTTACTTCATAAAAACTTGGTGGTGCCTTTTTGGGGTAGTCATACTTCCTGATAGACAGACAGACAGACACAGTTTAATATATATTTCCACAGATAAGGAAACAAAAAGACCCTATATCCTTGTATTTTGTCAAAATAACGAACAGTCCTTTCCAAGTACAAGTGATTGCCAAAAATTCCAAATCTCTACATCAACTCCAAGCACTATATCAACACCATTTTCTCATTCATGGTAAAACTGATGGGTCCTTAAATTACCAAACTACTGTAGATCACCAGTGATATCGATCTCTGGTCCAAGACCATAAACTGAATGGCCATGAAAGCAATTATCACAGCACAAGCTGTCATGCTTGCTTCGATTAGAAATTTCATGTTGCTCATTGGATATTATCTTGGATAACCCTGAGGAGCTACAACAGTGTGATTACGTTACAAAAGAAAATACCTTAAATAAGGCTTTAATTTGGTTGCCACAGCATCCAACTCCTCGTCAGTAAGTCCAGTACCCACTCTGCAAAAGGATACAAATCTGCAATATAAAAACCCAATTAGAAACTTTCATTTACCTGCAGTTGTTACAAGGATTATAAGCACTAATGATGATTCAGGTTCTATGGTATTCCAAATTATACACTGAATAACATATATCCCCAACAAACATGCTCATGATGGATCTACATCCTACGGCTTTTTAACTGTTTATCTATGAGCAATTTAGCAGCAAGGAAAGGCCATGTCATCCAAATTGACATTGACTATCAAGTATAAAATGACACAGGTAAGAAAACAACCTGAAACATACAGGCCAGCCTAAGGAAACGCCAACTTGTTCAACTAAAGAGAGTGGCAGCAAGCTAAACATGGGTCAGCTTAATTCTTATTAAACAGTAGCCCGGGTAAGGATAGCACCCAATATATACATTGACGTATGTACAGATCTTAGAAATAAAGGGGACAATATCAGAAAGTTCTACAAAAGCAAATATAAGGAAAAGTTTCCTTGATTAAGACAATTATACAATCCACGTTGCAGGTCTAGATTTTCATTAATTGAAGCCAATCATTCTGCCAGATAAAGTAATCATTAGAAAATTCTACCTTCTCGGATATGAATTTGCAACTGGACGTTCAGCAAGACCCACCAAGAACTGAGCTACCTGCAACAATGAGATTCTTATCAATGGAACTCAGTCGTTTACTATAAACAGCTATATACATGGCCATCAGAATTGGTATCTCCTAAGGTCCTTAATGTCTTGTCTCTCATAATGACCGACATGGATGATCAGATACACAGTGAGGGAGATGCATGCACTAAGAAGAGACCAGAAAATTTGAAAAGATTGCAAACTCACTTCCCCTCCACGACGTCCCGAACCATAGTATCCTCCTAGAATAGGTATATAAACAATTAATTTAAAAGATATATGGAATAAATTATGTTGCTTTGAGGCAAATGAAAAATTAACAAAGTATTAGCACAGACCTATTATAAGAACATCCAGATCAGAACCAGCCCGTACGTAATCCGGCTTCAATTTCAACCATTTTCCACTACGATCACCAGGTTCCCATTTAGAACCAAGATCCTTTAAAACAATCCCCTCATCTCTGAAGGATAAGAATGATGTTTAAGCTCGAGGAAATAACTTATTACATGATACATGAACAAATCAATCTGATAAAGAGATTGAGCAGTAAGAATACATTCTATCCACTGAAGAATACAGGAAATTGATTCTAGACATAAGGAACCGAAGATGCATTTATAAACAAAAGGACGTTGTTGCTAGAGTTTTTTTTGGTCATGTGAGATATCAGATGGATGTGATGTTTTACACGATTTTAGGTTAATTTTAAATAATTTCAATTTAAAGGTTTAGTTATCTAGGTGCAAAACAAAAAACTGGAATCTGAAGAATAAAGGATAATCCTTGGGTTCAAACTAGCTTGAGCCTTTGCATCTAAACTATTCAATGTGGACAAATGTTATAGTACCACCCTTCAAATAAACTTCCAAGTCATCCTTGACATATTATATATTCTAAACCCCAGGATTTTAAATTACAGTTGGAAACTTATGTGATGGTTTTTAACGAGTGTTGCTATACCAAAGCATTGTCAAATAACAAGGTTATGGTATCAAATGGGTATAAGTCAAGGGTAGTGTTTTCAAAAGAAACGCAGAACCAAAACGGGATACCATTGGGAAAAAAAAAAACTGAAGAAAGATGAATGAGATGATAAAAGATATTAGAATCAATCTCAGAGGAGAATTTGTTTTTCCCAAAGAAAGATGTGAGATAAATCAATTGTTCACTTTATAACCAGAATGCTGCCTCAAAGCTATAAGACTACTGTACCTTAAAAGGCATTGGATGCTTACCTGTTCTCAATGGTTTCTTTAAAAAACCTCTCAACATCATCCAGAGTATGAGCAATTAGGGACCAACAAGGTTCCCCTGCATGACCAGCACAGGTATGTAAGAGATCTAACAAGTAGTGTTGAATTATTTAACAATCTTTAATCTTTAATTCTTTATGAACTTACAGAAAAAACAGTTAGTATTGCATTCATATGCCAGGAATTTACTATTAGGGAGACAGAAGATGCCAACCATCATTCTAGCACCGGAGATAATAATAGACATGTTTTTTTGAATTCGATCATCCTTTAATTTCTAATATGCAAACACAGAAACACCCTATATTGCAAAAAGAAATTTCTTCATCCAGTTGGATCAAATAACACGTCAATATCTGCAGGTTAAAGACGATTCTATAAAAAGTTTATCCCAGGAAAGACACATAATTACTGAAAGGTTTTCCAAAAGGGTATTACTCCTACATAATCTGGAGGGGACTCAACAGCAAGAGCCGGCGTAGTTCTCATCACAAGCTGGATATTATAGAGAATATAGCATGTACAATTGTGGAGCTTCTACTATGTGAAGTAAGTGTAAAGACAACAACTAAGTTAAAGAATCGGGAGTTGTGACAGTTGGTAAGTGTCTAATGACCCAGTCACATCTTTTAGAAAAAGAGAACAGGAGATAGAAAGAGACAAACAGAAACAGAGAGAATGTCTGGCAGCATCAACTCTAAACATTATAAGAGTATCTTCAGATGCCTTCCAGAATCTGATCGCACACTTTATGCCACAAAGTACATACCAAAAATCTACCTATACAGAATAGAATAAATATGGTCTAGATGCAAAGCAGGAACTTGTTTTCCTAAATACCTAAACAGTACATATCGACAAGTTTATCCAAAGATCATTCATGTCTGTAGGAGTCCATAGATCAAAGAATTAAGTCAGCACCACATGAACTCAAATGAATCACGAAGTATCATGAACAACTTGACGTCATGATGGACAATAAAGTTTGGTTATAACTCATGGGAACAAAATTGAAGTTTGGTTGAGCTCCTTACAGCTGCATATCTTAGACTAAAGCTTTGCTTTGTTTCATTTAAAACACAACAATCCAAGCTTGACATGGGAGGCCGACAGAACACCAAGAAAATGAAAATATATATACTATATATTTAAGCAGACACCTGACCCAAAAAATCATCTGATCAGTCACACTGCAGACTGCACAAGGTCAATTTCTAACTATTGAACAAAACGTACAAACAATTATGAAGACAATGTTACCTGAAGAACGGTGAGTGTTAAGGCCACCATTGGGTACTAAGATCTCTAAACGACCCGTCAAAGGCTTCACTACTTTCTGGAGAAGCTCATGCCGTTCCTTCAAGCTCTCGTGAATTACACTAGTATCTCCAACGTAAAGGATGTCGAATGCAACATCTAGCAACAGTCATGTCAAGGTACACACTCGTCTGTTTTCATAACTGACCTACAACATGCTTGATTTGCAACATTCTATTGAACGAGGCAAGAGATAAAAAGGATACAGCACAACTGCATGCGGAGAGGTTATAAAAAGAGTTAGCTAAACTCTACTTTGGTTCTTTCTATAAACTTGAAAATATTAAAATAAAAAAGTTAAAATAACCTGTTTATCACTGTCAAGTCCATCCCTCGCTGCCTTTGCTGTCAAACAAGGAAAACGAGTTTATAAATGGCAAATACAGAATATGCCAACAGGAAATCAGAAGAAAAAATTTAATTCATTAAAGAAAAAAAATAAAAAAGGAAACCTATTTCTTGATTTGAACCAAACTCAGCAAAACGATTCAGAGATGTGTCCCAGACCAACATCTCACCATCAAGAATACACCTACCAAGATTGCAACATGAAGAACAATCAAAAATTCACTGAAAAAGAAAATGCATGTGTTTGCTTATGCCAAAATGTATAAAATTTGAAAGTATATAATATATGCATTTCAATAAGTAGTTTCACATATGGTTAATGAGGAAGGCAGCCACTATACGCATTACATCGTGTTAGCTTAACAGGAACTAAAAAGCTTTTGAGAGAGTAAAGCATTCTAAATTTAGACAATGCCAGGTTTATGATGGCAGGAAAATACAAGAATTACTACAGCCTAAAAGCCTGATCCTTTATATCAAAGACTACAAAAATGACTGAAAGAAGATCACCATCCATATTATGGAGAACTAATTAAGGTGCTTTACACTCAGGAGCAAGAAAGGAAGAAAATGGGCCAAAATGAAAGCAAAGCGTACTCATACCTAGTATAGATTCTGTTAGGGATACAAGAGATAAGAGATAGGCAGCCAAAAATGGAAAGTTGATACAGATAAATACCTATCAGCCTGAACATTCCGTATAATAATGTCTGACATTGCATGTCCATATTCAGAGTGATCAAGAAAATTCCTGCACAAGAAAAATAACTTACTACCAAAACATTTTTGAGTGTATCATTCTTCAAATACTATCACTTTATAAACACATGATGTGGCTGTTGCCCAAGATACATAATTTCCAACAGGAAAAAAAGTACTACCGGAGTAGTCCTGACATATTGCAAACGTAAATTTACAGATTAGTGTGCTAAAAATTTGTAATGACAACTAAAGCATGTCATTCAGAATATAACATCCCAAGATAAAGACTTCAGACTAATAAATTTTGAGCTAGACTTGTGTATTCTGATAAGAGGCCTCTACCTTGAGAAGTAATGTACTTCAGTTCCATTCTTATGAATTTGGATCCGATCGCCGTCAAATTTACACTCAACAACAACTTCCTTTCCATGAAACTAACACAGGGAAAAAATATAAGACAGAATAAGTTTTCACACTACCCCTATTGTACTCAAATTCACATTTATATTAGCGTGCATAATTTTGTTATCAGTTATATAAAACCTTTTTCCATGCACCAGTTGCATCACCAACTCTCATAGCTAGCTGCGGGCGCACAGCTTTTCCAACTTCAATGTCCTGCATTTAGTATACAGACCCATACTTAGTTTGTTCATTTAAGCATTTTGAAAAACAAACAATAGACCAGAATACAATGAAGAAATGTTCTCCGTAAGGTATTTCAATTAGACATTTGTAACACCAAGAGCAGATGTTAAAAAAAAGAATCATTAAGATGTTTTGTTCACAAGCAACTCACAAAACTCACCGGCAGTTTTTAAATCTTCGGAATGTAAGTTGTAACAATAGCTTAAAATAGTTTCTCTCAGAATATCTTGAAAAGGCCTCTCCCTCCCTCCCTATCTATCTATCTACCTACCTACCTTGATTTTAGCTTGAAGCAGTTTGTATTAAATACTAAAAAAAAATTGCTACACCATAAAATGTTTTTAACAGATATATCAATATTGCTTTAGATAGTTACAGACCTGTCGTTTATGTCGTTGACTTCTATCCCTCAGCTTTTCACAAACCAATTTCAAGTCACAGGTAACGTTAAACAAGTCTTCAGCATCCGGATGAAATTCATGGAAGATGCTCTTTTCACTAATTCCCAATTTGAGATCTGAAGAAAATATAGAAACATAAAGAACTGGAGCTTATATAGATAGATGATAAGAAACACAAATCATGGACCTCATTAGAGAACACCTTTAAGAATGATCATGACGATCCACTTCATTTCTTGTGCATTTGTCTTCTGTACCAAAGTAGAAAGAATTGAAGTCTTCTCTGCCCTGTTCACATGGTTGAATAAAAAGGTAAATATAAGGCGTGATGGGGAGAAGAACATTTAAGTATACTTGAAGTGAGCCAAATGATGTCTTGATAAAACATACTTGAAGCAAGGTGGGAACATACAATTATACACAAGTAATTTAAACCAAGTTCCAACAAATACATTTGATACAAAACTTATCCACAAATATGAGTAAGGAAAACAAATTAGGGTGGAAGAATTCTACTTACTACTTAAACTCAAGTTAAGTTGGATAAGCTATACAGCCACATAAACCTAACATGAACTCTGGTGTTGTCTACTGATAATATAAGTTATATTAAACAATATGAACAACAAATAGACATTATGGATAGCAACGATAAGGGCGACCAAAACAATCCTCTAAAAAAGAAAGAGACTTTCTTGTATAAGTAGGCAAATAAACAAAGACAATTGGTTATCAATATGATCAAATGAATTAGAACCTACATCCAAGGATATTAGCAGGTCAGAGGGGAACTGTTCATTATTAGATCTCTACATCCAAGGATTTACTAACTAACTCAAGTTCTGTTTGTCCACAAAACTAATTAATGCCCTGTCCTAACTTATTGTGCGAGTGAGAGAGAGACCAAATGAAGAAAAAAAAAAAATCAAGTCAACAGTGTTTAGTACATATGAAGACAATATTAACAATAAGGTGCGTCACATTAAACATTTACAAGCTCATTAAGAACTAGGACAAAAGCAACACACCTGTTTTCAGCGGATGCCAAACGATCAAGCAAGTCATTCAACTCCTTAATCGTTAGTCCACCTGAACTAAGTCCCTGTCTCCGTTGCAGCACCTTGATCACAAATAACAAATGCAAAACACAACCATCAAAACCACGAGAACCAAATAACAAAATTGTGCACCAAGCTCCAATCACACTCGAAGACTAACCTCCGTATCTTCAATTTCATAAAAAAAATGACCGAAAATCAATCAGAAAAATACAGAAAAACGGCAAAAACCCTAACACTCTACAGTCACTAGTGCTGAAAACAATGCACGATTCTTTTCGTAATTGCGAACCTAGTCTCAATATTTATGCAGAAACAGTGATATACAAAATCTCCCTTTCTTCAATTTCATGAAAATGAACCAAAATCCAATCAGCAAAATAATACAGAAAAAAAAAAAAACCCTAACTAACCTCGGCGGCGACGAGGGCGAAATTGCCGGCATTGGCGCCGGTCTTGGCGCCGCCCTTGCGCCAATTGATGAGGCGAAGAGCGTCGTCGGAGTCGCGGGACATGCCGAGAGCGTCGATGAGGCAGGTGGCGAGCACCGACTCCTTAAGGCCATAGCTACCGCGCTCCCGATCGAGGTTCGGAAGGATCAGCCGGATTGCGCTGAAGTAATCCCCTGCTTTGCAGAAGTTGTCAAGGAATTTCCGGAACTTGGAGCGCTTCAGGGCGGAGGTTTTGCTTCGTTGCATCCAATTGAAGAGGCTGCACAGCACACTGAACTTGGTCTCCTCCTCCTCCTTATTCATCATCCTCCTTCTTCTTCTGATTCCAGCGCTTCTTTTCTGTGCTTTCAGTTTGAACGGTGGGAGTTTTATATATTGGATTTTCGGTTCCGTCGTCCAGCCTCCTTTGTACTCCAATGGTTTTGATGCGACCGTGTTACCAGGGCCCGCCCAAGCCCGGCAAGGCAAATCTCCTTGGGCCTCATTTGATGCCTCCATTTTCCTTATGATAATGGAAAATTTAGAAAATTAACCATAGTCTAGCGGGAAGTAAATCTCCAGCAAATATAGTATCTCCTTATATATGTCTAATTGCCTCACTATTTGCTTAATTTTGTAGGTTTGCCTGCATGCTATGAATTTATGTTTTTTTTCACCAAGTAATGGATTTCTTAACGCATCACAATTGCGTGCATTGGCAAAACCACAATTGCGTGCATTGAAAAGGGAGATTCAAATTAGCTTATATTGTGTAAGAATAATTAGTATAGTTTTGCAGGCTCTTTGAAATAAATGAGCCTCATTTTTTTTTTTTTAATAAATGGTAATTTCATTGATAATAGCGCATGTCAAGAAGGTCATTACATACCCATCCGCTGACACATAACAATAGCCAGACAAGACTTCGTGGAGGAGCCACCGTGGTACATAGGGATATTATGTAAATGGTGTTCTGGCTTTTATTCTAATGGAATTTATTTAAAATAAAAATAAATAAATGACTTCAATTATTGTTCGTAAACATTATTTTATGATTTCTTAAAATACTACCTTGTTTGAGACTTTCCTTACATACGAAAAACCCCTACATACGCCACTGCTTGCGGAGGGCTTTAATCTATAGCAAAGAGAAAGATTGAACAAGTCCAACCTTTTAGGTTTAATAATACAAGCATAGGTTCCATAAAGATAGATACTACAAAACGCTTGAGCAATGTTTTAAGATGAGTGAAGTAGTGAACGCATCTTCATTCTTGTATAGAAGTTTACTCAAACGTGCAAGATTCAGAATTACCAGCAATAGAGGCATGTGAATAGTAGTATTGGAGTGGAGATCGAGCCACTTTTGGTTCAAGTCTTTCCAAGAATCATTAACTTGCTTAATTGGTTAGCTCAATTTTCGCTTCTTCTTCTGTGACGCTGTATTGATTCATGTAGCATTCCACTAATGAGGCATGGTGTTCTCTCTTTTGCTCAAACTACGTAGATGCAGTTATAAGGTTATAAGATGGATTCATATGCATATAGAACTTATTCTAGTTTTTAGTAAGTGCATGCTATGCCCACATAAATTAAAAGTACCTTGTGGCCAATTATGTCATTCAGGATTCTGAAAATTACAGATGTAGCCATTGAAATCTTGGGGTCTTTGAACACCCAATCCATGGAGTCTTTTGTAACGAGAGCTCCCATTCCAACAAAGGTTGTGGTCAGTAGCGGATCTTGGAATGGGTTAGGTTAATTATAATTGCACAAAAATTTTAGAATCTCTCTCTCTCTCTCTCTTTTGGAGGTTTGAAACTCAGTAGGAAGCTCATCCTCACGCTTTTATTATTTTCAATCAAAAACATACAACGGTAGAGACATAAAACCAAACCCCATAAACTAAAAACTACAAGAATAAATTTGTTGTAAAACAACAATAAACTACTTAAATCATATCCTCGAGACTCGCTTACTTCAAACTCAACAATTACATAATCATTATCAATATTATTGGCATTTTTTTTTCAATGTAAAGAACCATCAAATCATCAAGGAACCCATCTTCCATCTTATTTCGAAGTTTGTTTTTTATGATGTTAATAATTGAAAATGTTCTCTCTGTTGTTACTGCAGAAACTGACAGAGTCAGCACAAGACAAATCAATCTATATATCATAGGAAAGAATGCTGACTTTCTTAATTCAACTAGCTGTCGACACAAATCAGACACAGAATTTGTCTTGAAAAAATCTTGGATCCCTATGAATATCCATTAGAAAATACCCACACTTTATATCTTGAGCAAGCATATCATATGATGTAAAATCTTGAGGACAAAACATCCAATCAAGATTGCAAACAAAAGCAATAGAACAGGCCGATATGCATAGCAAAATACAAGAGTATTCCCAAAAACTCAATTTTACATAGAATAGGCAAGAATCAAACAACAAGCATATCAAATCCTTAATCTTTTTCTTAATTCGGTTTAATTTTCTTAATCAAACAGGAGCCCAAGTTATACTAACAAGAAGTCAAGAGCAACTAATATCAAGTTATCAACATCAAAGACGATATAGAAAATTGTCAGCTACTCTAATATACTATTGAATTAGAAAACTCTGTCTCAAAATTATCTGAACCTAATAGCTAATGTTAGGTTGCTTCATGATTGATTCCCACCAACAAATATATATAAATATATAGGGGTGGGCATTTTGTACCAAAAATGCGGTTACCGACCCGAACCGCACCGAAAAAGCGGTTCGGTAACTGCACCGAACCGTATAAAAGCAGTTCGGTTGCGGTTTCGGGTCATTAACCGCCTGATTTAAACCGACCCGCACCGAATTTGTTTTAATTATATTTTATTTATTTATTATTTCTCTATTGATGGAAATGTTGGTTTTTAATATATAAGAAATCCATTTTTGTTTAGGGTTTAGTTTGTAACACTTAACAAACACATATATTAACAAACCCATATATATATGGGTTTGTTAAGTGTCCAAATATGGTCTTTCTGCAAGTTGCTTGATATTTGGGTGACATTTGCCGATTTGTGTGGACTCTAAATGCATTTAAAATTTATTTATGCCTTATTGAAACTGTTAGGTGAAAATAAGCATGATTTTGGCCCTCTCTTTCTAGTTGAAATTAATAAATCGGTCCAAACCGAAACCAACACGCACCGCACCAAAAAATAGTGTAACCGAAATAATCGATTCATCCCTTTCGTAATGCGGTTGCGGTTTGATATATAGGTCAACGGAAAAAAGCGGTTTGGTTGCGGTTTGGGCCTTAAACCGAACCGAACCACACCGCGCCCACCCCTATAAATATAGGTTCTTAAGGTTCATTAGACTTTTTTGTAGACCTACAGGAAAACACAAAATATTAGGTTCAATCATTATCCAAGCTGTTCGAACATTATCTAAAGGAAAACAGAAAATATTGGGTTCGATCCCCACTATCCAAAGGTGAAAATGCATAACCAACAAACTCCTTAAACCAATCAAGAGAGAATTGATTAAAAAAGAAAAGAAATACCTCTCCATCTAGAGCAAATCAGAAAACAAAGCCTGTAAGATTGGATGGGGAAAGCCGGAGAAGATGACTGCAATGTAAGGAACAGTAGGAAGAAGAATTGAACTCAAGGGCTCGCATAAAAAAAAAAGATAGGGTTGTGTAGCTGTGCATCCGAGGGCTCAAGGACTTAGCAACTAGATATGACTACTACGGGCTGATGGCAAATATACTTATACTTGGGACTTTTCAGGCCCAAATTTTGTCTAATGTTGTAGTATAAAAGTATAAATACTGTATATGTCTATATCATGTAACAAAATACGTAAAAGTATTAAGATAGGTACTTGAGTGTATAATCATAGGTACTTGAGTGTATGAAGACTTATGTAAACATGCTTTGCCAAAGGACAACAAGCATGGCAGAAAATCATCATCAAGATGGTTATCATTTTGGTTTTCTCTTTGAGTTTTCACACTTCAAATGTATTCCTATAAATATCCCTTTTTATGAGATGAATAAACACGTTGAAATCTCCATTCTCTCTGAAATATTATTCTCTCTTTCTGTTTGTCAATTCCTCTTGTTCTTAAACACGTTATCAGCACGAAGTTGCTCTAGAATTAGAATCGAAAATTGACGAAAGAAGAGTTCATCATTGATCGAAGTCATTTTTCCAAACCTACAAAAAATCCCCAAACCCTAGCTCATATCAAAGCCCTTGATTCCAGGAGCCCGGAACCAGTCTCAGAATCGCCGGAACCAGCCGGAAACTGCCTGAACCGGCCGCCGGAAGCAGAAAAACCGAACCGGACCGCTGTTGGACCGCTGCCGAGGACCTGCCGAGGTGCTGCCGAGAGCTGCGCAGCAGCTGCCGAGGTGCTTCCGAGAGCTGAGCAGCAGCTGCCGACACATCTGTCGACAGATTTTCGCGGCGACTTTCCGACAACTTTTCCGGCCACTTTTTCGACACTTTTCCGGGGACTTTTCAGGCGACTTTTCGGACGATTTTTCTCAACTTTTTCCAACGATCATTCCGATCACCTCCGATAATTTTTCCGGTCAAAATTTCCGGCAACACTATTCCAAGGTATTCTTTACTAAAAGTTCCCGTTTTTGAGTTTTTATTTATTTTCTCTCATTTTTCCTTTTTCTCGGGAACTTACAATCAAAAGCGGAATTATAGAAATTCACGCCAAACGAACTAAGAGCGTTCGTAATCAATGAACTAAGAGTGTTCACAATGATTCTTGGAAATTGATTTCTTGGTAGCATAGCTCGGAAATTTTATTATTTTTCGTGGAAGTTTTAACTCCGAAACTAATATTTCTTCTTATCTTCATGGATGTCGAATGAACCTAGACTTGATTTTCAAATCCTTGACTCAACAGGTTCGGATTACCATAGCTGGAAAACCGACGTTGAGAACCATCTCACATCAAAGGGGATATTGCCCATCATCCATGAACCAAACCCAGCCCTTGTGTTCCCTCGAACACCCAAGAGGCATGCACAAGCAATCATCTTGATGCGACGTCATATGGACAAAGCACTCAGACTAGAGTACATGTCCATCAAAGATGCAAAGGATTTATGGGAGGCGCTACAAGAGCGCTTTAACAATATCCAAGATTCTCTCCTCCCTGACTTGAAGGTTCAGTGGAACGATGTACGCTTCTCAGACTTCAAGTCTATTGCTGAGTACAATTCAGAAGCTCTTCGTCTCAAGTCCATGTTGAGGTTATGTCAAAGACCCTTCACAGAAGAAGAGCTAATTGAGAAAACTCTCCCCACCTTTCCCGTTGCAGCAATTTTACTATCAAAGCAGTATCGCACTGAAGTAAATGCTGGACGAATTACGAGGTTCAATGAACTCATAAATATTTTGTCGGTAGCCGAAAAGCACGACAACGTTCTCGTAACGAATTATAATTCAAGACCCATTGGAACCAAGAGCGTTCATGAGGCAAATTATAATGCACCCAAGAGAGGGCACAAGGAGCGGTACCCCAGCAATAGGGGACATGTGTACCCTAATAATAGGGGACATGAAGGACGAACAGGTCCATATAACCGCCCCAATAGAGAAGGAAACCGCAACTTTAGAGCGGGCACACGTGATGGCAACTCCACACGTGGAAGAGGGAGATATGGCAACACCGGCAGTGGAAATAGCACCATGAGCCGTGGAGGTCGCACCATGCGCCGTGATAGTAGCAGCAACTCTCCTAGGGGATATCCACAACGTGCACAACCTACACAACCTACACAACCTGCACCTCAAATGAAGGGAGGGAACCACAATGACATGTGTCATAGATGTGGATCAATCGAGCATTGGTTTAAAGAATGTCATGCAAGTACCCAATTAGCTGCACGCTACAAGGAGTACAGGGAAGCAAGAGAGCAAGAAGCTAACCTTGTCGAAGATGAAAATAGTGAAGATGTCAATCTCACTGTTGAGGACTTCAAAGCTGAGAGCACGAGGATGCCACAGACTTTGATTAGAATAATCCTCTTTCTATTTTCTAAGAATGGCAAATGTGCCTTAGTCAATAAATAACAATTGTAGTAAACTCCTTCTTATGTGACGTACCCAATGAAGTATGATGTCTAGGAAAGCAATTGAGATCGGGGTATTTAAGCGAGCCTCGCTCCACCAACATCTCTCTACTTTCCTGGTCATATTTCATTGGAATTACCAAATGGATTGAGTGATAACAATTTGTCTAAAGTTTGATATTTGGAATAGACTTATGAATAACTTTGATGTAATCATTGGCTATTTTCCCTATTAATAAAGTATCGCATTCAATGTCATGGACATGTGTTAATATTCCGAACTTTATCCCTTTCAGTATGTTTTCCGGAGAATTGGAATGCCTTCTTGATAGTAGCACCACACATACTATATTGCAACATAGGCAATTATTTTTATGGATGACACCCAGTCGATCCTCAGTAACTACGATGGCAGGACCATCACAATTGATTCATGGTCGAGGACCAGCTCAATTTTTGTTACCAAATGGCACAAATGTTAATGTCGCCGAAGCTCTATATGCTCCAAGGGCCGGAAAGACCCTATTAAGCTTTAAAGACATAAGAGTCAATGATTTTCATGTGGAAACACATTGTGAGAATGAACAAGAGTTCCTTTGCATCACCTCTAAAAACTACGGAAATACACGAGTTTTAGAGAAACTTATGTGTCGCTCTAGTGGATTGTATGCAACCACTATTAGAGTCATTGAATTCAACCATGTCATGAATGAAAATTTATGGGATCCTGACACATACAAGCTTTGGCACGACCGTTTGGGACATCCAGGTCCTGACATGATGCTCCGTATATTAAAAACTTCACACGGACATCCATTCTTCAAAACGAAAAGAAGTACGAACCAAACATTGGTCCAAAGAGTTACTTCTAAAGCATATCATTTGTTTTGCAAAGCTTGCTCTTTAGCAAAGGTAGGATCAAGACCATCCTATGCAAAGGACACTAAAGAAAATATACCATTCTTACAAAGAATACAAGGTGATATTTGTGGACCTATCCAACCAACTTGCGGACCATTTAGATATTTTATGGTGTTGGTTGATGCATCGACAAGTTGGTCACATGTCATGCTCTTATCCACAAGAAATGCTGCATTTGCTAAACTCCTAGCACAAATCATTAAATTAAGGGCTCACCACCTTGATCATCCTATTAAGTCAATTCGTCTTGACAATGCTGGAGAATTTACATCAAGAACCTTTGATGATTATTATATATCCATTGGGATTGAGGTCGAACACCCTATCCCTCATGTACACACCCAAAATGGACTCGCAGAAGCTGCCATTAAAAGACTACAAATGGTTGCCAGTGCATTGGTTATGCGCACCAATCTCCCTATTTCTGCTTGGGGCTATGCAATATTACATGCAGCTGTGCTTATTCGTCTGAGATCCACTGCCACCCAACCCTTTTCTGCGTCCCAAATGGTGACTGGGTATGAACCTAATGTCTCACACTTACGCATATTTGGGTGTGCAGTCTATGTGCCAATTGCGCCGCCACAGCGCACCAAAATGGGTCCTCAAAAACGCTTAGGCCTTTATGTTGGATATGATACTCCAAGCATTATCCGCTACATAGAACCCTTGACAGGTGATCTATTTACCGTTAGATTTGCGGATTGTCACTTTGATGAGACAGTCTTCCCGTCATTAGGGGGAGACAAGAACATTAATGTTCAACAGAAAAGACAGAAATTGTCGTGGTCTGACCCTACTTTGTCTCATCTTGATCCCCGAACCACACAGTCTAAAATAGAAGTGCGGAGGATTCTTGATCTTCAGAACGTAGCAGAATCAATGCCTGATGCTTTTTCTGATATCGCTAAAGTGATGAGATCACACATACCTGCTGCAAACGTACCTGCAAGGATTGATGTTCCTAAAACTAAAGGACATGACATCCCCTCTATGGGTGATGCAGTGGCTAGACCCATGGCTCCTGCTAGAAAGCGCGGGAGGCCTATAGGTTCGATGGATTCTCGCCCAAGAAAGAAAGCGAGCTTGACACAAAATAATCCATTAATCATCGATATAAATAATCCATCTCATGAAAAAATTCCGAATTATGGTTATGTCCAAGAGACATCATTGGAGGACGCTCCAATAGTAGAACCAATTCCAGAGAATAGAGAGATCTCCATGAATTACACTAGTATACATGTAATTATGGACAAAAATTCTATGGCTATTAATGATGCGTTTGCATATCATATTGCAAAAGGAATTATAGAATACGATGATATCGAACCTCGCTCCGTTGAAGAATGTCAACGAAGAGCAGATTGGTCCAAATGGAAAAATGCGATCCAGACTGAATTGGATTCACTAACAAAGAGACAGGTATTTGGGTCTATATCACTGACACCACCAAATATAAAACCTGTTGGCCATAAATGGGTCTTTGTTAGAAAGCGTAATGAGAAAAATGAGGTTGTTAGATACAAAGCCCGCCTTGTGGCGCAAGGTTTCTCACAACGCCCTGGAATCGACTACGAGGAGAAATACTCTCCCGTAATGGATGTTATAACGTTCCGCTACCTTGTCAGTTTGGTAGTTTCTGAAAAACTTGACATGCAGCTCATGGATGTGGTTACAACATATCTCTATGGGGATCTAGATTCAGAGATATATATGAAGGTTCCAGATGGACTTCAATTACGCAAATCAAGTGGCTCTAAACCACGGAGCACGTTTTCAATAAAATTAAGACGCTCACTATATGGATTGAAACAATCCGAACGGATGTGGTATAACCGTCTAAGTGACTACTTGATTGGGAAGGGATATGTTAACAATGAAATATGCCCTTGCGTGTTCATTAAGAGAACAAGATCCGGATTTGCAATTGTAGCAGTTTATGTTGATGACATGAACCTAATTGGAACTCTAGATGAGTTAAAAGAAATTGCTACATATTTGAAATCTGAATTTGAGATGAAAGATCTCGGGAAAACACGGTTTTGTCTCGGAATAGAACTCGAGCACCGTAATGATGGGATTATGATCCATCAGTTAGCATATACTCAAAAGTTACTAAGGCGCTTTAATGAAGATAAAGCAAAGCCTGTGAGTACTCCCATGATCAACCGTAGTCTTGAGCCCATGAAAGATCCTTTTCGTCCAAGGGATGAGGACGAAGATTTATTAGAAGCTGAAATACCATACCTAAGTGCGATAGGCGCATTATTGTATTTAGCTCAATGCACAAGACCGGATATCTCATTTGCAGTAAACTTGTTAGCTCGACACAGTTCTGCGCCAACACGCCGCCATTGGATTGGTATAAAGACAATCCTTCGATACCTAAAAGGTACAATCGATATGGGCTTGTTCTATCCCTCCAGAGAGAAAAGAAATGTGAATGCCGGCAACACTATCCATAGTGACCGACGTTTTCCTCCTCCCCTCCATCAAAATGATGTTCTGACGGGTTTTGCTGATGCAGGGTATCTCTCTGACCCTCACAAAGGTCGCTCCCAAACAGGTTATGTCTTTACCATGGGAAGCACCGCAATATCTTGGAGATCTACAAAACAGACTCTTGTTGCTACTTCCTCAAATCATGCATAGATTATTGCACTACATGAAGCCGTGCGTGAGTGCATATGGCTAAGGTCTATAAATAGACACATTCGAGGAACTTGTGGTTTGAAATTTACCACAAATGAACCTACATGCATTTACGAGGATAATGCAGCTTGTATTGAGCAAATGAAATTAGGTTTCATCAAAGGCGACAATACCAAGCATATATCGCCGAAATTCTTCTACAATCAGCAACAACAAACACTTCTAAATATTGAAGTAAATCAAATCCGATCAGAAGATAATGTAGCTGACTTATTTACTAAGTCACTACCAAAATCCCCTTTCGAGAAACATGTAAGGAGCATCGGATTGAGGAGGATATCCGAACTCCCACGATTTTCAAGAGGAGTCTAAATCAGGGGGAGTATCCAGAAACATACTTCACACTCAACGCGCGTTGTGCTCTTTTTCCCTTTCGACCAAGGTTGTTTTTTCCCACAGGGTTTTATTACTTGGCAAGGTTTTTAACGAGGCAATTTCAATGCGCACCATCTACACAATACTATTGAACATGAAATATCCAAGGGGGAGTGTTGTAGTATAAATGTATAAATACCGTATATGTCTATATCATGTAACAAAATACGTAAAAGTATTTAGATAGGTACTTGAGTGTATAATCATAGGTACTTGAGTGTATGAAGACTTATGTAAACATGCTTTGCCAAAGGGCAACAAGCATAGCAGAAAATCATCATCAAGATGGTTATCATTTTGATTTTCTCTTTGAGCTTTCACACTTCAAATGTATTCCTATAAATACCTCTTTTTATGAGATGAATAAACACATTGAAATCTCCATTCTCTCTGAAATATTACTCTCTCTTTCTGTTTGTCAATTCCTCTTGTTCTTAAACATCTAAGCTATAATCCAGACAGCTTGGATGAAATTTGGGCATGTGTTTTGCCTTCAACCATTTGGCTTCATGGAAGTAAAGAAGGATGCATTGCCTTCTACTGAGATATATTCTTCTATTGTTGGAGTGCATGTGTTTTGCCTACAACGATTTGGCTTCATGGAAGTAAGCTTTAACTTCAAATTTGAATTGCGAATGAGAGTACTAAACCGGTTGTCCCTTGGCAAACATATTTGCATACTATCATCCTAGCGAACGAATATTCAAGTTCAAAGTAGCTAGACTCCCAAAGGGCAAATAATTCTCCTGTCTCTTACGAATAGTAGCTTGTTTACAACGTCCAAGTCTTTCCAACACCTGAAAATAATTACAAATATTTATATAAAGAAGGAGTAACATATTGTAAGAACTAATAGGTAACTGATCAAAATAGTAAGTCAACGTTGTAATATCACTTACAAGTTCATTCTGATGGATTTTTTGCACGAGTCAGCAAAATTTCATTGTGTGAATCATCATTGTGTGATGATGACCTTTACTCTGCTGATCTCCATTTTCGATTGCTTAGACAACAAGGCTACAATTGTTCAAAAAAGACAACAAGGCTACAACTTTTCGTGTGCGGTAAATTTGTCATTCTTTCTTTCATTAATTTCTAATAGCACTATATAAAATAACTTTTAACTGTTTACTAGACAGATTGCTATGTACGTACACTCGCATGTTAACTGGATATATCATATTGCTGTCTAAAAGATTATTGGTTAGTAGTATATATGTAGATATAGTCAACAAGTTCAAGGAAAGTAATGGGACGTACATTTATGGAATTTCTAATGATCGAGCAATGCAGTAGGAAATGCGTCGCTTCTATCCTTGAAAAGCTCTTCCAAAGTGGCTGACATAAGTCATGAGTTACTTGTTTCAATAACGGGGAGCTCAAACGGTGTGCTGCAGACTCAAGTGGAGTCCTGGTGAAGGTTAGTGCCTCATATATCAACTACGTTTTCTCCATGAACCCTAAGATGTGTGGCTTCAGACAAACTTGATAGTCCTACTACATCACTCATAAGAAATTCCTTAAACGTCCCATTACTTTCCTTGAACTTGTTGAACATGTCTACGTATATACTACCAACCAATAATGCATCAGACAGCAATGTGATATATCCAGTTAACATGCGAATGTACGTACATAGTAAACAGATAAAAGCTATTTTATATAGTGCTATTATTGAATATTGGCTTTAATTTGATGGACAAAATCAAATGTGAAGAGCCCATGGGCTGCCTAGGTTAATTAGGTTATATATGCATCCCTAAGTTGATTAGGGAGTATATATATGGAGTTACCTTGTTGCCGCAGGGATTATTTTGTGAGGAAGAAAGAATTAACCTAGAGTAATAGCCTATTCTCAGTTTTACTAGGGAATTAGTTGTATTGGGGTTTTGGAGTTAGAGAGTTTTATTGTTAAACTCTAATTGTATTCTCTCCAATTGATTATAGTGGAATTTCTCGCCGGCTCCGAAAGTGGACGTAGCTCAATCAAATTGATTGAGTGAATCACTATAAATTCTTGTGTTCTTGTATTTGCTTTCTTTTTCGTTGCTTGGTTGCTCATCTAGTTCCATATCAATATTGTGTTTGTTACGTTTCCGCACAACAAACTAGTATCAGAGCACTGGTTCTGAATTGGGAGTTGATTCATTGATTGGAAACCATAGTTGACGAGAAAAAGAAAGGGACAAAGTCTTCAGGCTCTTCACGTTGGTGGACTTCTAGGCCATCAATTGGTAAGGCCAAATTTGAAGTTGAAAAGTTTAATGGCACCAACAATTTTGGCATATGGCAGTGTGAGATGATGGATGTCTTGTGTCAACAAGAATTGAATATAGCTCTGGAGATAAACCTGCAGATATAGATGATGTGGAGTGGGCGAGAATTAATAAGTGGGCTTGTGGTTCTATCAGAATGTGCCTTGCTAAATATCAGAAATTTTTTGTCATGAAATAAACTTTTGCAAAAGAGTTGTGAAGAAATTAGAAGACCAATATATGATCAAGAGTGCTGAAAATCAGTTTCACCTGAAGAGGCGGCTTTTCCGATTTAATTATCGACAAGGTGTTTCTGTTTCTGAACACATCAGTGATTTCAATAAGATACTTGTAGATTTGGCTAATTTGGATGGATTTGGCTAATTTGGATGTGCAAATTAGTGATGAGGATAAAGTTTTGTGTTTGTTAAATTCTCTTCATGACGAATATGAGCATTTTATTATAACTTTGTTGCATGGAAAGAATGATGTGAAATTTGATGATGTGTGTAATTCATTGATAAATAGTGAGTGCACAAAGAAAGAGAAGCAACTTCAGAATGTGTCAGGTGAAACACTTGTAGTAAGGGGCAGATCTGATGAGAGAAAACCTACTGGAAAAAGAGATAAATCTCGTTCCAAGTCAAGAAGTAAATTTCCTACAAAAGATGAATGTGCTTTTTGTCGCAACAAAGGTCATTGGAAGAAAGATTGTCCTAAGTTGAAGAATAGAGACAAGAAGGTTTCTCAAGTGAATGTTGTAAGAGATGATGAAGATGACGACTTTGATTTTGCTTTGAGTTGTTCATCAACTTTTGAAAATTTTGAAGAAGATGAGATTGTTCATCTGCAGTTGTCTGACAAGTGGATTATGGATTTAGGTTGTTCACATCATATGTGTCCTAATAGGGAATGGTTCTCTACTTTCAAGGAGTTGAATGGTGGAGTAGTCTTGATGGGAGACAGTCCTTGCAGAATAAGAGGGATTTGTACAATTCGTCTAAAGATGCATGATGAAATAGTCAGAGAATTAACTAATGTCCGGTATGTTCCAAATTTGAAGAAAAATCTTATCTCTTTGGGAACTTTAGAATCAAAAGGGCACACAGTTACATTGAAAAGTGGAGTTGCTAAAGTTGTCTCTGGTTTACTTGTGATGATGAGAGGGGAAAGATTCATAAATTTGTATTTTCTACAAGGGAGCACAGTGACAGGTCAAACAGCAATATCTGAGACTATAGATGATGATGCAGACAATACAAGATTATGACATATGTGTCTTGGACATGCTGGTGAGAAAGCAATGCAGGGATTAGTGAAACAAGGTCTACTGAAAGGTGCAAAGACCGGAAAATTAGAATTTTGTGAACATTGTGTTTTGAGAAAACAGACTAGAGTTAAACTTGGCATTGCAATTCATCAGACTAAAGGTACTCTAGATTATGTTCACACTGATGTATAGGGACCTACCAAAACTGCATCTTTGGGAGGTAAGCATTATTATGTCTCTTTTGTTGATGACTTCTCTAGAAGAGTATGGGTGTACACCATGAAGCATAAAGATGAAGCCTTAGACATGTTTGTGAAGTGGAAGAAGATGATTGAGACTCAGATCGGTCGAAAAATTAAGAGGCTCAGGTCAGATAATGGTGGTGAACATAAATATGATCCATTCTTGAAACTATGTCAAGATGAGGGCATTGTGAGACACTTCAAAGTTAGAGAGACACCACAATAGAATGGGGTGGCAGAGCGCATGAATCGGACTTTATTGGAGAAAATTCGGTGTATATTGTCTAATGTTGGATTAGGCAAAGAATTTTGGGCTGAGGCAGTTGTGTATGCAAGCCATCTTATTAATAGATTACCTACTGCTGCATTTGAGGGAAAAACTCCTACGGAGGTATGGTCTGACAAATCTGCTACTGAATATCATTATTTACATATTTTTGGTTGTCATGCTTATTTTCATGTTAGGGAAAGCAAGCTTGATCCAAGGGCCAAGAAAGTTATATTCTTGGGATTTAATGAGGGTGTTAAGGAATTTTGGCTTTGGTGTCCAGATGTGAAGAAATTTGTTGTAAGCAGAGATGTGACATTTGATGAGGCTATTATGGTTGATCAGAACAAGCAGAAAAATTCTGAAGAGCAGAGAATGACCGTAGAGAGTTTGCAGCAGGTGGAGCTAAAGGAAAAAATTGTTGAAACTCCAATTGATCCAATGAGTCCTACTGTTGATTCAGATGATTTAAATATTGAGGACATTAGTGTTGAAGTAGAGGCTCCAACCCAAGAGCCTACACAGCAAGATGGACCAATTGCAACTACAAAGGGAAAAAGGAATGCTCAAAAGCCAGCTTGGCTTAATGATATGGTGACTTATGCACTTCCAGTTACTAAAGAAAAAATTCCTACTACTTATGAAGAAGCTGTCATACATGCAGATTGTGTAGAATGGGAAAAAGCTATGGGTGAGGAGATGAAGTTTCTTCACAAGAATAAAACATGGGAGTTGGTTCAGTTACTGTATGGAAATCAATTGGTTGCAAGTGGGTGTTTGCTAAAAAGGAAGGATCACGGTATAAGGCTAGATTGGTAGCTAAAGGCAATGCACAAAAAGAAGGAATTGACTACAATGAGGCATTTTCTCCTGTTGTTAAGCATTCTTCTATCCGTATTTTATTGGCCTGGGTTGCACAGTTTGATCTTGAGTTAGCACAGGGTGATGTAAAAACTGCTTTCTTACATGGTGAATTAAAAGAAGAGATATATATATATATATATGACTCAGCCAGAAGGATTTAAAATTGCTGGTAAAGAAAATTTGGGTCTGCAAACTACATAAATCATTGTATGGTTTGAAGCAATCTCCAAGGCAGTGGTACAAATGGTTTGATAAATTTATGTTCGGTCAGAAGTACACTCAAAGTCTTTATGATCCATGTGTTTATTTTCGCAAGCTACGGATGGGAGCTTCATTTATTTGCTCTTATATGTTGATGATATGTTAATTGTATCTAAGAGCAAGGTGGAGATAAATAAATTGGAATCATAATTGAGTGGTGAATTTGAGATGAAGGACTTGGGAGAAGCTAAAAAGATTTTGGGCATGGAAATTGAAAGAGATAAATCAAGAGGTAGAGTTTGTTTGTCATATAAGCAATATTTGAAGAAGGTACTACATCGGTTTGGCATGAATGATAAATCTAAACTTGTAAGTACACCTCTTGCCTCTCACTTTAAGCTTAAATCTATTATGTCTCCTAGCACAGATGATGGTATGCAATATATGGCCAAAGTTCCTTATGCTAGTGCTGTTGGTAGCTTGATGTATTGTATGGTGTGTACTAGACTAGATATTTCACAGGCCTTAAGTGTGGTGAGCAGATATATGCATACCCAGGTAAAGGTCATTGGCAAGCAGTGAAGTGGATTCTATGATATATTCTTGGTACTGTAGATGTTGGATTGGTTTTTCAGCAGGATAAGAAGAGTCAGTGTGTTGTTGGATATGTGGACTCTGGTTTTGTAGGTGATTTAGATAAGTGCCGATCTACTACAGCTTATGTGTTTATTCTTGCTAGTGGACCTGTGAGTTGGAAGTCAAATTTGCAATCTACAATTGGTTTGTTGACTACAGAAGCTGAATATATGGCGGTAACAGAGGGTGCAAAGGAAGCAGTTTGTCTTCGTGGTTTGCTTGAGGACTTGGGAATTATTCAAGAATATGTGGATATTTTTTGTGACAGTCAAAGTGCTATTCATTTAGCAGAGAACCAAGTTACTCATGCTCGTACTAAACATATAAATGTCAAATTTCACAAAATTCGTCAGATGGTGGAGGATGGTGATGTTCAACTCCGCAAAATTGGAACTGCAGATAATCTAACTGATATGTTGACAAGGTCGGTTCCATTGAGCAAGTTCAAGCATTGCTTGAACTTGATTAGTGTTTGTAGAATTTAAAATTTCCTACGGGGATGTCGGAGCGGTGATTGGTTTTGAAGTTCTACTTTGGAGAATTTACATCAAGCCAAGGTGGAGATTATTGAATGTTGGCTTTAATTTGATTGGTGGACAAAATCAAATGTGAAGAGCCCAGGGGCTGCCTTGGTTAATTAGGTTATATATGCATCCCTAAGTTGATAAGGGAGTGTATATATATGGAGATACCTTGCTACCGCAAGGATTATTTTGTGAGGGAGAAAGAATTAACCTAGAGTAATAGCATATTCTCAGTTTTACTAGGGAATTAGTTATGTTGGGGTTTTGGAGTTAGAGAGTTTTATTGTTAAACTCTAATTGTATTCTCTCCAATTAATTATAGTGAAATTTCTCACCGGCTCCAAAAGTGGACGTAGCTCAATCAAATTGATTGAGTGAACCACTATAAATTATTGTATTCTTGTGTTCGCTTTCTTTTTTGTTGCTTGGTTGCTCATCTAGTTCTATATCAATATTATAGTTATTACGCTTCCACACAACAGCTATTAGAAATTAATGAAAGAAAGAATGACAAATTTACCGCAGGAAACGTCGTAGCCTTTTTGTTTGAGCAATCGAAAACGGAGAGCTGTAGTGTAAAGATAATTATATTTTTCCAGAACTTCACTACCGTAAGAACTGTTGTAGATCGACTTGTTTCAATATTTCGTTGATCTCATTTTCAAATGGTAGGCATGCCTAAATGAGTAAACGCTGATTGTTTTCAATCTCAAGTTTGGTGCCAATTAACTTCGTATAAAAGTAAAGGGACAAATGGTAAGTACCATGGCATTCAGTCACTATTGGTTTATATGACTGGAAATTAACTAATAGCTGGAATAAGAAACATATACTTGCATATATATTGGGTTGTTGTATCATTGATCTTAATTGTAAATTGTAATTACCATAGAATTATGGTTGGAGCATAATCAAGTAGCTGAACGTCGCTTAACATCAGAAGTTGAGCTTGAGCTGCTAAAACTTGAGGAGGCGTTTTACTTTTCCAATACCAAATCTGGACACAGTACTTATCTTGGCTTGTTCAAGATGAGAAGGAGTTCAGTTGATGCTGCGGCCAAGCTTGCAAAACAGAGGTTGAACTCAGAACTAATAAGAGGCTAGAGAACGATTTTTCCCTATAAGACATGGAGTTTCTTTGTTTATAAGTTCACTAAGTATAGCGAGTTTATCATCGACTTATAATAAGTTTGTTTTGCTTAGAATAAGTTTTCCAGATATTCTTGCCGGCTATCTTGTTGTAAATGTAGATAGACTCTAACTATTGGTTGTTATCGACTATTGATTTTAATGATATCAATTTTTATTCAAAAAACTCGGTTTGTCATTATCCCTCGAGAAGTAGAAAGAATTACAATCCCCATTCCGTAAAAAAAAAATTAAAAAAATAAACGAATAGAAAACAATGAGATAAAAATTTGCACCTCCCTCGTTGGCGATCCTTGCCTCAGCTGCTACCACCTCCATCAGCACCCAACTCAGATGCCATCATTCTCTTTTATTAGTTGCGGGGTTGTAAGAGAACATGAGTCCTCTTAATATGAGGGAACCCCTACAACCCATCAAATTCATAACTTTACTCTTTTGACCAACCATTGAAACGGGGAATTCAATTAGTGGTGCTCAGTGATTGATTTTCTACAGTGTTTGAATCTATTTTTTTTTCTTTTTTCACTTGCTAATATATTTTTTTGTAACTAAGGGTAGCATTGGAAGTTTGGGTGACAAAATTTGGATGTGTTGTGAACTGAGCATATGGGTAGGGTGGCTATAGTCGCACCCTAGAAAAAACATCATCAAGGACGTAGCTACAGCCAAAGCTGTTTAGGCTACAGCCCAACCAATATTTAGTCCAAAATACCTTCAAGTAGGGATATATGTGTAATAGCTCGGCAAAAAAAAATATATATATATATATATATATTTGCTTGGAGATGTTGCAGACGATGTGCAGGTACTTTGCATATAGCTTTTTCCGTTTTTTCCCTTCACTTTGGCTCTTCCCTTCTTTTCCTTTGGCTTAATGAAGTATTGTAGATCAGTATAGCTTTTGTCAAATAGTTCAACATCTGGGCACCATTCGCCCTTCACCTTCTCTGAGATATTTTACTACTTCAAAATACCAAGTATACTCGTCAATTATAGCCCCAAATTGGGTTCCTATCTTTGATATGAATATCCAATGGCTTGCCTTCTATCTAGTAAGTCTACCATGTTCTACCATCTTTATTTCTTTCTTCATACTTTGTGTTTTCATTCTTTGGGTATCGTTTACGGCAAATGGTGGTTCTTCTTATGCCAATGGCTATGTTGTGTATATGAATTTGAGTATTCTTGCTTTGTGGTACTTATTATTCATTGCTTTTGACTCGAAATTGAAGGCATTGATATCATGCAGGTTTGGATATAAAGACATCAAAAAAATAAAAAATAAAATTTGGGCAAAAAAATGGCCATAATAAATTTAGCCCACCCCATTTTCAAACTCTAGCTACGTCCCTGAACATCATCTAATTAATTTTAGCTACTAGCAATTAAGCGCAATCCAGAGGGTAAGAGCACCTACAACATGAAATAAATTACAGAACTCAATGCCCTAATACTTTTTGTTGCCTACGAACAGGTACCATAGACTCGCAACCTTGCTAATTCTAAGCCAGCTAAAGAGAGTGTTTTTCAAAAATTTATTCAACCCAAGATACCAACATACCAAACTACTCCAATATACACAAGTAATTCATGCCAAAGCACAATCAAACGCAACCATAAGAGAATGAAGAGAACCACCTTGGAGATGACCCATTACGGAGAGGATCCTCTCCTAAGCTATTTTTTTACCTAAGCTACCTAAGTTTGGAAGCAGATGACGACACGTGTCTACTTGAATCTAATGGTCCACGATTCTTTCTTTTCCTTCACAACGACTTTGTTTCTTGGGGCAAATTACTAGTAACTTGTTTTCCAAGGGGGTAATTCCCGTGCGGCCAGAAAATTTCAATATGACCTAAAAGGGTAGTATCTTATTTTATTCCTTAGTTGTTGATTTTGCCTTTTGGCTTTAAAAACTTTGTTTTAAAACTTTCAGAAAATAAAAACTAGCCTTCAACATGCCCAAGTTTTTCACCTAACGCTTCCTGCTTAACGGTTACTTTAGCAGGCAGAATCACTGCTGCTTATCTTAATCCTACGGTTTTTAAAACTGGTTTTTTCTGGTAAAGGGAAATCTAGAACTCCTGGATTTCATAAGATTCTACAGGAAACATATAAAAAACAGATAGATAGAGATATTTTGACAATAGTGGATGGGTAATCTGACTTTATTTCTTCAAATATAAATACAAGCTAATGATTCAGAGCCTCATTCTCAAGTAAACAGCAAAAGGTTGTTTAGCTATCCATGAGAACAAGAGCGGCTTACTTACGTGAAATGGAAGCACACTGCACACTAAACAGGAAGGGAAGAGTACACTGCTACTATGGCTTTCTTACTTCTTGAGAGAAGACTCTTCTGCTCAATTTTCTGATGCCTTACAAATGAAACTTGAGGCTCCTTTTATAGGGAGCGGAACTCAAACTAGAATTCAAAACATAAAAATGTACAGAAAGACTATGTGATTTTCTACTTTTGTGAGTGCTCCTAATAATGGAGGTTGGGTAGCAAAAGCAGATTCTTCTTAGGTGAAATGTTTCTCACCTGCTCCTTTTTGAAAAGCAAAAGTATCTTTTTTGAAAAAGTCAACAGTTGCTCTTTTGGCATTTCTTCTTTGCCAGATGCTTTACATATTTTCATCAGTATCTGAGTTGTGGCCCAGGATAAAGGAGTCATTGTCAGCTTGGGCCATTCTAGCAGTTGTTGCATTATCTTCGACATCTGTATCAACATACATCTTGTAGTGGTTGTCATTTTCAAGTCTTTCAACCCACTGTAAGCATGTCAGTGTCGAATCTATCTCTTTTCCAGTGAGAGATAAGAAAAGGTCACTGCTGACTACGTCAGGATGATCGTAAGCAGTGATAATTGTTTTTTCTCCTGCTGCCAGGAAAGTATTCTTTGTATCTTCAGAGATGATCTTTTTGATGTAGTCTAAAGCCATGGCTTTCCATGAGATGCTTGAATTTGGCTGGCCATTGTATGCAACACATGCAAGTTGAAGATATCATCTTTGAATAATTCTCACATAATGATATGGAGAAATATACTCAACTTCACCGTTTGCCTTTTGAATCCATTCTGGTGGAGTGGATCTGAACTTTAATCGAAGCATGCCTTCATTTTTTCTGACATTTTTGACAGTGTTGACGATGATAGGGGGTAGGCCTTTGAGATCTTCATTTGTTTTAGTCCACAGATTATGGCCAAAACCATTTTCAACAAGCCAAAGTTTGTGTTCTTGAGGATGCTCACTCTGAACATTTACTAAGTATCTTCCAACATAAGGTCCACTTACTATAAAGAGTGTTGGAGGAATACCTGCCTCAGCATTATGTCTTCTAAGCAGATTATGAAAATCAAACCAATCTGATTGTTTTAGTTAAATAATAGGGATTCTTGCACTTTATGGATCTTCAAGATAGTGAACTTTTTTTTTCGGGACAGCGCTCTGCTGCATTTTAAATTGTGGTCTAGCATTTTCATAGAGTTCTTCAGCTAAGGCAAACAGAGCTGGGAACATAAGTCCACTGTTTCTTTCTTGAAAGGCGAATAAGAGATTGTCAAGGATTGCCTTCTGATGGTAAGCTAATCTCCTGTCAGTTCTGAATACAGGAATGTCAAACGTTTGTAATTCATAATTAAAAACATTTATTACTTTAGTTGGAGCATGTTTACTTTTTGGCAAAGCAACAGCCTTCAACGGTCTTGATGCGCCTTTACCATCTGCTGTTTGAGATGGGCTAGCCAATCCTTTACCCTGGGATTGATCAGTTATGGCTAGTCCTTTTGGACTTAGCAGAAACCTTTTAAGGAGTTTTTCCTTAGGTTCTTCAACAGATTCATGTTCTTTCCCAGTTCTTCTATTTCTGGGATTGCGACCTTCGTCGTCGTCATCTCTTCTAAACATTGCCATCTCTCTGGCTAAGGCATCTAGAAGATAGTTCTTGTTACCTGAAATTAATTCAACAATATAATCATATTGATTAAGAAATAATTGCCAGTTTGCTAGTCTTCCTCTGTCGGCTGCTTTATCAAGTTTAAAATTTTTGAAATTCTTTACTCTAGCATTATCTGTGCAGACAGTAAATGGTTTTCCAAGAAAAGCTGGAGAATTTAAAATTGTTTTCTTGATAGCCAAAATTTCTTTTTCCCATGTGGGATAATTTATTTTTGCAAGGCTGAACTTGCCACTACAAAATTTACAGATTTTTTCAATGTTAGTTCCAGGCGTTTTTGCCATAACTCCACCAGACCAATAATTATCACTCGCATCTGTCTAGAGGATAATATAATCATTCTCTTCTGGTTGCTGGAGAAGAGGGAGGTTTTTGCAGAGATTTTTTATCTGCTTCATAATTTTTTCATCATCTTCTGTGAAGTTCTATTTTCTTTTGGAACTTGTTTTAGGGGATAACATTGTTATTAGTCTTGAGATTTTTGGAATGAAATCTCTCCCATAATTGATAACTCTTAAGAATCTCTCTAGACTCTTAGCATCAGGAATCTTATATGGGAATTTCCAGATCTTCTCAAGAATGTGGGGTTGGAGTTTTATCATTCCATTCTTGATGTTTATTCATAGGAAATCAACTTCATCGAGGATAAAGAAGATTTTCTTCACACCTAGGATGATTCCATGCTGAACTATCAGCTTAACAACCTCATGGAGATGTTTCATATGTTCTTCTCTGCTTTTGGAGAAGACCAGGATGTCATCAATATAAACGACGCAGAATTCAGCCACATGTTTAAGGATGTTATCCATCTTTCTTTGGAAGATTGAGGGGGCTTGTTTTAGACCAAAAGGCATTACTAACCATTCATAATGACCTTGTGGTGTTCCAAATGTAGTGAGAGGAATACTCTCAGGATGCATCTTGATTTGCCAAAAACCCGACTTTGCATCGAATTTTGAAAAGACCTTAGCTCCTTTGAGCTGTTTGATCAGTACTCTTACTTGAGCAATTTGATAACCGTCTTTAACGATTTTCTTATTGACATCTCTGTAGTCAATTACCATTCTAGCTTTTTCTCTAAGAGTTTCTGCATGATTTCTTACGTAAAAAGCTGGAGCATGATGAGGGCTAGTGGAAGGTCGAATTAATCTCTTGCTCAAGAGATCTTCGATGTCTTTTCTGAATTCTTTTTTATGTTCCTCTTTGTAGTGAGGAATTGCTTTGACATGGCAAATAGCATTCATATCATGTAATCTTAAGTCACAGACCACTGGGTCCTTTCCCAAAACTTCTGAGGGTCTACATTGATATTCTGTTCGAGTAGTTTCTTGATTTTCTCGAGAGTTGGAATTTTCTGGGATTCAAGCTTATTCTAGAAGTGCTTGAGGTTATGCTCATGGATGAAACTAGCTTCTTCTTCTTCACTAGTTTTTTCTTCTTCTTCAGAAGATTCTTCAACAAGTAGTTCTTCTTGTTGTTTGGTTCGAATTTGGGTTTGTAGGTAAGATCACCACTAATCTATTGCGACTTCTGATATTGTGTAGTAAAGTGCGGACCTAATACACTTTTGGCTTGAATAAGCTTATCTGCCCAGAACACCCGTTCTCCTTTTCTGAAGCCTATCGCTTCTTTATCTTGGATGAATCTCTGTTGGAGAATAAAATCATTTCCCAACAAGAAATCTGATCCTTGGCCTTCAGATTGCCAAATGTTGTGGATGATAAATGTTCCTCCACCAATGGTGATATGAACATTTTTTGCTACTTTGTTCATAGTAAGGTGACTTCCGTCAAAAGTGACACCAGTAGCTGTTCTTTTCTTATCTACTTTCCATAGATCATTTGGAATTGCAAATCTTTTTGCAACAGTAAATCCTGATCCATTATCTACGAATGCATGTAGATGATATTTCTTGTGATCAGGGAATTTGAGTCCAATCTCTATATAGTTGCTATATCTACTAGTAGAGACGACTTTTGATTGTTGAAGCTCATTCTCTTGAGCTTGTTCCTTTGGTATGAATGGTTTACATTCTTCTGGAACAATTTTGGTGGTTCAACCAATTCTATATTTTTGTCGATTCTTTCTTCATCGATTTTTTCTTCCTTGTTTTTTTAGGAAGATGGTTCCATGGTTTCTTGGAACAAAGTTTCTACTTCTTTCTCTTTTTCCTCAGAGAAATATTCTTCATATTCTTGTTCAACCAATTGGCTGATAAGGCCATGCTTGGTTTTTCTTCTTGCTTCAACTATGAAGCATTCTTTGTGATAAGTCTTTTGTGACTCTTCACAAAACATAGGGAGACCATCCTTTTCGTGACATAGACAGTAGTCACAAACGAATGTACCAGGGTTCACCTGATAAGAAGATAGTAATGTTTCTATCTTACTTTCTTCCCAATTTTTAACTTTCAGGACATTCATTTGTCTAGATTCGAAGTATTCTACTTCAGAATCTGTTTCAGAATTAGATGATTCTTCTTCTTCTAAATAGGCAGAGTATATTGACCTGTCATCTTCTTCATCATCAGAATAGGCTATTTCGTAACCCTTCATGTTAGTTGTTTCTACTATAGACTCGTATTCATCAAACAGAGCTTTAGTAGATCTTTTACCCTTTTCCAGGCATTCATTGGCATAGTGCCCTTCAGCTTTACATAACCAACATCTGCAAGTTTTTTTGCTTGGTTGTTATTGTTTATGCTGATGATTATTCTTCTTTTTCTTGAAGAATTTGTTTTTAGGATCTTCATCCTGTTGTTTCTTGAAATTGGAACTCTTCTTGAATTTCCTATCCCTTTTCTTATTACTCTTTCTGAGTTTCTTTAGTAATATTTTTCTTTTTTCTTTCTGTGGAACTTGGATTCATGACATCCCCAGTTGGTTGGCATATCAAGTATTCCATAGCAGAAATTTTCAACTCTTTTGAGTTGCTTCTTAGCCATCTTTGCTCTAAGATTAGCTTTGCATTGCTCTTTCAGTAATTGCCTAATTCTGTAGGCAATTCCTCCAACTGAAAATCTTTCAATTGGTTTCTCAGCTATGCTTTCTCTCACAGCTGTTCTCCATGGTTCAGGGAGTTTTCTATGCAATAGGTTGACTAGATCAGTATTTTCTAGTTCACCAATCGTACAATAATATTCTTGAAATTCATTCAAGTACTCTTCAAAATATCTCATGTCACAGATTTTGAGAGCATAGATATTTGATTTGGCTGTTTCTTTAGCCTTTTCACTTAAATTTGAGAGATCTCCATGAACTGATCGTACAGGGGTACTGCAAAATCATACAGAGATTTCGAAGTTCTGATTTCTTCTAGCCAGTCTTTTCCTTTGGCAGTCTCTTTGAAAGAGAAGTAATATTTTTTTGCTACTCCAGTGAGAGTAGTTTCATAATATACCTGAAGATCTGGTGCTTCAAATTTTCCAAGGGTGAGAGCAGAAGCCATCATCAGGCTATCAACCCATTGGTCAAGAGTCTTTCTCTTGTCTAGAGCTTTGTCTAGATTTAACCAGATGCCATGAGAAGAAATTGGTACTCTGGGTATATTGTCTTCTGGGACAAATCTTTGAGAATTTCTTTCTCCATTTTTCCCCGTAGGGGCCTTTTGTATAGGGAGTTTTACTTTTCGCTTTTCTCTAGTAATGAAAGTGTTGGAGCTTTCTCCTTCTTTCATTTCGATATCCTGATAGGGAAGGAGTTTTCTTTCTTTTCCTGGTTCAGCATAAAATATCACTTATCAGGCTAGCAGACTGCTCCAATATGCATAAATTGATATTTTTTCGCCTTTGCTCTGGCAACTTCTAAAGGAGTGATCATCAAGAGATTAGTTTCTCCTCTGAAATGGCAGGGGTTGTAATTTCTAATAGTTTAAAATGGTGGCTATCCATTAGATCAAACGTTCCCCTTTTATAGATTTGTTTAAAATCTAATTTTGGAATTGAGGAGTTTTTTACCTCCTGTTCAATTTCATTGTATTCGAATTCTTCAGCATTGAGGAGTTGTACTCTTTTCTTTTTTCCAAAGATGCTTAACATGTTAACATCTCTAGTTTCTTTAGGCTGTTCATACCAAATACTAGTTTGACTAGTAGATGGCTCCAGAAAAATCATGTTTGGAACAGGATTCTTGTCTGGTCTTTCTAATGGTTTAAATCCATTAGCTTTCTTTGTTTTTACTGTAGGCATTTTCTTGGCCTTCAGTATATTTTTCATAGAATCCAGCTTTTTTTGCTGTTCATTGATTTTTCTACTAACACTCGTTAGCCTTTCTTCTTCTGATTTTGGAAGTTCTTTGATATAATCTATTTTTTGCTATAATTTTTCTAATCGAGCGATTATATCAGGTAAATTATCTAGATGATCTTGAGATCTAGATATTTCTATTAACGGAGTCTGATGTTTCTCATCAGAGGATTTTAATAGAGAATTCAACTTCTCTAATATTAATTCAGACATTGTTCCCATTGGGGATTCCCCTTTTGAGCTTTTTACAAGTTCGGATACCAGTGATTTGCGGATCTAACCAGTGCTCAAATAATCAAGAGGTTTTTGTTCTTATTTAAGAGTGTATAAGAGATTTTCAATCTCTTGCTCAACTTTATAGATTCTGGTTTGAATTCCAAAAATGATATCTCAGTAATTGAGAGTTTACTTTTTCAGGTTTTCTCTAAAATTTTTCAATTTTCTCAGCTTTTCTCTTTCTTTCTGTAGTTCTTTGCTTGTAATATTACAAATAGTAATTAACTCAAGTCTATCAACGATTGAAATTTTGATCAATAAAGCGTATTGTTTACCTTTGAAATAGAGGATGAATCTTAACAACTGTACTTATATTCAAATAAACCCAAGATGGGCCCACCACGTTTCAAAAAAAAAAGATAGGAAGAAAAAGAAAAGAAACTAAGCAATACTCAGTAGTACTTAAGGAAAAGGATTGAGGACTTAATAGTCTCTTTATGACAAAAGATGAGTTATTGGTAAATAGTTTTCTAAAACTACACAGACTGATAATTAACTCTTCATTTCTTTTTCTCTCTCTTCTGTTCTTCCCTCTTTATTTATCAGATAAAATCTTCTTATTACAAAATCTCTCTCCTTTCAATCTCTATTTTGCCGCATCTTTTCTCTCCTTATCAATCTCTTCTGCACTTAATCAAATTGCCAAGAATCATCAATTTCACTACAATCAAGTCTTTAACTAACGGTTCCAACTTCTTGCTCCCACGAATCAATTCTATATGTACAACACCTTTACAACCTTTATAGAATCCAGATAACCAATCTTTTTTATTTTTGGCAAAACACCAAATTTCAAGTGGCAATGCCATCAATTTGAGAGAGAAAGTTTCCATATTTTTTTTTATTTTAATTGATACCTAACTGGTATAAACAGTGCGAGACAATGGGCTAAGGGCTTGAGGTGGTTGTGGCGATGGAAGCGATGAGTTTTTCTTTTCTGAAACAATATAAAGCTTGGGATTCATTCTCAAAATATCAAAAACTCATAACCCAGTTTCCATAACATTACAACAACCTGTCGTTCTCACTAATCAACACCACAAAACATAATGTAAAGACCCGAAATTTCAGTTAAATATTTCTTAATTCAATACTTCTCAAATTATATGAATTATGAGTTGTGAGTGTGATTCGAATGTCGTTATTTGAGAAATTTGGTTTCGAATGATTTTAGTATCGAAATTTAACGTTATTTAGGGTTATTAAAATTGACATATTTTTACGTAAGGAATTTGAGGAAACATCTTTCATGAAAGTAGTAGAGTTCGTCGATACGAGTTCGTGCATATGCGGAACACAAGAATCGGAGTTTGTAGGAAGAAGTTATGACATTTAGAAGTTTTCGATTTTGTATATATATAGGTTAACATTTTTGGAGAAATCTGAAAAATCAGAAAACCTAGATTTTTTCTCTCTCTCTCGCGCGGCACCGAACCGAAGGCAAAAAACAGAGCCAAACTTCTCCAGCCGAGTTCTTGCTCCTCCGGCCACCGTTTGACGTCAAACCACCTCCCACGGCTTCGCCTTGACCTTGTACAGCTGCCAGAGGCAGCCTTGTGCCGTGGCACGGCTTGTAGCAGCGGCGGAAAGCTGGTTTTCCATTTTCGGCAGTTTTGAGTACGAAGCGAATATCTCGAGTTCTAGACCACCAAATTACGAGTTCTTTATCTCGTTGAACTCGTATGGAGGAGTAGAACATATAGTAAAAAGGACAGCACCAGAAGTGGAGGTTTTCACGCTCGTCGGAGAGCATATCGGTTTCTGCAGTTTTTCCGGCCAAACCGGACTGTTTTTGGTAAGTTTCGGCCACTTCCACTCATTTTCTCACTTCGTGTTAGTTATGAAAGTTACTCAAAATGATGAAACGAAGGGGATGAGCTTGGCCCCGACACAATTGGTGGTGGTCGGTGGTGGCTCTGCCCTAAACTCCGGCGGCCCTTTCCGGTCACCTCCGGGGGTGTCATGAGCAGTTTCTGCTCATTTTTAGATTCTACATGTCGATACGATCATTTTGATATATAGCATGCGAATTTTGGATATCGTATGAATTAGTTATGAATTTTACGATTTCGATTGATTTCGATCGCTCAATTTGTGATTTATGAAGTTTGGACCGTCCGATAGAATTCTAGTTTTGATATAATGATCGTAGGACTGTCCCGGTGACCTTGTGTGGTCACGGGTGAAGATCCGACCGTGGGATCTTCATATAAGTGTGTTTTTGGAAATTATACGCTAAGTTAATTATCGTTTTGATTAGGTATTTGACGGATTTGTTAGCGGACGATTGTGAATCGTATTTTGGGCTGTAAGAAGACGCAGCGGGAGTTTAGAGGTGAGTAAATCTCACTTGGTTCATTTACGAACCGAATTTCCTTAATTGCCCAATTTATTTGTTATGTGTGAGAAAATGGTTTTAAGAAATGTGTTTTAAAGTATATTAAAAATGAATTTCTTGATTTTGCATCGTGTGAACTATAGTTGGTATTAGTGATCATTCCTGTGTGGATGGTTACGTATATATATATTTACGTGATTATATATTGAATGGTGTGACATTGAGGTGTGGAATTGTGATAATATGTTGTTGATAATTGTTGATAGTATGATTTTATTATGTTGTTAATATTTGATAAATGTTGGTGATAAGCATGTTGATTTTGTGAGTTGAATAGAAGGTAGAGAAACGTAGGATTCCGAGGATCGAATGGTCCAAGGATCTTTGGTTAATGATAACCCGAGTGTATGTGTTCTGAGGACAGGGAGGTCCAAAGTTCGACCGTTAAATAATAACGGGGATATATTGTTCTGAGGACATGAAATGGTCCAAAGTTCGCGGGTTACTGAGTAACCTGGAGGTGCCGTTACTTGACCCTGGGCCAAGGTGTCAGAGGTAACGAGGCAGTTAGAGCTCTAACGTGGGTGCCAAAGTGGCGATAGTTGTGATTAGGTGCCAAAGTGGCGAGAGTTGTGATTTGGTGATTGTGGAAATGTGTTCCATGTTGTTTCATGTGTGTTGGATTGATGTTGCTTGTGGTTGTTGAGATTGTTGGATGTTTACTTGAGATAAATGAGTTGTGGTCTAATAAATCAACCGTTCATTCTTTTTTACTCACACGAGCTTTCAGAAAGCTTACCGGGTTTTGTGTTGTTGCAATCCCGGTACACTATTCAAATGGTATAGCGGATAATCCTGCAGGTCAGGATAATCAGGATAGTGAGCGAGCTGCGTAGGACAGCAGGGTTGAGACCAGCACTTGGTCTATTTTGGTGTGTTTTTGTAGACTCTTGTGAGCAGAACATTTTATTTATGTTAGTATTGTAATAATTGACTCGAGAGATAGTTTGCTACGAAGTTTTTGTTATGGTTTTATGAGATATTGGTTTTGAGAAAAAAATTTAGGACGTGATTTGTTTAGTTGTATTCATGTTTCGGATTTGAATTTATTATTCGAAATTCGGGGCGTGACAGTTTGGTATCAGAGCGTAAGGTACATATTTAGTGATAAGTTAATACCTTCCGAGTGATGGCCCGTCTGCAGCGGATCCCCATCGGGTGCTCTTCGGTATTAACAATGTCATTGGGTATGTGGGGTTGTTGGGAGTTGTCTAGAATGTTAGGACATAATAGGAGTTGAATTAACCTCTTTGTGTTAGTAGCTTGGTTAATATGGACTTGTATTTACTTATGCTTTGATTTAAGTGTATACATGTATTAACCAGGTATGCTATGCTCCTTAGGTAATGGATATTGTGGGAGGCAGAGGTAGGGGTCGAGGTAGACCCAGAGATAGAGGTAGAGGCCGAGGTAGGGGTGAGATTCCACATGTGGGAGTACATGAGGAAGAGGTGGAGGCACCGTTTGTGGAGCAACCTGTTCCACCTGATGTTGTGGTTAATGATCCCGCTCGTCTGTTAGTGTTGGCGAGGGACATTAATCGATTGGGAGCAACTAAATTTGCGGGAGGCACAGATTATATGGTGGCTGATCAATGGATCGAGGATTTACAGACCTATTTTGAGTTGATTGTCTGTGATGAGATCGAGAAGAGGAAGCTAGCCACTTTCATGCTCAAAGATGAGGCTAGGGTGTGGTGGAATTGCACTCAGAGGACTATTGATGTTTCTACCATGACTTGGGATGGATTTGTGAGGATCTTTAGGGAGAAATACTTCCCAGCATCGGTGAAGGAACAACTGGAGAGGCAATTTCTCTCGCTTACTCAAGGGAAGATGAATGTGAGAGAATATGAGGCAGAGTTCTCCAGGCTATATCGGTTTGTGAAACCATTAGATGCTGAAGACTTGGCTAAGAAGTTTCAGCGGGGGTTAAATGGCTCTATTGAGCGCGATGTGGCTATTATGGAGCTGAAGACAAAGGAGCAGATTTTAGCTAAAGCCCTGATCATTGAACAGCAGAATCTGATCCACAAGGAGAAGCAGACAGTTGAGAGAGATTCTCAGGGAAAAGGGAAGGCGGTTGCAGGGAGTAGTGGGTCCAGAGATTATAGAGGTGGGCTCTGGAAGAGATAGCGGCCTTATTTTCATCATCAGGCTCCAGCCAGGATAGCAGCAGCACCTATCCCTATTCAGGCACCACCTATCAGGCAAGCAGCACCAGCAGCCCCTATGAGGTGTTATAGCTGTAATGAGTTGGGTCATCTTGCTAGGACTTGCCCTAAACTCAGGCCTAGAGCATGTTTTCGATGCGGACAGACTGGACATATTGCCAGGGACTGTACTCAACCTCAGATTGTAGGACAGGGTAACCAGCACAGAACCTTACCACCAGCACCAGCCAGAGTATTTGCCATCGGCCAGAGAGGCACCGGGGTGGAAGGTACCTTATCCGTTTATAACTATCTTGCTAGAGTATTGTTTGATACGGGTGCTTCCCACTCGTTCATATCTAGTTCTGTGGTAGATGTTTTGGGTTTAACTGCTATACCGCTTACTAGACCTTTATGTGTTACATCGCCTCTTTGCGTATCTCTTGAGCTTAGCATGTTTTGTGATGATTGCCCTATTGCAATTAGTGGTAGAAAGTTCACTGCATCTTTGATTGTGATTCCGGATCACACGTATGATGTGATTTTAGGTTTGGATTGGTTGAGTCCGAACTATGCAGTGATTGATTGTTATAGAATGATTGTGTCTTTTCATGCCCCTGGGCAACCAGTGTTTCATTATCGATGCCTGAGATCTGATGTTGCCATGAGGGCAGGGATCTTGGCACACATAGAATCAGTGAATAACACTTCAGAAATTGCAGGGATTCCGGTAGTGGCAGAGTATGTTGATGTGTTCCAGGAGATACCAGGATTTCCTCCGAAAAGGGTAATGGATTTCTCCATTGATGTGATACCAGGTACTGCACCGGTGTCGAGAGCACCTTATCGGATGGCTCCAGCTGAACTTCAGGAGTTGAAGGTTCAAATTGAAGGATTACTTGCACAAGGGTTCATACAAGCTAGTGTATCTCCTTGGGGCGCACCAGTATTATTCGTGAAGAAGAAGGATAATTCACTTAGGTTATGTGTGGATTATCGACAGCTGAACAAGGTGACCATCAAGAATAGGTACCCCTTGCCTAGGATTGATGACTTGTTCGATCAGCTTAGGGAGGCTACGGTGTTCTCCAAAATTGATTTGAGATCTGGATATCACCAGTTGAGGGTGAGGGATGAAGATATTTCTAAGATGGCATTTAGGACCAGGTATGGGCATTATGAATTTCTTGTCATGCCTTTTGGTCTAACTAATGCACCTGCAGCTTTCATGGACTTGATGAACCGCACATTCAGTCTTTACTTAGATAAGTGTGTGGTGGTGTTCGTTGATGACATCTTGATATATTCAAAGTCGTCTGACGAGCACGTGAAGCATTTGAGGATTGTGCAACAAATTCTGAGAAGAGAAAAGTTATATGCAAAGTTTGAGAAGTGCGAGTTTTGGCAAAAGGAGATCAAGTTCCTTGGTCATGTAGTTTCGAAGGATGGAGTTTCTGTGGATCCTTCGAAGGTTGAAGCGGTGATGGGTTGGAGTCGCCCCACGACAGTTACAGAGATCCGTAGTTTCCTTGGTTTGGCAGGATACTACAGGCGATTCATTGAGGGGTTTTCTAGTATAGCTTCGGCTTTGACTAAGTTAACAAGGAAGGATACTCAGTTTGTGTGGACAGATGAATGTGAGAAGGCCTTTTGTGAGCTGAAGACTAGATTGACTACAGCTCCAGTGTTGACTGTCCCATCTAGTGGCGGTGGGTTAGTTATCTATAGTGATGCATCTCATCAGGGTTTGGGTTGTGTGTTGATGCAGAATGGGGGTGTAGTAGCATATGGTTCTAGACAGTTGAAGGTGCATGAGCGGAACTACCCCACTCATGATCTAGAGCTGGCTGCGGTGGTATTTGCCTTGAAGATTTGGAGGCATTATCTTTATGGTGAGAAGTTCGAACTCTTTTCTGATCATAAGAGTTTGAAGTATCTATTCTCCCAGAAGGAGTTGAACATGAGGCAGAGAAGATGGATGGAGCTCATCAAAGATTATGATTTCACCTTGGAGTATCATCCCGGAAAGGCCAATGTAGTGGCGGATGCTTTGAGCAGGAAACCCCGAGGGATCATAGCGTCACTTATGGTTCAGGAGTGGCATATGTTAGAGACTGTATCTGAGTTTGACCTTATACCCACAAGAGAATGACAGGGAATCTTTCTCGGTAGTATCACTTTACAGCCGACCTTGATTTCCAGGATCATTCAGAGTCAGACACATGATGAGTTCGCTCAAATGGTGATTTCGAAGATTATCCTTGATGCCAACGAGGAAGGTCCAGCAGAGTGGACAGTTGGAACTGATGGTGGATTGAGATTCGATTGAAATTGTATGTCCCGGGCGGTGATAACCTCAAGGAGGAGGTACTGCGGGAAGCACATCGATCTCGATATACGGTACACCCAGGGAGTACCAAGATGTATATGGACCTACGAAGATAGTTTTGGTGGATAGGGATGAAGAGGGATGTGGCTGAGTATGTATCCAGGTGCCTTACATGTCAGCAAGTGAAGGCAGAGCATCAGAGGCCTGCGGGAATGTTGAAACCTTTGCCGATTCCAGTATGGAAATGGGAAGAGATCTCCATGGACTTTGTGACTGGATTGCCTAGGTCCAGACAAAGTTATGATTCTATTTGGGTGATTGTTGATCGATTGACAAAGTCAGCACACTTTCTTCCTGTGGCAAAGACTTACTCAGGTGATGCTTTGTGTAAGTTGTATCTTGATGAGATTGTGAGGCTTCATGGCGTGCCTGTATCAATCGTCTCTGATCGGGATGCTCGTTTCACTTCAGAATTTTGGCGTAGATTCCATAAGGCTTTCGGCACATCTTTGGCTATGAGCACTGCATTTCATCCACAGACTGATGGGCAGACAGAGAGGGTGAACCAGGTGATGGAGGATATGCTTAAAGCATGTGTTTTGGACTTCAAGGGAAGTTGGGCGGATCATCTGCCATTGGTAGAGTTTGCCTACAACAACAGCTATCACTCTAGTATTGGCATGACCCCATATGAGGCACTTTATGGTAGGCCATGTAGGACTCCTATCTGTTGGGCGGATGTTGGAGAGAAACAGCTCTTGGGTCCTGCGCTTGTTCGGGAGACTACAGAGAAGGTTACTACCATCCGAGACAGGATCCGTACTGCACAGAGTAGACAGAAGAGTTATGCCGACCTTAGAAGGAGACCGTTGGACTTTGAGGTGGGTGATTACGTATTCTTGAAAGTCTCACCTATGAAAGGTGTGGTGAGATTTGGCAGGAAGGGGAAATTGGCACCGAGATACATTGGACCCTTTGAGATTTTGGAAAGGGTCGGAGAATTGGCATATCGGCTTTCTTTACCTATTAGCATGGCCGGTGTACACAATGTTTTCCATGTGTCCATGCTTAGGAGGTACATTCGAGATGAGTCTCATGTGATTGATCACAGTACGATCGAGGTGAGTCCGGATGTGACCTTCGTTGTTGAACCTATTCGTATCTTGGATAGGTCCACGAAGAGGCTTCGTAGGAAGGAAGTTGAGTTGGTTAAGGTGTTGTGGAGTCATCATGATGAGGGTGATGCGTCATGGGAGCTAGAGTCTGACATAAGGGCTAAGTACCCACTACTGTTTGTTGATGAGTTTGCTTGAATTTCGGGACGAAATTCCTTTAAGGAGGGTAGACTGTAAAGACCCGAAATTTCAGTTAAATATTTCGTAATTCAATACTTCTCAAATAATATGAATTATGAGTTGTGAGTGTGATTCGAATGTCGTTATTTGAGAAATTTGGTTTCGAATGATTTTAGTATCGAAATTTAACGTTATTTAGGGTTATTAAAATTGACATATTTTTACGTAAGGAATTTGAGGAAACTTCTTTCATGAAAGTCGTAGAGTTCGTCGATACGAGTTCGTGCATATGCGGAACACAAGAATCGGAGTTTGTAGGAAGAAGTTATGACATTTAGAAGTTTTCGATTTTGTATATATATAGGTTAACATTTTTGGAGAAATCTGAAAAATCAGAAAACCTAGATTTTTTCTCTCTCTCTCTCGCGCGGCACCTAACCGAAGGCAAAAAACAGAGCCAAACTTCTCCAGCCGAGTTCTTGCTCCTCCGGCCACCACCTCCCACGGCTTCGTCTTGACCTTGTGCAGCTGCCAGAGGCAGCCTTGTGCCGTGGCACGGCTTGTAGCAGCGGCGGAAAGCTGGTTTTCCATTTTTGGCAGTTTTGAGTGCGAAGCGAATATCTCGAGTTCTAGACCACCAAATTACGAGTTCTTTATCTCGTTGAACTCGTATGGAGGAGTAGAACATGCAGTAAAAAGGACAGCACCAGAAGTGGAGGTTTTCACGCTCGTCGGAGAGCATATCGGTTTCTGCAGTTTTTCCGGCCAAATCGGACTGTTTTTGGTAAGTTTCGGCCACTTCCACTCATTTTCTCACTTCGTGTTAGTTATGAAAGTTGCTCAAAATGATGAAACGAAGGGGATGAGCTTGGCCCCGACACAATTGGTGGTGGTCGGTGGTGGCTCTGCCCTAAACTCCGGCGGCCCTTTCCGGTCACCTCCGGGGGTGTCATGAGCAGTTTCTGCTCATTTTTAGATTCTACATGTCGATACGATCATTTTGATATATAGCATGCGAATTTTGGATATCGTATGAATTAGTTATGAATTTTACGATTTCGATTGATTTCGATCGCTCAATTTGTGATTTATGAAGTTTGGACCGTCCGATAGAATTCTAGTTTTGATATAATGATCGTAGGACTGTCCCGGTGACCTTGTGTGGTCACGGGTGAAGATCCGACCGTGGGATCTTCATATAAGTGTGTTTTTGGAAATTATACGCTAAGTTAATTATCGTTTTGATTAGGTATTTGACGGATTTGTTAGCGGACGATTGTGAATCGTATTTTGGGCTGTAAGAAGACGCAGCGGGAGTTTAGAGGTGAGTAAATCTCACTTGGTTCATTTACGAACCGAATTTCCTTAATTGCCCAATTTATTTGTTATGTGTGAGAAAATGGTTTTAAGAAATGTGTTTTAAAGTATATTAAAAATGAATTTCTTGATTTTGCATCGTGTGAACTATAGTTGGTATTAGTGATCATTCCTGTGTGGATGGTTACGTATATATATATTTACGTGATTATATATTGAATGGTGTGACATTGAGGTGTGGAATTGTGATAATATGTTGTTGATAATTGTTGATAGTATGATTTTATTATGTTGTTAATATTTGATAAATGTTGGTGATAAGCATGTTGATTTTGTGAGTTGAATAGAAGGTAGAGAAACGTAGGATTCCGAGGATCGAATGGTCCAAGGATCTTTGGTTAATGATAACCCGAGTGTATGTGTTCTGAGGACAGGGAGGTCCAAAGTTCGACCGTTAAATAATAACGGGGATATATTGTTCTGAGGACATGAAATGGTCCAAAGTTCGCGGGTTACTGAGTAACCTGGAGGTGCCGTTACTTGACCCTGGGCCAAGGTGTCAGAGGTAACGAGGCAGTTAGAGCTCTAACGTAGGTGCCAAAGTGGCGATAGTTGTGATTAGGTGCCAAAGTGGCGAGAGTTGTGATTTGGTGATTGTGGAAATGTGTTCCATGTTGTTTCATGTGTGTTGGATTGATGTTGCTTGTGGTTGTTGAGATTGTTGGATGTTTACTTGAGATAAATGAGTTGTGGTCTAATAAATCAACCGTTCATTCTTTTTTACTCACACGAGCTTTCAGAAAGCTTACCGGGTTTTGTGTTGTTGCAATCCCGGTACACTATTCAAATGGTGTAGCGGATAATCCTGCAGGTCAGGATAATCAGGATAGTGAGCGAGCTGCGTAGGACAGCAGGGTTGAGACCAGCACTTGGTCTATTTTGGTGTGTTTTTGTAGACTCTTGTGAGCAGAACATTTTATTTATGTTAGTATTGTAATAATTGACTCGAGAGATAGTTTGCTACGAGGTTTTTGTTATGGTTTTATGAGATATTGGTTTTGAGAAAAAAATTTAGGACGTGATTTGTTTAGTTGTATTCATGTTTCGGATTTGAATTTATTATTCGAAATTCGGGGCGTGACACATAAACCCAGTAAAAAGCAAAGAACATCGCTTTTCCATCACTGAAGATGAAGGAAGACCCATGGAGACAACCTTCTTGCTTCTCTCTCGGACTCGAGCGCACTTCACTGTTGATCCCATGCTGAGATTCGGGAGCTCAAGATGAGCGTCTGGAGGAGGAGGCGGTTAGCTTGGAGCTTGAACAAGAGAAGAGGCCTATGGAAGCGATTTGGTTGGGAGTAGGCATCATGCAAAAGGGCACACTCTGTCAAAGTTTTCTGGGAATTGTCTTTGGAAACATATTTTAATAAAAACAAAATTATAAAACAATGAAAATAGAGGGCAAAAGCAATGTGAGCCGTAAGATATGATCTTATACACGTGGCATGGCATGATTCAAAGCTTAGGAAGTTTAGGCAAAAATATAGCTTAGGAGAGGATCCTCTCCTAACCCATTAAGGTTGAAAGTTAGGAGACCTATGAACAATATGAAGAACGCCATAACGTCATCGCAGAGTGCCACAATGTAGCTACAAACTACCTTGACCTATATCATAAAGGAAACCTTCATAACGGTTGACAGAGTTCGACGCGCAAAACTAGAGTTAAGGTTTGTGATCACTAGTTGAAGACGAAACGAGCATGGCATGCTTGAAAAGCTTATTACAGTCGTATAATGGTATGGTGTTGCGTGCAGTTGCATCTCTAGTTAGTTCACATGTAAGATCTTGGACATCTCCAATAGATTACTTATTTGAAAATACATTTAAAATTTAGATAATTTTAGATAAAATTTTACTCAAACAGAATACTTAAACAAAAGTTAAATTTACTAGCTATATTTAGCTAAAGAAGAAGATAATTTAACAAAAACTCAAAATTCCCAACTTTCAAATTAATTTAACTTGAGATTTAGCTTATTTTACTAGAGCATAACTCAAAATCTAGCTAGTTATATTTCACTTTTAGCTATGAAGATAGCTATCGTTGTTGGAGATGCTAGTTGACATACTTTGACTCATTTTTTTTTTGACTCCTTTTTAATAAATAAGCTGTAAACTTCTACTAAAATAATTAAGTCTTCATTTATTTATGTTTCTTACATTAAATACTTTTTGTGGAGACGTAAACTAAATATATATATGCTAGACGATATTGTAATTCCCCACAGTGAGATTTGAACCCACGACTTCCACGGTGTTAGTTAGGCTAACTAACCAACATGTCACAGCTCACCGACGACCAAAAGATATTATAACCGTTTCATGAGTGAAATGTATGACACTAGTTTACACTAATTTCACCCATTAACTTTATGTACAGAGAATTCAAAGTTACCATTACAATAGGATGTGGCCATATATATTATAAGGTGCTTGTGTATGTAATGGAGAAATTAATTAATTAATTAATTAATTAATATGACATTGTTATCGCTTCAATAATTTTCTTACACACATTTTGGTGGTATCACCATTCCCACGTTCAGGTTGAAAAGGAGCAGGTTTTTTTTTTTCCTTTTTAACTCGTCAAAATTATGATTAAAAATTACAACATGGATTACATTTTGATAAAGAGCCAATAAAGATAGCTCGACACCTGAATTTTGGGTTTTTTACTTTAATAGTGTATGAACTATTCGAAGACTTTTAAAATGATAACTGTACTTTCAAAGTGATCAAAGTGATACCTAGACTCAAATTTTCTTGTCAACGAAATATCTACGTCAGAATTCCGTTATGGCCCCATTAATTTTATCACGTGAGGCGCACGTGTGGCCTTAAAACAAAGCAAAATGACTTTTTTGCCTCAATTTGTTTTGTTAGGTTTGACCAAGACTTTTTCCCTCCATAAACAGATGTTGTTGACCCCTCTCTTACCTTTTCCCTCCAAAAATCATTGACCAAGTTGGGCATGACTTGATTCACATAATCTGAGTACCAAATAACATCAACAAATAAAACAGTATCATCTCCAAGGAAAATCTGGTACTACAACTCAATTGAAATGAAAAAGAAAAATTTAAAACAACAAGGAATGCTTGTAACATAATAGATAGTCATTGCTAGAACTGCACAAATTGTTCAGCCAAAAAGAGAATAGCAAGTTCCCAAGGTTTCATAAATCGGTTGACAAACCAACAACAATGTCATGTGTTTGTTCATAGCATCATAACCTTACATACAACCTAAACAAAAATAATGCCTTTTCTTCACAACTTGCCTCAGGACCCTACCCATTTAGAATCAATTTGGCCTTGCTGCCTTGCCTTTTTTGCTACAGAATTTTGGCTGCTTTGTGTTGGAGGATCATGCCTAGTTTGTGAACTTGAAGGCCTTGCATTGGCACTTTGGCTACCCTCCATGGTTTTCATCTTCTTCCAACCCTTCCTTGACTTGATGATATTATCATTCAAGCTGGGCCTCCCCTTTGAAGCTGGAACTTTTGCTGCCTACACAACCATCCCGTATTCAACACAACCATATCCATATTGAACACAACCAACAATTTAACACATCCAACATAGCATAACAAGTATAAAAAAGCAGCAAGCACATGGTTAAAACAAATCCTTGAAGTTCACAAACATGATGCAATGAGTCAACAACTTGAGTCACTAAGAGCAAGTTCACCCGTTGGGTTACCAGGACAGGAAACTATTCACTACCACTGGACCTTTGTTTCCACCCATTGGGGTCAAGGTCACCAGTCAGTTACTGTTCACCGAATATTTTATTAATTTTTTAGTGTAAATAAAAAATGTATGATGTAAATAAATACTATTGAAAGTATTGATGAACATTTTGGAAATCCAACCAAAGAAAATTTAATGGGTAGAAAAATGATATATCCACTAACGACTTTTTTTTTTTTTGTAACTCCACTGACACTTTTGTCATATGTACACCACCGACAATTTATTTATTGGAAAGTTTGGTTATATTTTTTTGTTATCGTTGTAATCCTACGGTTACTAATTACAATATATATATATATATATATATATATATATATATTAACCTTATCTATCTCCTTAATCATTCATCATTAGATCCAATTCATAATTAAAACCAATGGTCCAAATTTGTGGACCAATATATATATATATATATGTGTGTGTGTGTGTGTGTGTGTGTGTGTGTGTGTATATATATTTTAACCTTATCTAACTCCTTAATCATTCACCATTAGACCACATTCATAATTAAAACCAATGGTCCAAATTTGTGGACAGTTGGCTTCACATTTTTAAGGCTTCCGATGGCTACAGGCCAGGTCACCCACCCACATGCCACAACCTGACAAAATCCCCACTCCCATGCGCTGCAGCCTTGTCTCTGCTAGAAGACAAGAAACTGACGCTCACCTCCTTGCCTTGGCGTATTTGTCTACTTCTCCCATTTTGGGCCACGCTGGAGCCCTAGGTCACGGGCTCAGTCACGAAGTTGACTGAGCTACTGACCCAAGACAATTACTGTTGAGGAGCCCATGCCCGGTGGAAGGTCTATTTTAGATTTTTTGGTGACTTGGGTCACCAAATGACGTGGAGCCCAGGTAAGAGTGAGCCTGGTGAACTTGCTCTAAGACAAGTGCTGAATAGAAAATCACAAACCTGCTGCCTTGACCTCTTCTTATTTTGCTTGGGGGCACTGGAATTCCCTTCTCCCTGAAATGAGAAAATAGTCTATTACTATTAACTCCATGATGTTTATCAGCCTGAACAATTAAAACAAGTGGAATGACTTACTGCTTGATATGTTGCTGCTTTCTTTACCTTTGTGATTGGGTAGCCCAATCTATTATGCCCTTTTTTCGAAGCATACTTGGCATGTCATCTTGGAGTAGGTTCTTGGCATTTTGGGGCTGGTGGATGTTGCTTGTTCTCACATGGCTCCTTAGTTCTCTTCATTTTTGGTCTGCCAGCTTACTTCTTGTAAGGGGGAGGTGCTATTGGGTAATCCACTTGTTTCCAACCATCCTCACCAGCAATAGGATGAATAATTAAATTGTATGACTCCATTTAGCTAGGTAGAAGGTAGTAGGTAATCATCACAAAAGAGAGCAGGATCTACCTTTTTTGGTTCTAATGGCACAAATGGCATGCACGCAAGGAATGTCACTCAATTGCCACCTTCTACATGTACATGTGTGCATCCTCAAGTCCACTGCATGCTTGCTGCCATGATATCCCCTTTTAGTAATTTGGAACTCAAACTTCCCTGAATGACAGGCTCTGTAGCTAGTCCTCTTTGCCATATTTTCAATAATCTTCTTAATCCTTGGACCAACCATATCCTTCCATCTCTATGCTGCCATTCTTCTATTTGTCATTCTAACAAATTCCATCCTTATCTTCTCCAAGATGGTTAATATAGGATTGTCCCTTGCTGAAATGAGAGCCACATTCCATGACTCACACAAGTTGTTCAACAGCAAGTCACATCTTGAATCTTCCCTAAAATAGGTCCTACTCCACTGTTCTGGATTCTTGTTCTCAAATCATTTCCAGGCCACATCATCCAATTGTTACAGCTCCTTCATGTATTTCTTGAACCAAACCTTTGTGCTTGATCTAGTTGCATCCCACACAAGTTGTTTCAGCCCCTCACCTGGATACTTAGCGTTGAAGTTGTTATACATATGCCTCACTCAATGTCTGTGTTTAGCTCTAGGGAACAACTCTTCAATGACATTTCCCAAGCACTTATGCTTGTCAGTGATGAATGTGTAGGCTGATTCCCCTTCAATTCTCAAATCCCATTTCAGGTACTCTAGAAACCACCACCAAGTATCTGTGCTTTCCACCTCAGCAATTGCATATGCAATGGGAAACATCCCATTGTTTGCATCAACCAATATTGCACACAACAACTAAACCTAGGTGATGACCTTTTATACGGCAGCCATCTAACCTAATAATAGGTCTGCAACCTTCAATCCAGCCTTTCTTGCAGGTAGCCAAACAAACATACATCCTATGAAGCCTCCTCACCTCCCCTATCATTTCAGTCTTTATTTCCACTGTGGATCCTGGGTTGCTCCTCATCAGCTCCTTCTTGTACCTTGCCAACTTTGTTATACTAATCTACATAATGCCCCTCATTCACCTTTTTAGCCTTGTTTTCCCCCTTTGAAGCTTTCTGAACACTCACATCCAAATTGAACTTCTTCTGGATATGGTTTTGAATCCCTTTCCTGGACCAATCTTCATCCACCAATAAGTCTGCTAGAACCTCATTGGCTACTTTATTATAAGTCAAGTGATGACTCTGTGTAAGGTAGGAACAATTATGCTCATCATTCAAAGTCTTGATGACAAGTGTGGTTGGGTCAAGGTTTGCAATGTTGGAAGCATACAGCCAAAAAACGCAGCCAAGGTGACACTTAATCTTAATTTTATGTTTATTGTTCTTCTACAACCACAACCATCTTTTGCTCACTAGACCACACTGCCTTGTAGCTTATTTGAGTACCTCATTGTTTGCAAACACATGGCCAAGCACAAACTTGGGGTTCTTCAAATCCACCTTTCTATTCCAACTCTTTAGCTTAATACCTCTCAAGTGAGCATGGGAAGTAGATTCCCTTCGTCATCTTCCCCTGTTTCTAGACCTTGCAAACTACCTAGATCTTCCTCTATATCTCCACCTTCATCACTACATTGTCCTCTAAATCCCATGTCTTCATATTCTTCAACCACTGTGGGATTTGACACATTGGCTTCAAACTCCACATCATTTTCAGATTCTTGTGGATTATAATAACTGTCAATGTAGAACTATCAATCCTCAGAACGAGCTGGAATCAAAATCTTCAAATTGCTCATAAACCTTTGAACTACTCTTCCTGGTATTGTACCTGGGTTACTTTGTTTGCCTCCCCTTCTTCTTGGAAGCAGGTCTACCAGAATCAACAGCAACCTTCTTCCCCTTCCCTACTCCCTTGTTCTGCTTCTTGCCCTTCTTCTCCCCAGATACAGCCCTTAATCTTTCTCCCTTCTCATCACCAGCTTCAACCCTTGATTATTATTTCCTTATGAGTTCCTCAACATGTGCTGCTATTAACCTATTCAAAAGATTCTCCTAATTTGGGTCCACTGGCCTCAAATCATCCTCTTCATCCTTCTTCTTCCTCCTCCTTCCACCACCAGTAATGAAGACACTAATCTAACTTGTGTTCAGTGGAATCAGCTTCACCATCTCAAGTGCATTTGCATCGTTTCTAAGTGGCATCTATCCCTCATTGTAGTAAGTCTTAGGCATCTTGTAGTAGTATAAAATTGGCTTCTCCCTATACCCAAGATCCCAAGCAATGTTTCCAAACTCTGGCCATGCAATCTTATCAGGATGTAGATCATCTAGCCAAATTTTCCCACCATCCTTGTTAAACCTAGCCACTTTGTACTTCTTGGTACCGTCAGGCATCTTGTCAAAGTAAGCACCATGGTGTATAAATCTTCTGGAACTGAAATGAAATTGAAAAAGCACAAGAATGAAATTGAAAAAGCACAAGATTAATATTCAATCTCTTATCGAAATTGCATACCTAAACCTATGTTTCCCAGAAATTCTAGAAAAAGCAAAACAACTTTGAAAGGCTAAAATAAAACATATATAATCCAATTTCATTAAATCGAAATGGGTACCCAATCAAAAAAATAAAAACTATTTCTGCATATTCAAACAAGCAGAATACAATGCAAAACCACTAAATGACAAAGAAAATACTACTTATCAATACAAAGACCATTCCCAATCCAAATTTAAATATTCGGACCCAAATCCCCAAACCCTAAAAAACAATTTCATTTTAATCTAAATTTTAAATCGTAATTTGAGCTAACATAAACAAAATAGGATTCTCTACAAACCATGACAAGTTCCATGTCAACTAACTTTATCGAAATCCAAAAAGGGAATGGACACTTACTATCTTCGCGTCTGGGTCCAGACTCTCTAAAGAATCTCCACATCTTCGCCATCGATCACTTTTGTTGGGAATCAAATCGAATGGAGCACTTTTCCAGTCTGCTTGATTAGCTTTTGTAGACCTTTTTGTTTTGGGAGCAACAGTTTGGGACTGATTTAGGTCTAAGCTTTTCTCAAATTGTGGTTTGGAGGGAATTGAGTTTTTTGATCGAATTTAGGGGGAATTGGAAAAAAAATCTATTTTCCCTCACTTTTTTACTCATGTGCGCCTCACGTGCCTCTAGATAATGGGGCCGTAACGGAATTCTAATGTAGGTATTCCGTTGACAAGAAAATTAGAGTCCAAATATAACTTTGATCACTTTGAAAGTACATGTATCATTTTGAAAGTCAACCAGGAGATCTACCCTCCAGGTGTTTAGGCCCAGGTGATCACTATTCCTATTCTTCTGAAGCTAGTCCACAATTGTTGTCTCATGGGTAATGTCAGTAACTTAAGCACCATGTTAATGAGGTTATAATATCCTCCAACAACAAATATTAATATCGGTAACTTGTAATCAAAGCCCAATCAATGTTTTCGCTTAGGGCAATGATTGGTGATGGAGGTCAGAAGCTTAGAAATGCACATCATCGAAGGACGTACGTGTTAGTTTTCTTCATAGAGAATTTGCCATTCTTGTAGCTTTCTAATTTTGCTCAGTTAAGCTCACTAAACTAGAATAACCATTGAAAGGGTGCTCCAGCCTAAGCATCAAAACTGCTACCACATAAACAGTCCTCCACCACCAAAACCATCTTAACCACCTAGGACAGACCTCAGGCCACCAAAGCCGTGAAGGCATCGTATCTTGTTTGGTGGGAATTCATAATCTCTGATCCTATCTCTAGCAGTGTAAAAGAGGTCCATTTAAGCCACAACTCAATGCATTTAAATTTCTTAATGGGTTAGGCTAATGTCATTTGGACTTAAATTAATTAAGCTCGTTCTAGGTTGTGTTCTATTCTCTAAGAATTGGTTGTTGTTAGTTATGAAGATGACTAATTCTGAGAGGGCATGCAAGTTGTTTCATCTAGACCAAGACTTTAAAGATGCAAGCTTACTAATCCCTGAACTAGAAATTGTAGAAATCTCCCTATGTTATTGTTTTCGTCATAATCTGAGACTAAATAAGAAGCAGGATAGAGATAGAGAGAGACACAGTCACGCAAGACCTCGCTACTAAAGGTAGGCTACATCGAGCCACTTAAAATATTTCACTACTAGAATTGCTAAGTAGCCATTATAGAAATATAATTGGGGGAAATCATGAATCAAGTCTCATTTTTTAAGCAAGGGAAGGGTCCTCTCCCTTTTACGAATTTTTGGTGTGGGATGTAAGATTAACATTTCTTGTCTTGAAGGCATTTGGAGAACTTGGGAAGGTGGTCTCCCGACGAGATATCTATCGAAGTCCACCATGGTAAGGTAGCTTGAGTGTTGATCTAGGTAATGCATGTCATCAATGGGGCCCTCTATGTCGTGAGGGCCGTTTACGAGGCCATAGCTTATGCTTGGCGGTATATACGATATAGGTGGTATGTACAGGTCCCCGATTAAGAGGAGTTTCTTGATAGGAGAGTTAAAACTGATGCCGTTAAGTATAAGTAACGTCCTACCAAGCTCATACTAGTCCCCCAAGTCCGTAAGCAATAAGAGACTCTACGGGCCTTATTACATAGTCTGCATGTCAAGCGGCCGGGTGCAAGGTCACCATCAAATTATATGGAGTACCTGCATATAAATATAAAATTATGTACAAATAAAATGTTGATTGCTCTAGGGTAATCCAAATGTGACGTACGAGTCAAATGTATCAAGTTTGTACAAATAAATATATGAAGAGCATGTTACACGTTATGTGTATGCCAATAATGTAAAGTGTGCTCAATTAATATATGACGTATGAGTCTAAAATTCAAGTGATTGTGTGAGCCTAATGAAGTACATATTATGTATAAATGCGGGATAAACATGATGGTGCATGTATATGTTGAGATCGGGAGTCTTTTAACTCGACCGAGTCCCGCAAGTCATTAGTTAGTAATGACGGAAATTTGGACATTCACAACTGAGGATGTCAGGGAGGTATGAGCATAGAGCTCGGGGATGCTGGAAAGGCACGAGCATTGAGTTTGGGGCTACTGGGGAGGCACGAGTTGAGCTCGCTAATGTCGAGTGGGCGATATTTTGTTTTAGTATGTCTTATGATTTCATTAATGGAATTGAAAAAGAATTTGATTGTTGGAATCAGCAATGGTAGCAAAATTAAACATGCCATTAATATACGTGAGCGTAAAGCTCTAGCATACCTGGCAGGCATAAGTGTAAAGCACAGAGATGCTCATGAAGTGTGAGTGTGAAGTTAGGCTAATGATCTTATGGCACGAGCATGGAGCTCGAAGAAACCCGTGAGGCATGAGAGTGAAACTCACATATGCCCGTGAGACGTGAGCATGAAGTTTAATGATAGTCCTGTTTTGGTATCACCTCCATTTGGTGATAATTGGTATGTATAATTCCCTCAGTAAAAAAAGTGTCTGAGACCAACTTTGGCCTTTGTTTTGTTGCCAAATAGTTGGCATGATTTCTCAGAAGCAATAGTCACGCTCAAGAAGCGTGATTTTTTTGGAAGCAAAAGTCTTACTCGATGAGCGAGATTGCTTGGAAGCAATAATCTTGTGTGAGCTAGAGATATGATTGCTTGGAAGCAATAATCACACTCGAGAGATGAGATTATTTGGAAGCAGTAGTCTCACTTGATAAGTGTGGTAGTTGGAGGCAATAATCTCATTCGAGATATGTGATTGCTCGGAAGCACTAATCTCATTCGAGAGTAGTACATAAATGAATGTGATAGGAGTACATAACACCCAACATTATGTGAATATAAGATGCATAATAGATAACTTGTTCATGTGATGAGTATCCATATCAATTTGTAAGTTTAAGTATGACCCAATGAATAATCTTGCATGCATAATAGTGTTCAAACTATTATGTTGAATTAAAACACGTAAATCTTTACCTTCCTCAATACCCGAGCAAGTCTAAGCCCCACAATATCACAAATAAGTATGCATGTTACATTTACATAGCTAGCGTCGCATGTTTATATGTAGTAATTTAATTAATGTGCAACCAAATTAAAGCATTGCATGTGTATTTACCATGTAAATGTAGTGGAGAGGCTAACAACCTTTTGGCATTTTATTAGCATGCTTAAGAATCATAGAGGTATATAAAATATGGCATTAGTATGTAGGCATAATGGGTATGCTACTAAAATTATCAGATTTTGTAAGTTATATATTAGGGTTAAATATTGTTTAGTCCTTAAGTTTTTTACTATAAAACACTTCAGTCCCTAACTTTCTAATTTCACACGTTTAGTCCCTGTATTTCAAAATTTCAGACCAATAGGTCCTTGTATTCTAAAAGTTGCGGCGAAATGTCTATTATGCCCTCAATTTTTTTTATAATTAATTAATTATTTTCAGTTCTTTTTTTAATTAATTAATTATTTTATTTTTTTTGAAAAATGAATTTTTTTTTCCCTTTCTTTCTGTTTTTTTTTTCTTCTTTCTTTCTGTTTGAAAAAAAAAAGAATAAATAAAATAAAGAAAAAAGAATTAAAAAAAAGATAAAGGAATAAATTTATTTTTAAAAAAAAACTTAAGGCATAATAGACATTTCACCGCAACTTTTAGACGGCAAGGACCTATTGGTCTGAAATTTTAAGTACAGAGGTTAAACGTGTGAAATTAGAAGGTCAGAGACTGAAGTGTTTTATGGTCAAAAACTCAAAAACTAAACAGTATTTAGCCCTATATATTATTGTTATGATAGAAACATGTAAATCATGACATTAGCTCTAACCAAGATAGCATAAGAAGTGGGCAGATGGTGATTATGCCGAGGTGATCATTGGCAGGAGGTATAAGATCATGTCGATTTGACCGTAAGATCATGCCGAGGTGACCATGAGAAGATCATGCTGAGGTGACTATGAGATCATGCGAAGGTGACCAAGAGATCAACATGTGGTTACGTGCTGAGATGAACATGAGATCATGTCGAGCAAGATAAAATCATGTCAATGCCCAATGAGATAAGATGCCAAGGTCATCATGCCAAGCGAGATAAGGTCATGTCTTGCAAGATAAGGTGCCAAGGTGATAATGCCAAGCGAGATCACAGGATCATAACGAGCAAGTTCATGCTGAGGTGACCCAGCGAAATATGATCATGACCAACGAGATAAGATGTCGAGCTGAACATGTCGAGCGAAATCATAAAATCATTTTAAGGTGACCATAAGATCTAATGGTGACAAACGAGCCGGTCCGACCCGACTCAGCTCATTTTAAGCTGGTCTATTCGTGCTTCGTGTCGTGCTCGAGTTGACCCATTTATTATCATGTCGAGCTTGTGTCGACCCATTTACTTAAACATTAAGCCCGATCCGACCCATAGCCTGAGCCCATATCATGCCAAGTCAATAGTTGGGTCATGCTCATGCCATTCCATTATAAAGCACAGTTCTTAAATTTAATTTGAGTAAATAAAAATTGATTTTATTTAACAATTTAGAAAATTAAAATAAAAAAAGTTATTAAATATTAATTTTCTAATAATTTTTTATATTCCACTAAAAGAAAGAAAAGAAACGATAGTCCATTCTCTCTCTGAGTTAGGGTTTGAGAGATGCTAGTTTTCTAGTTGCAAAAGGTGGTCAGTCCCTTTTAGATCTCATGCTTACTGCATGAGGTGGAGATCTGGATTGTGGGAGTATTGCTCAAGTGCGGTCCTAAGTTTTTTTATTCTTATGGAGGGGGTTATGGAGGATTTGGTATCCAAACTGGTTTTATCTGAGGCGGAAGACTTGAAGGTGATACAACTAGATGATATTGATCAACTGGAACTCAAGAAGTTTTGACTAGTTGGTAGGCTCCTAACGTCGAAACCTTATAACAAGGAATCTTTTAGCAGTACTATGAAGCGGATTTGGAAGATCAGGGGAGAGGTGACCATCTCGGAATAGGAAGGCTCAGATCGATAAACGGAGGGTGATGAAGGGCAGTCCGTGGACGTTTGATAATGCTTTGCTGTTGCTGTCGGCAACAGATGGGAGAACATATCCAATTAAGGTGCCTTTAGAAATCCAACACTTTTGGATTCGAGTTAGAGGACTTCCACCAGATTTGTTATCACGAAGAATGGCAAGACGTATTGGAGGGATACTGGGGGTGTTTGTTGATGATGATCCGGGCGTGAATGGAGATTGTTCTGGTAGCTGTCTGAGGGTCCGGGTGGGACTCAATATGCACATCGCACTTCGAAGGTGATTACTTATGCAACTGTACCTGGGGGAAGCAGAGACAAAATTATTACTGGAATATGAAGACCTGCCGTATTTTTGCTTCTTTTGTGGTTTCATTGTTAGGACTGTTATGCTTAACAGTTTAGCTTAACATTCAAGTTAGAGTTTTAGGTTGTTAATAAGTCCTATTCATTTGGGATCAGTAGATAGGTTTTTGACTGTTTCATCTTAGTCTGTTTACCACGTTCTAGGCATTATTAACGTGGGTTGTTATGCTTTGATTTTATCTCTTCTGCAAGGCTTTATAAGCTAGCAATTTGCTTTTGTATTAAATAAGAAAGATCATTCGAGTATTCCAGTTACAGTGTTCATTGTGTTCTCTACATTCGGTATCAGAGCCCCATCATAGGGGCCTGGTGTGTGTGAGTGAGTGAAAAGAAACAGCAGTTTCTTAGAGAGTGTGGTGTTTGAGAGATGGTAGAGAGTAGTTTTGTGTAGCCCTCAATTCCCAAGTTCGATGGTCACTATGACCACTGGGCGATGTTGATGGAAAATTTCCTTCGTTCGAAGGAATATTGGGGTCTGGTGGAGAATGGGGTACCGGTGGTAGTAGATGGAGCTGCGCCTACAGAAGCACAGAGAAAGACGATTGAGGAGCAGAAGCTCAAAGATTTGAAGGTAAAGAATTATCTATTTCAAGCAATAGATCGCACTATCATGGAGACAATATTGAACAAGGACACATCAAAAGATATTTCGGATTCAATGAAGCTCAAGTATCAAGGCTCCACCAAGGTCAAGTGAGCTCAGCTGCAGGCCTTACGTAGAGACTTTGAGACTCTGCACATGAAGGAAGGAGAGACAGTTGACGGTTATTTTGGTCAAACTTTAACCATAGCCAACAAAATGAAGGCTCATGGTGAGAGAATGACATAAACAGTCATTAATGAGAAGATATTGAGGTCGATGGTCTCTAAATTCGACTATGTCGTATGTTCAATCGAGGAATCCAAAAATCTGGACACAATGACAATTGATGAGTTGCAGAGTAGCCTCCTAATTCATGAACAAAGGATGAATGGCCACGGTGAGGAGGAGCAGGCTCTAAAGGTTACTCGTGAGGACAAAGCAAGATGGGGAAGAGGCCGTGGAGTGTTCAGAGGAGTCAAAGGCAGAGGGAAAGGAAGAATGCCATTCAACAAGTCAATTGTTGAGTGTTTCAAGTGCCACAAGCTAGGACACTTCCACTATGAGTGTCCTAGCTGGGAAAAAGGGGCCAATTATGCAGAGCTGAACGAGGAAGAAGAGCTACTACTGATGGCATATGTGGAGGCTAATAATGCAAGAAGGGAAGAAGTATGGTTTCTCGATTCTGGATGCAGCAATCATATGACAGGGAATAAGGAATGGTTCTCGGAGTTGGATGAGAATTACAGACAGACTATAAAGCTAGGCAATAACTCAAGAATGGTAGTTGTTGGGAAGGGCAATGTTCATATGCACGTAAATGGTCTAACTCAGGTAAATTCTGAGGTTTACTATATTCCCGAGTTAAAGAACAACTTGCTAAGCATAGGACAATTGCAAGAAAAAGATCTAGCTATTTTAATACAGCATGGAAGATGTAGAATTTACCATTCAAGAAAAGGCTTAATCATGCAAACGGAGATGAGTGCAAATAGGATGTTTATTTTTCTTGCTGCCATGGTTCCTAAAGCTCAAACATGTTTCCAAGCTGTCTCCGAGAATGAAACTCAGTTGTGGCACTGTAGATTTGGACATCTAAGTTTTAAGGGGTTCAGAATTCTTTACTACAAGAAGCTGGTTCAAGAATTGCCTTCACTCAAGACCCCTACAAAGCTGTGTGCAGATTGCATAACTGGTAAACAACACTGAGAGTCAATTCCTAAAAGAAGCTTGTGGAGAGCATCCCCAAGATTGCAGCTTGTTTATGCTGATATATGTGGTCCAGTGAAGGCTGCATCAAACAGTAACAAGAGGTACCCATTAAGTTTTATCGATGATTTTAGTCGTAAAACTTGGGTTTATTTCTTGCATGAAAGTCAAAAGCATTTACTGTCTTTAAGAATTACAAAGCCAGTGTTGAGAAGGAGATAGGAGCACAGATTTGTTGTTTGAGGATGGATACGGGTGGTGAATTCACCTCAAAGGAGTTTGTTGATTTTTGTAAAGTCAATGGGATAAGCCGGCAGCTAATCGCAGCATACACCCCTCAGCAAAACGGAGTTGTTGAGAGGAAAAACAGGACGATGATGAATATGGTGAGGTGCATACTTTCTGAAAAGAAGGTCCCTAAAGTTTTTTAGCCGGAGGCAGCAAAGTGGTGTGTTCATGTTCTCAACAGATGTCCAACTTTGGCAGTGAAAGATAGAACACTTGAAGAAGCTTGGAGTGGTGTTAGACCTACAGTGGATTACTTTCGTGTTTTTGGCTGTGTTGCTCACATACATGTACCAGATCAAAAAAGAACCAAGTTAGATGATAAGAGCTTTAAAGGAGTGTTGCTTGGTGTGAGTGACGAATCAAAATCATACAGGTTGTTTGATCCGGTTTCGAAGAAAATTGTTGTTAGTAGGGACGTGATCTTTGAAGAAAGTGAGAACTGGGACTGGGGGAAAAGCAAGGAAGAAGCAAAGCTTGACATACTGGAATGGGGTGATGATGAAGCAAATGAAAGTGATTAGAGTGATGAAGAAGAAAATGGGGCAGAAACTGGAACTAATGAAGGCACAGAAGGTGAGAATGGAGCTGACATAGAAGACGGCACTAGCTCTAATGAAGCTGATTCAAGCAATTCACAAGAAAGGAGCTCACCAACTTTAGTTGAAGGGAGGGCAAGAAGAGTTCTGTATTGGACTAATGATTATGTCACATGGGAAGGATTATCAGAAGAAGAAAAACTGAGTGCAATGGTGATATATAGATGCTGCAGATCCGGTTACCTTTGAGGAGGCTGTGAGAAGTGAAAAATGGAGGGCTGACATGGACACCGAGATCAAATCAATTGAGAGAAACAAAACATGAGAGCTGACAAGCCTACCAAATGGAGCAAAAACAATTGGGGTTAAATGGGTGTTTAAGACAAAGTTCAATGAAAATGGAGGTATAGATAAGTGCAAGGCCAGACTTGTAGCCAAGGGATATGCACAACAGTATGGAGTGGACTACACCGAAGTGTTTACCCCGGTTGTAAGATTAGACACCATTCATATGATCATCGCACTTGTAGCACGACAAAGCTGGAGCATTTATCAACTTGACGTGAAAAGTGCTTTCTTGCATGGGGAGCTAAATGAAGAAGTCTTCGTATAACACCTCAAGGGTATGAAAAAAGAGGAGAATAAGACAAGGTGTACAAGCTAAACAAAGCGCTATATGGGCTCAAGCAAGCTCCTTGAGCTTGGTACAGCAAGATCGAAGCTTATTTTGCTCGGGAAGGGTTTGAAAGATGTTACTCAGAACCTACCCTGTTCATCAAGTCAAAAGGAGGTAAATTTTAAATAGTCAGCTTGTACGTTGATGATTTGATTTATACTGGGAATGATAGGAGTATGTATGATGAGTTTAAGAAGTCGGTGATGTTGGAGTTTGACATGTCGGATTTGGGGAAGATGAGGTATTTCCTCGGTTTGGAAGTATTGCAAAGTTCAAATGGGATCTATATATGCCAAAGGAAGTATGCTTGTGAGGTTCTGGAGAAACTTGGCATGCATAGAAGCAATGAGGTTAGGAACCCCATAGTTCCCGAATTCAAATTGATGAAAGATGAGAAGGGAGTCAAGGTTGATGCAACTATGTTTAAACAAGTAGTCGGTTCTCTCATGTACCTCACAGCAACTAGACCCAACTTAATGTACTCGGTGAGCCTTATAAGTAGATTTATGTCGAGTCCCACTGAGCTTCATTGGTCGGCAGCCAAAAGAATACTCAGGTACTTGAAGGGGACAACTAACTTGGGAATTTTGTACAAGAAGGAGAGTGATGATCAACTAGTAGCCTACACCAACAACTACTTTGCTGGTGACCTAGATGATAGAAGAAGCACCTCGGGTATGTGTTTCTGCTCAGTTCTGGTGCAGTGTCATTGAGCTCCAAGAAACAGCCTGTGGTCACTTTATCTACCACAGAGGCTGAATACATAGCAGCTGCTTCGCGTGCTTGTCAAAGCATTTGGATAAGGAGGGTGTTAAAGAAACTTGGTTATGGCCAGAACAAATGCACCACTGTTCTTTATGACAACAGCTCCACAATTAAACTCTCTAAAAATCTTGTGTTACACGGTCGGAGCAAGCATATCGACGTTCGTTTCCACTTTCTTCGTGATCTTGCAAGAGATGGAAGTGTTGAATTGGTGCATTGCAACACTCAGGAGCAGGTTGCTGATATAATGACGAAGCCTCTAAAGTTGGAGAAGTTTTTGAGACTTCGAAGTCTGCTTAGTGTGTGTGAAGTTCCAGCTGTTGTAAACTGATTGCTGAAAGGCAAACAGTTTAAGGGAGGGAATGTTAGGACTGTTATGTTTAACAGTTTGGCTTAACGTTCAAGTTAGAGTTTTAGGTTGTTAATAAGTCCTATTCTTTTGGGATCAGTAGATAGGTTTTTGACTGTTTCATCTTAGTCTGTTTACCACGTTCTATGCATTATTAACGTGGGCTGTTATGCTTTGATTTTATCTCTTCTGTAACGCTTTATAAGCCAGCAATTTTCTTTTGTATTAAATAAGAAAGATGATTCGAATATTCCAGTTATAGTGTTCATTGTGTTCTCTACACTCATGTCACATGTAGGTAATTCTTGTGAACTACGGAAGAGTGGAGAGGTGATGGAGGCCCGATATGGGAGATGTAAGACGTTATCCAAAGGTGTTTACAGCATTGAACCGGTCAATGGTTTGCAACGTAGAAGATTTGGATTGTTTACCAACAAACCGGGCTGGAAATTGTCGGCTCCACCGGCAAGTTTGCTGCTTTCAGGAGGAGTGCGATCAAGGGAGGAGTTTGTGGCTCATTCGGGCCCGGTAGAGACCGATATGTTGGTGGATTCTGGTGAGGGGGTGGTGGAGCAACTGCCGATGGAGGCGGTGGTGAAAAGAAGGCGCGTCATTGATGGTAATTGCATTAATGAGCTTTCTCATTCTAATCCACTGTTAGGGGAGGTTACAGAATCAAAGGAGGGCCAAATTACTACTGATTGCCTTCCTTTGGGGAATATAATTGCTAATTCTGGGGAGGAGATTGAAACTCCAAAAATTAAGGTGGGACTTGGGGAGAGTTTGGAGGACGCCGTGGTTTCAAACTTAAACTCAAATTTGAAGGTTGGGCCTAGTTCGTGGGAGTTTGTACAGACATCTATTGGGCCGGATTTATCGGCTGGAGAGTTGGCAAGTTCTGCTTGTGGGCCAGTGCCGATCATGAAACCCATTGGAAAAAATTAGTGTTGTTGGAAAGCATGCTGGTGTTCGAAAACTCGAAAAGCAAGAGTGTGTTTTGAAGGAAGGGGCTATGTTTCATGTTGAATCTTTAACTCAACAAAGTAGAAAGATGAGGAATGTTTCGAAGAAGGGGTCGGAGCCTGTAGCTGAAGTAGTGCTGGGGGTCAAACGGGGTTTACCTGTGGGAGGAAGAGGATGGAAAAGAGGTGGTGCTGTTTGTTCTAGCCGGAAACAACAAGTTTGACTTACTGATAAACTTAAATCCGTGATGGGTCTCGGAGAAAGGACCCATCACGAGCAATGTTAGTCCTATGCTGGAATGTGCGGGGTTGGGGAAGCCGCACAATTTCCAAACTCTACAGCGTCTTTTGCAGATGCATTCCCCGGATGTATTTTTTCTTATCGAAACAAAGAAGAAAAGGCAGGTGATGGAAGATCTTTGTAGACAGTTAGGTTATTTGGATTGTTTTGCAGTTAGTAGCGTAGGTAAGGAAGGAAAAATGGTGTCTTGGTGTTAGCTTGGAAGAGAACTGTGAAGCTCGATATTATTGGTTGGTTGCATGCTCATGTTGATGGTTGTTTAACGTTAGCTTCTGGACCCATGAGAGTAGTGGGATTCTATGGTAACCCAGATTCTTCACTCAGAAGTAGTTCTTGGGACCTGATGAGGAAAATTTTTAGTAATATTTCAGGTCCGGGCTTTATCTTTGGGGACTTTAATGAGATTTTGTCGTTGGAAGAGAAGATTGGAGGGAGTAGTCGGCCGGAAGCTCAGATGAGACGCTTTAGAGAAGTTGTACACGACTGTGGGTTACTGGACATACCCTTCTCAGGGCCATCAGTCACATGGTCAAATGGTCATACTTTGGAAAGGCTTGATAGAGGTTTTCTTAATGCTCAAGCTAGGACAGTGTGGCCTAATGTGCATGAAAAGCATATCGGTCCTGGGGCTTCGGATCATTTAGCTTTATTGTTTAATACGGAGGGCGGTGGATTCAAGGTAACTCTAAAGAAGAAAAGAAGGTTTTAGTTTGAACCTTTTTGGACGAAGGTGGAATCATAAAGATAGATGGTGTCTAAGAGTTGGCTAGGTAGTGCAGGTGAAGGTTCCCTGATGAACAGGTTATTTTCTGTGGGCACTGACTTGAAGTTGTGGAATGAAGAACAGAATGGAAATATACCCAAGAAGATTAACTCTCTGAGAATGGAACTTGAGAAGATTCCTTTTGATGACTTGGAGAGTGAAAATCAGAGAAAGAGAAGGCAGGTCAAAGAAGAATTATCCAAATATGTTACTTTCAATGATGAGATTTGGAGACAGAGATCGCGAGTCGAGTGGCTACGAGATGGAAATAATAACACAAAATTCTTCCATAACTATGCTGAGGCTAGAGGATGGAGGAATTCCATTTCGGGTGTTAGCGATGTTAGGGGACAGTGGCATGAGGATATGGCTGGCATACAGGAGGCCCTTGTGGAGTACTTTCAAGTTTTATTCACATCGGAGGGGAGTGCCCATGAAGACTTAATCCTTGATCATATCCCAGTGGCGGTGACTTTGGAGATGAATAACTTTCTGACAGCCCCTTTTACTAGTGCTGAAGTTGAACAAGCACTCAAGCAAATGGCTCCAAACAAGTCCCCAGGTATTGATGGTCTTTCAGCCCTATTTTATCAGGAATATTAGAGTGCAGTGGGGGTGGTGGGTTGGTTATCACTAATTACTGTTTGAGTGTGCTCAATGAAGGAGCAGAAGTGTTTGCACTAAATCATACGCTTGTTGCCCTCATACCAAAGTTGGAGCACCCCTATAATGTTACTGACTTTAGACCGATCAGTCTCTGCAATGTAGTGTACACGTTGATCTCTAAAACTCTTGTAGACAGGTTAAAGGTGGTGTTACCAAGAATTATTTCCCCATTTCAGAGTGCTTTTGTCAAAGGCAGGCAAATTCATGATAACATCATCTCGGCTTTTGAAATGGTTCATACTATTCGAGCTAATAGGAATTCGGAGGAGCCTAAACTAGTTCTGAAGCTTAACATTAGTAAAGCATATGACAGAGTAGAGTGGAGCTTCCTAGAAAAGATGATGTTGAGACTTGGTTTTGTAAGTGAATGGGTAAGCCTGATTATGAGATGTGTTAACTCAGTAAGATTTTCGATTTTATGGCAAGGGCAACCGATTGGAAATTTCTCACCCACGAGAGGTCTACGTCAAGGAGATCCACTCTCACCTTTTCTATTTCTCATCTGCTCTGAAGGCTTATCTACTTTATTACAGAAGGCAGGGAGGGAAGGTCTAATAAGTGGAGTAAAAACTGGAGTTGGCACACGAGACATTTCTCATCTGCTTTTCGCAGATGATAGTCTCATTTTTTCAAATGCAAGTATGGAGGAGGTAACTTCTGTGAAACAATGTTTGCTACTATATGAAAAGGCAGCTGGCCAACGGGTTAACTTACAAAAATCTGCAGTCTCGTTTGGGCCTGGGTTTCTAATGATTTGAAGCAAAGCATTCAAAACTTTATGGGGGTCTCCCGACGGTGGCAGGTAAGAGTAAAAAGCAGATGTTCAAAAGGATTAATGATAGTTTGGATACCCATTTACGTGGGTGGCAAAGCAAGTTCCTATCAAAGGCCGGAAAGCTTGTACTGGTCAAAGCTGTAGCGCAAGCAATCCCCACTTATGCCATGAACGTTTTTCGGCTTCCGAAGGGTTTATGTCGGTCCTTTCAATCAAAAGTATCGAATTACTGGTGGGACGATAGCAAGGGGAAGAGAAGTATCCACTTGGGCAAATGGAGCTTGCTGTGTCAAAGTAAGAAGAGAGGTGGATTGGGGTTCAGAGATGTTCAAGGTTTCAATCAGGCCTTGTTGGCCAAAATGGTGTGGCGTATGGCCACCAATCCACATTCCCTGGTTTATAAAGTTCTTCAAGCTAAGTACTTCTCAGATTCGAGTTGGATTGGTGCAAAATCAAGCAGAGGAGATTCTATGATATGGAGCAGCTTACTTTGGGGGAGGGATTTATTGTATGAAGGTATCAGATGGAGAGTTGGAAATGGAGAGTACATCAATGTTTGGCAGGACAAATGGATCCCGGTTCCTTGGCATTTCAAAGTGGTATCCCCTACATCGAGCAATCCAAATATGAGGGTTAGTGAGTTATTCGATCAGTTTGGCATATGGAATGCACCTCTCATCCAGTATCTTTTTCTTCCCCATGAAACCGAAACAATCCTTTCTATACCACTGGCAGGTCCAAGACAACCTAACACTATAGTCTGGCATTATGAGAAGAATGGTACCTACTCTGTAAAGTCGGGTACCTGGCTGGCTATGGAGCTGCAGAACAAGGAGTTGGGTAGGCCGGGAGGCAGTGGGGATTTAAATAAGAAAGTCACACTGTGGGACAAAATGTGGAGCTTACATGTTGCTCCTAAGGTTACAATTTTTCTGTGGCGTGCCTTCTATGATTTTTTACCTTGCACTTATAACCTAAAGAAGAGGCATATGAAGGTGGAGGATTGATGATGTAGATGTGGTGCCGTGCAGGAAAGTACCATGCATTGTCTATGGGAATGTAAGTTTGCAAGGCAGGTGTGGAAGCATAGTTTTCTTGCAAAAGTGTATAAGCATTGGAGAGAATTCAGTTTTATTGGCATATGTGATCATGTTACTAACATGGCCTCAGAGAATGAGCAGGCGGTTTTTGGAGTTATAGCTTGGCTGATATGGAAAAACAGGAATGCATGTAGGTTTGGTGAGAAAGAATCTTTTGGAGTGCAGATTGTCATCCAAGCAGAGGAATGGGTGAGAAGCTACCACAAAGCGAATACCAGGTCAACTTCTATGGCCTCTAACACACACTCCAACTTGGTTCTTTCATTCATTAAACAATCAACAGCTACGCGGTGGTATCCTCCAAAATCTGGAAGTCTTAAGCTTAATGTGGATGCTGCCTGTGATCACCAGAATGGTAAGGTGGGTCTAGGTGCACTGGTAAGGGATGACCATGGTCATATGAAAGGAGCTGTGATGCATCAGTTGTGCGGAGGTCTGTCAGCACATGCAAGTGAGGCGTTGGCAGTACTATTTGGTATGAGGTACTGTCTAATGGAGGGTTTCAGGAAACTTGAAGTGGAATCTGATGCATTGAATGTGATTAAAGCAATCAACCGTGATGATTGTGACCTGAGATTACTTGGTTCAGTGTTAGATGAAGTTAGGTGTCTCAAGATTGCTTTTGCTGAGATTACTTAGAGGAAGGTCGCTAGAAGTAGTAATAAGGTAGCCCACTGCCTTGCTAAAGAAGCTCTGCGTAATGATGGAATCAAGTTTTGGAAGGAGACTGGGCCACCTTGGCTAGTTGCTGCTGTACTAGATGAATTGTCTCATTGACTTTAGGGGCGTGTCATTCCTATTTGGAAGCCTTTTCAGTCTTTGGGATGTATTGTCTAAAAGTATAAATAAAATCATTATTCTAATAAAAAAATTCAAAAATATATTGTTTTCTAGTATACTATTATGAGATTAATCTTCATTAAAAATGAAAAAAAAATATGATATTAAATCTTCATTTTTAATAAAGATTATTATCATAATAATATACTAGAAAACAATATATTTTAATAAAGATTTACTCAAAATATATATTTTTTTTTTCTTCATTCTATAATTGTATTATTATGAGGGAATGTTTTATTCATACCTTCAAAATTAGCACATAGTCTTATTTTTTTTTTTTTTCTTAAAGTGATAGTTGACTTTGTCAAATCATGTTAAATTATCAATAAAGACAAAAAAATGAAGAAAAATTGGGGAAAAGAAGTCTCTTCTTGTTCCTATAATAACAAATAGGAAGATATGATTTGTTATAACATAAGGCCATCATGGATACTAGAGCTCTAGGAGCAATTCTAATATCTCATTGCCTTCTCATTAGTCCATTAGCCTAGCAATAATTGACATCAACGTACTCTTCCCTCTCAGTCCATCTTATCTGGGGCAAATAGAGGCAGGAGTTAGTGGGTCCCGTTCGTGCTGCACTCAGTTTTTTGAGGGGAAAAGTGGGTGTATAAATATTAATATTATATTAGAATCTGATTTTGTTATATTCTTTTGAATTAATTTTTCAACTTTGACTAATGATGATGGATGTTCATCTCCGTTTTTGGTTCTTTTTTGTGGGATTATTTAAGGAGATGTGCTTGTGCTCCCAGCCTCCCAACCTTGATAATTCATCACTATTAATATTACATAATATTTTTATTTCCCAAACTCTTTTAACATCAATAATAGAATTGGTTATAGTTAATTATTCATATTTCATTATTACTTACAAATTTCCTTTTTTTTGAATAATTACTTATAGATTTTCAAGTCCAATATAGAAACAATTAAAAAATATTTTATTATATCAATAACATGTGTATGTGTATCGTTAAGTAATGATTCTTAGCTAATTTTTTTTGTAAAAAGTATTTTCTGCTATGAACATTGTGACGACTCGTTTACGCAGTTGAATAGGTGACGAGTTTTGTGAATGATTTCCTTGATTTCATATAGGAAAAAAATCACAAACTGTGTCTGAACTATAGCCCACTAATAACTTTCATACCTCAATTTCAAAAATATCAAACTGATACCTGGACTTTTAAGCCCGACCCAACATACATACCTAAAACCACTTTCGTCGTTAACCCTGTTAACTTTTCAAAGGTAGAGTCATCATTTCAATGTTCATCTTATCCAAAGATTTTTCCAACCTCCCTGCAATCTCATATTTCTTTTTTTTGCTTCTTCATACCTTTTTGTACTTGTACCGATATGCACAAAGCAAATATGTCCCAAAGTTCATCACTCAGCCCTGACAGGAACCAATAGAAGTAGTTCAACTTGTCTCTGTTGAGATTATTACTTCCCAACCACCCTCCATTCATTCTGTTCTCCGTCTCCACCACCACCACCAAGCTCAAGAAATACCCAAACACAATCAACACCAAGAGAAGGCTGTGCCCAACGACTTTATCCCTGCCGCGCTATCAACATAGAAGAAATCCAAAAGACCAACAAATGTGAACATGTTTGCAGCCCCAAATATGGCAAATTGGAAACCAAGCCAAAACACACTCAAAGGCCAATGCAGGCCCAGCCTCTACACTTCTCAGTGCCTCCGATTCATGTGCACTGCGATCTGTGACGACCGCTGCAACCACCAACACATCACGATCAATCCAGGAACACCACCTTAACGTCACCACCAAGATACCCGAACGCAGGCCCAAACAAACTTCTTTGACTGCCATCTAGGAGATACCCTTCCGCTACCATCCACAGACAGACAAGAAGATGTGGTACCATAATACCACGATGGTACAAAGGATAACTCCATTCATTCGACATGTCTTGCATGCATGCTTATTCTAAAGCAAGCTTATAGTACTAGCTAAGACTAAAACATTGCATAATACATAGGCAAAATAACACAAAGTGCATAGACTAGGGAAAACAAAAACATATTAGGTCCTCCAAAAAATGTAGGGTTGCAATGAAAATAAATTAAACATAAATTAAATAGTAGCTTATGGCCTACAAGAAGTTGTGGTAATACCTCGGTGGTACATAGGATAGGTCCATTCATTCGACATGTCTTGCTTACTTATTCTAAAGCAAGCTTATAGTACTATGACTAAAACATTGCATAATACAAAGGCAAAAGCACACAAAGTAAACAAAATAGGGAAAATAAAAAACCTATTAGGTCCCCCAAAAAATGTAGGGTTGTAATGAAAATAAATTAAACTTAAATTAAACAGCAGATTATGGCCTACAAGAAGTTGTGGTAATACAACGGCGGTACATAGGATAGGTCCATTAATTCGACCTGCCTTACTCACTTATTCTAAAGAAAGCTTGTAGCACTATGACTAAAACATTGCATAATACATAGGCAAAAGCACAGAAAGTGCATAAACGAAGAAAAACAAAAACCTATTAGGTCCACCAAAAAATGTAGGGTTATAATGAAAGTAAATTAAACATAAATTAAACAGTAGCTTATGGTCTACAGAGAATCCAAGCCAAGGCTCAAAGCCCAATGCAGGTCCAGCATCCATACTTCTCAGTGCCTTAGATTCGTGACACTGTGATCTATGATGACCGCTACACCCCCTGCTACAATCACTGCACATCGCGATCAATCCAGGAACACGACCTTGACGTACCACCAACAGACAGGAACGAAGGACAAACAAACTTCTTCGACTCCCAATTAGGATAGGTACCATACATACTCGTCTACTACAATCCACAAACAGACAAGAAGTTGTTATGATACCACTGTGGTACAAAGGATAGGTCCATTCATTCGACATGTCTTGCTCAATGATTCTAAAGCAAGATTATAGTACTAGGACTAAAACATTGGATAATACATAGGCGAAAGCACACAAAGAGAACAGACTAGGAAAAACATAAACGTATTAGGTCCCCCAAAAAATGTAGGGTTGTAATAAAAATAAATTAAACAGCAGCTTATGGCTTGCAAGAAGGTGTGGTCATACCATGGTGGTACATAGGATAGGTTCATTCATTCGACATGTCTCGCTCACTTATTCTAAAGCAAGGTTATAGTACTATGACTAAAACATTACATAATACATAGGCAAAAGCACACAAAGTGCATAGACTAGAAAAAACAGAAACCCATTAGGTCCCCCAAAAAATGTAGGGTTGTAATGAAATAATTTAAACTTAAATTAAACAGCAGCTTATAGCCTATAGAGAATCCAAGTCAAGGCTCAAAGCCCAACGCAAGTCCAGCCTCCATACTTCTTAGTGCCTCTGATCGGTGACACTGTTGCGCCTGCCACTACAAGTAATACACATTGCTATCAATCCAGGAACACCACCTTGATGTCACCACCAAGAGACCCGAACAAAGGTCCAAAGAAACTTCTTTGACTCCCATTTAGGATAGGTACCCTAAATACCCTTCCGCTATGATCCACAAATAGACAAGAAGTTGTGGTAATACCAAGGTGTTACAAAGGACAGGTCCATTCATTCGAAGTGTCTTCCTCACCTATTCTAAAGTAAGTTTATAGTACTATGACTAAAACATTGCATAATACAGAGGCAAAAGCACACATAGTGCAAAGACTAGGAAAAACAAAAACCAATTAGGTCCCCAAAAAATGTAGGGTTATAATAAAAATAAATTAAACAGCAGCTTATGGCTTGCAAGAAGGTGTGGTCATACCATGGTGGTACATAGGATAGGTTCATTCATTCGACATGTCGCACTCACTTATTCTAAAGCAAGGTTATAGTACTATGACTAAAACATTGCATAATACATTGGCAAAAGCACACAAAGTGCATAGACTAGAAAAAACAGAAACCCATTAGGTCCCCAAAAAAATGTAGGGTTGTAATGAAAATAAAATAAACTTAAATAAAACAGCAGCTTATGGCCCACAAGAAGTTTAGGTAATACCACAGTGGTACATAAGATAGTTCCATTCATTCAACGTGTCCTGCTCACCTATTCTAAAGCAAATTTATAGTACTATGACTAAAACATTGCATAATACAGAGGCAAAAGCACACATAGTGCATAGACTAGGAAAAACAAAAACCAATTAGGTCCCCAAAAAATGTAGGGTTATAATAAAAATAAATTAAACAGCAGCTTATGGCTTGCAAGAAGGTGTGGTCATACCATGGTGGTACATAGGATAGGTTCATTCATTCGACATGTCTCACTCACTTATTCTAAAGCAAGGTTATAGTACTATGACTAAAACATTGCATAATACATTGGCAAAAGCACACAAAGTGCATAGACTAGAAAAAACAGAAACCCATTAGGTCCCCAAAAAAATGTACGGTTGTAATGAAAATAAAATAAACTTAAATAAAACAGCAGCTTATGGCCCACAAGAAGTTTAGGTAATACCACAGTGGTACATAAGATAGTTCCATTCATTCAACGTGTCCTGCTTACCTATTCTAAAGCAAGTTTATAGTACTATGACTAAAACATTGCATAATACAGAGGCAAAAGCACACATAGTGCATAGACTAGGAAAAACAAAAACCTAGTATGTCCGCAAAAAATGTTAGGTTGTAATGAAAATAAATTAAACTTAAATTACCCAGCAGCTTATGGCTTGCAAGAAGGTGTGGTAATACCATGGTGGTACATAGGATAGGTTCATTCATTCGACGTGTCTCGCTCACTTATTCTAAAGCAAGGTTATAGTACTGTGACTAAAACATTGCATAATACATAGACAAAAGCACACAAAGTGCATAGACTAGGAAAAACAAAAACCTATTAGGTCCCCAAAAAAATGTAGTGTTGTAATGAAAATAAAATAAACTTAAATTAAACAGCAGCTTATGTCCTACAAGAAGTTGAGGTAATACCACAGTGGTACATAAGATAGTTCCATTCATTCAAAGTGTCTTGCTCACCTATTCTAAAGCAAGTTTATAGTACTATGACTAAAACATTGCATAATACAGAGGCAAAAGCACACATAGTGCATAGACTAGGAAAAACAAAAACCTAGTATGTCCGCAAAAAATGTTTGGTTGTAATGGAAATAAATTAAACTTAAATTATCCAGCAGCTTATGGCTTGCAAGAAGGTGTGGTAATACCGTGGTGGTACATAGGATAAGTTCATTCATTCGACGTGTCTCGCTCACTTATTCTAAAGCAAGGTTATAGTACTGTGACTAAAACATTGCATAATACATAGACAAAAGCACACAAAGTGCATAGACTAGGAAAAACAAAAACCTATTAGGTCCCCAAAAAAATGTAGTGTTGTAATGAAAATAAAATAAACTTAAATTAAACAGCAGCTTATGTCCTACAAGAAGTTGAGGTAATACCACAGCGGTACATAAGATAGGTCCATCCATTCGACGTGTCTAGCTCTCTTATTCTAAAGCAAGCTTATAGTACTATGACCAAAACATTGCATAATTCATACGCAAAAGCACACAAAATGCATAGATTGGGAAAAAATAAAAACTATTAGGTCTCCCAAAAAATACAGAGTTGTAATGAAAATAAATTAAACTTAAATTAAACAGTAGCTTATGGCCATAAGAGAATCCAAGCCAAGGCTCAAAGCCTAACGCAAGTCCAGCATCCATACTTCTCAGTGCCTCGAATTTGTGCACACTACGATCTGTGACTACCGCTATGCCCGCCTTTGCAACTACTAACACATCGCGATCAATCCAGGAACACCACCTTGACGTCACCACAAAGAGACCCGAACAAAGGACCAAACAAACTTCTTCAACTCCCATTTAGAATAGGTACCCTACATACCCGTCTGCTGTTATCCACAGACATACAAGAAATTGTGGTTATACCACAGTGGTACATAGGATAGGTCCATTCATTCGTTGTGTCTTGCTCACTTATTCTAAAGCAATCTTATAGTACTACGACTAAATCATTACATAATACATAGGCAAAAGCACACAAAGTGCATAGACTAGGAAGAACAAAAATATTAGGTCCCCCAAAAAATGTAGGGCTGTAATGAAAATAAATTAAACTGAACAGTAGTTTATGGCCTACAGAGAATCCAAATCAAGGCTCAAAGCCCAATGCAAGTCCAGCCTCCATGATTCTCAGTGCCTCTGATTCCTGCACACTACGATATGTGACAACCGTTGTGCCCGCCGCTGCAATCACTACACATCACAATCAATCCAAAGAACACCACCTTTACATCACCACCAAGAGACTTGAACGAAGACGCAAACAAACTTCTTCGACCCCCATTTAGGATAGGTACCCTACATACCCTTTCATTACCATCCACAGACAGACAAGAAGTTGTGGTAATACCACGGTGGTACAAAGAATAGGTTCATTCATTCGATGTGCCTTGCTCACTTATTCTAAAGCAAGCTTATAGTACTATGACTAAAACATTGCATAATACATAGGCAAAAGCACACATAGTGCATAGACTAGGAAAAACAAAAACCTATTAGGTTCCCCAAAAATGTAGGGTTGTAATGTAAATAAATTAAACTTAAATTAAATACCAACTTATGGCCAACAAGAAGTTGTGGTTATACAACGGTGGTACATAAGATAGGTCCATTCATTCGACGTATCTTGCTCACTTATTCTAAAGCAAGCTTATAGTACTATGACTAAACATTACATAATACATAGGCAAAAGCAAGCTTATAGTACTATGACTAAAACATTGCATAATACATAGGCAAAAGCACACAAAGTGCATAGACTAGGAAATACAAAAACCTATTAGGTCCCCCAAAAAACATAGGTTTCTAATGAAAATAAATTAAACTTAAATTAAATAGCAGCTTATGGCCTACAAGAAGTTGTGGTAATACCACTGTGGTACATAGGATAGGTCCATTTATTCGACGTGTCTTGCTCACTTATTCTAAAGTAAGCTTATAGTACTATGACTAAAACATTGCATAATACATAGGCAAAAGCACACAAAGTGCATAGACTAGGAAAAACAAAAACTTATTAGGTCCCCCAAAATATGTAGGGTTGTAATTAAACAAAAGCTTATGGCCTATAGAGAATCCAAGGCAAGGCTCAAAGCCCAACACAGGTCCAGCCTCCACACTTCTCGGTTCCTCCCATTCGTGCTCACTCTGATATGAACGACTGCTGCGCTCGCCGCTGCAACCACAACACATCGCGATCAATCTAGGAACACTACCTTGACGTCACCACCAAGAGACCAAAACAAAGGCCCAAACAAACTTCTTCGAATCTCATTTAGGATAGGTACCATACATACCCTTCTGTTGCCATCCACAGACAGACAAGAAGTTGTGGTAATACCACTGTGGTACAAAGGATAGGTCCATTCATTCAATGTGTCTTGCTCACTTATTCTAAAGCAAGTTTATAGTACTATGACTAAAACAGTGCATAATACATAGGCAAAAGTATACAAAGTGCATAGACTACAAAAATTAAAAAACCTATTAGGTCCCCTAAAAAATGTAAGGCTGTAATGAAAATAAATTAAACTTAAATTAAACAGCAACTTTTTGGCCTAAAGAGAATCCAAGCCAAGGCTCAAAGCCCAATACATGTCCAGCCTCCACGCTTCTCAGTGCCTCTGATTCATGCATGCTGCGATATGTGATGATTGCTGCGCCCACCACTGCAACCACCAACCCATCGTGTTCAATCCAGGAACATCATCTTGACGACACCGCCAAGAGACCCGAACGAAGACCCAAACAAACTTCTTCGACTCTCAATTAGAATAGGTACCCTAGTTACAGAACCTGAAGACTCCGGCTGGTAAGGTCGATCCATGTTAAAGTCCTTGTTTCAAAGGCAAAGAGAACCCCGCGGCCGAGATAGATCCTTCCTTGGCCCACAATCAATTCATCAAAATTCAAATCGGCGCAAGATCTACAAACAGAAGAAAACCTCGCTTAACCTCTCGGCAACAAGTTGGCGCTCACGTTATCGATCCAGAAGGACACGTGTAAGCCAAAGAAACCCTCAGCCCAATGACACATAGATGAGACGATTTTGAGCGAACAGGAGCATCTTTAACTGGACCTGACACCAACTCCTTCTGCATTGACCTCCGACCTTGAAAATTGGGCTAACCAATTAAGCTAATCAATGATTCATGGAAAGACTTGAACCAAGAGTGGCTCAATCTCCACTCCAATACTACTATTCTCATACCACTATTGCTGGTAATTCTGAATCATGCACATGTTTTTTGTGAACTTCTATACAAGAATGAAGAGTGTTCGATCATCCTAAAACATTGCACAAGGGTTTTGTAGTGTCTCTCTTTATCGAACTTATGCATGTATAATTAAACCTAAAAGGTTGGACTTGTTCAATCTTTCTCTTTGCTATAGAATAAAAGTCTCCTCAAGCAGTGGCAGATGTAGGAGTTTTTCTTATGTAAGGAAAGACTCAAACAAAGTAGTATTTTAAACCCTAGTACAAGGCGCCTCTCTCCTTGGTCAATAGTTAGGGCTTTCCCTCATCGACAACTCCTCTCTTCTCGCGACCCCTCACCATCCCTTTGGTCGTGCCGGTGTTGCAGGGGTCTTGCTGCCTGACCGATGATTTGGGTTTTACTATTACAGGTTTTTGGTTCTGAGATGGTTGAGGTTAGAGGTCGATGCAGATGAAGTTGGTATCCGGTCCAGTTGAAGATGCTCCTTGAGCAATGTTTTAGGATGAGTGAACACATCTTCATTCTTGTATAGAAGTCTACTCAAACGTGCATGATTTAGAATTACTAGCAGTAGAGGCATGGGAATAGCTGTATTAGAGTGGAGATTGAGCCACTCTTGGTTCAAGTCTTTCCATGCATGAATCATTGACTTGCTTAATTGGTTAGCTCGATTTTCGCTTCTTCTATTGTGACGCTATATTGATTCCTGTAGCATTTCACTGATGAGGCATGGTGTTCTCTCTTTTGCTCAAACTATATAGATGCAGTTATAAGATGGATTCGTATGCATATAGAACTTATTCTAGTTTTTAGTAAGTGCATGCTATGCACACATAAATTAAAAGTAGGGTCCTTGACCCAAAGTACCAAAATTAACAAAAATTATTCCACTTACTCCAACAATAGATTTTTATTTTCATTAACTCAGTTTGAATTGAAATAACAATTTTACCCTTAATCTAATTAATGAATTACAACAACTACCATGCCACTCTCCCTCTAATCACGATGCAGACACTCTCTCTCTCTCTCTCTCTCACGCTCCCAACCAGTGCACAGCCTTCAGCAGTTCCGGTCTTTGGTCTAGATGGCCGACGATGAGAAGAGGACGACGATGACGTCAACAGAGGTGATACTCGGTAAAGGCGCAGATCCAGCGCCATCGATCGTCGCCAATGTTGGTGGATCGGTGGTTGAGTGAGTTTCGTGATAGCGTCGAAGCCAAAGAAGAGAGAAAGGATGGGTGACGGCTCTGTCCCTCGACCGTCAGCCACCGCCGACAGACCAAAGAGCATATTTTTTGGTCGTCGGAGTCGAGTGACTGGAAAATGCAGGCCAAGAGGAGGAATCAATGGAGAAGGTTACGGTCCAAGCCCCAGCGGAGTTTTCTGGGCTGAGTCATTGACGAGCTGGAATCAGCGTCTCGATATGTAAACTGGCAGAGGTGGGTAAGCTGCAGAAGGAAGAAGACGACCAAGAACAATTTCAAATCCTTTAAAACGACACCGTTCTGGCTGCTTCTTATTCTTCTTCCTTTTTATTTTATTTTATTTTATTTTTATTTATAAAATAATGGCAGAAGGCCCAAAAAGAAAGAAAAAATAAAAATAAAATAGAGTTTTATTGGAGGGCAATAGACGCATATTGGGGGGTAATAGATGTATTCTCCTCATTTTTTTCTTTAATTAAAGTTTTCTTTATCTAAATTTAAAAAGATTAGTTCCTATTCCGATAACCGAAAGTTCAAATAGGGGACAATAGAGGTCTATTTGGGGGCAATACATGGCTGATAGACATCTATTGAGGGGCAATAAACGTCTATTGGGGGGCAATAGAGGATTATTGCCCCTCTATTGGGGGGTTTTCAGAAAAGTCTAGTGGGCGGCAGCCTGTGACCGGAATCAGGCGAAAGTTGACCTGATTCCGGCGACCGGTGATTGGATTCCGGAGACTTGTGACGGGGCTCCCGGCGAAGTCTCCTATGGTTTTTTCTCTTCTATTCTCTCTCTCTCTCTCTAAGTAACAAAGGGGTGAGGGTAAAATGGTATTAAAAAAAACGAAAAAAAAAAATCTTAATGGGGTATTAGGGAATACCTCCTTAGAGTGTTTTGGGTAAGAGAGAACTAAAAAAACTTAATGGGGTAAGTGGGAAAAAAATCTCTAAAAATGGGGTAAATTGACAAAAACCCTTAAAAGTACCTTGTGGCCAACCATATCATTCCGGATTCTGAAAATTACATATGTAGCCTTTAAAATCTTGGGGTCATTAAGCACCCAATCCATGGAATCTTTTGTAAGGAGAGCTCCCATTCCAACAAAGGCTGTGGTTGCCGTCGTAAAGAAGGATGCATTGCCTTCTAGTGACATATATTCTTCCACTGTTGGAGTGTGTTTTGCCTTCAACCATTTATGGCTTCATGGAAGTAAGCTTTAACTTCAAATTGAATTGCGAATGAGAGTACCAAACCGGTTGTCCCTAGGCAAACATATTTGCATACTATCATCCAAGCAAACGAATATTCAAGTTCAAAGTAGCTAGACTCCCAAAGGGCAAAATAATTCTCCTGTCTCTTACAAAAAGTGGCTTGTTTACAACGTCCAAGTCCTTCCACCACCTGAAAATAATTACAAATATTTCTATAAAGAAGTAGTAACATATTATAAGAACTAATAGGTAACTTATCAAAATAGTAAGTTAACCTTGTAATATCACTTACAAGTTCATTCTGATGGAGTCTTTGCACACGGCGGAAATCCAACTTTGCAAGAGTCGACAGAATTTCAGTGTGAATCATCACTGTGTGATGATGATCTTTACTCTACTGATCTCCGTTTTCGATTGCTTAGACAACGAGGCTACAATTGCTCAAAAAAGACAACAAGGCTACAACTTTTCCTGTGCGGTAAATTTGTATTCTTTCTGTCATTAATTTCTAATAGCACTATATAAAATAACTTTTATCTGTTTACTAGACAGATTGCTATGTACGTACGTTCGCATGTTAACTGGCTATATCATATTGCTGTCTAAAGCATTATTGGTTGGTAATATACATGTAGATATATTCAACAAGTTCAAGGAAAGTAATATATGGGACATTTAAGGAAATTCTTATGATCGAGCGATGGCTATCAACTCTGTACGAAATAATGCCTTGCTTCTATCCTTGGAAGGCTCTTCCAAAGTGGCTGATATAAGTCCTGAGTTACTAGTTTCAATAACGAGGAGCTCAAACGGTGTGCTGCAGACTCGAGAAGAGTCCTGGTAGAGTATATAGTGCCTTATATATCAAGTACGTCTTCTCCATGAACCCTAAGATGAGTGGCTTCGTACAAACTTGATAGTCCTACTACATCGCTCATAAGAAATTCCTTAAATGTCCCATTACTTTCCTTGAACTTGTTCAACATGTCTACATATATATTACCGACCCATAATGCATTAGACATTAATAAAATATATCCAGTTAACATGTGAACATACGCACATAGCAATCTAGCTAGAAAACAGACTAAAGTTATTTTATATAGTGCTATTAGAAGTTAATAAAAGAAAGAATGACAAGTTTACCACAGAGAACGTTATAGCCTTATTGTCTAAGCAATCGAAAACGGGGAGCGATAGTGTAATGATAATCATCATTTTCCAGAACTTCACTGCCGTAAGAACTGTTGTAGATTTGTTTCAATATCTCATTGATCTCATTTTGAGAATGGTAGGGCATGCCTAAACGAGTAAACGCTGCTTGTTTTCAATCATGTCAAATCTTTCTGAACCTTGTTAACTGGAGCCATTAGCATCCTTTTCACTTCTTCTTTCAGTTCTTGGATATGTTGCTCAAGTTTGATGTCAACTTCCTACAGCAAATTGAAGAAAAGGGACAAACGGTAAGTACCATGGCATTTAGTCACTATTGGTTTATATTACTGGAAATCAACTGATAGCTAGAATAAGGAACATATACATGTATATAATATTGGGTTTGTTGTATCATATATCTTAATTGTAATTACCATAGAAGCAGCTTATGAGAGAAAACGGTCACCCCAAATGGTTGGAGCATGATTAGCTGAAGTGCTGAACGTGGCTTAACATCAAAAGCGGCATGCATTTGGGCTTTGAGCTTAAGCTGCTAAAACTTGAAGAGGCATATTGTTTTCCGATGATACCAAATCTGGACACAGGACTTAATCTGGCGTGATCAAGATGAGGAGGAGTTCAGCTTATGCTGCGGCCAAGCTTGCAAAACAGAGGTTGACGTCGGAAGAATGGGTGAATCAACCCCAAACCTCTCTTTTTTCTCTGTTCTAATTAAGCTCCCTTTCCCTCTTTTAAAATCTTGTTCTTGCAGAGACAATTTCCCTTGTATTTGTTAGGTACTTGGGTTTTTACCCTTTTTCCTGTTTGCTCTATATATAATCTATTCAATGAAATAGCTGGCGTGCCGGTGTAATATTGGACTATTATGGTGGACTGTAGCCAAGAACAATATATTACATACACTCGTGTATGTATTGCAGAAATATATTATTGATAAATATTAACTTATTGTTTTGTTATCCGAAAAATGAATTTTATTAAAAACCCTACCTCTAATATCAACTAGAGAAATCATCCAGTACTACGACACTAAGCTAAGAAGGGCATTCCCCTAAGACTCCATTTGGATGGCAGGAAATCATGATATGAAATGTGAATCAATTTCATTTTCCATTTAGAGGTGTCGTTTGGTTGTAATAGAAGATTGGAAAGGAAATAAAAAATGAGATTTAACTGGAAATTGACTCCCTCATAAAGCCTTAATAGAATTACCTAGTTAGGGGTGATATTCTATTTCCATTTCCCACTCTAAAAGGCAAAATTACATAAATTATTACTCTAAAAAATTTATATTTCTCTGCCAATATTCCTTATAAGTTGAAGTTATATTTGTACCTTAATTAGTAAAAGGGTATTATTGAAAATTATAATTTTATATTTCATTCTTATGACTTATCAAACTCTACACTAGGAATGAAAAATTAATTTCAGAATTTAATTTCCAATAATGTTCCAAACACCCACATGGAAATACCAAAACCTATTCCATTCCATATCGGTATGGAAAGGAAAATAAATCATTTTCCTATTTTGACATTCCTGCCAACCAAACGGGGCCTAATATTAACTTAGGGTGCCGCTATTGTCACCCTATCAATTTTTTTGTTCACCCTACTTGCTCATTTCACCCTACATTTTAATTTCAATTATTAAATGTACTTATCTAACTCATTTCTCTTTCCGAGAATATCCTTATATGACATATACTTTTCACGAAAATCTCTCATTTAATTTATACCAATAAAATAAACTAAAATATATTAAAATTTCCTAATAAAATTATAATCTATTTCAAAAAAGTTAGATCATAATCTGATTTTTAAATTTTTCTCTTTTTCAATTTCAGTGTTCTCTATTTCAATCCATGTAAAACGATTAGTAAGTTCTTAAAAACAAAAATATCAGCAAGTTTAGAACTATGAGCAATGAAGATGAGATTGATTTTATTTTTTCGTGTTTTAAATTTTTACTTTCAATGTTCACAAAGGGTAATGCAAAGATTTTATAAAGTCCTAAAACTAACTGTTTTGTGAATTGAATAAAAAATTAACGATGAGGAGGCAACAAAAAAAAATTCAAATTTGGGTTGAGAAGATATATATTAATGTTATTTAATGAGAAATTAAGTAATCTTTGTATTTTATTACTAATGTATTTATTTTTCCTTACATTTTTGGATTTTAGAAAGTTAGTATACTTATTAGTAATTTTGCAATTAGGTAATATAGTTTTTTAATAATTCAAATGTTTATAGGGTGAACTAAGAAAATGATAGGGTAGCAATAGCCGCACCCTTAACTTATTGCTACTAAATGGTAGGGTGGCAATAGTCGCGTCCTTAACTTATTGCTACTCGTGTATGTATCAGTTTATTAAATATGCTAGTTAAATTAATATAATGATAAATTAGCTCCATGTGGTAGTACACTAGTTTGGTCTTATCTCGACTTAGTCTATGACTGTAGGAAGTAGGTTGATTGTTGAATGGAGCTATATTAATATATAGTAGAATTTTCCTACATTAATATGTAGACTTTGCTCATAGGAAGTAGGTTTATTGTTGAATGGAGCTATGTTAACATATTGTAAAATTTTCCTACATTAATATATAGACTTTGCCCCTAATATAAAAAAATATAGTGCTGCTCAACCATTATGGAGCATTTCCTTTTCGGTATTTTTTTTTTTTAAATGCGAGGACGATAATATATTAAGAATTAAAATTTTAAATAAAATTTTAATTATTTTGGCTATGATAGAAAAACATCATCTAATTAATTTTAGTTATTAGCAATTAAGCTCGATACACAATTAAGACATAAGAATCGTGGTTGGCATTACACACCTACTCTTGCAACTTCTCTCTCTCTCTCTCTCTCTCTAAAAACTAGGGTTAGGATTTTGACGTCTGCATTGTTTATATTTCAAGGGAAAATATCTATTTACCTAAATTTGAGCTACACTAACCTCATTTATCCAAACATCTTATAAGATTGCCCACTTATCCAACAACTAACATATTTTTTGCCTTAATACCCAATTAAATTATTATTTTATTATTTTATATTTTTGGGACAATTTTGCCATATCTCTCTTTATAAATTAGAGAGAGAGACTTTGTAGGACTCCGGTCACCGGTCGCCTGAATCTGAGGACCAGCCAATAGAATCTGATCACCCACTACTGGAATTCGGCAACCGGTGACATGAGTTTGGCGTTAAGTTTTATTGTCTCCCAATAATACCCAATAAATTTTTTATTGCCCCCCCCCCCCCCCCCAATAAAATTTTATTTGGGGGTAAGAAAAGTCTCTTACGACCTCTTTGCAAACTTCCAACAACCTCCGAACTAGTTACCTGAGTCCGACGTCCTGTTTTATTGCTGCTCCATCCCCCCCCCCCCCCCCCCCCCCCCCCAAAATAATATCCAATAACATTTTGTTGCCCTCAATAAACTTTATTGTCTCCCCCAATAAAAATTTGTTGGGGGGTAATAAAAGTCTCCAGCAACCTCTTTGGGAACCTCCAGCAACCTCCGACCGGTAACCAATGACTGGAGTCCGATGAAGTCTCCAATGATTTTTAATTATTTGAAGGGCAAATTTGTTTTTTTACAATAAAATAGGGTTAATGAGCACACAAATCTTTTAATAGAGTAGGTGGACATTTATTGGGCCTAAATTGGGTAAATTTTCAAGAGCCCATATTTCAAATGACAACTTAGCAATTTGACCCTTTGATTGTTCACTAGCCACGACAGAATTGTGTGATAACCAAATTCTTATCTTGATTTTGATCACTCATGCAGAAAACGTCATTCACCAAGTACATATGCTTGCATTAGAACAAAAAGAAATATCTCTCAAACATCAATGGCTTCAACTGATGCAATGACTGCTCGTCTTGCTTGCTCTCTTGCAATCGCTGAAGGGAAGAAGTCAGTTGACCTGCGTCCGTCAAAGGTTTTACGATAACAAGAACCTTTCATGGTTGGGAAGCTTCTCAGAACGAGGGACTATACATGTAGATCCTTTATGGGCATGTTCCAATCTGCATGGAGAATCAATGGAACACTGAGGGTTAAGGAGACTAGTGAAGATGACTGGGTCCTATTCTCTTTTTCAGATTCGACTGACAAGACTAGGATTTGGAAGGGAGGCCCCTGGGGTTTTAACCAAGCCACGATTATGATGGAGTCGGCCAAGTTCGAGAGGTTCAACTGAAATCATCCTCCAACTAGATGACGCTGCTTGGTGTCCGTCCGGCTATTTGATCTAAGTGCATCATGAGACTTATTGGGAGAACCTTGGGTGAGTTCAAGGACTACGACAGGTCTGCATTTCGAACAAGAGTTTTGCGCAACAAGAGATAAGATGATGCCCAGCAAGATAAGAGGTCATACATCACGTACGGGAGGTTGTGAGATCATGTGAAGGAGGCCATGCATCACGTACGGGAGGCCATAAGATCTCGAACGGGAGGTCGTGAGATCGTGCAAAGGAGGTCATGCATCTTGTATGAGAGGCCATGAGATCTCGCAGGCCTTGAGATCAGGCAAAATAGGCCTTAAGATCAGGTAGAAAATTTAAATCATGTACTAGAGGCCATGAGAGATCTCGACTGGGAGGCCGTGAAATTAGGTAAAGGAGGCTTTGAATTATGTATGAGGGGCCATGAGATCATACAAAGGTGAGATCACGCACATGAGGTCATGCATCATGTTGAGATCATGCAAAGAAGGCCATGCAATCCGTATGAGAAGTCACAGGATCATGCCGAGAACGCCACGCATCACGTAAGGGAGACCATGAGATCTTGAACACAAGGCCCTGTGTTGAGATATAAAAAATTCGGGTGCTACATATATATGTGGCTGCCGTAGAAAAGAAAAAAAAAAAAAAATACATTCGCAATGAATTACATTCAAAATCCCACATGGATAAACTTGTTATAGTTCAAACAGTAAGCAAGGGGGTTATTCAATTATATTTAAAAGTCCTTTGGTTTGGAATGACGTCAAGGATAAGTCCTGACCAATTCAGATATAGATGAAGATAACAAGTGATAAGTCAAATACAAAATACAAGTAGTTATCACTATCCGGTGACACCTATCCGATGACTACTATATATAGGCAGCAACACCAAAGAGAAAGGGACGGAGACACAGAGAGAGAGTAGAGAGAAACAAATCAGCAAGCAAGAGGCTAAGGCTCTGCCAAAACCAAAGCAAAAACCAGAGCAGGTCCATCAACAATCCAAGTTCCAAAGGCGAAGCTCAGGTACAACACACCCACGCTATTCTCATCTTCTTTGGCAGGGAAATATATCGTCCAGAAAGCTTGCTATCAACAAAAGATAGGATGTTCATGAACAACCTTCCTTCTTTTGTTGAAGCTCTCTCAAGCCACCGAGAAATACATGGTCGTTCATGAACGACCAACCTTCACGGTGATCTACTCCTGCGTTAAGACATATATGGTCGTTCATGAACGGCCGGAGTCTTAACGCACTCGGCTGCTGTGATTTCTAGCGCTGGAACATATGGTCGTTCATGAACGGCCGAGTTCCAATGCTAAAAATCTGTATCTGTACAAGACGCCACGTCCACTTCCTTCAAACTCAGTAATGTATAAAAAAGCTTCCTGCCTTGCTTTCTCTTCCACCGTAGCAATACTTTTCCACCACCACTCCCAAAAGAAATACAAAACCTAAATACCACAACCAAAACGCCAAGCAAAGTAACACAAAGCCTCACCCTTAATGATTTCGGTTCTGTAACCTGCAAACCAAAAGAAATAAAGTAAGATGGTCAGAGAGATGGCAGAGTTGTGAACAAAAAGGAAAGAACAATTAGAAGGAAGGCGAAACTGCAGGTTACCAATTATCTGCAGTACTTACCTCTGTGAAAGCTGGCAGCAGGGCTCGGCGGTGGAGACACAGTGACGCCTGAAATGAAAAGGCTAGATTAATGTTCACGAATAAAGAAAAAAGAACAGTTAACAAATGCTGTGTGCGGTGGTGAAGCGGTGTAAACAATCAAAAGAAATGACAGGTTTAATTTATATGCTGCAGCAGTGCCAGACATGGTTAATAACAAATAATGGCTGTGTTAATTAAATCCTTTGAGGCCGTGATCGTGATCAGTGAGAGGTCAATACAAGCTGGGAAAGCAACAAAGTAGAAACAAAGATTAATTGTTTCTAGGAGCGATACCACACAAAAGGACAAGAAGCATGACTTAGATGTTCAATCTGGAACTTGCAAAAGTCAAGCGGTGGCAACTATAATTCAATTAATTGATGGCTGGCAAACAAAAAGATGGCATATTAATTAATTGATCTTTTGAAGTACTGACAGTAGGAAGACAACAACTAAGGCAAAGTGCAGCAACATTAACTGTTTTCGAGACTTTTAAATAATGGCAAATAGCTTTAATCATATAAAAGCTTGTCAAAAACAAGCTGCAAGTCAATTCGCAATATATAATTGAGTAAGTATGCAGCAAGTTGGTTTCGAATGCAAATCAACATAATGCTACGTGCTCATCTCTCAATCAAAAATCAAAAGAAAGAAGACGTTCCATCTCTGAATTTCAACTAAACCCAGGCAATTGATAATCAGGAAGAAGTAGCAAAATGAGTTCGTACAAGTTGTGGGAGTACGCGCCAATTGCTCGAAGAATCGTTCCGAACCCGTAGCAGAAAATCTGGACAGCAATGATTAATCAAACCCAGTCAGTAAACAAACAAGAAATTGGAGCTACAGAGGGAAGTGAGAAGATCCAAGCTATTACCCAATCTCAAACGCAGGAAATCCAGTGCAGAGTTAGGTATTGAGGCCGACCCATTTATATACGCCTCAGTGGCACAACTTCTTCTCCGTGTCGGACTATGACAGCCGGTTTCCATCTCCAATTCGACCTCCATCTTAGACAGATAATCACGCTATTCTCCAGGAGGGACAGAGCTTATCGAGTTACCTGAGATGGGGATCACGACTGCTACAGGGCCTTTGCCAGATTGCCTAAAGACGGAACTTGGGCTCAAATTGGGGGTGGATATAAATTAATGGGTGTCCAATCCACGGGCTTACTGAATCACCCATCCACAAATCTTGAAGCCCATTTCCGAGTAGGTTATCCCGATGTTCGGGCCCGGCCAAATTCGTTTGTCGACAACACAAAAGCCCATTTACACAGCCCAGTACAAGATTCGACATATCGGGTGTCCAAATTAAATTCTGGTGTCTGCAAAGGAAACACGTAGGACGGATTCAAAAAAATAAATATATATACATCCGTCAACACAAAAGTTGGTACAACACCAGAAATATCTTCCCAAGAACTACAACGGTTTGATCCCTCCTCGAGGGTATGTAGGCAATCTAGCGACCCACTAGATGCAACCTCAAGTCCAAACAGAATCCCTGACTCCCTGGTTCATTCAATCTGAATCCCTAACACCACCATTCAAATTCATCAAATCCGAATCCCTGACCTCACCAGTCCAATTCACTCAAACACCAGGAAAAGTCAAAACCTTTCCAAAATTACCTCAGACATAAATCAGACACAAATCGAATCCCCGGTTCACTTACACCAAATTCGTCCAAACACTATTCACATTCCAAAAGCAATACCCTCTAATGGGTCATTCACTCATTGGAATTCTTGAACTACGAGTGGCTTGATCCCTCTCCAAGGGTACGTAGGCAACCCATTCAACTACCTTGGTGCAGCCACAAAAACAAACAAACACACACATCCCTACCATTTATTCCTTCATAATAGGAATCAAATGGTGTTTCCCTGTAATGGGGATTGTAATTAAAAGACACATTCTGTCTTGAATGGGTCGAACCCTAACTAATTAAAACTCTATTCCTTTAATGAATACGAGTGAAATTATGTTAAGTGACATTTTCGCTCACCATGTGCAATTTTTACCCAACACCCCGAGATAGTGCAAACAAGGTTATGATATTAGGCAAACGAGCCCTTAAATACCGTATGGGGGGCAGCCAGATCTCGCAAATGAGGCCCTGAGATCAGGCAAAGGTGGCCCCGAATCCCGTGTGAAGGGCACCGAGATCTTGTAAACAAGAGATGATGCAAAGTAGTCATGAATCCCGTACGGGGGGCACCGAGACCTTGCAAAGGAGGCCTTGAGATCAGGCAAATGTGGCATTGAATTCCGTACGGAGGTACCAAGATCTCGTAAAGGGGGCCTTGAGATCATGCCGAGGTGCCATGGTGTCATGCAAGGTGACCAACGAGAGTTGGGGCAAGCAACAAGCATGTACGTGATTCTCATAGACGGCAACAAATGTTTTTATTATAATCCAGAAATTAAGTACGAAACATGCTGGAAATAGATAGTGACACAAGAAGTATATAATGGTTCAACGCTTCAACTCATCCTAAAGGGAGACTAGTCCAGATAGAATGTTTCACTATGAGAGTGGCTAAATAGCCATTATAGTAATATAAGTGGAGAAAATTATATATCAAGCCTGCCTTTCTAAATATGGGAGGGTTCCTTTTTATTGGTAAGGGAGGTCCTCTCCCTCTTACATATTTCTGATGTGAGACGTAATAATAATATTACTTGTCTTGAAGGCATTTGAGAGCATGGGAGGGTGGCCTAATTACAATTAATTACATATTGGCTTATTGTTTTAACAACCAATTTTACTTCTTCTTTCTTTTGTACAGTAAATAATGGATAGTCTTCAGCTCAACAAAAAAAAAAAAAAAACAAAGCCAACCATAAAATAAGGTGTAAAAAGATTTGTACCCAGCATTTTGGAAATCAAGTCTAATTGAGAAAGGAAGTCTTTTAAAACAAATTAAAATGAATGCCAGTTACATAAAAGTACTTCTGTACACGCAAGTAATCAATATAGTCAATGTTATCTTTAATAAAGCAAGTTACTTCACAAGATAATATACAAAACGGAATTAATAAATTTGTATATTAAGACTATCAATACATATCACAAACTCAATAAATTGCAAAATTAGTCACCATTCATCTTGGAAGAATATCTGAAAAGAAAAATTCATGGAAGGGTGGACCTGCAAGAAGGTAAAAGTAAAATCCATGATAAACAGGTGATAACTAGAATATCTTGGCAGCAGTCAGCTAATGGTGGATAAAATTAGTAACTCATGGTAGCTAGGATTTCTTTTATTTATATCAGCCTCGAGCAAATAGTTAAAGGTGCAAACCTATTAATCCAGAAAAAGATCAAAGAAAAGGTGACATATATAGCATGTAGGATGCTTTCAACTATTTTAAAAGATTTGAGTAAACTGAAAGGTTTTGATGAAATCCTGACCTTCTTGTTCACCAAGAATATAGAATGGAACATGTGCGATCATCTTTGTTGCGCCCTCGCTCCACTTTACAGTACCTGGCTTCTGCATTTGTCCATGTGAAGGTCGTGAAGGCCCCAAAACAGACGAGGAAATTGCGGGTTCATTTATTAGACCCAAATAATCACAAGCCCGTCTCCAGACCCTCGCATCCGATATCCGAGACCTAACTACCTGATGATGCAAAACCATCCACTGAATATTAGCTGATGACAGTAACTTCTCCAGCATATTAGACTAGAAAGAACGTTCAACCCTCTCTCTAACACACAGAAATCATACATTTTTTGTAGCAGCAAATATAGAGGCACTATTCAGGTAGGGAAAAAGTTATCGCGTATGGTCAAAACTATCAATTAACCTTGCTCAAGGAAAAGCGTGCCCTGGGCAGCAATTCACGATGGTTAGTTGCCAGCTTTGCAATGGCTGTAATAACAAAACATAGAAGCCTTGACTGTGATGACTTTCTTGAAGTTTGGTTATCTGAGCTCAAGGCAGACTCTTGCCGTAGGCCTACACGACTTCAAAACAGAACATAGAACCCAAAAAAAAAAGAATTCAGCGAATAAAGTACTCAGCAATGATAAGAACATATACCAGACATAAGCAAAGGCTGTTTTATCCGTACCTAGATGAAATGCTTTCATACAGGAGTAGCTCTAAACTCTCAAAGAGCTCACGAGCTGCATCTTTATGAGATGGTCCACCCCCACCATGCTCTCCAATAGCCCAACACAATTGTAATGCCAACTCTTCCTATGACAAAGCAATAGCTTTAACAAAAAGCAAGATACCTGTTCACATTAGAGATCAGGGAGATTATCAACTGACCTTTTCAGGGCTGTCATAAGCTTGTCCACTATAAGCTTCGGCAAGCCTGTCCATTATAGGCTTCTGCAAGGATTGAAATCAAAGTGGAACTCTGTCAATGAAGAACAGAAGAAAAGAGATTTTCTCTATTACATGGCAGTTCTCTATTTTGCCCTACACAGTTTAAACTAAGAACCAAAAAAACAGAAATCAAGCCCTGAGAACCATGCCAATGGTTGCTTATAGTTGAAAGCAACACATACAGGTTAAAACAACTGGAACTGTTATGAAGCAGATATTGTGTTTCCAACACTACCTTCAAAAGTGCAATAAAATCTGGGGAGCGCTGAAAGGCGGCAAGCATGAATTCTAAAAGCCTCTTACGGACCTATAAAAAATTCATAATCTCACATAAGAATCTCAGTATCTTGGAAGCTCTCATATCATGATTCCAAGTGACAAATAAGAGAACAAGCATCTTGTGATCAGATTTTAAGCATTCAACCAAAAAAATTTATGAAATAAAAGATTTCAATATAACAACTGGTCCCAATTACTTTCACAATTGGATCATCATTCTAAACCATCTTCCTGATTTGAAGCACATAAATTTTTTGCACTCAAGATATGAAAAGGTTCTGGTCATAACATGTATATAATATGAAAATAAGTATTGAAGAAAAATACTAATAACGATTTTATACTGAAGTACCATCATGAATACCACTTAAACCAATAAATTGAAATATAAGCAAAAAGGATAATGCCAATAAGTCATTCATGTTCTTCCAATTAGAAAATCATGCTGAAAACAGGCTCCAATCATCATATTTATGCCTAAAACGGGTCAACAGTCTCATGACCCTATCATGGTTTGCACACCGATAACTTACATAGAAAACCACAGACTATTACCACAAGAACAACCTCAGAAGAACACATAAAACAAATATTTAAATACACACCTCATAAGAATAAACTTTGTCAGGAAATATTGTACCAGTCCTAGACATGAGTAGGGGAATCAATGCGCAGATCAAAGCTGGCATGAGAAAGAGAATTAAATATGAGGACAGCCATATGAAAGAAGTATTCTTCTACATAAGCATTCTGCAAATATTAGGTTTCCTAAATAATGAGTTAATAGTAAACTCAATTGTAGACTCGGAGCTATATATATATATATATATAATTTTTTTTTTTAAAAATCTTTTGGTCTGAAGAGCTAGATTAACTTACAGTTATTGACATCACGCAATGCTATAGAAAAGTACAAATCAAGAAGCCGTGGTGCCATCTGAAGTATATATTTCAGTCTATCAGATCGAGGGGTATTTATTGCAGCCTGTAAGGCTGCGACTATCCCAGGAGAGGTCAAGTGGCGTTCCTGAAATATAACAAAAACGTAATTTAATCATATTTTAGAAAATCCATATATTAATAATACCCCATCACTCAAGAAAGCATCAGTAAATCTTGATTTGGATGTTTCTCAGTGATTTAAAAGACACATGTTAATGGGGACTCCCCCTTTCAACATATATATATCATGAAAGTGTAAAAATTGTTGAAAATCAGCCGCCATCCACCCACCACCCCCCCCCCCCCCCCCCCCCCCCCCAACCAAAAAAAAAAAAACCCACCAAACAAAAAAATATATATATTAAATCCTTAAAAGCATCTTAAAGACCATGTCCACAACTTGACATAATTTGTCATTACAAGAAGACCGTGATCTTATGAGGTCATCTTTCATTAAGATTTTGTTGAAGTCATAAAATGAGTCTAAAAGATCATTTCCACAACTTTACTTAATTTCTTCTCACTACAAGGCAGGGCTTTATGAGGTCATCTTTCATTCGGATTTTGTTGAAGTGATAAAAAGAGGCACATAAAACGCTATTCTACCATTTAAGACAAGTAGATACCAATAAGGGGAATGCTGTATTGCTATCGAACAGAAAAAACTCTTACAGCGATGCCATCATTTTCATCTTTTAAAAGGTCGAGGAACAGAGGGTCAGCAACATCTATTGCATTGGTGTCCTCCGACTCAGAGTCTCCCCCTCCATCTCCTATTGTTGAACCAGTATAAGCTTCGTCCATAAGCGCCAGCAGCATCTGCATTCACATAAGAGCAGGTATTGTTAATTGCATCATTTATGTGGATGTGGAAAAACTAATGTAACTTTAACATTCAATAACCTCAGGAGCTGAACTCTTCTGCATTGAAGCTATGCTGTTTCCAACTAATGATCCTGAGCTCCTTTCTACTTTCTCCAATGCCACTACCAAAACTATCATAGTTGAAACAAAAATCATCAATCTGAAGTTCCTTTAAGGAAAAACTCAGTAAACTAATTTATCATAAACTGCACCCACCCAAGACCAAAATAACAGGACATGAGCTTTATCCTTTAATAAAAGGGAGAAGGGAATAAAAATAAATAAAAAAATAAAAATAAACTAGAAAAATGAATGATCTAAATGAGATAAAAAAATCTGTAAACCCCAATCATTTCATCTTTCTCCCAAGCATAATAAGCATTTGTGTATACACTTATAATTTCCTTGGTGTGTTCCTGAGGAGGATTAACTATATGATTCCATATCATCAGAAGCAAAAGGACCGCATACTTCATAAGCTAAGTAGTCGGAACTTGCACTTCACATGCGGCTTGAGAACTCTAATTATTTTTGTTAGGGAAACACATGCTTGAGAAGTTCACAAGTATTTATGATATATAGAAGTCACAGAACAAACTAACTAAATCACCTTTTTTCCATACATAGCAACAGCATTTGACAAATGATAAGTTATGATTAAAATATCGGTGTTGGCAACTCTATTGATGTATATTAAGTTTGACTGCCAATATTTCTTTCATGGCCAATATTTTGATCCTTGAAACAAGGGATTTGGGAAAACGAACCAAATAACTCCACAAATTATAGAGAAAGCCAACAAAGAAAATATGCATGCATACATGATCCAACCACAGTGGAAGCTGTGCAAGATAAAATGAATCAATAGATAATGCACCATAAAGAAATAAGAGGAATACGTAAGCAGAAAAATCAAACTCACTTGGCAAGTCCACTAACGATGGAAATAACGGAAGAAATGACCCTGGGGACATCAATCCTGGAAACACCTTCAAAAATAATTTTTCTAACCTGCAAGGCAAACCCCATACATGACAATTATTGGTTTTTCTTTATGTAGATAATTACTTGGTAAAATCATAGCACAATTACTCTAAACGAGTTTATTCAATAATTTGTATACATGGATATTCACAAGTGTCTGTGTCTAGGTGCCATCAAAGACTGACATCTTGGATCATTAATAGGAGATACAACAATAATATATATATAGATGCCATGTCTAGACTCTAGAGAGAACTGCACAGAAAATCTCTTTTGCGGATGTCCTGTTCAGAACTGGCCTATATGCATGTGTGTGTGTGTAACAAATAATATATCTTTCAGCATTAAATCAAATTAGATGGACAGAAGAACTCACCGTTCCCCATTCCATGCAATCAACTTTAACATCAAGGGAAAGAACTGCATACACATTATTAATGTTAGATACATATTTGATAAAGCTATTTGACAAAAATCCTCTATCCGATACTTGCTGATATTTAAAGAATCACATCAAGAGGCATAGCAGAATACAAAATAAAATGATTCTCAAAAAGTAAATACAAAATAAAACAGGAAAAACAAAATAATTTAAAAAAACATAGTTGCAATCACACAAGTGAAATATTTGACTATAGTGGCTTTGATGCTGTTTCAATACATTTGGATTTCGAGAAGATTTACAACGATGAGGCTATTGGGAAGCTGCAAGTATCATCAACTTAACAGATCCCTGAGCAAACACATGTACGATACCCTAAAAGTTTACATAAAAAGTTATGACCATGGTGCAACTGTTTATCTTTTATACTTTCGAGCATTGATGGAAGTATTGTACCTTAGACATCTTTACACTTCAATTATTCGTTAATATAAGTACGACTTGCAAGTAGCTGAAAAACAACTATGCAAATGGTATTTCTGTCCACAAGTTATGCAGTGTCAGGAGATTGACTTCTTCATGACTATATCGAAATCTATCTCATAGCTAATATGTACTACTTTCTTGTACACAAAATGCTATAGATCTGAATCATACCTGAGGCAGTAAGGTAGGGAAAGAAGTTAAGAGCTTTTTCTTGTTTACATTCAGAAAGTCAAGGGTTGCTTCTGCAACAACTGGATCTGCAAACTCACTGCAACCAAATTAGAAAATTTGAATGTCTGACGATCAACCTATCTGTAGCTAGATAATATACCAAAGAAATAATAAATTACATAAGCAAGACAGGAACTCACTTCAACACAAAAATTCCAAGTCTTACAGATGATACTTTAGTTAGCAATTTATTTTGAAGTTATATAATTTTATCTTCCAATGAGCCAAAGAATCTAGAGAGTACTTTGCAGATCATTATGCTTGAGGACTTCCTCGTCCGTTGCCTGTTTTAACACTATAGACCCACACCATCTACCGAAGGATTCATAGTTGGAATCCCAACTGACATGAGTTCTTGGATGAGTATAGAGTTAAATGGAAAATCTGCATTAATCATCGGCATTGAGATATGCAGAGAACATGTCGATTTAGGTGCATAAAGTATATTATTCTTCATTCATCACCATTATCAATTGACTCCGGTATTGGAGTTGCATAAAAGGGACTAATTTTAATGTTGGGGAAGTTTTGAACCATAAATGAATGCATAAAAATATTTCTCTTTTATTTTATCTTGCAGAACGCTGGGTTATGTTTCAAGGAACTTATTCTCCTCTTCTGGTAGCAAGTAGCAACCAACTGGTTACATAAGACCAAATTTCCAGCCAATATAATAACAACCTCATTTATCTGATAAGACTAAACAACAACTAATTACTAGGTATATGTCAACATAGATAAAATAAAATCATGATTTGCATTCAATATCATATCTGAAATGGAGAACATCATTTACCGGCTCAAGCATGAACGGAAAAATGTCCTGAGACTGGGATCAGCATCATGCAGAACCAAGTCTCCAAAATCAAGGCAAAATTGAAGAATGGCCTGGCAGAAAAATCAGGGGAAAAGATGTAAGCAAAGCATCCCAAGGAAGATGTTACATATATACTTGCAAAGAAAATAGCAGCACAGGGAAAAAATAAATGCAAGATGGTATATGTTACACTGCACGCTACGTTACACCTAATCGACACCGGAAGAAGAGGTCAATTATTTTATTGCCTACAAACATGAAATCCCAAGAGACAAACAACTTATTTACTAGATCATACAGAATGCTTCAGCGTCGGAAATTTGAATGAATATGAAACCTTAAGCATTCCATACATTTTCTGTATCGTCTAATCATTCCACATAAACTACTTCATATTGATCAACATGACAAAATCGAAACCGAAGAGCCACATTTTCAATTTACCGTCATAAAGTTCCAAGTCTTAAACAAACAAAGTTACCATAGCAGTAGAAACAAGAATACACATAAAATTTAGGGAAAAAAAAAAAAAAGACGAACCAGCAAGAGGAGGCCATAAGAGGTGGTTCGAGATTCAGAGAGCGAAGCGACGGAGCGTTGAAAGAGCTTGTTAATCTGCGGATAAACCCTAGCCACCAAATCCTCTGAATTCTCAGCTTTACACAATTCATATAGCTTCTTCACCTAAATCAAAAATCCAATTCACCAATTCATTTCATATCCAAGTCTATCCCGACTGAGCTCATTACCGAGAAACGCAGAGAGAGAGAGTGAGTGATGAAAGAGGACTCACGGATTGGAGAAGAGCGGGATCAGAAGCGGGATTGTTGGCGGCATTGGAGTCTCTGGCACTGTTTGATAAGGTTCTCAGATAGAAATCCCACTCGCGGTTGTCTCTGTCCGCCATTTTCTTCTCAAAATTAAAAATCCAAAGCGTGCTTCCTGCTTCGCCTGGACAAATCCAACTGGTTTTTCTACCATAAATCGAGAACGAAGCTCTCAAATTCAAAGGTGAAACTGGCAATGACACCGACTTGTATTTGGACGGCAGGTCGTTTAAAACTGTGATTTAATTTCGAGCCTTCAGATAAAAATAGTTATTATCTTGGCAAAAACAAAAAAGATAAAAATAATTATTAAAAAAAAATTAACAGTGTTACGGTATTCAAAAAACTTCATAAGTCTAAAAACTAATCTATCATTTTTCCAAAAAAAAAAAAAAAACTCTATTATCTATCAATGCATGTAAAATGCTGTAACTGTGCATTGCAACACAATGTCTGGCTACTTTGACAGCTTCGTGAGTAGAACATGAGTAAATAACCAAATCATAAAATTCTCAACCAAATCACTAGGTTTAAGATTAAAATATTTAAAATTCATTTAAACTTTAATAATTTTTTCATAGGTTTCCTCAAAGGGAGAACTTGTATGTGCTAGGGCCATTTTCTTCAAATAAATGACCCTTAAACAGTCACAAAATTATAGGTGATCTGTTTCAATGCGTCACAATAGTTCTCTTACTACAGCTTCTTGATCTGTCTAGTCAAAGACAGCAGAAATATATGTAATGGTCATCTTGGCATGCATTAATGAAATCCACATTTCTTTCAAAAAAAATTCTATTACGATTCACCAACACTATTGCGATGGTGCATTTTGTTCAATTTTTTTCTTCTATTATGAATAGATCTTTCTCTTTTTTCAATTGTAACTAATTTTTTTCATCAATCAAATCATAGTTCGTTTTCATCTGAAATAAAAAAAAACAAAGCAAGGATTAATGTGTGTATTTTCTTATAGTAGCGTAAAACAGCATATTCCTTAATTGGTCATTAGGGTTTCATGTTGTATATTTCATACAAGAATTTCCGCCAGAGCTTTAGGCTCCCACTTGGTGGCGGTGGAGATCTATAAGTATAAGAATTGGGGGGTGGTCTGGAATGGGTTCTCGGACCTGAGCTTAATTTGCCTTACTTTCTTGCCCGAGCTAAGGCAAATGCAAAGATAGGGTAGATAGGGGCTTCGACCATAGAGTCTGGGCTCTCAGGGTTTATGGAGAAGGATAGAGAAACAATAAAAAAAAAAAAAAAAACGGATGAGTACATGACTGTCAAATTTGACAGTTTTGGTTTCAATATGTCATCCACCGTGGCCATGACATATGGGTTGGAGAGTATTTTCATAGATCATTTATAGTTATTGGGCTGTCATGTGGATTTTAACATATCCATTGGAGATGGTTTTATCTCGATTTCTTTTTTTCTTTTCTTTTTGGACTATTTTAGTTAATTAACATTTTTTTTCTTTTGCACAAACATATAAAATTGTTCCTCTTCTATGTCAACGGCAAGCCTCCTTGGATTTCTTGTGTTGTCTCGTACTATGATTGCATGCATTGGTGAGTTGACTAGAGTCCCCTGTGAGCTGATGTATTGGTGGATTAGTTGTGTATTGTTTTTTTTTCTTTTTTTACACTTATTGAATAAGTATGCGATCAAGTCTATAATGATTTTATTTAGTTGGGATTTTCTCCCCGTAGGTTGAAAATGCATGGCAGTATGCTTTTTTGAGAGTCTAAGCTCTGATATATGTAATTCTTTTACAATGACTCAATGTAATCAGAGAATATATAAATTTCATTCGGTCAAAAAATAATTATAAGGAATTAAATTACAAAGAGTGGGTAACTAAAAATTCCTCAATATGTGTGGTGTCTTTAATTAAATGATAGAGAGCCACTTACAACTGTTGGAACGGAAAAAAATTTATGTCCAAGATATTTTAGAATTTTAATCCTCTCCACTGTAACGAAAATGCATAGTTTACATTGGCTTGAATGCTATGAGGAAAAAAAAAATTGTTCTAGTTTTCAAGGTAACAAACTCTCTTTTATAATTCTATCAAAAACAAGCAAAACAAACGTTTCTTTGTTTGTGAAAGTTATAACTAGATTCTAGAATGTTTGCTATTAACAAACATGCCAACTCTATTCAACAATATTAGTTTAAATGAACGACTATTTAACATGTTCAACTCATCTATTTGAAACACTAAACCCTCAAAGTACGATCAATTTTATTGTAGGGTGATTTAAGGATAACGTCTCATGTTTACGTAGAATCATACCTTTTAGATATTTAATTGTCATTCGTTGTTAATCCCAGCAAAATTGATTGTATACAAGCATTGCCAACTCGAGCGAGATTATAAGAAGGCTACGAGGACCTAAGTGTCTAGTGTAGTATTATCTAGTAAATTTGATCCTTTGGAGAACTTTTACGATGGTATATTATTACCACTAGCAAGGACTATTTCTTTTACCTTCTTTCTAAACTAGTCCAAGTATATAAATAACATTTCCTTAATTTTTCTTTTTTATAGGGTCTACTTTCGCTACTTACCTGTGTGTTGTTTTCATGGATTGTTGCTTCACCTAGATTTGGCATTGGGCCATGGTATGGCCAAAATGGTACTCTTAACGTACTTGATTTTGGTGCCTCTGGTGATGGCACGGCAGATGATACTGAAGTAACTAACTATCCTTTCATTAAACTCATCCTACATGTTATTATGTTTTTTTTTTCTTTTCTTTTTTCATTGAAACACATTAATTTAGACTCACATATTACATAAATTGTTATAATTAACAATGGACACATTACGACTTGTGTTTTAAGTGGCGTAACATTTCATTACCTTGTACACTCGTGAACACATGATATTTATGATAATTGCATCTTTAATTTATATACAGGCTTTCTTAAATGCATGGAAGACACTTTGCGAGACCGGCCAAACCCTAAACATCCCTGCTGGGAAGACCTTTGTAGTCAAACCTCTTCAACTTGTAGGTCCATGCAAATCCAATAACGTTGGAATTCAGGTAATTAAATTATGCGATTGGTATCTTTATTATAATTATAATAGTGTTCACACGGTCATCAATGATCCATTTTTAGATTTGATATCATGATTGACATTAAAAGAATAATTTTAAATATTTTAATCTCAACGCTTAAAATTCAATCCAAATGTGAGTGATCACAAAACTCTTGATCACTTGATAACAAAGATGTGCTCATCATTGATCTTTATTCAAGTAATTAATTATTCTCAAAATTAAACTGCATGAATAATTTTTTATGATCCCTTGTGATCGATCAGATTGATGGGAATATTGTCGGTCCATCCACTCTTGGCGAATGGGCAGACGCGTGCAAAATCGGACAATGCTGGCTATGCTTTCTAAACGTGAAGGGCCTCGTCATCAAGGGAGAAGGACTTATAAATGGCAATGGTCCAATTTGGTGGAACCAAGAAACCCAATCCATAAATGTAATAAGTCTATAATAACCCAATCCATCAAAATTTAAATCTTAGAGCTAAATTAACAAATTGATGTGCTATATTATAATATAATATATGCCCATAATGGCACCACTGTTTGATAACTGTATAGATTCTATATGCATCTGCATGATTTACCATTTTGCTGTTATTTCTGTTGAAAACAAAAATGATTGAATGTTTGTTTTATCTGTTTATATCAGGAGACTGACATGACTTGCAAAGCACCTACGGTAATATTTTTTCTTCATAAATTATTGTGAATTTAGTTTTGGAGTTGTCAAGAATTATTGTAATAATATGTTTCTTTCTTGCAGGCTTTAAACTTCCACAAATGCGACCAACTTCAATTATCTGGATTTACTTCCCGTGATAGTCCGAGAGCCCATATATATATACATAGCAGCACTGATGTACGCATCTCAAACATTCACTTGAGTGCACCTCAAAAGAGCCCGAATACTGATGGCATTGACATCTCTTTATCAAGCCAAGTAACCATACAAGACTCTTTCATCGGAACTGGTAATTCAAGTTGAAGTCACTCTGATCCTCCTCTTATTGAATTAATAAGCTAGCTCAACTTAGATTATTATTTTTATTTCAATTAATTACTTTACTACAGGTGATGACTGCATTGCAATTAAGGGAGGCTCCTCTTTTGTAAACATAACTCATGTAACATGCGGACCAGGTCATGGTTTCAGGTAGCTAAAACTCCAGCCTTTTTGGTTGATTATATTGGAAAGAATCGAACCTTTTGACCTAACCTAATCCTAAATGTAATGTCCCTTGAAAAAACAATGAGAATCATTTATTACATGTTTCTGATTTTAACCCTGTGTGTTTTCTCTAGTGTGGGTAGTTTAGGACAAGATCCAGCTACTACAGATATTGTCGAACAAGTATACTTTCAGAATTGTATCTGCAACAAATCTACAAACTGTGCAAGAATCAAAACATGGATGGTACGTAATTCTGTCAAATTCTTAATTACAAATCTCGTAGACATATTCTATACGTTTCTTTCTGATGATTTTTTCATTGTTTCACTTAAAGGGTGGATCTGGGTATGCTCGGGCGATTTTCTTCAGACAGATGACCCTTGAACAGTCACAAAATCCTATTATAATAGACCAACACTACTGCAATGGCGGACATAATTGCCCAGCTAAGGTAAAAGTTCCATATAGAGAAATGCTTGATTAAATTGGAATTAAATAATCTAAATAATTTTAAAAATATATAATTTTATATAATTGTTGATATGATCAAATGGTAAAATTCTCCTCTTTTTACATTGTAAGTAAGATTTTTTTTTTTTTTTCAATCTGATCATAGTTAGTGTTGGTCTAAAATCAAAATGAAGCAAGGAATTTGTGTAGTTTCTTAAAGTAGCAGAACAATACATTCCTTAATTAATTGGTCATTTACCACTAAAGAAAGCTAGTGGAATGATCTGAATATCTGATTGAAAAACTAAAACTAGAAGATCCCAATTGGAAACGTACATGTTACACTGGGTAATGCATGTAATAGATATATGCATGTTCACTGCATAAAGCAAGAACTAATGTAAGGAAATCTTTTGTACAGAAGATGGTTTTTGTATCTATAAGTTATCCTAGCTTTCATTTTGATGGTAAACTATCACAAACCACCACAAATAATGTTTGAATTGCAGATCATCTAATGTTTTTTTTTTCTTTTTCTTTTGTTATGAACAGACGGGAGCAGTGAAAGTTAGCAATGTAACATTCAGTGGCATTACCGGAACTTCAGCAAGTGAGCAAGCAATAACACTGGATTGCTCCGACTTGGGTTGTACCGATATCTTGATGGATCATGTCAACATAACCTCCGCAGCCGGACTGCCACTTCGTTCTGTGTGCAACAAGGCCAGTGGGAAAGCTAGTTTTACTTCACCTCCGATTCCTTGCCTGTCGTCGAATGAATCCTTGCCATCAGTGACTGCACCAATCTCGGTCAACTTATTAAAGCCAAACCATTCTTATTTGAGTTATTACGAAATTCATGCCCATAAAACAATCGAAGCTTAACTATACTACTAAATTTGAGGGTCATTGCCTAATATTTGAAACAGAGGGGCATCTTTTTTAAGTTTAATCTAAGAGTATAGTTTGTAGGAATGCACTTATGATTCTTGAACTTCATGTGTAGAGCGAACTAGAATGGTCATCTACCATATTTATGTCCATTATATATTTCTTATGGGGACATAGTAATAAAATGTTCAGTTCTGACCAAAAAAAAAAAAAAAAAATATATATATATATATATATATATATATAAGAGTATAGTTTTTCTTCTTGTTGATCAGCCAATTAATATATTATACCCAACTGAAAAATTAATTATGACGCCATCAATCGTACAAGTGTTACTCTAATAACTACTTCTATGCATTGATCTATATAGAGAAATTTTCAAAAATTTATTGATTACTGAACCCAAACCATAAGGAAAGAGTAATGCTATGTGAACCGTCTTTTTGGGTACCACCTCCATCTCATCTTATCTGGTGGCTAATACAACACATATCTCAACCAGTTTCATTAAATGATGTGGTGGTGCCACATTAACTACCGTAAAAGGTGGGATGCAGATGGTACCTAGCATCATTCTAGAGAAAAAAATAATTCTAGGCCAACTACCTTTTTTGGATACCTCCTGCATTCCACCTTATATGGCAGCTGATGTAACAAAAAACCCAACCTATCGCAGAATATAATCAAATTGTTGTTGTACGTGTCACATTAGCTGCCACATAAAGTGAAATGCATTTGGTATCTAAACAGATGATTTACCTTGTCTTATTGTTGGAGTTGCTCTAAGAGTGCATTTACTAGCCTTGCTTCAAATTGAGAAGCAGTTGTAGAGAGAAAAACTAGGAAAAGTTGAAAATGAAGTGAATACAAGTTACATATTCCTCTTATATGTCATTGATCCAAGAAATTTTAATCATATTTTTTTTTAAAAAATTTGGATGACAATGTAACTCCCTACCCCACTCCTGATGTCAGTGAGATTTGAACTAATGACTTCTACGGTGTTAATTAAGCTAACTAATCAATAAGCCACAGCTCACGGACCATCATCTTCATTGTAAAGAAAATATTGCATGGTCTTAGCGGGTGAGTTCTTCTGGACAGGTAACCCTTTAAAAAAGGGTGCAAATTTAATTGTTTAGGACCACTGCTGTATACTTGTATACCAAAAGATCAGCGAGGCCTTGGCCTTAAAAAATATTTTGAATCTTAACAGGGGCCTTCTGTTGAAACGTTGTTGGGAGATAGTTGCAGGCAACTCTACTTCTGCCATTTTTCCTTGGTTTAATCCCATGCTCTTACTACAAAAAATCGTCAGTGTGGACTGATTTGAAAAACCTTTGGCATCATATCCTTTCAAATTTATGTTGGTTGATCGGAAATGGTGAAAATGTTTTTTTTGGATAGACAGCTGGTTGGGTGAACCTATCTGCGCCGTGTATAATTTAATATGGATGCTCTGCCTTTTCTTCATGATCGGGTAAGTAAATTCATTTATGATAATCATTGGGTTAATCCTCCTATTTTTCTTCTTCCTTCCTAGTTGCATCTGAGTTCATTTAAGGCATTATTATACCATCAGGACCTGAAATGGATAAAGCAGTTTGGTCTTTATGCTTTTCTAGACTGTTTTTTTTTTTCTTTTTCTTTTTTTCTAGATTGCACAATGCTAGAAAGGTGTAATTTTATTATTCCTCCTGGCATTCCGGTAAATTGGGACTCTTTGATTTCGCATAAATCTATTCAGCCGAGGAGAAGTTTGGTGGCCTGGGAGGTTTTCCATGGGACGTTAAAAAAGACTTTTATCTACAAAAATGCTCTTTCTGCTTTAGAGATTCTGAATCAGACTTATATCTAATATGGGTTGTGATGTTATTCGTCAAGTATGACTATGGACTTTCTCACTATTTCATATTCTCCCTCCACAAGTCCACATGATGCTCCACTGCATTCCATTTTATCTTTAGAGTTAGTGAGCCAATTTTCAGTAGCTTCACCTGAGCTATGGCGCATTGCAGTTTGCACACTTCTATGGTATATATGGACAGAATGCAATAAGGTAAGAAACAGTGAATTAGAGTTCAATTTCTTACATTTCCAACATAGAATGCAACAAGGTAAGAAACAGTGAATTAGAGTTCAATTTCTTACATTTCCAACATTCTTTCTTCTTGCTTTCAAGAAGGAGCACAGTTAAGTTTCAAGCCTTGTTTGTCTTCATATAATGCTCTACCAGCTTTCAAACTTTTGGAGCTTTCACCCTTCCTCCTGAGCATTGGTTAAAGGTAAATATTGGTGTTCTTTAGGAACCTGGGTTTACTTAATTGGCTTCGGAGGTATTTTCAGAAATGCTAATTTTTTGGTGCTTTCTTTTTTAATGTTGATGTGCCAAGCGTCATTGATGCTGAGGTATTGGCAGTGATTAAGGCAATCCGAGTGGGTTTGGTCAGAAATTGGAAACACATTCACATATGGTTTAGAAGCTTAGAAACTGATTCAATGCTGGTGGTCAATTATTTTCGGTCTCCGAATCTTATTCGTTGGAGGCTTCGTAATCATTGGTTAAACTGTGTCTTCACCAGGCTAGTTAATTTAATTTCCATGTTTCTCATATTTATAGAATAGGTAATGCAGTTGCTGACAAGCTAGCAAAATTTGGTGTCTCCAATGAAGGTGTCATTTGGTGGCTCACCGTCCCATTCTTTTTGAAAGAGTCTTTTGAACATGATCTATCCTCAAGAATTGTCTATCTATTTTCTTAGTTATTTTTGGTTGCGGGCTCATTTTCCGGGTGATTCTAGTTAGATTTCCCAAATTGCTATCTAGACCTAATATAATTTTTATAAAATTTTATTTCCTATTTTACCCACTAAGAAAAAAACAAGAAGAGAAAAAATTTCCTATTTACAAACCAAGCTAGCTAAGCCATTTGATCTTCTCCGCGATGAGACATGAAAAAACAACAACATTTGGTCTTTGGCAATGGATCCGGGTATCCAAACCTACCTTTTGAGTAGCAAAATGAGCAAAGAGTTCATCAAATCATGCTTTCATATTAAATATTTTCTTCCTGCCCATAAGCAATTCTCTATTTCATTCCAATTTAGAGAAGATCATCATCATCATCATCAAAACTGCACCTAGCTCCCTCCAAACAGGTTCAATCTTTGCCTCATTAAACATTATTGATTGATCAAAAAATCATAATAAAGACCAATTCTTTGTGCAAAGCAACCCAATTTTGGTACCTCTCACTTTCTCAGATCCAGGAAGTACAGATCTCACTAAACCCAATTCGATATCATGTTTTTCTCCGACTATAGTGCGTTTCAACTTATATAAAATTATAAATATCGATTTGGCTAGCCTTCAATTTAAACTTCAACCCATCCACATACTTAGCTGCTAAATCTCAATTCAATCTCAAAACAAAATAAGTAATTGTTGGGGTGGATTTATACAGAGGCTGCTAGGATTACTTGATTGGCTTGATCTCCTCTATTTACCCTTTCTGAGCTTTGCAGCATCTTCCCTAAAGCTCCCCGTAGTAATGTTGGCATGTTGCAGTGGCATGCTTCTGGTGATATGTAGGTAGATTCTCTATATAGCATTGATAGATGAACAAAATTACATGAAAAGACTTGCAAGAAGGCATGTGGCGTGGGAGCTAAAAATACATGAGTTGCAGAAGATAACGGCATGCTATGGCTAAAGGTTTGCTACGGTGTAATCTACTACAGTGAGGAAAGAATGGATTTTGGTGGTGGTTGATGAGTTTGAGGCCGTTCAGAGCTTGAAAATGGTTTTGGATTGGAGGCTGGGAATGCTTGGCTTATTACTTGAGACTTGCTTGAAAGATGTATTGTTTAAAGCTTGTATGATCCATTGCTTGGAGGTTGTGTTATGCCTTTGCAGCAAACGGAAGCCTTAATTTATAGGCAAGAGGAGGTGAGGCCAAAGCACAGGTTCATAGGATGAAACTATTGGACCTAAAAGAGAACTACAATATTAAAAGCAAATCTAGAGAGCAAGGCAATAACCAAATGACTTAGAGGAGGTATCTGTTGTACTATTTTGCATGAAGAAAGGAATTTGAGTTGCAAACTTCTATGGAATAGCTGCTGTGGTTATTGTCTAAGTTGGATTGATAAAAGAGAAGTTAGAATAGGTGATATATCTCATTGGGAAGAGCTGCACGTTACCCTTGGAATAGCTTGTAGCAAGCTAGAACTGAGAATAAATAAAAGAAGAGATTTGATTAAGGCTTTGTATCTGGCATAGAAGAAGATGAGTTACTGCAGGGTAAAAGCAAGTACTATTATTTATGTGGTTGGAAAAGCTATTAGTTTTGTGGTTAGGGCTGATAATTGTGTTTAAACTTATGGGTTTGGATTCTCTCATCTTTGTACGCCCATGTAAGGATTTAGATTGTCGCACCTGGATTTTGGTTCCAAGTCCAAAACCTCCAACAATTGAAATCGATAATGGGCCTCATGTATTTCTGTAATCTTCCATACCACACCCACTCTTGCAAGCCCAAAAGCCTTATTGTGGCTTGGTCCACGAGTATGGTATTACGCTTGGTAAGAATAACCGAAAGTTAAGTATGCGAACGGGAATTCGTTCCAGCCTAATGGGCTTTAAGCTATTAAAACTCAAAATGTGTATGTTTGCATTTAATGTCATCTCTACTTTATATTGGGCCTTGAATTTTTATTGTGCATGAATATTGATTTTTTTGGGTATCAATAGTAATCAATGCTTATGGAAGTCATTGTTGGTTATATACAGCTTGGGTGAAAAAAGAAAGAAAAGTAAAACTTGTTGATCAATCTCCATGGCCTTATATTAAAAGAACAGAGAACCGTAGGTGGGTTGAACAAATGAAAGATAGAGGACTTGACTCTGTGAGAAGAACACACGTTTAAAAGTAGCATTTTTTTTAATTATAGAAGGTGTAAAATAGGAAAATAGAATTTACAAAAATTAGAAGAGGTCCAAACAGAAAATTGAGAGGATTGAATAGAACAACCCTTTCCTTTTCTTTGTTTCAATTTGTACTTTCCTTATTTTAGTTTGTGTCATCTCTTTTGTTTGTAAAAACTGTTTTACGCCCCCCACTTTATTACTCTTGTATTAGCTTTCTTTTTTATTAATAATAATTGGAACTAGGTGTGGGGATGAGCTCCCAAGTTAAGCGGGGTTCCAAACCTTTAAAAAAAAAAATGGGCGAGAATACTTTGCTTTGGCTCGTTATGTAGTATGTTTGAAAATTCAAAACATCAAAAGGTTTCATTTTGCAATATCATTTAAGTTTTGGTAGGTAATTATCTCACTTCTTTTCCAATTCAATCAAAAACAACAAAACAAACGTTTATTTGTCAAAGTCATATTCTGTATTTCTACCAAGTATGCCAATTGACTCTATTAAGTAAATTCATGAATGTATAGCTATTAACAAACATGATACTCTGTTCAATAATTTTCTATTTAGAATGACCGACTATTAAATACGTTAAACACATCTATTCTGAAACACCAAACTTTCTATGTACAATCAATTTTATTGTGGCGCGGTTTAAGGTCAATCACTATGAATAAATGCAATCAAAAGTATCAAGATGCAAAAATTAATTGACCAATTACCTATAGAAGTAAAGAGAATAATAATTTTATCATTTTTATGGTTCCAGACTATTGCAGGGGAGAAAAAAACATTAAATTAATTAAAGGAACCAATTACCAGTAAGTACATGCATATCATATGGATCAATAATATTAACCCAAACCACCACATGTACTATAGTCCGGGATCATAGAATAATTTTTCAAGTGAAGATTGAAAGTAGGGTGGTGTAATGACAATTTTTTTTATATATAAAAAGGAATTAGACATGTATCAATAAATCTGGTGTACCTCATACAATCTTTGGATATTGAGATTCTAGATTCGACTCCTGGCACCGGAAAATCTTTTTTAATTTTCTGAGACCTTTTTCTTATATGTATTTATACAACAAGAAGTCCAAATATATCAACAAGTCCGGTGTAGCTCATACAATCTTTAGATATTGAGATTCCAGGTTTGACTCCTGGCATCGGAAAATCTTTTATAATTTTTTGAGACCTTTTTCTTATATGTATTTGTACAACAAGAAGTCCAAATATATCAACAAATCTGGTGTAGCTCATACAATCTTTGGATATTGAGATTCCAGGTTTGACTCCTGGCACCGGAAAATCTTTTTTAATTTTTTGAGACCTTTTTCTTATATGTATTTATACAACAAGAAGTCCAAATATATCAACAAATCTGGTGTAGCTTCTACAATCTTTGGATATTGAGATTCCAAGTTTGACTCCTGGCAATGGAAAATCTTTTATAATTTTTTGATACCTTTTTCTTATATGTATTTATAAAACAAGAGTCCAAATATACAACAAATCTGGTGTAGCTCATACAATCTTTGGATATTGAGATTCCAGGTTCGACTCCTGGCACTGGAAAATCTTTTTTAATTTTTTGATACCTTTTTCTTATATGTATTTATACAACAAGAAGTCCAAATATATCAAGAAATCTAGTGTAGCTCATACAATCTTTGGATATTGAGATTCCAGGTTTGACTCTTGGCATCCTAAAATCTTTTTTAATTTTTTGAGACCTTTTTCTTATATGTATTTATACAACAAGAAGTCCAAATATATCAACAAATCCAGTGTAGCTCATACAATCTTTGGATATTGACATTCCAGGTTCGACTCCTGGCACCAGAAAATCTTTTTTAATTTTTTGAGACCTTTTTCTTATATGTATTTATATAACAAGAAGTCCAAATATATCAACAAATCCGGTGTAGCTCACACAATCCTTGGATATTGAGATTTCAGGTGCCACCATATGTGCCAATAATTACCTTACTAGATAGAAATATAGGATTTAGATACTAGATAGGTACATATTTCAATTTCTGCAAACGCATAACTGTTAATTGTGCCAATAATTACCTTACTTGTCTCCTCTAACGTGCCAGTCATACCAGTCATAAATCTATGACAAAGTAATGGAATTGTTTGTATATATTAGCCAGTAATCTCCCATTTTTTTGGGTCTTTAATTTTTGTATATATTATGAGCTTATGATCTTCAATATTAGTAGTGGATTGCTCAATTTATATATGTGCTAACCAAATGGTTACGTCGGTTTCATTCCATTGCAGATCGATCTTTACATGAAATACCGGTACATTCATGTATTGTAGATGAACCCTAAATTAATAAGAAATCACAAGATCAAACCTTATATGCACCTTCATTGTGATGCTTAGTCTCGAGACACAAGTTCACCTAATATCCGCCCTTCAAAATGTAAATAACCCCTTTGAGTTTATCCTTAGCACAACAAAAAAAAAATTAATGGATGTTAGAAATTTCCTATATGGCAGAAAAACAATATATATATATATATATATATATATATGGGTTTGTTGCGATGTTGCGAGGGTACTTTTAGGTTGATAAAACAATAACTAATAAAAAAAAATTGAATATCGAGACAGCGGGGAAGCCATGCAATTTGGCTAAAAATAAAATGCTATTATCTTACCAAATTAAACAAAATTTTAGTAGCTATAAGATTCAATCCAAAAGAAGAAGAACCTTTGTTCTTAGGCCTCTCTGGTGTTGTTTTGTGTCCTATTGTTTAGTTTTCTGTTGTTAATTTGGTTTTGGTGGTGGTCTTGTTGAGAATAAGTCTCTCCTCTTTTGAGCGAGGGTTTGGGTCGATGCCATTGTTACGGTATCATGGTCGTGGTGGTGGTGGTGTGCCATGTCTATGGTGTTTGTTCTGAGGTCTATTGTCAGTGCTTTCTGGTTGTCAATATGACGGTGAATCACCCTTACACGAGTTCCGGCAGTTTTGGAAAAGGGTGTCTGAACGGGTGACACAGTTCATCATTATGTTGATAGTGGGATTGTATCGTTACTCTCGGGATCAGTTACTTTTTAGTGTAGTCCGTAGGTATGGGCATAAAATTTGGTTAGGGGTTGGACTTTTTTGGTTCATGGATGTCATTTATATTGATAAACCCGTAACTATGGATCTGGTTAGCAATGTGTGTCGTGATGTTGCTGCCACAACTGGTTGTTCCAATGTTTGTAATGTATTTGGTTTTTAGTGGAATTTTCTTTCCCTAAAAAAAAAAAAGAACAGTTTTAGTATGTACATTTGACCGAAGAAACGTCTGATTAAGGATTTTAGACTAGTTAACTAATGTATTTTGTATACATAGAACTGTTCTTATTAGATATTTAGAACAGTAGTAACAGTAAACCCAACTTTAGTATATTTAGAATTAGCATTGGCATTACTACATGTATATCCTTTACCCACCAATTCAAGAATATTAACATTTCTTCTTAATTTTGCTTTGTACAGGGTCTTCCTTCATTGGAGAGATCCAATGAAGTTATGACAGTTGGGTCATCTATGAATTACAAAATCTGGCACCTAATGACTCAAAAGGATGATTTCTGATTTAAGGGATTATGTTCCATGATATCTTTTTATCAAAGACAATATTTGAGATACTGCGATCAATATGAAATTAGTGTGTCGGAAAAAAAAAACTACTTTTTTTTTATTAAACACTGTTTACTCCCTATACTTGTAGGGTCATCGTTTCAGTCCCTGACTTTTGAATTTCACCTAAAAAGTCCCTAAACTCTCAATTTCCTCCCAATTGGTCCATGTCGTCAAAATTTTCTGTTGAAGTTGTCAAAAATGTCTATTATGCCCTCTCACTTTTTAATTTTTTTTTTCTCTCTCTCCCTCTTTTTTTTTTTTTTTTTCATTTCACTTCTTGAAGGTCTGTGGATTGGATCCATCTTGATGAGGAGATGAATAGAAGGATGCGAGAGAGCCGGAAGAAGAAGAGGTAAAAAAAAAAAACGAGAGGAAGAGATTTTTTTTTTTAAGTAACTGAGGGTATAATAGACTTTTTAGGAAAAGATAACGGAGTTTTTGACGGATACTTGATGGCAGGGACCAATTGGGAGGAAATTGGGAGTTGAGGGACTTTTTAGGTGAAATTGGAAAGTCAGGGACTGAAATGATGAAACCCTATAAGTACAGGGAGTAAGCAATATTTAACCTTTTTTTTTATCTGTTGGATATAAAAGTTAATTTAGGATTATATTAAGAGTTATGGTGCGAATAATGATCGATGAGAGTTAGAGACTTCATAGATTATAGGAGTCAGGAAGTTTTAAGGTTTATAGTGACGATCTAGTACTTATATATTGTAATTGTCATAGTTCTGCCATTGTTTAATATATGCCTATAAATAAGTACGCTAGTCTAGTCGATTAAGAGAGCAATAGAGACATTCACTACCAGAAGAAAGGTCTTTTATGGCCCACAATGTGCGTCGTAAATGACCTTTTACGGCCCACAAATGCAAGCCGTAAATAGACATGTCGTAAAAGACAATTATTATTTACAGCACGCATGAAATGCGCTGTAAATGAGTCACAATGTGCGTCGTAAATGAGTCAAAAATGTGCCGAAAAGAGGAGTATATTTACGGCACATATATCATGCACACTGTAAATGAGTCAAATGTGTGTCGTAAAAGAGATTATATTTACAGCACACATAGCATGCACGCCGTAAATGAGGATTGAAAAACAAAAACAAAAAAACCAAAAATCCACAATTTACATATTATTTCATATTTCTATATTTTTGTTGGTAAATAAATTTCATTTATATAATTATTGTACATCATATAAGATTTTCTTAGCAAAAAGAAACCTTCACAACTACTTTACATCCATTTCCTACACTACTTTACATTCATTTCTCTCATCCACTCTGCAAGATGAGCATCTACACCAGCTGAAAGGGGCTTATTTGAATTACTTTCTTGTATCTGATCAGAAGAAACACACATCATCTGCCTTCAGAAGGCTTGTCCTCTCTATTTCTCTAATAGAACTGTCCATCATCCCCTTGTTCTCCAGCTAGACTTCTCACACCCAAAAATCCTACACATAATAAACTCCAGCTTATAAATGATATATAATCTTAACAGGAAATTGAGACAGTTAAGTTATGTTCCTGAACCAACATATAATCATAACAATCCCTAGACTATATGCTCAGGAACCACCTTCCATATTGGAGTCAAATAATTAAATCTAGATTGTATGTTCTTTGCAGAGTGTATATGTGGCTTTTGAACTAAGCATCCCATACATGAAGTGCAAACTATTCTTAAAAGAGCCAAGAATTTTTAGAGATTGCTGTAAATTTAGAGAATTTTGTTTTCTTTCCTCACTATCCCCACTTGGAGATAGTTACAGCAACTCCAACAACTTGCCTATAATTTTTGTATTATAAGGAAGCAAAAGTCAAAGATTTAAGCAATTTTTCTTCTCCAACTCCAAAAGATTTCCTATTTTACAGCTATCTCTAAAATTTTAAGGAATGTTTAGAGATTGCTGTAAATTTAGAGAATTTTGTTTTCTCTTTTCTCACTATCCTTAAAATAGGGATAGTTATAGGGAATTTGTTTGACCAAAACAGGCTCAGTTTTTCCTAAAATAAAGAAAAATCAAAATATGGAAAAGCTGTTGGATTTGCTCTTATAGGAAAACCATTGGAGCAAAAGAGGCTCATTTTTTCTAAAATAAAGAAAAATCAAAATATGGAAAATCTGTTGGAATTGCGCTTATAGGAAAACCGTTTGAGCAAAAGATGCTCATTTTTTCTTAAAATAGAGAAAAATCAAAATATGAGAAACCTGTTAAATCTGACCTCCTTGACCCAAAAAGCCTTCGTAGACATAGGCACCTGCAATGAACGCGTAACACCTATCTAGTTAACCAATGGTCTTTAGGGCATTGTCAAATTGCCACAGGCAGTTCGAGTGAATGATCAAAGATGATTTGCTCTTGAACCCTAATGGTTTGGGAACTAGTTAGGCATAGACATTGAAAAAAGTAAAGAAATTGTTAAACGTATATAGTTGTCTGGTCAATTATCAATTATAACATTAAACTTTTTTCTTAATCTCAACCCTTTTATATTAGAAACATTTATTTAATCTCAGTCCTCAATACGAAATCTAAGATGAGCGTTATGTCTGGTGACCATGGATGCTTGACATGCGACGGTGAGAACATTTCCCATTCGAAGATATTTACAAGCAAAAGTGTTGACTCAAGGCATCCCAAACCTCGTGTCAACGCTTTTCCTCTTCACCGAATGTCACCACGGCAACTAGTAAATAATGAAGCTCAGATGAACTCTTTCTGATAAAAATAACTGTTAAATAACCACATCCAAGAGTAGACATAAGAGTTCTATCTAGAGAGAGATGCTGAGGGTAAGAATAAGCCATTGGCCAACCAGTCTTCAAAATGTAATGAATAGTCCCCCAAGACTCGTGATCAGAATGTTGAGCCGTTAAAGCCGAAAAATGGCCGCTGAAACAGAAAAGATGAGCGCACAAACTGATTAGTAAACAATAAGAGCAAATCAATACTGAATAAGCATTGTTGAGAGTAATAACTTTCACATGGATTGCAATAACCATACTACCACCAAAGATACTCAAGCCATATCTACTGATTAGAATGTAAACGGAATCAAATATAGATCGTTGAATTGATCTACATTAATTCGTTCAATTAGCGCGTTAGGATTATATTCTGATTATCAGATTGGAAAGCAACATCCATATCCAGAAAACCTGTCTTTGAAATTTAAACTATGAGCACCAAAACTAAGCAGAAAACACTATTTGCAAGGCCAGATAAACCCAAATTATGTTTCAAGCAAATACTGAATACTGAAGACTAGTGTCTAGTGGAGTAGCAAGAGTTGTATGTGCTTATAAACTGACTGTAGTTTCAAAACGGAGGCATTCAAAAACAAAACAATGATGGTACTGACCTGAACGTCATAAAATTTGATGTAGAAGCGGGAGCTATCTATTGAAAGCTTGGTCTCCAGAATCTCCGCAATAGTTGAACTCAGCTTCCCATTAACACTGGGTCCAATGCCCCCAATGGAGATCAACTCCCCATACGCAGCGGGCTCTTCTGTGCCGGCAAACGCAATCGGCACGCTCCCATTGAGCAGAATCATCACATACTGAAGAAAACACAACAAGTAAACATGAATATGATTGAAGTGCAGAAATTACTCTACTATAAATTGGTTCAGTACTTTCATCGAACACTTGTGTGCACACCCAAAACAAGAGAAAGATGAAGACGAGAAAGAGGGAGGAGAGGGAGATTCTTAACGGACTCGGGTTTGCCGATGATCTTGGCGACGGCTTTGGTGGCGTCCTTGAGAATGTCAGAGGCTATCACTGCATCCACTGGAACATTCGTGAACAGGTTCAGCGTCGGCATCGTTTGTTTGTTTGTTTGTTTTTTTTTTTTTCCCTGGGTTCTTTTGAATTCGAAAATTTGAGAGCGGAGGAAGAAGAAGAAGGAAGCTTGTGTGTTTAAGAATGGGTGGTTTCAAAAGAGCGGCTTGTAGATAACACCATATATATTATAGTCTCAGGAGGAGGAGAGGAGCTGAGTGTTGTCTTCTTCAGTCACAACGGTGCTGTGGTTTAATTCTTATCTTGGCTTCTTCTGCTACGGCCGTTATTGAGGTTTTGGTCTCAGCAAGAAAATGTTACATTTTTTTTTTCATGTATTTGTAAAATATATTGAACAAAAAAGTAAAGCACAGAGAGATTTTCCATCGCAGTTTCAATAGTTTTTAAGAAAGAAAAAGGTTTAAGCCAAAAAATTGAACCAAAACAAAACTCTTGAAATGGAATAAATTAATTACAGCGTATGTCACATTTGGTTAATGGTAAGTCGTTGAATTTTTATGTCAGAATTTAGTGCCATTCAGTTTTTTTTCCGATGAAGTTTCAACGAGGCCACACATAAATATTGATTATCCACATTTTTGAAATAGTGAATTGAGTTTGGCGTGTAAGAATATAGCTTTGAAAGTATAGAAGGCTCTCTCTCTCTGGGAATATTAGATTTTTGTCCCAAAAAAAAAAAACAAGATTGGATCGAGTAATTTCATCTTCCACCATTTGAATAAGTTTATTATATTAAAAATTGAGTTCAATAAGATGTTTTTCCTTAATAAGAGTGCATTACTTATGAACTACTACAATAATGCGTATCTTGTTAATTAGACAACAGGTAGCTTCAAATAATCTTCTACATTTTATTATATTAGTCCGAGACTTTTCCACATCTTATTACATTAGAATTTAATTATTTGATCTCATTTATAATGACAATTACAGCACCCAAAACGCGCATCCATCTTTCTTTACATTATTCATGGTGGAGTTTAAAGGAATTATTAAAATTCAGGAGTATTAACAAATGTTTTTTTATAAAGATTATAGGAATTTAAAAAGAATCTAGAGGAAATGAGTTCAGAGGGTGGCAAAAATTCAGCAAATATTCGAAAGAATAAGTTGGAAGCCAAAGTTCGATTCAAATAAAGAAAAAACAGAACTGCAAAATGCTCACTCCCATCCTAATGCACAAATTTATGAAACATAAAGAAAGTTTCTACTGTTTCATTACAATGTTTTCTTTTAACCCCCCTTCAAGATTAGCAACCTGAAAAGCTACCAACAGATCAAATCTGATGATATGAGGTAACTTAAAGGGATCCCGCCCGCTCTGACACTTTACAAATACTACACCAAGGTGCATTAAATTTTCTCTAATCAGAATTAATTGGAAATAATTAGTCCAAGTAGAGAAGCCACCATTAGTGTTTGATTACCATTTTTGTTCAAAGCCGGAATGTGCTGTAGCCTCCTCCTAGACCAGAAGATCCATAAGGCTGTTGTGATGGTATTGAATTTCCATACGCATCATAAGGTAGCGAGGATACTGAAGAGGAAGGGTAAGATATAGAATCTAACTGAGAGTAGGATGACCTCAATCCGGTATCCATCCTGCCGTAGCTGCTTGGAATTTGATCCTTGTTGCTGGTTGCTATAACTTCCTGAAAATATAGAAGAAAAGAATAGTGTGTGTTTAAACTCAAATCTTTTCTTACTGAAGATATTACTCAAATAAATTTGTTGTTTCAAACTTGTCAAAGACTTGACTCTGATACTGATATTTGATAGAAAAATATAAATTCAGTGAACCACCAATTTATAAACCCAACTGATAGTAGTGATATAAGCACTTTCATGAGCAATTAGATGAAATTAATAATAATCCAAAAAAAAAAAAAAGAGGGGAAAAAGGAACAACAAATGAAGCCTCCTTTTCCTTTATTTATCTTTAATTTATTCAGTATAGATGGGCTTTTTCAGTTCCATTGGCAAGCAAACCTGAATCAGTTGTTGAGCCGTCTGAACCTGTGATGAGGTGCCTTTTATTTCCACTGTAATTTCATCAGGTAGTCCCCTGCTCTCTTGTACAGTTAACAAGGCTCCACTACTACGACGAATAAATTCAATACTCCTCCCTTCAACCCCAATAATGTCCTCAGCATAAGACAGAGGAATTTGCATTGTTTGCGTAATCTGATTATAGAATGTAGCAGAGAATATATTGTTATCAAGAATTCATACACAGAACAACATTATACAAGACTGACGCAGAATCAAATCTCAAGATTACAGGTTTCTTATTTCTTGTGTTGCCCTATTCACACTAATAGTTGTTTCATGAACAACAACAGAATTCAGAGTATATATAGAGAAACTGGCATATGCAACACAGCCTGACACATTCTGACACTATAGGTTTCCAGTTGACAACAATGTTTCACAATACGCCCTACATCAAGACATTTGTTCTCAAATACACCAAGTCCTTTTCTAAAACATACAACTTCATAGTGAGTGCATGACCTCAGATTTAGAGCTTAAAACATGACACATATATTACTAATGATACCATGTAAATCAGGTTTAGGACTAGAAAAGCCAAAGCTAAGAGAATAAAGTCGACCGTGGTTGTGTGTTATCGTGCAAGTCAAGACATAAATGAGCTTTGTTACTGCAACGTAAGAAGTATAAGCAAAAAGGATGAAACAGTAAAAGAGACGAACCTGAGTAACAATAGGAGCACCAGGACGGCCAAGTCCTGAAGAACGAATTGAAGAAAGAGAAGCCTCTTGTCCATAAATGGAAAGTCCAGAGGATGGGAGTTGTGATTCCAATTGCGTCTCACGGCTGAGAAACAAAGATTCCCGCGTAGCTGTGAGAGGATAATTACTGCCACCTCCAGTTTGAGTTGCAGTATGAAGCAACGACTTGTCAGCCCAGGGATCTGGTTGGCGTTCTTGAGAAACTGGAGCAGTGTACTGAAGATGCACCCATAGTCAATACACAACAATGCAAAGAAATGAAATCACAGAAAACATCAGCAGAATTTAAGCTTACAGTTTTCTCAAAAAGAGGAAGAACACTATGATCGACCAAAAACTTCCTCAGGTGAGACACTACTGCTTCTAGAGCTTTGAGCACCTTTAAGGTTTCTCCCTGCATTTCAATAATCCTCTCATCAGCGGCAGCATAGAACGGAACCTCTTCTGCCAGAACAAATATTAGGTATCAGGTGCCTTGTTTAGAGAAGAAAGAATATCATTCATTCAAAGAGGCAGATGAACTTGAGAACAAACTACAACTAGGGATAACAGGTATAGAAAGTACCGGAATCTAGATCACCGATTGCAAATCTAAGCTTTAAAAGTAAAGCACAAAAGAAAAGAATAAAAACTTAAATACAAGAATTATTTTAGTTCCAAATTTCTGTAAGTAACTCTTTACTAATTTGAAACAGTGATGATCACATAAAATAGCTATATAAGACTTGAGCACTGGTAAGATGATAAAGATAAGATAAGGAAACCACTGATATTTTACTGACTAGGGAAAATCAATGCTGTGCAACACTAAAAGCATACCTCCAGACAATACTCGCACAGAAGCAGCGGTACTCTCCTGTATAGATTTGATTAATGATCCTTGCTTTCCAATTAAATTAATCGCTTGTGTGGATGCTACCAACAAACGGATGGAACAGAATGCAACCCCAGCAGCACCAGCCAACTCTGCCTCGCCTGCACTCTCAGATAATCCAGCGACACGTTTGAATACTCTTATTACAGCATCCATTGCAGGGGAAAGAGGAGCCTCTGGCTCTTCCCTTCCGGAGATCAGCACCTAAGTAAACAGATTGTATCAGAAATGTTGTGACAAAGAATGATACCAATGTAGACATTACGTCAAATTGCTAGTTGAGGTGACATGTATCCGTGGAAGGTTGCTAATGTGTCAATCTCAGACGCAGAGCACGAAAAGCATTCAATACACGCCCTTATTAGTTTTCTAAACTCTTGAAAAGTGCAACTAGAGAATTGCAGACTTGTCAAATCTACAACAGAACTGCAAACTGTAACTTTTGGAAGTCTTTCCTAAACTTACTAATATCTTGTTTTCAAGTAAAAAAGTTGATATAACAAATAATTATGTAAGCTAAATAACCTGTTCAAAATCAGATTTATGTTATACCATTTTGGAGTACTAATATAATTTGATGATAAAGCCAAAAGTAAATACATCATCGGTTAACTAAGCAACCTGCAAACCAACTAACCAACAAATGAAATCACACACAATTGTATCTCAATTCCCAAGCAAGTGCAAAGAAGAACTACAGCCAGAGAAACAGTGATATGACCACATTGAGATTAAGGAATTAAGTTTCCCATGGGAAAAGAAGTATAAAGCTAGAGATTAGCTCAAGTCTTTAATCATGCAATAAAAAGGGATGCTGGTTGGAAAATTAATCATGGCTGCTGCTTTGGTAAAGAAGTTACTTTGGCTACATACAGTCAACAGCCGTGACAAATCTCTTATGAAGGCATTAAATCTTATTATTATCAAACAGATGGAGCTCAAAAAAAAATAAAAACAGATTCATCAGTAGTCACATGTCTTATGCCCTTTCATGTGCAGAATGCAAAGAATTTCATGGAACAAGGGCACATCATCCAATCACAGATAGCCATTGCTGATCGCATTCTCAGATTTTAGATTTTTCAGGCTTCTTCATTCGACAAAAACCAAAAACTAAACAACCACGCAAAAAATCATTGCTTTCTTAGTATTTCATAAGCAAGCATCTAACAACCAAATACTAAAACTCGATCAATTTTGCAATTTCGGTTTCTATTATCTTAAGATACAGCTAGTGAATTCCAATAATTCAAAATTTGAATTTTTGATATTATGTATGTGCTCAGACAGGTTAGCCCCCGCAAAGCAAAGTATAGACCCTTAGGAACCATTAGACTAAAAATTTTCCACCAACCCTAGAACCGCAAACAATCCTAGTATAGTCCAAAGCTTCATTCTGGCTAATAATCTTCATACTTGCTAAGAACCCAAAACTAAATTCAACAACTTTACTCTATTTTCTACTTATTTCATTCTTTAGAGCTAAGCAGAGCACCTGGTAGCATTTAAAAGAAGCAATTGAAAAGAGCAAACCCTAGAAAAAGAGAAAAGGGAAGCACAACTTACGATGCGATCAGTAGTCCCTGCGGCGCCGTCAAGGACGCGAATGCGAGCTCGCGTCTCCTCACACATCTTCTTAATGAGCTCGCCCTTCCGGCCGATAATGCTCCCGACCTTAAGAACCGGCACAATCAGCCGGAAAACACAGTCGCCGGGCCACCCCGGCCATCTTTTATCGGCGGCGGACACAGCATCGCTGCTGGAAGTCGTCGCCGGAGCCTCGGAATCCGATTTGGGAGCGGATTCGGAGTCGGGGTTCTGATTAATTGTAGTGGTGGGCCGGTCGGAGTCGGGCGCGGCAGTTGCGGCGGCTTCGGTGACGGGTTCGGGTTGCGGGTCGGGTTCCGGAGCCTTGGCGGAGCCGTTCTCGGAGGGTTGGGCGGTGGCCATTTGGGGAGAAAAGGGTTAGGGTCCTGACAGTGAGAGATGGGAGAAAACGGAAAAGGGGTTTTAGTGAAGCCCAGTATTGCAGAAAGAAAAAACTATATGGGGGAGTTGTTAACTGGTTTAGCCTTGTAGGAGAAATATGCATAGACACGAGCAACAGCACTCTTTATACCGACTTTTCTTTTCTTTTTTGGGTCATGTCCTATGATGCTTTGGAAAAAATTTCTTGCTACTTGATTAAGAAGTTTTCAATTTATAGTTGGAAAAAATTAAATCAGAATAATTAATTGATGAACAATTATTTCCACCGGAGTTCCAATATTGTGACGTAAAAGTGGTATGATCGATATCTTTAACGTGTTATAACTTACTATTGTTATAAGATGTTAGCGTTTGCAGTTGGTGGACATCTTCTATGATTTTGAGAAGTTTACGATGGAGTTTTGTTTCATTGGATTGGGAAAGATTTGATTGCGATATTGATCCCAATCTGTAAAGTAAACCGAGAGTGCTAGAACTTGTCTTTCGTGCTTGATATGTCCTTGCCATTTTCCTGTTGACATTGCTTTGAGACAGGGATTATTTGGTGGTGAGATGCACTCACTTGGGAGAAGGCTAGGTCTATTTCCACTTAATTTGTTGGAATCTTTGCATGGTAGTGTGATGATCGGGATTTTCGTTATTTAATTTTGGTAATTAATCATGGACCAGTTGTACGAATAATTGTTATTGTACTTTATTCATAGGTTGTATGTGAAGTGGAATGGTTTTCGTACGTATAATTATTCGAATTTCACAATTTAGGAGATCGTGTGAAGTTTGACTTTTTATATGTTGGGATTCTCAGATAACTTGCTTCACGAAAGTTGTAGAGCGCGTCGATACGAGTTCGTAGACATGCAGAACGTGTAAATCGTAGCTCGTATGAGAAAGTTATGACTATCGGAAGAAATTTCTGTTTTAGTATAGATATGGAAAATCAGAAAATGAATTTATAATTTCACTTTTCATTTCCGGAAGGCTCATTTCCTCTCTCTCTTCTCTCTCGGTCGACGCCTTCACTATCTGAGTTTTTCATCTGACCTGACCCAGCTTTTCCGGCTTTTTCCAGCTGTCACCGGTCGTGAAAACTTCCAGACCGACTCGTCTCGGCCGTTTGCTCCTCCCTTTGGTGCCATCTAGCAGCGATTCTCCTACACGGCGGCGCTGCAAATCGGCAAAGTTCGGTGAACTAGGACCCGGTCGGAAATCTTAGCTCCGTCAACGGCACTGCTTCAAGTTTCCTTCTTTGGGTTCGTGGGAGCCTCTTGGATCGACCCTTGGTGGTTGTTTGGATCGATTTACGTGGAAATCAATTCAACTCGGATTGAACAAAAATTCAAAGCTTGTGAAGTAATTTTCAACTCTTTATGCTTGTTTTCTGACTTCGAGCTAGTTATGAAAATTGTCAAGCATGCTTAGATGAACAACTTTGATTTTGGGAGTTTTGGGATATAATGAGTTTTGGCCGGCGGCGGTGTGTCACCGCCTATGGCGGCATTCTGGCCATATAGAGAACTGTTTCTGGTATTATATATGTTCTACTCGTTCATACAGGCGTTTCGATATATAATATGAAAATTTTGGAGTTTCTTATGGATTTGTTATGATTTTTGCCGTTTCATACTGGTGGATTATTCAATCCGTGAGGATTTGAGCATCGGATCGACTTGTGGTTTAGATACATCGATTGTGGAAGTGTTCCGAAGACTTTGGGAGGTTTCAGAATTGGTTTAGCCTTAATTTGGCGTTATTTTGAGATTTTGGTTCGATTTGGGGATTCGAACTTTATTTAATTGTGATTCGTTCTGAATCAGAGCTGTACTTCCTTAGGTATTGGTCGAAGTATTCTTTGGACGGCTGTTTTGTGGTTATGCTGCTTTGTTCTATATTGAAGACGCAGTGTGAGTTTCCAGGTGAGTAATCTCACAAGGTTCATTTATGAAAGGATTTATTTATTATTTGGAGTTAATATATAAATCGCATGTGAAATGTTTTGAAAATGATATTTGTTTAAAATGATATGAACTTGATTGACTACGGTTCATAGGACTATGGTTCACAGGTAAGAAAATGAGTTTAAGTATAACTATAATTTTTCGAGTTTTCGATTGTGAAATATAGTTGGTAATAGTAGGCATTCCTAAGCGGATGACGACGTGTGTGTGTGTATGTATGTGTGTGTGTGTGTATATGTATACATATATACGTGAAATATATACGTTTTGGTGGATTGTGGATTGATGAAAACAATATGCATGAATTGATGTCTTTTATTGTTTTATGTTATGGCTTTCCGGAAAACAATGATTATGGAAATGTTGATTTCGATTATTTTGAAAACGTTGAGATTTGTATAACATTTTGTGTCCTGTGTAACTGCTTTAATGTTTTGCTCCATGGGACTGAAAAGTTCAAGGAATGAAGGTTTATGACCTTGGGCAAGATATCATGTAATCACGTCTTTGGCTGGATGAGTGGTTACGAATTCAGTTAGAGCTCTAGTCTGTCTGCCATATAGGTGATTCATGGGGTAGCAGGAATTGGTTATTGATAACTCATGACATTACGTGTTTTTAGGGAACAAGGTGTGAGTTTGTTTCCTTATTAAAGGTTTTTAGGGGAACAAGGTACAAGTTGTTTTCCTTATTAACGATCTGATAGAATTCAAGGCGTAAGTTGTTTTCTATGGTACGATTATGGTACGATTGATAGAAATCAAGGAGTAAGTTGCTTTCTATGTTAATTTGATAGAATTCAAGGCGCAAATTGTTTTCTATGATACGATAATGGTACAATTGATAGAAATCAAGGAGTGAGTTGCTTTCTATGTTATTTTGATATAATTCAAGGCGTAAGTTGTTTTCTATGGTACGATAATGGTACAATTGATAGAAATCAAGGAGTGAGTTGCTTTCTATGTGATTTTGATAGAATTCAAGATGTGAGTAGTTTTCTATGTTTCGTTTTAAAAGAAACCAAAGTGTAAGTTGCTTTCTTTTATTTCGATTTGAAAGGAAATTAAATTGTGAGTTATTCTCCTTTATTTCGTGTTTTAAGGAATCAAAGCGTGAGTTGTTTTCCTTACTTCTGCTGTGAGTTATGTTGACTTTTTTGAGTTACTCATACGAGCTTTCACAAGCTTATCAGGTATGTTATATGACAACCTGGTGCACTATTCAATGGTGTAGGGGTTAATCCTGCAGGTCAGGATAATCGTGGCTGAAGTTGGGATAGCATACTTGCAACTTAACGGTAGGAAGCCAATTTTATGACTTTACCATTATTTGGACTTCCGTTGTAGTGAGCTCTGAGGAGCATTTACGTTTTATTTTGTTGTTGACAATTTAATTCGTAAGATTATGTAATATATGACTCTGTGGGCGGGTTAATATTGACGTAGTGGGTTCACGGCATCAATATGTATGTTGTATTTAAGGGAAAAAAAAATTCAGGTATTTGGTCTTGATGGCTGGACGATCACGTATATATAATTATGGGATTGTTATCGATTTTTAAATTGAGTTAAAAATCAGGGGCGTGACAGGTGGTCTTTGGTCTACCTCCAAACTACGAGGGGGAGCTCGCGGTGGCTGTAATATCACAGCTTGCCCATATCTTTTAAGTAAGGCTAGGCATTTGAACTTGAAAGACTGGAAAACAACCCGAACCTAACTGATCGGGTCGGGCTTTTAAAAAAAATTTGAAGTTTTCTTATGAAATCTGGACTGGATATATAATAAACTGATCTAATATCAGGTCATAAAGTTTAGAAAAATAAATAAATATATTCGCACATTATATATTTTTTAATGGAAATAATAGAATATATTTTATTAGGGTGCAGCTATTGCCACTCTACTATTTTTTTAGTTCACTCAACAAACATATGTATTATAGAAAGACTATATTATCTAAGTGCAAAATTATTAATAAGTACACTAATTTTCTAAAATCTAAATATGTAAGAAAAGTAAATTTATAATCAATTAATTCACTCATCATTGGATAACAATAATCTTCATCTTCTCAACACAAATTTGAATTTATTACTTCTTTTTTTTGTCTTTTTTTTGCCTCCTCATTGTAATTCATTATTCAATTCACAAAATCATTAGTATTAACTTCATCAAAATCTTTGCAATACCCTTTGTGAATAACGAAAGTAAAAATTTAAATCATAAAAAAAAAAAATCAATCTCTTCTTCATTGCTCATTGTTGTTAACTTACTAATATTTTGACATAGATGAACATAGACGAACATTGAAACTGAAAGCAAAAATTAAAAAAATAGAATCATATCATGATTTTATTAGAAAACTTTAGGGCTAAATACAGATTACTACCTTGTAGTTTGGGTCCAAAATCAATTCAGTCCCTGAACTTCTAATTTCATCAAAAACACCCATGTATTTTCAATTTTGATCTAATAGGTCCAATTTGTTAGTTTTCCGACAATTGAGTTATTTAACTTGTTAATATGGCTCATATATGACCTATATTTTATGATGTGATGTCTGCAAGCCACCGCTAGTCAATTTAAGAGTGAGTCATACTCTTAAAAATAAATAATTTTTAACAAATAATCCAACTATAACTTAAACCCATAACAGACTATTAACAAATTGGATCTATTAGATCAAAATTGAAAGTGCATAGGTGTTTTTGATGAAATTAGAAGACCAAGGACTGAATTGATTTTGGACTTAAACCACAGGGTAGTAACCAGTATTTTGCCCAAAACTTTAATATATTTTAGTTTTTTTTTTTGGTATAAATTAAATGAGAGATTTTCCTATAAGGATATTCTTGGAAAGACACATAGGTTAGATAAATAATTTTAATAATTGAAATTGAAATATAGGGTGTAATGAGTAAGTAGAGTGAAGGTGAACAAAAGAAAATAGTAAAGTGGTAATAGCCGCACCCTATTTATTATTGTTGGTAATCAGAGAGTAGCTAAAATTACTCGAGTTATGACTCTTATTGGTATGATGTCATGTGTGGTTTTTAGGTCTTAAACTCTTCATATATTTTCATCTTCTCATAGAGAAGAGAAATATATATTTGATTTATTAAAAATTTTAACTAAATACTTCTAGAAAAAAAAAATTTCAGGATGAACTATAGCTTGTACGCAATCAAAACATCCTCAAGGTTGTCATTGAATTATGGCTTGTACACCGTAGAGGTCATTAGTTCAAACCTCACTAGCATTGGATGAGTATAGGCCTCATCATTTAGCCTGTGGATCAAATGGGCCGATGGAGCCCGCAAGCCCGACAGGTAAAAGCTCGGCCCAACCCGCATAAAAGCCCTACTCAGTGGGTAGAGGACCGGGTTTGGTTTAGGGGTTTAAAACTCAGCCCGCCAAAAGCTTGTAAAAGCCCACTCGGCATGGCTCGTAAACCTGCAAATTAAATATTATACTACGTATAGTCCATATATATATATATAGATAGATGAGCCACAGAGAATACTACATTGTTCTTGATTATCATGCATGTGTGTGTATCATGATTTCGTACCTGATGATATTTATCCACTAGGAGCACAATTGTTGTAGGACGCTCCATTATTTTCAATGAAAGATGATTCTGTTATAGGCTTATCTAATAGCCACCAGAACAATGTGGAATTGTCTGTGGATCTTCCCAAATTGTCTGTGGCTCATCTATACACACACACACACACATATAGATTATAGATATATATATATATATATATATATATATATATACATACACATATATACATACACATTTATATGTAAATGCATGCGCATGTTCTTTCCCGAAATTAAATACTTCATATTATACTTTAAGAACTCTAATTAACTTACGTAGGTAAAAAGTTTAAATGCAGATTAAATTATTTATTATTTGGAACTACATAATATAGGCCTGGCCCAGCTGAATAAAGGCCCGGTCTGGATAAACAAGGGCTACCCGCAAGGCCTAAAAAAGCCCGTGTACTTACATAGGCATTTGCCAAGCATAATTAGTTAAAATGAGCCACGTTCACACTACAACTAGCGGTACTCATGACTACCAATGATGTGACCTACGGAAGCACCGCCAGATAGGCTATCACCTAAGCCCCGGCTCACCCCCGGATCATCTCTGACAAGCAGCCACGTGTTGCACCAAGATAGCATCAGAAGCTCCAGAAACTGGGAACTGAAGCATATCAGTCCCACATCAAAAACATGGAAGAGGTCAGCCTCTTCCCCACCTATAAAAGGTTCTCTCATCTGTCCTCATTAATTACGCATTTACTACTTACCTACTGTTATCCTGTCAAAATATATACATTGACTAACTTAGGCATCGGAGAAAAGAAGACCGCCCACCGCGGTCTCTCTTTGACGCCCTTTTATTTCATTTGACAGGTAGCGGAATCGACAAGAGTATCGTAAGTAGCAATCCACCCACCGGACTAGCGTTAACAAAGATTCAGCTACCGCTGAATTCTTAGACATTAACAGCCCGCAAGTCCCGGTTTATATGAAAGGGCTTGGATCTTGAAGTTTATAACAAAGTCCAGCCCGTTGACGACCCCTAGATGAGTAGAGAGGGGATAAAATTAGGGCATCAATTGAGTACCTTTGAGCATCAATTGAATAGCTCAAGGGTGCGGTTATTGTCACCCTACAGTCTGCTTACTACACCCTCCATAACGAATTATTTTCTTAAAAATCTCATTTATCCTTAATGATAATTAATCAAGAAAAGAAAAAAGAAAAGCCATAAAATTTAGGGATCGACTTTGAATTGAGATTTATGAACAAGCTTTCTAGAACATCAAAATCTAGATCAATATATTGAAGAGAATCACAATATAGGGCTCTTAGTCATTCTTGAGATTGTCAAATCGGAAGTGTAGTAATCCTCTAATAATAACCTTTTCTTAATAAAATTCTTCTTAATTGCGTTGTTATGTAGGTAATCCTAAGTTGATCGAATTCCACGTAAAAGGAATTCCAACAGTTTGATAAACCTTCCCATATAGGCAATACTATGCAACATATTTTGATTGCAAGATCTTTTTTGAAAAAAAGGTTAAATGTATCAGATAACCAACCACAAAGCTAGAATCTACAGACACTTAACGATAGAACAACAAGTTCCTATCTAAGTACTGCAAATTCATTACAAATCTAGTTGAGCCCGCTATTGAAGCGAACCCATAAACAAAGAACAACTCCGTATCTTCTAGGGCAAAATCATTGGCCAGCATTCCCATTAGCCAGGCGCGAGGTACCAAAAGAGAGCCACTTCCTAGTAAACAAATAGAAGCGATTCCTTATCCATAAGCCGCTTGAAAAAATTCCAATCTTACTTCAGATAATTACCAACTCCCATAGAAGTCATGAACCGCAAACGATTGGTCATGGACCGGATATCAGCCCTACTGCCTAAGAAAGTCCACTTCGTAGGCCAAGCCCACCCTCACCGCTAAGTGATAAATGAGGGTGGCAAGGCACCCTCCCTACTAGCCCATAACATAGGGCCCATCAACTCAAGGTTGAGCCCAGGCCCAAAGACCCAAGTCCAAACCTGAGCAAAGTGAGCAGAAAACCTAGAAAACTTCTGCCCATCCATCACCGCCGACCACTCCAGCACCTCATCTCCGTCAAACTTTGGATCTGCAACCTTCCTTTCAGCAGGCAACATAATCCAGCAAGAATCCAAGAACGATTCCGCACCAAGATCGGCCGGAATCACAAACAAGCAAAGTTGAACCAGAGCACCACCTCCGAATGCTGCCTCGAGGCCAATCAGATCACCTTGAAATCCGATCCGCTCCTTGTCGACACCGAATCAAGCCAAAAGCGAGCACGACAGATCTCTGTGCTCAATTATCGCCGACGAAAACACCCAAATCCAACCACAAAACGGTCTGCAAACTTCCTCAACCTCTATCCACGCCCCAAAGGGGATGCTAGAGAATAGCCACGCCCAGCCAAGATCGACTGCACGGTCGTCGTCGCCGCTTTGCACGAAACCCAGAGTTAGGGTTTCGACTTGATATGCTACCACTATTATGTCACGTGAAGATACATATTCAAAAATTCTAGGATAACTATTCTATTAGGAAGAGTAATACTTGTGTTGTTGTATAAGTTGAGTTGAACCCTTGATTGCAAGATCTTGTTTAACTTTGTTTACTTAATATTCTGTTCGACCTATGATACCACAAATATGCAATACTGGAGGATTTTCATTCATGTATGTGATTTTGAATGGGGGTTGTTTTTCAAATTTTTATTGTTGTATTACTTTATTCTTAATTATAATTTTCCTAATTATAATAAGGGTAGAAAAGGAAATTTTTAGGATAAAATTCTAATGTAGGGATGGGGTGATTAGACAATAGAGTGGCAATAGCCGCACTCATAGCTCAAATAATAATTATATGGGAATTGGTTTCTAAAAGTCATGTCTAAATCCTATTGTCATGTTGGTTTTCATGTCTAAAACATAAACCATTACATTTTAAACCGGGGAGGGGGAAAGGGGTGTGATGGGCCATGCTCGATTAAGCCCAGCCTATTGTAGGCCCATTTATTGGGCCAACTACTCTTGGCCCAACTCGAACCGTATATAATCGTGCTTGTGTCGGGTTGAGGTTTGTTGAGGTTTGTTCACTCGTATTCATTAAGAGAATAAAGCTTTAATTATTTCGGGTTCGACCCGTTAAAAACTGAATGTGTCCATTAATTACAATCCCTCATTACAAGGAAACACCATTTGATTCATTTACGAAGAAATCAATGTGTATTTGTTTGTTTTTACGACTGCACCCAAAAATTATAATGGGTTGCTTATGTATCAGAAATGGATCAAGCCACTCGTAGTTCAGGAGTTCCCATGAGTGAATGACCCATTAAAGGGATTCTAGATTATTTGATTTTATATTGCCTACATACCCTTGCGGGAGTAAACCACATGTTGTTCTAGGCATTTCAAAATTAAATGGTAGATGACCTATTTATTTTTGGAATTGTGTTTGGGATATTTGTGAGGATTTAAAGCCCTTGAATTGATTTTAGATTTTGTTTGGGTAGTTTGAAAGAAGTTTGATTTTTCTAATGTTTGGGTGAATTTGACTGTGGAGTTCAAGTTGTGATTGCCTCTAGTGAGTCACTAAATTGCCTATATATGTACCCTTTGTGGGATCAAACCAACCATAGTTTATTATTTTATGACTTTGGGGCCCAACAGATAGACGACTTGTTGAAAGTTTTTGGTTAAGTATTTAGAAGTTTTAAAAGAACTAGGGATTCGGTTCAGGTTGTGGTTGCATCAAGATTTAAACCTCGATTGCTTACATTCTCTGTGAAGGGATCCAACGATTGTAGTTTAAAAATTTGCGGCTCTGTCAAGCAATTTCAGTGCAAGGTTTGATTTGAGAGACTAATCCATCGGTTCACATGCATTAATGCTTCGACTATCTTGCACTTGAAGTATTTTGCGATGGGTCTTTGAACTTGGTCCCGGGACTCGATGTGGTTTTGCACTTTTGCTTCAAATTTGTGTAAGAGGCCCAAATTTGATATGAGCACCTAGGATACTGAGTGAACCTCGAGTCAGTGTTTTGCAGTCTTCGTCTAGAAATCAGTTACACCCATCAAAGCCTTTTTCTTCTTCCGGCCACCACTTTTACTGAGCTTTTTTTTTTCTCTTTTTTCTTCTTTTAGGGGTTAAAAGCTTCTTAGAGGCCCAAAGTGTGGCTAGAAAATATCCAAATATCATCATACTTTTGCTTCTGCACATCCTGACTTCCGCATGAATTTGTTTTTTTGTTTTTTCCTTTAATTTTTGTATACCACTTCACCATGTTTAAAGCAAAGCAAAGCCCCGGAACACATTTAATTGCCAAAGCCTTGATTGTTTTGGCTTTTTTTTTTGGTACAAATTGTTTTGGCTTATGCATATAGGAAATCAAGCATATATATTCTTTGTCTGCAACACCACCGCCCCAAAGTGAATACAACCTTATTTATTCCGTTTCATAATTATTCTTATTTTCAAGTCTGTTGGTAATCCCAGCACACTATCACTACGAAGTTCTCCGAAGAGGTGAGTTTTGTCATCATCTACACTGATCAAGAATAATTGAACCACTCAAGTTTCTATATATCCTTTGTTTGGTGGAATAGTATGATTTAATGAAGTGAACCACTTTTCAATGGCCAGGTGCCGAACTGCATGGTTGTAATTTTTGATATCTGTTTTCCCTTCGTTCTTTTATTTTAGTTCGAGACAAAACCAACCGAGCTTGCTTGGAGTTTGAGAGCAGGAGAGCCAAGGTTTCAGGATCCTTTCACAGTTTAGTTCACTCGCATCTTGTTAGAATGGAATATGCTGAAAACGAGTTACTTTGACAGGGAAGCTTTCGGCTTCTTTGTCAGTGAGGATGAATGTATGTGATAAGTTCAATTGGGTTGAGTGGAATGCCTTTTGCTTGTATCCACCTCCGATCATCGCTGGGATTCAGCACTCCTTGACTGCTACAGGGACCTCCAAACTGCCACAAAACCGCTACAAGTTTTCACCCACAGCTAGCCGTGGCCATTGGGGGTGGCTAAAAACGATTAGTAGTGGTGGTTCCTTTACTCGGTGGCTAATTTCTCGGCAACATTTTACTCGGTTTATTTACGTACTTGGTGGTGGTTCCTTTATTTGGTGGCTTTAAACATCGGCACCCTATGGTACATTTTTTATTTTTTTAGCAATAGCACCCCTGGCCTGTGGTGCTTAACTACTTGCTTTTGGACACTGGTGGGTAGTGACTTCATTTGGACGCAATGTGATCACTCAAGAACCATTTCCTCAAACACCGTACCTAATGTTTTCGACCGTGTTCGAGATCATATCAAAAACTTCCTTAGCTGCTCTAAATGCATCCAGCCGTCCAAGAAGGCTTCAAATGTATCAACAAGGAATGTGTCTTTAATTGCTACGAGATATTTAAGTGGTGCAAGATCGAAAGGGATTGTATCCACTGAACTTCCACTCCTGCATTAAGGGATGTGAGCAAATTAAGCACGTGGGTTCTGGTTATGCAAAATGACATTACCGGCTCCAAATTTAATGGTAATGTCACAGGAATTTTAGGCATGAACAAGGAGCATTTCTCTATAATAAGTCAATTGGAGAGAAGGGTCCATAGAAGCTTTTCATAGTGCTTGGCCAGAGTCGCCAATCCAACTAGCATACCCGCCAGTTCCATTAAAGGAGGACAGCAGACTACTTCTAATGTAGCATACGCGCCAGTATACTGAAGATTTTCACTCAACTTGATTGATGTTAGTGCCGCAAATTGTCGTTTGGAATTGGGCCCAGGGATGTACCTTTGCTGTAAACCAGATGGAAGAAGTGGTTGCCTTGTAGATTAAGGGACGACAGTGACTCACATTAACAAAGGTCCTTAATTATGAGGTCATTAAGAATTAATGCAGTGCATATAAGCTTACTTTAGGCCTCTTGGCCTTGTCAAAAAAGTTTTTCCATGTGTTCCTTCAGATGTTTGTTACGAGCATGCCGAGGAATTCCTATAACTATCCAAGCATGACATTCCAGTTTGAAGGGGCTAATCTACAAGTTTTAGAGCCTCTTGTGTTTCTTAATGCAAGGGAACAAAAGCTTTTTTGCTTGCCAATTATGTTGCAACAACATTAGAAGCATTTCAGCAGCTAACAGAAGATCATATATGATGTAGGAAGCAAAAAACTCTAATCTACTACGGAGGTTTGTACGACTAAGGGAGTCTAATTAGGATTTCGCAAATGTGCTGTTATTTTGTGAACTCAGATTGTAACTCATTTTCTGGTGTGGGAATGTGGGATCAATTAATCAATGAACTTTTGAAACTTTTTCTATATCGATCGAGCATCGATGCATATAAGGTAGTTGATGTTAGAGCAACAATTACTATTTCATGGTTGCATGATTATTTTTTCCAGTTGGACATCATATATTAATTTTCTGGGCGACTTCAAGCAAAACGAGACTCTTACGTATATTAATTCATAAAAGTACACCTTTTTCCAATTATGAAAAACAAACGGGTGATTGATCAGTTCTAAATTGACCAATTATTAGGCAAGGATCGATCCTAAGTGTAGAAGCATAGTGAAACATTGATTTTATACTGGCAAGATTGTCGTAATAAGAATGGTTTGGCTTTAATGTGTGATTGAGATTGGTGCAATCGTTGGTGACAGGGATTGCTTCGACGACAGACAAGGAACGGGAGGTGAAGTAAAACTAGCTCTCCCACTGGCCTTGTTGCATACAGAACGAAGTGGCTTTCCGATTGCGGAGGTTAGGATGACATGATCCATCAAAATATTGGGGCAACCCAGGTCGGAGCAATTCAGTGTTATTGCTTGCTCACTTGCTGAAGTTCCAGTGAAGCCACTGAAAGTTACGTCACTAACTTTCACCGCTCCAGTCTGTATAAATATGTCCGTAATAAAAGAAAAGAAAAAACATTAGATGATATGCAATTCAATCATTTACTTGAGAAAAGCTTTATGATCAAAATGAAAGCTACGGTAACTTGTGACAACAAATCCCTTCCTTGGTACATGATGTACGTTTCCTTACAAATCAGAGTAAAATCAGTTCTTGCTCTATGAGATGAACACTCCCTCTATGAAACTACTTGCATATACTAATACATGCATGTACTGAGTATAGTTGTTTTCAATTGCGGCCTTCTAGTTTCGGGTTTTCAATCAGATATTCATATCCATGCCATTAATTTTCTTCAGTGGTCAATGATCATTAATAGAGATTCTTACGTAAGGCAAACGTACCATATGGATGGTAGGACTGCCCAATCAGTGAACGTGTAAGAGAGTGTTTTGGGTGTTTCATTTTAATAAGTAATATTTAGTTTCAAAACAGACTTAAAATTTCTTGAGTTTTGATTGGATTGCCCTACCGGCACGTGGTATGTTTGCTCTATGTAAGAATTTCTCATAAAGAAATCTATTGTTCTGCTACTTTAAGAAGCTACACAAATTCCTTGCTTTGTTTTTTATTTTAAATGAACAATTACTATGATTAGATTGTAAAATAATAATAATAATAATAATAATAATAATAATAATAATAATAATAATAATAATAATAATAATGGAAATTTTAAATAATTGAAAAAAAAAAAGTTGACATTTGATCATATCCGTATTCTAAATAATTATATAATTTAGATTATTTATTTTCAATTTAATTCTCACTCTGTATTTAAAACTTTTCCTTTCAAAAAAAGAAAAAACTTTTACCTTAGCTGGGCAATTGGCTGCACCATCGCAGTAGTGTTGGTCAATCACAATAGGATTATTTGACTGTTTAAGGGTCATTTGTTTGAAGAAAATCGCCCTAGCATTTCCAGATCCTCCCTTTAAGGAAAACAGTGAAGAAATTATTCGAAAGAATCAAAGAAACATATGCAATAAGTCTACGAAATTCATAATTAATAATTTGATCGAAGTTATTACCATCCATGTTTTGATTCTTGCGCAGTTCGTCGTTTTGTCACAGATACAATTTTGAAAGTATACTTGTTCGACTTTATCTGGAGTAGCTGGAGCTTGTCCTAAACTACCCACACTAAGGAAAACTCATAGAGAGTTAAAATGACAAAAAAGTAATAATTGATTCTTATCGTTTTTAAGGGACATCACATTTTAGGATTAGGTTAGGTCAAGAGGTTCGATTCCTTCCAATATAAGAGCATATTTAGTAATGCTAGCTATTTTTTAGTCAAATTTTACTTAAAGTAGCTACTAAGTCATTTCGGCTAGCAACTTTAAAAATATATCTACATCTGTACTCTCTATTACAGCTAGTTTTGAATTTATATTATTTTTTCAATAAAAATTACATAGTTTAAATGTATTTATAAATTACATAAAATGACTCAAAAGAAATGTTTTAAATTATAGAGACTCTCATCCCGCTCTCTATATTTAGGAGCGAGATAGCTAAAAGTTATAATTAAGAGCCACTTAAGAGTTTGGTGCAGCTATTAAAATATATAAAAACTTAAACAGACTCTCCAAAATAAATAAAGAATCAAAATAGAGAGTCTACTGTAAATGCTTTAACCAACAAAAAAGGCCAGAGGTTTAGCTACCTGAAACCATGACCTGGTCCGCATGTCACATGAGTTACGTTTACAAAAGAGGACCCTCCCTTAATTGCAACACAATCATCACCTGTAGTAATTAATTGAAATAAATAAGTAATATTTTACATTGAGCTAGCTTATTAATTCAATAAGAGGAGGATCAGAGTAACTTCAACTTGAATTACCAGTTCCAATGGAAGAGTCTTGCATAGTTACTTGGCTTGATAAAGAGATGCCGATGCCATCAGTATTTGGGCTATTCTCCGGTGCATTCAAATGAATGTTTGAGATACGTACATCATTGCTGCTATGTATAAATATATGGGCTCTCGGACTATCACGGGAAGTAAATCCAGATAATTGAAGTTGGTCGCATTTGTGGAAGTGTAAAGCCTGCAAGAAATAAAAATAATTCTTAAAACAATTCTTGAAAACTTCAAAACTAAATTCACATTGTATGTACTCATCTTAATTCCTGCACATGTAGTCTAATTAATTTATGGAAAAGAATTTGGTACAAGGTCTAGAAGATTAGAGCGGAGGCAAAATTAGGGTTTTCAAAAGATTTGTCTACATCTGTCCTGCAGAGAGTTTATGGACGCTGTCGTCGAACGGGATTTATTGCTAAGCAATTAAGGTTCTTTTTATCGGGGGTTCTTGCTCCAGATCGAAGGTGTCAGTTATCCGGTGGCAGGGGTGTTCGCAGTGGCGGGGTGGGTGATGCTCAGTTCTAGCAGGACGAAGTGGCAGGTCGGATAGGTTATGGAGGTCGGATCTAAGGTGGCGCTTTGCAGTCTGGTTGCATGAGGATGGTGGATGCGAGTTGATCCGCTTTGGTTTGGGGATGGGAGTTTTTCCAGATCCGATCGAGGCATGGTGGCTGGTAGATCAACATCTTGGGGCAATTGGGTTGGACGATCTATTTGCAGGTTCGATATGCTTCGGTGGAAACTCTGATGCAGGTAGAAAACCGTTGCAGGTGGTGGCCGGATGTAGGGGAAGGTCCGTTGTAGGCGGGCGCGATCGGTCTCAGGTGATGGCTACCCGGTTTAGGTGGAGGCGGCCCAATGTTGTGCTGGTTCAGAATTGGGCTGGGCCCTAAATTGTGGCTGTGATATCCTAGCCTCTTGGTCTCTAGGCCCTTTTTGATGTACTAGTGGGCTTTGTCCCAATCTAGTTTAGTTATTAAAACACCTAGCATTTGATTCTAGTCTATTGCTATTTAAGTCTAGTTTCTCTGATTGTACCTCAAATGAGGTCTAGGTAATTAGGGTTACTCTAGCAAGGATTTAGGTAGTTGTTGGATTTGTCTCCTGATGGCGAGGTCTAAAATTTGTGCTCAAGTTGTTTCTCAATGAGGGTTACCTGTTATGTGGTTAACAGCTTAGACCATCTAGGTTTAATTGATGTAAGACAACATATGATGTACGTGCCTTCTGGCTATAGATAAGTATTAAAATTATCTACTTCTAAAAAAAAAATTAATTTATGAAAAAGAAAATTACCGTGGGTGCTCCGCAGCTCAGCTTAGTCTCTTCCTGAAATTAATTGATAAAAAAAGCCATTCAATCATTTTTCTTAAGTAGAAACAATGATTAATGGTGAATGCATTTCATGCGTATGCATATAGAATCTGTACATGTTTTATCAAATTTGGGTTTCTAGCAATGGTTCCATTATGGGCATAGATTATGTTATAATATGGCACATCAATTTGTTAATTTGTAATTTTGATAGATTCGGTTTCTACAAGGAAATTATAGACTTATTATATTTACGGATTGCACTTTTTGGTTCCACCAAATTGAACCCTTGCCATCTATAAGTCCTCCCCCTTTGATGACGAGGCCGTTAACGTTTTGGAAGCATAGCCAGCACTGTCCCATTTTGCACACGTCTGCCCATTCACTAAGAGTGGATGGACCAACAATATTCCCATCAATCTGATCACGGGATCATAAGAAATTATTCATACAGTTTAATTTTGAGAAGAAATAATTACTTGAATAAAGATGCCAATCGCACACTTTGATTACCTGAATTACAACACTGCTGGATTTGCAAGGACCTATAAGTTGAAGAGGTTTGAGTACAAAAGTCTTCCCCGTGGGGATAGTTAGGGTTTGGCCAGTCGTGCAAAGTGTCTTCCATGCATCCAAGAAAGCCTGTATATAAATCAGAGATGCAATTAGCCTAAATCATGTGTTAAGGATTCCTATAAAGTAACAAAAATGTTAGCTGACTCAAAACACAAACCTTAATGTGTAAGTCGTTGATTATGTGATTGATTTAATAAGAGATTTTAAATTAATTAATGTGTTTAATTGTAGAAAGCATAGGATGATGAGTTTAATAAAATGTAAATTAATTATTACTTGGGTATCATCTCCTACGCCGTCGCCGGAGGCACCAAAATCAAGCACACTAAGATTACCATTTTGGCCATACCCAATGCCAAAACTAGATGAAGCAACAATCCATAAAAGCACAACAGAGCTAAGTAGTGAAGGAAGACCCTGCATAAAGGAAAATTAAGGAGAACTGTTAATATACTTGAACTGGTGGAGAAAGGAGGTAAAAAAAGTAACACCTAGTGCTAATAGCGTACCATTGTAAATGTTCTCTCAGTCTGCACCCCAACGATCAAAACAACAAGACAATACTACAATAGACAAAATTAAGTCTTCTTAGCCTTCTTATAATCTATTTTGCTGGGATTTTCAATTAATGATGATTAAATTCCTAATAAGTATAGTTCTATGTATACATAATACAGTAGTTAATTAGTCTAAAATCCTTAATTAGACGTTCCTTCGGTCAAAATACATACTACAAGTCTGCATTTGTTCTTCATTTGGATTGTATCTTTTGACTACTAAAATTTTGTTTATTTTAGTAAGATAATAGCATTTTAGTTTTAGCTAAATTACATGTTCATTCTGTTGTCTCGATCAATTTTACTTTATATTCCCAATATTCATTTTTTTTCTTCTAATAATTACTGTGTTTTATCAACCTAAAAGTACCCTTAGTACAACGTTGCAACACACCATCTATATATTGGTTTTTCTGCTATTTAGGGAATTGCTAATATCCATTGATTTTTTTCATTTATTGTTACTAAGGATAAACTCGAAGGATGGACTTCCGGAGTTATCTAGAGTGCCAATATAATGATGTGGAGAATGGTGTCCATTTGTTCACTCAATGTCCCTATACAAGGGAAGTGTGGGAGGCTGCCAATATATCATTGCCAACGTTGGCAATTTCAGATTTGAAGGATGGACTTCTGGAGTTATCTAGAGTGGTCAATAAGGAGCAATTTGCACAAGCTCTTATGCTAACATGGTCAGTGTGGACTAATTGTAACTCTCAATTATGGGAAGGTAAGAAACATCATCCTACTGAAGCTGCTTTGTTCGCCATGAGTTGGTTTAATGAATTTTCAAAGGCAAATGACAAAGGCACAACACAACGTGCTCAAAGAAAAGAGTGGTCTACTCCAGTAGATGGTTCGTTTAAATGCAATAGTGATGGATCTTTTCTTGCTTCACGTAATAGAGGTGGTTCAGGGGTTGTATTCCGTGATACTACAGGAGCTTTCAAAGTGGCTGCGATGCGACAATTTGATCAGGTGACTTCTCCATTTCATGCTGAGTTGCTAGCAGTACATGAAGGAATGAAATTGGCCCAGAGTATGAACTATGTGAAAGTTGAATTTGAGACAGATTGCATGATGTTGGTCCAAGCTTTGAACCAAGACACCGTAGAGGTTTTCTACTTGAAGATGTACGAGAATTGATGCGGGCTAATTCTCACTATAAGATCACGTATGCTCCACGTGAAGCCAATAAAATAGCAGATAAGTTAGCAAGTCAAGCTTTGTGTACTAGTGATAGCCAAGTTTTATTTGTAATCGCTCCTGAATTTATAAGGGATGTCATCCTGAACGAGTGTATTTATTAAAATCTTAATGAAATCTTTTCTTTCAAAAAAAAAAAAAAAAAAAACAAGGATAAACTCGAAGGAATTATTTACATTTCTTAAGGCGGATGTATGTTAACTGGTATCTCGACATTAAGCATCATAAAGAAGGTACATATATGTTTCAATCTTCTAATCGCTTATTAATGTAAGGTTCATCTACGATGCACCAATATATCGATACATCTGTTGGCGTGAGTCATACTTACCTTATTTATGTAGATATTCTGTAATATTCCATGATCTGTAATATTCTATGATATCTGTAGTATTATTAGGTTTACTACTTGCCTTAAGAGTAGTACTTGTCTTATTAGGTGCAATTGTAATTTGTATATAATTCTTTTTTGTAAGATGAATGAAATATCCGAGTTATTCAGTCAAATTATCTCTTGTTTTTCGTTATATTTGACTTGGTATCAGAGCAAAGATCCGATCCTGGACTCTGACTCATTGTTCTTTGATCCTTGACCCTTGTTCTTTGTGCTTGGATTTGTTCCTTGTCCTTTGATCCTTTCATCACCGTTGCCTTCTTATATTTCCAAGTACTTTCACTATGCCAGCAAAGCAATCAGACCACAGAGGAGCTCTGTCGTCTGATGAACAAAAATTATGTAATCTAGTACGGTGCCGTCTCTTGGGGGTATCAGACGACAGATTTCCTCAGTCGTCTTATATTTCAGACGACAGAAATATTTTAGGTCATATGTTGTCTGATGAAATCAAGACATGAGCTAACTGTTTGTACAAGTGAATTCAGATGACAGATAAATGTCATGTGATCTACAAATAAATAACAGTTTCTTATAATTTGTATGATCTGATGCTTATTACAACGACAGAAAAATGTCATTTCTGTGGTTTGAATGCACTAAGTATAAGATATGAAATCTTATCTGTCGTCTGAATAGACTTACAATAACAGTTAAGTGTTTTTTTATTCCAGTCCAATAACAACTATCATTAGTATTCAGTTTAGAATACAATTATCTATTGTTTTTAGTTGCCTACAATAACATTTATATGTTGTTTAATATGGATTGTAGTCACAGATAATTGTAAATTGAACTTAGTTAACACTAACTTATTTATCATTTGAGTTTAGTCATAGATGACAGTTAATTGACGTTTAAAGAGAATAAACATAATGGTTATCTGTGGTTTTTATTAATTTATAATAACATTTATATGTTGTTTTATATGCATTGTAGTCACAGATAATTGTAAATTGAACTTAGTTAACACGACATTTATTTATCATTTGAGTTTAGTCATAGATGACAGTTAATTGACGTTTAAAGAGAATAAACATAACAGTTATCTGTGGTTTTTATTAATTTGTAATAATAGTTATCTGTTGTGGCATATAACTTGGAATTACAATTAACTGTAATGTAAATGTTGTTAAGGTTACATTTATCTATTGTTGTGGTTTATTCTCTATAACAGTTAACTGAAGGTTGAAGAGTGCAGATAGTACAATTATCTGTTGCTTTAAGATGATTTGAGCCACAGTTAAATGTAGTTTCATTTTGTTTGTAACGATAGAATTTTGGTTATATCTTTTGATACTATTTTGCAATGCCTATAATTTTATGTGGTTGTTTTGGTTCTTAGTCACCAAATTTTTTTCGATTCTGTCTTTGTTTTGACATAAAGCGACAATTATCTATTGTTTGAGTGCATATAAAACAACATATTTGGATTTCATTATGTTGTTACTTTCTATTTTAGATGACAATTTTCTGTTGTTTGACTGTCCAAATAAGAACACATTTTTTCTTGTTTCTGTTGTTCTTTGACACGTCCAACTACATATTTGGATTTCATTTGTTGTTGCTTTCTATTCTAGATGCCATACTCGTATCCCTGTTGTGCCACAATCATGTAAATCTGGAACTACACAATGCATTCATCAAATATGGAATCCATTCAAAAAAATACCAATATTTGATCAATCTGTTCCTGCAGCTATACATACATCCATAATGGGGCTAAATTAGTAAACATCATTTCAATAACCCATAGCAGTTGGCATGATCAACAAATGTATCCCAAAAAACATTGACATGTCATACCACTGATCATACACTGTACTTGCAGGCCAAAATACTTAGACCAACTGCATAACAAGTTAATATGGGTTATAGATGATGCATGTCCAAAATTAGAATCTATCTTAAGCTCTCAACACACTAGCTTTGTTGAAACTGGCTAACATACTTTGTCCACTCGACCCGGACCTGATCAATGTCTTTTTGTGTGTAGAAGTGATTTGCTTTCCTTTCCCACTGCAAGTATTAAAAAATTTATATATACAAGTTAGTGTGGATGGATAGGTTTCACAACATTAATATGAATTGGAAGTAGCTGATATATATATATATATATATATAATTACCTTAGCACTCCACTGTTGATTTTTATCCTTCACTATGTCTTTCATGTAATGCATAATCTACAGTCCACAAGTTTTATCGCCCAACTGCTCCGGAATGCCCTGAAACATCATAAAATTGTTGAACACCTGGCTAATGCTATGGAATAAATAGAACATTTGTTGAAGTAAAATGTAATACCCGCAATTTCCATTTTAATTTCGAGTTATTGTATCGAATGATTATTATGCGATTTCACAATTTATGTTCGATAATCATTCATTTTTACAATTATCGAAGTTTCGAAAAGTTTATTTTAACGAAAAGCTCGAAATACTCGGTTTGAGAAATCGACTTTTTCTACGTACGAAATTTGGAGAAACTTCCTTCATGAAAGTTGTAGAGCTCGTCGATACGAGTCCGTACACGTGCGGAACACGAAGATCGGATTTTTCCTGAATTAGTTATCGAATTTCGAAGTTTTCCGAAACAAGTATATATAGAAAAATTTTTGGGAACCCTAATTTTTTTCCCTACCGGTTCCTCTTTCTTCTTTTTTTTCTTCTTTCTTCTTCTTCTTCCGTTTCTGGAAAAACCAGTTTCTCTCTCTCTCTCTCACACAGCCGTACTCGGCCGAAAGAGGAGAAAATTTTCCCCTTAATTGTTCTCCCTCCACAGACCACCTCTCGACCTCAAACCAAGTCCCAGGCGTTCGTCTCGAGCTGCTCTAGCTCCCGGAGGCAGTCTCACACGGCGGCGCAGCCTGTGGCGGTGGCGGCGAAGCCCGAACCGAAAACGTCCATTTTCGGTTCGATCTCGATATCTCGAGCTACACTCCATCATTTCACTTGATTCTTGTCTCATTGAGCTCGCCTCAACTTCCTCTACAAGCACCAAGAAGGACCGGAACTGGGTCGAACGTTTTCACGTTCGTCGGAGCTCTACCCGAACGGATCGAAATACCGAAACTTTCGATCAAGATATCTCGAGCTATACACGATCGTTTCTTGTGATTCCAAGCTTGTTGAGTTCGCAAGGAAGTTCTGAACAAGTTTCCAGAAGGGATCGGGGCCTGAGGTTGCAGTTTTCACGTCGGTTTTCAAGCTCACCGGTTTCTGCATTTTTTCCGACCGCCGACTGTAAATCGGTAATTTCGATGCCTTCCGATCATTTTTAGGTCTTGTGCTAGTTATGAAAGTTGCTCAGAATGATGAAACGAAGGGGACAAGCTCAGCCCCGACACCATTGGTGGTGGTCGGTGGCGGCTCTGTCCCTAACTCCGGCGGCCTTTTCCGGCCACCTCCGGAGGTCTAAAATTTGGTTTCTGTCCATTTTATGATTCTATGTTTCGATACGATCATTTCGGCGTATTATACGTATTTTTTGGATATCGTATGAATTAGTTATGAATTTTGTGATTTCGATCGATTTCGGTCGTTAGATTTTTGATCTGTGAAATTATGACCGTTGGATGAACTTGTAAATTTGTTATGATGATCATATGACTGTCCCAGAGGCTTTGTGTGGTCATGGGCGAAGATTCGACCGTTGGATCTTCGTATATGTGAAAAACGGTAATTAGGGGAGCGATTCGTGAGAAACCGCTCGTCGGATTTTAATGTAAATTAGAATCTGACCGTTAATTAGTGGTTGAATTATGAGTTGAAATTGTTGGCTAAATTCGAATCACATTTGATTAGGTGATTGACGGATTTTAATTGCGTGGGCTATTCGGCGTTAATTATAAATTATAATTTATAATTATATATTGAAGACGCAGCGGGAGTTTCGAGGTGAGTAAACTCACATGGTTCATATTACGAACCGAGCATTTTAATTTATTTATTTTTGGTAATTGTGTGAAAAATATTTGCGGATTAAATATTTGTTTTAAAATTTCATGGACTTGAATCAGCACGGTCCATAGGTAAGTAAAATGAATTTTAACTATACAAATGAATTTCATAATTTTCTTGTGTGAACTATAGATGGTATTAGTGGTCATTCCTGAGTGGATGATTACGTATATATATATTTACGTGGAAAATATATATTGATGAGTGGATTATTTGATCGATGATATGATTGAGTGGAATTGATGAGTTGATTTTATTACGATTGTGTAATTCCATAATAATATGATGTATCATGGTTGGGTTGATTTCAGTATGTGAAATAATATGTTGTGTTCATTTATGGGTTTAGGGTCGATGTAATAACTGGTGTGGGTAATCGGACGCTCTAATCCTAGTGTGGATGATGGGATACGATTGGTTGAGTATGTGGAATTATTGGACGTTCTAAATATGTATATAGGTATACATATTGATGAAATACAATAATTGATAAATATGTCGGATGCCATAACCTAGGCCAGGTGACGGGCTACGATTCAGTTAGAGCTCTAGTCTGTCAAATACCATATTTTTATAAATACGATGATGAGAGTTGTGGGGAAAGTTGTGAGTTGGGTTGTCTTGATATATTGAATTGGTGTTGGATTGAGATTGTTATTATTTGCATATGTGGAAATAATTGAGTGTTGCTGTGTGTGGAAATAAATGAGATTAAATTAAGCAACAGTTCATTCTTTTACTCATACAAGCTTTCATAAGCTTACCGGGTTTTGTGTTGTTGCAATCCCGGTACACTATTCAATGGTGTAGCGGATATTCCTGCAGGTCAGGATAACCAGGGAGGTGACCGAGCTGCTTAGGTGTTATAGCAGTTTTGTTATTTATTTAGTTGTGAGGTGTGTGTATGCTCATTTAGAGCTTTACATTATATTTTGGATTGAGTTGTAATAATTAACCGAGAATATATTCGGTTTGATTTTATTTCGTGTGGTGAGTATGTTAAGAAAAGAAAAATTTTCAGGATGATAATTTTGTGATGTGGTATTTTCATGTCTCGGATTTTGAATTGTTATTCTAAAATTCGGGGTGTGACATAAAATCAAATAGCATATAATTAGTTAGTTTGCAACTAGTACCGCACAATTTTTCCATTGAACTATTTTTCTGCCTTTCCTATTTTTCTGTGCATTGTATATTCTGATGGAACTGAAACAGCATGACGAGAACAATAATCAGCCAAAAACTAAACAACTTACAAAGTAACATTTAGATAGAAATTTCCAGAAAAATGCAGGTATAACAACCAATTTTACATTGGACCAAACTGAATCTAGAAGCCAGTTACTCATCCACAATAGTTTTCCATTCATCTGTGATGAGTCGCCTCTTTAATGGATCCATGAAGTGCACTACTTCTCCACCAAGGTTCACAACCGTCAACATCCAATGACAACTAACAATAAAATATTCAACTCAATACCCAAACAATCTCCAACGAAGATAACATGCATATATACTGTGGATATTAGGAGGTAGGGTCTAAATCAAAATTGCTTACCCTGAGTTATAGGGAACTAGAAAAACCTGGCCAGGCTTCCCATTTCCATACCAAACAGCTAGATAACGAGATCGTTCTGTTGGATTTCCACACCCAAGTGCACCAGTGTGAGCAGGGTCAATGAAGGCGATCATTTCTAGCATCTTTGTTTTCTTCAAAACCTGATAGAGGTAGCTACAAAAACAACAAATTTAGTTTCACAACAATTACAACATTGAAGATGGCCATCATACAACTTAATACAATTTAACAGATTTAATGTGCACTACAAACCTCATATACATCACTAATGAGCTACTCGATATCTCCTCCATGTTGGTCATGGCATACACATCCCTCCTGAAGATAGCTACCTTCGTTGGATGGCCGAAAAGCTCTTCTCCCGAACTGGTGTGGATGGTGACCCCATCCTTTAAGAATGTGTTGGCCCATTGGCACAACATCTTGAAGGGTAAAGGCAACTTGGCTGGCAGGTTTTCAAGGTCATCATGATCATTATCATCATATATGTCTCTATTTCTCTTCTTCACAATTTTACGCTTTCCTCCCTGCTATATTTGTAAACAATAACATGCAATATTATTAGATAAAAATAGTTTAGGGTTTTTGAAAATGTACTAATTAACAAATGAAATTACCTTTTGCTCGACTGTGGGGGGTATAATCAAGTTGTACCAATCGCATCGCGTATCTTGACAATCTCATATTTGATAGGAAATGGTAGCAAAGCATCTTCAACAATAGCTTTGGTGACTGACACGCGCACATTTTCCTCCCCCATTGGAACACCATGGATTGTTTGTTTGTTGGCCTCAATATCAACTTCAACGATGGTTCCAAAAGCAGCAACATTATCCATTGAATTTATTGCTAGTTTAGACTCCAACTTGACCGTATTGGTCCTAACCTAAGGTTTCTGAAACAGTTGTATAAATCAGATTTCAGAAATTGGCATGCATTAGTAAGTATGATCTATTAATCTAACCATAAGGGTAACAGAAAGTAAAGGTAGGAAGGTAAGGTAATAGGGTGTAGTTTACCCGAACTTCTTCCCAAAATTTAGTCTTCATGAGAGGTCTACCAACTTTCCCAACATCATCCTCAATAATCGATGCAGATTTGCCGCTCAATTTACTATCCAGAAGTGGCATAGCAGTCTCCTCTTCAACCTCTACTTGTGCAGCATCGTTTAAGATTAACTTCTTCTTGACATTTCCAGCATGCTCAGTTTCACCAACGTTCATAGCCTTGTGATTTTACGGGAACAGCTGCCTTGTCCAGAACCAATATCATTCAACGGTGTTGACGTTCTCAGTGAATCATTGTCAACCTCTTTCCTAGCAACCTTTTCTTCCAACTTCTTAAACCTATCCTCCCAAGAAGCTCTTTCCTTCGCAATGTGTTGTTCCATCTCCAACTCCCATATAGCTCTTATCATTGGCAATGATAGTTTCTTTCTCTTCAGCTAATATCCTCTTCACACTCACCCTCAAGGTGCCTTCTACAGATTCCTTTCGGCGTTTTGGTATATTGAAGTAAGCAGCCGGCTTGACAAAGCCACCAACACCTCATACCCTGCCAGGGGCCTTGGGGTTTCCCCATGCCAATGTTAGAATATCATCTGATCCAGAAGTATTCACTTCACCTTCACACAATTTTTGCCTTAGTTTGTCCTGTGAACATAAAATAGAAGCATGAGATGCATGAATGATGCAAAATAATTAAAAAAAAAATCATAACAAAATAATTACACTTGTAATTGAACTTACAATTTTTTCAACCGCCTTCTTTACTGTCAGCCTGTTGAAGTTACCAGTCTTGTCTTGTCGTGCCTTCACCCACATTGTCACACGGTCAAGTTCTTCGATCAGTATTATTTCAGGCTATATGAACATAGAGGGTATAATGATCATTACTTTGTCCTAAATCCAAGGAAGAACAATTATACAGTAAAGCACTCTAGAAAAGGGAATACTGACTAGTTCTTCCTGAAGATTAGCATATCCTTTTCACGCCATTCGATGAGGGTACTTATTCTCCTTCCGCTTTTTTATTTGTGCCTCGCGAAGTTCCTTCAAAGAGTATGCAGAAATGTCCACAATATTAGAGCCTCTTGAAGATTCGAACCAATATAGACATAGAAGAAAAGCATTATCTGTAATTGGACTCAAATTCAGTAGTTGGCAAACCTGAAATTTTGCGGTAGTCCTATCAGCAACAAATTTATCCCAGTTATGCTGGTCAATGGATCGATAATCATCTGGAGGGAACTCCAATAGTTCAGGATTATCCAAATATGGCATAATGTACCAGTTTGTCAACTTGCTCTTGAAATCTCTCCATTTATTGGCGGCTGAGGTAATAACCAATTTCTTCCACTCCTTAGGCACCACAAATGCTTCCTGCACATGTTCAAAAGCATAAGCGAGAACCCCTCTTTAATATGTGCCCATTATTAATAAAAATAATCAGAATACAAGTACAACAACTATATTAACAACATGATCATACAATTAAGCATATAGTCATATTAATTACCTCAATACTTTCCCAGATTTTGTCTTTTACATCTAATTCCACTTCTCTCCAATCCTTTATAGATATTGGGATCCTTGTACGTGCCAATACCCCAATATAGGACTGCATCTCTTTAGCTGCCTTTCCTATTGGTTCCCCTTGAGCATTAGACTGAACTTTCAGCCTCTTTCTACGAATAAGTCGCCTTGAAATGCGATTCATCGTTACCATCCCACGCTTAAGTAACTTTAGTCCACCAGTTAGGTTGTCCTCTTCTTCAGGGGCCTTGCTCTTTCCAGCATTACGTGCATTTGCTACCTTCTTGGACTTACCAGCTTGCTTGGATACACTTCTCTTTGGGGATGTAGCTTTCTTAGAGTGAGCTAGTCTCAACATTGTTTTTCTTGATGTCGCTTGAGCTTTGTTGGGGATTGCAGCTTTATTAGGGGCTGCATCTTGCTTAGCGAAGGCAAATTTGGGTGGTACATCAATCTCTTCAATAGCTGCTTTTGAAACGATCTTTTTACCTCTTTTCATTTGCAATGCCTTCATCCGTAGTGCTATTGCTGTAGCTTTGGCTGTGTTGTTAGACCGAGGAGCCATCACCTGAAAGAAACAAGTAAAGAGTTAGTAATATGTATAAATAAATGGCTGAAAACAAATATCGCATCGCAGTACACACAAGCACACATCACATTAGCAGCAAAACTGAACCCAGTACTAACAAAACAACTAACATATTAAAAAGGTTCATATATTTCATGAATAATCACACAGTACAACAACGCCTGAGGCAAACAAAGTGCAAGGAAACAACCTTATTATCTAATCCTATAAGCGACGATGACAATTTTCATTCTCAACCCATATGGCTTCATCTCCAGGTCGCATATAATTGATGTTATCATCACTAACTATGTCATCAAAAGTCTCAACATATGGCAATGTGGCATGAAATGGTTGCTGTTCCACTTCAATCTCTTGTAGCTCCTCATCGTCACTAGCCTCTTGGTAGTCTTTATCTGGACACCTTACTACTACTGACCATTGCACATCAAGGGGGTCTTGTATGTAAAATATTTGCTTAACATGTGTAGCTAAGACAAAAGCATCATTTAAGTGCCCTCTCCTATTCAAATTTACCAAAGTAAACCCAAGTTCGCTACTTTGATGTCTCTAACATTCTCTACCCAATCACATTTGAATAAAGGTACCCTAAACTTGTAGTAGTCCAACTCTCATATATGCTTAATCACACCGTAAAAGTGCATATCATCTGTTCTAGGGTTTTTATCCCTTGCATTAGAAATCTGCATTGCATCAGCCATCAAAAATACTTCACTGTTTTGAATAGATCGAAGATTGTCACGCTCCTTGGTGTTGAAATGAACACCATTAACCTGGTATCCAATAAATGTTGGCACTTCATTCTTTGGCCCAGCTGCTGTCCATCTCATTGTTTGTGAAACATTATTGTTAGCAAACATGAGTTCATTTGATACCTGCAAACAGTACATACATTACATAGCCAGCAAAAGATAATATTTTGTTGTTGCAAATGTATCAATAATGGAGAACTTACCCTCTCTTTTAACCATTCCGAAAAGGTCTGATTCTGTTTATTCTTCAACCACGTTTCATTTTTGGAGAACTTAGGATAAAGCAACTTTAATAACTCCAAATGTTCACTAAATGGAGGAGAAATACAAAACACTTAGCAAGAAACATAAAATAATGAAGGGAAATGTTGAAGTTATAATTATAAAAAAAAAAAAGGAAAATGAAATAAGTAATGACTTACAGCAAATATGGCAATGCATCCTCCGTATTCTGCAATACACAAAGATGTGCTTGATGCATTTCTTTTCCATAAACAGAAATCATGGAAGCACCTGATAGTGGTTTGGATGCATTCTGAAATTCTGCTTTGCTACTTTTTGGGATTCCAGCAGTACCAGCATGATCAAGCATACGTTCAGCACAAAACTCAATAGCCCCTTCGATAATATAACACTCTGCTATGACATCTTACCCATCCTTTGAACACTTTCATGTATCTCTCAAAGGGATACATCCATCGAAAAAATACTGGACCACAAAGCTCTACTTCCCTCACAAGATGCACAGTCAAATGAATCATGATGTCGAAAAATGATGGTGGGAAGTACTTCTCAAGCAAGCAAACTGTAATAACTAGGTCTACTTGCATTTTTTCTAGCTTGGAAACATCAATCACTTTGGCACATATAGCCTTGAAGAATAGGCAGAAGCGAATGATTGCATACCTAACAAGCTTCTCAAGAACAGATAGTAAAGCAATAGGGAGCAGAATTTGCATGATAGTGTGACAATCATGTGATTTAAGACCAACAAGTCTTAAATCATCCATAGAGACAAGGCTCCTAACATTTGATGAAAATCGCACAGGCACTGTCATAGCAAAAAAAGAGTTGCAAACTATTTTCTTTTCATTTAACAGCAAATTCCAACTAGCTAAAGGTAACTTGTCTCTTTTGGCACAAATTTTGGGATTCAAACCAGTCCTAATGCCCATTTCAACCATGTCTAAACGAGCAGCAACCCCATATTTTATCTTCCCGGGAATGTTTAGCAATGTACAAATGATGGCATCGCAACAGTTCTTCTCAATGTGCATTACATCAAGATTGTGTCGTATAGGAATATATCTCCAGTACTCTAGTTCAAAGAAAACTGACTTTTTCTTCCAACAAGGCCTGCTTCGGTCTTCAACACTCTTTGCAGGACGACACTTTTTGCCAAATGAACATTTCATACCCTCTACTCTAGCAAACACCTCCTCTCCAGTTAATGGTACAAGTGCAAGCTCTTCCTCTACTGTATTGTTGAAAGCACCACGCTGTTTTCGATAGGGATGATATCTAGGTAGGTACCGACGATGCCTCATGAATGACATTTTATTACCTATCTTCAATCTATATGGTGTACTCTTATCAACGCATATCGGTCAAGCATTGCATCCTTTCACAATGCTACTTGTCAAGTTCCCATAAGCGGGAAAATCATTAATGGTCCAGAGGAGTATATCTCTTAGTTTAAAGTAGTCCCCTCTGAAGGCATCATATACTCCCTCAACCCCATCCCACAAGACTTTTAGATCATTTATTAAAGGTTGCAGATATACGTCGATATCATTACCAGGCTGTTTTGGTCCGAAGATCAGTAGCGTCAACATCATATACTTCCTTTTCATACATAGTCATGGTGGAAGATTATATGTGACGAGTATAACAGGCCAGCAAGAGTACCTGCTACTTAGAGAACTATGAGGATTAAACCCATCAGATGAAAGGGCTAGTCGAAGGTTCCTAGGCTCACTTCCAAATTCCAGCCATTTCTTGTCAACTAAATCCCAAGTCGGGGAATCAGTTGGATGCCGCATCAATCCATCTTTCTTTCTGCCATAATCATGTCAAGCCAGAGTCTTAGCTGTATTGGCTGATTGGTAAAACCGTTTGAACCTCGGGATTGGTGGAAAGTACCATAAAACCTTGGCAGGTATCCCAACTTTTTCAGTTTTATCCTTGCCTAATTTCCACCTTGAAGCACCGCAAGTGGGGCAGATATTAGCATCTGCATGCTGCTGTCGATACAAGACACAGTCATTTGGACAAGCGTGAATCTTATGGTACTCTATACCTAATGTACTGAGTGATTTTTTTGCCTCATATAAAGATGCAGGAACCTCATTTCCTTCAGGAAGCAAACCTCCGATCATTATCAGCATGTCAGAGTAGCATGAATCAGTCATTCCATGCTTAGCTTTCAGATTGAATGTCTGAATCAGACCATTTAACTTGGTTGTCTTGGTACAACCAGGGTACAAAGGCTTATCGGCATCCTCCACATACTTCAGAAACTCATTTGAGTCTACTGAAATCTCCTCATCCTCACTCTCTCCTTTTACATCATTCTCCCCCATCCTAATACCCCCATCCCAATCTACAGTTTCAGATTCCCCTCTACTAGTGCCAGAAATGGCAGCTGTACTAGGTTCTCCATGCCACCTCCAATGCTTATAACTACTATCAATACCATTCCAAAAAATATGGTCCTTAATAACTCCAATGGAAAATCCATCAGTATTGCAGCATTTTAGGCAAGGACAACGTATTTTTGTTTTGTTGTCGGCATTAGCAAAGGCAAACTTTAGAAACTATCCTACTCCTACCTCAAACTTGCGTGACCTTTTATCAGCATGCATCCATGATTTATCCATCTTATATAGAAAAGGTGAAACAATCAAGATTTGTACAACACCCTACATACATTTATATATCCCAAACACAAAACATGATATACTGCTCAGTGCATAGCTTGCTATAAGTTTAAAGACTTTCATTTCACAAAAATAATATTGTTTTCAACAACTGAAATGCAATTACCCTTGTACTCATTAGTAATTGCATTTCAATAAAACTCTAAGCTTCATAAACATACTTACATGAGCCAAAACCCTCAAAACTAACTATAGCAATAAAAAAGAAAAATGTACAAGATCGATCCTCAATCGTCTATATTTAATGAAAAAACTATACCAGAGCTGCAAGTCATGCATTGAGAAAATCATGTAGACTTCAAAACGGACTGGAATTTTATGAAATTTTAACCAAAGAACGATTAGGACGTCTATTTTAACATATAGAAATTTCAAGCCAAAATACGAAGTTTTTATGTAGGAACACTCACGCAAAAGTCATACAGCACAATATAAACAGAAAACCCAGATTCTCTCAAACCAAACTTCAATTCTCTTTTCCGAATATAACGCAAGGGATACAAAAGCCAACAAGGAACAGTCAAACAAGAGAAACTAATTAACCATAGGAGGGAACTACCTTAATGTTTGTCAAAATCTTCTCCTCCCATAAATTTCACACAAGTCAATTCTGTACCTAAATCATAGAGAAGTTTTCCTCAATTCCATTGCTCAATTAAGGAGTTCTAAAGTACAAGTAGAGGAAACATAATGAAGCACATCACCCTTACCTCTCTTGTGGTTAAATCCCTCGCTTCTAGGATTTCCTTCTCCAAAACTATATTTCCTTTGTTTCTTGCAATTACAACGTGAAAACTATTTCAGTCAAGAATAAATAATTAAAGAAAACAACCAAATAAACTAAGTTGCAAGAAAACATAACCCAACACCAGAAATTACATTTACTGATAGAAAACACTAACATGAAGACAACAAATTAATTAATGCATTAGAGAAACGGATCATAATCACACATACAATTAAACCAATAACACATTTCAGTTTCATCGTTTTGTTTTCAAGCCTAAATGTAGAATAGATGGGCACATAAATTGATTAGAAAAAATAACGAACAATGAACAATTACTTAAGCTAACCACAAAGAAAGCAAAAGGCAGCAATCCAAATATCAGAAACTCAAACGGTACTCTTTCCCTTAACAGAAAACCAGCAAAAATCAGTAGAGACAACTCTATGTTTGTGGGCACACACTGTAATTAACCAAATTCCACAGATTAGACCAATTCAATAAGAAGCATGACCCAAATTTACATCAAAAGTAGAAAAATAAATTACATATTACATTGGGTTAAAATTCACCAAGTGTGAGGTCAGTTTTTAATAATTCAATTCACTTGTCATTTTTACCACCTTTGTTAAATAAGCATTAATAAGTGCTCATACTAGCTGTTATTTAAAAAAAGTGCACATAATAGAAAATTTGTACTTAAAAAACAGAAAAAACAAAAACAAACAAACAAGATCATATCAATTCACCATTTTCTCAGCAAGATGTGGATTTGTTGTTTCAAGCAACAAGGCAATGACAGCTGGATCTGCTTCAGTTTGGTGATTTGATATCAAAATAATGTTGTGACCCTGAACAGTAATCCAAACGCATGACATCAGTTGAGTTACTTCTAGTACCTTTTAGTATAAAAATCAATGGGAACATGAACACTATACATTCAAACTGGTATGATTATGGCTCCAGTAATCACTTTCAAGAAATACTTCTCAAACCAATTGGACCCCAAAACCAAGTCTATTTATACGTACTTCATGCATAATTTTGAATAGATCAAAAAAAGTAATGCATGTTAGGAATCACAGCATCAGATTATACTTTTCATCAAGTTTTATCCAAAATTGCACTTGGACATGAATAAAAAAGTACTAGATAGTATATTACATCATCACAAAACGTATATGGATGATTTTTATTCACTAGTTCTTTAAATTTTTTGCTTTACATGATTATATGGATGAGTTTGATGGGGTATACCCAGGGTATAAGCTGGGGCAGTAATTATGCCTTTCAGTTGAGATTAATACTTTTAATCTCATGACTGACCACAAGAATATGAGTTAATCATTATTTACCGAATAACAAAATTAATCAAAATAATATGGCATCTGCATATTTGCATACCACAGAAGCATCAAGGTCTTACCACTGAATGCTCAAGATAATCAATGGTGAACTATAGGTCCATAATTGTGATATCTAGAATCTAGGCAAAGTTATATACCCAAATCTAATCAGTTTGCTTTGGTGGTATAATATGTTCCATTGCCAAGCTGGTAAATAATAGCTATCATTTCATAGCCTGAGAAAAGATCTAATAGGTAGAACCAGATCATTTTAACTAATGGAATCTTCGGTTTATCAGTTCAGACAAAAACTTATTCAAGAATATATATTGTCATTTTGTATCAAGTTGCTTCCAGAATACTTTGACATGCACATATAACCTAAATTAACTGGCATAATGCATTGAACCACACTTTTTGCATATCTAAGACAACTATGAAACATCAAACCAAGAAAGAAGTTGAGTGTAACTTTGCTTGTAGAGGTCAGTTTCACTATAGAAAAAAAACCATCTATGATGTTGCTCCTGTGTTCTTATTGATTCTACTAAACTGAACTGTCACCAAGTTTTCAAAATAGTCAATGTTTATAATCTAAAACTTTGCTTGAAAAATTGAGAAAGTATAAATTTGAAGAACTCAAAACAATCTAAGAACTAAACCATACATCCATAGAAACTAAGTGCCTAAAGTTTACATCAATCTGAAAAAAAAATCAGAAAAAAAAAAACATTGGAAGACAATTAGTTTTACTGGAAGATAATTGAATTATTGAAATTAAGTTGTGATAGATCAAAAGCATACCTTGAAGTTATTGTAATTAACCACCAAGATGTGAAATTGCAGAGCAAACAGAATATGCAGAAGATAAAAACTGATATCAGTTCAAACATAAGCCAATAACAGTAGAATAAGCCAATAACAGTAGAATAAGCCATTAAAAAATCTTCTTGCATCAGAGTTTAAGATGAAAGATCTTGATTCACTTAAATATTTTTTGGGGATTGAGGTCGCCAGGGGAAGTTCAGGAATTTTCTTGTGCCAGAGAAAATATGTGCTTGATTTGTTGACAGAGACAGGAATGCTAGGATGTAGACCTGCTGATACTCCCATTGAACAGAATCAGAAACTGGCTGAGTTGATCAAACTCCTACAGAGAAGGCTCGCTATCAGAGGTTAGTTGGCAGATTAATCTATCTCTCATATACTCGGCCAGACATTGCATATGCAGTTAGTGTTGTGAGTCAATTCATGCATAATCCAAGTGAAACTCATATGGAAGTTGTGATTCATATTCTGAGGTATTTAAAATCTGCACCTGCAAAAGGCTTGATGTTTTCAAAGCATAATCATCTTGATATTAGTGGTTATACAGATGTAGACTGGGAAGGTTGTGTTACGGATAGAAAATCTACTTCTGGTAACTTCACTTTTGTAGGTGATAATCTTGTTACTTGGAGAAGTAAGAAACAAAAGGTCGTGGCTAGGTCCAGTGCTGAAGCAGAGTATAGAGGTATGGCTCATGGAGTTTGTGAATTACTTTGGTTGAGAAATTTACTTCGTGATTTGGGATTTAAACCCAAACGAGCCATGGATTTGTACTTTGATAATAAGGCAGCGGTAGATATTGCTCACAACCCGGTTCAACATGATAGAACTAAGCATGTTGAGATTGACAGACATTTCATTAAAGAGAAGCTCGATGCTAAGCTTATCTCTTTTCCTTTTGTCCACTCAAAAGAACAGTTAGCTGATGTTCTCACGAAGGCAGTATCGAGTAAGGCATTTCATGACTCACTTGACAAGTTGGGCATTCGTGATCTGTATGCGCCAACTTGAGGGGGATTGTTGGCGTGAGTCATACTTACCTTATTTATGTAGATATTCTGTAATATTTCATGATTTGTAATCTTCTATAATATCTGTAGTATTATTAGGTTTACTACTTGCCTTAGGAGTAGTACTTGTCTTATTAGGCGCAATTGTAATTTGTATATAATTCTTTCTTGTAAGATGAATGAAATATCCGAATTATTCAGTCAAAATTATCTCTTGTTTTTCGTTATATTTGACTACATTATGTAAACTAGTTAGATTTAGAGGTAGACTAACTCTTTATATTGCTAGACTAATTTAGAACTACTTTATTTTTGTATCAAACTAGTCTACTTCTCTATATCGAGCTAAATCTACTTAATATATCGGTACAATAATGTAATTCAGAACTTCCCAATAACAAAATTTTACCATTATTTTGGTGTCTAATAATGAGTCAATGACATATTGACCAGTTAGTTAATGATGGTCATCGAATGACCTTATAAGGAAGGGTATAGGAATTAACCTCAAAACTAACTGAAGGTAGCAATTGACGGGACAAATGCAATTTTGAATTTAGTTACACACACATACTTTTACCATAAGGGATCGTACGTACCTCTGACCTAACATAATCTCAACCAGATGATCCCCACACTCTCCCTCACCCCAAGAGCGCTTATATATATATATATATATATATAGTGCTTCTCCACTACGGACGTCCGCAGCTTTTCTTAGGTACAAATTTCGAGTTTTGACCTACTTTTCGATCAAATTTTCATATCTTAACTATTCAGTTTGTAGGTCCTAATGTATAGATCACCTTTGCAAAATTTCAGCCAAATTAGTGATCGTTAAGGCATCCAAAACTGCAATTTACAACAATGTATACGAACTGTTCCGGTTCTACAGATTCAGTTCGTTTGTATAAATTGCAGTTGACTCAAGGACTCCTAGGGTGAGTTTGGTACGGTTGTGCTTTTCAGAAAAGCTGGCTTCAGCTTATTTCTGAGAATAAGTGGCTGAAAAGCAAAGCTGCTGAGTGTTTGGTAAACTGGTTTTTTAGAAGTGCTGTCAGTGGCAAAATCAGTGACAAAGTGTTTGGTAAACTCAACTGGCTTGTGCTTTTTATTTGTGAAATGACCAAATTGGACATTAGAGATTATTTTGCATTACTTATTTTAATTAATCAAGAAAATAGGAAATAGATGGCGCGATCCTAGCCATCTATCCCTCCACTGTTTCATCCCAGCCCTTGAATCAAGTGTAAGTTGGGGTATATACACCCCTTGATCTGACAAGGAGAGGGATTAATTAGAAGGCACGAAAGAGAGAGAGAGAGAGAGGGAGAGAGCTGGGAGCGGTGACTCGGACGCTACCGACCTGAGAAGGAAACCCGACCATCGCGCCACCGTCCGACCACCCTATGACGGCGCATACTAACCATTTCCTTTCATCTCTAAGTCGCCTACATCCCAGTAGCTTCTGATCGCCCATGCACGGGACAAGGAAGGAGATGCGAAGGTGAGTGCAGCAACTGCTCCGCCGAGTTTCTGCAGTTTCCGGCCACCTCCTGGGCCACTTTCGGTAAGGAAACTTCTCCTCTCGTCTTCCTCTACCCGTCTGGGTGATTAATTTTCAATTTTGGAGCACGTTTTGACATTTTCATTTCTGGGTTTACCTCGATTCTGCCGTGTTCTTCAACATCGAGTACCTTCCCAACCATTCTGGGCTTGGTTATCATCTTGGTTGCACTCGTAGACTAGGAATCAAGAGGCTTGCTGGGTTATTGGCATCACAATCCTCAAACTGGACTTGAGAAGGTATAATCCCAAACCTTGAAGGGAGCGGTGACTGGGAGCAGCGACGATGCGGCGGTGACAGGGAGCTGCGAGGATGCGGCGGTGCGGGTGTGATAAGGGAGAGAGATGCCTCGTAGGGTTAACGAAAATGGTTGAGCTGAAATTGTTTCAGCTTAGAAGGGTAATTTTAGGCATTTTAGAGGTTTCTTTAATCTACAGGAACTTCCGCTACAGTATTTCAGTGACTTCTGGCTTCTGGAAGCTGCATTCTTCAGCTCCTGCTTATCTAAAGAAGCCACAACAGCTTCTGAAAAAAGCTGCCAGGAAGCTCAGTTACCAAACACCAATTTGAACTGAGCTTATAAGTACAAGAGCTGAAAAGCTCCCCCAAACACAGCCTTAGGGTACTGTCACTGAAGTCGGTGAATCTTGCATCTCTAATGCATAAATAGAGGCATTTAGACCTCTTCGGGTTAAAGGTTTAACGCCTATTTGGACTAAACCTATGTGTATGAAATTGTGACCATTTTTTTGTGTTTTTTGATTGACTCAGGACTATATATATATATATATATATATAGGGCCCTTCCACTCAGAGATCCCTTTCTTTAGTCTTTTCTAGGGATAGAGCATCAGACAAACTTTTTGATTATATTTCGGCATCTCAACCATTCAGTTTTTAGGTCCTAATATGTAGATCACTTCTGCAAATTTTCAGTCAATTTGATGATCGTTAAGACATCCAAAACGTCAATTTACACGAACGGACTGAATCTGTCAAACCGGAACCGTTTCTGTTTATAATGGTAAATTGCAGTTTTGGATGCCTTAACGATCGTCAAATTGGTTGAAAATTTACAGATGTGATCTACACATTAGGACATAAAAACTGAAGGGTTGAGATGTGAAAATATGATCGAAAAGTTGGTCTAATGCCCTATCCCAAGAAAAGACTAAAGAAAGGGATCTCTAAGTGGAAGGGCTATATATATATATATATATATATATATATATATAGCCCTGAGTCAATCAAAAAACACAAAAACGATGGTCACAATTTCTTGCACATAGGTTTAGTCCAAATCTGCGTTAAACCTTTAACCCGAAGAGGTCTAAATGCCTCTATACTTTTATGCCTTAGAGATGCAAGATTCACCGACTTCAGTGACAGTACCCTAGGAGTCATTGAGTCAAGCTTATTCAATGGCCCAATCCATTGTTATCCAGATTTTACAATTAGTCTAAGTAATCCTATATATATAGGGCCTTCCACTGAGGGATCCCTTTTTTTGTCTTTTCTAGGGATATGCAATAGACAAACTTTTTGATTATATTTCGGCATCTCAACCGTTCAGTTTTTAGGTCCTAATGTGTAGATCACTTCTGCAAATTTTCAGCCAAATCGGTGATCGTTAAAGCATCCAAACTGTAATTTACACAAACGGACCTAATCTGTTAAACCTGAACCGTTCTTGTTTATAATAATAAATTGCAGTTTTGGATGCCTTAACGATCATCAGATTGGTTGAAAATTTGCAGAAGTGATCTACACATTAGGACATAAAAACAGAACGGTTGAGATGTGAAAATATGATCGAAAAGTTGGTCTAATGTCCTATCCCTAGAAAAGATAAAGAAAGGGATCTCTAAGTGGAATGGCCCTATATATATATATAGCCCTAAGTCAATCAAAAAACACAAAAACGATGGTCACAATTTCTTACACATAGGTTCAGTCCAAATCGGCGTTAAACCTTTAACCCGAAGAAGTCTAAATGCCTCTATACTTTTATGCCTTAGAGATGCAAGATTCACCGACTTCAGTGACAGTACCCTAGGAGTCATTGAGTCAAGCTTATTCAACGGCCCAATCTATTTTGATTGTTTTCCAGATTTTACAATTAGTCTAAGTGATCCTATATATATATATATATATATATATATAGGGCCTTCCACTAAGCGATCCTTTTTTTTTTTTGTCTTTTCTAGGGATAGGCAATAGACAAACTTTTCGATTATATTTCGGTATCTCAACCGTTCAGTTTTTAGGTCCTAATATTTAGATCACTTCTGCAAATTTTCAGCTAAATCGTTGATCATTAAGGCATCCAAAACTATAATTTACACAAACGGACCGAATCTGTTAAACCGGAACCGTTCGTGTTTATAATAATAAATTGCAGTTTTGGATGCCTTAATGATCATCAAATTGGTTGAAAATTTACAGAAGTGATCTATACATTAGGACATAAAAACGGAACAATTGAGATGTGAAAACATGATCGAAAAGTTGGTCTAATGCCCTATCTCTAGAAAAGACCCAAAAAAAGGATCACTCGGTATATATATATATATATATATATATACAGTCCGGCTACACTAAGGATATCCTTAGTTTTTCTTAGGTACGGATTTCCGGTTTTCACTCACTTTCCGATCACATTTTCACATCTTAACTGTTCAGTTTTTAGGTCTTAATGTATAGATCACTTCTGCAAATTTTCAGCCAATTTGGTGATCGTTAAGGCATCCAAAACTGCAATTTACCATTATAAATACAAACGGTTCCGGTTCGACAGATTCGGTCCGTTCGTGTAAATTGCAGTTTTGGTTGCCTTAACGATCACCAAATTGGCTGAAATTTTGCAGGGGGATCTATACATTAGGCTCTAAAAACTGAACGGTTAAGATGTAAAAATGTGATCAGAAAGTGGGTGAAAACACCAAATCCGTACCTAAACCTTAGGTAAGGATATCCTTACCTGAGAAAAGTTCCATATATATACATATACACTAAAAGCTAAGGTATCCATTTTTTTGGCCAATTTAAGGGATAACACGACAGCCCTTGGATCTGTTTTAATGACCTTCAACGGCTGAGATTATGTCAAACCATTTAACCTAGAATTAACCTAGAATTCCCGAGTTCCCAGTTCTCTCTCGCGAGTATCAACGCTTCGAGAACTCCCAATTCGCATCTCAAGCACCATCTATTTCTTCAATTTCTCTGCACATCAGGTGAGTTTTCTCTTAGCTGTGAGTGTATATTTCTTGCGAGAAAGTCCACTCTTGCCTCATATTGTAATCTAATTGCAGAAATTTTCAGGTTATTCATGATATGAAAGACGGAGGTAAGGATTGAGATGAAAAAGAATGATCGGAGTCGGGAAGATGAAGCGGTACTCTAACGTCCTCGACAGGCCTTTCAGCAAAGGAAAACAATAAGTCTTCTCTCTCTCTCTCTCTCTCTCTCTCTCTCTCTCTCTCTCTCTCTCTCGCTCATGCATCAAATTACTTAACCTTGAACTAAATGGATGTGATTTAATAGATCTCTGTGTATTGGGTAATCAATTTAAGGGGAAAGATCGAAACTTTGTATTGAATTGACCTTCATTTGAGTGATGAGGACCTGGGTGTTTATGCTTTTATTGAATTTTACGGTGATTGAGATTTTGGGTGTTTCATGATTTTGGGATTTGATGGTTGTTTCATGTCAGTTTGAGTGCATTTGAGTTCTTGTTTTTGGAGCTTGTGCAGTACAATCAGACATAGGTTGACAACATTGTCGAGCTAGAATGAAGGTGATTCACATTCTTGGTATTTTGGTTCGTTTGTTAAGTGCTCATGTACATTCAGATTTGGTTAGATTAAGGATTCTATCAGATTTGCATATGTCAGGAGCATACCTGATATTAACACTGAAATAAATGCAATGGTTTCAAACACTCTGTAGTACAACTTCTTTGCCAAAATTTTAACATTGATGATGTCCTTTTCCAGCTATACAGAGAATTTATTTCTTATGAGTTTATAAGTTTCCAGAATGACCAAGTTGATTGTTTTTTTCTTAGGAGTTGGGACAAATAGGTAGAAAAAACATTTTTACATAATGAAATAAGAAAGTCGTGTTACTCACATTTATGCAATTCGTGTGAATGTAGGTATGACATCAATGAAAGCATAAATGAGATGGAGAAGCAAACTTTGATGACGGGTTTAGTATTTCACCCTCATAGGGATCGTAAGATCGGATTAGGAATCAAAGATATAAAGGTGTGTTATTTGCGAAATTGGATTTGTTGTTCCAAGTATTCTGACTTCATAGCTTATTCTTTTAATTAATAGATAGGGAGTTTATCTCTTGGAAAATGGTTAATGGTTCTCCTTGGGTACATTTATATATTACTTGATGCAGGCTATGCTGTTGGGGCTCAGGTCTAGAGCTTTTTGGTGCTTGCAAATTAGGTAGCTGACTCACTTGAGAAAGGCACTGAACATGAGGACGGGTACATGATTAGTGAGAAGGAACTAATGCAAGGTACTACGAATGGAAGCAAGGTTCGGTTGATGTTAAGGCCACGACTGGATCGGGATCTCATAATGCAGCATGAAAGAAACAGATACCATTGATTTAAGGCCTTGTAGTTAATTTGCAGAATGTGGAATAGTACTTCAATCATCCACAGTTTCTTATGTATTTAATCTGCCTGTTGGTGCGTAAGATAAGAAATGGCTTGCTAGTGATATTATTACTATTGCAAACATACGCCTCTACTTCAATTGGTGATAGAATTGAAGCAGACGGCAATGTTATTAGGATTTGCATCCTGACATCGATATCTTTTTCCTTTCAAGCTTCATAAGTTCAACACAAAATCTAACCAAGTAGAGTACTTCATCTAAATCTTAAAATCTGGCAACAAAAGGTTCGTGAAAAGAAGGGTTCTAATCATTTTCCTTTCTTTCTCCAGTTTTCTCTCAAAGCAAAGACCATAAATAAACAGAAGGTACTTTCAGGAAAATAGAGACAGTTCCAACTAGCACTCATCAATTGGATTGGAAAGTAATGTTCTGAATATATGTATTTTTAAAGACATGTATATGTGATCGTCTCTATGTGTCAATTGGACTGCATTTCTGAAAACTTATGAGAATGTATCTACAAATATATGCATGCAAGCAAGCAAGCAAGCAGATATAGCATATGCAGGGATATATAACAGATGTTAGGATTCATAAAACTCAATGACTCGGAAACATAAATGAGAGAAAGAGCTCCAATTAAAGAGGCACAAACATATTTTGAAATTGGAAGAGTTCAGACTTCAGAGTAATGACCCAATACAGAAAAATAGAAAAAGAAATACACTAACAATAGACACACATGACAGAACTACTACTACTAATAGTTATTGTTTAAAAAACTTGGCAAGAAATATCCACAAACTCAGAGGAAAATTACTCTACTAATCCAGAACATTAGTCCACCTCCTCCATCTTGATCTCTTCAGCAGCATCGTCCTCCAAAGCAGGCGTATTTGCATCATCACCAACATCAATGCAGATAACAAAAAGCAAAATCTTCTCTGTATCTCCAAAATAACATCCAAAAAGTAAATGCCCCCGATTTCTAGAGAGTGGACTATTTCCCTCAAGAATTGAAATTGAATTGATGGACTATTTCCCTGTAAATTGCAGCAATTGAATTGAAATTGAGGCAAGAGTGGACTATTTCCTTCAAGAAATCATATACTCACTACAAATAGAAAACCCATCTGATTTCCAGAGAATTTGAAGAAAGAGATGTGCTTGAGATACGAATCGAGTGAATTCTTTGGGCGTTGATACTCGAGAGAGGCAGAAAGAATCGGGGAGTTCTGGATTTGGGGTTGCAGGTGATAGAAAGAGGTAAAACACTTGACTTAATCTCAGCCGTTGAAGGTCATTAAAATAGATCCAAGGGCTGTCGTGTTATCCCTAAAATTGGCCAAAAAAATATATCCATCAGTGGAATGACCTATATATATATATATATATATATATATATATATATATATATATATATAGCCCTTTTAGTTAGGGATTCTTTTTTTGGGTCTTTTCTAGGGATAATGTATTAGACCAACTTTTCGGTCATATTTTCACATCTCAACCATTCAGTTTTTAAGTCCTAATGTATATATCACTTTTGTAAATTTTCAGCCCATTTGATGATCGTTAAGACATCCAAAACTGCAATTTACCATTATAAACACGAACGGTTCCGGTTTGATAGATTCGGTCCGTTCGTGTAAATTACAGTTTTGGATACCTTAACGATCACCGATTTGGCTGAAAATTTGCAGAAGTGATCTACACATTAGGACCTAAAAACTGAACGGTTGAGATGCCGAAATATAACAGAAAAGTTTGTCTATTACCTATTCCTAGAAAAGACAAAAAAAAAGGATCCCTCAGTGGAAGGGCTCTATATATATATATATAGGATCACTAAGACTAATTGTAAAATCTGGATAACAATCAAACTAGATTGGGCCGTTGAATAAGCTTGACTCAATGACTCCTAGGGTACTGTCACTGAAGTCAGTAAATCTTTCATCTCTAAGGCATAAAAGTATAGGGGCATTTAGACATCTTCGGGTTAAAGGTTTAATGCCGATTTGGACTAATTATATAGGCCTTGACGCCCGGATGATTCGGGCAGAGAATATGCTTTTACTAGGAAAAGGCCAAAAACAGGAAGCAACACGATTAGCTGTGTTTTTGCCTCGTGAATGAATAGTAAAAGTACTATTCATGTATATATATATATAAATATACATATATATATATATAACTTTGCTCCGATGCGGATATCCGTACCTAAGCAAAAATGTACGTACTATTCATGAATAGTGAACTGTCTGGAATAGTGAACTGTCTGGTGGTGGCTTACTCGAAATCTTCATACGGATCTTGACTATCTTGGTAATCAGCCCATCTGAGTGGTTTACCAAGAGTGCCTGGATGACTACGAGATGAGGATGAAGAACGGGAAGAGACTTCTTCTTCTTCATCATTACTGAGATTAGCAGCTTGTTCTAAGAGTTTTTTGGCTAACTCTTTCAATTCTTCTGAATTGGCTAAAGGAATGCCTAGACATGGAAGAGTTTTGACATAACTTTTGATTTCTTTGACTAAAGCAGTATGGACTGATGACCAAGGAGGGGGGTTGGTTTGTAGCCTATCGAATAAAGGTTTGCATTTTTTTCGTAGATTTGGGTAAAAATCTACCATATAATTTAATGAGCCTAAGAATCTCTGTAATTGATTTTTGTCCACGATTACATCCGAAAATTTATCAGCAAACTGGATTACTCGATCTATTGGACTAATTTGGAGATGATGGATACTGAATCCTAGAAATCGAATATTAGTTTGAAAAAGTTTTATTTTTGAAGCGGAGACTACTAGACCATTGTTTTTTATGATGTGAAGAATTGGTGCAAATGTTTCCAGTGTTGATCAATGGATTGGGAGAAAATAAGGACATCATCAATGTAGACTATGGAAAAATGACTATATGGATTAAAAATATCATTCATAATATTCTGGAATTCACTGTGGGCATTTTTGAGATCGAATGGCATTACATTCCATTCATAATGACCAAAAGGTGTGACAAAAACAATCTTGTATTTGTCCTCCTCACGAATTTGTATTTGCCAGAAGCCTGATTTCACATCAAATTTGGAGAAAATGACAAAATTATTTAATCTGTTAATGAGATCTCGTTTATTGAGGATAGGGTATCAAATCCATTCTAGCACTGTATTGAGAGGTTTATAATTGATGACTAACCGTGGAGTTCCTCTTTCTAATTCAGTATTTTTCTAAACATAAAAAGCAGGACACGACCAAGGAGATTTACTTTGTCTAATGATTCCTTTATGGAGTAAATCTTTGATTTCTGTTTTGCAAAATTCCATGACTTCTTGATTCATTTGAATTGAGCGAGCCTTGGTAGGAATATTTTTCTCATTGAATCCCTTAATATAAGGGAAAGCGACAATATGTTTTTTTCTATGCCAAAAGGCTATAGAAATATCGGAACATAATTCATTAATGATTTTTTCTTTGAATGTTTTGATTTTTTGTTGAAGGAAAGGTTCTTGTAGTTGGGTATCGATTCGTTTGAAATTGATTTCTTCTTTAAGAAAGGTGATATGCTTATATTTTACTTGAATACAGTTGAGAGTTTTGGAAATAGAATTTTCTTGGAAATCCTTTAGTGTGTGAATTTCAGGGTTGGATAAAAAGGGAAATTTGACTGGTTCACCAAATGGATAGGTGATGATTCTATCATATTCTGTTGTAAAAGGGTAAATTAAGGTAATGAAAGGAAGACCGAGAATTACTTTGTCGGTTAAGTTTTTGACTAAGAGAAATGGTGTTTTGAAGCATACGTTGTTTTGACAGATATGTGCTTTGGGGATTTCGTATTTCATATCCATTTTAGTTCCATTAGCTGACCGTAATGACTTTTGTTTTTTCAAAGCATTTGGAAGGTATCAGGCTTTCTTGTATGTAGTTGAGATCTGCACCTGAATCAATGAGGACTGTTGTTACTAACGTGAAATCTTTGATTTTAAGTTATAATGTGGTATACCATTTTTTAAGTTGGATTTGACGAATAATATTAATAGTGTGTTGCTCAGAGGATACTACATCATTGTGCTTCGGAGGGTCATCGGGAATGGGATGGTCGCGAGGATGCTGTATTTTAAGGAACTGATTATCTATTTTAAGAATATTTAAGTCATGTTTGATGTCTAAGTTTGTAGTTTATAATTATTGTATCTGTGTTTTAATTGTTTTTATTTTTTGTTGTAAATCTTGGATTGTTACTTTTTTTTTTTTACTAGTTTTGAATTTGTCAAAAGTTGAAGTAAGGCAAATTTTTTCTAGAGGGGTGTGAACAACGTTTTCTTGCGTGATTAATTTTTTCAATTTCTTGAGATATTTTGATTTTAATTCTTGATTATCAATCTTACCAATGAGGTCAATTAGTAATTCCTCTTGTTCTTCTTGTTTAGAAAGGACATTTATTGTTTTGCAACAAGTATCTTTGCCACCAAAAGTGATATATGGTAAAGAGTTTTCATCAGAATCAGATGGGGTGGAAGATTTTATTGGTGTAAAATCATTTTCACTATGTTCATTTTCTGAGTCAGTGTTTCTTAATTCTAAAATTTGGATAAGGTTGTCACGTTCTTCTTTACTGATTTTCAATTGTTTAATAGTATTTTTTATTGGGCAATCATTGGCAAAGTGACCGGGTTTGTTACATTTATTTAACATTTGGTTTTTACTTTTGTCAAAAAACTTTCTTTTCAAATAGTGATTTGTTTTTCTAGGCCAGGATTTTTGAAATTTGTTTTTAGAGTAAAATTTGTTTGGTTCGAAATCATTTTTGTTTTTCGAGTAAAATTTATTGGGGGTAAATTTTCTTCTTGTATGATGATAGTCAAATTCATTGTTTTTGTTTTTATGACGTCGTGAAGGGGGTAAAGATGGTAGACCATATTGTTCACAAAAGTTGCCTAACTCATATTTGGCTGTTTTCTTATCCGATTTAATTTGGGAGTTTAATTTCATATCTATGCACATTTTTAAACCTTCCTTTTGAATAAATGTAATAATTCTTCCGTATGTAAGGGTATCATAGTTAATGTGTCCTGTATCATTACTTAAGACTTGTCTAATTTTGTGGGCAAATAGTTTAGGCAAACTGTTTATAAATTTTTCTTTCCAGAAGGGTTGATTAATATCATCTCTAAGCATAACTCTGGAAATAAACACATCTTTATACCATTTAAAGTCGCTTAAGCAGGGCATCTAAGGTTACTAAGTTAATCATGGATTCTAGAGGTAATATGACTAGGTGTACCTATGAAATGTTGAATAATTATGTAAAATAAAATGTTGACAGCATCAAAAACTCCCATTCCAATGTTTTTATCGAAGATTGGAATTTCATCTTCATTATGTTTAACTGCTTGTTTAATGAAGCATTCCTGTAAATCCTGTGGAGAGAATATCAATAATTTCAGGCTGGCTGAAATTATAGTTTGTGACATAACTATTGGCCGCCATGGACATGTGATGTAGTTTATTTAATATTTCATTTTCAGATAAATTATCAATGTTTCATTTGTAAGTCTAATCAAAAGAGACTGAAAATTGATTACTGTGATAAGTAGTGGGTTGGACATCTAATGGCAAAGGGCGTTTGGTCTAATTTTTGAGATGCGGTTTCTTTGGATGAACAATTCTATGTAGTTGGACGTCTTGAAATGTTTGATTTATCTTGAAAATTGTACAAGAATCACTATCAGAGGAGGAGTCTGAGGGAGATTCGTGGTTATGGATGACCGCAATTCTGCTGGGTTCAGCTTTGAGTTCTTTGAGCATTCGTTCAATTTTTTGTACCGTGGAGATGGGCTTGAGATTAGTTTTATTTATTTCACTAAAGTGGATTAAAGGTATTTCTGATTGTTGTTGAGGTAGGATGCTTACTTTTGAGAAAATGGTATCTACTTTTGTTTCTATTTTGTCTAGTTGGCTTCCTATAGTGACTAGGCTTTGGTTTGTGTAATTATTTTATTCAATGGTTTTCTTAAGTTCGGGGTTATCACCAGCAACCTTAAAGGGTAATGCCGTTATAGGTGTGTTGAGGTGATCAATGACAATGGTTTCTACAGAGGAATGACTGGAAGTAACAATGGAGTTACTGGGTGTTTTCCATTTCGCTTTTGTGAGGGTTTGAATATTTTTTTTGACTTTGTTGGTCAATGAAATCAAGGAAAAATATTTCAGACTGGGTTTCGAGCATAAAAGATTGCCAATTTTGAAACAATTGTTTTCGTTGTTCGATTAAGGGATATTGTTTCCTATAAAGGTTTCGTCTATGAATATTTTTTGGAGATTCAAGATCTTTATCTAATTTTGAATAATTTATGGTAAATGGTCGACTAAGTGTACTTAATTGAGGATTTATGGGACGGACAACCTCAAAATCAGTAGCTGTGGGAGATGTTTGTTCCTCCTCATCTAAGATTGGTTGAGTTTCTGCATAACTGGGGTAACTGACTTGTGAGGTGGTTTGAATATTTTTAATTTTTAGTTTTTGTAATTCTTACTCTAATTCCTTGATTCTAATATTTTTTATTTCTTTATCTAAGTCACAGTCTTGTCGTGACATAGTTTCAGCAGAGGTGGAACCAGTAAAAGAATGTCTCGATGATTGTCCTAATTTTTGAATCCTAAGATTTTGACTTAGTCTAGGGTTATGAAAGTTAATTCTTACTGTACCATCATTATATTGTTGGATACAGTTTAAATCAGAGAGATTATGTTGTATGTTGATAGGTTGATTTTCACTAGTGAGAGACCATTCAGATGGTAGATGAACATCTGACCAGCTGATTATGTGTGGAACTCTAATATTAGCATTGTCTCTACTACTTTGAATTAAAAGAGTTTGATCTTTTGGGCTTTTACTGATGGCTTGAAAATTCATATTTGTACCCGTGACTTTATAGTGGATTCTATACATTAAGGCTAATGGTTGGGTTCTTCGAGGACATTATAACCTGAAGTTTTAATATTTAAAGTTAAGGATTTTAAGATGTGAGCATCACTGAGACTAAATGTAAAATCGGGATAACAATCAAAATGGATTGGGCCGTTGAATAAGCTTGACTCGATGACTCCTAGAGTATGAAGTCGGTGAATCTTGCATCTCCAAGGCATAAAAGTATAGAGGCATTTAGACCTCTTCGGGTTAAAGGTTTAACGCCGATTTGGACTAAACATATGTGTAAGAAATTTTGGCCATCTTCGTTGTGTTTTTTGATTGACTCAGGGTTAAATAGCTGACAAGTTTCATGTTGTTTGCAAAGGGCATAAACTTGTTCTACTGTTTTAATATGATGTTCACTTTTGAATGAAGAAAGGGACCATTTTTTCTTATAAATTTCGTTACTAGGGACTCTGGGTATATTCCAATTGTTCATGTCGATATTATCGTTTGACTAATATTCGATTTGTTCTTCATTAACTATGTCAGGGATCCTATTTAGGGAAGATCTAGAGGAACTAGAGGTAACTGAGTTGGATCTAAATAGTCTAGTCATGATGAAAAGTGACTGGATTGGTTGGGATAAAATATTATATATATATATATATATATATATATATATATAGGGCCCTTCCACTGAGGGGTCCCTTTTTATGGTCTTTTTTAGAGATAGGGCATTAGACCAACTTTTCGATCATATTTTCACATCTCAACTGTTTAGTTTTTAGGTCGTAATGTATAGATCACTTCTGCAAATTTTTAGCCAATTTGATGATCGTTAAGGCATCCAAAACTACAATTTACCATTATAAACACGAACGGTTCCTGTTCGACAGATTTGGTCCGTTCGTGTAAATTACAGTTTTGGATGCCTTAACGATCACCGATTGATCGAAAAGTTTGTCTAATGCCTATTCCTATAAAAGACCAAAAAAAGGGATCTCTATATAATATATATATATATATATATATATAGGACCTCTTTAAATTTGACAAAAAAAAACTTGAAAAGTGAAAATGTTCTTATTTCTAGCATGTAATTTAAAAATCTAAACCATTCATTCTTTAGTTACATATACAAATAGGAATCTTAAAAAAAAATTAGCCAAATCAGAAAATGTTTAACCATTTGATTAGCGCAATGTTCGTTTTAATTTTATCTAACATACTACATTTGTTTACACAATTTTGAATGACTAAATGATTATGGATTTGATTGATTTTTTGTAGACACAATTCTTGCATAGGAATCTAAAAGATCAACAGTTGAAATCCTTGAATTATGTCATATACTAGTGTAACATAATAAAAATCACAAATTCTTAAAGTAAGGAGTTCATCTCTCTCTCTCTCTCTCTACACACACACACATACAGATCTTATTCAAAGCGGAGCTCTGCTTTAATTTTATATACATATCTTATCCAAAGCGAAGCTCCACTTTGAAATTAAAGTGCGGATTTAGAGTTTATGGTCACTTTTCGGTCACATATCCACATCTCGACAATTCAGTTTTTAGGTAATAATGTACAGATCATCTCTGCAAATTTTAAGCTAAATTCATGATCGTTAAGGTATCTAACTAGCTTAAACCAATAGACGAACTAAATCTGTACGTCCAACCTGAACCGTACTAGCTTTAAGGCAGTTATCAATGTCTTAATGATCATCAATTTGACTGAAAATTTGCAGAGATGATCTATACATTAGTACCTAAAAACTGAACGGTCGAGATGTGGATATGCGACCGAAAGTGACCATATACTCTAAATCCACACTTTGATTTCATAATGGAGCTCCGCTCTGGATAGGATATATATATATATATATATATAATTTCATAAATAGTCACTCAATTTTCAAATATATCACTTTGGTCACTCAACTATTATTCTGTCAATCACTTTAGTCACCAAAGAGACATTTTGTCTCACTTTAATCTCTTCTCCCAATCATTCCAATTCATACTTCTCAATTTTTCACAATTTATCAGATGAAAATATCCTTGATATTGTGGCAAATAAAGTATTTTTTAATGAAAAAAATTAAAGAGTGACTAAAGTGAATAACAGAGTTAAAGTTAAGTGACCAAAGTGATATATTTAAAAAGTGAGTGACCCAAGTGTCAAATTGGTAAAAGTAGAGTGACCATTTGTGATATTTTCCCATATATATAGAAAAAAATTCTGCTTACTACCCTGTACTTTCAAGGGTTCACTAGTTCAGTCCATCCACTTCTAATTTAATCAAAAAAGTCTTTGCACTCTCCAATTTCATCAAATTGATCCATTCCGTCACTACTCCGTCAATTTTCTCTGTCAAGGTGCTGATGTGGTCAGCTGAGGTCTGATCTGGCAGTTTTGTGAGACCTTCACACAGAAAAAATTCCCAAAATACCCATACAAGTATAAACACAATCTCACACACAAACTCCGTCTTCTTCAACACCCCAACAATCACTCTCCACCTCTCTCTCCTCTCACTCTCTCTCTAATGACCTCCGTGAAAGAACCACCTCTCTCTCGTCGCAAAAAGCCCATTACCAACCACACCCAGCCCAAGAAGCTCAAGCTCATCTGTAGCTTCAACGGCGCATTCCAGCCCCAGCCACCATCCGGGAAGCTTCGATACGTCGGCGGTGAGACCTGGATCATCTCTGTTGACCAGAGCATTGTGTTCTCCAAGCTCTAGTCGAAGATTTCCGATCTCACCCCTAATATTGCCTCATTCGTCATCAATTACCAGCTCCCCTACTCCAGATAGAGCTCCTATGCCACCCCGCTCGTATGCGTTGACTCCGACGACGACGTCCGTGGCATGATCGAAGCGTTTGAGAAGTTCGAGAGCTATAGTAAGTCCGCCAGACTCTAGCTCTTTATTTGTAGCAATAGCAATGGTTATAGTAACGAAGTCGGGTCAGGTTAGAAGGTTGGGTCCGAGACCCGGACCGGACCCGGGTGGAGGATGGGAAGGCGGCGGTTAAGAAACAAGGCGATGAATCGCTGAGGAAGATGGTGCTGAAGCAGCAATTGTTGGCCAAGCAATCGGGTTTGGTCCATGGGTTTGGTTTTAATGAGAGTGATATGGAAGTTGGTGGCTTGGGTGAGACTAAGAAATGTGAAGTGTATGAACCCCTGCTTATAGATTTAGACCCTAATCATGATGAACCCTTGTTTTCACTCTCATAGTCTATTGGTATTTTGGAAAATTTTCCTATAAGAAGGTCCCACAAAACCACCAGATCACACCTCAGATGGTCACGTCAGCACCTTAACAGAAAAAATTGACAGAATGGTGATGGAATCGATCGATTTGATGAAATTGGAGAGTGCGAGGACTTTTTCGATTAAATTAGAAGTGTTGGGACTGAACTAATGAACTCTTGAAAGCACATGGTAGTAAGCAGAGTTTAATATATATATATATATATATATATAATTTACTTTTATCATTTTGAGATCGTGGCTAATTCCATTTTGTAATAAAGAAAATGTGTCATTATGCCCCCTACTTTGAATCTTCATTTGAAATTATTCTTTGGTCCAAGACCATAGTATATACATGATGATCAGGATTATTGTTATTGGTTCATATAACATGTACGTATTTTTTTTTATAATGCCAAAGCGGCGTAATAATATATTCATCACAAGAGAGAATAGGCCGTTACATATCCTTCCGCTGCCATTTGTAGACAGACAAGAAGATAGTGGTAGTCCCAGTAGTGATACATAGAAATAGACCTACTCATTATACATTCAAATACGTAGAGGTAGCGGGGTCCCTCCTTTGGTATTACACCGGAGGCGCTAGAAAACTAGGTTCCTAATACAAGGAAATTTATTGCAATTAGACAAAAGCTAAAAACATAAGGTTGGTCCAAGAGCCAAAGCCTAGTCCAAGTTAAAGGCCCAACAGCTCAAAAGAGAAGCCCAAAACTCTAGGCCCAGCAGGATAGCTGGGCAAACCCATACTCCAACCCACCTTACGTGATCCGTGTAACACCCTCCTCCACTGCATCCAGCTGCACCGACCAATCCTGTCGATCTACGCTCCAAACCTCGCCGGCCAGAATAGACTAGACACTGCTGCCGCGCGAACACTCTTGCCAACAAGCTGCTGCCAGATCATCCATAGCCTTCGCCACCGCATAGCCCCTCAGAACCATACCCACTCGGACCATCTGACCATCGCTGGAGCCCGATCATCAGAATCCATCAAACAGCGGCCATCCCTACACAACACACACCACTACGCATAGGGTCGTCGTACGAAGCTTAAAACCCAGCCATCCAATTGTACCTTGAGCAAAGAACCACTCTCTAGAACTACCCAAGAAACATGGCATTCAAAACCCGTGGCAGTGAACCATAGCAGCAAGGTGAACCCGTACTGATCATCAAGCCGCCACCGAACGAGCAGAAGTTTTCCAAACCCTAGACCAAGAGGTTCATGGTTTTTTGGAGCTCCACGTTCTTTTTTACCCCTTGGATATAACATGTACGTATTGCTAATTGGTTTCCTTAATTTAAAATTTTTTTTTTCACCCCATATAATGATCTGAGACCATAATAAATTATTCTCTTCGCTTCTATTTTCTAAGGTCATTATTCATTTAGTTTTTGCATCTAGATACTTTTGATTGCCTTTATTCATAATGGTTGACCTTAAACAACCCCATAATAAATTTGATCATTCAGTGTTTTAATTTTTCAAATAAATGAGTAGTTGAATGTATTTAATAGTTGGTCATTTTAACGAAAATTGTTGAATAGAGTATGTAGCTATACATTCATGAATTTACCTAATAGAATTGGAATGGCATACTTATTTGAAATGCAAAATATGACTTTCACAAATAAAGAAACGATTGTTGTTTCTGTGTATTACCACTGACAATCAGGGTGTTATCCAAATATGCAGAGTCTATTATGTTGCTGATATATCGCTACTTGTCAAGGAAGAACAAAGGTTAGAGGGAGACCGCAGTTGCCGGTCTATAACCCTCTGACGCCTAAGTCAGTATCGGTGAAGATGTTGACAAGTAACGGTATGTAAAAGGGAACAGAACATTCTTGCTTAATTTGGCAGTATGTGAGTCTTTTTATAGCACTTATTGGGACATGCTTATCCGCTGTTTTCAATGTGGGAAGGTTTGCTTCCCTATTTGGGGCAACTTCCTAGCATTGACCCAACTTGGTTATTGGCCCAAAGGTGTTTAGTTATTATCTAAGTCTTCCGGTGCCCTACCTCCGACTCTGGCAGGTTCTCCGAGCATGTGGTGCCAGTGATTTTGTACCATTTGTTCATGGTATGAACAACTCCCCTAAGTCCACGGTCAAGAGATATATTGGGGGGGAGGGAGTTTAATGAAGTAAAAACACTGGTAATGCATGCTCAGAGGTCTGGTGGAGGCACTAGGTCGAGGCACCTAATCCTCCAATCCCCTAAGTTGCCAGGCAAGATGGCTCTTGACCAGATATTGGCGATATGTTGTGCCCTATTGGCATTCTCAGAAGGATTGTGCCTGGGAGTGTGTTGGGTATCGCTGCAAACGTGAACCGAGATAATAGTTTGCTTCCGTTAGTAGATGCAGACCATGCCAAGACACGTGGCGTAATATGGCGTATTGTTAACCAAATAGCCACCCTCAAGTATAAGGGGTACAAGTAATAGTATAGGGATTTAAGAAAGGTTGTCGAATCCACTAGGATTTGATTTCTTTCACTAGCTAGGGTGTTAACCTAAGGAGAGCTAGAATATGCAAATGTACTATTACAAACCTAAATTCACAAGGAAATTTAGGCTCATGGTGAGTATGTGCATTGTGGTGGTAGTAAAATTGTTTGTTGGATAGAGTGGTGAACCAAATTAAATTAAATGCTCAAGTATAAACTAAACTACTTTTGTAATACCCGCAAATTTCATTTTAAATTCGAGTAATTGTATCGAATGATTATTGTGCGATTTCACGATTTATGTTCGATAATAATTCATTTTTACAATTATCGAAGTTTCGAAACAATTTTTTTTTAACGAAAAGCTCGAAATACTCGGTTTGAGAAATCGACTTTTTCTACATACGAAATTTGGAGAAACTTCCTTCATGAAAGTTGTAGAGCTCGTCGATACGAGTCCGTACACGTGCGGAACACGAAGATGAGATTTTTTGTGAATTAGTTATCGAATTTCGAAGTTTTCCGAAACATGTATATATAGAAAAATTTGGGAAACCCTAATTTTTTCTACCGGTTCCTCTCTTTCTCTTCTTCTTTCTGTTTCTGGAAAAAAACTCAGTTTTTTTCTCTCTCTCAGCTCACTCACCGTCTCTCTCGACCGAAAAGGGGAGAAAACTTCTCCTTAATTGTTCTCCCTCCACAGACCACCTCTCGACCTCAAACCAAGTCTCAGGCGTTCGTCTCGAGCTGCTCTAGCTCCCGGAGGCAGTTTCACAAGGCGGCGTAGCCTGTGGCGGCGGCGGCACGGCCCGAACTGAAAACGACCATTTTCGGTTCGATCTCGATATCTCGAGCTACACTCCACAATTTCACTTGATTCTTGGCTCATTGAGCTCGCCTCAACTTCCTCTACAAGCACCAAGAAGGGCCGGAACTGGGTCGAACGTTTTCACGTTCGTCGGAGCTCGACCCGAACGAATCGAAATACCAAAACTTTCGATCAAGATATCTCGAGCTATACACGATCGTTTCTTGTGATTCTTGGCTTGTTGAGTTCGCAAGGAAGTTCTGAACAAGTTTCCATAAGGGATCGGGGCCTGAGGTTGCAGTTTTCACGTCGGTTTTCAAGCTCGCCGGTTTCTGCATTTTTTCCGGCCGCCGACTGTAAATCGGTAATTTCGATCCCTTCCCGTCATTTTTAGGTCTTGTGCTAGTTATGAAAGTTGCTCAGAATGATGAAACGAAGGGGACAAGCTCGGCCCCGACACCATTGGCGGTGGTCGGTGACGGCTCTGTCCCTAACTCCGGCGGCCTTTTCCGGCTACCTCCGGAGGTCTAAAATTTGGTTTCTATCCATTTTATGATTCTATGTTTCGATACGATCATTTCGGCGTATTATACGCATATTTCGGATATCGTATGAATTAGTTATGAATTTTGTGATTTCGATCGATTTCGATCGTTAGATTTTTGATCTGTGAAATTATGACCGTCGGATGAACTTGTAAATTTGTTATGATGATCATATGACTGTCCCAGAGGCTTTGTGTGGTCATGGGCAAAGATCCGACTGTTGGATCTTCGTGTATGTGAAAAAAACGGTAATTAGGGGAGCGATTCGTGAGAAACCGCTCGTCGGATTTTAATGTAAATTAGAATCTGGCCGTTAATTAGTAGTTAATTTATGTGTTGAAATTGTTGGCTAAATTCGAATCACATTTGATTAGGTGATTGACGGATTTTATTTGAGTGGGCTATTCGGCGTAATTATAATTATAATTATATTGAAGACGCAGCGAGAGTTTCGAGGTGAGTAAAACTCACGGGGTTCATATTACGAACCGAACATTTTAATTTATTTATTTTTGGTAATTGTGTGAAAAATATTTGCGGATTAAATATTTGTTTTAAAATTTCATGGACTTGAATCACCACGGTCCATAGGTAAGTAAAATGAATTTTAACTATACAAATGAATTTCATAATTTTCTTGTGTGAACTATAGATGGTATTAGTGGTCATTCCTGAGTGGATGATTACGTATATATATATTTACGTGGAAAATATATATTGATGAGTGGATTGTTGAATGATGATATGATTGAGTTGAATTGATGAGTTGATTATATTACAATTGTGTAATTCCATAATAATATGATGTATCTTGGTTGGGTTGATTTCAGTATGTGATATTATATGTTGTGTTTCATTTATGGGTTTAGGGTCGACGTAATGACCGGTGTGGGTAATCGGATGCTCTAATCCTAGTGTGCATGATGGGATACGATTGGTTGAGTATGTGGAATTATTGGACGTTCTAAATATGTATATAGGTATACATATTGATGAAATACAATAATTGATAAATATGTCGGATGCCATAACCTAGGCCAGGTGACGGGCTACGATTCAGTTAGAGCTCTAGTCTGACAAGTACCGTATTTTTATAAATACGATGATGAGAGTTGTGGAGAAAGTTGTGAGTTGGGTTGTCTTGATATATTGAGTTGGTGTTGATTGAGATTGTTATTATTTGCATATGTGGAAATTATTGAGTGTTGCTGTGTGTGGGAATAAATGAGATTAAATTAAGTAACAATTCCTTCTTTTACTCATACGAGCTTTCATAAGCTTACCGGGTTTTGTGTTGTTGCAATCTCGGTATACTATTCAATGGTGTAGCGGATATTCCTGCAGGTCAGGATAACCAGGGAGGTGACCGAGCTGCTTAGGTGTTACAGCAGTTTTGTTATTTATTTAGTTGTGAGGTGTGTGTATGCTCATTTAGAGCTTTACATTATAGTTTGGTTTTGAGTTGTAATAATTAACCGAGACTAAATTCGGTTTGATTTTATTTCGTGTAATGAGTATGTTAAGAAAAGAAAAATTTTCAGGATGACTATTTTGAGTTTGTAGTATTTTCATGTTTCGGATTTTGAATTGTTATTCTAAAATTCGGGGCGTGACAGTTTGGTATCAGAGCCTAGTTACATATTTGGTGATATGTCAATACTTACCGAGTGATGGCCCGTCTGCAGCGGATCCCCATCGTGTGTTCTTCGGTATTGACAATGTCATTGGGTATGTGAGTGCGTTAGGTTGGCTAGGAACGTTAGTACTTTTAGGAAATTTAAGCATCGTTATGTATGATCAGTACTTGGTTAATATGGACTTGCATTTGACTTATGCTTTGTTTAAGTGTTATGCGTGTATTAATCAAGTATATCATGCTTATTAGGTATTGGAGATTGAGGGAAACGAGGCCAGAGGTCGGGGTAGAGGTAGACCTCGTGGCAGGGGTAGAGGCCGAGGAAGGGGTAAGGCCCCTCCAGTCGAAGAAGTATTCGAGTCGGAGGAAGATGCACCTTATGAGGATCAGCCTATTCCTCCTGTAGCTGTGGTTGATAATCCTACTCGCTTGCTGATGCTAACAAGGGAAATTACTCGCTTGGGAGCAACCAAGTTTGGAGGAGGCACTGATTATATGGTGGCGGATCGTTGGATAGAGGATTTGCAGACTTATTTCGATCTCCTTGATTGCACTGAGACCGATAAGAGGAAGTTAGCCGCTTTCATGCTGAAGGATGAGGTTAGGGTGTGGTGGAACGTCACTCAGAGGAGCATTGAGGTGTCTACCTTGACATGGGACGGCTTTGAGAGGCTGTTCAGGGAGAAGTACTTTCCACCAGCAGTGAAGGAGAGGTTGGAGCGAGAGTTCCTTGCACTTGTACAGGGGAAGATGACCGTAATTGAGTATGATGCGGAGTTCTCCAGACTGTACAAGTATGTGAGGCAGATGGAGGATGAGGACTTGGCCAAGAAGTTTCAGAGAGGGTTGAGTCCTTCGATTGAGCGTGATGTAGCCATCTTGGAGCTGAAGACCAAGAGAGAGATCTTGGCTAAGGCACAGATCATTGAGCAGCAGAACCTGATTCGTAGAGAGAAGGAGTCTGCTGAGAGAGACTTCCAGGGCAAGGGAAAGGCCATAGCAGGAAGCAGTAGAGCTAGAGACTTCAGGGGTGGGTTCTGGAAGAGACAGAGAACTCAGTTTCACCATCAGGTTCCAGCGAGGGCAGCAGTAGCTCCTCCTGTTCAGGCTATGCCTATCAGGCAGATAGCACCAGCAGCTCCAGTGAAGTGCTTTAACTGTGGAGAGCCGGGCCACATCTCTCGTGCGTGCACGAAGCCACGGGGTAGGTTATGCTACAGCTGTGGACAGGCAGGGCATCAGGCTAGGGAGTGTCCTCGGAATCAACATTAAATTGGACTTTAGAACAAGTAATTTCCATGTTTTAGGGCAATAAATATGTATATGAATTATGATCCAACACGTATCATGCCTTTTGGATTTAGTAGTGAGGATTGCTCGAGTTTTCTCTATATAAATGGGTTTTAGGAGAGAAAAAAAAACTCTTTTCCCTCACTCTCTCATAAAACGCCATTGTTTCTCGGTGAGTGCACTGTGAGGATGTAATAACCGCAATTTTCATTTTAATTACGTGTAATTGTGTGGAACGAATATTGTACAATTTCACGAATGTTGCTTGAAAATATTTCATTTTTTGAATTATCGAATTTCCGAAACGATTGTTTTAACGAAAATCTCAAAATGCTCGATTCAAGAAATCGACTTTTTATACATGTGAAATTTGGGAAAACTTCCTTCATGAAAGTTGTAGAGCTCGTCGATACGAGTCTGTACATATACGGAACACAAACATCGGATTTTTTCTGATTTAGTTATCGCATTTAGAAGATTTTTTTCATTTCAGGTATTTAAGGAGAAAAACCCTAGCAGAATAGGAAACTTTCCTTTTTTCTTCTTCTGGCCTTCCCCTTTGGGAAAATGTTCATCATCTTCTCTCTCTTTGTCGCGCGGCCTAAAGCAACCAAAACAGAGCACGGCTTCACCGTGCACTCTCTCACCCCACCGTCCACCTCACGACCTCAGACCATTTCCATTGGTTGCGCCTCGACCTTGCACAGCTGCCAGAGGCAGCCTTGCGCCGCGACACGGCCGACAGAGGCGGCGGGAAGGCCCGAACTGTTAAAGCTTGATTTTGGTTCGATCTTGATATCTCGAGCTACAGATCATCATTCCTCTTGATTCTTGGCTCATTAGACTCGTATCAAGTTGCTGAACAAGCACCAGGAAGGACCGGAACTGGGTATAACGATTTCATGTTCGTCGGAGCTCACCTCTATTTAGATCGAAAACCACCTTCAAATCCGGATACCTCCAGTTTCAGACGACCATTTCTTGTGATTCTTGGCTTGGTGAACTCGCCTTGAGTTCCTGAAGAAGTCTCAAGAAGGGATCGAGTTGATTTGTTGGACTTTTTACGTGGATCGGAACACCACCGGTTTCTGGAAAATTTCTGGCCACCTCGACTGTTTTTGGTACATTTCGACCACTTCACGTTATTTTCTGATCTCGTGCTAGTTATAAAAGTAGCTCAAAATGATGAAACGAGAAGCTTGGCCCCGACACCATTAGTTGTGGTCGGCGGCGACTCTATCACTAACTCCGGCAGCCCCTTCCGGGGTCAAAAATATAGTTTCTATACATTTTATGATTCTACATTTCAATACGATCATTTCGGCATATTATACGCATTTTTCAGATATCGTATGATTTAGTTATGAATTTTTAGATTCCAATCGATTTTGATCGTTAGATTTGTGATCTGTGAAGTTAGGACCGTCTGGTGTACCTATAGTTTTGATATGATGATCATATGATTGTCCCAGTGGCTTTGTCTGGTCATGGGCGAAGATCCGACCGTAGGATTTTTGTGTAATTGCAAAATGGTGATTATGAAGGCGTTTCGTGAGAACCTGTCAGTCGGATTTTCTTATAATTTAGAATCCGACCGTTGAATGGTAGTTTAAGTATGTTCTGAAATTATTAGCTAAATTCAAGACACATTTGATTAGGCGATTGACGGGTTGTATTTGGGTGAGCTGTTTCGGTGTGGATTGTATTTTAATTGAAGATGCAGCGGGAGTTTCGAGGTGAGTAAAACTCACGTAGTTCATATTACGAACCGAGTTCTTTAATTTATTTATTTTCGCAATTGTGTGAAAAATATTTATAGATTAAATATTTGTTTTTAAAATCAGATGGACTTGATCAACTACGGTCCATAGGTAAGTAAAATGAATTTTAACTATACAAATGAATTTCACGTTTTTCTTGTGTGAACTATAGATGGTTATGTATATATATATATATATATATATATATATATATATATATTTACGTGGAATATATATATTAGGTGGTGAGTTGATGAGTGATGATGTGATTGAGTTGGAATGATGATGTAGATTATATTTCGAATGCTTAAATTTCATAATAATATTGTTTATCTTGGATGAGTTGATTTCATTGTGTGAAAATATATTGTTGTGCTCATTTATGGATTTAGGGTCAACGTAGTGACCGGTATGGGGGAATCGGACGCTCTAATCCTAGGTGGATGATGGGATACGATTGGTTGAGGAAGTATGAGTATCGGACGTTCTAAATATGTACATACATATACATATTGATGAAATACGATAAAAATAAATATGTCGGATGCCATAACCTGGGCCAGGTGACGGTCTACGATTCAGTTAGAGCCCTAGTCTTTCAACATCGTATTTTTATAAATGCGATTTCTGGGTTTTAAGAAGAAAGATGTGAGTTAGGGTTTTGTGTCGATTTGTTGAATTGGTTATTAATTTGAGATTGTTGGTTTCTTGTGGACGTGGAAATTGTTGACTGTTAACTTGGGTGAAAATAAATATGAATTAATTAAACAACCGTTCTTTCTTTTTACTCATATGAGCTTTCAAAAGCTTACTAGGTTTTGTGTTGTTGCAATCCCGGTATACTATTTAATGGTGTAGCGGATATTCCTGCAGGTCAAGATAACCAGGGAGGTGACCGTGCTGTTTAGGAGTTGCAGCATTTATTTGTTTTCATTTAATTTGTGAGGTTTGTCATGTTCATTTAGAGCTTTACAATCTAATTTGTGAGTGAGTTGTAATAATTACCCAAGATTAAATTCGGGTTTTGAAATTAAATTGTGTGGTGAGGTTGTTAATAAAAAAGAAATTTTCAAGATGATTATTTTGAGTTGTGGTAATTCATGTTTCAGATTTTAAATTTTTATTCTAAAATTCGGGGCGTGACTGTTTGGTATCAGAGCGTAAGGTACATATTTGGTGATATGTCAATACTTTCCGAGTGATAGCCCATCTGCAGCAGATCCCCATCGTGTGCTCTTCAATATTGACAATGTCATTGTGTATGTGAGAGCGTTAGGTTGGCCAGGAACCTTAGCATGTCATAAGAACCTTAGGCGTTGTCTTGTATGCTTAGTTACTTGGTTAATATGGACTTGCATTTGACTTATGTCATGTTTAAGTGTTATGCGTGTATTAACCAAGTATGCCCTACTTATTAAGTAATGCAGATTGAGCGGAACGAAGCTAAAGGTCGAGGTAGAGACAGACCTCGTGGTAGGGGTAGAGGCCGAGGTAGGGGTAGGGCCCCTCCGGTTGATGATGCATATGAGGTGGAGGTAGAGGCACCTTATGATGATCAGCATATTCTGCCTGTGGGCATGGTTGATGATCATGCTTGCTTGTTAGTGCTAGCGAAGGAAATTATCAGCTTAGGAGCAACCAAGTTTGGAGGAGACACTGATCATATGGTTGCGGATCGATGGATTGAGGATTTGCAGACCTATTTTGATATGTTTGATTGTAGTGAGATTGATAAGAGGAAGCTGGTCGCTTTCATGCTGAAGGATGAGGCTAGAGTATGGTGGAACGTCACACAGAGGAGTATTGAGGTATCTACCTTGACATGGGATGGCTTCGAGAGACTGTTCAGAGAAAAGTACTTTCCAGCAGCTGTGAAGGAAGGTTAGAACAGGAATTCCTCGCACTTGTACAGGGAAAGATAACCGTGATCGAGTACAAGTAAGTGAAGCAGATGGCTAACGAAGACTTGGTTAAGAAGTTTCAGCGAAGGTTGAGTCCTTCGATTGAGCGTGATGTGGCCATCTTAGAGCTGAAGACGAAGAGAGAGATCTTGGCTAAGGCACTGATCATTGAGCAGCAGAACCTGATTCATAGAGAGAAAGACTCTACTGAGAGAGACTTCCAGGGTAAGGGAAAGGCAATGGCAGGAAGCAGTAGGTCCAGAGACATCAGGGGCGGTTTCTGGAAGAAATAGAGAACTCAGTTCCAGCATCATGCCCTAGCTAGGGTAGCAGTAGCTCCTCCCATTCAGGCTATGCCTATTAGGCAGATAGCACCGGTAGCTCCAGTGAAGTGCTTTAACTATGGCGATCCGGGCCACATCTCTCGTGCATGCATGAAACCACGGGGTAGGATATGCTACAGTTGTGGACAGACAGGGCACCAAGCCAGGGAGTGTCCTCGAAATCAAGGTAAAGTGCAGGGAAACTAGCAGAGGCAGCTATCGCCTGCACCTGCTGGAGTCTTTGCCATTGGTCAGGCAGGCATGGGGGTGAAAGGTATTTAATATGTTTATCACTATCTTGCTAGAGTACTGTTTGATATAGGGGCCTCACACTCCTTCATATCTAGTTCAGTTGTGGATGTGTTAGGTTTGATTACTATGCCTCTTACTAGATCATTATGTGTTACATCACCTCTCGGGTGTCTCTTGAGCTTGGCATGTTTTGTGATGATTGCCCTATAGGGATTGGTGGTAAAGAGTTTTCTGCATCTTTGATTGTGATTCCGGATCACACATATGATGTGATTTTGGGTATGGATTGGTTGAGCCCGAACCATGCAGTGATTGACTACTTTAGGATGATTGTGTCCTTCCATGTTCCTGGACAACCAGTGTTTCATTACCGTTGTCTAAAGTCTGACATCGCCATGAGGGTAGGGATTCTGGCCCATATTGAATCAGGGAGTAGTACTTCAAGGATTACAAGGATTCCTGTAGTTTTAGAGTATGCTGATGTGTTTCAGGAGATACCTGGATTACCTCCGAAAAGGGTAATGGACTTCTCTATCGATGTGATACCAGGTACTTCACCTGTATCGAAGGTATCCTATCGAATGGCACCAGCTAAACTTCAGGAGTTGAAGGTTCAAATTGAGGGATTACTTACGCAAGGGTTCATTCAGGCTAGTGTATCTTCTCGGGGCACACCAATGTTGTTCGTGAAGAAGAAGGATAATTCACTTCGATTATGTGTGGATTATCGACAGCTGAACAAGGAGACCATCAAGAACAGGTACCCGTTACCTAGGATTGATTACTTGTTCGATCAGCTTAGGGAGGCTACTGTGTTCTCACAGATTGATTTGAGATCTAGATATCACCAGTTAAGGGTGAAGGATGATGATATTCCAAAGACGATGTTCAAGACCAGGTATGGACACTTTAGGTTCCTTGTCATGCCTTTTGGTCACACGAATGCACCAGCAGCATTCATGGACTTAATGAATCGCACGTTCAGTTACTTGGATCAGTTTGTTGTGGTGTTCGTTGACAACATCTTGATTTATTCAAGGTCGTCAGATGAGCATGAGAACTATTTGCATATTATGCTACAGACATTGAGAGAGGAGAAATTATTTGCCAAGTTTGAGAAGTGCGATTTCTGGCAGAGTGAAGTCAAGTTCCTTGGTCATGTGGTCTTGAAAGATGGAGTTTCTGTGGATCCTTCGAAGGTTGAAGCAGTGATGAGTTGGAGTCACCCTACTAAGGTTACAGAAATCCGTAGCTTCCTTGGATTGGCAGGGTATTACAGGTGTTTCATTGAAGGGTATTCTGGTATTGCTTCGACTTTGACCAAATTGACAAGGAATGACACTCAGTTCATGTGGTCGGATGAGTGTGAGAAGGCGTTCAATGAGATGAAGACTAGATTGACTACAGCTCCGGTGTTGATTATTCCTACTAGTGGTGGTGGGTTAGTCATTTACAGTGATGCATCTCATCAAGGTTTGGGGTGTGTGTTGATGCAGAATGGTAGTGTTGTTGCTTATGGTTCTAAACAGTTGAAGGTACATGAGCGGAATTACCCCACTCATGATCTAGAGCTAGCAGCAGTGGTCTTTGCCTTGAAGATTTATAGGCACTATCTTTATGGTGAGAAATTTGAACTCTTTTCTGATCATAAGAGTTTGAAGTATCTATTCTCCCAGAAAGAATTGAACATGAGGCAGAGAAGATGGATGGAGCTCATCAAGGACTATGATTTCACCTTGGAGTACCATCCCAGAAAGGCGAATGTAGTGGCGGATGCTTTGAGTAGGAAACCTCGAGTAATCATTACATCGATTATGGTGCGAGAGTGGCACATGTTAGAAGATGCATAAGAGTTTGACCTTATGCCCGCAGGAGCAGGACATGGAATCTTCCTCGGTAGTATCACCTTATAGCCCACCTTGATCTCCAGGATTATTCAGGGTCAAACACTTGATGAGTTTGCTTAGGCAAGGATTGCTGAGATGACTGCAGATCCGGAAGTGGAGGGTCCTTCAGAGTGGATGATTGGGGCAGATGGAGGGTTGAGATTTCGAGGGAGATTGTATGTACGGAGTGTTGATAACCTCAGAGAGGAGATCATGCGGGAAGCACATAGGTCTCAATACACTATACATCCAGGGGGTACTAAAATGTATATGGATCTACGAAGGCAGTTTTGGTGGTATAGAATGAAGAGGGATGTGACAGAACATGTGTCGAAGTGTCTTACATGACAACAAGTGAAGGCAGAGCATCAGAGACCCGCAGGAATGTTGAATCCCTTGTCGATTCATGTTTGGAAATGGAAAGATATCTCTATAGACTTTGTGACTGGATTGCCTAGGTCCCGGCAAAGTTATGACTCGATTTGGGTGATTGTTTACCGGCTGACTAAGTCAGCACATTTTCTTCTCGTGGCAAAAACGTGCTCAGGGGATGCTTTGTGTAAGTTGTATGTGAATGAAATAGTGAGGCTTCATGGTATGCCTGTGACGATTTTCTCTGATAGTGATGCTCGTTTCACTTCGGAATTCTGGCGTAGATTCCATAAGGCTTTTGGCACATATTTGGCTCTGAGCACTGCATTTCACCCACAGACAGATGGGCAGACAGAGAGAGTGAATCAGGTGATGGAGGATATGCTTAGAGCTTGTGTCCTAGACTTCAAGGGAAGTTCGATGGATCATCTACCTTTGGTAGAGTTCACTTACAACAACAGATATCACTCGAGTATCGGTATGACGCCATATGAGGCTCTTTATGGTAGGCCATGTAGGACTCCTATCTGTTGGGCAGAAGTTGGAGAGAAAGGACTTTTGGGTCCTGCACTTGTTCAGGAGATTACTGAGAAGATCACTTCTATTCGAGACAGGATCCTAACCGCTCAGAGCAGACAGAAGACTTATGCTGACTTGAAGAGGGGGCCTATAGAGTTTGAGGTAGGCGATCATGTGTTCTTGAAAGTCTCACCTATGAAAGGTGCGGTGAGATTTGGCAAGAAGGGAAAACTCGTGCCGAGGTATGTAGGACCCTTTGAGATTTTGGAAAGGGTTGGGAACTTGGCATATTGTCTTGCTTTACTTGTTAGCATGTCTAGTGTCCACAATGTCTTTCACGTGTCTATGCTCAGAAAGTATGTACGAGATGAGTCCCACATGATTGATCATGGTACTGTCAGTGTGAACACGGATGTGACCTTTGTGGTGGAACCTGTTCGTATCTTGGATAGGTCTACGAAGAGGGTTCCTAGGAAGGACGTCGACCTTGTGAAGGTGTTGTGGAATCATCATGATGAGGGTGATGCATCATGGGAGTTAGAGTCTGACAAGAGAGTGAGGTATCTATAGCTCTTTGTGGAATTGGATACTTGAATTTCAGGACGAAATTCCTTAAGGAGGGTAGATTGTAATAACCACAATTTTCATTTTAATTTCATGTAATTGTGTGGAACGAATATTGTACAATTTCATGAATGTTGCTCGAAAATATTTCATTTTTTGAATTATTGAAGTTCTGAAATGATTGTTTTAACTAAAAGCTTGAAATGATCGATTCAAGAAATTGACTTTTTATATGTGCGAAATTTGGGAAAACTTCCTTCATGAAAGTTGTAGAGCTCGTCGATACTAGTCGGTACATATGCGGAACACAAAGATCAGATCTTTTCTAATTTAGTTATCGCATTTAGAAGATTTTTCCATTTCGGGTATTTAAGGAAAAAAAACCCTCACAGAATAGGAAACTTTCCTTTTTTTTTCTTCTGGCCTTCCCTTTTAGGAAACTGTTCACCGTCTTCTCTCTCTCTCTCTCTCTCTCTCTCTCTCTCTCTCTCTCTCTCGCGGCCGAAGCAACCAAAACAGAGCACGACTTTACCGTGCTCTCTCTCACACCACCGTCCACCTCATGACCTCATACTACTTCCATTGGCTTCAACTCGATCTTGCGCAGCTGCCAGAGGCAGCCTTGCGCCGCAACACTGCCGGCAGCAGCGGCGGTAAGCCCCGAACAGTTAAAGTTCGATTTTGGTTCGATCTCGATATCTTGAGTTACAGATCATCATTCCTCTTGATTCTTGGCTCATTAGACTCGTATCAAGTTGCTGAACAAGCACCAAGAAGGACTGAACCTGGGTATAACGATTTCACTTTCGTCTGAGCTCACCTCGATTTAGATCGAAAACCATCTTCAAATCCGGATAACTCGAGTTTCAGACGACCATTTCTTGTGATTCTTGGCTTGGTGAACTCGCCTTGAGTTCCTGAATAAGTCTCAAGAAGGGATCGAGTCGATTTGTTGGAGTTTTTACATGGATCGGAGCACCACCGATTTCTAGAAAATTTCTTCCCACCTCGACTGTTTTTGGTACATTTCGACATCTTCCCGTTATTTTCTGATCTCGTGCTAGTTATGAAAGTTGCTCAAAATGATGAAACGAATGGAAGAAGCTTTGCCCCGACACCATTGGTGGTGGTCAGCGGCGGCTCTACCAATAACTCCGGCGGCCCTTTTCGACCACCTCCGAAGGTCAAAAATATATTTCCTATACATTTTAAGATTCTACATTTTAATATGATCATTTCTGCATATTATACACATTTTTCGGATATCGTATGATTTGGTTATGAATTTTTAGATTCCGATCGATTTCGATCGTTAGATTTGTGATATGTGAAGTTAGGACCGTCTGATGGACTTGTAGTTTTGATATGATGATCATATGACTGTCCCAGTGGCTTTGTGTGGTCATGGGTGAAGATCCGACTGTTGGATCTTCGTATAATTGCAAAACGGTGATTAGGAAGGCGATTCATGATAATCCGTCCGTCAGATTTTTTATAATTTAGAATCCGACCGTTGAATGGTAGTTTAAGTATGTTCTGAAATTATTGGTTAAATTCAAGTCACATTTGATTAGGTGATTGACGGGTTGTACTTGGGTGAGCTGTTTCGATGTGGATTGTATTTTAATTAAAGACGCAGCGGGAGTTTCGATGTGAGTAAAATTCACGTGGTTCATATTACGAACCGAGTGCTTTAATTTATTTATTTTCGTAATTGTGTGAAAAATATTTATAGATTAAATATTTTTTTTTAAAATCAGATGGACTTGATCAACTACGGTTCATAGGTAAGTAAAATGAATTTTAACTATACAAATGAATTTCACGTTTTTCTTGTGTGAACTATAGATGGTATTAGTGGTCATCCCTGACTGGATGATTACGTATATATATATATATACAGTCCGGCTACACTAAGGATGTCCTTAGTTTTTCTTAGGTACGGATTTCCGGTTTTCACCCACTTTCCGATCACATTTTCACATCTTAACCGTTCAGTTTTTAGGTCCTAATGTATAGATCACCTCTGCAAATTTTCAGCCAATTTGGTGATTGTTAAGGCATCCAAAACTGCAATTTACCATTATAAATACGAACGGTTCCGGTTCGACAGATTCGGTCCGTTCGTGTAAATTGCAGTTTTGGATGCCTTAACGATCACCAAATTGGCTGAAATTTTGCAGGGGGGATCTATACATTAGGCTCTAAAAATTGAACGGTTAAGATGTGAAAATGTGATCGGAAAGTGGGTGAAAACACTAAATCCGTACCTAAACCTTAGGTAAGGATATCCTTACCTGAGAAAAGTTCTATATATATATATATATATATATATATATATATATATACGTGGAATATATATATTTGGTGGTGTGTTGATGAGTGATGATGTAATTGAGTTGGAATGATGATGTAGATTATATTTCGAATGCTTAAATTTCATAATAATATTGTGTATCTTGAATGAGTTGATTTCATTATGTGAAAATATATTGTTATGCTCATTTATGGATTTAGGGTCAACGTAGTGACCGGTATGGGGGAATCGGACGCTCTAATCCTAGGTGGATGATGGGATACGATTGGTTGAATTAGTATGAGTATTGGACGTTCTAAATATGTATATACGTATACATATTAATGAAATACAATAAAGATAAATATGTCGATGTCATAACCTGGGCCAGGTGACGGGTTACGATTCAGTTAGAACTCTAGTCTGTCAATACCGTATTTTTATAAATACAATTTCGGAGTTTTGAGAAGAAAGATGTGAGTTATGGTTTTGTGTCGATTTGTTGAATTGGTGATTGATTTGAGATTGTTGGTTTCTTGTGGATGTTGAAATTGTTGATTGTTGACTTGGGTGAAAATAAATATGAATTAATTAAACAACCGTTTTTTCTTTTTACTCATACGAGCTTTCAAAATCTTACCTGGTTTTGTGTTGTTGCAATCCCGGTACACTATTCAATGGTGTAGCGGATATTCCTGCAGGTCAAGATAATCAGGGAGGTGACCGTGCTGTTTAGGAGTGCAGCATTTATTTGTTTTCATTTAAGTTGTGAGGTTTGTTATGCTCATTTAGAGCTTTATAATTTAATTTATGAGTGAGTTGTAATAATTACCCATGACTAAATTCGGGTTTTGAAATTAAATTGTGTGGTGAAGTTGTTAAGAAAAAAGAAATTTTCCGGATGATTATTTTGAGTTGTGGTAATTTATGTTTTGGATTTTAAATTTTTATTCTAAGATTCAAAGTATGACAGAGGATACTTCAAGTTTTTGTTAGGTGTGTTTCAGTGAGCTAGGTCTGTCAAAATTTCATCGGCCGTTTGCAATGGCTGGTCCTCCAATTAATCTTCTGATCCGAAATTTTTTTTGAATTTTCGGGTTTCATGTTTATGCATGTGTGTTGAATGCCTGTGATATAAGGGCATAGGTTTGCCATGTTTGGTCTTACGATAAGTTTTGGTTTGGGTTTTCCAATATGGGTTTGATCGAAAAAGTCGGGGTTCTTTGGGCTCCAAGGATAGAAGGGTTTCTGGGTTTGAAATTCTTTGGCCCGAGATGCGCTAGTAGCGCCAGTCGTATGGTCTCGGGTCTAAGTGCTAACTTTGGTGTAGTTTTGTGACTTTTGTCATGGCAGATTGAGTCGGTGCCGCCGGTCCATCCAAGACCGTAGGATTGCCCAATACTGCTGAAGCGGCTCACGATAGTATGAGTGACGAGGTCAACCAAGTCCAATACAGCGACATGTCGATCCCCCAAATTAGGACCGACTCGCAAATAGACTCGGATGATCCCGTGCTGCGGGAGGTGGAGGAATTTAACTTTAATCAGCTTAATGAAGCTGAGTCAACTACTGTTGATGAGACCTCGGCAGCTACACCCGTTGTTGAGCCTATGAACCATATTCTTGTTGGCCTCCAGGGTAAGTGAGTGAAGGTTGATCAGCTAGAGCACAATATGACGATTAGTCAGGTGAACGAGTTCCACCGTGAGTGAGGGATACCCTCTGAGGTATTGTTGTATCCTCTCTCTATGGGAGAGTTGGCCAGTAACCCGAAACAAGGGTGGGTGGTGATACACGGAAACCAGTTCCTTCACGGGTTGTCGTCTCCTCTATGCGAGTCTGTTCAATACATGTTGACATGCGTAAACCTCGCCTTAAGAAGGTTGCCTCTGAATTCATGGCGACAACTGCTAGGCATGTTGGCGCTCTGGACACTAGCGCTAGCCAGCCTTGATACTCCAACATATAATGAAATTATGGCATGCTATCACCTAGATTACTCCAAGAAGGGCCAGAGCAGCGGGTGCATTGTGCTGTCGCCTCGTAGCTATGGTCCAATTATGGATGATCTGCTGACATCTCAGATCTCATCATGATGTAGCAAGGTGTGTCTCACAGGTGGCGAGTGGCAGCATTGGGAGCAGTCTCATGTTGTCCCAGGGTTTTTTCAAGCAATTGATACCCAGAAGTTCAAATTGTCGGGGTTGGAACACAAACGCATAGGCAGGGTGCTAAGTGTATTCTCGGCACCTTTTGATAGGAGCTCAAACTGGCTCAGCCGGTTTGCCGATCTAGTTAAGTTAAAGATATTGCTGATGCCAGGTATGAAGCTTTGCTTGTTGTCTTGCTCTGTACTTCTCTTTTTGTTGGTTTTTTTCTTTTTCTGTTATCAGCTGCCACATGAGGCAGAATCAAGGTGGTATCTAAAAAAATGGTTCACCTAGTATTATTATTTTTTCTAGAATAATGCTAGGTATCAATTACATCCTACTTTATGTGACAGCTAATGTGGTACAGTTATGTCATTTAGTGAAATTGCTTGAGATTTGTACCACATCAGCCACCAAATAAGGTGGGATGGATGTGGTATCCAAAAAGAAGGTTCACTTAGCATTACTCTTTTCTCAATGGTGTGGGTTGAATACTCATTAAATTTTAAAAATTTCTCCATATAGATCGATGCACATACATAGTTCGATGTTAGAATAAAAATTGTATGATTGTATAGCGACATAATTAGTTCTCTAGTTGGGCATAGTATATTAATTGGCTTTCCACCTATAAGAAAAACTGTACACTTTGATTAAACTTAAAAAAGATACACTTCTTTTTCAAGTATTAATAACAAATTGTTGATTAATCAATTTTAAATTGAACAGCTACTGGGCAATGATTCTCAAATGTAGTAGTGCTTCACATTCAGAATAAAAGAATATATCATTGCAGTCAAACAGAACATAACCAACTCCACCTAATCAGATGAAAATCTCACTCCAAGCGATCATACGCTTTACTAATATCCAATTTCATGGCAAAGATTTCATCCCCAAGATGCTGATTAATGTGCATTTGCTGGGCAACCTATTAAGCGCCCAAGAATAAAGACGCTCTGTAATAGAGAGACAACAGAACCCAATATATGCTTCAACCTATTAGTAATCACTTTAAAGCAAATTTTATAAATCACATTGCACAGAGCTGTAGGCCTGAGTTGAGTCATATCCTCAGAATTCTCAACCTTTGGAATAAGAGCAACCTTTGGAATATTTGATCTCCCTCAACTTATTACTCGGACTAAAAGTTGTTCTCACTGCAAAACATACAAATGATCCCATAATGCCCAATGCTTCTGATAAAAGAAAGAGGACATACCATCCGGTCCAGGTGATGTTAAGGGGTGCATATGAAAGAGGGCCTTTTTTACCTCTTCATCAGTATAAGGTTCCAGTAACTTCTAATTCATAGCATGCGTGACTTTAGGAGCTATAATATTCAGAATCATATTAGTAGCATCAACATTAGTCCGTTTTGAAGAAAATAAGGAATTGTAATCGGAAGTAATCATAACCTCCAAAGTTTTCGGTTCAGTAACCCACACACCCTGTGAACTTTTCGAACCTTTTATCACATTCCTTTGCTTCCGGTTAGAAGCACACCTGCGAAACAAGGCAGTGCTCTATCCCTATCATGTAACCAATCAGTCTTTCCTCTCTGCTTCCAATCAAGATCTTCCAAGTTTGTAATTCATGATACCTGGCAATCAGTTACTCTTTTCATCAACCTCTATAACATCAAAAGGAGCCTGAAGAGGAAATTCCAGGCAGGCCTGCACTGCACGCATCTCCTCTAGTCAATATTGGAAGACATTACGCTACTAGCGCTGCAACAATGTGCTAGTAGAGCTTATACACACACAAACCTACAGAATGGGATGATCCCTCAAAGGCAACGCCCAACCTTCTTGTACTATTGCATCATAATCTTCATGTCTAGCCCACATCTCTTCAAACCAAATGCCCTTACATACTCTTAACCTTGGAACTAAAAGGGTGATTCGCAATTCAATTAGCAAAGGAATATGGTTTGAGCTCCCAGGCTTGAGGTGTAGAACTCGAGAATGGGGAAATAAGTCACTCAAAGCAGGGGACTATAATGCCCTATCCAATGTCTCCTTTGTTTGAGAATCCCACCCTCACCGTGTAAAAGGACTACCAACAAATCCCAAATCCAATAGGCAACAATTATTCACCTACCCTGAAGTCATTCAGTGGACAAATTCTCCTTGAGGCCCACCTGACTTCCCATAAGCTTGGAGGATCTCGTTGAAATCCCTAGCAAGCAACCATTGCAAATTGGACTCGGAGTGGAAATGATGCATCAAAGACTAAAAGTAAGTCCACCCGCGGGTCACCCACTATTCACTGCTTTTTATGTGTATTTTCACCCTCTGGGTCACGGACACAGTGTATTTCGTGCCCTGAGTCATCCTGGGTCACTTTCGTGACTTGCAAGCTGACTTCTTGACACATGTCAGTTTAGAAACTGTGCCCGTGACCTAGAAAATGAAAAAATACACATAAAAGGCAGTGAATAGTAGGTGACCCAACGGGTGAACTTGCTTTAGATAAAACTCTTAGTTAGTTAATTCGAGAATTCACAAATTTTTGAAGGGAAAAAAAAAACCATTTTTCAAATTTTTTTTTTGAATAAAAGTTGATTGTTATTCAATAAGCAACAGTCAATTGGTCATAGCTTACAAAACTTACATAAGCAATTCCGGCAAGAAAATCCAGTAAAACCTATTCAACCTAAAGAAAACTAATTAATATTATTGGGAAGCTCACATTTAAGCAAGTCTATCTAAGCATGACAAAACTTCACCTCCTACGGAAAGAAATCGTTCAACTAGCCCTCACTTGCTAGGTACGCAATTGTGATACAAGTAAGAAACTAGAAACGTCATAGCAGACTGATAAAAGCTTAGCCACGCTCACACAGGCTTAAGACCCTACCAAAATAATTCAAACAATAGACAGCTCCTTCCCCTGTGAGTTGGAGCTTATATTCGCACTTGCATTATTGCCTTCATCATTCTTAGCTTCCGGACCCATTTTTCAAATTCTTCTCAAAATTTGTGAAAAATTCGCGTTTGTTTGAAGTCAGCCGAATTATTTGCGAATACGTATTTCTTCTGAATTTTTCAACTAAAAAGAAAGCCAAAATATATAAAAAAAAATTATTTTATTTTATTTTTAATTAAAATTGAGAATTTAAGTTTAAGATTAATTTTGAATTTTAGACTTTTATAATTAAAAGATTATACAACCAATGGTCATAAACATTTAAGAAGTTATTATTTACGCTTTATTTATCTAATTTAAATGTGTTGAAGTTTTGTATATCCAAATGATAATATTTGAAAAGGGTGGTGCTATTCACACACCCCCTCTATTTTTCTATTACTTTAATTTAATTTAATTTTTTTACAAATTATCCTAACTAACCTCCCTTGCAATTAATTTTTTTTTTCTTTATTTGACAATACAATCATCTCCAAATCCTACGCCCTTATTTCCAGCAGGCACAAAGGACTTGAAAACTCTTTTTGATTCCCTTTTTATTTTATTTTTCCATCAAAAACTTCTCTAGCATAGTCATTGTGAAGACCCAAAATTTCAGTTAAATATTTCGTAATTCAATATTTCTCAAATTATATGAATTATGAGTTGTGAGTATGATTCGAATGTCGTTATTTGAGAAATTTGGTTTCGAATGATTTTAGTATCGAAATTTAACGTTATTTAGGGTTATTAAAATTGACTTATTTATACGTAAGGAATTTGAGGAAACTTTCTTCATGAAAGTCGTAGAGCTCGTCGATACGAGTTTGTGCATATGTGGAACTCAAGAATCGGAGTTCGTACGAGAAAGTTATCGCATTTGGAAAAGTTTCCATTTCGGTATATATAGGCTACTATTTCCGGAAATATCCGAAAATAGCATAATTATCCAAAAAAGGAAACCACGGGTTACTGTTCATCTTCTCTCTCTCTCTTCCTCCGTCGGCCCAAAACAGAGCAAATTTTCGCCAGCCTCTTTCTCACAGCTCCAACCACCGTTTGAGGTGAAACGAAGCCCAGATCGACTCTACTCCTTCCTGTGAGTCGACTGGTGGTCACGGTTTCCCCTCTCGTGGTGGCTACACGGTGGTGGAACTCAAAAATCAATCCGAGCCCTAAAACGAACCAGCGGCGATTTCTCCTAGCTCCGGCCACGAAAACTTGAGTTCTTTATCTTGTTGAACTCGTATTAAGGAGTAGAACATGCAGCAAAAAGACCCAGACCAGAAGTGAAGCTTTTGACGTCGAACGGAGCAACTACCGAAAATTTTGGTTTTTTCCGGCGAACCGGACTGTTTTTAGGTATTTTCGACCACTTCCACTTGTTTTCTCACTTCGTGCTAGTTATGAAAGTTGCTCAAAATGATGAAACGAAGAGGATAAGCTTGGCCCCGACACCATTGGAGGTGGTCGGTCGGTCGACGGCTCTGCCCTAAACTCCGGCGGCCCTTTCCGACCACCTCCGGGGGTACCGTGAGTAGTTTCTGCTTATTTTTAGATTCTGCATGTCGATACGATCATTTTGATATATAGCATGTGAATTTTGGATATCGTATGAATTAGTTATGAATTTTACGATTTCGATTGATTTCGATCGCTCGATTTGTGATCTATGAAGTTTGGACCGTCTGATAGAATTCTAGTTTTGATATAATGATCGTAGGACTGTACCGGTGACCTTGTGTGGTCACGGGTGAAGATCCGACCGTTGGATCTTCATATAAGTGTGTTTTTGAAATTATACGCTAAGTTAATTATCGTTTTGATTAGGTATTTGACGGATTTGTTAGCGGACGATTGTGAATCGTATTTTGGGCTGTAAGAAGACGCAGCGGGAGTTTAGAGGTGAGTAAATCTCACTTGGTTCATTTACGAACCGAATTTCCTTAATTGCCCAATTTATTTGTTATGTGAGAAAATGGTTTTAAGAAATGTGTTCTAAAGTATATTAAAAATGAATTTCTTGATTTTGCACTGTGTGAACTATAGTTGGTATTAGTGATCATTCCTGTGTGCATGGTTACGTATATATATATTTAAGTGATTATATAGTGAATAATGTGACATTGAGGTGTGGAATTGTGATAATATGTTGTTGATAATCGTTGATAGTATGATTTTATTATGTTCTTAATATTTGATAAATGTTGGTGATAAGCATGTTGATTTTGTGAGTTGAATAGAAAGTAGAGAAACGTAGGATTCCGAGGATCGAATGATCCAAGGATCTTTGGTTAATGATAACCGGAGTGTATGTGTTCTGAGGACAGGGAGGTCCAAAGTTCGACCGTTAAATAATAACGGGGATATATTGTTCTGAGGACATGAAATGGTCTAAAGTTCGCGGGTTACTGAGTAACCTGGAGGTGCTGTTACTTGACCCTGGGCCAAGGTGTCAGAGGTAACGAGGCAGTTAGAGCTCTAACGTGAGGCCAAAGTGGCGATAGTTGTGATTAGGTGCCAAAGGTGCGAGAATTGTGATTTGGTGATTGTGGAAATGTGTTCCATGTTGTTTCATGTGTGTTGGATTGATGTTTCTTGTGGTTGTTGAGATTGTTGGATGTTTACTTGAAATAAATGAGTTGTGGTTTAATAAATCAACCGTTCATTTTTATTTACTCACACGAGCTTTCAGAAAGCTTACCGGGTTTTGTGTTGTTGCACTCCTGGTACACTATTCAAATGGTGTAGCGGATAATCCTGCAGGTCAGGATAATCAGGGTGGTGAGCGAGCTACGTAGGGCAGCAGGGTTGAGACCAGCACTTGGTCTATTTTGGTGTGTTTTGTAGACTCTTGTGAGCAGAACATTTTATTTATGTTAGTATTGTAATAATTGACTCGAGAGATAGTTTGCTACGAGGTTTGTGTTATGGTTTATGAGATATTGGTTTTGAGAAAAAAATTTAGGACGTGATTTCTTTAGTTGTATTCATGTTTCGGATTTGAATTTATTATTCGAAATTCGGGGCGTGACAGTTTGGTATCAGAGCGTAAGGTACATATTTAGTGATAAGTTAATACCTTCCGAGTGATGGCCCTTCTGCAGCGGATCCCCATCGGGTGCTCTTCAGGTATTAACAATGTCATTGGGTATGTGGGAGTGTTGGGAGTTGTCTAGAACGTTAGGAAGTAATAGGAGTTGAATTAACCTCTTTGTGTTAGTAGCTTGGTTAATATGGACTTGTATTTAGTTATGCTTTGATTTAAGTGTGTACATGTATTAACCAGGTATGCTATGCTCCTTAGGTAATGGATATTGTGGGAGGCAGAGGTAGGGGTCGAGGTAGACCCAGAGGTAGAGGTAGAGGCCGAGGTAGGGGTGAGATTCCACATGTGGGAGTACATGAGGAAGAGGTGGAGGCACCGTTTGTGGAGCAACCTGTTCCACCTGAGGTTGTGGTTAATGATCCTGCTCGTCTGTTAGTGTTGGCGAGGGACATTAATCGGTTGGGAGCAACTAAATTTGCGGGAGGCACAGACTATATGGTGGCTGATCAATGGATCGAGGATTTGCAGACCTATTTTGAATTGATTGTCTGTGATGAGATCGAGAAGAGGAAGCTAGCCACTTTCATGCTCAAAGATGAGGCTAGGGTGTGGTGGAATTGCACTCAGAGGACTATTGATATTTCTACCATGACTTGGGATGGATTTGTGAGGATCTTTATAGAGAAATACTTCCCAACATCGGTGAAGGAACAATTGGAGAGGCAATTTCTCTCGCTTACTCAAGGGAAGATGAATGTGAGAGAATATGAGGCAGAGTTCTCCAGGCTATATCGGTTTGTGAAACCATTAGATGCTGAAGACTTGGCTAAGAAGTTTCAGCGGGGGTTGAATGCCTCTATTGAGCGAGATGTGGCCATTATGGAGCTGAAGACAAAGGACCAGATTTTAGCTAAAGCCCTTATCATTGAGCAGCAGAATCTGATCCACAAGGAGAAGCAGACAGTTGAGAGAGATTCTCAGGGAAAATGGAAGGCGGTTGCAGGGAGTAGTGGAGGTGGGCTCTGGAAGAGACAGCGGTCTTATTTTCATCATCAGGCTCCAGCCAGGATAGCAACAGCACTTGTCCCTATTCAGGCACCACCTATCATGCAAGCAGCACCAGCAGCCCCTATGAGGTGTTATAGCTGTAATGAGTTGGGTCATCTTGCTAGGACTTGCCCTAAACTCAGGCCTAGAGCATGTTTTCGATGCGGACAGACTGGACATATTGCCAGGGACCGTACTCAACCTCAGATTGTAGGACAGGGTAACCAGCAGAGAACCTTACCTCCAGCACTAGCCAGAGTATTTGCCATCTGCCAGAGAGGCACCGGGGTGGAAGGTACCTTATCCGTTTATAACTATCTTACTAGAGTACTGTTTGATACGGGTGCTTCCCACTCGTTCATATCTAGTTCTGTGGTAGATGTTTTGGGTTTGACTGCTATACCGCTTACTAGACTTTTGTGTGTTACATTGCCTCTTTGCGTATCTCTTGAGCTTAGCATGTTTTGTGATGATTGCCCTATTGCAATTAGTGGTAGAGAGTTCACTGCATCTTTTATTGTGATTCCGGATCACACGTATGATGTGATTTTAGGTTTGGATTGGTTGAGTCCGAACTATGCAGTGATTGATTGTTTTAGAATGATTGTGTCTTTTCATGCCCCTGGGCAACCAGTGTTTCATTATCGATGCCTGAGATCTGACGTTGCCATGAGGGTAGGGATCTTGGCACACATAGAATCAGTGAATGGCACTTCAGAAATTGCAGGGATTCTGGTAGTGGCAGAGTATGCTGATGTGTTCCAGGAGATACCAGGATTTCCTCCGAAAAGGGTAATGGATTTCTCCATTGATGTGATACCAGGTACTGCACCGGTGTCAAGAGCACCTTATTGGATGTCTCCAGCTGAACTTCAGGAGTTGAAGGTTCAGATTAAAGGATTACTTGCACAAGGGTTCATACAGGCTAGTGTATCTCCTTGGGGCGCACCAGTATTGTTCGTGAAGAAGATGGATAATTCACTTCGGTTATGTGTGGATTATCGACAGCTGAACAAGGTGACCATCAAAAATAGGTACCCCTTGCCTAGATTGATGACTTGTTCGATCAGCTTAGGGAGGCTACGGTGTTCTCTAAAATTGATTTGAGATCTGGATATCACCAGTTGAGGGTGAAGGATGAAGATATTTCTAAGACGGCATTTAGGACCAGGTATGGGCATTATGAATTTCTTGTCATGCCTTTTGGTCTAACTAATGCACCTGCAGCATTCATGGACTTGATGAACCGCACATTCAGTCTTTACTTAGATAAGTGTGTGGTGGTGTTTGTTGATGACATCTTGATCTATTCAAAGTCGTCTGACGAGCATGTGAAGCATTTGAGGATTGTGCTGCAAATTTTGAGAAGAGAAAAGTTATATGCAAAGTTTGAGAAGTGCGAGTTTTGGCAAAAGGAGATCAAGTTCCTTGGTCATGTAGTTTCGAAGGATGGAGTTTCTGTGGATCCTTCGAAGGTTGAAACAGTGATGGGTTGGAGTCACCCCACTACAGTTATAGAGATCCGTAGTTTCCTTGGTTTGGCAGGATACTACAGGCGATTCATTGAGGGGTTTTCTAGTATAGCTTCGGCCTTGACTAAGTTAACAAGGAAGGATACTCAGTTTGTGTGGACAGATGAATGTGAGAAGGCCTTTAGTGAGCTGAACACTAGATTGACTACAGCTCCAGTGTTGACTGTCCCATCTAGTGGCGGTGGGTTAGTTATCTACAGTGATGAATCTCACCAGGGTTTGGGTTGTGTGTTGATGCAGAATGGGGGTGTAGTAGCATATGGTTCTAGACAGTTGAAGGTACATGAGCGGAACTACCCCACTCATGATCTAGAGCTGGCTGTAGTGGTGTTTGCCTTGAAGATTTGGAGGCATTATCTTTATGGTGAGAAGTTCGAACTCTTTTCTGATCATAAGAGTTTAAAGTATCTATTCTCCCAGAAGGAGTTGAACATGAGGCAGAGAAGATGGATGGAGCTCATCAAAGACTATGATTTCACCTTGGAGTATCATCCCGGAAAGGCCAATGTAGTGGCGGATGCTTTGAGCAGGAAACCCCGAGGGATCATAGCATCACTTATGGTTCAGGAGTGGCGTATGTTAGAGACTGTATCTGAGTTTGACCTTATACCCACAGGAGAAGGACAGGGAATCTTTCTCGGTAGTATCACTTTATAGCCGACCTTGATTTCCAGGATCATTCAGAGTCAGACACATGATGAGTTCGCTCAAATGGTGATTTCGGAGATTATCCTTGATGCCAACGAGGAATGTCCATCAGAGTGGACAGTTGGAATTGATGGTGGATTGAGATTTCGATTGAAATTGTATGTCCCGAGCGGTGATAACCTCAAGGAGGAGGTACTGCGGGAAGCACATCGATCTCGATATACACACCCAGGGAGTACCAAGATGTATATGGACCTACGAAGACAGTTTTGGTGGATATGGATGAAGAGGGATGTGGCGGAGTATGTATCTAGGTGTCTTACATGTCAGCAAGTGAAGGCAGAGCATCAAGGCTTGCGGGAATGTTGAAACCTTTGCCGATTCCAATATGGAAATGGGAAGAGATCTCCATGGACTCTGTGATTGGATTGCCTAGGTCCAGACAAAGTTATGATTCTATTTGGGTGATTGTTGATCGATTGACAAAGTCAGCACACTTTCTTCCTGTGGCAAAGACTTACTCAGGTGATGCTTTGTGTAAGTTGTATCTTAATGAGATTGTGAGGCTTCATAGTGTGCCTGTATCGATCGTCTCTGATCGGGATGCTCGTTTCATTTCGGAATTTTGGCGTAGATTCCATAAGGCTTTCGGCACATCTTTGGCTATGAGCACTGCATTTCATCCACAGACTGATGGGCAGACATAGAGGGTGAACCAGGTGATGGAGGATATGCTTAGAGCATGTGTTTTGGACTTCAAGGGAAGTTGGGCGGATCATCTGCCATTGGTAGAGTTTGCCTACAACAACAGCTATCACTCTAGTATCGGCATGGCCCCATATGAGGCACTTTATGGTAGGCCATGTAGGACTCCTATCTGTTGGGCAGATGTTGGAGAGAAACAGCTCTTGGGTCCTGCGCTTGTTAGGGAGACTACAGAGAAGGTTACTACCATCCGAGATAGGATCCGTACTGCACAGAGTAGACAAAAGAGTTATGCCGACCTTAGAAGGAGACCGTTGGACTTTAAGGTGGGTGATTACGTATTTTTGAAAGTCTCACCTATGAAAGGTGTGGTGAGATTTGGCAGGAACGGGAAATTGGCACCGAGATACGTTGGACCCTTTGAGATTTTGGAAAGGGTCGGAGAATTGGCATATCGGCTTGCTTTACCTATTAGCATGGCCGGTGTACACAATGTTTTCCATGTGTCCATGCTTAGGAGGTACATTCGAGATGAGTCTCATGTGATTGATCACGGTACGATCGAGGTGAGTCCGGATGTGACCTTCGTTGTTGAACCTGTTCGTATCTTGGATAGGTCCACGAAGAGGCTTCATAGGAAGGAAGTTGAGTTGGTTAAGGTGTTGTGGAGTCATCATGATGAGGGTGATGCGTCTGTTTGGACCCAAAATGAGCATTTTGGCCTGACAAGGCACGTCTTGGAGAAATCGAGCCAATGTCAGTGGCTCAAGCTATATATTGTCGAAAAGTTCGAAATATATATTTAGAGGCTAAATAAAGCATACTATGGAAGTGTGGAAATGAAAAATCAACTTTAGCACATTTTCCTACTTCAATGGAGAAATCGAGCTAAATAAGGAAGGAGTGACGGCAGACTAACCATCCGAACTTCAAATGAGTTGCAACTTTCCAGATTCATTCTAGACATCCCAAGGATCATTTCTTATGAAGAGTGCTAAAGCTTGTTCTAAGTGGAAAACCTTCAAACAATTAGTCCAATTTTCTGCAGAAGCAAAACTGGAAAACTGGACCTATAAGGAGTCCAGTAGCATTTTTGGCCTAACCACATGGAAATAAATTCTAAAATTTTACCAGAATAATCTACATCCATGGTGGATCATTTCATATGAAGAATTCGAAGGTTAAATATGAATTCTTAGTGGAGATAAAAATTAAAGGAATAAAGAAGTGTTAGTGCTCTCACCTAACAAAATTCACTAAGTGTTAGTGAATTTTGCCTAACAAATCCACTAAGTGTTTGTGCCTAACTCACTATGATTTGTTTAAAGGCCAAATACTGTTGCTTGGAAGCCTATATATAGAGGCTACAACAAGTATCATCTGACAAATTCACTCATCAAAACATCTATAAGATGATCTAAGTTCTCTCTAGAGCAACCTCTTTAAGAGCAATTCCTGTCATTCTCTTATCGGTGATCACACTCCAAGTTCTAGTCTCCTTAGGAGCCAACTTTCAGTACCACCAAACCCTCTGTCAAAGTGCTTTGGTCCTAGTCTCCTTGGGAGCCGACTGTAGTACCACGATCACAACTGTTACGGAACCAGCCAAGCAAGGGTAACGCCCTCGCAAACCAGCCAAGCTAGAGTCACGCTTTAGCAAGTTCTCCTCACTTCCCAGTGGTTTTCGCTCTGCTCGATCTACAACATCCAGTATCGATTGTGATTTTGAAAAGGCTCAGCAAAAGCCCTCGCCACGAGGCACAAAGAACCCCACGACGAGGTTGGTGCTCTCCTCGTCCACAATCGCTTAGAAGAAGTCAGGTCAAGGGACACCCCCGACGACCGCACCCGAACGGTGCTGGCACGCCCACACAAGAAAAGAGACTGTTGACCAGCTCAAGAAAAACTGGAGCCAAACATTTTGGCACACCCGGTGGGACATAGTGCGAGCTGTAAACCACACCACAATTAAGAAGATGAGGTTGGTAAGGGGTTGTGAATCATTACAGAATAGGTGAAGTCTCTTTTGTTAATATTGACCTAAACTCCTTATTGGTGCCTAGTTCAGGTCCATTAAGGTTAAGGGCGGTTTTTATTAACACTTGTTGAACTGTCTTCACACTTATGATCTTTCTCATCTTAGTAAGTATAGCCTATGTGAAATGGTGTCTAGAAAGGGGACAACGTTCATAACAGGCTATTGAATCCAGAAGTGCGTGCAAATGGGCCTAAACCACTATGTGGGAGTAGTTCATGCCAAAATGGATTCTGCCTCTTTTGTTCGCCCTCCCCCACCTGACCATTTCAGTAAGGTTGCCCAAAGGATTTGAAAGAAAGTTTGTGTCTAGGCGACTATACTTCGGCCGCAGGTCTAAACCTTGATTCACAGTGTCTTATTGAATTCAGCTACTTATTGAATTCAGACTTCCAGAAGCTCGTCGATACGAGTTCGTGCATATGTGGAACTCAAGAATCGGAGTTCGTATGAGAAAGTTATCGTATTTGGAAAAGTTTCCATTTCGGGTATATATAGGCTACTATTTCCGGAAATATCCGAAAATAGCATAATTATCGAAAAAAGGAAACCACGGGTTACTGTTCATCTTCTCTCTCTCTCTTCCTCCGTCGGCCCAAAACAGAGCAAATTTTCACAGGCCTCTTTCTCACAGCTCCGGCCATCGTTTGAGGTGAAACAAAGCCCAGATCGACTCTATTCCTTCCTGTGAGTCGACTGGTGGTCACGGTTTCCCCTCTCATGGTGGCTACACGGCGGTGGAACTCAAAAATCAATCAGAGCCCTAAAACGAACCAGCGGCGATTTCTCCTAGCTCCGGCCACGAAAACTTGAGTTCTTTATCTTGTTGAACTCGTATTAAGGAGTAGAACATGCAGCAAAAAGACCCAGACCAGAAGTGAAGCTTTTGACGTCGAACGGAGCAACTATCGGAAAATTTTGGTTTTTCCGGCGAACCGGACTGTTTTTAGGTATTTTCGACCACTTCCACTTGTTTTCTCACTTCGTGCTAGTTATGAAAGTTGCTCAAAATGATGAAACGAATAGGATAAGCTTGGCCCCGACACCATTGGACGTGGTCGACGGCGGCTCTACCCTAAACTCCGGCGGCCCTTTCCGGCCACCTCCGGGGGTACCGTGAGTAGTTTCTGCTCATTTTTAGATTCTACATGTCAATACGATCATTTTCATATATAGCGTGTGAATTTTGGATATCGTATGAATTAGTTATGAATTTTACGATTTCGACTGATTTCGATCGCTCGATTTGTGATCTATGAAGTTTGGACCGTCCGATAGAATTCTAGTTTTGATATAATGATCGTAGGACTGTCCCGGTGACCTTGTGTGGTGACGGGTGGAGATCCGACCGTTGGATCTTCATATAAGTGTGTTTTTGAAATTATACGCTAAGTTAATTATAGTTTTGATTAGGTATTTGACGGATTTGTTAGCGGACGACTGTGAATCGTATTTTGGGCTGTAAGAAGACGCAGTGGGAGTTTAGAGGTGAGTAAATCTCACTTGGTTCATTTACGAACCGAATTTCCTTAATTACCCAACTTATTTGTTATGTGTGAGAAAATGGTTTTAAGAAATGTGTTCTAAAGTATATTAAAAATGAATTTCTTGATTTTGCATCTTGGGAACTATAGTTGGTATTAGTGATCATTCATGTGTGGATGGTTACGTATATATATATATATATATATATATATATATATATATATATATATTTAAGTGATTATATATTGAATGGTGTGACATTGAGATGTGGAATTGTGATAATATGTTGTTGATAATTGTTGATAGTATGATTTTATTATGTTCTTAATATTTGGTAAATGTTGGTGATAAGCATGTTGATTTTGTGAGTTGAATAGAAAGTAGAGAAACGTAGGATTCCGAGGATCGAATGGTCCAAGGATCTTTGGTTAATGATAACCGGAGTGTATGTGTTCTGAAGACAGGGAGGTCCAAAGTTCGACCGTTAAATAATAACGGGGATATATTGTTCTGAAGACATGAAATGGTCCAAAGTTCGCGGGTTACTGAGTAACCTGGAGGTGCCGTTACTTGACTATGGGCCAAGGTGTCAGAGGTAACGAGGCAGTTAGAGCTCTAACGTGGGGCCAAAGTGACGATAGTTGTAATTAGGTGCCAAAGTGGCGAGAGTTGTGATTTGGTGATTGTGGAAATGTGTTCCATGTTGTTTCATATGTGTTGGATTGATGTTTCTTGTGGTTGTTGAGATTGTTGGATGTTTACTTGAGATAAATGAGTTGTGGTTTAATAAATCAACCGTTCATTTTTATTTACTCACACGAGCTTTCAGAAAGCTTACCGGGTTTTGTGTTGTTGCAATCCCGATACACTATTCAAATGGTGTAGCGGATAATCCTGCAGGTCAGGATAATTAGGGTGGTGAGCGAGCTGTGTAGGGCAGCAGGGTTGAGACCAGCACTTGGTCTATTTTGGTGTGTTTTGTAGACTCTTGTGAGCAGAACATTTTATTTATGTTAGTATTGTAATAATTGACTCGAGAGATAGTTTTCTACGAGGTTTGTGTTATGGTTTATGAGATATTGGTTTTGAGAAAAAAATTTAAGACGTGATTTCTTTAGTTGTATTCATGTTTCGGATTTGAATTTATTATTCGAAATTCGGGGCGTGACAGTCATTCAAATCTCTCTAATGTGATGCTTTGAAGTTCAATCAAAGTAGAATAAGCAACTTTAGACCCATGTTTGGAGAAAATTTTTACACTTAATTTGAGATGGAGACATGGAAGAAAATATGAGGTCAATGATCGTTCGAGTCCCTTTGAATCCATCATTCCTGATAAAATTCTAACTAAAATTATTTGGTGTATTTGAATCCATTAAGCAACTATAGAGCTTTACAACAACCTAATAATGATAGCCTTATGATTATAGACATGATTTGTTCTACTATATAATGCTAGAATACGAAAGATTTTGCCATAGGAAAATTATAATATGAGGGGGTTTCAAAGATAAGGAGTGGTTGTTTGTGGGGGTGGGGGTTGGGTTCAGCAAGGGTTGGTGTTTTTATTGAGGGTTGATTGGTTTTTATGCTTCTAGTTACTCTTGTTTATTAGCTTTTATTTTGATGAAGCAATGTTGTGGACTGTTACATTGGTTTTTGTTATTTTCTGCCAAATTATTTGAGTAATTCATGCTCCAATATAGATTATTGAAGTATTTGTGCTGACAATTTTATCATTGCTTCTAGTTGAAAGGAACTAAATGCGTTGAAATAAGGATTGCTCTTTGCTACTATAAGATCATGTGTAACGTTTTACTCTCTGTTTTTGCAGCCCCAACTATGGTTTATGCATTTCATCTTTATATGCGCACCAACTTTTTACCATCTATATATTTCAATTCAGTAACTGTATCTACTACTCTAAATAACCAACTAGTTATTGTATTGGCATTCTCTTCACAATGTTGAATTAGGTCCGGTACCTTTTTACCTAACAATCAGAGTGTGGAGAGCAAAACCATATTTAATGCTGAAAATTAATGTTACTTGGAAGACCTTCGTATCATAATATCTTAGTAGAAAAAAAAATTGATTTATTATATAATGATTTTTTTTTTAAGAATATCATGTCGATATATTAATAATACTCATGCCAGAAATGACCATTACATATCTTCCCTCAACCATCTATGGGTAGATAAAAAGTTTGTGGTAAATCACAGCGATACATAAATTATGTCCGATCATTTGACGGTACTCATGCTCACTTATTTGAGAAAGCATATAAACTATATTACCAAAGACAAGTAAATAGGCAAAGGAAGTAAAACCTAAATAAGACCCAACCTTAGAAGGTCTGCCCACTCCTCATGAGGTCCAAGATAAGGCCCGAAGCCTCATCCCAGTTCCAAAAGGAGTAAGCAAGCCCAAAAGGCCCAACCAATCTTGGCGCCGCACCATCATGACCTAGCAGCTCCGTGTCACGGGCTGCACTACCACCCAACTCTGTGATGACCACCACATTGAAATGCTTCAAGTGCAATCACAGAGTCAATTGCACCATTAGGACACTCCAGATCAAGCCATTGAACATCGAATCTGGTTGGAACCAGATTGACAAAACTGGCTGGATCAGGAACCTGCAGCCAAACCAGCAACTCCGGCGTCGATAGCATCAAAACCATCCACCAGAGCAGGAGCCAGTCACCACTTTGTAGCACCGCAGCCAAAAGCCCCACTCCGTTTGTGGAAATCAGTGAAGCACTAATCCAAGTCCGACCGTGGATCTCCTCCCTAGACCACGGACCCATCCCCGCCATGGTCGTAACCCGAATCTAAGCTAATTTGCAAATGCTGCCAAGCAATTCGTAGTCTTATATTCCTCGCACTGAGGATTAAAATGATCTGCCGCTTGGCATGATCGCTGAGAAATAGAGGTGTGTGGAGACGACGGAGGTCTCCTTTGAAGCAACCCTAAGGAGGTGCTGCTAAAGCTTCGAGAGGAAAAGCTCTCGACTTTCATCTTCACTAAATTGTTTACTTAGTATATAATGATGTTCGATTCATGATTGACTTTCCAGATATAAAAAAGAAAAATGAAAAAGAAACATAATTGTAAGGAAGGGTAGTTAGGGTAAGTTGTAAAAAAATTAAATTAAAGTAATAGAAAAATAGAGGGGTGTGTGAATAGCACCACCCTTTGAAAAAAGTTATGATTCACCTTGATTTTTCTTCAAAATATATGTTTTAGAAGTCATATAACTGCATATTAAGTACTAGAAATAACAAATATCAATCCGTATTTTTCATTACATTTTGTTTTAAACATGTACATATCGAATTTTATGCCGTTTCCTTTTTAAAGTATTTTTCACTAAAACTTACCGAATTATTAACAGACATATTTAATTTATGTCCCAAATATAACTTACTATGGTAATACTGCACTGGGATGTCGAAGCATATCCATAAATTCCCGCGAAATGCCAACGATCAACCGCACCTTGCACATCAATCCACATTCTAATATTGTTTGAGCCTAAAAGTACTTTTGGTTGGACCCTAGGAATGGCCGATAGTATGGACCGATGCAGCGGCCCAGATAGGGAGCAAGTAGCAGGCCCAATGAGGGAATCTAGGCGGAGTCCCCGTGAGGGCTCAATTGGAGTCCATGATTGGGAGATCACGTTGAGTAATCATTAGATTTCCCACCCACGTGGAGGTCAGAGAGTGCAGTACAGCTTAGCGCGTGGTGTAAGAAAGATGCTAAGCGTGCTATAGGATCTAATCACTTTTGTAGAAAAATAGGAATATAGCATAATGACTATATTAGTGCGCCATTAATGCGATGTGCTCGCGGGGATAAAGTTAACAACTATACCCCAACTGCCCGCATCCAATGAGGAGTCAGCTTTGCTGCTATTTTTGCTGTATCCAGATTAATTAACAATTAATCTGTGACATTCATAAGATTTCTAAGATAATGCTTCTACAGATCAGATACCCTTGGTCAAGAATAGAATATTCTACACATTTCTGAGGACTGAGAAGTCACAGAACAGCCTATATCTGAGGCTAGCACGAGAAAAGAAGGACAACCAATCTCTCAACTAATCTCTACGATTATCCAAGCCTCTTCGGAGCAAACAACATTCTCTCTTACCGGTGACCACACTCTAGTCCCAATCTCCTCAAGAGCCAACTGCTAGTGCCACCAAACTCTCTGTCAACATACCTTGGTCTTAGTCTCCTCGGGAGCCGACTATAGTGCCGCGACCACAACGGTTACAGAACTAGCCAAGCCAGGGTTACGCCCTCATAACCCAGTGAAGCTAAAGTCACGCTTTAGCAAGATCTCAATACTTCCCCGTGATTTCGCTCTGCTCAATCTACAATATTGAGTATCGATTGTGTGTGGCAAGAAGAAACTGCAGCAAAGTCCTCACCACGAGGCACAAAGAATCCCGCGACGAGGTTGGTGCTCTCCTCGTCCTCAATCGCACAAAAGAAGTCAGGTCAAGGGACACCCCGACGATTGCACCCGAACGGTGCTGGCACGCCCACGCAAGAAGAGAGACTATTGACCAGCTACAACCAAACTGGAGCCAAACATTTTGGCACCCTTAGTGGGGCATCTGGTATGTAGCATTTCTTAGCGATCGCAACCTTTGGGAAGTCAAACGCAAACCCTTATCAAAGGGTTTACACTAACTGCCCAAAACACAAGACCTCTAGTTACAAACAGCACTCACGTGTAGACTGTCGTGGTCTTTCTGAAGAACTAGTAGTCCAAAGATTTTCTCTTAATTCGCTATCGGCCAAGATGTCAACCGAGCGAAGGGGAAATCGACATCTCGCTACTGAAGGCGTCGATTGTGTGTGACAAGAAGAAACTGCAGCAAAGTCCTCACTACGAGGCATAAAGAATCGCGCGACGAGGTTGGTGCTCTCCTCGTTCTCAATCGCATGAAAGAAGTCAGGTCAATGGACACCCCCGACGACCGCACCAGAACGGTGCTGGCACGCCCACGCAAGAAAAGTGACTGTTGACCAGCTACAACCAAACTGGAGCCAAACAAATATGCCTCACAGAGTGGTGATGCAAGTGAACAGGAATGTCATTCATCCAAAAAAGTGCCAAGCCCTTGCTGAAATCCACACGTCAATATGCTTCACAGAGTACGTAGTGATGCAAGTGAACGGGAATGTCGTTCATCCAAAAAAGTGCCAAGCCCCAGCTGAAATCTCCCTTTAGTTGCACAATTATATTATCAAACCCAACTTTGATTCTTAGGATTTCAATTTGTCAAGCCTCACATAGCGTTTCAACCAAGAAGATTAGCCTAGAACGCTTCTTTCTGATTACATCCACCAAATTGTGACGGGTAAAACCATTAACAATACCATTACAATTTCACACCAACACATGCTATGCCATGAAAAATTGCTTGCAAACCGCAGCGTGCCGGCATCAAGGAGAGCAACGGCTGCAACCAGTGGCGTCTAGAGTGCACACAACGACGGCAAAGGAAAGTCGGAGGCTCGTGACGACAGCAGAGGAAGACCAGAGCGCTGCGGATGCCCAACAAAGGCTAGAGTTCATCGCGGCTCTGCTAGGGTTTTTTTAAGTGATTTTCTTTTATAAACATTATCTCTTTAATTAATAATCATACTTAGTTTACTAAATTCTTTTTAATTTATCAAAATTAATGCGGTTGAAACTGATCAAGATTGAACAGATTTGAAATATCAATTTGCTTTGCGGTTAATAATGGAAAAATAGAATTGATAGAACCGAAAAACCTGGAATATTTTATAGGAATTGGAAGCTGAAATGGAGCTTTGCCTTTAAGTTTATTACATGTCTTTAATTTTAATTTTTATAATTTAAGTTGTAATAGAGATTTTAAGTTGTAATATTTTTTTGTCATCGAAAAACTGATAGAACAGGTTTTAGTCTCTTTGATAAAAAAGTGAAATCAATTCCGTGAAGACATTTTCTTGTTACTCTATCGTCCGCCATCATGTGCTGTTGAAGACAAAAAATGTTAAAGAGAGAGAGAAGATAAAATGCGTGTGATAATTACATAAGACTACTGCCTTAGCCAATTTGGTGCAGCAGGAAGGGGAATCAGTCATAGGCATGTTTCGTGAAATTTCTATCCTAGAATCCTTTTGCTCTCTCTATTTGAGATTTGTGTTTATCCGATTTCAAGGGTTCTGGAAATTCCAAGTCGGATTGTCAAGATAAGGTGTGGCCACTGGTTAGTCATTCTTTCCATCGAGAGGACATCATCTGCTCCAGCAGTTTGCGGTCAGAAAATCATGGACGTTCCCTTCCCCCCTTGGCCTTTTCTTCCCAACCATACACCTGTTCCCAACCATACACCTGTTCACACCTATTCTCTTTCTTTTTCTATTTTGAAAAACTTTACCTTTTTTTCTTTTCTTTTTTTCAATTTTCAGGTAAGCCATCAGTTTTGTTTGTTAGTTCGTGAGTTGAATTCAAAATTTTTTACTTAAAAATAAAAAATTATGTTATTAAATTATATGATCATATGCAAACTTGTTCGGTTTTATTCATTAAAAGATTATGTTGAAGACTAATCACTCTTTATTTCGACCGTCACTTTTTGAGTAACACGGTTCTATAACTCTTTGATGACAGTGATACATTTTCAAACAAAAAAAATGACAATATCGCAATAATTAGACACGGGATTCTAATTAATATTTGATGGAGTAAAGTAATAAAATTTAGAAGAATTTGCTCTCTAAACCTTGCTTTAGTTTGAAAGACGGTGTTGTTATCCTCTATTATTTTGCCATTCTAATAACTGCGAAATGTGAATTAATGAACTTAGTTTGTAATGAGGAAGAAGGAGAACTTGTTTGCCAGAGAATCTAGTGGCCTAGAAAAGGAGGCCAGAAAGCCTTCTCCAGTTTGGTTGAAGAATGGCAGAATGAGAGTTCTAGGTTTCCTTGTCTAACTGAATCGATATTTATGAGTAAAAAATATCTGCTAGGATTGTTTCAACTGACTATGATGAAATACCTGGAAATTTTTGGAAAATATCTTTGAAAAGATAATCGATCAGAGTATCAGAGGATGAGGAAATCTACAAAGAGCCATAACGTACATGTTGACTTTTGTCCCCTGCATCATTTGAAATATATTATAATCTATGATTACATTTTCATTATTTTTAAATAGATGTTTATTTCATCCTTACATACATTTAATATTTTCACAAAGCGTCTTAAATAATTACGGGAATTAAATAAAAAGAAGTAGCCCAAGTCCCGCCGTAGGCAACCACATTGGCCTGCCAACTTTGCCGGTGGCTTCGATTAGGGTTGCTTAGACAGGGGTGGGGGGATGTGATTGTTTGATCCTAACTGTGGGGTTTGACGGCAGCTAGACACCCACCATAACTGTCAGCTGTACGTGGTGGTGGTTTCTTTGGGTGGTTTTCGTTAAGTGGCTCCAGTTTGGTGAGGTTTGCTGTAATCGTAGATTGAGGTTTTGGCTTACATCAAATGGTGGCGACGAAAGTGGGAAGAGTTTAGTTACCTAGTTTCATTGCACATGGTTTTTCTTATTGTGATGGGTCATTCAACTCTTGTCTTAGTGGATTTAGGTATTATCTGATATTTTCTTAGATGAGTCATGCTTACCTACTAATTTAATTGCTTATTAAATTGTAATCAACTATTCTAATTTTATAGTCTATAATAATAAGACAACTGAATTAATTTCAATTACCTTATTAATGTCTACCGTTTAACATAATAGTTGAGTACAACTAAGTAAAAAATTAACTAGAGTAAGTGAACGTGATTGTCTCTAAGTTTAATTTGGGGTTGCTTCTCAAAGTTGGTATTCGTTAGTCTCTTTTGTACTTTATTCGTGGTTGTGCATATGTTTTATTGAGGAGGAGGCGTTCCAAAGTATTTCGAACCCAAGTTCAATTTTCAAACTTATTATTGATTTTAGAATTGATACTTATAAATATTGTGCTTAATCATTAATAATATGCGGTGAGGTTGCTTAAGTAGTTTGTAATTGTCATACTCTTAAGGTGGTCAATATCTGTAATTTAGCGCATATAATTCATAGATTGACATCTATACCAAAAAAAAGAACTGTATAAATATAGAGAATCTTTATAATTTTCTTTCCTTAGTCATTCAACCTACAGTCTAAGTAAGAAATGTTTATTAACAGTAAATTATTCGATGAAGTATTTCAAAGACGTAATCGATTAACCAATAGCGATCTCATTATCTAGTGCCAGTCTTATACATGTGTGGGGAAATTATAGAAACCTAAATGGATGGTCCATTCAATGATATGGGGTGGTTGTGACAAAAACATGACAATTTGATTTTCTAATCTTTTAGTAAATGAACCTAATAAGCTCAACGTATGAATGCCATCTACCGCACATAGGAGTGGCAAAAGACACCAAAAAGGTACAAATCATTGCACCACAACTATGATAAGTGAGAGAGAGTGAGAGACAGAGATCCAAAAACCCACCTTATTTCTTGATACACGTGAATATCCTCCTGCCCATAAACCCTAAAAATCTCCAGGCCCCAATGGTTTTTTGCCACCTCAGCAGATAAGAAACCCTTTCCATAAAATCCTTTAGTAACTTTGCAGGTTGGTATGGCTAAGAATCCATCCAAATTCCAAACACATCCATGCTTGTCCCATAGTTAGGATGAGAAAATCTGGATCCACCTTCACCACAGACCAGGTCGATCATCTCAGATTAAAATGTCAAATTTAAACTATTAAAGTACAAAAACAAAATGGTAAAGTTTTACAGTATTTGAAAATATACAGCATGCATTCTTTATAAATACGGGGTAAGTAATTTTGCATATCAAACTTACTTAAAGTATGTATATATGCAATCACTTCTTGTCGGTTCGTCTCAATGTGTTAGGAAAGCTCTTGACTAGAAGAAAGATATGGTTTGACATTTCTAAGAGGCTAACAGTATATTTATAAACATGTATACCATGCTTAACACACCTCTTCTTTTTTTACTCATTTGTTAGTATTTTCCTTATCCTCTTCCAATTTTCCTTTTTCACATGAAGATTTGAATCTAGAATAGGTACCCTCATCTCATATGATAGAAGTTTCATGGACCACGTACATTCACAATACATTATTGGGTACTAGAATTGTTCCATATGCCCCAAGTATTCGAATACATGTTATAATGCACGTTAGTTGTTGGTTCATAAAAGTTAGTCATAATTACATTGACCATAGGGTTTAGGGATTTATAGGGTATCACACCTTAGGGAAAAAAAATCCTGTGTTCTTATTAATCACTGAAAAAAAAAAAAAGAGGACTGAAAAAGTCCCACTCAAAAATAATTCAAAATAATTAATTGATTGGAAAATGGCTTAAAAATAATTAGCTGAAAAATATTAATAAGTTTTATAAATGAAAAAGTTGTTCCCAATGATTGAGAAGTTGTAACAATAATATTTGTGATAATTGAAAGAACTCATACATTTAAAAGAAAAATATATATGGTTGCATGTGATTTGTGATCCATATCATACAAACACAAGTGGAGTGAGACAAATCCAAAAGAAATTAAATTTGTATGATTTTTGAAACAAGGGATTCAAGACCAAAAGATGAGAAGCCAATATTACCAATCACAATATATAAGTAGTGAAATAATATAAAAATAAATTGTAATCGTTGTGAAAGTTTTAATATATCAGCAAAAAATACTTTAAAATTCACTTAATATCATCGGTCACAATCTAAGAATCATACAACCGATCAGAAAGAATATATTATGAAGATAAAAGCTTTGATTCAAGTACCATTTATCTGATTGCTCAATTAGTTATATTGTTTCAACTCCTAAAACAACACATATTATAATTGTTTTTAGTGACAAAAAAGCAAATTAAAATCTTGAGTATGATTTACTAACAGAATTTTTTTATCATTTTATGTATATTTGAAGTTTTATAGTATGTCCTATAAGAGAGAACTTCATTGTAATTTTTTTGTGTTATAGTTAGGATTTATTTATTTTTTCTTTAGAACCCCCTTTCATTTTATTTTTTTTCGGTCGGCAAATATAATATAAGAATTGAAAAAAGGGAAGACGAATATGAAAAACAAATACAAACGAAGAAAAGGTTAATGTACGAAATGAAAATAAAATGATTGAACTGGTAAAAAGAAAGAGGAAAGGCTAAAAGGGAAAACGGTCCCACAACCAGAACCGCTGAAACTGAGCATTGTCTCTTCCCCTGTCTCACCTCCATCACTCATACATAGGCACTTCCCAGTCTATCAGTCACCTCTGGAGACAGAGAACTCTAGAGAGAGAGTATCTCTGAGTGTCTCTTCATATATTTACAGACCCCAACGGTTCTTTCCCCTTTTTATTTGGTTTAGTTTAGCCTCGTGACCTCTTTCTCTGCAAAACCTCTCCACCTCTATCCCTCTGCCCCCCTCCTCCTCTGTTTTTTGCTACAAAAATTTCTGTATACTCCCTCCTCGTTTCCCTTATTCGGCAACTTTCCTTTCTTAGATATTTCCCATTCGATTTGGCTAATACCCAGTTCCCATCGAAGTTGTAGTTTCTTTCTTCTACAGTTTTGGGAATACTCTGTTTCCTGAGAATTTAATTTGATTTGATTGAGCGAGAGCAAGCGTGTTTCCGTCTTATACATAGCTTTCGAGGTTTGTATCTTCGGTTGTTGAAACCCAAACAGGGAACTTTGATTCCTTGTTCTTAATTGCGGATTTCAATATTCAATTTCCCTAGTGCGTTCGTTCCTGTTTCTATTTTATTCCAAAAGCTTCTGGGCTTTTGGCCTTTTCCTAGTTTCTTCTTTTCTTACCTAAACAAATTAAGACCCTTTTGTTTGTTGTACTTTTCAGTTAAGGGTTTAGGGTTTTGTGCCTATTTTCTTTTTCTGTCCTCCTTGAGTTGGAAATTTTTGGCTTTTTCAGTCCCTTCAAGTTTCATTTAGCAAACCTCTCTGGGTTTTAGTCTTCATCTCAGTTCTATGACTCCAAATCCTCTGTTTTCTCTGGGCTTAAACCCAACCTGACTTTGGGGAAGTTTCAAAATTCAACTTTGAATTTCTGTTAGTGTTCCTTGAAATCATCCCCAAATGTCTTCGTGTTTTAGCGGTGGCGGAAGAACCTATGCATTTGAGCTTGACATAGTCAAATCCCCTTCCACTTCCACCCGGACTTCACAAACATCCTCGCCTTCTTCCACTCTCTCGGAATCAAGCAATTCGGCACTCGCAATCTCCACCCGAAAACCCCGAACCCCTCGGAAACGTCCCAACCAGACTTACAATGAAGCCGCTGCATTACTCTCCACTGCTTACCCCAACGTCTTCTCCACCAAAATCCTCACAAATCCTCGCAAATCCACCAAACCCCATGACTCCTTCCTCGACCCATCTTCCGAACTGCTCCTCCCTTTCAGACTCATCGACAATTCCGCCGCTTTCCTCCTCCACAACCCCATCCGAGAAAAACCCAATTCTCGTTTCGAGCCGAAAGCCATCAATTCATTTGAAAAGTCTTGTAATTCGCCTGGGGAGTTCAACTCCCCGGTGAATTTCGACTCCAATCCCAACTCCTCCATGGAGCTATGTGATGACTTCGACGCGGAATCTATGCTGGACGAGGAAATTGAGGAGGGTATTGATAGCATTATGGGGGGTAGTACCAGCATGAACATCGATTCCGTCGATGAGTCCACTAGTAGTGACCCAATGGTGACGAATTCCTGCTATGGTTACCCAATGGGGTTGGGATTTGGCGGGAATTTCGAATTCGGGTTCGGATTCAGAAGAGGAGGAGTGAGACCGTTGAGGCAAGTCGACGATGGAGTGAATTGGTGGAGTTTCCCGACCGTCGATGTTCTTGAAATCTCGCCCAGATTCAACAAATCTCGGCCGTCCGTTCCGGCTCCGTCGGCCCCACCTTCTGCCGGGAAGAAGAAGAAGAAGAAGATGGAGAAGCTAGCGGTGGTGGAGTCCAAGCTGGCGGAGTTGCCGCTAAAGGAGAAGAGTCCGAATCCGAAGGAGGATTCGGAGTGTGGGCTGATGCTGAAGCTGGACTACGACGACGTTTTGAGTGCTTGGTCCGACAAAGCGTCGCCGTTTCCGGAGGAGTTGCAGGGCGGCGCTGATGGAAACGACGTCTCTGTATGTTTCTCATCTCTCGCCAGGAAATCAAATTCCAGCAAACCTTAAACAACTGTGGTTCTCCGTTCGTGTCCTTTTTAATTTTTTTTTTTGGTTTTGTCGGAATTCCAATAAAGTTGATTCGGTTTAGCACTTAATGCATCATTTATTAACAGAAGTATTTAACTCTTATCTTTTCCTTTTGTTTTTTAGGCAAACTTAATTTTTTTATTAATATTTTAATTAGTTAGTTTGCGAATTAAAGAATTTTTGAACGATACAAATGCTCTTTCAAAAATATCGATACAAATGCTCTTTCAAAAATATCGATACAAACGAGTTATAGAAACAGAAGGAAACACACTAATTACTCTTTCTAGTATTCAAAACACGGTTTTTGTTTTTCGTAAGAAGACATAATTTTGTTTCGATTTTTTTATTATTAAATTCTTAAGTAATGATTTTTTTCTAGAAAACTAGGGTAATTGTCATGTTTTTTTTGGGTGATAAATAAATGGAGTAATTGTGATTTTCAAACCCCACATTTGAGGTGTGACACAGTGACAGTGGTGTATGTGTCACATTATAAACGTTCCAAACCCAATTGAGAAAAAAAAAAGGTTATCACCAACCATGAGTCATAAAGGCTTTAATATTTTAAGTTTCTTTTTTAAAAATATTAATATATATGTCAATTCCATTGCTCTTGCCGTGATGTCAAAGTATTTATTACTCTATGAATATTCTTTATTAATTTGGGGCAGCAGTAATGGTCATTTTCTTACTGGGAGAATCTACAATAAAATGACATAATTGTCCCTGTTTAGTTTATTAATTTGCGAATAATGAGGTTATAAGTCTAAAACGGTGTACTGCGGAGCACTGAATTATTGTGTTTGTTTTTGGGGCAGGCCAGACTGGCGCAGATTGATTTGTTCACGGACGCCGGTGGTTTGAGAGAGGCTAGCGTGCTCCGCTACAAGGAAAAGCGACGTACGCGCCTCTTTTCGAAGAAGATCAGGTACCAAGTTCGCAAAGTCAATGCAGATCGACGGCCAAGAATGAAGGTACTTTATTTGTAAATTATTATTTTGATATTAAAGGGAGCCAATTCCGTTTTGTACGGAATCTTAAGGATTGCTTGAAACTAGATGCCATGACAAACCAAAAATTCTTATTGAGAAGTATCAGCAACCAAAATTCTTTCTCTAATTGAAAAAAAAAAAAAATTCTCTAATTGGAAAAAAAAAATTATTTCTCTAAAAGTCTGCATAAATGAGTTTGGTATTAAGTAGTAGAACCAACCACTGTTCTTTAATGGTGTTACATAAAAGTCAATTTCATCAGGTGAAAATTGTATACTTACTCCTTAGTCTCTGGGCCCTTTGATAATTGAAGAATAGGGAGAATTTTTATGCCCTATGATTGTAAGCCTCTATGGCTCTATGGTTTCAGTCTCACTCATATGGGTGTTCCCTGTTTTGTCGCAGGGTAGATTTGTGAGAAGGCCAAACTCTAGCACAAATGGTCAAAGACAAAAGGAAATATGAATGGTCTTTTTTAGGATTGAGGCCATAACACTTCTACACAGCTCTGCCAGTTCTATTTTGTTGTATTAATTAGTTTTTCCAGTTTTTGTTAATTTTTTATATTTCTTACGTGTCTCACACTAAGAAAGAAGCCAAAGAGATGGAGACTAGCTAATTGATCGAGAAGAGGAGCATAGAGAACAACTTTTGGTCTTGGTTCTCATTTTTTTATGTGTTTCTCTTTTTGTTCTTCTAGTCTTTAAGCAAAAGGACAGTTGGTTCCAAAGTCATGATCAAATACCTTTTGTAGGTAGAGAGTTTTTGTTGGAGGCAAAAGTAACCATAATTCCATAAATGAAGTTATGTTACTTGAAAGTCATTTTGGGTTGTTATATATATCTGTTAGCTTTAGGACTTTTAATCTTGTAACTTTGAAAGGAGAATTTTACTTCACACCTATGTTTCTGATCACCACGTTTATACAAAAAAAAAAAAAAAAAGACAGGATCTTATGTATAGTACAATCTCTTAGGGTTATGTTGCGCAAAAACTCTTATGGTCTTATTTCACTCTATAAATAAGGAGTAGCGGAATTAACGTCAATTGAGATTTATATTAATTTGAGTGTTGGAGAGTTTTTTTATTAGTACCACGTCAGAACCTAGGATACCATGCACTTAGGTTTTTTTAAGTCAAATTTTGACTTAAAGGTTAAAGGGTTAACTTCCTACAACGAGTTCAATAATTGACGTGCTTACTTGTTAAGGTCTACAGTTGTGGCACTTTTCAGTTTTGAGTATATATAATATATGTACCGCGGCATAAGGTGTTAAGAGGCAGAGAGACAATCAATGGTCTTCACCTTATTGGAATCGAGAAATCTCTTAGTTTGAGTCTACTAATCCATAAGAATTTAGTTCAGCTACACTAAATGTTGTGATAAAGTCGATTTGTGAATCTACTTACTCTTATTATCACTCGATTACTATATAATATGTGTATAAAATTATGCTTCCAGGGAATAATTTATTGTTTTTGTCGTATAAGTTTTGTCTACTTAAGGGAATGAACAAATTTCGTGATTAAAAATCTTATGACGGTGATAGATTACAAGCAAAGAATTAGCTCCTTTATAACATCTAAGTTACATACGGCCTGACCAAGGGAGTCTCTAGTAAGTGACACCCAGATAATTGATTACACAATTATTCAAGCGACCGAACTTAAATATTTAAAACCAAAACCCTAAGCACACCAACCACTTTATACCTATCAATAGCGAAACGCACTGCACAAGAGCAAACAAGGTGAACCAGGATTACAAAAGCAGGAAAGCAAAAAAGAAAAGATAGTGCTGAATATTACGAAGATAATTATATTAGATGAGAAATCAGGCGGTGTTCTCGTCGGCGTCATCTTCGGAGGGCATGTCTGCCCGATCCATTCCTGGGATCCAATCATACTTTGACGAATGCGCTCTCATCTCCGTGTCAAATGCATCTGGCTCATCAAAAACCCTGTCATTCTCGATCTGCTGGCCTCTCTCACCCCACCATTTCAAATCCTGTGGCGGATATTGGGTTTGCACCAGATGCAATTTAACCCAAACTCGTATACGCTCTTGCCGGGTTATTAGTCATGGGGAAAAAGTGGGAAGTGTCATTTGTCTCTTCTTTCTTCAATCAGGTCCAGGCTGCGTCCGACTTGTCCGTCATTGTCACCTTGCTCAATGGTTAACGTTCTCACCATCGGGAGTATGGCCTCAGTGGGGATCACTGCTTCGACATCATAAGCTAAGGCGAATGGGCTCTTGTTGGTTGGTTTTCTTTGAGTAGGTAGGCACAGAGAACGTGTTGCATCTACTCGTGTCATCTCTCCGTCTTTCCAGTCGTCGCTTTATTCCATCAAATATAGTGTGGTTTGTCTTCTTAGCCTGCCCATTTCCTTACGGGTAACTCCTTGAAGAGAACTGTAGGGTGATGGCATACTTTCTGCAGAAAGCCCTGTATCTTTGGTTGTTGAACTGTGTGCCGTTGTCTGAGATTATGTACTTGGGTATACCCAATCGGCACACAATGCTCCGCCACACAAACTTGACTGCATCATTGTTAGCGACTGTTCGGTAAACTTCAACCTCGACCTATTTTGTGAAGTAGTCGGTGGTCAAAAGCACATATTTGAATCCACCCGGAGTTGGAGTGCTTGACTCAATGGTGGTGTACCGGTGTATGTGGTGCAGTAGAGGCAGCAACCACAACATTGTTGTGCAAAGGGCAGCTGTATTTGGCTTTATGCCTGTAATAAGTCCCTACTTTATTATGATAGGGCGACGTGGGCATTGTCTCGGACTGAAAACCTTGTGTGCCTTGTCTGCTCTGGTTAGGCGGTGAGTTCCTTGCTTCGTCAAATGGTCGTAACCTCCCAGTAGCAGGATGAAACTAAGTGTCACCGACTTGTTTTTCTGGTAACAACATAGTGGGAAAGTTGAGAGTATTAGTAAATTATGGCTCCGCGTGGGCAATATTTTTCCGGTGTATCGCCATAATTGTAAAGCGAATAGAGTGGTAGTACATTCTTCGCTAATTGGTGTTTGTTAGAATACATATGTTTAGTTAAGACTCATGTTACTATCTCGGCATGTTCTCTCGATGCTTATTGTATTTTGGGGTTTAGGCACAATGTCCCCTCCCCCCCCCCCCCATGTATTCTTCGGTTTCATTAATAATCAAGGTTTGAGGGCAGCCGTACTGGCCCTATAATCTATCAAATTCATATCAGTGTGTTCCATGTTAACTCACGCCAGGAAGCAATCAGAACTGATATTTAGAGAGTTAAGAAACATGATATCACTATTGTTTCGCCAAATTTACCAATGTTTACTATATTCATAATATACTGAAGTGTCTTCCAAAACTAGTTATCGATCGAGTTTCAAATTCATTAGCTTCAACCAATCAAGAAAAAAGTTAGAAAAAACAAGATTGATGAATATGAACAAGCATGGTTTTATTGAGTCATTGATTTCAAGAATTTTGAAACGAAGTTTGATAAACTCACCAAAATATGAGACATTATAATCCTTAAGAAATCTCGTGATAATTTTAATGGGTGAGGCTATTTCCACCATATCAAATGCTTTGTTCACCCAACAATTAAACTTTTATCCTGAAACTTTCAATTTCACCCTCAAATAATTTAGAAAACGAAAAAAAAAAAAAAAATGTCACCATTAAAAATGTAAAATTGGAAAAGAAAACATAAGAAAAAAAAATTGAACATACCATCGTGCTGAAACCTCATGCCCCTTCTAGTTTTTTTACTTTTTTGTTTTTTTTTTCCTCTTCTATATCTTTTCCCTTCATCAGCTATTGTGACATAGAATCAAGCACGAGTAACATGAAATAGAACAAAATAATACTACAAACAATTCTTTTTACTTGTTGCTATAGCTAGCTTGAAAAATTCGTCTAATTAATTGTTTGGTAGACTAGCGATGAAGAAGCTGAGATTGTTTTTTTTTCTTTTTAGTATAGAAAGCTGAGATGATAATTGGGATGTCTGTGGGTAAAGTTTTATTTATCCATAAAATTCCTTAACTAGATTTTTTTTATTAATAATTGTAGTTAAAGACAATTTTGGAATTTTAAAGAAAAAATTTAATTGTAGGGTGAATGAAGAATTTAGTATGGTGGAAATAGTCGCACCCTTATAACTTACATATAATATAAATTTAAATATCCAAAAAAAAAAATTCCAGTGCCAAGATTTGAACCCGGAAACTCAGTTCCAAGTGAGAAATAGGGTTTTTGTTCATTTACCCCATTTCTAGGGATTTTTTTCCCACTTATCCCATTAAGTTTTTTCAATTCCTTCTTTCCCAAAACACTATAAGGAGGTCTTCCCTAATATTCCATTAAGATTTTTTTTTGTTTCTTATTTTTTTATACCATTTTACCCTCACCCCTTTGTTATTTAGAGAGAGAGAAACCATAGGCCGCCGGAATCCGGTCGTCGGCCGCCGCCCACCGGACTTTACTGAAAACCTCACCGGAAATGTTTATTGCCCCCCAATAGACGGGCAATAGACGTCTATTGCCCATCAACAGAACTTTTAGTCGCAGGAATATGAACCAATCTCTTTAAATTTAGACAAATAAACTTTGATTAAATAAAAAAAATGAGACGATTACATCAATTCAAAACGTCTATTGCCCCTAATAGACGCTTCAACAGACGTCTATTACCCCAATAGATTCGTGTTGTCCTCCAATAAAACTTTTTTAATAGATCCGTATTGCCCTCCAATAAAACTTTTTTTTTTTTTTATTTTCTACTGGGCCTTCTGTTTTGCAACCTCCATCCAAATTTTCAAAAAAAAAAAAAAAAAAATTTAATGAAACAAATCATAAACACACAGTCATTACAATGCAAAGTATGAGCTATTAATGAAAATCCACCCAATAACAGACTCCTAATATGTTTCAAGATATCAAATTTTAACTCACTTCCTATTTTGGAGAAGGGAGATCAGAAGAGAGATTCAGAGCAGAGTATTGAACAAAATGAGAGACACTGAGGTTATTTGTACTGTTTGACTTATGTGTGCAGAAGAAGCCATCACCGCCACAATCACGACGGGTCGAATGCGAATAGATTGTTGGAGCTGAGCCACACCACTAGCCCATGGTCGAGCTGGTCGGACATGGAGAGACTGGGCCGAACAAGAACCCTCTCTCCCCGCTTTTGAAATTCTCTGAAATCGGACCTAAATCTTTTCGGACATGAATGTTCTCCGGTGGGCTGCAGTGGAATCGAGGCCAAAGAAGCTCGTCCCCGGTGCTGTGATCTCCTGCGGAGACAATGTTTTTCGAGGTGTGGAGAAGGCGGCGGAGGAGTGACTTCGACGGCGGCAGGAAGCTGAAGAAGTCGAGGTTCCAGACCTTGATCGTTAGCGAGAACGAGATGTCCAGGGTGAGCTTCTCCGACGAGGTGGACTCCGACGTGGTTGAGTTGGCGGAGCCTGAGAGAGAGAGAGAGAGAGAGAGAGAGAGAGAGAGATCAATGACATTGATGTAGTTTTTTGATTAGGCTGAGGTCAAATTTGTTATTTCACTTTAAATTGTGTTAGTGAGAATAAAAATTTGTTACCGGAGTAATTGGGAAATTTTTTATCAATTTTGGTGCTTTGGGTCAAAAACCCTAAGAAATATGTTGAGCTACACCGGATGATGTGATTACTATAGACTTTGAACTATTTATTCACCAAGTCTTCTCACCCACCTATTTTAAACTAATGATCACACAAGAACCACAATAGTATTAGGGTGGGCAAGAAATCCTCTGTGTCCATTTTTCTGTTTCCTTCCCAGTCCCTCCATTAACATGTTGACATGTCCAACTGACGTAACAAACATCTGGCTTTGTTAATTGTAATGAAAATATCAATTTCTAAAATGAAAAGATAATTACGGAAAAGAAGAAAAGAGAAGCAGAAGTGCAATACGTATCCAAATCAAGACTTGAATTGTCTTCCCCAAGTCAAATGCACAAAGCTCTACTTCGCCGAAGAATTTTAGGAAAATGACCAAAACCCTAAACTTATATTGATCACAACACCCAATTCTATAAGTAACATGAGTTTAATCATGACTGCACCAATCGGTAACACATAAGCATGAATAAGCTACCAAATTCATACTGGTGTTTTCCACATTATCTCGCACCAGGAAGCAACGAAAGCTGAGATTCAAAGAGTTGAGAACATAATATCACTATTGTTCTGCCAAATTTGCCAACGTTTACCAACTTCATATTTAAAGTGCCTTCCAACACTAGTTATTGGTACAGTTTCAAATTCATTAGCGTCAATCAATCAAGAAAAAAATCAGGAAAAACAAGATTGATGAATATGAACACGCATCATTCCAGCTTTTTTTTGAATTTACATATCCAAAGAGAAAAAGAAAAACAAAAATAATTCCGGTGCCGGGATTCGAACCCGGAAACTCAATTCCAAGTGAGATATTCGTTGAGCTACACCGGATATTGTGGTTATTATAGATTTTGAGCTTTATTTATTTATTAAGTCTGCGGTATTGGGTTGCAACAACGTCGTCAGGCTTGAGAAAACCCCCATTTTGGGTCTCCCTCCAGTTGCAACTCCATTAGCAGAAGGAAATAGTTCAACTAGATTTTGGGCGCTTCACTCTTCACTGCAAGTATGTTCTTCTTCCTCTTCCTTTTACCAAATATGTCTCTGACATATTAATGATGGTTAAATTGAAGTTCTGGGTATGTTTCCTGTAGGTGGTTTGCCCTTATGTGATTGTTGATGTTATAGCCCACCCCAGGTTCAAATTCTGGTTTCACCAACAGGGTCTTTCAATGGGTGTTTATATATTTTTGAAGGGGTTTTTGTCTGTTTGCTTTTGTAGATACAAGTATTCTGATGCAACCAGAAAAGTTTTGAGGCATTGCTCTTTTAAGTTTCTGGTTCCTCTTGTTTTGTCCAATCTTTGGTTATTGTTGAAGACATTATTTTCTCTTAATATGTGAAGACATGAAAAAAAGGGCACATTTTTATTTGTTTGGTGGCAAATTAGGCTTGATACAAATCTTGCATGTGCATTTGTAGTATTTCACCCAAACGAGTTGAGTTGATTCTACCGTTACAGACAATTGTCTATTTCGGCTTTGCTATGTTCTGATGTGTTGCCTCTCTCTCTCTTTCTCTCTCAAAATAGATGGCATCATTTGGAGAAGACAACCCCAACGATGATACCCTTATGTTTATGGATCTTGCTTTAGAACAGGTACTGGTTAAGTTACTGTCTCCCTTTCGCTGATGTGTCTGTACAGTTCTGAGACCTCAGCAGTGCAATTTACATTTTCTAGTCCTTTTGTAGTATGATTGAGTTTGTTTTTGTTGCTTATCTGTTGTTGTTGGTGCTATTGGTAGTTCCAATAATCTGACTGAGATTTCCTATCAATAAAAGAAATTTTCCTTCAGATTCAGCTGCACTCTTCACATGCATTGCCTCTCTTTACTTTATCTGCTTAATATATATCCTTCTTTTTGTTTTCCCCCCTCTTATTCTGGTGTTAAGTTTACTTCCATAGCTGATATTTAACTACTATATTTCTTACTGCTTTATCTAGGCGAAGCTAGCTTTGGACAGCCTTGAAGTTCCTGTCGGGTACACCATTTGTATATCTTATAAATTTGTTGTGCCTTGCATTTTGATATTCTATGCGCATTTCGTTTTAAGTTCACCTCTTACTCCTTTTATTTTGTTTACGTAACTTATGGATTTGTCCTATTAGTCATATAATTGAAGATTGTCTAGGTATCATTCTATTGTTCAGGAAAATTAGAATGTTTGGAATCCATTTCTTTTGTTAAAAGTCAAGGGTATAAGAATATGATTGCACTCTCTTCTCTAATCTTTAAAATTTTGATTGATCAGTTGTGTGATTGTTGAAGATGGAAAGGTTATAACGTCCGGAAGGAATCGGACTAACGAGACACGAAATGTAAATTTCCCATCAATACCTTTTTATTTTTTACTTCACGCTATTTAATTTGTATTCTGGTGTTGGTTTCCATTGTTAGTTTGTGGTAGTATCTACCTAGTGACTATTTATGGCTTCTAAAAGAACCCGATACATGGTCACATCTCTTTAGTTTGCTTCATATTAGGATAGTTTCTCACATTTCAAGTGCATCTTCTCCCCAAACAGTTTTCTCCCAAATCAGTAAGAAAAGATGGGGCCCATACAATGTACATATTCAGTAATATCTTAAGGGTTGTTTGTGGGATGGCTGGGACTACCCCAATTAGTTGGTAGTAGACTATGTGCTATCTGTACTTGTTATTACAGGACTCACTGAATATATGAAGTAGATGTTTCCATTTCTTTTCTCAGCAATTAACTTTAGATCTAAAGCAATCTCCTTCCATGTCTCTGTGTCCATGTATAATCTGTATCTGCACTTGTGTGATGATCTTTTCATAAGAACTTGCTTTAGTAGCCATATCTATTCTCCCTCTGTCTATCAGAATGGAGAGCACGTCATTCATGTCCTTTTTACATTAAGTTAATTTTAAAAAGTTTGATATTGTAATTAAAACTCCTTTCGACCCATCACTTCCTCTCTTTTCATAAATTCCTGGATACTCTGTTGGTTTATTCTACATCAATCAGACTGCACCTCTCTCATGTGTGGTGCATCTACCAATATTTTATATGAGCATGGTTTGTCACATTTTTTCTGTGTTATAGACATAAATCTGCTTCTTTCATAAAAAATGGAAATTAACACCTATGGGTCTTGCTTGCCTAAAAATGCAGGCTACAAGGCATGCAGAGATGGAAGCCATTGATACTCTTCTTCAGCAGTGGAGAGAAAAGAGGCTTTCAACTTCAGAAGTTGCAGAAATCTTTTCAAAATGTAACCTCTATGTTACATGTGAACCATGCATAATGTGTGCAGCAGCTTTATCAATTGTTGGTATGCCCTCTTTCTCACGAAATGATAAACTTTTCTTTCTTCTCTTTGATTATATATAGGTAACTATCCCTTGGTCAGGTATCAAGGAAGTATTTTATGGCTGTGCCAATGACAAATTTGGTGGGTGCGGATCAATACTGTCGTTGCATTCAAGTAGCTCTGAGGCACTCAGGTTGTCATCTGAACTTAACACAGTAAGCAAGAATTGACTGAAATTTTTCTGGTCTCTAGTAATTTTTTGCCCGGAAAGAGTTTACAAGTTGTCCTATGTTTGATTTACAAGTATATATAGTAATATAGGTAGTGGGAAACTAGCTATAGCTTCTATTTTTTTTTTTTTTTTTTTTTTTTAGTTTCAAGTTTTTTAAGTTGAAATGGTCTTAATAGTTGAGGGGTGTGTTCTTATAGGCGAAAAAAACAATTCCATAAAGTAACAGGATGTTCACTATTTAGTTGTCTGTAGCAGCAATTGTTTTATTTAATTAAACTCTTGAGTGATTTTCTTAATTGTGCTTAATGCTGAAGAGGTTTATTATTTTTCCTTTAATGGGTGCAAATAGATGTAAAGGATCATTGACCGTCTGCAGCCATGATGGGAAAGTTACATCAGTATTATTTTCTAGGCACCCTGTTCTCTGAGTATCCGAGTTTACGCTTAACTCTATACCTGAATGGCTGAATTGCTGGATTTGTGCTTGAAATTTGTATAACTATTAAGCTTTAAACTGTTTCTTGGTTTTGTGATCTTCTACTCAAGATGATTGTTGCATCAGTCTCTCACTTTCTCTTTTGTTGTATAGTGGTGGAATACCACAGGGGAAAGGTTTCAAATGCACTGGAGGGATAATGGCATCAGAAGCAGTCTCTCTTTTCCGCAATTTTTACGAGCAAGGAAACCCTAATGGTATCTGGTTTAGGAATAATTTATGTTTTTTAGACTATCATTCATGCTTGCTTTAGGGATCCCAATTTGTAGCACTTTTTAAATGCATGAAACCAAACTCCTATTTGAACTATCCTGTTCCTAGTTGACGTATTTATTTAAGCTTCTTTATGTCTGTAATGTGTATTTTTTGGTTTCTTTCAGCTCCAAAGCCTCACAGACCTCTGGCTCACCAGGCCATACAATGAATATGAACGGATTTGGTAAGTTATACTTTCAAAATTCTGTTTTAGTTCATTTGTCTTCTTGTTTTGTTTTTTGGATAAGTTTAATTTGATAGCACTTTTGCCTGGCTTAATGCAGTTTTTGCTTCTGCAACTCTCTTCTATTCACCTTTTCTTTTAGTTGGATTCTATTTTGCTAAGTGTTTTCTTGCTCGGGTCAGCTTTACCAAAATTTAATTGGGTTTACAGGTGCAATCAGAATACGAAGTTAAATTAACTTGGTCAACTAACCAAAAGAACGAGTTATTAAATAGTTTTTAATGTTTGCCGGAAAGGGATGAAGATGAAAATTGGGAAGTTCAGGAGAGAAGGCACCCGGAAGGGGATGTAGATGAAAGTTTCTTCACGTACTCGAAAGTTTCTCTGTTTCCCTAAACTATTCATTAATGGAAAAGCTCTCTTGAGTTTGAGACTTGGTTTTTCTGTCTGTATTTTATTTTCACTGCCATTATTATTCCAACCTAATTACTCGCTCCACTTAGAGCAATTTTGATGGGAGTCTCAAAAATGTGACTCCAACCATATTAAAGAAAAAAACAAGGAGGAAGATTTCTGTGGCTCCCTAAAAGTAGCTCCTAACTTGTTAAGGAGTGGCGAAGCTTAGGGCCTTAATTTTTTCTTCTTGTTGGTCCGATGCTCCAATATCTTTGTTGTACTTGTATTAGTGCATGGTGTTGCTTTAGGTCTCGTGATGGTTCATGAGTGAGCTGTGCAATGTTGGTTATACATAAATCCAACATGGTGATCATGAGTTCAAGTCTTATTTTCATATGAGGTTGGGGATAAGTTCCATCTTTGACATTCATATCCCGTAATCGTTTTCTTTGAAATTCATAGTCACCATCTTTCTTTCATGAGTGAATCCAAGTAGCAGTTTGGACTGTTTAACCTATGTCGGGAATTTTCAGATAGCTTCGTTTCAGCTTTCGCATGTCGTCCCTTTATTAGTTTCAGACTAGTTATTAATTTTTTTTAATTTTTTTTTTTAAAATTGTGATGTCAACGTAAAATTAATTTTAATCGATCAGTACCTAATGCGACCCTCATGAAAACACATGATTCTATTTTGGGACTGTTTGATATTGTTTCTTGGGTGATGAAGAGTTGAAACTTCTTTTGAACCCATTGTCGCAGTTCCTTTTGAGTAGACAAACAGATGCTCATTTTTGTACTCACACAGTGCTCTCCTCATCTCATCCGTCGATATCAATTTTTCCCCCCTTTCAAACATGACGTCATTGATAGGTGCAGGGATATGAATATTACTATTATTTTGAGTTTATTGTATTTGATATTGTTATTAAAGCTGATGATGATTCCATTTATATAGATGATGTTCGGTGCATATGCATGTAACATCTAGAGACATTTGATCTTCTATGGAATTAAATTTTGAAACACTTAATCTTCTATGGAATTATTCATTGTTTTGTGTATGTCTTGATTTGATGTATGTACTTAACTCTTGGCATGCTATGGATGTTTATACTAACTACAACATACATCGAACATAAAGTTCTTTTTAGATTAACACTATTATTTTATTGATAAATAATAATCTTGTTAAATTATTAATTTCTGATGATACCAAGATGGTTGGCCTTACATAAAAATTGAAAAAAAAAATTGTAAAAAATAAAAAGAAAAGAATTCGGTATGTAGAAGTACTCACTCTTATCTCATTTCTTCTACGGTACATTAATGTACTTATACATCAAGTAAACTAGTTCAATATAAAGGTAGACTACCTCGATACAGAGGTAAGCTAATTCAAGCTAGTCTACTTATTCATGGAGTCAGTCTACCTTTATATCAAATCTAGTTTACTTGATGTATTGGTATATTAATGCATCGTAGAATTTTTCTTTCTTTTATTCAAGATATGAATGATTACATCATGATGAAACAAGTTAGTTAATCTAGTTATCATTCCAGGGAGATCGAGCATATATCTTACCACTTGCTGTCCTAGTTGAAACTTACACAATTGGCCATCTTTCGTAAGTATAAACCAACACTTACTACAGTTACGACTGTCCTTTATCATCTTCAATTTATTCGTCAAAATAGTAAAATTTATTTTTCCATTGAAAACTGCAAAAAAATAAAAAAAATAAAAAAAAAGGTGTTGTCCACGGAACCTTATGGTTAAGAGTAAAAAGTTGCATTCATATGAGGCACCTCGGATGAGAGTTTTGATACCAAGATCATCGTCACTGGATTTGTAGTGAATATTCAGCGGTTAGCCCTGGCAGCCTGGCTTGACCGTTCACTGCAAATCCGGGGATGATGATCTTTGGTGCCAAATAAACTCCGATCCTTAACCAAACGATTAAACATATACGTGTATGTGTGTGTGTATGTTCGAAACTCGGAAATCGGAAGGCACTGTGCAATCGTACCACCCGAAACTTAGGACCGCCCCTGGTCGACAGTGAGTATTTCAAGCAGCATGAGAGTGATGAAACCCGGATGCTAAACGATCTTGCCATTCTTTGACTTGTCAAGCTTTCCTGTACTTTATTAGTCTTTGACTAGTTCCAGATTCACATGAGTGACATGACGACGAGGTCAACACGTCAACTATTTTCCTAATCTCCTATACAAAGTAAAATCTTGATGACATTAACAAACATGAACCAAAACGTAATAATCAAATGCAGAAGTAATATCAGAGAATTTCTAACATTATGTTTTCTCCATTTAAGTTCCAAACCAATGCATAAAGACAAAAAATTATATGGAACTATAAAAGATTCATCATCCTTCCCAAGTGAGTGTTGTTTTTCTAACTAAGTTGAAGAGGACTGAGGAGGATATCTTCGTTGATGGGAAAGACAGCGGTGCTAATGCTTCTTTTTCTGTTCACCATGGCCATCTCTGATGTAGAATCACCAATGATTTGTTGAGCGGCGCTGGCTTGACTGTTCACTGCAAATCCAAGGATGATGACATTGGTGTCAAAACCCTCCCCCGTGGTGGCACGTATGATTTGTATGAATTCAATTTCCTACCAAGAACCTTCCCCGCGACTACAATATTCTTCTGTAGTTTTCGGCGGGGGATTTTTTTTCTCACTGTTATGATGTATATACGGAGAGTGTTAAATGTAGTACGTGTTGGTACATGTAAAGGATTTTGGTGAAATCTGCAGGTTTAACTGGGACACCAGCAAATATGACACATGCTTTGTCCACTGGAATAGCTCCGAGATTGACCCCCCCTTACTAATGCTGATGTATTGATCCTTCACATCTGTTTTTTCTTTTTTTTCTTTTTCTTTTTCGTGAAAAAGAGTTTCATTAAAGCAATTAGTGATTACAATCACTTAGAATGGCATCCCGAATACAGTTGGGAGCAACAACAAACCAGCTTGGACTTTCATTGGATTTCAAAGCATGGTTTGCGAGTACATGAGCTATAGTATTAATTTCACGGGTGTGAACTAATCTAAACTGGGGGTTTCTAGTCATAATCTCCTTCAACTCAACAAGGAGCATTCCCGGTTTGATAAGTCGAGATCGTTCTGCACCAAAGCCTGAATCAACATCAAGCAATCAACTTCAAAAATAACTCTCTCAAACCTCAGTGTCTCAGCGAGTTTCAGTCCCTCAGCCAAGGCGTTCAACTCTGCATGGAAGGGAGAGGTCAATTGGACAAAGGGTCGACCAACCCCAGCCTTGAATTGACCCTAATCATCTCGGAAAAGGACTCCACAGCCCCCTCTGCGATTCCGAGAGCCAACCAACCACAGGCCTTTCCCATGTCTGCTGCCGATGTCTTAGCCCTGTACTAGGCGATACACTTGCTTGTTTAAAGTCCTGCAGCAAAGCATGGCGGCCTCCATTGGTCGTTGCAGCTTACCATCCCGGACTTGAGTATTTCTATTCTTCCTTATGGACCACAAAATCACTAGAAACTTAGCAAAAACCTCCTTGCTCAAAGTCGACGCCATATGTAGCGGAGTCTCATTGAATGTCACATTGATAGGCGCAGTGATATTTATAGAAGTGTTGTAGTATAAATCGTATATATACCGTATATGTCTATATCATGTAACAAAATACGTAAAAGTATTTAGATAGGTACTTGAGTGTATAATCATAGGTACTTGAGTGTATGAAGACTTATGTAAACATGCTTTACCAAAGGGCAACAAGCATGGCAGAAAATCATCATCAAAATGGTTATCATTTTGAGTTTCTCTTTGAGCATTCACACTTCAATGTAATCCTATAAATACCCCCTTTGTATGAGATGAATAAACACATTGAAATCCTCATTCTCTCTGAAATTTTACTCTTCTATTCTGTTTATCAAATCCTCTAGTTCTTAAATACGTTATCAGCACGAAGTTGCTCTAGAATTAGAATCGAAAAATTGACGAAAGAAGAGTTCTTCATCGATAGAAGTCATTTTTCAAAACCTACAAAAAATCCCCAAACCCTAGCTCAGATTAAAGCCCTTGATTCCAGGAGCCCGGAACCGGTCTCAAATTCACCGGAACCGGCCGGAAAAGGCCTGAACCGGCCGCCGGAAGCCGAAAAACCGAACCGGACCGCTGCCGAGACCTGCCGAGGTGCTGCCGAGACCTGCCGAGCAGCTGCCGAGAGCTGCGCAGCAGCTGCCGAGTCCTGCCGAGACCTGCCGAGACCTGTCGAGACCTGCCGAGAGCCCTGCGCAGCAGCTGCCGAGGTGCTGCCGAGAAGCTGCCGAGGCCCTGCGCAGCAGCTGCCGAGGCACCTGCGCAGCAGCTGCCGAGCAGCTGCCGAGACGCTGCGCAGCAGCTGCCGAGCAGCTGCCGAGCAGCTGTCGACACATCTGTCGACAGATTTGCGCGGCGACTTTCCGACGACTTTTTCGACACTTTTCCGGCGACTTTTCCGGCGACTTTTTGGACGATTTTTCTCGACTTTTTCCAACGATCTTTCCGGTCAACTCCGATAATTTTTTCGGTCAAAAATTTCCGGCAACACTATTCCAAGGTATTCTTTACTAAAAGTTCCCGTTTTTGAGTTTTTATTTATTTTCTCTCCTTTTTTTCATTTTTCTCGGGAACTTACAATCAAAAGCGGAATTAGAGCAATTCACGCCAAATGAACTAAGAGTGTTCACAATGATTCTTGGAAATTGATTTCTTGGTAGCATAGCTCGGAAATCTTATTATTTTTCGTGGAAGTTTTAACTCCGAAACTAATATTTTCTTCTTATCTTCAAGGATGTCGAATGAACCTAGACTCGATTTTCAAATCCTTGACTCAACAGGTTCGGAGTACCATAGCTGGAAAACCGACGTTGAGAACCATCTCACATCCAAGGGGATATTGCCCATCATCCATGAACCAAATCCGGCTCTTGTGTTCCCTCGATCACCTAAGAAGCATGCAGAAGCAATCATCTTGATGCGACGTCATATGGACAAAGCACTCAGGCTAGAGTACATATCCATCAAAGATGCAAAGGATTTATGGGAAGCATTAGAAGAGCGCTTTAACAATATCCAAGATTCTCTCCTCCCTGACTTGAAGGTTCAGTGGAACGATGTACGCTTCTCAGACTTCAAGTCTATTGCTGAGTACAATTCAGAAGCTCTTCGTCTTAAATCCATGTTGAGGTTCTGTCAAAGACCCCTCACAGAAGAAGAGCTAATTGAGAAAACTCTCTCCACCTTCCCTGTTGCAGCAATTTTGCTATCAAAACAGTATCGCACTGAAGTAAATGCTGGACGAATTACGAGGTTCAATGAACTCATAAATATTTTGTCGGTAGCCGAAAAGCACGACAACATTCTTGTAAAGAATTATAATTCAAGACCCATTGGAACCAAGAGCGTTCGTGAGGCAAATTATAATGCACCCAAAAGAGGGCACAGGGAGCGGTACCCCAGCAATAGGGGACATGTGTACCCTAATAATAGGGGACATGAAGGACGAACAGGTCCATATAACCGCCCCAACAGGGAAGGAAACCGCAACTTTAGAGCGGGCGCACGTGATGGTAACTCCGCACGTGGAAGAGGGAGATATGGCAACACCGGCCGTGGAAATAGCACCATGAACCGTGGAGGTCGCACCATGCGCCATGGTAGTAGCAGCAACCCTCCTAAGGGATATCCACAACGTGCACAACCTGTACAAACTGTACAACCTGCACAACCTATACCTCAAATGAAGGGAGGGAACCACAATGACATGTGTCATAGATGTGGATCAATCGAGCATTGGTTTAAACAATGTCATGCAAGTACCCAATTAGCTGCACGCTACAAGGAGTACAGGGAAGCAAGAGAGCAAGAAGCTAACCTTGCCGAAGATGAAAATAGTGAAGATGTCAATCTCACTGTTGAGGACTTCAAAGCTGTAGATGAAGAGCACGAGGATGCCACAGACTTTGATTAGAATAATCCTCTTTCTATTTTCCAAAGAATGGCAAATGTGCCTTAGTCAATAAATAACAATTGTATTAAACTCCTTCTTATGTGGCGTACCCAATGAAGTATGATGTCTAGGAAAGCAATTGAGATCGGGGTATTTAAGCGAGCCTCGCTCCACCAACATCTCTCTACTTTCCTGGTCATATTCCATTGGAATTACCAAACGGATTGAGTGATAGCAATTTGTCTAGAGTTTGATATTTGGAATAGACTTATGAATAACTTTGATGTAATCATTGGCTATTTTCCCATTAATAAAGTATCGCATTCAATGTCATGGACATGTGTTAATATTCCGAACTTTATTCCTTTCAGTATGTTTTCCGGAGAATTGGAATGTCTTCTTGATAGTGGCACCACACATACGATATTGCGACATAGGCAATTATTTTTATGGATGACACCCAGTCGATCCTCAGTAACTACGATGGCAGGACCATCACAATTGATTCATGGTCGAGGACCAGCTCAATTTTTGTTACCAAATGGCACAAATATTAATGTCGCCGAAGCTCTATATGCTCCAAGGGCCGGAAGGACCCTATTAAGCTTTAAAGACATTAGAGCCAATGATTTTCATGTGGAAACACATTGTGAGAATGGACAAGAGTTCCTTTGCATCACCTCTAAAAACTACGGAAATACACGAGTTTTAGAGAAACTTATGTGTCGCTCTAGTGGATTGTATGCAACCACTATTAGAGTTATTGAATCCAACCATGTCATGAATGACAAATTATGGGATCCTGACACATACAAGCTTTGGCACGACCGTTTGGGACATCCAGGTCGTGACATGATGCTCCGTATATTAAAAACTTCACACGGACATCCATTCTTCAAAACGAAAAGAAGTACGAACCAAACATTGGTCCAAAGAGTTACTTCTAAAGTGTATCATTCGTTTTGCAAAGCTTGCTCTTTAGCAAAGGTAGGATCGAGACCATCCTATGCAAAGGACACTAAAGAAAATATACCATTCTTACAAAGAATACAAGGTGATATTTGTGGACCTATCCAACCAACTTGCGGACCATTTAGATATTTTATGGTGTTGGTTGATGTATCGACACGTTGGTCACATGTCATGCTCTTATCCACAAGAAATGCTGCATTTGCTAAACTCCTAGCACAAATCATTAAATTAAGGGCTCACCACCCCGATCATCCTATTAAGTCAATTCGTCTTGACAATGCTGGAGAATTTACATCAAGAACCTTTGATGATTATTGCATGTCCATTGGGATTGAGGTGGAACATCCTGTCCCTCATGTACACACCCAAAATGGACTCGCAGAAGCTGCCATTAAAAGACTTCAAATGGTTGCCAGGGCATTGGTTATGCGCACCAATCTCCCTATTTCTGCTTAGGGGCTATGCAATATTACATGCAGCTGTGCTCATTCGTCTGAGACCCACTGCCACCCAACCCTTTTCTGCGTCCCAACTGGTGACTGGGTATGAGCCTAATGTCTCACACTTACGCATCTTTGGGTGTGCAGTCTATGTGCCAATTGCGCCGCCACAGCGCACCAAAATGGGTCCTCAAAGACGCTTAGGCCTTTATGTTGGATATGATACTCCAAGCATTATCCGCTACATAGAACCCTTGACAGGTGATCTATTTACCGCTAGATTTGCGGATTGTCACTTTGATGAGACAGTCTTCCCGTCATTAGGGGGAGACAAGAACATTAATGTTCAACAGAAAAGACAGGAATTGTCGTGGTCTGTCCCCACTTTGTCTCATCTTGATCCCCGAACCACACAGTCTGAAATAGAGGTGCGGAGGATTCTCGATCTTCAGAACGTAGCAGAATCAATGCCTGATGCGTTTTCTGATATCGCTAAAGTGACAAGATCACACATACCTGCTGCAAACGTACCTGCAAGGATTGATGTTCCTAAAAATAAAGGACATGACATCCCCTCTATGGGTGATGCAGTGGCTAGACCCATGGCTCCTGCTAGAAAGCGCGGGAGGCCTATAGGTTCGATGGATTCTCGCCCAAGAAAGAAAGCGAGCTTGACACAAAATAATCCATTAATCATCGATATAAATAATCCATCTCATGAAAAAATTCCGGATTATGGTTATGTCCAAGAGACATCATTGGAGGACGCTCCAATAATAGAACAAATTCCAGAGAATAGAGAGATCTCCATGAATTACACTAGTATACATGTAATTATGGACAAAAATTCTATGGCTATTGATGATGCGTTTGCATATCATATTGCAAAAGGAATTATAGAATACGATGATATCGAACCTCGCTCCGTTGAAGAATGCCAACGTAGAGCAGATTGGTCAAAATGGAAAAATGCGATCCAGACTGAATTGGATTCACTAACAAAGAGACAGGTATTTGGGTCTATAACACTGACACCACCAAATATAAAACCTGTTGGCCATAAATGGGTCTTTGTTAGAAAGCGTAATGAGAAAAATGAGGTTGTTAGATACAAAGCCCGCCTTGTGGCGCAAGGTTTCTCACAACGTCCTGGAATCGACTACGAGGAGACATATTCTCCCTTAATGGACGTTATAATGTTCCGCTACCTTGTCAGTTTGGTAGTTTCCGAAAAACTTGACATGCAGCTCATGGATGTGGTTACAGCATATCTCTATGGGGATCTAGATTCAGAGATATATATGAAGGTTCCAGATGGACTTCAATTACCCAAATCAAGTGGCTCTAAACCACGGAGCGCGTTTTCAATAAAATTAAGACGCTCACTATATGGATTGAAACAATCCGGACGGATGTGGTATAACCGTCTAAGTGACTACTTGATTGGGAAGGGATATGTTAACAATGAAATATGCCCTTGCGTGTTCATTAAGAGAGCAAGATCCGGATTTGCAATTGTAGCAGTTTATGTTGATGACATGAACTTAATTGGAACTCTAGATGAGTTAAAAGAAACTGCTACATATTTGAAATCTGAATTTGAGATGAAAGATCTCGGGAAAACACGGTTTTGTCTCGGAATAGAACTCGAGCACCGTAATGATGGGATTATGATCCATCAATCAGCATATACTCAAAAGTTACTAAGGCGCTTTAATGAAGATAAAGCAAAGCCTGTGAGTACTCCCATGATCAACCGTAGTCTTGAGCCCATGAAAGATCCGTTTCGTCCAAGGGATGAGGACGAAGATTTATTAGAAGCTGAAATACCATACCTAAGTGCGATAGGCGCATTATTGTATTTAGCTCAATGCACAAGACCAGATATCTCATTTGCAGTAAACTTGTTAGCTCGACACAGTTCTGCACCAACACGCCGCCATTGGATTGGTATAAAGACAATCCTTCGATACCTAAAAGGTACGATCGATATGGGCTTGTTCTATCCCTACAGAGAGAAAAGAAATGTGAGCGCCGGCAACACTATCCATAGTGACCGACGTTCTCTTCCTCCCCTCCATCAAAATGATGTTTTGACGGGTTTTGCTGATGCAGGGTATCTCTCTGACCCTCACAAAGGTCGCTCCCAAACAGGTTATGTCTTTACCATGGGAAATACCGCGATATCTTGGAGATCTACAAAACAGACTCTTGTTGCTACTTCCTCAAATCATGCAGAAATAATTGCACTACATGAAGCCGTGCGTGAGTGCATATGGCTAAGGTCTATAAATAGACACATTCGAGGAACTTGTGGTTTGAAATTCACCACAAATGAACCTACATGCATTTACGAGGACAATGCAGCTTGTATTGAGCAAATGAAATTAGGTTTCATCAAAGGCGACAATACCAAGCATATATCGCCGAAATTCTTCTACAATCAGCAACAGCAAACACTTCTAAATATTGAAGTAAATCAAATCCGATCAGAAGATAATGTAGCTGACTTATTTACTAAGTCACTACCAAAATCTCCTTTCGAGAAACATGTAAGGAGTATCGGATTGAGGAGGATATCCGAACTCCCACAATCTTCAAGAGGAGTCTAAATCAGGGGGAGTATCCAGAAACATACTTCACACTCAACGCGCGTTGTGCTCTTTTTCCCTTTCGACCAAGGTTGTTTTTTCCCACAGGGTTTTATTACTTGGCAAGGTTTTTAACGAGGCAACTTCGATGCGCACCATCTACACAATACTATTGAACATGAAATATCCAAGGGGGAGTGTTGTAGTATAAATCGTATATATACCGTATATGTCTATATCATGTAACAAAATACGTAAAAGTATTTAGATAGGTACTTGAGTGTATAATCATAGGTACTTGAGTGTATGAAGACTTATGTAAACATGCTTTACCAAAGGGCAACAAGCATGGCAGAAAATCATCATCAAAATGGTTATCATTTTGAGTTTCTCTTTGAGCATTCACACTTCAATGTAATCCTATAAATACCCCCTTTGTATGAGATGAATAAACACATTGAAATCCTCATTCTCTCTGAAATTTTACTCTTCTATTCTGTTTATCAAATCCTCTAGTTCTTAAACAAGAAGCAGCATGCCAAGTCTCAAGTGCATATGGACAATGGAAAAATAAGTGTAAACTGTCCCCCACACCGTGAGAGCACATCACACAGCCCATCTCACCCACATAGCCCTTACGTTGGAGGCTCTCCCGTGTAGGTAATATACCTGCGCAACTTCTCCACGCATGTAACGCGACTTCTCAGGCACTTTAGCTTCCCATATAGCCTTCCACGAGTTACAAAATATGAGCAATTCTACAGTTTATTTATTTATTTTCCTTTAGCAAATAAGTGTTTCTTGATTTTTGAAGGCCATCCTTCCACCAACCAAAAGAATGATCAGTATGTGCTTAAAAATGACATGATGGTCCAGTACGATTAGTCTCTAGTTTGCAAGTTGGAGATTTTGAGTTTTGACTCATGGATGATCAATTGTGTATCAGTTGATCATTCTATGTTTTGTTCAGGGCAGGCTCTGAGGTTTCGGGGGCTCGAGATAAGCATTATAATGAGGCTCATATATATACATGTCTGTATTTTTTCGGGGTTATTTAGTTCTAACACTCATACAAGAGCAATTTTTTTTTGAACATTCATTATAAGAACAATTAACAGAGTAATCTAAGCAAAATATTTGCTAAGAGCATCTTTAGCAATGCTCCACATTTTTGAGTCAAATTTTAGCCATAGTAGCTAAAAAGTTATTTTGGCTAGTTACTTTAGAAATACGTATGTATCAATGATTTCTATTTTAGCTAATTTTGAATTTATATTATTTTTTAAATGAAGATTAAATAGTTTAAATGTATTTCTTATAAATTATATAAAATAACTCAAAATGAATGTTTTAAATTATAGAGAGCCTCATCTCACTTTCTATATTTATGAGTGAAATAACTAAAAGTTATAATGGAGAACCACTTATAACAGGGTTTTTGAAGCCTTTAAGAATACAGGGTTGACTCTTTGGCTTTAAGAATACATCCTTTACCGTAGTTAATTCATAATTTTTCATGTGAGAAGACCTATGTACCTCAGAGAGGATAGAGAGGATAGATAGGATGAAGATGATGTAGAGGTAGTAGATTGGAGTTGATATGCATTGCTTTTGGAGAATAATTAGCAAAAGATAAATGTCTCTAGTATTTCCTGTTGGTTGTAGGAGCACCAAATCCAACAGCAATTTCTAACTTGCAATTCTGCACTTTATATAGAAGGAATAACTCGAATAAAAACTTTATTTTTTGCATTCCTTTTTTTGTTAAAACTTATTGACTAGTACGTAACATATTTAAAAGTACTACATAACACAGACGTATACCTAGGGCATATTGTCCTTTATTTTTACAAGAAAATGCTCTTCAAAAGATCAGTAGTACAATTACCATTTTTAAAATTATTTTCTTAAAAGGTTATCTGAAAGATAGCCGAGGTGGTGAAGTTTACGAACTCAATGGTGCAGACTCTTGAGGATTAGGACGCTTAGGCACACGCCCTGGGACACCATCAAAATTGTATAAAATATTTGATGCCTAATACTCGAAATCTTTCAGTGGTGGTGGCTGCTGAGGATTTGGACCTTTAGGCACACGCCTTAAGACATCGCCATAGTTGGATGAACTATCAAATGCCTCGTACTCGAAATCTTTCACCGATGGTGACTGTCGAGGGTTAGGACCCTTAGGCACACGCCTTAAGACATTCAGTGGTGGAGGCTGCTGAGGATTCGGACCTTTAGGCACAAGCCTTAAGACATTCAATGGTGGAGGCTGCTGAGGATTTGGGCCTCTAGGCACAAGCCTTAAGACATCACCATAGTTGATGAACTATGAAAGGCCTCATACTCAAAATCTTTCGCAGGTGGTGACTGTCGAGGGTTGGGACCCTTGGGCACATGCCTTAAGACATCCAGCGGTGGAGACTCTCGAGGATTCGAACCTTTAGGCACACTCCTTAAGACATCATCATAGTTGGATGAACTATCAAAGGACTCATACTCGAAGTCTTTCGCCGGTGGTGACTGCCTAGGGTTGGGACCCTTAGGCACAAGCCTTAAGACATTTAATGGTGGAGACTCTCGAGGATTAGGACCCTTAGGCACACGCCTTAAGACATCCAATGGTGGAGACTGTCGAGGATTAGGACCCTTAGGCACACGCCTTAAGACATCTTCATAATTTGATGAACTATCAGAAAAAACATGATCACCATTAACATAGGAGGATATTAGGAGAAGATTGGACAATATGAAAAAGTAAATCCCATAAAGCTTCATTGTGTTGTTTTGATTATGACTACATGCTCTCAGCATAACCGAAGCAACCCTTTTTATACTAGTTTTTATGTATAGAATGTGATTCTTAGAGAAACCGTAAAATACTTTTTAAGTAATGTGGTTTTTATTGGCGGTATACTATCTTCCTTTATGGTATATAATATTTAGAATTCTTATTTATGTATATATAATGATGCGTGGGATTCATAATCGGCTTATAAAGGTTTAATTTTTGTTGATAAATCGATTCTTTTAAGTTCTTTATGTATGAATCCTTAATTTGTGTTGATCATTACCTAATAAATTTGGATTTGTACTAATAACATCCAAGAGAAAATATATAGACTTGTCAATATGTGCATTAGACTTGACCTAACCTTGTATTTTTATCTTTTTGGAATTTGGACGAATAACGTAACTTTATATGGCTAGTATATATAATTTTTCTTTATTTTATGGTATATAATTATTTGATTGGGTCCGGTTCATAGGGCCACATTTAAAATAAAGATAGTCTTCTTTTTTATCCTTGTGACGATTTTACCTCTTTTTGATATCAAGTATCTAAAAAAGAAGACTATCTTTATTTTAAATGTGGCCCTATGAACCGGACCCAATCAAATAATTATATACCATAAAATAAAGAAAAATTATATATACTAGCCATATAAAGTTACGTTATTCGTCCAAATTCCAAAAAGATAAAAATACAAGGTTAGGTCAAGTCTAATGCACATATTGACAAGTCTATATATTTTCTCTTGGATGTTATTAGTACAAATCCAAATTTATTAGGTAATGATCAACACAAATTAAGGATTCATACATAAAGAACTTAAAAGAATCGATTTATCAACAAAAATTAAACCTTTATAAGCCGATTATGAATCCCACGCATCATTATATATACATAAATAAGAATTCTAAATATTATATACCATAAAGGAAGATAGTATACCCCCAATAAAAACCACATTACTTAAAAAGTATTTTACGGTTTCTCTAAGAATCACATTCCATACATGAAAACTAGTAAAAAAAGGATTGCTTGGGTTATGCTGAGAACAGGTAGTCACAGTCAAAACAACACAATGAAGCTTTATGGGATTTACTTTTTCATCTTGTCCAATCTCCTCCTAATATCCTCCTATGTTAATGGTGACCATGTTTTTTCTGATAGTTCATCAAATTATGAAGATGTCTTAAGGCATGTGCCTAAAGGTCTTAATCCTCGACAGTCTCCACCATTGGATGTCTTAAGGCGTGTGCCTAAGGGTCCTAATCCTCGAGAGTCTCCATTGTTAGATGTCTTACGACTTGTGCCTAAGGGTCCCAACCCTAGGGAGTCACCACCGGCGAAACACTTCGAGTATGAGTCCTTTGATAGTTCATCCAACTATGATGATGTCTTAAGGAGTGTGCCCAAGGGTCCCAACCCTCGACAGTCACCACCTGCGAAAGATTTTGAGTATGAGGCCTTTCATAGTTCATCCAATTATGGTGATGTCTTAAGGCTTGTGCCTAAAGGCCCAAATCCTCAGCAGCCTCCACCATTGAATGTCTTAAGGCTTGTGCCGAAAGGTCCAAATCCTCGAGAGTCACCACCGGTGAAAGATTTCGAGTATGACGCCTTTGATAGTTCATCCAACTATGGTGATGTCTTAAGGCACGTGCCTAAAGGTCCGAATCCTCAGCAACCTCCACCATTGAAAGATTTCGAGTATTAGACATCAAATCTTTTATCCAATTTTGATGGTGTCCCAAGGCGTATGCCTAAGGGTCCTAATCCTCGAGAGTCTCTACCATTGAGTCCGTAATCTTCGCCGTCTCGGCTCTCTTTCAGATAACCTTTTAAGAAAATAATTTTAAAAATGGTAATTGTACCATTGATCTTTCGAAGAGCATTTTCTTGTAAAAATAAAGGATAATATGCCCTAGGTATACGTTTGTGTTATGTAGTACTTTTAAATATGTTACGTACTAGTCAATAAGTTTTAACAAAAAAAGTTCAATTAAGGTATATTAGCCAAACATCACTACTACAAAAATCAAAACACAAGAGATTAGTTATTCGCAGCTAAACACTTTTATTGGAATGAAGCTTTTATACCACCCGTTTTCTGATATGAATTCAACCAACAGATGTTTTTGTTGCTGGACATATGAATTAGTTGAGAAGGCGTTTATAGAGAGCTTGCGTTGTGGGACCGTGAATAATATTAAGCTTTGCTTGAGAGAACAATTTGGATCCGACTCCGTAAAGCAATGTCAACGGTATTCAAAACATTGACCCAAAGATTGACTGTATCTCACATATAACGCTAAATGCGAACCAAAATCTATTGTTCTTTTCGTTTTTATATCAAAATTCATTACTGAAACAAGAGGTCAGAAAGTTTAAAATGAGCTTGAGAGCACCCGGTACGACTTATATGGAGATTTCTTTAAAAGCAAGAGAGTATAAATAAAGCAATTTTGAGAACTCTTCGTAACCACAAGCATGGGAATTCATCAAGCATTGTTGTTCATACCATAACATATTAACCAAAGTTACAAGATAAATACTGCAAGTTGCACTTCCATTTATCAGCAATCCGCTGACCTCTGTAGACGCCTATACGCTTTGATGGTTGTCGCAGTCCACTCCAGCCTCTGGGACTTTAGCAAAATCCAGCTTCAAGTATTTTCAAGCATATTCCCTCTTTCCAAGTACAAGGCACCGTACGAGTATCAGATCTTCAGCCTATCAGATAAACAAGCACTCTCCTCAACAACTCTTCCAGCGTGTCTGCTCATGAAAGCCTACAATGTATTTCCTCCCCAACTTCAGCAAATATTTCATCCACCCTATCAGAAAAAGAGAAGAAACAAATGGAACCTTTTGGCATGAAGTCTCACCTACTGAACAAAGAGACGTGACATACTGAGTGTGAATCAAACCCATGTTTGAATTGAAATAGAGATACTGATGCAAGTAACATGTTTATCGATTACTGAAATTAATATTGTCAGATGGGATTACAAACCCACTTCATTCCTACCTGTCAGTATCAATGTTCACCTCTATGAGCCATGTTGTTAGATAAACCTGCAATCATGAAAATTTTTGGGTAATGAAATTGATAAGCATAGTACAGGCCTAGATGATGTTTCTATTTGCTTTCTAAACAACTATTGTAATACCAACAACAACAATACAGGTCTAGATGTATTCTTTTTGTACTTTTTAAAATTACGATTGCATATAATGACACCCATACCTGCAAAACATCATGATCCGGCTGCTGATTACGTCCAATAGCTGGCTTATCAGATTTCTGACCCTGCAATCTTGGATAGACTGGTTTACAAGTTTCCTCAGATAATAAGTTGCATATACTCAAATCACCAAATTCTCCTGGATATAGTTCTTCAGACCAATGCAAACTGTTAGCCGTTGGAACTTTGCAACTAACTGATAGTAAGTCCACCACAAGCAAATGCTGCACAGACCAAAAGCACCAACACGTATAAAAACAAACAAGGAACAGATAAAGAACATGCTAAGATAAATAAAAAATCCCAGCCACAGAAACAATAATTTACCTTCAAATTTAGTTCCAATCAGCATATGGACAAGCTCCTCCGCCACTTTCTCTGTGATTATTCAAAAATAATAAATTTTTTGAGAAAAAATAATTCAAATCATGTGGAACTAATAATAGGTTTAACCTGGTCCAATAGTTACTAACATGAAAGTTCACACTAATAATATAGAAATTTTCTACTTAAATCACAATCTTATGCCAAATGACATATATAGTTGGCATTTTAAGCAGAGCATGCAATACAAAGGGAGATTGTTGCGAATCATATAGACCCCTGATATATCCCTCATCTATTACCGCTTTTGTCATTCAAAGAGGATACTCTCATATTAGTTAAATAAGGTTCATGACAAGATTTTCTGCACCTATATGCTCATACAGGTAACCGTTTCCATGATTGCACATAAACCCCACAAAAGTCATTTTAGTAATACGTGATTGTTGATTATCCATGAAGGCAAAACAATCAGTTATTCTAATCAAATATGCATTGTAGAAGATCTATATTGTAGATGTACCAAAGCAAGAGATCAACCAAAATGTGAAGACTAGAATCCCACCACCATCTCCAGGGTCATTATTACATTCGGAATAGCCAGAAAATTGTAAAAGTGGACTATTGGTTGACCCTTTGACAAAGCATCTCATGGATCTACTAGTTTTGACCATATTAGTTACAACAGATACCTGTAGACAACATAAAGAAACAAAGTAAATAAAACTACCAAATGATCTGGCAAAGAAGGAAAAATCCTAAACTATCATTCTAATACAAGCAGATGTATTAAAGCGAATTATTATCTTCAAAGCATGATCATAAAACCACTTAAAATCTCCAATTTTGTCGAGAGAAGAAAATTACAGTAACAAGTAGCTCGATTCTAGTTCCTTATATTTGGTGGTTGTGGAGAAGTCCAACACCATAAAGGTCTATTCTTCAAAAATGTGGGCAAAGTCCAACTATAATAACGGATCAGATAGTATTAGGATATCCTCCTTCAAGCTTAGCACTTGAGAATTTGATATCAAATATTAACTAAGCCAAAGCATGATTTTTCACTCAATTTCTGACCATATCCAACTTTATTGACCCAAGAGAAGAAACATATGAAAAAGGATGTGTTCCACATCCAGAAGAATAAACAAGAATTGGTAAGAACATGTACCATGTCCTTGTATGATGATAAAAGCTTGCTCCGATGAAGTTCCTGAAACATAATACAACCAAAATAAGAAGATTAACAAGAATTAGTAAAACTGGAATTCACCATGCTTATTGCTGACAAGACTCTCTCATGGACTATATTTCAAAAATTGACCTTCAAAAACCTTGATAATTGCCTCATTTTGGATCAATTAACGTGAGAATAATCTCTTATCATAGTCCAAAATGGCTTTTGCTAACTTCATGAAAGAATCATTTACCCAAAAAAAAAGAAGGGTAAAATTGCTATTGGCGTCAAATGATTTCCAAATGACAAACAGGAACAAGCATAAGCATCAAGCACAGACAAAAGTGACAATCAAGACCTCAAATATTTGTAAAGAAATCAATCCAAGTAAAAACCTTGCTTGTTATTATTACCTGCTGCTTAAGCAATTTCTGTGAAGCTTTCTTTAGTATATCCGGCATGTCGCTGAGAACCCCCAACTCCCTTGAAGGCATGTACCTGAAAGAAATCACCATTTTCAAAAAACCCGCACAACCATAACACCCCAAAAAAGAAAAAAAAAAAAAAAAAAGTTATCTTTGAGAGTAGTACTTGATGGAAAGGTAGGAGTTTACGAGCGAAGTGCCGTGTGCTCTTCCGCTAGAAGAAGCAGACTCCCATTGTTGTCTCAAAGAAGCTAACTTGGACCACTGGTGTCCCAGGTTGCGCTGCGCGGTGGGCCTCCACAGCCGAGCAGACGTCGCCATTTTTCCGCTTCTGCTTTCTTCTTCTTGTGCTACGGCGGAGCTCCCCTACGACTTGTGCCTATGAGAAAGTACTTATTTGCCCTTCGTTTCTTTCATAATTTTCGGCTGGGCTTTCATTGCCTGGATGTTGGATCCATATGGAATAAGTTTGGGGTTCCGGCCCAAAATATGTCTCATCCGGCCCGCTTGTTGACTCACGTGGTAATAGATTTATTTGTTTTCATGTTGTTTCTTCATCACAAACGAATGCCAAAGTTCATGGGTTCTTCGTACATTTCTTGACACCAGTTACCGGTATTTATAATTTTTTTTTGAGAAAATTTTACATACAATACCCCAAATAAAAGTCATTCATCACTTTGATACATCAATTTCAAAAACTATCATATTGGTACCTCAACATTAAAACTCAAACCACTTTTAGTACCCATCGTCTATAACGGCGTCAAACCTCTATTTCTCAAAGGATAGTTTCGTCTCTCCACATTTTAACTCAATTTTTTTTTTCTTCAACTCAAAAACCAACCTCCACAATTATTGAGGTGATGTATTTCATATTTTCATACTCTAATCGTAATTTAGATAGAGAGAAAAACAATCCGAGAACAAAAATCGACCACTTAAGCTTGGGGACTGTAAGCTCACGTTCCTTCTCTCTCTCTTTTTTAATTTCCTTTCTGGGTTTTGATCAAATTTCATTAATTTCACAAAGATTCCATCTTTGGGGTTCTTGGACAGGTTCTTTCCAAAGGGTTCTTCTCACTTTGGAGGAGAAGAAAGTACCTTACAAGCTCCACTCATAAACTTGGCTGACAAGCCCCAATGGTATTTCTCAAAGTTTTGAACTTTTAATTCATCTTACACAGAGATCCAAATGCATGATCCAAATCCAGAGGGAAAGGTGCCTGTCGTGATTCTCATGTGGATAAGCAATGCCACTGACCCCTTAATTTTAAAAACCAAAACCCAAAACAGCAGCTCTCTCTGTTTTTGTTTTCTTCATCTTCACAGTTTCAATAGCAGGAATTGCAGAACATGGCAACTGCAAAATCCATATGTTTTGCTTGCTATATGGAGTCCCGTAAGCTTTCCATTCTCTGTTCCAATCTCAGCCCCGGTTCGGGTCTTGCCCCGACCCAACAGATCCCCATTTCAAGGTCCAATTGTGATGCTTACCAGCAACCTGGTGATTCCGACCAGGGAAGTGACAAAAACGACTGCGTTTTCTGCAAAATCATACACGGTGAATCCCCTGCTTTCAAGGTAGAAACTCGGCGGACTATCAGACCAAAAAAAAAAACTCCCACAGACTACATCGCATCGCTCTTCTTTGAGCAATTGCTTTGAAATTGCTGTTCTACTTTCTGGGTTTTCGGTGACATGGATGGATGGAGAGAGAGAGAGAGCGAGAGAGAGAGAGCACACGCGCGCGCGCGCAGAACACCAGGAAGGGAAGAACAGAAAAAAAATAAAAAAGAAACTAATTGCCAAAGAAAAAAAGGAAAAAGAAAAATTGAGAAGATGAAAAGACGAAATTTCCCATGAAATAGTTTACTTAGTAATGAAGTTGACGCCGTCATAAACGGCAGGTACTAAAAGTAGTTCGAGTTTTAATGTTGAGGTACTAATATGATAGTTTTTGAAATTGATGTATTAAAATGATGAATGACTTTTATTTAAGGGCACCATTTGTAAAAAAAATTTTTATTTTTTTATATTGTTATCCACAGCACTATGTGTTCTCATACTTTGTTTTATTTGGAGAAACTGAAATTTTTAGCTCTTTTCAATGAAGTGTTAAGATATTTGTGGATACTGAAAAAATTCAAGCAGCAATTAAACAATTCAATGAAGTCTAGCGAGCGATTCAATGAAGTCTTGCTATTATTGTATCAATTAGGCAAGATAACCATCAATCTGTTGGCCCGTCAGTTTTCTAGCATCTCCTTCAGCCATATATATCGGGAGACTAATTTTGTAGCAGACTCTCTCGCGACCTGGGACATTCTATTTCTTCTTTTTAGTTTGGCACGGTGCTTTCCCCTTATCCTCTAGCTCTGCCTTCCAATTTGATCAATTTGGGGGTGGATGGTCTAGAGGCTTCTGTTTGTAGTTGTTGTGTTTTGTTCGTTCCTTGATCAAAAAAATTAGGAAGATAACGTGATCGGAAAGTCAATTTTTTAAAAGAACAATGTATTTTTTCATGAGCCATGCACTAACCCACCATTTGCTCATTTTTTTTCCTTTTCTTTATTATGATATATATATATATATATATATACGCCTCATTCTTGTCTAATGAAATATTTTGTATGTGAAAATCAAAACAAACATCAAATGACAAAATTTGAGTATATTTTGCATGTGTTATTTGTTTTTTTGTTAAGTATATTTAGTAAAAGTAATACATAAGTAATACATACATGAATGTAATAGAACGTTTGCGAATAGGCATGGTATTCTCTCTTTACTTACGAGCCAATTCATGTGTTTAATTCGCCAATAACAAGCACCATAAAGCCTAGCTAATTATAATGTTCGGACTTATAACCAAATTTTCAAACGTATAATAGTCTCAAAAAAATATTACACAAACAAACCCTAACAAAAACCAAAACAAAAACACTTTCCTATGTTCCTATAACAAATAACCTCGATCTAATTAACCAGATAATATATATATATATAACCCCACTTCTCCCGCGAGGCACAAACTCCTTACGATAATTACCAGCCAGAAATATTTTGCCTACATTTAACAAATACATTCTGACACGTAAATTTCTGATGTTTTGTTTCTTGGTTTCATCAAGATCATAGATCGATAATGATCCATGACTAGGTCTCTTCCCAGCTCATTCAAGATCTATCCCCATTCAAATTTATAGAGTCAAAGACAAAACAGTAAACACCACTCTAATCTCCCCAGCTTCCAGGTATACAGACACAGCGAAAATCCCAGTGATAAGCAACAGAGACCTTTTTGTTCTGTCTTTATAAATCAAAGTCCTACTAGGATTCCATTTCCATGTGAAAAACACCCGCACGCCACTCTCGTATATAAATATATATGCGAACACAGTAAACCTCATTTCCTCGATCATCTCATTTCCCCAAGTGTTAACAGGGAAAGGGAATAGAGTAATATATGGGATCCCAGAAAGGAGTAGTAGTGAGCTCTGATTTGCTTCCAGTTGGGTTTAGGTTTATGCCAACAGATGAAGAGCTGGTCACTCACTATCTAATGAACAAAGCTGGTTACAGAGCTGTACCAGTTGCTGATGCGATTCAGGAGATCGATGCAACTCGGTTTTACAGCAACCATCCAAAGAATCTAGGTATGTCAAATTTACACAAGATTTACATAGCTTCTCCTTCTCATTTCACCACTTTTCACAATCTAATGGTATTGTTAATTTTATGTAGTGTTGCATTAGAATTTTGTTTTTAAGTTGCATATAGATTCATTTGATGCCCATGAGATCCCTAAGTTATAAGAAGATCGATGCTTTTCTTTCAGGTAAATCTAGGAGGGCAGATGGATGATCCGAGCCTTGATCTATTTAACTTTCTACCTTTTCAAACTTTTGACCTAAAATATGTCCATCGACAAGAGTTCAATAAGATACAAAAGGAGATGAAACCCTTGACATGCTTTACTTCTAATCTCCAGTTAGTCCATAAGCTAGCCTGGCCTCAAAAACTTTGAAAAATGATTTTTTGTTTTTTTTTGTTTTGTTTTGAGGAACACATATATACATGTATGTATATATTTATCATTGGTTTTAGACGTAATAAAGACATGCAAGATAGATTAGTTACTGATTTTTAACTCTTTTCATAAAATATAATAAACAGAAGAGTCTCAACGTAAGAAACTGACCAGAAATTAAGTTGCTTAGTCCTTAGCGTCCATGGCACTACATGCAGACAACAATTTATTTTAAAAACCTAAACTTAAATCCGCCTAGTTGTGCATTAGCTCGCCAATCCTACCTAGCTTAGGATATCTAGCAGTGCGGCGCCAAATTATCAAATATTAATGACTATTAGTTGTATATGTTTTTAGCTGACCAGTATTTTATTTGTTTCAACCATGCAGTGACGTTCTCTGATGGAGAGAGGGAGTGGTTCTTCTTTATTCATGAAGACGATGAAAGTTGCAGCAGCCATGCCCAGAGAAAAAGAACTGTTCGAGAAGTCGGAAACGGGTTAGGGTTTTGGAAACCGAACGGATCAGAAAACCCGATCTACAATGAAGATGGAAACGTTTTTGCCACCAAGATCTACCTCACTTACTTCTCCGGAAGTTGTCACTCCAATAAACCAAAGAGAACCCACTGGAAAATGGTCGAGTACCATTTACAGATAAGAAGAGAACGGGTAGTGCTGGGAAGATTACAAAGAGGAATGGATTACACTGGTTTTTGAGGATTGATCATTTATTTATTCTTACATTTTTGGCAGCCAATAGTTATTTCATTCATTGAATAAGGCTGCGAGTATTTGTCATTCTTTTTTGTTCAACAAAATTTTGTCTTGCGCACACATATATACCCCAATTTGTAGGCATATTGTTACAATAATGAAATTATTTTTCGCTTCAATGTTTTCATTTTTTTTTTCATGAGCTGTACTAAATTAAGTATTCCTAATATTTCAGCTGCGATATTGCTGCATGATATGCATGTTGCTGCAATAACATAAAATTGGTGCCCCGCCTCAGAAACACCTTCGAACCTTTGCATGCCGAGGTTCATGAAGATTGCCGAGTACAAGGCCGAGATTGTCCCCATAATACAGGAAGTCCATATTGGCTGCTTGAACTGCTGTACAATCAACAATGTAGGAGGGGTTGACGATGTATATGTGAATCAAATATCGCCCAACTGGGGACAAAATTTGCTAACTTCTGAACAAATACGCTGACAAAGATTGTCTTTCAAAACAGATTTAAGTAAATGAGGGTACAAATTTCCATTTGGGGGGGAGGGGGGAACCATATAAGTACTAATAGTACTAGTATACTATTGAACTGAGCAGTAGGTTAAATTGGACAATGTTCAGTGTATGGGGTTTGAACGTTTGATTATTCATAAACAGGTGATCGTGATCTTGATGCCCCCCTCATTGCTTCATCTGTAGAATGAAGTTGTTCAAATTCCTTACAGAAGATCCTCCTTCACTGATACTCTGTTCAGCCATTTCTTTGAGCTTTAATGCATTGGTTCTTATACCATCATCGGCAACCAAGCTATCCAATTTCCTTCTGATTTCATGCCTTGTAACAATTCCATATTCATCTGGGCTTAAGGACAGACCAACTTTATAGCCATTACAGATGCAACTCCGGTTGTAAAACTGATCGGCAAAGTAAGGCCAACAGAGGAAGGGGACGCCCATGCTTAAGCCATCCATGGTCGAGTTCCAACCACAATGAGTCAGGAAACAAGCAATAGATGGGTGAGCCAATACCTTTTCTTGGGGTGCCCACCGAACAATCTTGCCTTGGTTCGCCACTCTCTCTTCATACCCATTTGGGTATTTGGAAGAACCGCCTTTGATGAGGTCTGACCGTTTAACCCATAAGAATGGTCGACCAACAAGTTCAAGGCCTAATGCTAATTCATCCATCTGGTGCTGGCTGAATACTGAGATGCTTCCAAATGCAACATAAATGACTGATCTAGCAGGTTGTTTGTTGAGCCAGCTCAAGCAAGTCGAGTCCTCTGGCCAAAGGTTTGCAGCAGGTTTTCCATTTGCAAGTAATGGGCCAACTGGAAACATGTGTGGGACTAAATTACCAACAAGGGGGTTAAGCTCATGAAACCAGTTGCACAGAAGCCAGCCAGAACGCTTCATGTTTTGTTGAATGCCTAAGAAATATTGGAACATGGCCTCGGCAGACTGGTTTCCTGAAAAATTCCACAGAAAGTCGGCACTAGTCAGAGGTGGCAGGTCTGGTGACAGTTGAACCTTCCTATCAATTTTCGAAGATCCTACACAGTTCAATTTAAATTAAATCAGAAAATAAATCAAACAACACTATCATGAGAAAAAATTTGTTAATATGCTATCCATCAATAAATCCTTTGTCTATTTCTTATGAATTGTCTAGAAGACAACCAACTAGTTCAAGATTAAACACAACTAACACAGCCTTACCCTTGCTGTCAATAATCCCATCCTCAATAAGCTTTGGAATGTCAAGTATCAAGGCCAAAACTCCTGGGGCAGAAGGCCAGAACATTGCCAACTTGAGCTTCATCGTTTCAGCAATCTCCAAAGCCCACCCAAACATTGGATCAGCTATGACACACGTCACCTGATTACCCTCCATGTTGACCTTCTCTAACACTTCTCTCAAATGACCAGGCATGACTTTGGATATACTCTGTGCCAGCTTACCTTCATCATTCCGTGCATCATCTTCTGACAATCCATCAGGAACTGTGATGTACCTGACCTTATACAGCTCATTATCCAATTCTGGGTCTGCCGCCATCATACGTGCATGTGCAAACTCTGTTATGACAAGAGTGACCATGATTCCACGACCAGAAATTAGGTATGCCAACTTTATGAATGGTGTAATATGTCCTTGTAAAGGGTATGCAACAAGCAGCATATGGATAGCATTTTCTTGATCTGAACTTTCCAGATTAGAGCGGGATAGCTGTCCTTCTTCCATCTTTGTAAGCTCTCCCACACACTTGATGTTATGATTTTGGTCCAGATAATGTACGAGGAGAAGCAGAAGAAGAAGAGGAAGAAGAGACTATGAGCTCAATGACAAGGCCTAGAGGCCAACACTAACGAACCAAGCACTCTTTTTAAAAGAACAACACACGTACTTTTCCTACTTGTTTAGGTATCTCATTCCTCTCTACAGCTTTAAAATATCTATTAAGATCTGACATATTTTTAGGGTTTATAATAATTTTATAAAGAAGCATTCATCCATTTTCAAATGGTAGCAATGCCAACCTTCCAACATCAGCTTTGCATGAAGATAACTAAACAATTAATAATAGTCATTCATCTTTTATGAAAACCTTTGATCTTTCACATTCTTTCGATCAAAAGCTATTCATAGGACCAATACGTAAAAGGGCGGCCACAGCTTGTCATTTCACTATAATATAAAGGATGATATTCACTCACAGATCAAAAATCGAACAACACCTATAAGAACAGTTGGCAATGGCATGTCTCCAATATTCATGATAATGACACAAATTTCCTCATCAATTAGTTTGGCATAATCGATTAAAACTGCTTTCAACAAAGTACGGCTATAACCCCTCTCTTTGAGAAGAGAAGCAATATTAGCATGAGAAAGGCACAAAAGAGAGAACTAGTTGCAGAACCACACAGGTTGTTTCTTAAAATGGAATTGATAAAAATAGTCTATTACCAAACTCAAACCAGACTTTGAACCTACACAAATAAGAGACAAGCTAGTGTATTGGTGGGTATGAGATACCCTCATTTACAACTATTTAAACAAAAATTTACAAGTATTTGAACTAAAATTACAACATTGAGAACAAAAGTTATCATATTCATTTACACTATTTACATATAGTTAAACAAAAATTACAACATTGACAAACAATTTGTTCAAAAGTTTGTAAAAATGTCGTAAGAGGTGTAATTATCATTATTAGAACTAAAATTACAACATTGACAACAAATTTGTTCAAAAACTTGTAAAATGTCGTAAGATGTGTAATTACCATTATTAGAACTAAGATTACACAAAATATGACTCAAATTATAATTTTGACAACAAAATTTGTTCTCACTTTTATAAATGTGGGTGTGAGATACCTACCAGTACACTAGAATTTCCACACAAATAAAACCGTAATCAGACTAAACAAAACTGCATACTGTTACATCTCATCGCTACAATCCAATCAATTCGAGCTCTTCATAGGTGCACCTGGTCGAGCCGGTCCAAAGTAGTTGGTCACCAATCCCATAATAGCGAACCTGGACATTGAACACACAATCACATAAAAAAATTCGCAAACTCACAGTCATATCACACCCATTCAAGAAAAATGAACCATAATTTTTGATAAATTTATAAATGTGAGCCTATCGGCTTAAAAATTTCCGCAAAAACTGAGAATTCTGACTTTCATAGTCTCATAGATCAACAAAGTTCCCTTCTTCAGAAAAGTTTAACTTCATGTTCCGATCTCAAATGCTTTGAAAAACAAAATTTACAGGAGTAATTTGTAAACAAGTAGGAGTATACTAACATCATGGCCATGGAGATCTGCTTGAGGTCGTTTTCAATGCTCTTCATGTTGACCAGTGACATGAGCACAGAAGATGATCGCCAGCCACGAGCACAGCTTGTACTGCAAATCATTCAATCAATCGAAGACTTAGAATTCAAAGCGAAACGAATTAGCAATTGAGAGAGAGTGAGAGTGAGTGAGAGAGAGAGAGAGAGAGAGAGAGAGAGAGAGAGAGAGAGAGAGAGAGAGAGTACGAACGCGGAACATGACGACGGCGATCAAGCCGGAGTAGTCGACTTGTAGATCTTCCGGGGCTAGAGCAGTCGGCAAGTAGCGCTTCGCCGCGGCCGGCTGACGTGGATCGTTGGCTGCTGTGGATGACATAGTCCTCCTCTCTTTCTTAGTCTCACCTTCCGTAACCTACTGCTCGGTTCAACTAGTGGAACCCCTTTTCCCACTTGAAACTGCAGAAGAATAGAGTATCAACTGGAAAGAGTGAGGGTTTAAAACTGAACTTAAAGGTGCCATTACGACCGAGGTGTTTCACACCGAAATCAGTATTCTTGGATTTGCAGTGAAGAGTTATTTCATAGTAGGGATTCAGATTATTTGTGATTGAACGTGTCTTCTTTTCCGAAAAATTCCTTCACCAGACATGGCCATTATAAAAAGTAGCAGCAGCATTAGCACTGCTGCATTTTCGATGAACGAAGCCATTTCCTTCGCTTGGAGTTTGGTTTCATGATGAATATTGTATAGTTCCATCAGGAGAACATTTGGTAGTTTCGGATTTTATAGACAAAACTAATTCTAGCATCATTTTAGGGATTTTCTCAATACTTATTTCCTAAATTTGATTATGTGCATTAATGTTTGCTACTGCACGTTCATTAGGACCCTTTTCAGTTTTTCATATGATTTTATTGACCATTTTTACTTTATTCTCATTTATATATGTTAGTGGCGACTTAAAATTTGGATTGTTGACACAAAAATTTGATATTTTGTGAACAGTTTGTACGTTTATTGAATAGAAACACTGAATTTTATACAATACATATTCAATCGTTTCATAGTTTACATTCCTATCCGTATATATGGAAAGCTAATTAATCAAAATGAAAATGCAAGAATCAAGCTGATTAAAAATATTTTTCAATGCGTTAATTGACTTTACTATCCTTAAACATGATTTAAATTGTGCATATATATATACACACACACATATATACTGCAGATGAGGGGTTCCAATGGCTTTTTGTCCCATTTACATGATGTGATTCTTTTTTCGATGCGGTGCATTTGAGATCAGAAAGAAGTTCTACAATATCAGTAAAAGTCGATAGAAATCAGAATCGAAATCGGACTATTGGGGCTAGGGCTTTGCAATTCAGGCTGTAAGGGTGACTCTCTTTAAGAAAGAAACTATGTGAATGCGAAGGCCAAATTTATTTTTGAGTTTATATATGTTAATTCTGATGGAAAGAACTGCTATTGTACTACTGTATGTTTCAAGTTCCGGTTCAGAGAAATAAGCCATTGCAATAACTAAACAACGACTACATGTGTAAAAGACAAGCCCGACTCAAGTGTTAGGTTTAAACTAAGAGAAGTTCAACAACTTGTTTCGATACAATTAAGGTAGACTTAGTTCGTTACGGAGGTAAACTAGTTTGATATAAATGTAGAATAATGTCATATTAGTCTACCAATGAATGGATTAAACTACTTCTGAATCGAGTTGGTCTGCTTGATCTGTTAGTACATTGATGTATCATAAATGAATTTTTAGGCTAAACAACTTGGTCTTTTAGAAAAACTATAAGTAAATGGCCTCACAATTTAAAGCCTTGATGTTTAAACTTTTCAAGCATTAACTCAGCAAGTATTTTATAGTATGTGTGCGTGTACATGTGTGTGCGCGCACACAAGGTCCTTTAGTAAGGGATCATTTTGTTTCATAATTTTAAGAGATCGTCTGTGGGATCTAATTTTCGATTACATATCTTGTTCAGTGGTTAGGTCTCTATGAATATATCAATTAATTCTACAAATTTTCAACAAAATTAATAATTGTTAAGGTACCGAATTAGATCAAATCAATGGATAAAACAAATTTGTCCAACCTGGAAAGCCTCAACTACGTCGCGAAGTGCGGACGTCCGCTTCAAAACTGTAATTTACTATTATAAACACGAACGGTTTCGGTTCGACAAATTCGGTCTGTTCATGTAAATTGTAATTTTGTATACCTTAACGATCATCGATTTGGCTAATAATTTGCAGAAGTGATCTACACATTAGGACCTAAAAAATGAACGGTTGAGATACCGAAATATAATCGAAAATTTGTCTAATGCCTATCCCTATAAAAGACAAAAAAAAAGGGACCCCTTAGTGGAAGACCCTATATATATATATATATATATAAGAATTTTTTTGATTTTTGAGACATTTTAATGGATAACTTGTGAGACTCAATTTTCAATCACATATCGACATATTGATGGTTAATTTTCAACTAAATTGATATGATTAAGGTATTTATAATTGTGAAATCATTATGTATAACCAATTCGTTTTCAAATATAGTTGGTAGACTTTACCTAATAAATGAGTAAAATTATCATTATGAACATGAACGATTCAAGTTGGACAAATTTGTTTTATCCATTGATTTGATCTAATTCGGTACCTTAACAATTATCAATTTTGTTGAAAATTTGTAGAATTAATTGATATATTCGGTACCCATCGCCGGCGACTCCACAGACTGCAGACCGCTCCGTCCGACCCCCTTAGTCTGCTAGGCAAGCCCCGCTGCTCCGTCGAAGCTCGATCGAGGTTACTGCGTCGACGTCCGCATTATAGCAACAGTGCGAACGTCCTCTTTGGAACGGTTTCACACACACACACACACACACACACACACACACACACACAAATGACTCTTCTAATGAGGGATTCATTTTTTTGGTCTTTTCTAGGGATAGGGCATTAGACCAACTTTTCAATCATATTTTCACATCTCAACCGTTCAGTTTTTAGGTTCTATTGTGTAGATCACCTCTGCAAATTTTCAGTCAAATCAGTGATCGTTAAGGTATCGAATTAGATTAAATCAATGGACGAACTGAGTTTGTCCAACCTGAACCTTTCATATATATAATTGTAAATCACAGTTTTGAATGCCTTAACGATAATCAATTTGGCTGAAAATTTACAGAGGTGATCTACACATTTGGCCTAGCTACTCAAGAATTGTCCCCTATCCTCGATGGAGCTCGTTTCTGATACCATCACTGGGATCGGATAATATGTCCTCCTTGTTTAGTGCTACCATTCGACAAGAGCTGTTGGGTGATGAAGAGATCGAGATATGTGGATTATGTTCGGATTCTAGCCAAGGATTGAAGGCATGGTAGGAGATTGGCCAGATCAGAACTTTGGTTGAGCGGTTGAGGCCCAACTTGGTGGGTACGGCATTAGGCGATGTTCAATTTGGTGCGACAGATTGGACCATGTGTGGGTTGTCAATTTGACTCCTAGGAGGTTCGATGGCGACGGCGAGCAACGTGGGCACAGAGCCGCCACTGCTGGCGTGGCTTAAAGGGGGGGGGGGTGCAGATCAGTCCAGCTTTGTGCCGAATAAGCCTTCCCATCGTGTGATAGCGGTGTGTCTCAGCAGCGCGGTGTTTAGCCTTTAGCTTGGGATGGTAAGGCGCTAGTCCGGCATAGGTGACAGCGTTTGGTGTCAAGCTGATGAGGTTGAGGTTGATTTTCGCTGACGAGAGTTGGGGTCGAGCACAGCTTCTGTTTGGGTGGCCAAAGGAAGTGGGCTTAGACCACTTCAAGGTGGGCTTTTGTTTGGGCTTGGTCTTTTGGAGCTCTGTCAGCTAATGTCTGGTTTCATATTTGGGATCCACGAGATTTACTATTGGCCTGTTTTTTGGCCGCATTTTGAATTGGTTTTTCAACTACTTAGGTAGAAGATTGCTCCGTGTTTGACATATTTTAATTATTGCGTTGAATAGGCAAGGTCGGTCATATTATCATTTATTTTAATGGAAGATTACTTTCTATTCGACGTACTCTTTTGCGTGGAAGTATGGTCGATCATACCATTAATAACTTTTTATATAGCATGGGTTCTATCCAATGCTCCAACAAATGCTTTATAGCATCTCTTAGTATCCTTGTTAGGTTTTCTTTCCGTTGCCTTGTTGCATCTAGTATTGTTTTGGTTATTTTTCATCTTGATGTAGTTTCTACATCTATAAGCTATAATTTCATTGATAAAGTTGGCTGACTATTACTCCTAAGAAAAAAAAAACATCATTTCAGCCACGTTGTTAATACTGTATTTTTAGTGGCAGAATTAGGATTCAAATTTTGGGGTGGGCTACATATTCAAGTGTCTTCTTTTGGGCGCAGCCCAAAAAAAAATTTAGTACAACTATGCACAAATGTAAGAAATATCATTCTGTATTGTCGTCGATGAAGGCTGGAAGGCGAGAGTATTTGGAAGAGAACAAGCAGTTGCTTACTGCTATGATAACGAGAGTGAGAAACCTGAGTGAAGAAGAAAACGAGGACTCAATCGCTGATTAGTGATGAAAATGACGGAGAGGAGACTGAAAACCTATTCCTAATTATTTTTGAGTGGGCTTTAACATCAAGACGACAACATTTTGTTGACACTTTATATAGAATAGTGGTGTTCACCTGGTCAGTTGCTGACAAAAGAATTTATGCTCAATAACCCTTAGATTTACATCCAAGGGTGGAAAACAAAACACCTCAACTTAATAATAATTCTCTTTGTCATTGAATTTATATCCAAGAGTGATTGAACATTATTTTCTTGATCAATAATTGAACAGGACCACCAGGTGAACATTCTCGATATATAGAAATTTTTTTTCTCCAAAATGTTCGGGTAGGCTTGAGCCCACTCCATGATGTATGTAGATCCGCCAGTGCTTGATCGGAAGGGGATGTGTCAATAATGAATTGTACCCATGCGTTTTCATTAAGAGGACAAGTTCCGGATTTGCTATTTTTGTGTGTGTGTGTGTGTATATATATATATATATATATATATATGTCGATGACATGAGCCCTATTGGAACTCTAAATGAGTTAGAGAAAACCGCCAAGCACCTAAAATCTGAATTTGAGATGAAAAGATCTAGGAAAACATGAGTTTGTCTCGGTATAAAACTTGAGCACCGTGCCGATAAAGATGTATAAAAGATGCTCAGGCGCTTTAATAAAGACGAAGTGAAGCATGTTAACACTCCCATGATCTTATGAAGTCTTGATACTTTGGTGAAGATGCGTTAGAGGCCAAAGTACTCTTACAAAAGATGCTAGAGCAAAGCACTCTTGCGAAGATGTGCGGAGACGTGCTTATATGCCTGTCAGTGATCAAAACCCATTACACTTCATTGTATCATTGTATGGTATGAACACCACGATTGTCACACTTTTCAACTCCACATATACACAATGATGTCACTCGTGACAGCATTACATCACTATAAATGCCACTCACTTGTTCTAGTTTTCCCAAACCATCAAAAAACATACACAATGCCTTCCAATTACTTGCTTCTGTTTCTTCTTGGAGTGGTGGCGGTTTTCACCGCTACTCCCGGCTCTCTTGCCGATCACCACAAACCACCGATTCACAAGCCTCCTACACGTCCATTAGACCACCACAAGTCCCCCATTCACAAGCCTACAATGGTGGAAATCTCTCACCTCCAAAAGTCACCTCAACCCCCCAAACATAAGCCGCACGCAGAGCACAAGCCACCAGCCCAACGTGATCAACCTCCAAAGGATAAGGGAGAGAAGCCACCGCCGGAGCACAAGCCACCTTATGAACACCGCTTGTAAGAAACTAATGGCAAAGCTTCTAAGCGCGAGAAGCCACCACCAAAGCACAAGCCACCTCATGAACACCCATTGTTAGAGTTGGATGGCAAACCTTCCAGGGGAGAGAAGCCACCACCAGAGCACAAAGCAGCACATCCAGGTAATGAACTTCACAAGGGCGAGAACTCCGAGAAGCCACCACCAAAGCATAAACCACCCCATGAACAAAAAAAGGGACGCCATTTGTTAGAGTCATCTTCTTCAAGGTTGGATGATAAGTCTCCAAAGGGAAAGAAGCCACCGCCAAAGCACAAGCCACCAAGTCACCAACCTCAACTTGAAAAATGAAGATCACAAGCCGATCCCAGAATACGAGCCACCGAATGGTAAGGGAGAAAAGCCAACACATCACGATCGTCACCTCAGAGAGAATGCCGAGGAGGATACCATAGACCCACCACACAAGGCACCTAGGAAATTAAAGCCTCCAAGTACTCTTGCAAAGAAGCCTCCAACTGCCCCTCACAAGCCTTATCTCCCTACTGATCATCACGTTCCTTATTGCCTCATTTGTATGTAGAAATAAGAACTGTAATATCTCTAGTTTATACAGATAAGTTATATCGGCCTATGCATGCTTGACTTCATGTTGTACGGAACTACGTACTGTAGTGTAGTATGCATGCTCTTCTCAAGTTCTCATATAAAGCATCCAGTAATTATGGATTATCTTATATCGCTTCTTTATTATTTTACTTGTTATGGGTACGTTGGAATATAATGAAGAATTTCAGATGTAAATCCAGGATTTTCTACAATTATCGAACATTCAATAATTTAATTTTACAGGTATTTAATGATTATCCTAAATATCTTCAAAATTAATAACCGAAGTATATCAAAATTTTCATCGACACCAGAAATCGAGATTTCTATAAATCGGAAGTATCGAAAATTCCATCAAAACAGAAATTTCAAACCTTAATAAAACAAAATCTACATTTTTCGCTAAAGAGAAAAAAAAAAAAAAAACTAGACTTGTGTACATTATCTATTCCAAAGCAAGTTGATACCTGTATGTCTAATAGAGTCAATTTAAAGAAAATGACCAATTTATACCACAACATTTACTATATACCAAAGATGAGTTCACTGTTCATTATGGTACTGTTCATAGGACAGTAAATTGACTGCTCTGTCCTCCTTTTTCTGTAGGCTGTTCACTCGATTACTGTTTATAGGATAATAAATTGACTGTTTTGCCCTCCTTTGATATTTTAAATAGGTCTAATCTGATACCATTCCATCCAATATTTCATATGATGTTTCTCCATCAGGTTACAAGTAAAATTGCTAAGTTGTATGCTACAATACAGATGGTATTGTCAATTTAGTTAATAACGCGGGTCTTGATTTTCTATGTGCACAATGATGGGCAGCTGCTACAATTAATAATGGGCAATACTTGATGTTGTCATAGAATGAGATAGAATGTTATTGTAAACTATAATAATATAAACCAAACAATTTTAGACAGATAAAATTTTCACTCATTTTATCGTTCTGTCATTATTGTAAATTATTAGCAACAACAAACCCCGCAGCAAAGTGCTTGCTAGTAATGAATCATTTTTAAGCTACATGATGTGGCACTCGATGATATGAACGAAGAAACATCAGTAACAATGATCCTATAACCCATTAAACAAGTTTATTTTCAACCTGCTGTTGAAATGGGTCACTTTCTCAAGATCCTCCAAATAAATACACAATCTAGTTTATATTCAAACCTTCTCTTTGCTGGGTTTCAGGATCCATTGGGCTCCTGATCTTTAGGTTGGGAATGTGGTTGTCTTTTCAGTACAGATGTGGTCATAGCTAAATAAGAAAAATAAAAAATTATTGCCAGAATTTTAGGGAAGTAAATGTTACAATGCAGTTCGACTACCAAATGGGTTAATTAGTAAATACAAGCACTGTTGTGGGATCTATAGCTCAGTGCATTGCCCCGCACTAAAAACTTCGTCACTGAAGTTGGAGCTTCAATCTGAAAAGTGGTCACTTTTAAGTGAAAGATAAACTATAGATATCCCTTTAAATTGACCCTTTTGACTCCGAGAAAGAGATTATATTATTCTAGAACGAGCAAAGAGGCATTTAACATCAGAAAAACATTTGGATATGACTGCTGCATCAGAAAATTGCTATATGACAATTCAATACATTTCAGAATATCAAACCTTTTCTTTTAGTTCTGCTACTGGAACATAAATGACACACTGTTCATGAGGTGGAGGCTTTTTTGATTTCTTTGCCTTGGCTATTTGAAACCTCAGTAATTTCTGTCTCATATTTTCTAGCCTACCTTTGACTTTACATAGTCTCTCCATTTCCAGTTCTGCAACTTGAGACTCACCTCCATTTCCAGCAATAATGTTGGCTCGCTTCTCCTTCGTTCTTCCTTTCAAAAGCTTCTTCAAGCTCACATCATCACTCAATTCCATTCCATCCTATATGAACAAAAATAAATACAGGTTGTCCAGCATAACATAATTAGCACAAAATAGAAAATGTAGACAAACTAAAATCCATGAACTTGGGTCAGAGTTTATCACCCCATACTAACACAACAACAAAATGTCAGGAGAGGGCGAGAGAGAGGACTTAAATTGATGGAAAATCTCTGGTTTGTATGTGGTATGAAACAGGGATTGAGTGACCACAAAGAACTAAGATTTATATGTGGTAACAAAAAGAAATGCTGGGAATGTTACAACTAAGCTCAATTGATCTCTATCAGGAGAGATGTGAATGGTGATACCAATATTTTCAGAAACTCACAACACTAAGGGCGAAGGACTTGGATAAATCAAATGCTAACTAAACAAAGCACAAATTGCATATGATATAACATGGCAAGGATGACAGACAACATACAAAAACTCTTGAAATGACCATAATACCAATGATCCAAGAATACTCAGAAATATTATCTATGATAAGAGGCCAAGACCTTATTGCTTTTTGCAGGAGACAAACATGAAGATCCTTTCTGTTGATTTTTCTTCTGAGTGCTACTTAATGACTTTGGATGCTTTCTCCGGAAGGACTTCTTGATATTCCTTGGGGAATGGACCACAGTTTCAGTTGAGGTGTCCTCAAAATCAGATGCCATGAGATCAACAGCTTTTCCTGTCAAATTTTCATATCTGGATTCCTTGTTGATTTCAGAAGCAGAAGTGTGAAGGTTTTTGGTTCCCTCTGCCTGTTGTGCAAAAGACCCGTCAACATATTGTACTAAGATACAAAATCTCTAACAGTTGAGAGTTAAGATCCTAGCTCTCAAGGAGATTTCTAACTCAGCCACGTATTAAAAAGGAAAATGGAGGCTAAACGGAGGCTAAACCGCTATATGTATTGATAATCACAAAAGTCTATTATGACACGAAAGCAGATGATAAAGAAAAATTGAGCAATAGTAGAGTCAAAGATTAATGGATAAAATAAAATATGGCTACTAGCTTACCTTTCTGGTTTTAAGAGCCAGGTAGCGTGTGTTCTTGAACCATTTACTAACCTGGACATATCAACTCAAAAAGCATCAAAAAATGGGAGGTGCAGAAATAAAAGTATAAGCTACAATGCCAATATCATGTAGTAAAGAACTATTGTCTGTGCATTTAACTCTCCTTGAGGCTCATTCCAATAATTCAAAATAAGTAAACAAAAATAAATAAGTAGTCTTTGACTGCATGAGAAATGTCTTTGGCTCTACTAAAATAACTTTTTCTATATCCGATCTCGCAACACATAAGACCATGCAGAACAAAAAAGTAGTAAGAGGTTCAAGAAGGCCTAAGCAATCTGATAGGTCATCAACCACCATTACCTTCTCAGGATCAAGGCCCAACTCTTTGGAAAGATTATCCTTTACAGCTTTAGAAGGAAGTTCATTTTCAGAAAACACTTGGCGGAGCTTCTGGGATAATAATTACATCACAATCTCAGTATGAAGGAGGATACATCAAACAGTTTAAGATTTATAGACAACTCTGCCTGAAAGTGTTATGAGCTAATACCTCAACCGCATTGCGAGGAATCCGGAAACATGACCTTCTGACTTGCGTATCAGTAGTAGGTTTATCAGTAGTAGGTTTACTTTTCACTTCTGTAGGGACAGCATCTGGATTTCTCTCACTCTCATAGAGAGTCATAAGAGTGCTGGCAGCATCAGATTCTTTTTCTCTTCGCTTTCTTTTACCAGGACCCCAGTCTTCATCATCACTAACTTGCTCTAGCACAGGACCTTCCTTTCCAAACATTTCCTTTGATAAAAAAAGGATAAATCATATACAGTGAAAATATGACCTTCACCTCATACAAGAGTAACAAGTGAGGAACTGTACCCCATAATTACCCATAACATAAAATCATTCTACTATAGACCAAACGAGATTCATATCCTAATATTACGCTATGATATGCACATTTGAAGAAGTTGACAATAACATGACCTACATGTCAAGCATCCAAAGGCGACTATGAAGAATACAACAACAAGCAATTGACAAGACAAGAGAACAAGAATCAAAATTTCATTTTGTACGTAAGTGTCCTTTCTTGGAACTCAGAATTCTCCTCATGCCGGACCCAAATGAGGCCTCCAGTTGAAGTTAAAGGTACAATTTGAAAAGGAACTCAATGTCAAATTCTAATAGAAATGGCATTTTCCGAAAATCTTACGGAAATTATTTTTATTTTCCGTTTTCATTTTCAGACTGAGCTTGTTTTTATTTTTATTTTTCCTTTTCATTTCCTGCTTAGGAAGAAAAGCCAGGATATTATGCATACTCACATCATATAACTTCTTATAATCAACACTACTTCTTTGTCTGCGGCCAGAAACAATATCTCCATCGGTAGATTCATCAGAACCTACGCTGCCGTCAGTTGACAATTCATCATCCGATGCATTTTCATCACTACCTTCCCTGCTGATGCTACAACTGTTTACATTCCTATCTGGATTATAATCATCGTCATCAGACTCATCTGAAGGCCATTCTTCATCTGGATTTAATAATAAACTCCCACCATCAGGAAAAGCGGCTTCTTCCTTGAAAACATCCTATCACGTGGATAGCCTTAGTTACACCAAATAAAAATAAAAATAAAAAATAAAAATAAAAGTTGTCATTTCAAGATAATTCTGACATTCACTAACCTGCCAAGTACTATCCATAGAAAAGCAGGTCCCAAGATGAGCATTGACTACTTCAAGTATTTCCATTTTACACTCACAAAATTTGCAAAACCAGCCTTGATCTCCTCGAGGAACTGAAGATTGTCAATTAAACGTCAGTAATTTTATCTAAGAAAGGTAATTGAATTGTCACCAAGAGGTCCAAAACAAATTCAGAAGAGATGAAACTTACTATTTTCAGTATCCAAGGGAGGATCAAGACATTTTTGGTGGAATGCAGCATTGCATGTCCCATCACACAGTACAATATCATTATCAGGGAGAGCTTCGTTCAACTTGCACTTCGCGCAGAATATCTAAAAAGTAACAAAAATTGGAACATTAATAGCAAGTCTAAAACTAGAGATAAAACGAATTTAATCACTTTATCAGCAGTGTCAAACATATTTATTATATTATAACCTAGTCAAATATGCAACCAAGACAAGGCAGGAAAACTTAGACTTAGGTATATATCAAAGACCTACATGCAAAACATTAGTCAAAAATCAGAACTCTCTGAAAATCAGACATTAGTCAAAAACCTGTTCAAAATTAGTTGATGATTCCACAAGGCTAGCCCATTCTTTATTTCAAAATTCAAATCAAAATTTGAGGGCAGTGACGGCATATACATACATGTTCATGATAAACAGATCCATCTGGATCAATGACAGAGTCTGCAATGCTTCCCACTGAACCTAGTGAATGTAGCTGATGAATAGCATCACGGATTCCAAGCTTGCACTTCAAAATCTGATTCTCGGCTCTCTGTAGTTCTTTTTCTGGCTTAATCTTTTCTCGACTGTAGTAGGAGTGAAATATTAAAAGAATTAAATTAGTACAATTCTATATTTGTATTGATCATATAATTCACAGCATCACCTGACATCATAAAATGTGTAGGAGTTAAATTTTTCTTGTACCTCTGACCCTTCCAACCTTCACCAGAATAAGCATCAATCAGGTTCTGCTCCAATTTTATTTTAATTAACAGGTACCTTGTCCTCCTCTGCAAGCGAGCAGTTTCATCTACATCCACTTTATTCCTTTTGCTTTTCTTCTTTCTTCTCCTTCTTCTAATTCTGGTTTCCCCATCAGCATTTTCCCCTTTCTCACTGGAGCCTTCCTTTGAGAACTTTTCATTCTGAAGTTTCACTGAAGATGACTTGTTTGAATAATCTGCATCACACGCTTTATGTAATCCTTTTCTAGTTGTCGATTTCTTACTTGTATCATTATTTTTTGTTCCCTTCCTTGATGAGTCAGCACTTCTTCTCTTCAACAAGGATGAAGCAATAGTCATCTTGGATTTTGGTTTTACCTTTTTAACATGGGAAACTTTTCCACCTTTCTTAAATTTTGCTGATGATAATAGCTTTGACAAAGGAGTTGAGTAATGAGATTTTCCAGACTCCTGAACAGATGATTTCTTTCCAAGACCACGCATTTTGCTGACCAATGTATGAATACTGAGAATTCAAGCACAAAATGGATAAGTACGGATTCGGAAAATAGAAAAAAGTTGGAACATGATAGTGAATACAATATAAATTGCGACGAATTGAAATTCCAGAAAGAACTTTTAACACCTAAGTGAATAAAGTGCATCTTCACAAGATAGCATAGTCTGGTACTGAATAGATGAACAACATATCAAAAGTATTAAAGAAACCAGCTACACGATCACTTCAACTTCCACCGTGCATATTGATGCAGTAGAAATGTGTGTATTATAAGAACTCTTCTTTGAAAGGAAAGCAGAATGGCAATCACAGTGTGACTCCCATTGTGGAAATTGAGGTCATAAACAAATTTCAGGCAAAGCAATAGCAAACAAAGCAAGCAAATGATCATTCACAACTTTATCAACAGTATCACTATTGCTAATCAAAACTAAAGTATGGCACTGGATAATGACATTAAACGTTAAAGATCTCAATGATGATTAATCAAGACGATGATGACCCATTAAACTACAAACCACTATAAGCAGTTTGTGATCACAACAAGGCAATTCAAAAGATACCCAGAAAGAATTCGAGAGGAAACAACCAACATTGAATTCAAAAGCAAAAGCACAAGAATTTAAAGAATGGCAAAGCTAAGTAATTGAAAAGCTCTCACCTGGAAGAGATTAGAGATCTGTCAACTCTTGGGCTCTGAAGCAGCTACAATACATGCTTATATAAAAAAGACTACCGAGTTCTTGAAACTCGTCGAGTAATTGATGGGTTTTGGATTAATTGCTCATAGAGTTTCAAATTTTGAAACTTGTGGCTTTTGGGCTTCTTGTTCTTCCTCTCAACGATGCTCTCTGAGTGTCTCTGGTCAATGTTCGCCGACGATTTTGGTCTTCCCGAAGCTCCACCCAACAAAAGGGTGGGCTTTTAACACTTATATATGTGTTTGTTTGGGAAGGAATGATCAAATAATCATGAGGAAGTTTCTGATGCGAAGACAGAACAGGTTCCAGTTTGGAACTTCATTGAACATAACAGAGGATTTGGGAGATGTATAGTGTATTCTATTCAGGCGTGTAGATTAATGGGGCTTTGGCTTTTACACACAAGCTAAATAAGTGTTACAACTTACAAACCCACCACCATTGTTGTGTGTTGTACACACACTTCTTGTTAGTTGTTACACACGAGTATAATCTGACTTTGGCAATGCTAAGGTGTTTAAAGTAAGTGTAAGCAAGGAATAACTTCCGGTGAAGATTTTTAAAATGAGAAGTTTACGAGAACTTTTTAATTAATGGTTATAAGACTCATTTTTCAATTATATATCCGTAAATCGATTATGAGATGTTTAGGTACTCATCAGTAGATCATTTATGTAAATCTTCTTCCAACTTGCTAATCATTAAGGTACTAAATCAAATCAAATCAATTGACGAACTAAATCTGTTAATCATAAACCTTTCATGTTAATAAATGATAAATAACGATTATGAATGCCTAAACAATTTTCAATTTAGTTGAAAATTTACAAAAATAATCTACTCATAAATATCCAAACATCTAACAGTTAATTTTTCAAAATGTGATCGAAAAGTAGGTCTCACAAACATTGATTAGAAAGTCTTCATGAAGTCCTCATTTTAATGGTCCTCATTAAAAGTCCAACCATGTAAGTACGTGTGGACAATAATTGGCTTGGTTTCGTAAGACCATTTTCCTCTCTAACAAAGTGTTGATAGAGATTTAAAGTTCAACTCCACTTTATCAACGAGTTGTAGGTTGTTTTTTTTTTTTTTTTCAAGTCAATAATCTCACTAACATATAGATTATTTGGAGTGGGTATATTACAAAAAGTTAGACTCCTTTTTCAGTTTGATAGAAATTGAAATACTAACGAAATGTTGGTAAAGATTTCAAAATTGAACCACTTTACTGATGAGCTATGGCTTGTTGATTCTTTTAAGTCATGAATCTCATTGACATATAGATTAAGTAGAGTAGAGATAAAAAGTACGTTCGACTCCTTTTTTTAATTTTTAGTTTGATAAAATTCTATTTCAATTGTGCCTTTAAATTTTTTTGCACTAAATGGTTGTGGGTGTGTAATGTAGAATGAAACACTGATGAAGCATATAAACGGTTTTTTATGCGATAATAAAACATAAATATAAATAAACATTGGCTAATGGGCACATTAGCATTCTAGTTTCTAATGTTGCATTTTCATGTGGATACGACTTGAATGAGTCTATCTGAAACCATACTTAAGGAGGCTACAGAGTTCCTATAAATCGTAGCCAATTAGTTTGTGTACTGGCCATTTGACCCAAAAAAAAGAAGAAGAAAAAAGCACACGCATAGAGAATTGGAGAAAGAGGGTGTAATGGCAAATATTTTGCAACAGTACTGTTAAAATTTTCAAAAATTGACAAATATTTTCAAAATCAGACCTTTTGGCTCTTAATGAATCATTCATTTGATTAAAATCAAACTCAACCATGACAATTTGCTTTCGAGATGCTTTAAAACGAGTAGTGCTGTCAAATAATCCTAGATTGGAACCATCAGAGCCTGGTAGAATTGGATAATCAACAGGAGCAAGGAAAAAGACAAGTCCATTAGCAAAATAGCCTAACCTCTTGTTAGAAGTGTCGATTGTGAAAGACAAATTACTACTGAAGTCGGCCAGTGACGCATTAGTAGAATCCCACATGGGTGGCCCAGCCAAGATGGAATGCTTCAAGCAACGTAGACAATGAAAAGTTGCCATACTGCTTGGAGAAATTGCAAGAAAACGCACATGTAAATGATTTACATGTCTTAACTATTAATGGGACCAATATATGGCCAGAGAAAGTATCAAAATGAAGAAACAAACGGCAACCCAATTCAGTGCTGTAAACAAGAATACTGTCTTCTTCCTACATATATGATATACTTATCCCATAAAAATCGAAATTCAAATTGAATTTCAAGGTATTAATAACATTCCACTCAGGGTACGTTAACCATTCAAGAAGCAGCTGAGAGATAAGAGTTGATCCAATCCAAACCAGGAATCGTAGGTTGTTACTCGGAGATACCTATATGCTTCTGAGGTTGATAATCACGAATCAATAAACTAAAGAAGAAGTGAATTTACATGGAAACTGAAGCCAACTTGTTAATCAAAACGTCATAGATATATTAAAGTGATTATTAAGTCTCTGATGACTGAAAGAACAGTAAAGGCAATTTTATGAGTAGCTAACCCTCCTAATTTCCTCCACCATGATTGGTGTTCACCAGAGGACTATTTACATCATTATTTTCATAAGAAACATCGTGATCTGTATCTTATGCTTTGAAACCAACCCCAAACCATATAGCATGTTGAAATTAAATAATGTAATCTTGCCCTACCAAGATGAAAAATCAGCATATATTGGGTGTTGTATAGGCTAATTAAAAGACCAGAAATAGACAGGAATGATTCAATACAATTTAAATGTGTATATGTATGTATTGACTGTACAATATAATCTAGTTAAAACCCAAAACTTGAAACTTTTATTGTACTTTTTTCTATTGGTTACAAGGAGGCAAAACTTGACATACATACAAGGAATCTGTGATATGTGTTGCTAAAACATTGCTTCCAGTTCTGTTTTTACAGAACTATATATAAACTTGAACCGTATGTTTTTATTGAAACAATAGGTCCCTAATAAATAGGGCTTATTAACAAAATATTAGAAGAAAACTTAAATAGCAAGAAACAACAAATCCTAACAGACTGTTAAACCCTAACAATCCAACAAATACGAGGTTATCTGTTCCTCCACCCAAAAATGAATTGAATTAATTTTGTTGTTTCCAGTCCTCTTTCTACAAACACACTGAGGTTGTAGGTGGTAGCATTATATGTAGTTTCATTAGACGCTTCCTGACCTCTACCTCTACAGCCAGCATGATGAGATTCTGTTTTGTAATCTTTTACGTAAAATGGAAAATGAACCCATATAAAAGTGGAAGATAATAACCAACTAATTAACAGTAACCCAAATTACCACAAATGAAGAGCTTTCTGACCCATAATATACAAACTAATGAAAATGTATACCTGAAAGGGAAGTCTTGTAGTATATTTGTAATCTCAATATTGAACATTCATCAATCTCTGGAAACGAAAGTCCCAAAATCAATAGAAAGAGGACTAGGAAACAACAATTCAATTCATTTTTGGGTGGAGGAAGATAACCTGGTATTTGTTGGATTGTTAGGGTTTAACAGTCTGTTAGGATTTATTGTTTCTTGCTATTTAAGTTTTCTTCTAATAGTTTGTTAATAAGCCCTATTTATTAGGGACTAGCAAATAGGGTTTTTGACTGTTTCTTTTCGATTAGTTACCACGTTCTAGGCATTGTAAAATGTGGTTTGTTATTGCTTTGATTCCATCTTCTTGTATATATAGCAGGCAGCTCGTTTTATTCAATAAGGATATTCTCTCAAAAGCATGCATTTGCAACTCTGCTATTGTCTTCTCAACAGTTGATATCAGAGCCCCATCACAGGGGCCCGGTTATGAGTGCGTGTATGAGAAGAAACAGTGAGTGTGTGTGTGTGAAAAGAAAACGCAAATTCTTTAGAAGTAAAGGATTGAAGAAGAATGGCAGGAGAACAGTTTCGTGCAGCTTGCAATTCCCAAATTCGATGGTCAATATGACCATTGGGCGATGTTGATGGAGAATTTTCTCTAATCTAAAGAATACTGGAGTCTTGTAAAGAATGGGATCTCGGTGGTGGCAGATGGGGTAGAGCCTACAGAGGGATAGCACAAAGCAATCGAGGACCAGAAGTTGAAAGACTTAAAGGTAAAGAATTACTGTAATACCCGCAAATTTCATTTTAAATTCGAGTAATTGTATCGAATGATTATTGTGCGATTTCACGATTTATATTCGATAATAATTCATTTTTACAATTATCGAAGTTTCGAAACAATTTTTTTTAACGAAAAGCTCGAAATACTCGGTTTGAGAAATCGACTTTTTCTACGTACGAAATTTGGAGAAACTTCCTTCACGAAAGTTGTAGAGCTCGTCGATACGAGTCCTTCATGAAAAGATCTGATTTTTTCTGAATTAGTTATCGAATTTCGAAGTTTTCCGAAACATGTATATATAGAAAAATTTGGGAAACCCTAATTTTTTCTACCGGTTCCTCTCTTTCTCTTCTTCCTTCTGTTTCTGGAAAAAAACCCAGTTTTTTTCTCTCTCTCAGCTCTCTCACCGTCTCTCTCGACCGAAAAGGGGAGAAAACTTCTCCTTAATTGTTCTCCCTCCACAGACCACCTCTCGACCTCAAACCAAGTCCCAGGCGTTCGTCTCGAGCTGCTCTAGCTCCCGGAGGCAGTTTCACAAGGCGGCGCAGCCTGTGGCTGCGGCGGCACGGCCCGAACCGAAAACGACCATTTTCGGTTCGATCTCGATATCTCGAGCTACACACCACCATTTCACATGATTCTTGTCTCATTGAGCTCGCCTCAACTTCCTCTACAAGCACCAAGAAGGGCCGGAACTGGGTCGAACGTTTTCACGTTCGTCGGAGCTCGACCCGAACGGATCGAAATACCGAAACTTTCGATCAAGATATCTCGAGCTATACACGATCGTTTCTTGTGATTCTTGGCTTGTTGAGTTCGCAAGGAAGTTCTGAACAAGTTTCCGGAAGGGATCGGGGCCTGAGGTTGCAGTTTTCACGTCGGTTTTCAAGCTCGCCGGTTTCTGCATTTTTTCCGGCCGCCGACTGTAAATCGGTAATTTCGATCCCTTCCCGTCATTTTTAGGTCTTGTCCTAGTTATGAAAGTTGCTCAGAATGATGAAACGAAGGGGACAAGCTCGGCCCCGACACCATTGGCGGTGGTCGGTGGTGGCTCTATCCCTAACTCTAGCGGCCTTTTCTGGCCACCTCCGGAGGTCTAAAATTTGGTTTCTGTCCATTTTATGATTCTATGTTTCGATAAGATCATTTCGGCGTATTATACGCATTTTTCGGATATCGTATGAATTAGTTATGAATTTTGTGATTTCGATCGATTTCGGTCGTTAGATTTTTGATCTGTGAAATTATGACCGTCGGATGAACTTGTAAATTTGTTATGATGATCATATGACTGTCCCAGAGGCTTTGTGTGGTCATGGGCGAAGATCTGACCGTTGGATCTTCGTATATGTGAAAAACGGTAATTAGGGGAGCGATTCGTGAGAAACCGCTCGTCGGATTTTAATGTAAATTAGACTCTGGCCGTTAATTAGTGGTTAAATTATGTGTTGAAATTGTTGGCTAAATTCGAATCACATTTGATTAGGTGATTGACGGATTTTATTTGAGTGGGCTATTCGGCGTTAATTATAAATTATAATTTATAATTATATTGAAGACGCAGCGGGAGTTTCGAGGTGAGTAAAACTCACGTGGTTCATATTACGAACCGAGCATTTTAATTTATTTATTTTTGGTAATTGTGTGAAAAATATTTGCGGATTAAATATTTGTTTTAAAATTTCATGGACTTGAATCACCACTGTCCATAGGTAAGTAAAATGAATTTTAACTATACAAATGAATTTCATAATTTTCTTGTGTGAACTATAGATGGTATTAGTGGTCATTCCTGAGTGGATGATTACGTATATATATATTTACGTAGAAAATATATATTGATGAGTGGATTGTTGATTGATGATATGATTGAGTTGAATTGATGAGTTGATTTTATTACAATTGTGTAATTCCATAATAATATGATGTATCTTGGTTGGGATGATTTCAGTATGTGATATTATATGTTGTGTTCATTTATGGGTTTAGGGTCGACGTAATGACCGGTGTGGGTAATCGGACGCTCTAATCCTAGTGTGGATGATGAGATACGATTGGTTGAGTATATGGAATTATTGGACGTTCTAAATATGTATATAGGTATACATATTGATGAAATACAATAATTGATAAATATGTTGGATGCCATAACCTAGGCCAGGTGACGGGCTACGATTCAGTTAGAGCTCTAGTCTGTCAAGTACCGTATTTTTATAAATACGATGATAAGAGTTGAGGAGAAAGTTGTGAGTTGAGTTGTCTTGATATATTGAATTGGTGTTGATTGTGATTGTTATTATTTGCATATGTGGAAATTATTGAGTGTTGCTGTGTGTGGGAATAAATGAGATTAAATTAAGTAACAGTTCCTTCTTTTACTCATACAAGCTTTCATAAGCTTACCGGGTTTTGTGTTGTTGCAATCCCGATACACTATTCAATGGTGTAGCGGATATTCCTGCAGGTCAGGATAACCAGGGAGGTGACCGAGCTGCTTAGGTGTTACAGCAGTTTTGTTATTTATTTAGTTGTGAGGTGTGTATGCTCATTTAGAGCTTTACAATTACATTTGGTTTTGAGTTGTAATAATTAACCGAAACTAAATTCGGTTTGATCTTATTCGTGTGGTGAGGGTGTTATGAAAAGAAAAATTTTCAGGATGATTAATTTGAGATTGTAGTATTTTCATGTTTCGGATTTTGAATTCTTATTCTAAAATTCGGGGCGTGACAATTACCTTTTTCAAGCAATTAATCGCAGTATCATGGAGACAATCCTAAATAGGGATACTGCAAAAGCCATTTGGGACTCGATGAAGCTTGAATATCAAGGGTCAACCAAAGTGAAGGGTGCATAGTTGCAGACATTGCATTCTCAGTGAACTTGTTACTTAGATTTAGCTCAACGGCAACGCAACGTCACTGAAATGGTATCAAGAATATTTTTCGATACCTAAAAGGAACCACTGACTTGGGACTGTTCTTTCCCTACAAAGAGATAAGAGAGACCGCAGATGGAACTGCAATCCCTCAAGGAAATGTTGATGGCAAAAGCGCCATCCACTACATCGAAACCCCAAATGATGTTTTGGTTGATTTTACTGATGTTGGGTACCTATCTGACCCACATAAAGGTCGTTTCCAAACTGGTTATGTATTTACCATTGGAAACACGGTGATATCTTGGAGATCAACCAAGCAAACCCTTGTGGCTATCTCCTTGAACCCCTTAGAGATCATTGCTCTACATGAGGCGGTTCGTGAGTGTATATCGTTAAGAGCTATCATTACACGTATTCGAGGGACTAGTGGTTTAAGTTCTAATACTGAAGAGCCTACTTGCATTTATGAAGATAATACAGCTTGCATCCAACAGATGAAGCTAGGTTATATCAAGGGTGATAATACAAAACACATATCGCCAAATTTTTTCGGCAATTTGTAACAACAGGCCCTCCTCGAGATTTAAGTGAATCAAGTAAGGTCTGAGGGGAATGTGGTGGATTTGTTTACCAAATCATTGCCTAAGGCTATATTTGAGAGACATGTGATAGACATAGAAATGCGAAGGTTTTCCAAGCTCCCTTGACTAATGTAAGGATCAGGGGGAGGTGTAGGCATCAGGGGGAGTCTAACACACATATGTCATCATCAAATGCAATAGGTGCATTGTGCTCTTTTCTTTCGACCAAGGTGTATTTTTTTGTCCCATAGGGTTTTTATTGTTACTTGCCAAGGTTTTTAGTGATGCAACAATTCATGCACCATTTCGTTTTTGACTTGGCACAAGGGGGAATATTAAAGGAAAAACACATTATGTGCCTTCGTCAAAGTGACTGACGAAGAAGGAATCAAGGAATGACAATGACAGCTCAATCAACATTTACTATCATTAATGTAATTGATTTTCCGTTGTAATTCTATCCCTATGTAAAGGGACTATGAAATGAAATGAGTAGACAATTCCCATTTACTTTTACACCTTTAAGATTTTTCGCACTAAATGATTGTGGGCGTGTAATGTAGAATAAATGAAACACTGATAAGCATATAAAGAGAAAGATCTTTTAAGTAATAATAAAAAAATAAAAAAAATAAATGGACACATTAGCATTCTAATTTCTAGTGTTGCATTTTCATGTGGATACGACTTGAATAAGTCTGTGTAACCATACATGAGGAGCCTCCAACTGTGCAACAGAGTTCCTATGAATTGCAGCCAATTAGTTTGTGTAATTAATGGCAAATATTTTGTAAATGTACTGTTGAAAGTAAAAAAAAAAACAATTTTTGCTTTCAATATCAGACCTTTTGGTTCTTAATGAATCATTCATTTGATTAAAGAACATTTCGTTTTGAGAAGCTTTTGGCATGGGTACCACTTTCATCTTCTTGGGTGAAGCTTAATTTTGAGGGAGCATGTGACATGAAGCAAGGAAAAGTAGGAATAAGAGTGATGATAAGAGATAAATTTGGGAAGCATAAGGTGAGCATTGGCTGTTCTGGTTAATTTTCATACTGTCCTTTGGTACAAGAGGTAACTTGTTGCACGTACTAAAATTTTGTAGAGAACCGGGCTTAGCTAAGCTGCTAAAGTTGTAATGCTTTCAACTTGTTGAAGTCATTAGACATGGATGACATTGACTTAAATGAAATTGAGGAGGTTATCGAGGAAATTAAACGAATTTGAGGTGGTGACTTGAAAGCATTGAAAGAAAACCAATTAAGTAGCTCATAGTTTGGAGGTGGGGTTCTTATGAGGATCATTATAATGAGAACTTTCTAATTAACGGTTGTAAGACTCGCTTTTTAATTAATTAGATTGTGGTAAAATCAACCGTCAAATATCTAGATATTTATGAGTAAATCATTTTTGTAAATTTTCAACCAAATTGAAAATCATTAAAACATTTATAATCATGATTTGTCATTTATAAACATGAAAGAGTCAAGTTTGATATATTTGGTTCGTTCATTAATTTGATCTAATTCGGTACATTCACGATTAACAATTTAGAAGAAACTTTTCAGAAGTGATCTACTTATGTATACTATAGATGTCGGCAAATTAACATCTAACAGTTAATTTGCTGACATTTAATTGAAAAATGGATCTCACAACTGTTGATTAGAAAATTTGCATTAGAGTCTCCCTCTAAGATAATTCACTGTTCTAAAAAAAAATATATTGTAGATACAGCTGACTTTCAAATATTAATAAGTCCATCCAATGGATTAGCGTCTGTGTCTATAGATCAGCGCTGTAGTACAAGGTATTTTGGGTTGATATCATAAGAATGAGAAAAAATTTACCTCAAATTTATTGCTTTCCTTGTACATCTAAAACGCTACTCGAGAGCTCAAAATATAATTGCAAATACACTTGATCTTCCAGACGGGGCTTGGATGATGATGTGCTACTACTTCAACAACATTGTAAGCTAGCTAGAAGTTAAGGATAAGTGAGAAGAACCAGCTAGCTCTTGAGGTTGAGGCAGTGGACGATCATGCATGTCACGTGGAAGTTCCGGCAATGGTGCTTCAAGTTGAAGAACCTTCATCACTTCTCCAGCTGAGTCTCTCCTTGCTGTCGGGGTGGGTGCACCGTAAGCCCACGGTTAACAAGCATTCCATTTCATTTCGATCAAATTTCATTTCCAATCTCTCATCAGCTACATCCAGAAGATTTCCAGAAAGGTAATGTTGCCAAACCTGACTGACAAGTCGTACGTGAAATTCTTCATTCTGGTAAGTCCTCCTTCCACAGGCAAGTTCCAAAGCCACAATTCCAAAACTAAACATGTCTGATTCTTTACTGGCCCTCCCTTCATTTGCATATTCTGGGGCAATGTATCCGAAAGTCCCTACTAGCCTTGTTGGCTGAGTTCTAAACCGCGGATCCACGATCTTAGAAATCCCAAAATCACCAAGCTTAGTGCTAAAATCCTCGTCCAACAACACATTAGCCGGTTTTATATCCCGATGTAGTACACATTGCTCTGCATCTTCATGTAGGTAATGAAGCGCTGAGGCCAGACCTAAAGCTATCTTATGCCTCAAATCCCATTGCAAGGTTACTCTAGAGCCAAACAAATGCTTATCAAGGCTGCTGTTAGGCATGTAGGCATAAACAAGCAAGCATTCACCTTCCTTGTGACACCATCCAATGAATTGCACCAGATTTCGATGGATTAAGCGGCTTAATATTCTGACTTCATTGATGAATATAATCTCATAGTTAGGATCAGATTCTGCAAAGATCCTCTTGACAGCTACAGTGAGTCCTAGATTTTGTAGGAATCCTTTATAAACATGTCCAGACCCTCCTTGGCCTAACCTCCTTTCATCTGCAAAGCCATTGGTGGATGCAAATAATTCTTGGTAAGCAAATTGTTTTGGTAAGGTAACTCTCTCAAGATCAGCATTTATAGAACGGGGTACATCAGAGTTGGAGTAATTTCCATTTCCCTTTTCATCATTGGAGGCTAGTCTCTTTATCCTCTTCCTTATCACCAGCCAATAACATACGGACGCTCCAAGCATAATGAAGAAAGTAGCTGCTGCAACGACCCCAATCAATAATAACCGTCTCTTCTTTTTGCTACTTATCTCGTCTAAATCCAAATCTGAACTGAAATCCCATGAGTATATGGCATGCCGCTCATCTACAATGCCGGTAGCAGCTGAGAATCCAATTGTAACCTACTCAGGCAGTACTTTTCTTAAGTCAATAAGATAAGAAAGAGAAGAATAAGTGACCACATTTGAGTCATCCTTGTATATCCAAAACACACTCAGGTTGTTGGTAGTAGCATTGTAGGCTATTTGGACATGACCCACCCTCCCACTGTGGAGGCTAGCATTCCAACTGGTGCTTACAACTGAGGAGACGGTGTTGATATTGATCCCAACGTGCGGTCCTGGTGGATCATACTCTTTGTTTGAGAAAGTGTCAAACTCAACCATGACAATTTGGTTTTGAGATGCTCCAAAACGAGTAGTGCTGTTAAATAATCCTAGATTGGAACCACCAGAGCCTGGTGGAATTGGATAATCAACAGGAGCAAGGAAAAAGACAAGTCCATCAGCAAAATAGCCTAACCTTTGCTTAAAAGTGTCAATTGTGAAAGAGAAATTACTACTGAAGTCGGCCAGTGATCCCTTAGTAGAATCCCATAGGTGTAAAGGTTCCACATACGTGGCCCGGCCAAGACGGGATGGTTCAATTGGGTTGAGTTCAATCGTTCCTAATGAAGAAGGCACAGCATCGCCATCATACCGCATGTTCTTTGCACCTATTTCAAAATGACTTTTATACTGAATAAAAGTGGATGGGAAAAGGGAAGGAAAAAATTTATGAAAATGAAGAGTATCAGAGAAAATTTTGAAGCAACGTTGACAATGAAAAGTTGCCATACTGCTTAGAGAAATTGCAAGAAAACGCAAATGTAAATGATTTACATGTCTTAACCACCATCTCATCAGTGACCAATATATGGCCAGAGAAAGCATCAAAATGAAGAAACAAACGGCAACCCAATTCAGTATTGTAAACAAGAATACTGTCTTCTTCCTACATATGAGATACATATCCCATAAAAATCCAAATTCTTATTCAATTCCAATGTATCAATAACATTCCACTCAGGGTATGTTAACCATTCAAGAAGCGGCTGAGAGATAAGAGCTGATACAAGCAAAAACAGGAATTCACCAAAACTACAGTTGTTACTCGGAGATACCTATACGCTTCTAAGGTTGATGATCACGAATCAATAAACTAAAGAAGAATGTGCATTTACAAGGAAACTGTGGCCAACTTGTTGATCAAAACTTCATAGATATATTAAAGTGATTATGAAGTCTCTGATGACTGAAAGAACAATAATTAAGGGCAATTTTATGAGTAGCTAACCCTCCTAATTTCGGAATTTCCTCCACCATGATTGATGTTCACCAAAGGACTATTATTATTTTCATAAGAAACATCGTGACCTGTATCTTCTGCTTTGAAACCAACCCCAAACCATATAGCATGATAAAATTCAATATTTTAATCTTACCCTACCAAGATGAAAAATCAGCATATACTGGGTGTTGTTCTAAGATATTACACCAGAAACTGACCAGGAATGATTCATGAGTACCATTTAAATGTGTATATGTATGTATTGACATTTGACAGTACAATACAGTTAAAAACTTAAAATTATTATTTTATTTTAGGAAAATTCTACAATATGTTAACGTATGACATGCATACAATTGCCTTAAAAGTTGTAAAATGAGTCCTCAAAATAGTAATATTAGTCCTCAAAGTGGTAACATGAGTCCTTAAAGTGGTAAATTTTCTTAGTTTACTGTATGAGTCCTCAAAATAATAATATTAATCCTCAAAGTGGTAATATGAGTCCTTGAAGTGGTAAAAATAGTTGATGTATGAGAAATGTTAACATACCATAGCTTTACCCTTTACTTTATTCTATTGGTTACAAGGAGGCAAAACTTGACATGCATACAAGCAATCTGTGATATGTATTGCTAAAAACATTGCTTCCAGTTCTGTATATACAGAACTATATGTAGAAACTTGAACCATCTGTTTTTATTGAAACTATAGGTCCCAGGGAATTGCCAACAGTAGTACAGCGTTTAGGACTTATAGGGAAATTTTAACAATGAGAAGAACTGCCAACAGAATCATTGTTCCTCATAAATGTAAAACACACAACAGAGGTAGATCCGAAAACAAAGATAAGAAATCATACCTCACAGGCTTTCAGATCAGAACCATACAGCCATGTATATATCTCGAGGTAGCGAATAATTTGCTTTTGTGGTCTACATTTTTCAAGTTGGAATTGATCATTTTTGTGTCGCGGTAGATAGCAGGGGTATATCCAATCTAGTAATTAGGCAAGGAAAAGGATGCAATAACATCAATGTCGATGCAGAAACTTTGATATATACGCATTGATCCACCAAAGATTAAGTGCATATACAATTATCACAAGCTCTCAAGCATTAGTAATTAGGTAATCCTTTAAAAACCAAACAGTACTAATAGATATTGTAAATGGCTGCAGCTTGGAAGATGGAGTAAAACTATGATATGTTAACATTTCGCATACATCAATTATTTTTATCACTTTAAGGACTCATGTTACCACATTTGAGGACTAAAATTACTATTTTGAGAACTCATATGGTAAACTAAGAAAATTTACCATTTTAAAGACTCATTTACCACTTTGAGAACTAATATTACTATTTTAAGGACTCATGTGGTAACTAAGAAAATTTATCACTTTAAGGACTTATGTTACCACTTTGAGGACTTATATTACTATTTTGAGAACTCATTTTACCACTTTAAAGACAATTGTATGCATGTCATACGTTAACACATTGTAGAATTTTCCTGGAAGATGATGCTACTACTTTGATGACATAATAGATCAGAAACCATACAACCATGCAATCATATATCTTCAGGTAGCAGAAAAGTTTTATGTGACCCACATTTTTCACGCTGAAACTGGAATTGTTTGTTCAGGTAGCTGGGCGTCTGAAATGTGTTATCAATTTTGAAAAAAGATACAACATTATCAATGTCATACAGGAATTTTACACATGCCTCAATATCTGAAGCGAAGTAATTATGTTGTCCACTGAAAAAAAAAAAGGGGGCGATGGATATTGTACACAAATGCATCTTTGGATGATTATGATACTACTTAACGACATTCTAAGCTAGAAGTTAAGGATAAGTGAGACGATCCAGCTTGATCTTGACGTTGCGGCAGTGGACGGTCATGCATATCATGTGGAAGTTCCGGCAGTGGTGCTTCAAGCTGAAGCACCTTCATTACATCACCAGCTTTTGGTCTCTCCTTGCTGTTGGGGTTGGTGCACCATAATCCCACATTTAACAAGCATTTCATTTGCCTTTGATCAAATATCATATCCAGTCTCTTATCAGCTACATCCAGAAGATTTCCAGAAAGGTATTGTTGCCAAACCTGACTGACAAGTGCGACCTGAAATCTTTCATCCTGCTCAGCCCTATCTCCACATGCAAGTTCCAAGGCCAGAACTCCAAAACTAAACATGTCTGATTCTTTACTGGCCCTCCCTTTAGTTGCATATTCTGGGGCGATGTACCCCCAAGTCCCTACCACCCTCGTTGTCTGAGTCCTGGACTGGGGATCCACAAGTTTAGAAATCCCAAAATCACCAAGCTTACAGTTGAAATCCTTGTCCAACAACACGTTAGCTGATTTGATATCCCTATGAAGAACTGGCTGCTCTGCATCTTCATGCAGGTAACGAAGGGCTGAGGCTAGATCTAAAGCGATCTTATGCCTCAACTGCCAGTGTAGGGTTGTCCTGGAGCCAAACAGATGCTTATCAAGGCTGCTGTTAGGCATGTAGGCATAAACAAGTAGGCATTCTCCTTCCTTGTGACACCATCCAATAAATTGCACCAGGTTCCGATGGATTAAGCGGCTTATGATCTTAACTTCATTGATGAATGTTTTCTCATAGTTCGGATCAGATTCTGCAATAATCCTCTTGACAGCAACTGTGAATCCTAGGTCCCGAAGGATTCCTTTATAAACTCGTCCAGAACCTCCTTGCCCTAATATACTACCATCTGCAAAGCCATCGGTGGCTGCAAGTAATTCTTGGTAAGCAAATTGTTTTGGCAAGGTTGCTCTCTCAAGATCTGCATTTATAGAGCGGGGTACATCAGCATTGGAGTAATTGCCATTTCCTTTTGCATCTTTCGAGGCTAGTCTTCTCATCCTCTTCCTTCTGACGAACCAATATATGGTCCACCCAAGCAACAAACCGAACAAAGAAGCTGCAACCACCTCGATCAAGATTGGCATCCACTCATTCTTGCTAGTCTCTCCTGAATCCAAATCAGAACTGAAATCCCATGAATATATAACGTGCCGCTCATCCACTGCTCCAGTAGAAGCTGAGAATCCAATAGTAACCCACTCAGGCAGAACCTTTCTCAAGTCAATAATATAAGAAAGAGAAGAATTAGTGCTCCCATAATCTGGGTTCAAGTTATCCTCATATGTCCAAAACACACTGAGGTTGTAGGTGGTACCATTATAAGCTATCTGGACATGACCCATTTTCCCAGTGTGAAGGCTAGCATCCCAACTAGCATTAACAACTGATGAGATGGTGTTGATATTTATCCCAACATGCGGTGCTGTTGGATCATACTCTATGTTTGGGAAAGTGTCTAACTCAACCATTACAACTTGGTTTTGGGAAGCTGCATAACGAGTTGTGCTGTTGAATAGTCCTAGGTTAGAACCATTAGAGTTGGGTGGAATTGGATAATCAACAGGAGCAAGGAAAAAGACAAGTCCATCTGCAAAATAGCCTAAGCTATTGTTAAAAGTGTCGACTGTGAAAGAGAAATTACTAGTGAAGTCTGCCAGTGAGCCCTTGTCCCATAAGTGCAAAGGTTTTGCATATGTAGCCCGGCCAACACGGAATGAATCGATTGGGTTGAGTTCAATCATTCCGAATGATGATGGAGCAGCATCACCATCATAGTGTATGTTCTTTGCACCTGGCTCAAAGCGGCTTATACTGAAGGAAAGTGGATGGGAAAAGGGAAGCAAAAAATTGATGAAAATGAAGAAGGAAATAGAGAAATTTTTTGAGCGCCTAAGAGAACGAAAATTTATTGCCATACTGTTCAGAGACATTCCAAGGAAACCCAAATGCAATACATGTCTCAACTTCCTTATCAGTAGCCAATATATAGTAGCAGCAAGCGTCAAAATGAAGAAACATACTGCAACAACTAGCTAACAGAATGTTGTTTTTTTTTTTCCCCATAATAATCCAAGCAAACCACTTCTTAGAGACATTCCAAGCAAACACGAACGTAATTTACTTCTTTTTACTATGTACTTATCCACAATAATCCCTATTTGAGTTCAATATCAATCTATTTATAACGTGCCCCTCAGGGTACGGTAACCAGAGTAGCAGCAGAAAGACAAGAACTGATCTAATAAAGAATAGGATTTCACCTAAAATACAAAATGAAAAACAGGACTTGGGTCTTCCTCTTCGTACTGATCCAATTGTTAATGGGGTTACGGAGATACTAATGTTCTTCCAGGCTTGATAATGATAAATCAATAAACTACAGAAAGTGAAATTGCAAGGAAACTATTGCCTACTTCTTGTTAGAAACTTCATAGATACTAACGTGGAGAACGTACTAGTATATTTCTAGGCTTGATAATGATATATCAGTAAACTACAGAAAGTGAAATTACAAAGAAACTGTTGCCTATTGTTAATTATTAGAAACTTCATAGATGCTAATGTGGCTTCTAGGCTTGAGAGTGATAAATCAGTAAACTAAAGAAAATGAAATGACAAAGAAACTATTGCGTACTCTTTATTAGAAACTTGATAGATACTAATCTGGAGAACTAATATGCTTCTAGGCTTGATAATGATAAATCAATAAACTACAGAAAGTGAAGTTACAAAGAAATATTCCTAGCTATAGAAACTTCATAGAGTAAATTGATTTTTAAATCGCTTATGATCGAAACAAAGATGAGGGCTAACAATTTTTATGAGTAGCTAACCCTAGGAATGTCCTCCACCATCATTGGTTCACGAGAGAAACTATATGTAGATTCATATATGTAGATTCATTATGTTAGAAACTATATGGAGCATTATAACCTCACAATTCTCCTACAAATCGTCTGTAAAATCTTCATGTTCTTGTTCATCTTGACTCAGATTGGGGCTCAGATAAGTCTTTCTTCATCAAATCTTAAAGAAATTTATAGTCTTTGTTCTTGAAGAAATTGCTGTGTTCTTACTGCAAATCGATACTTGCTCTTTGCATCGAAGCTATAATTTTGTGTTCTAGGCTCTTTACATACTCGATCATACTCAGAAACTTGTTCAAAATATCTAGATCTACAATCTCAAAACCCTAGCTTTGTGATCTCTTCTCTGCTTGTGTTGATATACATTTGCCTAGTTTTCTTGGACTCATACAGTGATTTTGCACCTACTGTTCCTTTTATTCCTTGAGATATTCTATTAGAATCATAGCTGTAGCCCTCAGTTCATCATATACAACCATGACTGTCTCTACAAACCAAACCACCACTTATACTACAATTTACCTTCTAATATCCTTCTCGATGACACAAATTACTCAGCTTGGCTATTCCGAATGGAATCCTTTCTCAGAGGCCAGAACCTTTTTGGCTTTGTTGATGGCTCAACTCCCTGTCCACAACAATTTTTGCCTGCATCTGTTGGCTCTACTAACACAATTTTTGTGGATTATATCACCTGGAAGACTCAAGATCAAAGCATAGTAAATGTGATAGGTCAAACTCTGAGCTCTGTGGCTATGACAAGTGCTGTTGGAAGCAAGTCTGCTCATGATCTATGGACTAGACTCAAACTAAAATTTGCTGATGCCAATAAGCAAAACATATTGCAGTTAAAGTCAAATCTTCAAAATATCAAGAAAGGGAATGATGATATTGAAACCTATCTTGATAAGATTAAAGCTGCAAAAGATGCTCTTGAAACAGTAGGAGTGGCTATTGATGATGAAGATATTGTTGTTACAGTTCTTAATGGACTACCTTCAGACTTTGCGGCCATAAAGACTGTTATAAGAGCTCAATTTACTTGTGCTTCTCTTAGCCAACTCAAGACACTACTAAAAGCTGCTGAAATGGATATTGGGAATGAGGCTCAAGGTCTGCAAAGCCTTTTCACTGCTATGCTTCCAAAAATCAATCCACAAGCTCAGGCCACACCATCCACAAGTAATTATCCTGCATCTACATCATCTCCTGTGACTCAGCAAGCTCAGTCCACTTAATCACAAGCCATGCAGTTCACCTCACAAATCTCAGCTTCCAATGCTCCACCTGTACCACCTGTTTTCACACCTCATGGCCTCACTCCTTCTGGAACTTCTGCTAGTATAATGCATCAGGGACTACCTTCATTTCCAATGACTAGTCAGACTTCATATGTACCTATCCCTGCCTTACCCTATGGATTTACTCCCATGCCTTCCTTTCCTCTTTTCAACCCCAACAATGGTCACTTTGGGCACACTGGCATCACAGGCTTTTATACTAGGAAAGGAAATGGCAGGTTTACCAACAATGCAGGAAGAAGCAATAACCTTGGTGGGAGAGGTAATGGAATGAACTTGCCTCTTGGTGGAAATCAGAATGGTGGTTACAGGAACAATGGCAACAATTTTACTGGTGGTAATCCTGTCACATGTCAATGGTGTAATAAGGTTGGTCACAGTGCTAAAACCTGCAGGTCTCTTCCACAAGCTTCACAGGGTAATAACAACTCAAATCAAAGTGGTTGCCAATACTGTGGAAAACCAAGTCATACTGTAGATATGTGCTATTTCATAATTGGTTTTCCTGGACAACAAGGTGACTCTGAGGACACTAATGCTACTGCCATGGTGGCTGCTGCTACAAACCTTGCTCCTCAGTTTTGGCTGGATGATACTAGTGCCACTAATCACATGACTAATAATCTCCAGTTACTCAACAATGTGGTTCCATATCCAAACACTGATGGAGTTCAGATTGGTAATGGTAATCAACTTGCAATCACTCATATTGCTAATGCTATGTTGGGACTGCTTAAAATGGATAATATCTTGTTAATTTCAGATTTTGTAGCTCACTTACTTTCCATTTATCAACTATGCAAGCAAAATAATTGTTCTGTCTGGTTTGATGAATTTATGTGTGTGATACAGGACAAGGTGCAGGGCAAAATACTATACCAGGGTCAGAGTAAGCATGGCCTCTATCCCATACCATTTGATTTACCTATGTTCAATAAAGCTCCTACAACATCCTCAGTTTCAAGTGAGCAGAGACTTGGTCAAAAAGTAAAGCACTCTCTTTGGCATCAAAGACTTGGTCATCCAACCAATGAAGTGACTAGAATAATGCTTCAAAAATGCAATATTATCCAAGCAGCTGATAGTGGGAACAATGTCTGTGAATCCTGTTTGTTAGGAAAATTTCATAAACTTCCATTTTCTAGCTTTCAGTCTAGATGTGCTACTCCATTTGAGCTTGTACACTCTGATGTATGGGGTCCTTCTCCTCAACTTTCCATAGATGGCTATAGATACTTTGTTCTATTGATTGATGATTGTACAAGATTCACCTGGATGTTTCCAATGAAAAATAAAAGTGAAGTTCTTTCTTACTTCAAGTCCTTGTGTGCATATATCTCTACTCAATTTTCTGCTTCTGTCAAAACCTTTAGAAGTGATGGTGGTGGTGAGTATATCAATACCAGATTTAAAGAGTTCTTAACTATCAGTGGAATTGCTCATCAGGTTTCATGTCCTTACACTCCTCAACAGAATGGCATTTCAGAAAGAAAGAACAGGCATATTAGAGAAACTGTTGTCACTCTTTTGCAAAATGCTTCTCTTCCCAATCAGTTTTGGTATCATGCTTGTGCCACTGTAACTTATTTGATCAACAGAATGCCTACTCAAGTGTTGCTTATGAAATCACCATATGAAGTGCTTTATCAGTCAGTACCTAATCTTGATATGCTCAAAGTATTTGGTTGTACTTGCTATCCATTGTTAACACCATATAGATCAAAGAAGTTACAGCCTAAGACCACCAAATGTGTATTCATTGGATTTGTTGTAGGTTATAAAGGCTATATCTGTTACAGCCCATCTAACAGGAAATATCTTATCTCCAGGCATGTCTTCTTTAAGGAAACCACCTTTCCTTATGCTATGAGTGTTGCACAGAGTAGTTCCTCCTCAAATCCCTCAAAGTCTTACACCACTTTACAGTCAGCTACTCATATACCACTTACTTTATCTTGCATCCCTCATACTCAGTCTCACAATCAGGCTCTCATGCCTGCACCTGTCACAGCTTCACATAACTCCACAGATCTGTCCTTTCTCAATTCATTACACAAAGACCATCTTGCTCATACTGCTAATGTACCTACTGCTGCAACTAATCATGATTCCAGTTCCACATGTATTACATCTACTTCTCCCATTATCATGAATATTGATAGTGTGCCTTCTGAGCCTATGCATGTTGTTGATAACTGCAATTTTGTGGACAATGATCCTGAAGTTATGATCACGTCTCCCACTCCAAGCAATGTTTTTGCTCCTCAAGCTGACACCACTATACACTTTGCAGCCAATGATTGTACTTTCTCCTTGTCTTCTCAACCTGGGACTGGAACAATATCTGTTGTACTTAACTGTGAAACTTCTCATGCTCCAACAAGTCAAGTTTCATAAGCCAACATTCTTCATCCTGTAGAAGGTCTTGCTCCTCCTGTAGTCAATGATCACCACATGATCACGAGGGCCAAACGTGGTATCACTAAGAAGAAATGTTTTGTATCCTTACTTTTTGATGTTTGCATGGATCCTAGTGCCACTGAACCACCAAATTATAAAGCTGCTCTCAAAACAAAAGAGTGGAAAAATGCAATGCTTGAAGAATATAATGCTCTTATGCATCAAAATACATGGACCCTTGTCCCTCTACCTCCTGACAAGAATCTTGTTTCATGCAAATGGTTATTCAAAGTGAAAAGAAATGCATATGGCACAATAGCTCGCCATAAGGCTCGACTTGTTGCCCAAGGGTTTAGTCAAGAATGGAATAGACTATGATGAAACCTTCTCTCCTGTGGTGAGACACACAACAGTTAGAGTAATTCTTTGCCTTGCTGCCTATCATAACTGGGGTTTACATCAGATGGATGTAAAGAATGGTTTCCTACATGGTACACTGAATGAAGAAGTCTACATGACTCAACCTGGTGGTTTTGTTAATTCTAACAATCCACATTATGTCTGCAAGCTAAATAAGTCCCTTTATGGTCTCAAACAGGCCCCAAGAGCTTGGAATGAGAGGTTTATTAACTTTGTACCTCATATTGGTTTCTCATGCTCCTATGCTGATCCTAGTCTATTCATCAAGCAAAGTAACACTGAGTATGTCTTTCTCCTACTCTATGTAGGCGATATAATCATTACTGGATCTTGTGAAACTTTAATTGCCTCTGTTAAGAATGCCTTGCAACATGAATTTGATATGAAAGACCTCGGCAAACTTCACTATTTCCTTGGTCTTGAAATTCAGTATCTACCATATGGACTATTTGTGTCTCAAAATAAGTATGCTAGAGATTTGATTCACAAATCTGGTTCGGATGACTGCCACACTCATTCTACACCTTGTAGGTCAGGCCTAAAACTGTTTAAAGACTCAGGCACTCCATTGCAGGCTCATGACATTGTTCAGTTTAGGAGTATGGTCAGTTGTCTTCAATATTTGACTTTCACAAGGCCAGATATTTCTTATGCAGTTAACTCAGTGTGTCAGTTTCTTCACAATCCAACTGATGAACACTTGCTTGCTGCTCAAAGCATTCTTAGATATATTAGAGGCACCATGGATCAGGGCATTTATTTCAGGAAGGGTGATACCATCACGAAAAATTTCCACTTCAGTTACAAGCATACTGTGATATAGACTGGGCAGGTGATCCAAATGATAGAAAACCAACCACTGTTTTGTAATCTTACTACACAATTCACCCATCTCATGGTGTAGCAAGAAACAGACAACTGTCTCTAGGTCCTCTACTGAAGCTAAGTACAGAAGCATGGCAGACACTACATCAGAAATCATGTGGTTAATTCATCTTCTTCGTGATTTACATGTTCCAATTACTGATGTTCATGTTCTCCATTGTGACAATATTTCTGCCCTTGCTTTGGCCACCAATCCAGTATATCATTCCAAGTTAAAACACATTGAGGTGGATGTGCATTTTACTCGAAATCAAGTTAAGGCTGGCTCTCTTAAACTTCAGTTTGTTACCTCCAGAAATCAGCTAGCAGACCTCTTCACCAAGGGACTGTGCTCACCCCAACATTCGTATCTTTGCTCCAGCTTGACGCTTCTCACCTCCCATCAAGCTGAGGAGGGGTGTTAGATTCATAGCATGTGTTATTTGTCAGCTCATGTCAGTGTTAGATGCATAACATGTGTTATTTTGTCAGCTCATGTCAGCTCAGTAATTAGGATTAATTACTTAAGTTGCTAATTAGTTGTGTTCCTAATTAGTCTCATTTTCTGTTGTCTGTTTGCATGAGCTATCCTAATGAGAGCACTAGATAATGTACACGTATCTCTCATATGTGCCTTCTCTACTACTATATAAGGATGTACTGTACCTACTTTACGAGTTAGTTGAAATGAAATCGCCCTCTTCGTCTCAAATTCTCTCTAGTTTTCACATTAGATATCCTGATCTCTACCTCTACAACCAGCATGATGAGATTCTGTTTTGTAATCTTTTACGTAGAATGGAAAATGAACCCATATAAAAGAGGTAGATGACCAACTAGAAGTAACCCAAATTACTACAAATGAAGAGCTTTCTCACCCATAAAATACAAACTAATGAAAATGTATACCTGAAAGGGAAGTCTTGTAGCATATGTGTAATCTCAATATCGAACATTCATCATTCTCTCGAAACAAAAGTCCCAAAATCAATACAAAGAGGACTGGGAAACAACAATTCAGTTCATTTTTGGGTGGAGGATCGAAACAGATAACCTGGTATTAGCAGAGGGAGGCAAACGAAGCACAACTTTTCCTGTCTCAATAGAGCCCTGGCCTCAGTATCTACACCACAACATAACATTCCAAACATTAAAATTAAAACCTAAAGCCAATACTTGTTTTGGTGTCGTCTCTATAACATGATCATGAGCATTGAGCAAGTTTGTTTTTGATAAGAAGACGTAACTAGTTTACTGGTGATTTGAGATATGTAATCTAATCCGGCGTATAGATTAGTAAGGCTCTTCAGCTTTTACATGCTATAGAACTGTTTCAAACCCACCAACATTGTTCTTTGTGTCATACATACTTTTTGTTTTTTTATCTTTTCCTAACTTCGGTTAACTGGATAGTTCCACTAATGGACAAGCCCAAAGAACGAGGCCCAACAACAAAAGGAAGAAAGGAGTTTAACATCTCCACCTAGTTCGAAACTAAGGGTGTCAGAACCCATCCCGAAAATTCTTTCAAATTTTCAAGATGGACTCTGCGGGGCCCACTTTTAAGAAAAATTCGACAGAACTTCCCTTAAAAGTGGACAACCCAACCTGTGAGAAAAACGACAAAAACAAATTTTTCTAAATCCAAGATCCCACAACATGTAGTCATCCTATATTTCACAACCACCACAAGTTATTAAGCAAAACCCGAGCGTAAAGGCAGTAAAATTTATACAATACAGCCTGGGGTTCTAATCTTCAACTCCATAAGTAAACTCAATAACAATAAGTCTCTCAGGGTTATCAGAGCGATCTACGATAAAATCAAATATATTACATGAGGTAGGTTAATATTAACCTACGAAAGGCAAGTGGCAGAACTGGTGCTAAGCCTCGATCCCACGCCGAACAGCAACACTGCGAACTGGGCAAAGGAAACCAAAAAGCCCAGGGGAAAGTAAGCGATAAAACGTTAGTTGTGAGTGGACAAAAATATTTAATTAAGAAAGAAGTGTTTCTCACTTTCCCACATTTATTGTTTAGAACGTTCTTATGCATGCAATAGGGAACTAAAGGTTTTTAAATCACTTTCATGACTAAGCCAGCCCCGCTGGCTTAAGGGAAGTTCGACCGACCCTGTTAGTCGGACGAATAAATAAATAAGTAAATAATTTAAAAGGTATGAGGAAAAACGTCATCACCATACAATAAAATAAAGTGAGCCGCTAAGGCTCGGGTCGGAGTGTCCCACACTCAAGAGCATCCCATGCTCGACTCTACTCACCCACTAACACAAAGTAAGTAGGGAGGAGTACCAATAGGCTAGCTAGCAATAAAGTATATCGACCCAGGTATGGTGGGTAAAAACCATATGAAAATCGAGAATTTGTGAGATTTCCTCGAAGTCTCACAAGAAAGGAATTTAGTCCAACGACGTGACCCCGCACGCCAACATGATTCAAAATTATGAATCAATATATTAAAATCATGTAAGTTTATAATCTCGAAGAAATCTTCCCTTTCCGAAGATTTTTCGAGAAATCCGAATCTATTAATAAATAATGATACTTCCATTTTCAGAAATAATCTTATCGAAGATTATTTCTAATAAAAAGTTTGAAATGGAACATAACCACTTCTAATCGGCAATTTGAACCATAACTAATTTCATAATCAAAAATCGAATAGTATGCTTATTAAATAACAAATACTTTAAATAATTTCGTAACTTAGAAAATTTAATTGCATGCATGACTTTAAAATCAAACGTCTACTCACCGTATACGGCTAAGCTTGCCGTCGATCCGAACCCTCTTCGTAGGAATCCTCCTCACGTCCTGTACAATATAACGTTCATAAACCAATATGTATAGGACGGATAAAAATTAAATCCACCAAAACCAAACCATATCCCAATTGTTATTATTACTTAAAAATCTCCAATTTCACTTTTCTAACTTCATTTCTTTACTTTGAGCTTCCGATTAAGGAATTCCAATACACGGATTATCCGTGAATTAATCAATGAATTTCACACCATAACGAAAACCATATCTACACTTCACGAAATTAATCCGAGGTCACCAATATGGAAACTACATTATACCAACGATTAAATAGCCAAATTACGACAATCAGAAACCTGCCCTACACCACCTCACGCGCCGCCCACAATGGCGGCGAGTGGCGGTTACTCGCCGGAATCAACCTCCTCCTATGGCCACCAAATTTCATCCACAACATCAATTCTACTCACTGGTCATTTCATTCAACTACAACACATCCAAATAACAACCAAAACCAGTCGAAATCAATGAATGAACATAAACCCAGAAATTGTCCAAGAACCCTAGAATTTCAATTCAACAATTCGACTTCTACACAGCAAATCGAGACACAAGGCCATAGGGGAAATGATCAGTGAAGAAAACCGAACCTTCGACACCGGTTTGGTGGCCGGAGACGACCGAAATCGCCGGAAATCGCCGAAAAACCCAATATGCTACAGTGAACTTTGCGGCTCAATTCCGAGCTCCTCCGGTCGAGATACCATGAAATGCGACCATGGGCATGACGAGGAGGAAGAGGCGAACCTAGGGACGTCTGGGTTTCGTCGTGGGGCGGCTGGAATCGAAGGAACTCAGAGGAGGAGGTTTCGGCTGAACTGGAGGAGGAAGAAATCGGGGGAGAAGAGAGAGAAAAGGCCGGGTAAGTTTCCAAATTTGGAAACTTACCACAGTAACTTCCTATTTAAAGAACTTACCATGAACAGTAACCGAGAATAGTAAATTTAGTTTTTCGCTTATAACTTTCGCATACTAACTCCGATTTTTACGAACCACGTATGCATGTTCTCGGTTTAACATCCTCTACGACTTCCATGAAGAACATTTTCTCAAATTATGACCCGAACAAAAAGTCAACTTTTAGGGCCACTAAAATCATATAACGGAGTAAAAATTAAGTGTAACTGACATCTACCGTCAAATTAATAAAAATCGAAAATTCTGGGTTCGGGACGTAACAAAGGGGGTGTATTGTACATGGAATTACTGGCATTTTTAAAGAAGTCTATGGAATTTAAAAGTCTAGGTGTATTCAATACAGACTTTTAACAATCCATAAAAGTCTGGGTGTATTCAGTTAAGATTTTAAAAAATCTTTATGAATTCCACCAAAGTTTAGGGATATTCAATTAGGACTTTTAAAAATGAATAGAAGTTTAAGGGTATTCAAAATATCATTCATACATACAGAATTAGAAAATCATGGACTTTATAGTGCTTAGTATAAATACCAAACTCCAATATTTTTCCAGCCATCAGAGCAAAAATTTTGAGCGTGGAAAAGTCTTTCAAAGTTCTTCTCTCTACGCGCGAAGAGGTTAGTCCTCCATCATCTGTCTTTCTTAAATTTTTTGTTGTCTTTTCTCTAATATTTTATGGTATCAACTTCTAATACCTAACATGTTCATTGTTGTTGTTAATTTTTTTGTTTTTCAATTGTGATACTTGGAACCCTAATAACCCAAATATATCATCTACTCCTAAAACCCTAAAACCCAAATTTGTCGTCTATACGTATATGCTTAATGCTTTTATGGTTTGATCATAGTCCTGCCTCTTGCGCTATTGTTTTTATTGCAGTTGTCTTCCTTATTAGACTATTCTGCAAGAAGTTCCTTTTCTTCTATTGTTTGCTGCGTCTGTTTCTTCTTCTAACTAGGTTTTGGTTTCTTTTATACTTGTTGCCGTCCTATATTGGCCTGATTCTCTTTGTTTAATTTGCTACTGGTTTGCCCTTGTGGCTCTTAAATTTGGGTAGACAAGCTGAGGTATTTGTGTGTGTGTGTGGTTTTTTTTTTTTTTTTTCATACCAGACCTTTTCTATAACTAAAGTGTGTGTGATTCTACCGATAGAAAACAAACAAGTGTGGACTAAACAAGTGCGTAGTTGAATGAATTATGAAAAAGAAACATTAATCAAAGAGAAGCTGTCTGGGTAATAATTAATATGAACAACCTTTTGCTATCAATTAAAATATTAAATTACATAGCCTAAGCCCTTACTGAGTGAGGGAAGGGAATTAACTAAAGGGTAGGTGAGGTCTCCATTTATCATTAATCTCTATATCTTAGTGAGTGGCTGTGCAGTGCACAAAAACATGACTAGCACTCTCCCTCACTTTTACACATTAGACAACAATGTTAGTACTTGTAAGCATGTGAATTGCAGTAAATTTCAATATAGAACATGCTAGCCTTGCTTGAAATTTTTTGTTTCACACTGGTGTTGACAAGTCTAAGATAAATAAGTTGCAGGTTCACTCTAAACTAATCTTTGGTTTAACTACAGATATTTTTCTTAATTCATAAGAAACAACAATTTATTGATACAAACAGAGGACACATAAATGGTCTTGTAATTATATATATTATTATTGAAGACTCATTTTCTCATGGCTTCTGGTACTTCAAAGTTGTACATACATTGCTTTGAATTATAATGTTTTGATTGATAAAAGTTGCATGTATGATTGCTTCTACACAACCGTATAGATGAGAGATTCACAAGGGAATGGTAAAAGAAAGGATTACAAAACTTGGAACACTGAAGAAAGCAACGTTTTGCTTCAACTTATGGTTGAAGGCGCCAAAATTGGATTTCATGATATTAATGGTGTGATAAGCAAACAAACAGTAGAGGCGAAGCTACTTCCTAAACTTAAGGAAAAACTTGGTTATGAAATAACTTTTAGTCATTATCAAAGCAGAGTGAAATGGTTTAAGAAACAATACACCAATTACTCTCAGCTTATATGCCATAGTTCTGAATTTGGGTGGGATCCGATCACAAAAAGATTTACTGCTGATGATGAAGTATGGGCAGATTATTTGAAGGTGAGCTTATTGTCTTTTCATTTATTCTAATTTGGATTTATAATTATTTCAAATGTTTATCATCATATTGACAATTGTGTTTTTTTTTCCCTACTAGTCACATCCAACACATGGGCACTTTCGGTCAAAAACTTTTCCAGACTATGAGGACTTGAAAATTGCAGTTGGAAATGGAACTGCAACTGAAATGGGCTCAATCAGTCTAGGTGATGATACAGATGCAACAACATTTGGGGCGGAGGAAAATGGATCTTGGAGAATTTGTGGCATAGATGGATTAGTTTTTTATCGAAATACTAACATGTTCGTACAAAGTGAAAATGAGTCATCACACCAAGAAAACTCGCCATCTCTTTCACAACAACTCTCCCAAGGTACCAGTATAGATGCTTCAGCTCCACCATAAAGTAGGACTCAAGGAAAATGGAGTAGAACTGACTATGAAAATAATAGTGGCTCAAAAGGGGCTACTGGTCAAGCTGAGGTTCTAGAAAACTTATCAAGTGGCATTGGTAAAATTGTCACAAGTTTTGATAAAATTTGTGGCTTAATGGAGAAGAGAGAATCAAGAGAGAGTGACCTTTTGGATGCTATGAAAGAGACTCCAGGATTAACTGATGAAGCTTACTTTATGGCTCTTGATTTGCTAAATACTAAAGCAAAGCAAGATTTCTTCTTGAAGATGACTCCTGAACAGCGACTTAATTGGATCACCTATAAACAAATGCAATAGGTTTGGGTGAATCTCCACTAGCAACACCTAATAAGCAATAGGCTATGTTCTGTTATTAATTTTAAGTTATGGAGTTTGATTTAATTTTGTTTGAATTGCAGCTTGTTTTGAATGATTTTAAACTTATGTGTGATGGATTACAACTTATTTTTTTTTGTTTGAATATTTATGATATTTGATTTTCTTTTGAATGAATGTTAATATGAATAGTGACATTTTTATGTTTAGGTGCATTCTCTATTAGCAATGTCTGAAATGGACATGTATGGAGTTGATGAAGAGGAAGAACAGTTTGACGAGATTGTTAAGATATTATTAATGGCAATACAAGCAGTGGTTTATGTGTTATACGACCTTGTATTCAGCATACGTGGTGAAGAGTATTAGATGTCCACTGACTCGAAGACCAGTGACATCAAGTGGATACATATATATGCACAAAATATTAGACAGAGACCCTCAAAACTAGACAGGTGTATAGAATGTATCCTGACGTTTTTTCGAAAATTATGTAGCATTCTAAAAGTGAAAACACCTTTATGGGATACAAGACACATTTGTGTTGAAGAAATGCTCGCAACCTTTCTACTTGTTGTTGGCCAAAACAATCGATACAATGACGCTTGGTTGATATTTGAGCGATCTCATTTCACTGTTAGCAAAAGTTTCAACAAAGTCTTGAATGCCCTGAATACAATAGCACTGGTGCTTATGGCTAAACTTGAGTCCGTGCCATGGGAAGATATCACAAAATGTATTAGCAGCTTGTAACTTTGATTTACAGTTTATATATGTAATTAGTGGATGGGAGGGTTCCGCTTATGATTCAAAAGTGTTGAATGATGCGATTTCTAGACAAAATTGACTCAAAGTGCCACTAGGTATAGTTTTACTTGCATAAAAAAAGTTCAGAACACTTATTATAATTTATGTCATATAACATGCTAATTGCATATATATATTTTTTATTAGGTAAATATTACTTAGGGGACTGTGGATTTCCAAATGGACGCCGGTTTTTAGCTCCATTTCGAGGTACTCGATATCATCTCAAAGATTTTGGTGGTGAAGGAAACCATCCTGTCAATGCAATTGAGTTATTCAATCTTTGTCATGCTTCCTTAAGAAATGTAATTGAGAGAATATTTGGAATATTTAAGTCACGTTTCACAATCTTCAAATCAGCACCACCATTTTCATATAAGACACAGGCAGAGCTGGTTTTGGCTTGTGTAGAACTGCATAATTTTCTTCGACAGGAATGTCATTCAGATGAATTTCCTCCCGAACTAGAGGAAGATCTGATAGACAATCACGAAGATAATTTTGAATGGGATGATTTTCAAACCCAAGATCAGTAGAGAGAAAATGCTAATGAATGGAGAATGTGTATTGCTACTCATATGTGGACGGATGCCCAACCAAATGCCAACAATGAAAACAATAACAATGAAGAAAGTGAAAATGAAGGAGAAGAATAAATCATATCATTGTTTCAGAGACATCTGCTTCTTTAGCATGAAACTTTTTTTTCCCATCTCTTATTTTTGGTACCTTTTGGTTGATTACATTTGGAGGTTTTTCCTTTATTTTCTTATACGTTTGTTTCATAATATTATTTGAGCTTCTCTGATTTCTACGCTAATGGACTTTAGTTAACATAGCTACTGCATCGTATTCTATTCTCTGACTCATAATAAACTAGATTTTTTTTTTGTAAATATTGTGAAATCTATAAAAGTCATTCATATAAAGTCTGTAGATTTTTATAAATCAATAAAAAGTCTATGCTAAAAGTCAATGGTTTTAAGAAATCAATAGAAGTCTATGAACTTTTTATAGAGTCCATGAACTTTTGAAAAAGTCTATCATTTAAAAAAGTCCACATAAATCCAAATACAATACACCCCCCTAAGTCAGGTAGCAGAGAGAAAAACTTATCAAAAATAGCAAAATAGAAACCCAGCTGACTAAGTGTTATCAGAAGGAGGACAAGGAAGACCATCAGTCTTCAGTACTCAAAGTAAGGATGGTGGTGGGGTGTTTGCCCGTCTTTTAAGAACCACTGTCCCTTTGGTAAGCGAAGCTGTGGTGTGGGCGACTGTGTTCACTTATCGGGGGATCCATTCCCAGCAAATGTCAAAGAACTAGATGCTTCTTCTTCTAATCTCTTCAATCAGAGGATAAGTCACCTAATCTCTACTCTTTTCATTTGATTTGAATGACAAACAAAAACAGTCTGTAAGAATAAGATCTAGGAACAAATAAGTTACCAAGCTTCTTTTCATTTGAATCCGAAATGGTTCGTCAATTAACCACCAAGATTTGTTAAAAGTTAAAGCAACGATTAGCCACTTCAAACTTCTTGCACTTCAAAGTTTGCTAAACAAATAAGATTGAGAGGATTTTTAAACCAGGCTGTCTGCAAACCTTGTAAAATCCACCGTGCTACTAACCTTAACAACAAATAAAACTAAGATTGAACCAGGCTGCCTCCAGTCCTTGTCAAATCCACTGTGCTACTACCCTTAGCCAAAACCAAGGAGGTAGTGAAGCTAATGAAATCCATGGTCATCATCATGCGAAGGAGCTAGGGTTAGGGTTTTGGTTTAGCCTAAAGGCTATAGTTGATGAGAGGGTTTTTCTATCCTAGGAGTTCTTCACGTGGCCAAACATTTAGAATCACTCCCCACCTAATAAGGTGCTTGAACTAGTGAGCAAGTTGTTAATTGTCAATTGTCGTGTCAACTAGTATTAAGTCTAGTGGCAAGACATTTTTCTTTAACAAAATATATAAGTATTAAGTTTGAAATTTTTATTTTTCAATTAATCAAGAAAATATATGAACTAGTATTCAATTCAGTAGGAACTAGGAAGACCTTATTTAATAGAGGGGTGGTAGGACTTTCTTGCTACTGAAGTACTGGTAAAAGTTCTAAATTCAACTCCCTGATAAATAAACCCACCAGGATAAGGTTTTGTTTTTCAATTTGAGAAGCACCAGGTTTTGCCTTTTGGCCAAAAAAAATCCCAAATCCCAAATTGCTTGAGCTAGATATGACGAAAATCAAAGCAGACCTCCAGTCCAATGAGATCGACGGCAGCAAACATATCGAGATTCATAAAGTGGAATCGCAAACATCATGTACAAAGTCAAAAAAATGAAATGCCCCTTGTTGCATGTGTCCTGATCCCAAACCCCGATGCCCTATCAAAACTAGGAAACCTCCTCTACCAGAGGGATATGGTTATATTCCTTTGGCAACATGTCTGGATAAGAATGGTAACCTTCCAAGATTTTCTGATCGGGTTGCTTACATATCTTGTCTCTGTTGTTGTATGAATGGTGACCACTGGGATCCGTTTTGCCCGAACTCGATCAATGATTCGCCAGATTCAGGAGAAGCTGCTCCCGACCGTAAGTCAGCATGGAAGTATATATTGAGGAATTTCAATATGAAAGAATATCTTGACAAAAAGATTGAGACTCAAGGGAAACCTGAACCACCGCATAGGAAGCAGGCAGTGAAATCAAAAGCTTTTACATGTCCAATCCATTGCCGAAACCAAAGCCGGTGCCAGAACTGAGAAGCCTACTTTACCATAGGCTGCTGCTGGTAGTAAGTTGTTGTGGAAGTATATACAGTTAAATAGAACAAGGTTGAGAGAATTTTCTGATGTATATTCTTCTCACATATGGAGGTATATAAAGAGGGATACAAGAATACAATTGACTTATGTCTCTATTCCCCACCACACACAGAATAGGTAAATATTAACTACAATACAATTACAATATATTCAATCCCTAATATCGTGCCATGACTCACGCTAACACTCCCTCTCAAGTTGGTGCATACTAGTACCAGTGGATGGACATACCTCAAATAAGTGGTCTTCAGTACCAGGAAGTTATGGGTCAGGGGTAGAAGCGATGACAGGAGGGGCAGTTGCAGTTGTATCTTCAACCTCATGTTCAGTGACTAAAGTTGGTGTCTAGATGTCTGGAGCTTCTGCTGCTAGAAGAGACAAGCTAATGGTCTCAATTGGATTCGTCCTGCCTGTGTGACTTCCACTCCTCTTTCTGATTCCTCCCCCTCTCCATGATATAGCTCTTCAAAAGATGAATTCTCCCCTTGAAGAGTTGTATCCGCAGAGGAAAAATAACTCATGTCCTGAAAGAAAGTAATATCCATAGTGACATAATCCTTTCTGGTAGGTAGATGATAACATTTGTACCTTTTCTGATAGCCTCCGTAACCAACAAACACACATTTAAGTGTCCGGGCATCCAACTTAGACCTTTGGTTTTGAGGGACATGGACAAAAGCAACACAACCAAAGACAAGAGCTGGAAGATTATGAAATGAAGGTAAGCAGACATGAGATGCAAGAACCTCAAATGTAATTTTTTCCTGAATGACACTAGATGGAAGAAGATTGATAAGATGGGAGAAAGCATGTATAGCATCGCCCCAAAGATACTTAGGCATATGAGCACTAAAGAGAAGGGCACGAGCCATATCAAATAAATGACTGTTTTTCCTTTCAGACACTCCATTTTGTTCTGGTGTTTGTGGACATGTAGTTTGGTAAACAATCCTATGGGTTTTGAAAAACTCTTGGAAAACATGATTAACATATCTCCCCCATTGTCAGAACGAAGGACTTTAATTGTGCTATAGTATTATGTTTGAACAAGAGTGCAAAAGGTTTGGAAAGCTAGAAATACTTCATCTTTGGTTTTAAGAAGAGCAACCCATGACAATCTCGTACAATCATCAATAAACAACATAAAGTATCTCATACATGATACAGTAGGAGAATAAGCAGCACGATGACTCTTCGCCAAAACACATGTTTCACAATGTAAAATAGACTCATCCACACCAATAAATAAAGTAGGCATGGTTTTTCTCATAAGACTGTGCTCCTGGTTTCTCTCCTGCGTATATCTGATCCAGATGGAACAATCTGCCCCTCAGATACCCCCGACCGATTATCTCCCTGGTGATAAGATCCTGAAAAATCACATACATAGGATAAAAGGTTACGGAGCATTTAAACTCAGTATTCAACTGGCGAACAGATATCAAATGGTGAGACAAGTCAGACACATATAACACATTATGAAGTTCTAAGGTGGAAGTAATACCAACTGACCCTAATCCTAACACAGGAAAGGTCTCACCATTAGTATTGGTTACATAGGACACTGCTATGAAAGACAATTTAGTAAAATATGATTTGTCATAAGTCATATGATCGGAGGCACCAGAATCAATAATCCCTGTATCAGAACCAACAAAGTTAGAAACCTTTAAAGACATACCAATTTTACCTCGACCAGCTATAGAGGCTATAGGAGTAGCTCCACCTGTTGTATGATGATCTTGGCCAGCCATTCCATAGAAATCTGGTTCTTGAACCAATTGAACAGCAACTGCTTTTGCCTTAGGACGATAACCTTGATTTTTAGGTTTAAGGTGTGGGTTCAACTTCCAACAAGTCTCTCGAACATACCCAAGGTCATTGCAATAAGAGCATTGAGGACGAGCGTCATTGGTGAAGCCTTGTGGGAGACCTTGCTGATGAAGTGGAGCTGAACGCTACTGCTGAAGGAAAGGTGCCGAGGACTTGGCCTGAATGGCTAGGCTAGATACTTCAACCTGTGCATGTTTGTCACTTTCCTGCTGAGACTCATCCTTGCATATGTATGTAAAAGTTGTGTTCAAACTATGAGGGTCTGTCATTCTGAGCAATTCTCCCTTGGCACTGCTATACTTCTCATCAAGCCCTCTTAGGAATACATGAACCCTTTCTAGCTCCTTCTCTTTCTAGTACCACACAAGATCTTCCTGATTCTTGATCTTGTAAGGACGCTTCTGATCAATTTCAGCCCATACATTCTTCAACTTGGTGAAGTATACAGCTACTGGTTGCCCATTATGTTGCATACTAGTAGCTTTACACATTAATTCATGAACTTGTATAAAATCAGACTCGTTGGTATACAAATCCCTAACGTCTTCCATATTGTTTCAGCAGTCTCACACTCTTCCACCAACTGTAGCACATCTTCAGTCATAGCTTTGAAGCCATCACATATCCATCATCATCCTCCCACGTACCATAGGCATCTGCATCTTCCTCACTAGGAGCTTTGGTTGCTCCAGTCACATGCCCCATCTTGTGTATGCCCTGAAGATAGACAGACATAATCTTCTTTCATGTGCGAAAATTGGTACCGTTGAGTTTTGGACCCCCAAAAGAACCACCGTCTGAACTTCGAACAAAAACCTCAATCTTTTGGACCTCATTGATCTTAGAACTCTGACCTTAACTATCATCACCACCCATTGCAACAATATAGTAGCAGAATCAAACAAAATATGCAGCAGAAAACAGATAGAAGGCTTAGAAGAATAATAATAGAATGTGCAGATTTTTCTTTTTCTTTTTCCTTTTTTTTTTTAGAACCTGTTGCATGGGTCAGTTCGACTTGTTGCACGGGATGACCCGGGTTTGACTTGTTGCACGGGTCGCCTTGTAGCTCGGGTCAGGTCGCTTTGACTGCAAACGCTTTGATTGTAGACGCCGATCTGGATAGAAAAACCGGCGCCGATCTGGATAGAGAACGTTGTCGCCGGTCTGGTAATCAAGGAGGAGGAACTATTCTGGGCTGGTAATCAAGAATGAGGCCGGGCTGGATCAAGAAAGGATGACGCCGATCTGGGTTGATGAGAGATAGCGGAGGTGGTCTCGGGCTGAAGACGAAGCAGACTAGGCAAGATGAGCATCGACGGTCTTGGGCTGAACGAGCGATTAGACTAGAAGAGCAACGGCGGCCTTGGGCTGAAGGCGAAGCCAAACTGTGAGATGAGGAAGTTGACGTGAAGAATGATGACATCTGCCAACAGTTGGAGAACGATGTCGTCTAACCCACAGAGGGTTCTAAGTCAAATGTCTTCCTCGTATTGAGAGAAGACTAAAGAAGAAGAAAAAGGAGACAAAGTCCTTTGATCTTTGCTCTGATACCAAGTCAAATAGAACAAGATTGAGAGAATTTTCTTATGTATATTCTTCTCACATATGGAGGTATATAAAGAGGGATACAAGAATACAATTGACTTATGTCTCTATTCCCCACCACACACAAAACAGGTAAGTATTAACTACAATACAATTACAATATATTCAATCTCTAATATCGCGCCATGACTCACGCTAACATATATTGAGGAGTTTCGATCCAAAATCTAATTAAATTCCCTATTTAAATATGAAGTACTGCAATATGTAGTTTTGCTTGTTATTTGACTTCCCCTGTTATCACTCTTTTTGTAGCTATGCAACCGCAGTTTCTCAAAGTGTGTTTTCTCACCCTAATCTGCTTTCTAAACTGGGTCTTGGTGAAATTGGGAATTCTTGTTAATGTTGGTTTACATTGCTTGTAAGCTAAAAACAAAAAAAACAAAAAAAAAAGAAGTCAATAAAGTTTGGGCGAGAAAAGTTCGAACAAAAAGAATATGCAACTCTTCTTAATGAAGTATATGTATCTCAGTATGTGTTTGAACAAAAAATGCTAGATATCAGTATATGTTTGACCAAAAAATGCTAGATATTGTTACAAACAGGGTCGGACCTGAAATTTTAGTGGGTCTGAGTTGAAAAATTGAAATATAGCCTCATGTTACATAGAAGCAATTGTTATGCAATAAGTATAAAAAGTAAGATTTGTTAGGTGAAAAAAATTGAGTTCAATCAAGTTTTCTGTGAGCTGTGAAGTGAAAAGGCGCTGGCTAATATATAGTAACACTAGAATGCTAGATCGAGGTCAAACTACAGTTGACCAGAAAGACAATAAGCCACATTACCAACAATCAATACTTTATATAGAGCAGTACGTGGCCTGAGACGGCTTCCTCAGATCACACCCCTCATAGCCGGCTTTGCACCACCATATTGTTCTTTGTGTGGCACATACCTCTTGTTATACTCGTCAGTGTAATTTAACTTGGACGATCATTTTCCTAACTTGGATTTGCAAGCCAAGTGTTTGAAGTAGTGTGAGCAAAGTGCCCTAGTACTTTTGTAAGACATTTTTCTTTAAGGAATTGGTAGAGGTTTAAAGTTTATTGAATGGAGATGTGCATGTTTCCAGGCTTGATGACGACGAGGGAAATTTCATAGATTAAATTCATGAGCGGCTGAACTTCTAATTTCCTCCAGGCCACCATCATTGGTTCAACCAAAGAACTATATATGATCGCAGAAGAACATCATCGAACAAGCCCAGACCATATAGCATACTGGTGAAATTCTTTTTCGTAATGTTTGTTCTACCAAGATGCAAAAATCAACGTATATAAAACAGTGATTGTGCTCTATTAGTTGCTGCCATGAATCAACACGTGGAGGATAACTCAGAGGTTAGTCGGATTCTGGAAGATTGTAAAGATTATATGCAATCATTTGATTATGCAACATGTTTTTCATGAAGCAAATAGTGTGGCACATCGATTAGCCCACTTTGCTAGTTTAGATTATGTTGTGGATCTTTCTATAGTTGAGGCTCATGTTTTCTTACAAGACGTCCTCTATGAGGATATTTGTAATGTAACTATGTTTGCTCGGGGTACAAGTATTACGTACCCCCCAATGTGACAAAATATTATAAATAATAATATGGGCGTGAGGATGAGCATCTCAGCTTCACTGGGTTCCAAACCCCTTTATTCAAAACAAAAAAAAACTGAAGTACCATTAACTAAGGCGTGCCAATTACAACAAAATGTACCCCAAAAGGAAATCCTTGACCTTTTTTTTTTTTTTGAATAATTGTAGCCATTTTTATAATGTCATTGGACATTCATCATTAATTTGTATGAATATCTCAAAATCAAGGAAATTTTACGGTACATTAATGTCTCAATACATTAAATAGACTAGATTTAAAGCAAACATAGACTGACTCTATGCATAAATAGACTAGCTTAACTAAATATCAGATTAGTATACATTTTGTATCAAACTAATTTACCTGATATATTGATACATTAATTGAGTTGAGAATTTGTTGGCCTGAAAATAGGAGAAGACGGTCAACGAAGAAAGGGGTGGGTGACTACTCTTTAACATTACTAAGGTCTCCGCAAGGTCTTATTGGATCAATGTAATGGAAACATATCATTCAAATGATCAGCCATCTGTTCATTGTTAAGTACAGATCGGTCATTTTTTGGTTGGAAGTAGGTGTTTGTCAAATTATGAAATATGCCGAGTACTAATTAGTCTAGTGTCATTAGTGCTTATTTTGTTGTAAATTCTCAGTTATTTATTGATGTTTCTACAAAAAAGAAAAAAAAAGATGAAATCACGTAATGATATTGCAAACATGTGCAGTAACTTTCTTCTCTTCAATCAAACTACAAACCAAAGTACTCATTTAATCAAGTTGCTGGCGTCCAAGAAGAAAAGAAAAAGACTCTTATTTATGAAAAAATAAAAGAGGTACAGTAGAAGTATGTACTCTTATTATTTTTATATTAACATGCCAATCAAGAAATGCATGATCATGATACCATCTCTCTGTGTGTCCCATAACCTTATTTATTCCAAGCAAAGCAATCATCTTTCTGTGTGTCCCAGTTATACCTGCATATGCCGAATCCCCTTACTGAATACATACACTCACTACAATCGATTCCCTCAAAATACACGTCGTAGTAGTGAAAATTACCTTCCCACTGAAAACTACAGAAGTATAGTGTAGTTTTTGGTAAGACTTTGGGTTTAAAACTGAATTCATAGACTCCAGAAATGGGGAGGGTTTTTGCACCAATATCATCATCCCCGGATTTGCAGTGAACAGTAAGAGCCTTATTCCCGTCCAAACCATTTGAGATGGTGATATATCTTCTCTTGCGTCCGAGATTAATTCCATCACTAGACATCGTCATTGACAACAGAAAAAGCAGCGTTAGCAGAACCACCTTTTTCATGAATGAAGCCATCCTAGCTTAGCGTACGTTTGAGACTTCTGTACAATAACAGTTTATGGGATGATGAATCTTTTATAATGCAATTTGGCACTGTTTAGTATAGTGTACTTTTAATGTAAATCTAAATTAATTGTAGCATAATCTCTATAATTCTGGGAAGATCTTAATAATACAAATATCTTGCCTCTTGTTAATTATTTGCTGAGCTCAATTTTCTAATTACGGGCATTCTTAATTAATACATAATGCCTTTGTTAATTATTACGAGCAGGAAATCATGGTATTAAATGTGATTTTATTTTATTTTTTATTTAGAGGTGCCGTTTGGTTTTAAGTAGAGATTGAAAATGAAATAAAAATGAGATCTGACAGAAAATTGGCTTTCTCATAAAGCCAAAATAGAATTACCTAGTCATAAGTGGTATTCTAATTCCATTTCCTACTGTCAAAGGCAAAATTACATAAATTAGCCCTCAAAAAAATTTATATTCTTCTACCAATATTCTTGAAAGTTTTTTTTGAAACAAAAAAAGAAAAATTAAACTTAATATTCCTTATAAGTTGATGTCATATTTGTACTTTAGTTTTGAAAATTATAATGTTATATTTCATTTCGGGAAATATCACCAATGATCACTGAGTTATGACTTATTCGACACTTAATTCACTGTATTTTCAACAATATCACTTAACTCACTCAGTTTTACATCCGTCTTTCACTTAACTCACTGTCGTTAATTCTACCATTAGAAGCCGTTAAAATTGAGGGTATATTTATCAAAACACTTAAAAATCATTTTTAATTTTAAAAAACTACATTTATTAGACTTTTTTCAATTTTTTAAATTTCTGAAATTTCTACTAAAATGATTTTTTTAACTTAAATATAATTTGAAAAAAAATTGACTTTTTTTTAAAGTTATAAATACATTTTTTTAGTTTTTAGACAAATATACCCTCAATTTACATTTATTAGACTTTTTAAAATTTTAAATTTCTGAGATTTCTAATAAAAAATGATTTTTTAACTTAAATATAATTTGAAAAAAAAAATTGTCTATTTTTTTAAAAAAAGTTAAATGCATTTTTTTAGTGTTTAGGCAAATATACCCTCAATTTTAATAGCTTTTAACGGCATAATTAACGACAGTGAGTTAAGTGAAAGACAAATGTAAAATTGAATGAGTTAAGTGATATTGTTGCAAATACAGTGAGTTAAGTGTCGAAAAGTCATAACTCAGTGACCATTGGTGATGTTTTTCCATTTCATTTTTATGACTCATCAATCTCTACAATAGGAAACCGGTCAATAATGGAGAGAGGGCCTTCGCAACTTGAGGAGCAACCAGGTAGGGCGAAATTTCGATTTCGTGATGATGGCAGGGCATCTCGTGCTCTCCATACCATGCAGGAGCAAGATGGCGGCGGCTCGGATGTGGAGAGACCGTGGTCACTTCTGCACCGGTGTTGGGATCACGGTCAAGTCTCTTGAAGACTCTAGTTGAGGAGATTCTAGGCTGAACGTGGTGTTTCCCGACATGGGCTGGTGAATCATGTCGTCGGCTGTTGCAGCTTTCGCTGTGCTCAGGCTCTGAGTCGTGGGCCATCTTCGGTTGACCACGTCAGGAGTCAGGTCGAGGTGAATGGAGACGCCGGTGGTGGAGTCGAGCTAGGACGCACTCAAGTCGGGCTGTGGTGCAGTAGATTTCCAGCGATCTATGACGGCAGTAGAAAGGCCAAGACGACGTCAGCAGTGGCCAAATCGAGGCACAGGTTGGCTAGGACTGGTCTGGCAGCGCTGGTGACTGCAGTGGCAAGCTGCGAGGAAGATCCGAAAAAACCGACGGCAAACTCTAATTTAACTAGGGTTGACTTTGACATTTGGTCTTCCAGGCCAGAGTTTCTTGGGGCTGCTTTCAACGGGCCATTACTGATGACTGGGCCTGTGTGTGGGGGGCTCAACTTTGAAGAAGGGCTGCAGACCTTCAAGAATAGCCCAAGGAGCAACCTGTTTTCGAGGTTGTTGGCTACTAAAGAGGCTGAGGATGGTGTCGAATTCAACCCTAAGGGGAAGGAACTAGCGCTCTCTTATGCTATCTCGGCTTTTAGACATTTTGGATTTAAGCCTTTTGAAGTAGGGGTAATTTCTATAGGCTTTTCGAAGACGTTTTTAGTTTATATTTGTACCATAATTGCGTGATTGGCAGATTAGACTAGATGAATATTTCTTCTTTAGAGAGCAAGACTGCTCTTGCTTAGTTTAGGCTTGTTGTTCAGCGAGCGTCCCTTTAGATTTTAATGAGTTTAGAGTGGCTTAAATAGATTATCCGGTTCTGTCATGGTTTTCTTATGGAAGTTCTATTGGACTCTGGCCTATTTTCTTGGCTTTGATATCTAGTAACGTCCAATCCTATTCAAAAAATCTCTACAATAGGAATAACGGTGTAATTAAATCTGTATCTTGTGAAAGAGGAGGCCTTTGAGTTTTGAGGAGCGACCTCGACGGGCGAAACCTAGGTTCTGTGGAGCAGCGGCGACGTTCTACCCTCAAGCAAGGTGACGACCGTAGGAGTAATGAGGTACGACGACCACCCGAGGCTGATTCTCAGCGACAATCGTGGGGTGCGGCAAGAGTTTTTCGATCAGAGGCTTCTCTGATCATGGGTGCGGCTAGGGGTTTTTGGTTTAGAGGCTTCTCAAATCGTGTTGGCAAGTTTCGATCCAAGCGGTGACAAACTTTGATCGCGGCGAGGGCAGGGGCTGTTAACGTCGTTGTTCGCTCTAGGTGTGTCCAGCTCCGTTCGCGATTAAGGGTGTTTGGGTTGTGACAGTGCTTGGATCCGGATTCTGCTCCATCTAGCTGGGATCGACGGTGAGGAGGCATCGGCCTATGCAGTTAGAGAACAGGTAATTTGATCCAGGTCGGAGTACAGGTCGGGGTTCAGACTTGACCATAGCCATGGTGAAGGTCCACAGTCGGCCGCCGAACTGATGAAGGAGGGTGCTCTCTTGAAGCTTGACACCGGCGGGTCTGGGAAGGTGAGGGTCAGAGATGGGCCTTGGCCAGTGAGCCTCCGCCTGCCTAGGTCACTCCTAGTGGTCTGACTGGGTTAGCCCATGCTCTTATTCCTTCCCTTTTCTTGGATCAGGCCTGATTTTTTTTTGAGTGGTAGTTTTTCAATTTTCTTGTTTTGAATAACTTGGCTTGGCTTGGCGCAACTCCTATATTGCCCTTGATCGTTGCTATGTGCTGATTTGATGAGTGGCAATGTACACCATGAAAGTCTTAGGCGTCAATGCTTGTTATGTCAGTTGCTTTGATTCAGGGTTGGATAGGTGTTGGGTTTATTTACTTGTTGCATTTTCTTTTTCTAGGTTTGGCTGGTAATAATTTGGCTGCTTTAGACAGTCTGATTAGGAGTCTGGCTACTTTGTGCAGTCTTTTTTGTGCTTGTATTTGTCCTATGAGTGGTTTCTTGAAACCCTCTAGCTTGACGCTGTGGCGTCGTAATATATTGGAATCTGATTCCATTTCCCTAAAAAAAATATCTACAATAGGAATGGAAAATTAATTCAAGAATTTAATTTCCATTCATGTTCCCAACACCTATATGGAAATATCAAAACCTATTTCATTCCATATCGGTCTAGAAAGAAAAATAAATCATTTTCCTATGTATTCCAATTAAGTTACGTACCTGTAATTTGGTAATTGAAACACACACACCTTTTTTTGAAGAAACCTCTATAGCCCCATTTGAATGGCAAGAAATCATGGTATGAAATTGTGAATTAATTTTATTTTCCATATACAGGTGTTGTTTGGTTGTAATTAGAGATTGAAAGGGAAATAAAAAAATGAGATCTAACTAGAAATTGACTTCCTCATAAAACCATAATAGAATTACCTAGTCAGGGGTAGTATTCTAATTCCATTTCCCACTGTCAAAGGACAAATTACATAAATTATCCCTCTAAAAAATTAATATTTTTCTGCCAACATTTCTTAAAATTTTATGTCACAGTTGTACCTTAATTAGTAAAAAGATGTTATTGAAAATTACAATTTTATATTTCATTCTTATGACTTATAATCTCAACAATAGGAATGGAAAATTAATAGAATTTAATTTACATTAATGTTCCAAAACCCACATAGAAATATCAAAACCTATTTCATTCCATATCGGTCTAGAAAGAAAAATAAATCATTTTCCTATTTTGACATTTCTACCAACCAAACGGGCATGTTTTCTAATTAAGGTACATACATGTACATGTAATTTGGTAATTCAATCGAGTTGATTAGATTAAAGTCCAAAATCTAGACCCCATATTGATTGTAGTCCGCATCAATTATCTTGTTAATTACGGTCTTATGACTCAGTTGCCACCTCTGATCTATTTCCTTTTCCATCTTGTTGACTTAATCCTCATTAATTTTTCTTTTTTACATGACTAATATGCCCTTATTAAATGTCTTTGAACATAAATGGCAAGAATTAATAGGATTAAAATTAGCAATTTGATTAGTAATTTAATATAATATTTGGTGTATATCTATTATTGTTATTGATCCGGTATAAAATTATGGAATTGGTATGACATTGAATCCCATATTTAATGTAAATCATCCCTAAAATTATTCTAATTTAAAAGATGTCTTCTATAAGTGAAGAATCTTTCGAAAGTAATTTTTTGATAATGTTTTTCTTCAACACCAAAGCTTCTATGGTTATGTCTATTGTATGTAATGTAAAGTTTTTTATGAACATGGTTCTCTTTCTTCAACATTAAGTTTTCTATGGTCAATGTATGTTCTTGTTGGCCCAATACAATTGTGACCTTTTTGGTGTAAATCATTCCATGGATGATATCTATTCTTCTTCTTCTTCTTCTTCTTCTTCTTCTTCTTTATTTTTGTACTTTTTTACATTTCCTTCTTAACTTACCTTTAACCTAAAAAAGATCATGTGTGTGTGTGTATTGTTGGTTGACAAACAACTATTGTAACCTTATTCTAAGGTAAACATTACGCAATTTTTGTGGTAGATGTATTAAGAGCTAAAAAATTAAGCATTTTAGTATACCTCATATATAGGTAGTTTTTCTCATCACCTCGATTATTTATACCTACAATATAGAAGAAAACTACTCCTTAAATTTATATCTCTTACTTAGGTACATATCTTAAATATAGCAATTAAAGAACATTACCGTAAACTTATATCTCTTACTTACAGTATACCTACAATAGAAGAAAGTTAATCCATATATCTCTTACTTTGTATATATCTCGTTATTTATACCTACAATAGAAGAAATCTAATTTGTGAACTTATATATCTTACTTAGGTACATTTCTCGATTATAGTAATCAAAGAACATTAATCTGTGAATGTATATCTGTTACTTAGGTATGTATCTCTTATTTATAGTATACCTACAATAGAGGAAATCCTTAAATTTATATCTCTTACTTAGGTTATACGTATCTTTTAGCTAAAATGTTTTGATGAACTTTTTTTTGTACCTTCCAGTTAGGTTGATTTCCCATCTCTATTTGCTAATTTTATAATACTAATTATATTTTGAATTATTGCAGGTTCATCATTGGTTCAAAATTCAACTTGAAAAAAAAATTAAATAGATAAGTGCTAAAAAGCAATTAATTAGTTTCTATATTTAACTCAAGGGGCAAAATGGGCATGAAAATATAATGACAATAAAATTACTTTGGACTGCATCCATTATGACGAAATGAAATAACATAACCTCCCTCCCTCTCCCCAAACTGTATTTCTATTCAAGCTATAAGAGGGAAATTGACTTTGGTAAATTCTTATTTTTTATTTCCTTTCCCAAATAGCGCAAATAAAGATTTGAGGAATGCTAGCCACCTTCCCCTCCAACTTTTCCATTTTAACCTTCCACATTCATTGCATGTCATGTGTATTCCATTATCTAAAAAATTCAAATAATTAATACAATTAAAAGACAAATTTTCACTTCCCCTCTTTACCCTTATTTAATTTCACATGCATTTAATTAAGTAATTAATTTTAGTTTCTCAATTTTTTTTCTTTCTTTTGCGAATCCTTTATATTTGTAATTTATATTACTCTTGTGGGCTTACATATGTATTTACATAAGAAATACATACATATATATTTAAGAACATAATTCAAATTTTTTTCCAAAAAAAAAAACAGAATTGAAACGAAAAAAAAGGCCAAACGTTTGCTTTACTTATATATATATATATATATATATATATATATATAAAGAAAATGTTAAAAAAAAGAGAGAAATTTTATATAATCATCTAATCTGACACGTGTTCTGTTCTAATGACAAGGGGAAAAAAAACGTTTGCAGCTACCATGTCACTGAATTTTACCATTTTGTTTTTTGTTTTTTGTTTTTTTCTTGTTTCTTTTTTTGTGAGTTTGATATAAAAAAAATGTCAAAAAAAAAGACTCAGTATCATGGAACATGACCAAATAAATGAAAGAAAATTTTTCGTTGAAACACTTAGGAATAAAAAATGTTAGAAAATAATTAGTTATTTTTCCAAGATAGTAAATACATATATTGTAATAATAAATGAATACACATGGCACGCAATGAATGAGGAAGGTGGAAAGGGAAAATTTGGAGGGGAAGGTTGCTAGTATTCCTCTAAAGATTTTAGGTAGACTTTTTACCAACAATTTTTCACATGTGATTGGATCTACTACTCTTTTTTGTTCATTTGTTGCAGTTTCCTTGCATTCATTATTTCCCAGAATGATGCGAGATAACTTGTACTCATGAAAGACCAAAGGTTTGTTCACTTAATTCATCAAAGCCAACTTATTCAGGTGGTGCCCCAAGAATCTTGTCTTTCTCATTGTCGCTTGAATACCCCAAGATACAATTTCAAGAGAATTGTGCACAACAAGCATATTGTGTAGAGGTGGCAAACGGGCCGCTAGGCACAAGCACGATACGGGCTTGACTGACACATTTAAAAACGATCCGACCCGAACCCGTTAATGGCCTGGCACGACCTGAGCACATTAGAATAACGAGTCAGGCTGGGCTTAGGAATATTGGCTCATTGGCCTGGTGCGGCTCGACAACAACTTATTGTGGGTCGCCCGGTTAAAAACACAAAATTTCATTTTGTTTTTATAAATATTAAAAATTACAATGATGAGATTTGAAAAATAGACCTCCTTATTCAAAATCTCATGACAATTCCATCAATGCTGTTTCATTATATTGTCAAAGTAGTGAAACAAAACATTATATCTTTATTTTGATATAAGTATTTTTTCTAACTATTTAATATATGTTAATTAATAAAGACTAATCTCACAATAATACAACTATAGAAAAAATATGATACTAAATCTTCTTCTTCTTCTTCTTTTTGTCTTTTTTTAATCAAATCCAACTCAGGTGTCAATATATTCATTACAAACCAGAATATGTCGTTACATACTCTTCCACTACCATCTATAGACAAACAAGAAGATATTGGTAGTACCCGCAGTGGTACATAGAAATAATCCTACTCATTAGACATTCAAACACGTAGACATAGCAGGAATCCTTCTTTAGTACTACTCCAGATGCGCTAGAGGTACATAGAATGAGCGCAAGGGCTTAACTTCCTAATAAAAGGAAATTATTGTAATTAGACAAACTAAAAACATAGAGTTGGGCCAAAGGCCAAAAAAATGCAACACAAAATAATCAGTTCAAAGCATCTCCAAGAGAAGGCACGCTCAAAGCCCATTAGGCCTGGCTTGGCCCAGGCCCAGCTTCTCTTTCCAACACCCCAAACCAGCGCTGCAGCACCAGCACCGCACCGCAGACCCACTCCGCCATGATTCTCACCCTCATGATCCAAATCACCACGAACCACGCCATTGCAACCCGCGTTGCCATGAACCTATTCCGATCCTTGTCACAGCATATGTCGACCTTCAAAATCCGCAACGTCATTGATCCCCAGGAAGCTGTAATACCCGCAATTTTCATTTTAAATTCGAGTAATTGTGTTGAGTGATTTTTTATACGATTTAACGATTATTGTTCGATAATAATTCACTTTTACATTAATCGAAGTTTCGAAACGATTATTTTTAACGAAAAGCTCGAAATGCTCGGTTTGAGAAATCGACTTTCTCTACGTACAAAATTTGGAGAAACTTCCTTCATGAAAGTTGTAGAGCTCGTCGATACGAGTCCGTACACGTGCGGAACAAGAAGATCGGATTTTTTTTGAATTAGTTATCGAATTAAGAAGTTTTCTGAAATTCGTATATATAGAAAAAACCCTAATTTTTCCACCGGCCTCTCTTTCTTTCTTTTTTTGGAAACAGACTGTTCACTCTCTCTCAACTCTCGCGTCGCTCTCTCTCTCGGCAGAAAACAGACGCAAAAACAGGGCAAAAGTTCACCGAGCTCCCATCTCCTCCTCCGGCCACCACTTGAGCTGCAACCACTTCCAGGAGCTTCACCTCGACCTTGCGCAGCTGCCAGAGGCAGCCTTGCACAGCGACACGGCCTGTAGCGGCGACGGCACGGCCCGAACTGAAAAGGGTCGATTTTGGTTCGATCTCGATATCTCGAGCTACACACCACCATTTCACTTGATTCTTGGCTCATTGAGCTCGCCTCAACTTCCTCTACAAGCACCAAGAAGGACCGGAACTGGGTCGAACGTTTTCACGTTCGTCGGAGCTCGACCCGAACGGATCGAAACAACCAAGCTTTCGATCAAGATATCTCGAGCTATACACGATCGTTTCTTGTGATTCTTGGCTTGTTGAGTTCGCAAGGAAGTTCTGAACAAGTTTCCATAAGGGATCGGGGCCTAAGGTTGCAGTTTTCACGTCGGTTTTCAAGCTCGCCGGTTTCTGGAATTTTTCCGGCCGCCGACTGTAATTGGTACTTTTCGATCCCTTCCCGTCATTTTTCGGTCCTGTGCTAGTTATGAAAGTTGCTCAAAATGATGAAACGAAAGGGTCGATGGCGGCTCTGCCTCTAACTCCGGCGGCCCTTTTCGGCCACCTCAGGAGGTCTAAAATTTGGTTTCTGTCCATTTTATGATTCTATGTTTCGATACGATCATTTCGGCATATTATACGCATTTTTCGGATATCGTATGAATTAGTTATGAATTTTGTGATTTCGATCGATTTCGATCGTTAGATTTTTTATCTGTGAAATTAGGACCGTCGGATGAACTTGTAAATTTGTTATGATGATCATATAACTGTCCTAGAGGCTTTGTGTGGTCATGGGCGAAGATCCGACCGTTGGATCTTCGTATATGTGCAAAACGGTAATTAGGGGAGCGATTCGTGAGAAACCACTCGTCGGATTTTAATGTAAATTAGAATCCGGCCGTTAAATGGTAGTTAAATTATGTGTTGAAATTGTTGGCTAAATTCGAATCACATTTGATTAGGTGATTGACGGATTTTATTTGAGTGGGCTATTTCGGCGTTAATTATAATTATATTGAAGACGCAGCGGGAATTTCGAGGTGAGTAAAACTCACGTGGTTCATATTACGAACCGAATGTTTTAAATTTAATTATTTTGGTAATTGTGTGAAAAATATTTACGGATTAAATATTTGTTTTAAAATGTCGTGGACTTGAATAAACACGGTCCATAGGTAAGTAAAATGAATTTTTAATTATACAAATGAATTTCATGATTTTCTTGTGTGAACTATAGATGGTATTAGTGGTCATTCCTCAGTGGATGATTACGTATATATATATTTACGTGAAAAATATATATTGTTGAGTGAAGATATGATTGACTGAATTGATGAATTGATTATATTTCAATTGTGTAATTCCATAATAATATGGTGTATCTTGGTTGGGTTGATTTCAGTATGTGATTTTATATGTTGTGCTCATTTATGGGTTTAGGGTCGACGTAGTGACCGGTGTGAGGTAATCAGATGCTCTAATCCGGGGTGGATGATGGGATACGATTGGTTGAGTATGTGGAATTATTGGACGTTCTAAATATGTATATAGGTATACATATTGATGAAATACGATAATGATAAATATGTCGGATGCCATAACCTAGGTCAGGTGACGGGCTACGATTCAGTTAAAGCTCTAGTCTGTCAAGTACCGTATTTTTGTAAATACGATGTTGGGAGTTGTGTAGAAAGATGTGTGTTGGGGTTTATCTTGATGTATTGAATTGGTGTTGATTGAGATTGTTAGTACTTGTGGATGTGGAAATTGTTTAGTGTTGCTGTGTGTGGGAATAATTATGAATTGAATTAAGCAATAATTCTTTCCTTTTACTCATACGAGCTTTCATAAGCTTACCGGGTTTTGTGTTGTTGCAATCCCGGTACACTATTCAAATGGTGTAGCGGATATTCCTACAGGTCAGGATAACCAGGGAGGTGACCGAGCTGCTTAGGTGTTATAGCAGTTTTCGTTATTTCATTTACGATTCAGAAAGATGAAGGGCCAAAAAGTACAGTATAAATAGGGGGTTACAAATTCCCCATCTCATTGCGGGCGGAAAACGAATAGACATCTCGATGTGATACAGCCTTTTCTATTTTTTTTGGTAAAGAACGGCGAAGTCCATCCGAACCGTCCAATGAAGAATAAAGAGGAGAGCAAAGCGCCAATGGCACGCGAAGCGCATGCGGAACGGGCACGGAGAAAAAAAAGTGTGGAGGAGAAGCAGCCGAGCTCATTCCCTTCGCTTCCTGGGCCCAAAGCAGTGCAGTCTTTCCTGGCCAAATCAAGGATTTGGGGCTTCTTGCTACGCTACTTAATTATATTATATAAAAAAATCCTTTTTTTGTTTTAGTAATATAGTAATATATATGAATAGAAAGATAGATCCATCCATCTATCCTATTTTGTTGTGAGGTGTGTATGCTCATTTAGAGCTTTACATTTCATTTTGGATTTGAGTTGTAATAATTAACCGAGACTAAATTCGGTTTGATTTTATTTCGTGTGGTGAGGGTGTTATGAAAAGAAATTTTCAGGATGATTATTTTGAGTTTGTAGTATTTTCATGTTTCGGATTTTGAATTGTTATTCTAAAATTCGGGGCGTGACAGAAGCTATGACTCTCAATCCTGCACCGCATCAAAGACTTCACACTCAAAACCTAAAGCTCAAATCCAGCCTGCAACTTCAAGCAATACCCCTCAAGAGCGCCCTGAATGATAACATCAATCCTCGTCCGACAGCAGACCATGCGACGTAGGCGAGGCCTATGCCAAGGCTGAGCTTGCAACTCTGAGAAACAACACTCAAGAGCTCCATGAACGATAGCATCAATCCCTGACCAGCAACAAACCATGCGGCGTAGGTAAGGCCTATGCCAAGCCCGCCGCCGGACGAGAGCGATCTCTTAGTTTAAAAAACCGTAGCCGACCTAGGGTTTTGGAGAGGATGAAAGCGATCTCCCGAAAATTCCTAATATTATCGGTACTATAGGAGACTAGTTGTTAAGCCAATAGATATAAACCTTCATTTAATTAATAAAGATTAATCTCACAATAATATACTAAAAAATAATATATTTTTGAGTTTTTTTTCCTTTCTTTCTTATAGTGGAATATAAAAAATTATTAGAAAACTAATCTTAAGAAAAATATTGTAGAACTTTACTATTTAATTAGCTTCTAACTTACTTACTAATACTTATCCTACGCATGAAGCAATACAACAACATATATCATGAATACCATTATATACACAGCGATATCTCTCAATTTCTGATTCCTTAAAACACCCTCTACAATAATTACCTTTGTTTAGAAAACTTCTATCCTCTTAAAAATCATGCATTAGCGGTACACTTGTGCTCAAAAAACCCTAGGGCAACGCTATGTGTGCCGCCACCAAACCAACCAAGCAAAGCGACTTCCGTCGCTATTCCGTTGATCCCAAATCTGTCAACACGCCCAACATTGATGCTGTAACCTCTTCATTTTCTGCATCACTTGCGCTTCCTAGCAGTGATGTAGTGGATGTCTCAAGAGCCTCGACTAGAATCCAACGATGTGCCAAGCAATCCTTTTTGTTGACACATCCTCTAGTGAAGAAACAAGCCACTTTGAATGATCTAAAACATTTTTTCCGGCGAGTATGGGTCCTTGACAACAGTTTCAAGATTCAAGAGCAGGGTCCAAACCGTTTTGTCTTGGAATTTGATTTGCGCAAGGATCGTAACAAGGTTTTAAAGGGTGGACCTTGGCGATTTAATCAAGCTCCGATTGTGCTTCAGGAGTATGATGGCATCAAGGCTATTGAAGAGGTAGATCTGACTGTCTCTTCTTTTGGGTTTGAATTAGTCATATCCACCATTGTTTGAGGAGCCTGACATGATCAGAGGTATCGCCTCAGTAGCTAGTAAGTATCTTGAGATGGATGACAAACTCTTTGCAAATATGGGTAAGGTTAGCGTTCATGTGGCACATGATATTTCGAAACCATTTTTCCTCAAGAAAACCCTAAACCTGGTACCTGGAGTTGAGGTTGAAATTTCAAATTTTTTTGAAAACCTGGTGGGCAAGTGTGATCATTGGAATTTGATTTATCATGCGGGAGACTATTGCCCTTTGCTTGGTAGCCATGCCGTAACTGGCATAGGACGGAGCATTGGAGAACAGAGGAAGGATTTGGTTAGTCCTCCTCTAGGGTTTGCGGCTAACACTTTTGTAGATGGAACCTTTCGTTTTCAAGGTGTGCAAACACCTATTTTCCATCTATCTGCAGATCCTTATTCCAGCCCAAGGAAGCTTCTAAAGCACGCAAACCTATCATTCTGCGTGACAAAGTCCAAAATTCCACAAAATTAGAGAAGGAGGTGCACCAACCTTTAGCACTGGCAGTAATTGCAGCTCCGAACCTGGCAGTACCATCTTCTGCTCCAAGTAAAGGCATGGAATTTGATAAAGAGGTAGGGACTGCAAGTAATAGCCCGAAGGCCTCTAAAGATACAAAACTACTTGTACCGGTTGAAGTAGAGACCAATGAGAGTAGGGGTGATTAGCGTCACCTCCCACCCTCTCCTTCGAAATCTCCCCAAAAACTAAAGATTTCGCCGCCAGAATTATTCAAACCGTTGCTACCAGATATCCAGGAAAAGAAGCAAAAAATGCCTATGTTTACAAGTATGTTCTCTGCCAAATCTTTGGGTATGGTTAAAGCTCCTGGAAATATTTTAGTGCCTACAGATTTGATGTCGACAAGCTCTGGAAGCAAAGAATAAAAATACTCCCAAGTCAAAGAAGGTTACGGATGCGCAAGAGACTTGTTTTGCTTATCTCTCCAAACCTCCTAGCCCAACTGTTAAGGGCAAGGAGAAAATTTAATTTTTTTATTTCTAAACTTTGCCTAATTGCTATGTTTTGTTTTCATAGTTATTAGGCTCACTTTTGAATAAGTGTGCACTGGTTGTCTAATGGGTGGTGCTAGCATACCACGTCCTAAACTTGTCTTAGGTATGGCAAGGGAAGGTATGTATCCGTACCATTCTGGCTTCAGAATAAGATGTGGAAACTTCATCTACCTCCTAAAAATCAAGGTTTTTTCTTGGAAACTTATTCGTGGACGTCTTAAAACTAGAGATACTATTTTTACTAATTTGTGTATTAACCGATCTTGTCCTTTTTGTTCTTCTGACATGGAATCGATTAATCATCTCTTCTTTAATTGTGTTTTTTTTTTCAGAGAGGTTTGGAATTTTTTTCATATACATTTTACTCCTTCTGATTGGCATTACTCTTTCTTTAATTGGCTGAATTGTATTGCTACAAACAATTCTTCTCACGAAGCTACAATCTGCTCTAAATCTTTATTTATTTGTTACCATATTTGGACTACCAAAACTAATCTTATTTTCAGAAACGTTCGTAAAGAGGCTCTTCAAGTTGCTTTTGCTGCTACTAATATGCTCATGGCTTACTCAAATTTTTCTGATGTCATTCAAGCTCATTCTCCTAATACTAATATTATTAAGCGGCTTCCTCCTCCCTCTAATTTTGTTAAACTCAACTTTGATGGGTCTGTGCATCATAACAAACAAGGTGCTGCAAGTTTTATTATCCGGGATGATCAGGGTATTCCTATCCTAGCCTCTTCTAAGAGATTAGGTTTTTCTAATGTCCTTGTAGCTGAAGCTATGGCTCTCATAACAGGACTACAGGCTGCTATGCTTCATGGTATGTCAAAGATTAAAGTTGAAGGTGATTCAAAGACCTTGATCGACTGTGTCAACAATAAGATCACAGTTCCTTAGAAGATTCATATGCTAGTTTTTTATATCAAAATGTTGGCATCTCATTTCTCTGAAATTGAAATAGGCGAACTTTGTTGCAGATGCCCTTGCGGATCTAGGTCACAACACAGATATAGCCAGCTGGCATCATGGCCTTCCTCTTTCTGTCCTTCATGCTTTTAATCTTGATTTTCATGGGTTAAGTTGTTTTAAGGGTTCTTCGCTATAATTTCTTTTGCTTATCAAAAAAAAAATGTTGTACAATTTTATTTATTCTAATTTCTAAATAATTAAATAAAATCCATTTTGTTGTAGAGAAACAGAAATTGAGAGGAATTTGCTGTGTGTTCTCATTGATAATAGAGGCCTTTTTATATAGAGGATTACAATGCATAGAATCTAAATATACAAGGAAGTAATTATACATTGAATAGGATTCTAAATCCTTCTATTATAACCCTATTACCACTAGGTCAAGTAACCTAGAGTTTGGGCCAGACACATAATCTGGATTTCCTTGAACACTCCTCCTTGTGTCGCCCAAACGTGGTGCTTCTCTCGTTGCCTCATTAAAAACCTTGCCGAGTAACAAAAACTCAGTGGGATAAAAATAACCTCAGCCGAAGGGGAAAAAGAGCACAATACACCCTTCACGTTTCGAGACCATACATGTAGACATCTCCCCCTGATATCTGCATCTCCCCTGATGACTATGATTATGGGGATTCAGATAACTTCCGCAAACGATGCTACCAATATGTTTCTCGAAAGTGGAATTTACGCAATGACTTAGTGAGGAAGCCTGCTGCACTGTCCTCAGATTGAACCTAGTTCACTTTGATTTTGAGGAGAGTTTGTTGTTGCTGATTATGCTTGGTGTTATCGCTTTTGATGTAGCCTTGCCTCATTTGTTCAAAACAAGCAGCATTATCCTAAATGCTTGTAGGCTCATCTGTGGTAGACTTCAAACCACAACTGTCCGAACATGCATAATTATGGATCCAATCCATATACATTCACGAATCACTTCGTGAAGAGTAATAATCTCTGCATTGTTTGAAGATATAGCGACTAGGGTCTGTTTTATAGACCTCCAAGATATCACGGTCTTTACCCATGGTGAACACTTAACCAGTTTGGGAATGACCTTTGTGTGGGTCAGAGAGATACCCAATATCAGCAAAACCTTCCAAAACACATGTTGTTTTGGGGTGGGGATAGGAAACGCAATCCAGCATTGGAGGCGTTTCTAGTGTGTGATGGGTCCGAATCCTTCATCTCTCTGTAGGGATAGAACAAACTCATATCGATCGTACATCTCAAGTATCGAAATATATCTTTTACACCAATTCAATGGTGTCGCATTGGCGCAGAACTATACCTAGCTAACAAGTTCACAACATATGAGATGTCCGGTCTTGTGCATTGAGCTAAGTACAATAATGCGCGTATTGCACTTAAGTGGGGCACTTTTGCCTCTAGCACATCTTCGCCATCATCCTTTGGACGAAGAGGATCATTTTCAGGATCAAGACTATGGACGATCATAGGGGTGCTTGAAGGCTTAACCTTGTTAAAACACCTAAGCATCCATCGACACGATACTCAACTTCTAAATCGAGACATAATCGTGTTCTCCCAAAATCTTTCATCTCAAACTCGGATTTCAAGTGTTTAGTGGTTTCCCTTAACTCTTTAAGAGCTTCCAATGAAGGTCATGTCCAACATGAACCGCGATAGAATCCGAAACTTGTTATGGAAACACACGGTCATATCCCTTCTCAATCAAGTAGTCACTTTCGTGAGCGTTTCAACCTTATTGTAAACACGCTCTGTGGTCTAGAGCCACTTGACTTGGGTAGATGAAGTTCACCATGAATCTTCATGTAAATTCTGTATCTAGGTCCTCGTATAGATACGTAGTGACCACATTTGTAAGCTGCATGATCAGTTATTTGGAAACTACCAAACTGATAGGGTAAAGGAGTGCAATGACATCCATTACGAGAGAATATGTCTCATCGTAGTCGATTCCAGGGCGTTTTTGTGAGAAGCCTTGCGCCATAAGGCGAGATTACCATCTCTTTTTCTCAACACGCTTTCTAACGAAGACCCATTAGTCAACAGGTTTTATGATAGGAGGTGTTGGCATCACTGGCTCAAAAACCTTCTTCTTCATTAGAGAATCCAACTTAACCTGGATCGCATCTTTCCATTTAGGTCAAATCTCTCTACGTTGGCATTCATTCATCAACGGAGCGTGGTTCGATATCATCGGACTTAACAAACTCATGTGCAACAAAATGCGCAACTACAGCATCAATTATGATGGAGTTTCTATCCCACCTCTCGTGTACACTAGTGTAATTTTCATAGAGCTCTATATTCTCAAGAATAGGTTCTGACATTAAGGCGTCCCACAAAACGATAACCATAACCCGGAAGATTCTCATGAGACGGATTTTGAGTCTTGATGATCCAAGGATTGAGTTCAGCCAAAGTATCCTTCAAACTCACGGGCCTCCCATGCATCCTAGCTGGGGCCATGGCCTGTAATGCCAGAGTGCCACTCTCTTTGGCGTTGGCACCATGCCTTCCTCCGTGTAGGATGGCACTACATCCTCTTATAGGGACGTACTTACTTACAGGCATATTTACAGTAAATGTGTGATGACTTTTAGTAGGGATCGAGATGAGACATAGTGGGGACAGACCACGACAATTCATGTCGTTCCTGTTGAACATCTATGTTCTTCTCTCCCCCTAACGACGGGAAGACTGTCTCAGCAGAGTGACAACCCGTAAATCTAGCGGTAAGGAGATCGCCTAGCAAGGGCATTAAGTGGCGGACGATGGTTGAAGTCTCAAATCTAATTTTCTCATTCGTCTGTAAGGACCTATTATAGTGCGCTGTGGCGGCGCAATTGGCACATAAATGACTCACTCAAATGTGCGTAAGTACAAAATACTTGTACCCAGTCACTGGCTGTAACACATAGATTGAGTGGTGGTAGGTCTTAGACGAATTAGCATAGCTGCATGCTATATTGCATCACCCCAAGCGGATATAGGGAGATTGGTGTGCATTACCAATGTCTTGACTACCATCGTAGTCGTTTCCGCAAAACCATTTGGGTGTGTTCATGAGAATGTGATGTCCAACATCAATCCCATTGCAATATCCATCAAAAGTCTTCAATGTAAACTCTCTAGCATCTTCAAGTCCAATTAACGGAATAGGATAATTCAGGGAGTGAGCCCGTTGTCATATGGTATTTGCTAGGAGTGTAGCAGAAACAGCATTTACAAGTGGACAATGGCACAACACGTCACCAGCGTGTTTGCGTGTCATCCAACATCATGAGATATTTAAACGTCCGCAAGTTGGTTAAATCAGTCTACAAAATCCCCACGGATTCGATGTAAGAACATAATGAGTATTTTCATATCCTTTGCATAGGACGGTCTCAGTCCTAATTTCCCGAAGGAACAGGCTTTGCGAAATGAGCGAGAGGCCTTGGAAGCAACCAATGAGGATTTTGGTTGGGCCTGAGCATCTGTAGCGCTATTAGAAGCAAAATGTGTGACTACATCTCCCATCATAACGTTGGAGCCATGGGAATTAGTATGTATGGCGTCATGGCCATTGGGAGGAACAACCACGGCGTCATGCTCATGGTTGACGCCATTTATGGCGTTATCACAAGGGATGTTGGCAGCCCAAGACAGCTGCTGCGCCAGAGGCTGCGACTGTTGCGGTCTTGCTAAGTCCAAGAATGAACTTTTGATTCATGCTTCGTTTCGCTCTAGAGAAAGGATGTCCATGTGAAGTCTTTTGTAGACGGATCATCATATCATAACTAGGATGACCTATCCTGTCGTGACAAAGCCAATATGTGTCTAAATCCAAGAGATCTTCTCTCATAACTTTTATTAGATTAATAGCTCGAATAGTGACATAGAGTCCACTAGAGAGACACATAAACTTCTCTAAGATGCGTATTTGTTCGCAATCATTAGAGGTATTGCAAAGGAACTCATTTCCATTCTCTACATGCATTTTCGCATGGTATCCGTTGGCTACTCATAGGTGCTATTTGCCCTAGGAGTGTAGAGAGTTTCTGTGACAGTAATCAAGGTGCCAATTCTTGTCCTTGAATTAATACTGATGGTCCAACCATCGTAGTCACAAAGTCATATGCTCTGAATCAAAATAGAGTCATAATGAAAAGAACTCGAAATTGTATTCATAAGCCAACGGAGTTACATCATTGTCTCTTTAACCAAAAAAAATCTAATCCAAAATACTAGCTAATGCAAAACAATGGTAGTCTTCTAACTTCTTTCGGTAATTCCAAAATAAATGTGACCAAGTAAGTAGAGAGATGTCGGTGGAGCAAGGCTCGCTTAAGTACCACTAATCTCATAACCTTCCTAGACATCACAGTTACTTTGGGTGAGCCTACTTTGAAGAAAGACTAAATCATAGGCATTTACTATAAAAATAATATGGCGATTGCCTATTACATCTCTTGGAAAAATAAAGACTTAAACAGAATTGGCGATCTATTGATCCCAGCCAGATTTGTAGTCTTTAACCCTTCACTCTAGATTATCATCTTGATCTTCTTGTTCCACATTGTGAGCTTCTCTTGCTTCACAATATGCTTTGTAGGCGGTGACAATTTTTTCACGAGCTCTACAAATATGTGCCCAATGATCGGATACTCCACATTGAGAACATACATCTCTGTGCTCAGACTCCATTAATTGAGGCGCTTTGAAAGCGTCATTAGGATGGCTCTTAGTGTTAGTGGCGCCACCAACATGACCAGAGGCGTTGCCTCCCTCTCTCTTTCCACGTTGACCTTTTCAGGTCCATGTTCGTCTATTTTGGCGGTTACCTTCCTTATTAGAGCGATAATATAGACCAGAAAGTCCAGGATTGTCGCTAAATTTAGGGTTTCGCTCTTGGCGCCCTCCCTTAAGGGCGCCACTATAATTGGACTTCGGAATATGCTTTGTTCCCACGGGTTCGAATTATAGTTCTTCACAAGGATGTTGTCATGTTTTTCAGCGACATTCATAACTCCAATAAGCTCATGAAATCTTGTGATCCGTCTTGCAGTAACATCGATTCGATAGTTCTTTACAACCATCAAAGCAAAGACGGGGAAGGTAGAGAGAGTCCTCTCAATCGACATTGCATCTGTGATATCTTTTCCACAGAATTCCATTAAGGATTTAATGTGAAGTGCTTCCGAGTTGTAGTCAATAACTGACTTGCTATGCCATCTCACTTCTAGTTCAGGAAGCAAGGAGTCACGGACGTTACCAAATCTTTCTTCGAGTGAGACCCACAGCCTTCTGGGATCTTCTTCATTCATATACTCGTACTGGAGTGAATCATCCATATGACGAGTTATTAGGATGATTGGCTTTCGCCTTATTTTCCTCTAAGGCTGCTCTATTTGCTTCCAAAGCTTGAGCTTGCTTAACAGTTAGCACGTCTTGCCTAGGCTCGAGAATCGTATCCAAGATTCCATTGGCCTTGAGATGCTGGCGAACATCATAAACCCACTTGTGATATCCAGAGCCAGTTGTTCCTAATGGAGCGAAGTCCAGTTTGTTCAGGTTACTCATTCTGAAAGAGAACAAGAAATTAGGGTTAGTTTTGGAGCGTAAAAGGCTACCACGAAAACATATAAAATTTCTGAGCGTAGTCGCTTCCAAGAAATTAGGAATTTCTGAGCGTAATTACTTCCAAGAAATTCAATTCCAAGTGGTATTGGATTAGATCGAAACAATGACGTAAGTGGTCAATCATAAATTCTCTACAAACTCTAAGTTTAGAGATCTCAACAAGCTCCAAGCTTGGAGTGAGCACGAACCCCCACAGTTCAGCTTAATTAGATCTCCCCTATGATGAAGAAAGAGGGGTAGGGATGTTGGCAGTCCCCGAGAAAAGAAGAAGAAATTGAAAAACTTCAAAAACGGAAAGTAATTATACATTGAATAGGATTTACAAGGAAAGTAATTATACATAGAATCTAAATATACAAGAAAGTAATTATACATTAAATAGGATTCTAAATCCTTCTATTATAACTCTATTACCACTAGATTAAGTAACCTAAAGTTTGGACCAGACACATAATCTGGATTTCCTTGAACACATTTTTATTTATTTAAATTAAAATTTTAAAATCATGCTTTATAATATGATGGAACAGCATGACCCATTTATATATTCTGGCACAAACACAACCTGATGCAATATGAGCTCTATCATGAGCGAGACCAGACTTAATGTTTAAATAAATCGACCGACACGAACCCACTACAATAATAAATGAGCCAGCCAGAACACAGCACAAAACAAAAATAGGCTTGCTTAAAATGGCCCGACACGTTTGTCACCTCTATTATTGTGCATTAATAGTATCATGAAGAGTAATGTTAGTAATCTCTATTATTGTGCATTAATAGTATCATGAAGAGTAATGTTAGTAATACTACCTTTATCAGCATCTAATAATTGATGTAATTAACATACGCCTACCCTTGATATACTTCATAAGGGGTTATAAAAAATCCCAGCCTTGCCTACATAATCCCACAATATGGCCATATCCATACGGGTCCTGTATAATTTTAAATCAATACAGTAGGGTGATCTAGATTCAAAATGAATGCAAACTAGATTCAGAATCAAGATATCACTCATGGCTCGAGTTAGCAAATCAAAGAGGCAGCAACATAATGTCACCTCAGACACCAAACGACACTGCCATTCCATTAGCTAGTCAGACCTCAAAATACGAAGACTATGAGCAGGACAATGAAAACATCCAGTGAAATACATTTTGCATAAACCCTTCAAAAAAAAGGAAAACAGTGCATAGGATGAAAGTCCACCACACTAATTTAGGAGGCAGCACAATAGTTGAATGGAACAACAAAATCAGCAACAAAACAAATTAAATGACAAAAGGTTGCTTATTCCTGGTAACCGCTCATTTAATAGTCAAATTACAGAAGTAATTGGTATGATAACCAATGTCCAAGTGAATTTATTGTATCACAATGATACGATGAACTGCACCCAAACCGCCTCATTAACCTGCAAAATTTAAAAGGGAACATTATTTTCGGGCATACAAGGGACAAACTAAACAAAGAGGTTTTTGAAGAGAACAGAAGAATGCTTTTGAGTAGCACACTACAAAGGTATTGAAGTCAACGAAAACCATAAATGTAGAGGGGTTTCAATCATAAAAAGACATAATTTCTAGCATAATAAAACATTGCCATCAAATAGTAGAACCAATATTTTTGGTACAACCATGTCTGTTCCACCTAACATATTCCATATTTTTGGTACAACCATGTCTGTTCCACCTAACAAATTCCGTTCACTGATTGCAGTGTTCATGAAAACATGAGTGAATGAGAAAACACACACACACACACACACCCGCGCGCACGCGCGAGTACACATTAGTGGGAAAAATAAATTTTTAGGAAAGAGTGGATAGCATAATACTATAGGCTCAAAACACAATGTAATTCAAGGATCTGAAAGTGACTCTTTGGTACACATTCATATATTGTCTTTGCACAAAATCAGGTGAAAGAAACCATTCAGCCATCTAATTGTGATCAAATAAGCAGTCAATGACAAAAACAAAACTAATTTATGATGAAAAATGGCTAAACACTTTTTTCCATTTTGCTGAATTTTGCAAGGTGATTCATAAGAAAGGGTGTGGGGAAAAAAACTGAAAAATGATGCATAGGTCGGCAGTTTCAGACTTTCGGGTCATTGTCCACTCATCTTAGAAAGTGGTCTCTCCACTTTTGATCTGCTCTCCCCCATAAACATCATTCTTGGGCATTAACAATGTCCATGCCATCAATTCTGTTGAGTTTTCAGGTAAAGTGGTAATGTGAAAGGTACATGACCATTTTTAAGAATATATCAATATAATATAATAATCCTTCTACATCGTGGATATTAATTAGGAGCTACAATATTAAACTCCCCTGCCCATCACCACACTGAAGCACCCACCTGGGGTGGGTGCTTCAAATGAGAAAACCAAAAACCAGAACAGGATTCAAACCTTACAAAGGCACTGATAGTAATAATTGTGACCTTGTTCATGAGATCAGGGATGAGGCACACCAAATATTGGATGCGGATGAGCTGAAGTATTAACTGTGCTGCTTGTATTTGCTGGAAAGAAGGATTTCTAGGTGCAAATAATGTGCTGAGACCACAGACAATCTTAGTCTCCAATCTCCTCATGAATCCCAGCACATCACCCCTCAAATAATCCTCCCTTAACACCTGGTGGAGCTCAACCGTGGCCTTTGATTTTGTTATTTAAAACACCAACTCTGTGTGTGTGTCTGTGTGTGTGTGAGAGAGAGAGAGAGAGAGAAGAGTTCTTAATTTCCATCTTGTACTTACCAAGCAATATGTGAAAGGACTACTCTTTCTTCAAACTGGCATCAGAAGCAATGGGAAGGTTACAAAACTTATCACAAGAAAAGCTTTGCCTGCAGAATGGACTTCCATCACCTGACCATCCCTTAGATCATAGGGATAGGATCATGCTAAATGCTAAACCAAATGCAAGTTTAAAATCTTAGTGATTAAAGCTTGCTGTTCAAATAGCAGGCCAAACTTTGTCATCTGATGATCCCTTTGATCATAGCAGTTGGACCATGCTAAAGGCTAACCCAAATGCAATTTTAAAGAACAATGCAACCTACATTATACGCAAAATGGACGGCCGCTAAATCAGGCAGTAAGCCTATGAAGGCTTACCCATTTCGGATATCAAGTAACCTAATACCTCTGATACAACTCAAGGTAAACCTCAGTTAGATGCAAAACTAAAGCAACATTTTACAAATTATAACATCAAATTATCAATCTTCTCCACAATGGGATTACATAACCTATTGTCTAACACTTTTAAGAAGCCAAAACAAAAAGGCCTGATTCTGTTTCTACTTCCACGACTACCACCATACAATACATGATACACAAAATCATGTCCGCTGCATTATTTCCTACTTAACCAATACACAGAAGATCAAATGCAATCAAATCATAAACAAGTAATCCCCGAAGTCAACGAAATTGCAAAATTCAACCAACTACAAAGAGTTACACAAAAATTAGCCCTCAATCACAGCAGAAACACACATGGAATTGTCCAAAAACAAATCCCCCCCCCCCCCCCCCCAATTATAAATCTCATCCAATAGCCATCTTCTACACACACACTTTGATAAATTTGAAAAAAAAAGGTATGAACGAATCCATAGAATCAACAAGAATGGAAGACTGAAATATACCAGTTTCGAATGGATTAATGACCGCCGTGTTCCTTGGCGTGCTGGGCGTGCTCGAGGTGGCGACGCTCCTCGGGAAGAGCGACGAGGTAAGAGAAGATCATGCCGCCGAAGCAGACATGGAGAAGAGGATCGATGGAGCTGGTCTGGATGTACTTGGCGTGGTAGTTGTCCAAACCCTTCTGCAATGTCTTCTTCACGTAATCGAGGGACAGCATCGGCTTCACGTGGTTAGGCACCTCCGTCACCTTCAGCCCCTTGATCTCGTTGTAGAACCTCTTTGCCATTTTGCCCAGAGAAATCGGAAACCCTAACCCTAGAAAATGATACCAGATTTGAGAGGAGCTGAGGGATTTGGTGATGTGTGAGACGAGCCGGTGAACCAGAGAGTCTTGTATATGACCTTTTGTTTGGGTTCGGCTGAATTGAGATTGGGCCTCCTTTCCAAAACAAATTGGGCCTTGTCGATTTTGATCAGTGTTATGATTTCTCTTGCCTCCTAAAACAAGCGCAAGTGCTTTTTGAAAAACACCAACAACAAAAATTACAAAAACATGTCGTGGAACCAAAAGCATTTCTAACCTCCAAAACAAGCATTTTCGTTTTTCGTTTCTGTTGGTGCAAGTGCAAGTACAAGTGAGTGCTCTGAATCTCTTCCGCAGTTTCTGCCATTTTTAAAAGCAACCTAAAACGGAGTCACTGATTACAAGCATCTATAAAGTGTTAGAATGGCTTAATCATCTCTTTATGACTCATTATTCTTCCTTCAAGCCACTGATTGTTCTGCTTCAAATTAGCTGATTAATGTTGATAAATGTTCTCTTTTTTTCTTCATCCCCAAAACTCCTTGGCAAATCATTCACCTTCTTAGTTTAATTCTCCAAATGCAAGTTGTCTCTGACTTTGGTAAATATCTTGGCCTCTCTTCTATCTAAGCAACTCTAAAGATTGCATTTTAACTCCTTATTGTATGTATGCTCAAAGTCTTGAAGCATGGATACTTCTCTCACACCACCTTTCTTCAAGCTAAAAGGTGTCTCCCCCTTCTGGTTATGGTCAAGCATCCTTGTTGGGTGTGACTTACTTAAAGCTGGTAGTTTGTGGAATATTGGTAATGGAGTATCTGTTGATGTATGGACCGACAATTGGATCCTTCTCTACCTGTAGCCCTAACTATCCTCAATCTCATCTTCCATATCTTAGACTGTGTTTGGATAAGGGACTATATGAAGGGAGATGACTTTTTGCTGGGATTCTAATATCTCTCCCCACAAGTCCCTTGTTTGGCGAAAAACTCCGGAGGGACACGAATGACCTGGGATTTTAAGAGAGGGGTATTAGGAGGGATCTTCATTAAACAGAATCCCTTTTCTGAGTTCCGCCTCTTTAGGCGTAACTTTGAAATTCCAAAAACCACAACAACGCGACCGGACCACCTTGATTTCTTGCGAATCCCACTCCTTGAATCGCTGATTCCCAGGTTTGTTCTACACTGCGGGCTTGTTTTTCTCTTTGTAATCTAGGGTTCTATGGTTGAGTTTTGCATTTTTCGATCTCCAATTTGGGCAATCTTCAATTTGTTCCTAGCTTGTATTTGTTTCTGGGATATGAGACTTGTTCTGGGTTTTCTGGGTTGTGTTTCTGGGTTTTGAGGTATCTATAATGGGTTTTGAGGTAGCTGTAATGTGTTTGAGAAGCTAAGCACCTTCTTCTTCTTCTTCTTCTTCTTCTTCTTCTTCTTCTTCACAGAGAACTAGAAAGAGAACGGGAAGCTCTCAAGGCCTCAATCATCTTCTCCAGGTAATAATCAAACCTCTCTTTCAGTCTTTCTATTCAATTGGAATTGATTTTCTTTCAGTAATTGCAACCAGAAACCGTCATTGTTTCAGTCACTGATATTATCTCTGCAACCTCTCTTTACTCAATGTGGTTTGATTTGTAGGTCTCTTTACTCAATGTGAAATTTTAGGATGTCAATTTTATATGCATTAGTTGAAAACAGAATACATGCAGGGCACACGGTTTTTCTGCTATAAATATATTTGTAGTTGTGTTAATCAAGAATCTCGGTAGCAATTAAGCAACAAGTTAAGGTTTAGTTTAACTATGCTTGTCTTTGGTTGCTCAATATCAAATAAAGGTGAGACCATTGTCTGCAGTTTCTGTTAGACCTGGGATTAGATTGACTACAAGCTTAATTTGATCCTATTGTTCCTGTTTCACTGTTCATATTAGCGTATCAAACTTGATGCTGTATTTTTAAATTTGAAGTGAATATGATTCTTTTGCAATACAAGTACCCTTTTGATCCAATTTTGAGTACTGGAATTTCTCGGATGTGGTTGTGGAATTGGAACCAGTTCTAGATTCTGAATTCCTAGCTAGCTATTTGATTCATTTCTGTATAACTAGCTGGATTAGAAGGTATATCCCATCAGAATCTGAGATCATGTTATTGATTTAGTTTGTTGATGCTGAGAAAAAGGGACTAGCTAACAATCAATACAAGGGTCAATGTTCAACTTCATCAAATGCAAGCGGTTCGACTTCAGCGGGGCAGCTTGGAGGAACTATTACAGAAACATCTGAAGTGGTAGATGACTGGGAGAAGGCTTATGAATAAGATAACGGCAAATCTGTTTATTTGTAGGACTTTGGAAATGGGGGACTGATAGGAATGCCCTGCCCTTTTTTGTTTGGTATGTGCGTAAATTTTTATTTGAACCCCAAATAATTGTTGAGTTAGCTGCATTACATTTTAGCTTGGCTGTAGTCAAATATTGTTGTGTTCTAGTTTTCGCTTTGATTTCATATCTACTCCCATTGAGAGTGGGACTCGTTACCTGTAGCTGCCTTCCATATAGTTGTGGAGGCTGCTTGTATTGTTTCTGCTGTATGGGATAACATGCAGCCTGTAAATTCATGATTGTATCGGAACTGTAGCTTTCTATAAAAGCAGAGCTATAATTACATATCATTCTTCACTCAAAGATAGACGTATTTGCAGATTGATTTCCTTTTGTTATTACATTGACTAGTTTTTATGGTTTTACCTTGATCAGTTTTGTTTTCTCCTTGATCGGTTTTGACTGATTAGACAAATACTTCGAAACACTGTAGAAATTATCGGTAGACAAATTACAAGTCTAAGAAGGATAACATTGAGGTTGCAAATCAATCACGCAGAAGACAAGACATGTGAAGGGGTTCCTTCCTCAACCAACTCAAAATGCAAAGTCATGTGAATGAGATTTCCGTAGGATGTTCGACATTTTAGGTCTATGGATTCAAACTAGACCAAATTGGAATTGTGATTGTGAAATTTCAGTTGTTCCATTTTTTAAATTTCAAGTGTTTTTCATGATTTTTTCATTTTAATTGAAGTTTTGGAATTAATTGGTGAAGCACAAATTTTTCTTGTTTTACATCTATTTGGTTAAAAGAAAAAATTGCAATTGACTACATAATTCCATCACGTCATAATCCCTTCACCTTATAATCTCATCACCTTGAAATCCCTTGGAACCTCCAAATCCCCTACCCAAACACTACCTTAAGGTTTGTTGTGTCATTGATTGGAACACAAACTCTTGGAATTTATGAAGCATAGCATCTCAACTCACTCCCAATCAAGCTCGTACCATTACTACCTTATCTTGCCTCACACAAAAAATGGTTTGTTTTCGATATCTTGTTACCATTTCAAAAAATCTCTTTATCTTCATCTCCCAGTCATAAACCTCCATTCCTCTCACTGCATTTCTCTTCCTCTTTGAAAATAAATCCTCAAACTTAACACGTTATCAGATATCAAAATCTTTTTGTGGAAGGCTTGTCATAACATCCTTCCAACCAAAGTAAATCTCTTCCCAAGAGACATCACCCAATCACCCCTGTGCCCAATCTGTATTACTCATCCAAGATCGATGGAACATGCTTTTTTCACATGTTCATGGTCAATTGCTTCTTGGTTTGCTTACGTCTGAAAGAGCCATTTACAACAGATTACATCTTTTAACGTTTGGTTGTCCCGCATTAGCTCCATGAGTTGTTCAAATGACTTTTTCACTCAAATTTCCTTCCTTTTCTATTCATTCCCCCCTCCTGCCCCAACTCTCATTGTTCTTCCCATGATATTTTTTTTTTTTGTCTTTGGCCTTTCTTGAGGTACTATAGAGCTTGTTTGTTTGTTGTTCTCTTTTCCTCCTAATGAAAGTTCACTTGCCGAAAAAGAATGTGGAAGCTCAACATCTCTCATAAAGGTAAAGATCTTCAACTAACTTTTCTAGTATCATAGACTGCCATATAGCTTTCTAAACAGCCTCGCAAGGAAATGCAAAGGACCTAAGTGCACTGTTGTGATCATGAACCATGTTGCATAAGTCACTCTACACCGAAAAATGCTTTTTAGGCCTGTAATCAAAATTGAATAAAATGACATAGTTTGAGAAGAATATCATAGGCAAAATAAAAAAAAACTATTGAAAAAGGAAAATTCCAAGATTGTTTGGATTAAGAAGAATCCACCAGACTTTTGTATTAAGCATGGAGATTATGAAAACTCATCACACCCTCTTCTTTAAAGAACACAAAAGATCTCATTATTATCATCCAATTTGTTGATGATCAATAGAGCTATTCCACATTTTTCACTAGAAACTTGTGCACGTCACATAAATTCTTTGAAAGGGTGAAGCAATTTCATGATATAAGCAAGAGAAGATTGTACCACCATGCTAATCAATATGTATTTCAAATTCTTCACTTATTGTACAGTGTACTCTGTAAATCGTTGATGTCTTTTGCTTCACCACTCCTTTGTATAGTGGAAATTTTTTATTTTTAGTCGAACAACAAAAATCCGGTAAATGCACTTCTCATTGAAAGATGGCAAAATGCGATTTATACGTGCAACTCAGAGGTCAATGTCCCTTAAATAGAAGAAGAAGCATTTGTGGGAAAAGCAATACTTTTATGAGGATAATTGTCTGTTGTCACATTAGCAAATTGATGTCGTTCTACCTTCTAAGTGGACTTTGCTTTCCATTCCAGTTTGGTGGATCAGGTGATGATTCTAAACTTCCGTTAGAATTAGTTGCATGAATTGCATTTGTGGTTGGGCCTTCTTCTCTAAGCGAAGGTATAAAATGTGTGGATGAAGTTGTTTCAATTGGGAGGAGGAGTCTTGTTCTCATTCGTATTTTTTTGTGTTTTTCGAGGCTTATGCATCACAAGTAGTAGGGTTCCTAAGCAATCAAGTTAGCCTCTCTTCAGCTAAGTGCAGTGGTGAAGTATGATTTGGTGTTGTCAGTGGAAGGGAGGGTCTCATTCCCTCTTCTTGTGTATGGATTGGCAGGTGGTAAAGTGGCGGCCTTCTCTAGGTGTTGCGATCAATGAAGTTTGGTCTCCCCATCCATGCTAGTTTGGTAAGTGGTGTCACGTTATCCAAGTCACCTGCTGGTTGTGGTGTCTTTGTGTGTATGTATAGGCTGATAATGAATCAGGTGTTGGATGAGATTTTCCATCCCTCTCACGGGCCTTGGTTGTTCCTACTGGGCTTCTTAGATTGGGTCCTCAGTTGGGCTAGCGCAACAATTAATATACGAGCTTATCTCTGGTGGCTTCCTCACCATATGGGTTTTTTTTAACATCATCCATCGACTAAAATAGGTTACCTCATTTCATTATGAGTTTCCAACTAGTATTTGAGATTTCATTAGTGGGCCACTTTTTTCCTATTATTGGGCCAAGAATTCGGGTCATTACTATCAGAGCCTATGTTCCCTTTAAGATGGTATGATTGACTGAAAATACAATCTTAGGCCTCTTAGGGATAGTTTTTTTTTTTTTTTTTTTTTTTTTTTTTTTTTTTTTTTTTTTTTTGTAATGGTCTGGGCAATAGTGGTGAGGGAGGTAAACTATTATAGGTTATCTTCTACATTTAAGTGAAACACTATAAAAATTCTTGGGCCTTGAGTTTATGATTTCTAATCGATTTCTATATCCATATTTTTTAATAGCTAGGTTGCATTAGAATTAGGTGATGTTTCTTATTATCGTGTTCCAACAAATATTGGACACCATGTATAATCTTTGCTTTTAGTATAATCTTTTTTATGAAAATAAATAAATAATTGGAGTAATTAAAGAAAACCAAAATCTAAAAGTGGGGGATCTATCACACCAAAAGCAAAGAATTGTTGGGAGTATATAAAAATTTTAATATATATGAATCAAATGTAGCATATATATGTTCTCACCAGACCATGCCTTCCAACCAACCTCTGAGTTTTTTATTTCTTTTTTGCCAATCCCAACCTATGAGTTTCACAAGTTGGGAATTAAGAACTGGTAGCTCACATTGACAGGTGTGGTTTACCCTAACCTTATGAATCCACTCTGTCTTTCATGCACTCCACAATCTACACCAGCCTGTGTCTATATATAACCAACCAAAATGTTTGATTCCAATTCTTGAATGACCAAAACAACCATCCCTTCCCTCCAAATTGTCACTAGAACCATGTATTTCAGTAATTTGGCAAGAAAAAATAGAACCAGACCCGCCATTTTCTATTCCCAAATCAAATCGTTACCAATTGCCTACTGCCTATAAGAAAATACTCAAAATAGTATAATTTTGGTGAACTATCAAACCATTAAAATACTAGCAACGTTTCTACAAGTTGACATGTGTCACACGAAATCAAAACATATCATAAAAATAAGAATATGAGATCGTAACAAAGAGATGAAGATCATATAAAGATGATAAAGATGAGATTTCTAGTGTTTCCATTAATCTAGTTCAACTAAACTAGAGTTTAAAGCAATATTCTCCAAATAAAAAAATAAGAAGAACATTGTCTTTCAATGAACAGACAAGAGGAAAAGCTTTACCTTTGTGACTTTGTCGAATGAAAAATATATATATATATATATATATATATATATATTTGACTGTACGGAAGTACCCTCATAATAATAGTCCTTCCTGTTGCGCACATTTTGGAGCCTTGGAGGGGAGAGAGTCCTTGGTTGTTTTTGTTGTTGTTGTTGAAACGACTCGGTTTTACAGAAAACAAGAACATGCATCATCTTGTTCATACATCAACACCATGATCTCCTTCTTCTTCTCTCTGATCTCTACCTAGAAGAGACTATGACTGGAAATCAATAGCCAACACTAGCTAGCTAGATAAGGTGTTGGTGTTGGTGTTCTTGGAAAGAAATTAATAACAAAACCATTTTTATTAATGGGTACATTCTCTGGCTTTAGAAAGGCTTATGGAGCTTTGAAGGACTCTACCAAGGTTGGCCTTATCAAGGTCAACAGCGAATTCAAGGTAACCTAGCCAAGAGGAAAAGGAAATATGGTTTCATTTCAGTAGCTGTTTCAATATCTCACATTTTGGTTTTTTGATTTATGAATCTGTTTCAAGGATTTGGATATTGCCACCGTGAAGGCCACAAGTCACGTTGAGTGCCCTCCAAAAGAACGACATGTTCGAAGTGAGTTAATGCATCTCATTTCCAACATTTATACATTTTTTTTTTTTGTGTTTTTGAAAGGGTTCTATATATATGTTTCTATGAATGATGAGGTTTTGAATCTGTATAACAAACTGTCAGATTTGTTACGGGTTCATTTTTCCTTGTGTATGCTTCATTCCTTTTAATTTATTTTTTCTATTCTGAGTTTACCATTGTCTATATGCCTTTATTGCATTAATGTCTTTCATAGTTTCAATCATATGATTGTTGTCTTTTTGGTTCTTCTGCATAGAGATTTTCTCTGCAACATCGGTGGTACGCCCGCGAGCAGATGTGGCATATTGCATTCATGCGCTGGGCAAGAGATTGTCCAAGACACGGAGTTGGATTGTAATGCTCTTATTTTCTCTTCTTCCTCTTCTTGTTCTTTCTTTCATTGTTCATTATTGACTCGGTAAATGCATTATTCCAGAACCTTGAAAGTAGGAAAGATGAAATATTGTTTTTAGTAGTAGTACTACTAAAGCATAGCATGAATATGAGTCAATTGCAAAGATGCTATAATCATTGATGTATTTACTAAATGAAGCCAGAGATTAGTTCTTTATAAGTCTAGAAAATCACTTACCTAGTTTATAATGAATTGACAATGTACAGGTTGCCATAAAGACATTGATTGTTATTCATAGGACATTGCGAGAGGGTGATCCTACCTTTAGAGAGGAGCTTCTGAACTATTCTCAGAGAGGACATATGCTCCAAATTTCCAATTTTAAAGATGACTCAAGTCCCCTTGGTAAAATGCCTCTACCTTTCATGGCTGCATTCATATAACATGTCATGAACATTCCTTTCTTAGACCGAAATCTACCTTGCAGCTTGGGATTGTTCTTCTTGGGTTAGGACATATGCACTCTTTTTAGAAGAACGTCTAGAATGTTTCCGAGTTTTGAAATATGACATTGAGTCAGAGCGTTTGACTAAAACATCACCAGGATCAACCAAGGTGCAGTGTTTGTTTATGCTTTCAATGCTGTAAAATCATATTAGTGTCTCATATTGAACTTCGTAAATTATATTTTGCATAAGAAAGATGCTATCTACTCTACCAGGTGCATAGTAGAACACGAATGTTGGGAGCTGATGAACTGTTGGAGCAGCTACCTGCACTGCAGCAACTTCTTTATCGTCTAGTTGGTTGCCAGGTAATAGCTGAGACAGAATAACTAATCCGGTTTTGTTCTTATAGACAAATACTTTATTTTGCTACACTATTTGTTGTATCAAGTCATTGCCACTTAGTTTATTAGGAGATTTCTAATTTTGCTCTGGTTTTTCAGCCTGAAGGAACAGCTTATAACAATTACCTCATACAATATGCCTTGGCTCTGGTATGCATGATACCGATCTCCATCTTTCTTTGTATCAGTGTTTATGTGTCTGCAGCCTTTTCACCAGTCAACTCTTGGTTTTAACAATGTTCTTTTCATGTAGGTATTAAAAGAGAGCTTTAAAATATATTGTGCCATCAATGATGGAATCATAAATCTCGTAGATATGGTAAGAGCCTACTAGATTCTTATGCTTCTTTTGCACTAAACCATTTGTCATATGATACTTAAACTTTTGGTTATTTCAATTTTGAATCAAAGTTACATGTTCCTACAGTTCTTTGATATGCCAAAACACGATGCAGTAAAAGCTCTCAATATTTACAAAAGAGCCGGTCAACAGGTATGCAGTAATGCTTTTCTTATGTAGCAAATTGTATGAGTCATGATAGTATGTTGCACATTAATACATATTTACGTAAATTTCTGGAATAGTTGGTCATGGAACTATGGATTTCCTTCAATTCTGTTTATTTCTTTGATTGAACTAATTCCTTTATGTTTTGTTGTTTTGCAGGCTGAGCATCTTGCTGAGTTTTATGAGTATTGCAAGGGTTTGGATCTTGCTAGAACTTTTCAGTTTCCAACACTGAGACAGGTTTCATGTTGCCTCATACTGGAATGTTTAAGTTGATACTACTCACTACATGGTCTCTGACAATCTTCTTCTCTACGTTAAACAGCCACCGCCGTCATTTCTTGCAACAATGGAAGAGTACATAAAAGAAGCGCCTCAGTCCGGTGCTGTTCAGAAGAGACTGGTGAGACAATGTCCCTAGGACTGAATATTTGAGTGTTAGATATATGTGTACATGACTGTCTAGACTCTAATTAAGATGATTTATTGAACTAAAGACAATCAGATGGGCTCATTTTCTAGTTTCAAGTTTCTGATAATTTTGTTTTGACAATAGGAGTACCACGAGACAGAAGAGCGGCCTCAACAACCAGCGCCTCCGCCTCCAGAGCCTGAAAAAAAAGAAGAAGAAGAAGAAGAAGAAAAGGTTGAGGAACCACCGGAAAAAGTTGAGGAAGAACCCCAACCAAAGGAGGAAGAGGTAGTTGAACCTCCTCCCTTGATCGAAACTGATCTCCTAGTAAGTCATCACATGCCAAAGCCATTCATGTTTTCTTTGATGTGGGGATGTTTGAGTTCTGCATTTATGTTCTCTTGTTCTTTTTTCTTTGTCCAGGGCCTAAATGAAATAAATCCAAGAGCTGCAGAAATTGAAGAAAGCAATGCTCTAGCTCTTGCTATAATTCCAAATGGTAGGCTCCAATGCTTGGTATTTAATTGAAGAAATTTGCCAAATGTGCGCTGTGGAATTTGATGACTATTTTGCTTTGCAGGGACTGAACCACAATCTGGATCAAATTTGAATGATATTGGTGGGACTTCAGGTTGGGAGCTGGCCCTGGTAACCACACCAAGCACCAATACTGGCCCCGTGGTAGATAAAAAATTGGTTAGTCTTCTTTGCTTTCATATAGCTTATAATGCATGATTCGCTTTTGCTTTCAATGCAATGGTGTAGAATAACCAAGACATAGATAGTTAGATACTGATGAGATAGAATCTAGTTAGTCCTAACTTTTAACTGAATCAATCTCACCCTCAGTAACATGGGATTGAACGTCTTTGATTAGACTTGAATACCAATCACACTTTCTTAAGAATCACAGATATATGGAATCTAAAATCTATCTTGGCATTATATTCAGTAAACACAAGATTACCTTCGGTAGTTGTAATGAATATGATCTAGTCATGACTCATGAGTAATTATTATTAACTATATATTGCATCTAGATATTAGTTGCATGCATGGCTGAATCAGATCAAGTGAAATTTCGAGCCTGATTCACCGCACTTTTTTATCAGTTAACATCATTTTATTTCTGCTTATGTGCATGGTTTGGACTTTGGGTCAGGCTGGTGGGTTTGACAAGCTATTACTCGATAGCTTGTATGAAGATGATGGTGCAAGGAGACAGCTACAGCTCCAGAATGCAGGATATGGTTATGGCGCGACAAGCCTGCAAAATCCATTTGAACAAGCACAGCAGCAGCCTGTACATGATCCATTTGCAATGTCTAACAGCATAGCGCCGCCTACGAATGTACAAATGGCACTAATGGCTCAACAACAACACCAAGTACACCAACAGCAACACCAAATGCAGCAACAGTATCAACAACAACAGAACATGATGATGGTACCTCACCCATATTATTCTCAATATCAACAGGGGCAACAACCCGCAGGCCCTTCGAATCCATTTGGAGACCCCTTCAGCTTCCCTCCTCCTCCTTCTAGTGCAATGCCTAACCAGGGAAACCAACACCTACTGTAGAGGTCATTTAATTCCAGTTCATTCTTTAATTCTTTGGAGTAGTGAGAGTTTGTTGATAAGCTCATTCTTTGTGTACTCCTGTATATTGTTTTGGAGGGTCATTGGCAATGGAATGTATACCAATGGATGTGCTATTTTGATCGACTTCTAATTTTGCTTGTTGTTCAGAGCTCAAGGGTATCAGAAGTCATACATGTAAGAATAATAGAGAGAATGGTGGTTCCTTTTCTTGGATCTACGGGCGAACCTCTTTTATTTTGTTTTAGTTTTAGTTTTTTAATTTTTTTTTATTAATTTTTTCTGTAATTTTGTGGAAACAGTCAGTAGTTCCGCTAGTTACGTGATAAAATATATTTATTGTTCTAAAAATATATTTATTTATCAGGGAAGAAGATTTTCATAAATATCTCCATAGCCAAAACGACACATATATAACGTTTTAAAGCTTGAGCTTAATATAACGATCAAGTTAGAACAAAATCTAAAAAAATGCTCTCTCTTTTTCTCTCGAGAGAAACCCTAAGGCCATCACCAGTCTTGACTAGCAGCGGCGCTGCAAATTCACTGATTCTCGTCAGCGAGATTTCTCGACAATGTAGTGGTCCTGAACCTTGGACATGGAAGAGTGGCAACGCTCCTTTCTCTACTCCCCTCCTTGGCAACCACGATTGGATTCGACGGAGCCATTTGATTTCTTGGCTGGGTCGGGTTCGTCTAGGTGGCAGATCTAATTCCCAAAAGATTTTCCTCTCCTTTAGGGTTGGTTTGGTTGGGCCTGGTATTGACCTGCTTATCTAATATGGGCTTTGGAATGAGTCGGAAAATGATTGGGTTGCATGGGCGCTGATTGGAGCTTTTCTTTTTGGGAGGTTCTTATGAATGGAACAAATCACCCTCTACTCCAATTAGAGGTGGCAAACGGACCGGCCCGGCCCTGACCTGGCCCATTTTAAGCGGGCCTAATCGTGTTTCGTGTCGTGCTTGGGCCGGCCCATTTATTATCTTGCCGGGCTCGTGCCGGCCCATTTGCTTAAACATTAAGCCCGGTTCGGTCCATGGCCCGAGCCCATATCGTGCCAGGGCCGTGCTCATACCGGGTCAATAAACGGGCCGTGCTCGTGCCTACCCACTATAAAGCACGATTTTAAAATCTTAATTTGAATAAATAAAATTAATTTTATTTAACTATTTAAAAAATTAAAATAAATTAAGTTCTACAATATTTTTCTTAATCTTAACTTTTTAACATTAGTTTTCTAATATTTTTTATATTCCACTACAAGAAAGAAAGAAAAAAAAAATAACTCAAAATATATTGCTCGTAGTATATTATTGTGAGATTAATCTTTATTAATATAATGAAGATTTAGTATCATAATATTCTTTCCTTCATTCTATAGTTGTATTATTATGAAATTAGAAAAAATACTTTATGTCAAAATAAGGATATAATGTTTTATTTCACTATTTTGACAATATAAAAAAATAACATTGGTGGAATTGTCATGAGATTTTAAATAAAGATGTCTAATATTCAAATCTCATCATTGTGGTTTTTAAATATTTTTAAAAACAAAATAAAATTTTGTGTTTGTAACGTGCCGGGCCCATTACGGGCTTGGACATGGCCGGGCCAATAGGCCAATATTCCTAGGCCCAACCCGGCCCGTTATTCTAACGTGCTCGGGTCGTGCCGGGCCACTAACGGGCTTGGGCCGTGCAGGGCCTCTTTTAAGCGTGCCGGGTCAGTGCCGTGCTCGTGCTTAGCGGCCCGTTTGCCACCTCTAACTCCAATTGTTGATTGATTGTTGTTCTAGGTTGCAAAAACCGGTACTCAGTTGGTCCCTTTATTTTATTGCTTCTGAGTATTTAGGTTTTTGTTAGAATAATGGTGCATGGACTTCCTAAAATGTGGATATGCGGTGTTCTATTTTTTTAAAATAGGATGACTGTATGTTCTAAAGAACGGCTCTTTCTTTCGACCTCATAGGAGTGTTTCATTAAATATTGATTGCTGAATTATAAAACCGGGTGGACCTTTTTTATTCCAAAAAAAAAAAAACGCTTGAGCCTAATATTTGTATCCAAGCATTACAGGGCAAAAAATATGCCTTTCATTACAACAACTAGCTCGACTTATTTGTCAAGCTTAAAACATCACAATCAAACCACTTAAAATCAAAAGATAAATGAACTTCCAAGAGTCAATGCACTCAACTGTAATACTCTAAGAAATCTTTTAATTCAAAGTAAAATGACAATGCATCATTAAACTTAAAAACTAAAGAAAAGCAAATTACGATGGAAGCTTCTCTTTGCCATTAGTCTTAGGGCAAGGAGTCTTGGCAGGATAAGTGAGACGCAATATACCAAGCAGTTGCAGCCGAACTAGGGCAAGGAGCCTTGGCAGGACGACCCCGTTTCTTTGCTGGCGTCATCTCAACTACGCTGCCTTCAGCTAACGCTGTAGAAAAAGACCGGTCCGACCCGAGCGCAACCGTGTTATCATCCGATCATACTTGACTACTTGAGTCGAACCTTCTTTTTTTTTTTTCTGTTGTTTTTTTTTTTTTTCTGGAGGCACACGACACGTACACGATATCACCTGCTCACCACGTGCCAGGCCAACACAAGAACCCAGTCGGCAAATTCACCGCCCATAAACTCTATCCTTCTTCTCCCTTCGAGTCTCTTCCACACTCGAAAACCCCAACCCAAAAAATGGCCCGTTTCTTCACTCAGAGTCTCCAACTCCGCCACTCCCTCCTCCGCTGCCGGACCCCGCCAGCCCACCGGGCCTACTCGACCCGATCCGGGCAGCTCTTCGAGATCGAGATGAACCCCTCCACCTCCTCATCGGAAGGCGAATCGGAGGCCCTCATGCTCAAGAAGCTAGACGACATCGTTCAGAGGATCCTCGTCCAGAAGGCCACCCCCGATTGGCTCCCCTTCGTTCCCGGCTCCTCCTTCTGGGTCCCACCCCGACGATCCCCCCTCGGAGTCAACGACTTCGTCGGAAGATTGGCCGACAAGCTCTCCGATGAGGAGTCCCTCTCCGTCGCCACCGACCGAGGCTGGCCTTGCTCGCATTTTTTCATCAACGGTATGCTTAATTATCCCTAAATCCTAGTTTCAATGTAACTCTCAAGTTGGTCTCAATGGTTAATATATTTGAGACATGACATGTCCCAAAATTTACAGACTTTTTCGGAAAGAATTGGAAGAAACTTTGTTTGCATATTGCCCATTTAATCATGTTATCGAAAAACTTCGAAATTTTGGGCTGAGCTTGAATTAAGTTGTACTGTTGAGTGTATAAGATGAGTCCTCTCATAGTTTTGATGTAATTTCTCTTTCGTAACATCAATTCAGTATGTTGGGTGTGTACCTTTTGATCACATTTACAGAATTACAGCTTCCTCGTTGTTCTTAATTTGAATGTGATTTCTTTGTTGCAGGCAGTGAATCTGCGGAAACAAAGGAGGTTGGTGAGGAGGCAGAAGGATCAGGAGAACTAGAGGTGGTGGAGGTGGATGTAAAGGTTTTGACAGCCAACTTCGAGGATGAGTAAAGATTGGTCATCTCTCTAGCAGCCTCGTCGCTTGGGTGAGTTCCCTTACATCTGTTTGACAAGCACCGCCAATGTTCTTTGTCACGCTTCTTATGGCCGAAGTCAGTTTTTGGCTTTTAGGAGATGGATTGAAATTATTTAGTTAGGTTTAAGGGGTTGAACTTGGTGGTGGTAAAAATCCACGTTCTCTGCTTTGATGGACGTATTGTAATTATTAAATTCTGCATTTATGTTATTGTGCCCTCTTCCTGTATAGTTGGAAATAGAAATACTCAACAACAAAAGGGAACAATATTTCAATGAGAACTATGTTGTATGCATCCACAAAGTCATGCTTGATTCCTCTGAGAAAATTATCTTCTGTATAGACCCTTATTCTCATGTGTGTGATCTTGACCCTTATTTCTCTGTTTTATCTTTACTGCTACAATCTTCTAAGATCGAATGGGCAGCGTATACGAACAGGCTCTTTCCAACATTTGCAAGGTGGCATTTGGATGAGCCTTTGTCAAGTTATCTAAAAGGCTGAGAAATGGGAAGTTTTAGCTGTAAAGAGCCAATATATGCACATTGACTGGACGTCATTCTTCTTTTTATTATTCTTGAGTTGATAGTCACGGGTATCCATTCATTATTAGCTTCAGCACATGAATATTTGGTGTTCAAATTGGAATTGTGATCATCTGTGATTCCGTAGAATGAAATTGGATTATGAGGTTAGGAAATAGTCCACAATCCACAATCTTTTTATTTTGAATCTTCTCAACTCTGGAAAGAAGAATCAATAAATCATACCTGGGCGTTGTCTCATGATATGCGTTTTTGTATGGCGGCGTTCAATATTATTTTCCCTGTTTATCAAGTCTAATATTTTGGCTGAGACTTTACCGTGTAAGTTCGGGCTCTTTGAAGCTGTCATCATAGGTTCAAGAACAGTGTTTTATACTATCGTATGGTCAATGATGAATTGCTCAAACGTGAAGATTTAATGATGTTTGCCAGTGTTGTAGTCGTCTATGTATTGCGGTGATTGTAAATGGGTGGGGAACTGGGGAAGTGACATCCAAAAGTTTACCTTCTATTACGCAAAGGCACAGCAACTCCATAGTTTATAGTCTTAAATTTTATCATCATTGATGAGACCCTAAGTTCTTAATTTGGGTTGACACAGCAAGTTCACAGTTTATAGTCTTAAATTGTATCATCATAGATGAGACTTGACCTAAGGTCTTAATTTGGGAAGGTGAAGCGCCTTCAATGGGTGGTGAAGTGATACTAGTGTGTGAGAGAGAGAGAGAGAGAGAGAGAGAGAGAGAGAGAGAGAGAGAGAGAGAGAGAGAGAGAGAGAGAGAGAGAGAGAGAGAGAGAGAGAGAGAGAGAGAGAGAAGTGGCATCCATGGCGTCATGGCCATGGGTGGCGCCTACTATGGCATCATCAAGGAGGACGGTGGCGGCCCAGGGCTAGCGACGGCGGTCACACTTAGTTCGAGAATCAATCTTTGTTTATTGCTTCATTTCGCTCGAAATAATGGATGTCCGTGTGAAGTATTTAGTAGATGAATCATCATATCATGACTAGAATGACATATCATGTCATGACAAAGCCGATATGTGTCTAAATTCAAGAGATATTCTCTTATAACTTATTGGATTTAATAGCTCGAATAGTGATAATATAAAATCCACTAGAGATGCACATATGTTTCTCTGAGATACGTCTTTATCGCAATGATTAGAGGTAGTGCAAATGAACTCTTTTCTGTTCTCTCATGCGTTTTGCATGGAATCCGTTGACTCGAATAACTCAATAGGGTTCGATTTGCCCTAGGAGCGTAGAAAGTTTTTGTGACAGTAATCAAGGTGCCATTTGACAAGCGGAATTTAGGCTATTCCATGTCCTTGAAATAATCCTGATGGCCCAGCCATCGTAGTCACAAAGTAATATGCTCAGAATAAATATTGAGTTATAATGAAAAGAACTCGAAATTTTATTCATAAGCCAACGGAGTACATCATTGTTTCTTAACTATTAAGAAAATCTAATCCAAGTACTAGCTAATGCAAAACAATGGTAGTCGTTTAACTTCTTTCGGTAACTCCAAAATAAATATGACCAGGTGAGTAGAGAGATGTCAGTGGAGCAAAACTCGCTTAAGTACTACTTATCTGAAAACCTTTCTACACATCATACTCACGTTGGATGAGCCTAGTTTCAAGAGAAAATAAACCAATGGCATTTGGTACAAAATATAATGCAATTGTCCATTACATCTCTTGGAAAAACAAAGACTTAAACAGAATTGGCAATCTATTAATCCCAGCCAGATTTGAAGTCCTCAACCTTTCACTCTAGATCTCCTTCTTGATCTTCTTGTTCCACATAGTGAGCTTCTATTGCTTCACAATATGCTTTGTAGGCGGTAATAATCTCTTCACGAGCTCTACAAATATGTGCCCAATGACTGGATAATCCACATCAGGAACATACATCTCTTGATCAGACTCCATTGATTGATGCGCTTTGAAAGCGTCATTTGGATGGCTCTCAGTATTGGTGGCGCCACTAACACTACCAGAGGTGTTGCCTTCCTTTCTCTTTCCACGTTGAACTCTTCTGTTTCGTGTTTGCCTATTTTGGCGGCTACCTTCCTCATTAGAGCTAGAATATGGACCAAAACGTCCAGAAATGTCCCTAGATTTAGGGCTTTGCTCTTGGCGCCCTCCCTTACGGGCACAACTATAATTGGACTCCGAAATATGTTATGTTCCCACTGGCCTTGAATTACAGTTCTTCACAAGGATGTTGTCATGCTTTTCAGCAACATTTATAGCTCCAATCAGCTCATGAAACCTTGTGATCCATCCTGCAGTAACATCCATTCGATAGTTCTTAGCAACCATCAAAGCAGAGACGGGGAAGGTAGAAATGGTCATCTCAATCAACATTGCATCTGTGATATCTTTTCCACATAATTCCATCAAGGATTTAATGCGAAGTGCTTCCGAGTTGTAGTCAAGAACAGTCTTGAAATCACATAAGTGGAGGCTATGCTTTCTCACTTCTAAGTCAAGAAGCAGGGAGTCACGGACATTGTCAAATCGTTCTTTGAGTGAGACCCACAGCCTTCTGGGGTTTTCTTCATTCATATACTCGTACTGGAGTGAATCATTCATATGACGAGTCATTAGGATGATGACTTTCACCTTATTTGCCTCCAAGGCTACTCTATTTGCTTCCAAAGCTTGAGCTTGCTCAACAGTTAGCATGTCCTGACTAGGCTCAAGAATCGTATCCAGAATTCCTTCAGCCTTGAGATACTGGCGAACATCACGAACCCACTTGTGATATCTAGAGCCAATTGTTCCCAATGGAGCAAAGTCCAATTTGTTCAGGTTATTCATCCTGAAAAGAGAACAAGGAAAATGGTTAGTTTTGGAGCGGAAAATGCTACCACGAAAACAATAGAAATTTCTGAGTGTAATCGCTCCCAAGAAATTCATCCAAGAGGTATTAGATTAGATCAAACAATGACGTAAGTGGTCTATCATAAATTCTCTACAAACTCTAAGATTGGAGATCTCAACAATCTCCAAGCTTGGAGATAGCACGAACCCCCACAATTCGGCTTATTTAGATCTCCCCTATAAAGAAGAAAGGGGGTAAAAGAAGGGAGGTTGCAAGTCCCTGAGGAAAAAGAAGATAAAAGGAACAAAAACTCTAAAAATGGGAACTGTAAAACATACCCCTAATTAGGGTTTCTGGTTTGGCAGTGGTGTGGTAAGGTGTGGCATGTTGTGGCAGTAGTGTTGAGCTATGTGGCACGCTTTGGCGAGCTATGGCAGCTCTAAGAATATCTCTAACATTAGCTGTATTACAACTTGCACAAGTAATCTAGAGTTTGGGTCAGACACATATTTTGGATTTTACTTGAACAATTATTAATTTATCAAAGTATTCTTTAGTTTTCCAAATATTGTTGTATTATGTTTAATGTAGTATGTATACATGAAAATGAGACTTTGGCTCTCTCCAAAACCTAGCCGCTTGGGCTATGGTTCTCCATTCCAACTACCGCCTCTGGTTCCCACCCTAAGTAGCGACTGGTTCTCCACGCTCTACGGTCTAGTACCCTGCACTCCAACAACCTCTCAACCATGCCTAACTCCTCAACCATAGGAACTCAATGAGATTGAGGGTGATTTCCGGGCAAATCTGATCGAGATCGGGCATAGGCAGACTTGGGATCCTGGTGTGCGAATCAGACCAAGGAAAGGGCGACTCAAACCTTCGGTCAATCATAAAGGAGTTTTGAAGTCTCAATGGTCCGGGCATGGAGATCTAGCCAGATTTATATGGGCTGGCTTGATGGCAAAGGTGGCGCCTCATCATGCATCAACTGAGAGTAAGGCAGTGGGAAACGTCGTGCAGGGGCAGTGATGAGATTGACAACATCAGCAATGGAATAGCAAGTGATCTTGCTATGAATCTGCTGCCTAAGGTTGTGAGGCGGATCACGGGGTAGAGAGATTGAGCTGGTCCACGAGTCTGACCATGCAGTGATGGGGGCAACGACAGCGCGATGCACAGGCGTGATAGGCAGCGACGGTGATGTTGCAGATTCGGGTGCCCCTCTATGGTTAGGTGCCCAAATCAATTTGGGGCTCAAGTCCGTGTTCAGGCCCAAACCAATCTGGGTGCTCAAACATAACTCAGTTTTGGGGCCTAATTGGAGTAAGGCTTGGAAGTGGACTCAACTGTGGGCTCTATGCTGGACTCGGGCTCTTTCACGGGCCAAATTGATGGGCTCTAACTCTATGGGGTATCGTATTTGGGATCCTAGAGGTTTACTGAAACAAAATTCGAGTATGATTGAGTGTTTGACATAAGTGATACTATTGAATCTCTGGTGTAGTACTAAAGGAGGATTCAAGCTATTCTGTAATGGCGGAGCATGAAACGTCAAATGAGTGGACCTATCTATATGTACCACCGTGGGTACTACCACATCTTCTTATTATGTCTGTAGATGGCAGTGGAAGAGTATGTAATGGCCACTCTGGCCTTAGGCTAACACAAATTTCTAATAATTTGATAACACTCCACGAATGCTATCTAGATGTGTTATGATATGATTGTAAACCAACTCTATTGAGTTTTTATCTATGAAGTTATTTCCTTAATTCAAAAAATGTAATATGTATACATTATTCAATGTCTTATTTGTTCAATGTAGCAATGACATTGAATAATTTTTTATTGTAGTATGAGAAAACCACACCAGAACTTCTTACCATGTTAAGAAAAGTCAAAGATGAGATTCAAAGGTGGCATCAATTTTAAGAAGAAACAAACAACGATCGAGTCATTCTTTATGAATGTCTCATAGTCGAATCATAAACACTATGTATCAAATAATTATTAATTTATTTATTACATGGGGTCTATATGAATTTTTTAATATATTATCTTATAAATTTAGTGAATGTTAATTTAGCACGTTATTTCCAAGTCGGGAACATCCAAAAATATATTTAACCAATGTTATTAATTTATAGTGTACTAAATTATCAAGGGTCTACTGTACATGTTTTCAAAGCTCAAAAACTAACAAAACCTAAAAACATGAAGATGAATAATTATGAAAATAAATTAAGCAACAATTGATTTATAGAATGTCAATAAAAATATAGCAGTGTGCCACTGCACCACAAACGGAAACATATTACTCCATCAAAACAGGGAAGATAAACAATCTCCGTTTCTATATCACAATCTTTTGCAACTACACAAAGAATCCAACCCTTATAAATGCTCTTACCAAAAGTCTCATCACCAAATACAACATGAACACATGACTCTCTCTCTCTCTCTCTCTCTCTCTCTCTCTCTCTCTCTCAACTGAGTACAACGGTAAAACAGTACTTACAAAAAAAATTGGAACAAAACCGGGCCAATAGTTTTATCTTTATAGGTCAACAATTAGGCTTACATCAGACTTGTCAGCTACTACTGTACCAACAGTGAAAAACTTATGGGAAAAAATTAAGGGGAAATTTACACTTTAGGGAATTTCCCTGACTACAAAGTATCAACAGTCAAACACACAAACAGACTGAAATTGTAAAAGCAGTACGCTGAGAAGACAACTTATGTAATCTCATCTTTAAATGTCAATGAGATTGGAATTATTATTTTATAAATGACTAACAAACATAGGAGTGAGATTACAATATTACAATACCATGGTTAATATAAGGATTGATTGCTCGGGAAATTATGGTGCTCTGTAATCATTATCTTTGCTAACCCGCTATTTATAATCTAAGAGATCATTTTCTAGGAGCTAGTTTCTTGTTGCCAGCTGCTGTTGAAATTTACTATGTTGGTTCTGTGTTTTCTTCTTCTTTAGCATGTTCCTTTATATATCTCATTATCAGAACATCATTTGACTGAATTTCTTACGATGCATTGTATGAAAATGACAGGAGTTGAAATGCATCCAGTAGAATATGCCCTTTAATTAGAGGATGGATATATAGCATTTGCTTGGGTTTAAGGGTAAAAAAATGTACCAAGAAAACTGCTTCCTATAACCCTAAGCGTGTTCTCTCTACACGCACCTAAACCCTAAACCTTGACGGCGACCTGTGCCGTTCTTCCTTCCCCACCGACATCCAAATCCTTATGGCTTCCATTGAAGATGTCACGGCATCCTTCGCTGCATCTCTTGCTCTGGCTAGCAATGAGATCATTGATTTGTCCAGGCGTACGGGAGGTGCGCACCGTCGTCCACGACAGTCGTTCCTTTTGGCTAAGCCTCTGGCAAAACCACCACCTGTGGTGAATGACCTACGACGATTCTTTAGAAGAGTGTGGGTTCTTGACAAAAGTTTTCAGATCCAAGAGAGAGAGAACAACCACTTTGTTCTGAGTTTTGATCTCCTCCGAGATCGAAACAAGGTTCTTTGGGGTGGACCTTAGAGGATCAATCGTGGCCCCCATTGTGATGCAAGAATATGATGGTGTCGCACCGATCCAATCTGTGAATATGCACTCACTGTTCTTCTGGGTGAAGATCTCTAACATTCCTCCTGCTTTTAAGGATCCTGATACCATTGCAGATATTGCATCTGTTGCAGGTAAGTTTTTTAGAGATGGATGATAAGTTGTTTAACAATATGAGAAAGGTTCGGGTCAGGGTCTCTCATGACCTAGCCAAGCCTTTTCTCCTCAAGAAGAAACTACGCGTTGCTCCAGGGGTTGAACCAGAAATTTCCTTCTTCTTTGAAAATTTGGTTGGAATGTGCAACTCTTGCCACTTCCTCATGCATGAAGGCGAGAAATGCCCAGTTAGTATGGAATCTACAAGCCAGAATGGTACTCCTGTTGACAGACTTGAGATTGGTTCTCCGTCCTTAAGTTTTACTGCAGGTAATTTCCGCTTCCATGGAGTGCAAACACCGGTATTACCACCGGTCAATCGTGTCTTGTTTCAGTACAGCACAAGTTCAAGTAAATCTGTCATTTTGCGTGAAAAACTGCTTCCCAAAGAACCTGCTGAAAGCTCGTTGGCAATAATTCCAGTTTCGGACCCTCAAGAGAATACCAGGTCCCCGAGTAAGATAGTTCAGGCTGGGGCTTCACCAGATCAGGCATTGGTTGTCTCTACTGAATTCGTGCAGTCTCCTTCTAAGCAGGCGCATTTGACCTCATCGTCAAAGGCTCTGGTCATGGTTCCTGAAACCTTTCAGCCCACCCCATTAACAGTTGAAGTGGCAATGGTGTCACAGCCGTCTGCAGTGAGTGTGGAGGCTAAGTAACGCATCCCCACCGAAAACAAGGCTAAGGTTGAGAAATGAGTACGCCCTCCAGCGTCAAGGGCTTCTCTAAAAAAATTGAAAATTCTGCTCCCTGATTTGTTCCAGAAAATTGAGATACAAGATGCACCTTTAAAGAAGCTGAAGACCCCTAGCTTCCCCAGCAAGTTCTCGGCCAGGTCTTTGGGCCTCACTGAAGCGCCAGGTAGCATTTTGATACCCAAGGATCCGATTGTAGACGTCCCGAAACCAAAGAAGAAGAGAGGTCGACCTTTGGGGTCGAAAAATAAAAATCCTTCCAAGTCCAAAAAGGTTGCTGCTGCTCAGATGTCTTGCTTTGAGTACCTTACTAAGCCTCCGAGCCCTAGTCCAAAGGGCAAGGAGAAGATTTAAGTTTTTTTTGTTGGTGACTTAGCCTATCTATTATGTTTTTGTGTAGTTTATAGACTCACTTGAAATAAGTGAGCAGTGATTGTACGAGTGAGTAGTGTGAGCATGTCGCTGTCTAACTAATCCTATGATGACAGATATTGATATATATTCGCGCTGTTCTGGTCTAGTAATAAAATTCTTATTTGATGATTAAAAAAAAAAAACAATATTACAATATCAGTTGGAGTCCAAACTAATGTGATAAGTCGGTCTACATCAAAAATATTTGCTTTTGATCGGTACATTTAATATTTTTTTTTTTTTTTTGGGTCCCCGCATTAGACCCCGATAAAATGCTCTAATTTTGTTAGCATTGTCTACTCCGATAAAGTACTCTAATTTTATTAGTATTGTCAAGCAGTGTTCGATCATAGAATAATTACTCTTTGCAATCGGGAGTTCCAACCCATCCTGACTTGGCGGTGGGCGATTGGTGGATTTAGAACCCACCCACGTCATAAACTTGCTCAACGAAAATAAAGAAGGAGACGTCATATGAAACACGAAAGTCCTTCATCCTGGTTTCTATTGCACAAACACAAACTAGAGGAGAAACAGAGATTTGAAAATGGCCGAAGACCCCGTGGTGTTGCCCTCCACCTCCAACCCTTCTTCATCCCCTAATTTGCCTTCAGAAACTCTCCACAAATCACAGGTTTGCCATTCCTCAATCCCAATTCCCCAATTTTCAATTACAATTCCCAGTTCTAGGTCTTTCTTTCTTTCTTTTTTTAATTGAAGAAAATTTTGGGGTTTAATGCTTGATTCCAGAGTGGTATTTCATTGCGTATCATATTCTGCAATTTTCATTAGGGTTGTATGGGTTTTGGTGTCTATAGGATTCAGAATTAAAGGAATGAGCTTTGGGATTTTTCCTCCACAAATCTATTGCATATGATTTTTTTTTTTTATCAAGAGGGGTTAAAAGAATTTAAGTAGTAATTGATTCTGTAAATAAGAACAGAATAGTGTTCATGTATTACTGTTATGCCTATATTGAGTCACTGTTGTTTTATTAAGTTCTCTGGTATGTGAAAATTTCTGTTGCATATTTCATGGAAAAGAAAACTGATGCAGTAGTTGATCTGTTTGAACATATTTGTTTTGGAATGCCGCTGGTTTGGTGGTTTCGATATTCCTTTCGGTTGCCTGAAGATCATTTTGTGACTGTTCTTTAGGTTCCGGCAGTCTCTGGGGGGCTTCCGTCTTTCCCAAATGGTGATCTTCAGATTTTACCAATCATGTATCCAATGCTTGTTCCTGGATTGCAAGATCAGGAACTGAGGAATCGTGGATCGGGCCTTTATGCTGTTCCCGTTCACCCATTTACAGGACCAGTTACTGGATTTTCGTCTAATACTCTGATTCCTCTTACCTACAATGTACCCACGTAAGTTATCAATGTTGCGCAGAAGTTCGTTTCATTCTGATATTATGTTCCTGTCTGAACTTTGTAATGCTAAAACATTAAACGCAAATATTAGAGCCACAATTTCTTAATGTTATTGGTAAAAAACTCTTCTATCGATTAACCTTGTTCTCTTACCATGACTGATTGACTGCATTAATGCCTTCAGAAGTAGAGCAAGCCCGGATGTTGGCACTGGCGGAGAGCAGCATGGCCAAGAAGGACAGCAACAACCACAACAACAGCGTCAACAGCAACACCCTGGAGCTCAGAGACGAGTTGTTAGGAGATTTCAAATTCAGTTTCGGCTGGATCCAGTTCTTATTCTGAAGCTGATAGCTTTATTACTTTTGTTCAATCAAGATGGATCTAGACAAAAGATGGTCATCCTTGTGATTTGCGCTTCAATTGTCTATTTGTAAGTCACTAACTTATGACCATTAATAGGGAACCATTCTGTTATGTCATTTTTAATATAGTATATTATGAATTCTTAATATGTTATTGAAAAACTAAAATTTGATTATTCTGGTCCGACATTTACTTAACCAAGATGAACATGATAAGCTGTGTGGACGGAAGCTAAACTTTGGTGATGTTGGATGTTGCAGATATAAAACTGGCTCACTCACGCCATTGATAGAATGGCTATCTCGAGCCATGGATAGGGCAGCTGTGCCTCCCCAACCACCAAGACCTGCAGCCAGGGCTGAAAATGTTCCTCCTGCTGCAAGGCAGGGGAATGATAATGCTGCTTTGCCAGGTAATCTCGTTGCTTGTATTTGCTAAATGTAACAAACTTTTGGATGACATGCTTCACTATGAGCTACATAACATTGATGTTCAAAATCAAGGGATTACTTGGAAGTAGAAAATAAGATAAAAATGGTCTCTTTTCTTTTAATTGGGGCTTCCAAGTTCCAACACATCTGATAATATTGGTTTTGATGTCTGCACTACTCAGACAGAGTCCCTTGGTGAGTCTTTCATTGTGCCACACATGTAAATTTGTGATTAGTTCATCCTCAACCCATTTCTGACTGCCTGATGAAATCAATATTGGGTTTGATATATTTAGATCATATAAAGCTCATACAAATTATGTATTTATTTCACTGGCATCCACTTCCAATCATTGAGAATGCACTGGGTTTTATTATGTACTAGGTGAGTTTGGTCATGTTAAGTAGGTTTTCCTTATCTTGAAGGCTTCTGCTTCAGAACCATCATAGTGGCTATGGGAAACACCTCATAGAATTTTACCAATGGGCAATGGCTAGTTTATCTATTCGTACAACTGCATAGTTGTGGATTCATTCAAGCCATAACAGAAGATATCATACAGATGGTGTCATGTTTCTGTATAATCCACAATATTTTTCTCCCTTCTGTTGAGCACTCAAATGTTGAATTTTGTATTAGTGGAGTGGATCTTTCTATTTCAACGCCATGGGTTTGGTATTGGTGCGGCTTAGGTCAAATGTACCAATATAAAAAATGATGATCGTTTGCTTGCAAGATAAACTGAACTTGGGATCTACCCTGCACCCCACCCAATACCACTTCATGCCTCTTGAACTAAGGCTGAAGGATCAAAAATGCGTTATATGGTTTAAACTTATGTTTTGCAATATCAGTCTGCATTATCTCATACTGGAACAACAATATTGGACACTGTAAGAATAAAACGTGTGGGGGACATTGTCTATTCTTTTTCTTGAATACCAACAGACCAAGTTCCCATCCTTTTTCTTTTTCTCTTCTTCTCAGTAATAGATGTTCTTTATGGACAAACAAAACCACTCATTTTAAGTCCTGGTTCACTATTTATCTGTGACACCTTATTCTGCTTTATGCTAACTGTAAATAACTAATGCAGATGGACAACCAGGAGTCGAGAATGAAAATCGGCCTGCAGACGCGAATGAGAATGCACCGGAACCGGGAGCCAATGGTGGTAACCGCTGGTGGGGAATTGTCAAAGAGATTCAGATGATTGTTTTTGGCTTCATCACTTCTCTCCTCCCAGGTTTTCATGATATAGAATAGATCATACCCAGGGAAAGTAACAGACCGTAAAACCAAAGAGATGTAAGTTATAGCCCCAATTTAGCTTATCATTTACCTTTGGAGGAAGCAATGTATGTATGAGTACTGCAACACAATTAACATAAAACATGTTATGGATGTTTTGAAATGATTGTGCAGAAGCTTTCTAGAGTTTATACTGCTCTAGTTGTTTAGTCTTTGGTTAGATTTCTGATACTCTGTTATTCTGCTGTACCTCCATTCATGCTTTTGATTTGGTGCTTAGTTAAGTAACTGAAAGGTTGGGGGGAAAAAATCCCCACTGCATGCCAGAAAATAAGATCGAGTTTAGTTGTAGCCATATTTTCCGAGGGAAACATAAACATGTCCTGATAGTTTTAATACAAATGCGGTGGTCAGTCCCTTTGAGGAAGAACATTCGACAGGTAAGAGCGACTACCACTGTTTATGATCTAGGAACACCTATGTAAACTTTTCTTGTTTGCTGTCTTCTATCTATCACTGCGCTAATACATTGTCTTTGTGCATGCTGAGAAGCAAATAAATCTAGAGCCTACTTGGAATTCTATTCCACTCGAACAAACTTTGGTGTTATCATACATTCACTTTCATAAGGTTATTACAAGAACTCATATTAACACACCTGTCTGTCAATGCCAAAACTTAGATAGCAGATGAGGAAAAAGGCGGATAGAACTCAATTTATTTGGCACTAAAAGAATTAATTACAAAATGTATATACAGTTAACTATGAATAATGGACCTCACATTTCTGACAAAAGATTGCTGATCTTCCGAAGCTCCTTGAGAGCTGCAATGGCCGTTACTTGTCCTTTGCCAACTAAAGTATTTTTTGAACAGTTCTCGACTGATCCCACTTGAACGCCTCGATCTTGCTGGAAAGCAGATTCGATTACCTAATAGGTGAGTAAGTGAATCAGAACAATACAGAATAAAATCTAAGATGCTAATAAGTGTTGTTGGAAGCAATCTGTTTTTGCCCCAAACAGTGCAGTCAGAACTTTCTATTTTCTTTTCTTGAAATGTTATCATTATCAGTAATAATCCCATTCTGTTATCTAGTTATTGCCCCAACTAATAAATGTTATTGCCATCTTTCGTTGGCATCCTTCCTCTTTAAAAATCATTTCCCTTGTCATTGAGCGGATATAATGAACAGTACTATAATTCCTAATGGAAGCTAGTGTTTGGATAATGAAGACTAGAAAGCTACCTGTATATGATCAAGCATCGAATGCCCAAGATTCCTCAAAGTACCCGTCCTATTCTGGTCCACAGTTTCCCCATTGCAGCTAACTACAGAATTGGACCCTTCAGCCATAGAAGAGCTTGCTGCATTCTGTCCAACATCACTCCTGATAGATTTTGTAGCGTCAAGGGCGTCGCCCCCTTTCTCGGACGTGCCTTCACCGGCTGCACTCCATCCCAACTTCCAAAACCTCTGGAATTTACCAGAAAGAAGCTTTCGTTCCTTTCCTGTCACTGAATTCCCCGTTGAATGATTGCTGCACTCGGATGCTTGAGAGACACCCTCAGCTGGATCAGAAACCGGACGAGGTGGGCCTTCTGATACACTCTGTGGATTATCATCATTTGGATTATCATTATTTTCATCAATGGATAAGTTTGATCCAACACTACTTTTCTCTGATTCAGGTTCATCATTTGCCCCACTCAGAGGACTTGCTGGATATGAGCCAACAAATGAGTTCTCTTCACTAGCTGGATTTCCATTCAAACATCTGTCTTCATTTGCAGAAGTAAGATCCTTACTGACACCATCTTCTTTGTTAACCACAACTTCTGAAGAGCCTTTGTCTTTGTGAGTGCCTAATTTCTCAATATCTTCCTCTGAGCTGAGCTCTCTCGAGAGGTCTTCCAGCAACTTTCGTCTAACAGTAAACCTAGGGGTCTTTTTTCCATTCTCACGTTTTGCTGGAGACGGGGCAGATTCTGATCTAGATAGGCTCAATTTTACTTTTTCAGTCCATCGCTTCTTCTGGCTGGGAACCTGTTGTTTCAAAATATCTTGCCTAAGTTCTTCTTCCCTGTGCAGAACTCTCCACTTCTCTTCCCAGTAGCTTTCATTTACCAAACTTAATGGAGTTTTTGGAGAAACGGAGTCGATTGAAAGACTATGACTTCTCACAGCCTTTGATTTACTATGCTCATATGGCCCCATATATGAAGGAAATGAGGATGAGCTATTGTTCTCCAAAGCAAGAGCCTGCAATGACGTTGCCTTCTGTATCAGTTTCTTTAAATCAATATTCTCAGGAAAGTTTAATAACCGTTGAAGACATGCAGTTGCATTCTCTGTGGCAAGAAGGGAAGATCTCAAATGAAGTAACATGGAAACTGCCAGGGCTGAAATAAATGCTCCTCGACGTGAACTAAGGATGCTAAAGCTGGATCCTGCATCATCTTCACCACCTTTGTCTAATTTACGATTATCAGACAGAAATATCTCATCCCAAATTATCAATAGATTTGCAAGTGAAAATTCACGTCCAAATAAAACCCTTAACCAGCGGAGTGCAAAATACTGGGGTTCAACACCAAGCTCAACAAGGTGGCTGTGTAGAGATGAATCAACAAGAAACAGCAAATGATACAATGCAGCAGATGCTTCAATGACAGGAGGTAAGCTAGTCTGAGAGCCAACAGCAGGGGAGGGAGAGAAGAATTCTGCCATAGAGACTGAACCGTTGGCCCCACTCATTAACGCATCAAACATGCAGTATGCATCGTGTTCCATAAATTTCTCGGATAAGACAATACCCAATTCACCTTCAGCACCATAAGCATCACTGAGCATTACGATGGTCTGTATCTTGGGATCAAGCTCATCCAGACTCTTAACTTTTGATGCATCTCCCTGCAAGCTATCCTCATCTTCCATGGAATCAGGAAGGTTTTTTAAATCAAAATTGTAAGTCAAATCATTTTCATGATAAGATAGATCATCAAATTTATCAGTGAAGTGATCTTCATATAGCTTTCGTACTTGAGATAGACCCTCCACGTCAACATGAAGAACATATAGAAGAGGAGCCAAGAGTTCATGCATTCCTGTGATGAAAAAATAAAAATAAATTGTTTAATTCTACGGGGAGAAGAAAGAGAAGCTTCCATAGACTGAATGAAAATTTAGACTAAAATATAATGACTGAAACAAATTCCTCTTCGTCACCTCCATCTACTTTCATAGTCTTCATTGAAAACAAAATAACAATATCAAAAGAAAATCATTATCAAACAGACCAAAAGATAACAACTTGTTGATAACATTGGACAAGAAAGTTCAAAATCCCAGCACATCAATGTTACAGCAATTTAAGAACAAAACCAATAAGCTCTACTTGTGTCACTGAAGGCAAAACCCAGAAAAGTATGGGTGACTAATTATCCACCAATCAAATATCCATTTCTCAGAAGAGAGAGAAAGTATTCCATCAGTATATCTGTATAAGCCATTTTGTGGAGACCAATTTGTTATTGATTTTCACAGCAGGACAAAAAAAAAAAAAGGTTTACGGTGTATCATGGATTACATTAGTATGCAATTGCAGGATCAGTGCCACCACCGCATGTTTAACCCGGTCCTAGGCCATGTACTGTGTCCGAGACACTTAGAAATTAAACTGGCATGCCGCAAGCCTGCAATAATGGTCCCATTCCCAACACAATTGCAGGACCAGTGCCACCACCGCATGTTTAACCCTGTCCTAGGCCATGTACTGTGTCTGAGACACTTAGAAATTAAAATGGCATGCCGCAAGCCTGCAATAATGGTCCCATTCCCAACACACACACACACACACACACACACACAGAGAAAGAGTGGAGTATAATCTACATGCTGAGCTCATAACAAATTAGCCACTGTGACAAATTACAAACGAGAAAAAAGAAAAGAAAAACAATATCAATTATAATAATGTGAATAGTGTAATATACCTTGTCTGTAACCACACTCTGGATATCTGAGACACCACAATAACAAGATTCTTCTCAGCATGCCTTGACATCCTGGTGTTTGGAAGTAGCTTCCATGTTCTGGGTATAAACGTGATAAATCCTGGTCAACCATTTTCTCCAGCTCAGCATTCCGAAAGAAGCGACCCCAGGTGCTTTCTGCATGCAAGATACACATATCAGTAAATTGTATCACACTAAGTAGCTAGCTCAATTAATTGCGACAGAGAAACTCCTTCAATTATCCATTCTTATAGTTTTTTTTTTCTTTTTTTCTTACTAACTCATTCTTATAGTTACAGGTCATCTTGCATTTATTACAAATGAGTTACCATGCCACCCACTGAATTGGTCAGTTGTTGTTTAACGATAGTCTGAGACTGCTAAACAAAGTTGCAATCTAATCTAAAACATCATCTGGCAGCATCCCAAAACAAAATCATCTTTTCCCAGGAAAATTTGTAAATACATTGGTGCATTGCCAGGGGAAAGCTACTTCTCTTAGGAATGACAGTTCACATTCGTTGATAAACATGTACTAATTGGTGCAGGCCTTCAAATAGTTACATGTAGAAAGCTAATGAGTGAAACAACTGCGAATAAAATAAGTGAAACAAGCTAATGAGTTCACATGCATATTTTGAAGGAGCCATAGACTTTACCTGGGTTCTGGGAGAGAGGATTGTCCATGGCAAGATCAGGAGAACTATTCCCATCCTTAGGTGGATCAACTAGAAGTCGTCTTCTCATTCTAGCATATCTAACACACAGACACAAGGTTTACTTAGCACAGGAATAAACAAATATAAAAACTACCACCAAATTCAGTCAAATTTTGAACATGGTCAAGATCTTAAATTCATAACTCATATTAATTCTTTGGATCAAAGAACACAACTAATCGACCCCGCATGTACTCATTTAACACCTTTACAAAGATCTGAGTAACACAGTTTCCTGTTTCACAAATAGTTTACAGCTCATAAAACCACAAACTATAACAGTCCATCACCTCAAGTACGGAAACTGTATCTATGAAAAATATCCAAGAATTGGATTTAATATTGATATGTATTATAAAATTCAGAAATGCCAATCATCAAACAAAGAGAATAATCTAGCAAAACCACGCCATAAAATCATTACTCCCATCAAAACATCCACGCACAAATGAGATGAATTACCTAATTGAGACTACCCAGCAAAAAAAAAAAAAAATTCAATGCTCCTTCTATCATAGAGATTGTAGATATGATAAATGAGTTTAGTTAAAGGTACCTCCTTCGACAATCCGCTGTGACGCGGCGAAGATCATCAACGGAAGTAGAAAGAGGCAAAATCCCAAGATTTAAGCGCCATTGCACACCTCTCAGCTCCTTGAAACGAAGATCCTCAACCACAGATCTCTCAACAACAGAGTTAGCGCCGGAAGACGACGGCCATGATGATTCCGGCAATGCCGACTCAATAGGACCCGGCGCCATAGCTATCACCCAATTCTCCCTACACCCAATTCCAAATTACGCTGAAATTGAACAAAGCAACAAGCTTTATTGAACAAAGCAACAAGCTTTGTAGAGCAGATTGTTCAGAGATTCCGAGAGAAAAAGAACATGTACGAAATTGGGTCTTGTGTTTTCTGGGCTTTGAAATCAAGAAGAGAAGATGTGGTGGGAAAAAAAAACTAGACAAGTTTGTGGAGGAGAGACTTACGTCTGGGTTTAGGAGATGAGGGGATCAGACTCTTCTAAGAAGAAAGGAAAAAGAAACAATTTTTAAGCATTATTTTCTTGCACCCAAAATATTCTCTTCAATCCACCAACCCGGTTTGGAGAGAGAGAGAGAGAGAATAGCAACTTTGTTTGTTCACAGAGCAAAAAGCTATAGAGAATGTGAGAGAGAGAGAGAGAGAGAGAGAGGCGTCTTTGACCTCCAACCTTCTTTTCTGAAATGCTAGGAAGGTGCGGTGGGTTGTCGTCTACTTGGGTTCTATTATTGCTCTACGAAAATACAGATGATGATGCATTAACCTATCTTCTTCAGGGTTCTCACTCTCGTTTTTACCCGACACCAAACATTCTAAATTTGGAAATCACAATTCACTATTTCTTTCTTCTATGTTTGGTAAATACAGTCATCCTTGACTTGCACTATTTCTTTACTTGAAGAATTCTGTTCAAGGAAAATGAAAGGAAAAGAATTTTGGCGTGGTTACCATTAATGAAAATAGGATATTATTAGGTTGCTTTACAACACTTTAAGTTATCTTCAAGAATCAAGATAACATCAAATTTTCTTATCATTTCGTTCTTGCGTCAATAGGTTAATAATTTCATTTAAATAAAACGAAATTATACAGTAAGACTCATTTTTAAAAACAAATTACTCCCAAAAAAAAACAAATTACAGTTAAATCTATATAAGTTAATAGCCTTGGACCAAGAAAATTCTATTAAAAATAATCGATTAATTAATAATTTATTAATTTATCAAAATATTCTTTACTTTCTTAAATATTGTTGTAATTTATTCGTTGTACCACATTGTTCAATGTATTACGTATGCATTATTCAATGTGCTATTTGGTTCAATGTACTACATTGTTCAAAGCAGTGATGACATTGAATAATTTTTTGTTGCAGCATGAGAAAATCACACTAAACTTTTTACCATGTTACGAAAAGTCAGAGATGAGATCTAATGTGACATTAATTTTAAGAAGAAAGAAAAAATGATTTACTCATTCTTGATGAAGGTCTCATAATCGAATCATAAACACAATGTCTTAAGGAATTATTAATTAATATATTACATGGGGTCTATATGAATTCTTTTTTATGCATTGTCTTATAAATTCAGTGAATTATTAATTAACACGTTGTCCCCAAATCGGAACCGGTCTAATTTTAGTCAGGATGCTTAGTTTTAGTTTATTGATATTTGTTATTAGTTGTAATCTTTAAGAAGTGATGTGGTTGCATTTAGTTTGTAATTACAGTTTATTAAAATGATATTTCTTTCAATATTAAAAAAAATAAACATAAACTTCGACCTCGCTCAAAAACTATTAACATACAAAAGGATCAAGTGAAATAAAAATTTTATTGAAAATTTGAGCAAGGAAAGATAATATATAAGATATTGGGCTTTTCCACTTGTTATCAATGGACTTTTAATTAAAAAATACAAACTTGACTATTGTTTACCCATCCAATCATGTACCACATGTCCACATGCCTTGTATAATGTATGTCTAGCACCATTTTCATACCCGGGCGAGAGTGGAACTCGATATGTGACCTTATATGAACATGCAGGACATGTTGGAGAAAAGAATCTCACATTGACATATGAGACTTGCAAATTAGTGGTGCTAACATCTCTCCACCCATTGTCAACTAATTTCGGGTTGGATAATGAACTCTAGAATAGCACTGCTTATAACTAACCTCCAAATTGTGTATCTTGGTTTCAAAAATTGACATATCTGGCACAACCGGTTGATAAACTTACCCACTGCTCCAATTGTCTTCATCCACAATCTCATCCACATCACCAACTCATTAATCTGCATATTCGAGATGGTGAGAAAAAGCATGAGCAGATACTAATGAGAAAAAAAAAATTAAGAAGAGAAGAAGAGAGAAAGATGTCTATGATTTTCTTTATCACTTATAGTGTTTTTAGGGCCAAATCGACCATCAAACTGAAATAAATATTGAAGGTATTAAGCGAGGCAATAGAGAGTTGTTATGGAAACCTTACCCTTTTTTTCTTTTTTTTTTCCTTGAAAGGCTTGGAATATATAAACTTTACATAACACCCCAAAATTTTTCGTTGTTTACATTTATGATCTTATGAGTTTATAGTTAGTATTGATTCTTCGATGAATTATTGAAACATACAAAAATTTGTTGTCCAAAAGAGGTAGGACAACTCAATTATCTGTGATAGGGATCCAACAACAATACATGTTTTGCTCAATCTTCTTCGGCAGTATCATATAAATGCATGTGACTTTTCTGTCTTTACATATCATCATTTTTTTTTTCAAAAAAATAAAAATTAGTTTGATTTACATGAAATTGTAAAGAAAAAAATAATGCTCACAAAAATACAAAACATGATGTTTGTGTCCTGTTACTTTTAGTAACTCATTTTGTTTTTTATTCTATCCCAACACTTTATCTATTGTTAGAAATTAAGTTCAAAATGTCATTTTTATTGGTTAATCAAATCATTCTTGTCGATGGGTCATTCCACAGTGAAAATGGTAGTGGCGGGGTAGGGGTTGTTGCACGAGATGACAAAGGGTGCATTCAAAGGGGCTTGGTCCAAGTTCATACAACGGATGTGCTCTGCGCTACATAGTGAGGCTGAAGCATGTAGAGTGTATGCAGGGTAACAAGAAATAATGAACAATAATATGGACGTGAGGATAAACCTCCAACTTGACTGGATCTCAAATCTTATTATTTCAAAAAAAAAATCACTTTTGTAACTGTATAGTAGAAAATTTTAAGATTGTCTAGTTTCTTCAAATTTAATGCGGCTTTTTTAACAATAACATAACAATTAAACCTTAAAATAATTTAGGGATATTCATTGTCTTTTTTAATCCCGGAGGTACAATGATTTTAGCTGCTTGAGCAACAAATAGGTGACGTATCACATGCTTCCATGTTTACAGTGGCGAATGATGATGGAGAGTAAGGTCGTTGGTGTTTCTTTGCCATTGAGCTTGGTTATCCGATTGAAGTGTACTCTTGTGTCGCCTCATGGATTTGTGCGGTTTCACCACTTCTTCTCAAATTAGGGTTTTCCTTCACATCTTGGGATGGTTGGGCTTGGACGCTTGGTACATCTTATTTCGGCTAGACCATTGAGCTTGAGGCCTAGGTCTCTTCCTCCAAAAATTGTCAAGATACGCCTATTACGTTAAGTCCAATTAATTTTACTTTTTCATGATTCAAGTTTATATATATATATATATATATATATATATATATATTTGTAATGCATAGTGAGGTTACTTAAGTAATGACTTGATTCAGTCACTCCATATCATACGTCATTATGTGTAATTTTATTTATATTGTTATGTCCAATTAATTTTACTTTTTCATGATTCAATTTTTTTTTTAAATATTTGTAATGCATAGTAAGGTTACTTAAGTAATGACTCGATTCAGTCACTCCATATCGTAAGTCATTATGTGTAATTTATTGATATTGTAAATACAATTGTACGCCTTTTTTTTTTTAGAATAAGAAAACCTTTATTGATGATAACCAAAATTACATAACATGGGAATGACCGGTGGTGGACAAGAACTGCCCACTCTCCTCTCTAAAGCCTAAACAAGTAACGAGTCTGTCATCAAGAATGACCTCCTTAAGCTGAAAGAGCCCAACCCCTAACCACCTATATCGCCCAACCTCTCAGGCTACAGAGAATCCCGAGAATCTTGATACCACCTCATAGACAACCGCCATAAAAACCAATGCCCTCTTCCACACATGTCCCAATGATACCAGACCACGTGCAAGGATCGTTTGTCAGCACATTGACCATGAGATAAAACCAAAACTAAACCAATTCGTCCCCAGGAATGACACCAAATCCATGGCACCTCGATTTGACCCAACCCTAGCTCAAAAGAGTAGGGACATACTAATGACCAAAAAAACCTAACCAAAAGCCTAACCAAAATTAAAACGATAAACAAGACCAGAAGAAAGCCATTACAATCATCTTCCCTCTCCCCAATTTCCCCGCCGGCAGACCACCGCCGCAAATCTTCCCCTTCGAGCTCACCTCCCCGGAGAAACCCAACCAATACCATAAGCCACACTGATTCGCCCGCCTGTTGTCGGCCGGGTCCAGGCCTGACAGATCCCAAACCACCGAGAAGCAGGAAGGGAATCACCGTGCCCTTCCACCTCGGAGCTAAATAGTTCCACCCATCTGTGTCCATCTGCCTGGGAACCCGAACCCACCTCTATAACCATTGTCGAGCGACCCACCTCCGAACAGAGACCAGCGACATACGATCCATGGCATGTTGCCGCCATGATCTAGCCTCTGGCCCCTTGCTCCAAGCCTGCGTCGCCGCCGATTTCCCCATCCACCCTTGCGCCTTTGCCTGAGAGTAGAGAAGAATCGTGCATAGCCCAGACCAACGAAAAAAAGATAAAACCGAGAGACCTGAGACCCCTATCTCCCGTCCGACAACACCTACCACTCATCGCTGAGGCGGGAAGCCACAATCGACGCGAAGGCGCCGCCGGACGAGCATCAATCTCTCCTTCGCTCTTTCCAGAAACTAGGTTTCTCTCCTGTTTTCTCGGAGCTCTGTTGGGAACAGTCTGAATATACCAAGTACAATTGTACGCCTTTTGATCAAACCGGAAAAAGGAAAAGAAAAAAAAAAAATATATATATATATACAGACTACTATTTATCCTCATAAGTTGGTGTTTCATTTCCTTTGACTAATGTCATAGACTTATTCATGGGCATCGAGTATGTCGTGCAAGATACTTTACATCTCGTGTAAAACTTCCACTCATAAATCATTTGACAAATTGGCATCCAAACGATGAGAAAGATAAATGTTTGGATCAGATCAAACAAGTAGCTTGTAGGTCCTTATCACCTTCAAGAAAATCATATAGAAGACGCGCAATAACTTGAGAGATTATTCTGCTGCCCAATAAGTTAAGAAAATTATTAAAGAAACAAAAGCATGCCGCCTATTAATTTGGAACGAGTAAGGGTTGCATTGATAAACAATTTAGGCGGTGTAAGATCTTATTGGACTGACAGATAAAATCCAACTTTTTCCGCCGTGGGCTGTTTTATATTTCCCAAGTTATATAACTAATCCAACCTCTCCATCCAAAATGAAAATGACCTATGCCAAGTTGTTTTTGTTTTGCATACCTGATAGGGTAGGGTAGCAAATTGATCATTATGCCTATACTTATATCAGTATGAATACGGTGAAATAATTTTTCTTTTTAAAGTTCAAAACTTAGTTCTTGAGAAAGTTTGTAACCGGTCAAATTAGCTAGCATATATTATATTAGATGTGATCCAATTGCAATTTAAAATTGAACTTGACAAGGATTAATTATAATTAATTTCTAACAAATAGGTCTTTATGCCTAAAATAGTACTTGTATTATTACGAATAGACCAAAACAATATTTTGTGATACTATTAAGCTTCAAAAGACTTATGCAGTATATTTAATAGGAAAAATGTCAATTTACCTAAATTTGAGCTACATTAACCTCATTTACCCAAACATCTTATAATATTCATATTTTTTACCCTAATACGTAATTAAGTTATTTTTTTATTACTTTTTGTTTATTTTTAGAATAATATTGCCCTCTCGTCCTTTGTCACTTAAAGAGAGAGACTTCATCGGACTCCAGTCGTCGGCCGCCGGACTCTGGTCATCGACAGACGGAATCCGATCATAGACGGCCGAAATCCGACGACCGGTGTCCTGTTTTATTGCCCTAATAATACCCAATAAACTTTTTATTACCCCTAATAATACCCAATAAACTTATTATTGCCTCCCAAATAAACTTTTTATTACCCCTAATAATACCCAATAAACTTATTATTGCCTCCCAAATAAACTTTTTATTACCCCCTAATAAACTTTATTGCTCCCTAATAAACCTTTTATTGCCCCCCAATAAATTTATCTCTAGCGACCTCTTTGAGAACTTCCGGCAACCTCCCGACCGGTGACCGAAGTCCGGCGTCCTATTTTATTGCTCCCCAATAAACTTTATAAAAATTTATTGGGGGGTAATAAAAGTCTCCGATGATCGGATTCCGGCGGCTGGCGATAAATTATCGAATTCAGGCGGTCAGTGACCGGATTCCGGAGCCCGGTGAGGTGTTCAATGACTTCTTAATTATTTAAAGGGCAAACTTGTCTTTTTACATTTAAATTGGGTAAGTGGGCACACAAATCTTTTAATGGAGTAAGTGGACATTTATTGGGCCCAAATTGGGTAGATGGTCAAGAGCCCTATTTACTATTCAATTTAGATGTTATTCTGCAATCTGTATCTTGTTTTAATTTTTCATTTATATTTTTTATGCATTTTGACATCGCCTTATGTATTTCTCAAGGAGAAGTTTTATATACACATCCCCAATTATTTAATGCACACTCTCTATATTTTGTGTCATCAATCCATTTATACCCCTCCTCATTAATAAATAAATAAAAATAAAAACAAAGAAGAGTTCACAAAAATAAAATAAGAATTAAATGCATTATATATTAAAATATTAATTAAATATTTTCTTCTAGGTTAAATGTTTTCCTCGTCTTCATAATACAATCAACATATTTTCAAGATCATACATGAACATCAATGACAAATATAATAATTGTAGTCAAGGAGAAGAATTAGAAAGTGATGAATGTATCAAAAAAAAAAAACAAATTGGTTGAAACATATTGAAAGAAGTTATAAAACTATCAAATATATCTTGGATACATGAGCACATCATCATCAATCACTTTGTTTGCAAAACAACCACCTTGGCTCATTCTTTAGTGATTTTAATATTGACCACGACTATATCAATCACGAAGATATTGACATATATTAAATATTTTAAAATGTTAGAGGCATCAAGTTTTTCAACTTTAAAAAAACAAAGGTAAGAATGTTAAGTTATTCAATATTCTAACGATATATCAACCTCATTTATGTGAGAAGGATAATTTGTAATTACCATATTGATATGTGCCGAAATTAATTAGCAATTAATTTCACAATAAAACAAAAATAATATATTAAATAAAACTTTAGATACATAGCAAACCTAATTTTTTTTTTCTCTTAAGTTTTTCTCATTTATTTATTTAATGAGGAGGGGTATAGATGAAAGTTTAATGAAAAAAAATATCAGGAATGTGCATTAAATAATTGAGGGAGTGTATTTAAAATTCTCTTTCTCAAGATTACTTAATATGGATAGTCATCATTCCTTAAGAGATTTTGTCCTCAGTTAAAGTAGTTTCACTTGCAATTTAAAATTAATTCAAAGATTTTATGAGAATTTATTATAATTAATCTCTAGCAACAAAAGAACAACATAAACAAAACAATTGATTTGGTCACACACGGGCCATGGCTATCTGGTACCCACTTTTTTATTTGGGTAAGGAAATTCACTATATCGATGGCTATTTGTACAAAATGATATGAAAGAAAGAAAAAGAAAAGAAAAAACTATTATTGATGTGGATGATTTGCACCCGTTAAAAACTATTATTGACTGTTGCCAAGCTCTCCAAAGACAATTACATAGCTGTGATTTGAAGCATATCTATCGCGAAGTTAACCAAGTTGCCGACATCCTCTCCAAAGCTGGCTTGGATGCAGAGTTTGGAACTCATCTCATGGAGCAACCCCCTCCACAAGTTATTTCTAACTTGCTTGATGACTTGTGTGAAAGTCCTAAAATTATAAATTATAAATTCTAAATTGTAATTTGTTTGTTGTTTCTGTTTATCCAAAAGAAAAAGCAACAAAAAGGAAGGAGCATACAAATGATACTAGAATGCAAATTTGTAAAGTTCCAGGGGCAGAGTTGAAAATGGAGCTAATAATATTCTTGGCATATGTAGACGTGACGTGGCGTAGACGTCTCTCTCTCCCCAATCATAGTTTTTACATATGAAATTAACATGTCGTTTTCTTTGAATTAAAATAAAGCACGTTTTTTTTAATTATCCCATTAAAATAAAGCACGTTCGTGTAAATTGCAGTTTTGGATACCTTAACGATCACCAAATTGGCTGAAATTTTACAGAGGTGATCTATACATTAGGACCTAAAAACTAAACGATTAAGATGTGAATGTGTGATCGAAAAGTGGGGAAAAATACAAAATCCGTACGTTTTTACATAGATGCGGATATCCGCAACTGAGCAAGGTTAAATATATATATATATATATATATTTAGTGGCCCATATAATTAAATTTGGCTGTAATTTTCGTACGAGAGTGACATGGATCTTTCTCAATAGCCCATAGCCAGCGTCCTTAGTCCAATATCACCGACCAAGGAAAAAGAAATGCATTCATCGTGTCAATTACAATCATTCATGTCAATAATTCATCTACCTCAAATTCTTTTTTTTCTTCTTTTACTACTAGTGCCTTCGGAAGTTCATAATTAAGATCAACGAGGATTTCCAAAAATAAAAAAATAAAAATATTACAGAGTATGCGTGTGACAAGTTGTGATCTCAGCTCCACTCACCAGTCAAGTGATACACGAACCGCACACAACTTTAAAATAACTATGGACTATATACTTACAGATATGTTTTTGAAATAACTGTCATAAGCCAAAGAGGCCCAACATTGAACCACATAAAATGCCCCTCTTTTCAGGCTACAAAGCTCGCTATAGAATGAGCTACTTGGTTTGCTTCCTAGGAGTTACACAATCTAAAGTAAATCCATTGAACTCCTAATTTGCTCAATGATGACACCTCTACTGCCAAGCACGTACAATCTATCGCCATTCACCAGACAATCTACATCCACTGAATCTGTTTTAACCAAAAGAGAGCTGAGCCGCCGTATCACAGCCTTCTCCAAACCAACCCTTATAGCCATCAGCTCAGCAGATTAAGCATAAATAAATATAAGAGAGGCAATGAAGTGATGAACCATGACGCCTCATAGTTTATTTAAAAGAAAGTTAAAAGAGATACAAAGAGAGGGGGACTAAGCCAAAATCTCTCTAGTGAAAAATATCAAACAAACAAGAAACAAACTAATAAATACGAGATTATGGAAGACCTAAACAGTCACTATTACATGATGATAATATGAAGGGAGTCAAATCCCACCAAACCATAGTTTGCCAACAAGTCTGCAACTTTATTACATTCCTGTAAAATGTTAGGCGAGCGAAATTGCATCATTTAAATTGTCAAGAAACCAAATGAGGGGAGCGTAGAAAGTCAAGGACAAGACAAGAAAGCTAGGTTGCATGCATTTCGATCATATTGCATGCATTTCAATCATATCAAAGGAAGAGTTGTCTTCACATACTACAAACCCTAATTGAAGCGCAGTAACGGAGAGTTCATGTTCACCATTAGAGAAGTTGGAATATTATGGTTTCACATCTTCCATCGGAAGAGACAGACATCTTGAGAAAGGAAAAGTAGTATTATTGAATTGGTATTATTAATTAGTAACTACACGTACCGACTACTACAGTACTACTCCAATTGATCAAATGAGGGCCATTGCAGAAGCTTCTGTGAGTGAATGAGTTCCTGCTCTTTCAAAGGAATTAAATGTGTGTAATTGTTGTACTGCAATGGTGAAGCTGTTGAGTGAAGCCAAATCGAAAAAGGGTGGAAAGAATTAGAGGTTTTCACCAGTCTTTAAAATCTGCACTCAAAGATAATGATTACATTCTAGAAGAATAGCAGATAATTAATAAAACGAAAATGACGTACTAAAATATAGGATTATAGGGTCTAAGTGACATGCTTGATCTAATAAAGAAAAACATAGCTTACTTTTTATGTTTATTATACTAGGGCTCACTAGCCAGAAGCTACCATTTGAGGTGAATATAAAATGGTGACACACAAACATGTACTTAGTTAATGTGAATTGTCAAAAATCGGTTTCCCATATTGTCCCGTCCCAACTCATCATCTGTGCAAGCTGTATTGGGGCCGAAGCCTCTATTGCTTGTGAGTTGTGACTTTTGTCCATAAAGATGTCCTAGACAAATCTTTACGTGTACAAAAGAGTTTCTTCATCGACGTTTTTGCCCCAATGTTTATGGGTTCCGGGCATGAACACTTAATTAGTTAATTAGAGTAATTGCATATACTTATTTGATAGGTAAACCTCCCTGTAACTAAGAATCCGAACTCTACCCGAATTCCATATTTTTAAAACAACTCAACCCTAAAGTTGAGGACCGTGCTCGAAGTACTAACTCTGATGATCCACTTTAAAGAAGACTTCTCATAGGTCCCGTTGTCCCAAGGCGTTGCGCGCATACAATACCCTAATGTTATAGTTCGCCGCCGAATTGCAAGCAGAACCCTAGAGATATGGTTCTTTGAAGTAAAATTACCCATGACCGATTCGGTTAGGTCAAAAGTCAAACCACAAATGATTAAGTTTTAGGTGGGTCGACATATTCGGTTGGGTTCAAATATCAATTCGACCCGGTTCGGTTGCGAGCAATTTAATGGGCCTAACTATCATATTTTTATCTCGCTGTTTTTCTCCTACGGTCCAAATCCAATAAAGCTCACAAATTTTAAAGCCCAATTTCATGAAAACAATTTATGACAAATTTTTGCTTACTCCCCATATTTTTGATGGTTTCATAAGTTCAATATTTCGATTTCTAATTTCATCAAAATGCTTCATGTACTCTCAATTCTCACACAATAGGTCTAACCCATTAAGTTTCCGACCAACTAATCCGTTAACTCGCTGACATGACAAATTCTTTCACGCCAACTCAGCTTGGTGCCATCTTAATGATAAACTCCCATTACAGTCCATCGGAAATTGGTCTGTCTTGCTCTTAGTTGGGCCGCTAACCCAATAACTTCCCTACATGAGAGCACTGTCATAGACTCCATTTCACATTCGCAATCGTGAGAGCTTCAAAATCAGGTGATTTCTTCCTTCCTCTCCTCATACGTTCTTGGCTTCGATTTCTGTGATTTTCGTTCTCATCAACTCTCTTTGATTCTTGTTCTACTCTTATTTCTTAATCGTTTTAACAAATTTTGATCATTCAAACTGCATCTGAGTTTGATTGTGTAGGGTTTTGATTTTTTCTATTTCAGCTTGGAATTTGATACCCAAATAGGGGTTAGGTTATGGGTTGGGCCATCTAGATTGATTGAGAAGCTTCTCCATGTCATTGCAAATGGTTGCTAGACTGAGCATTTCACTGGCTTCATATATGTTTTCGAAAAGGGGAATGGAATCGATACTTGTTGTTTCTAAAAATCTCTTTCTTTAATATAGGGACTGGATTTCGATCCTTCTTTAACAATGTAAGCTTGGTTGAGAAAAATCAATTCTTTTTTCTATTCAAAAAGAAAAAAAAAAGATATTAAATCCGATAGATGGATTGTGATGTTCCTAAACAAGTAATTTAGAGATGCTATGGTTGATACCATGATACTAGCTAAGTTGATAAGAAATCCCTCACTACTTTCAACATTCAAGTACCTCGTCCAAATTCCACTCTAAATGAATTTGTAGTTTGTATGTTGCTGAAGAGACCTACAGAGTAGGGATTGTTGGTTCTGGAAATGTTATGTTTTTTCCTTTTGGTTTGCTTATGGTTGTTGTTGTTGTTTTATAATATATATATTTTTTTTAAAATGCTTACGTTGAATGTTATGTGTGGTAGAAAGTGTTGCAGACGCTGAAAGCCTAGAAATGGGGATGTTCGCAGGAGTGTTGATGAGAGGACAGCCACTGACAACGAAGCTGGCAAAATGGGCTACATATGGTGTTTTCCCTGCAGCCATGGCCGCCGCCGTCATCTATTCCCCTCCCAGTTACACCTATTCCAAGGACAGTCCTAAGTCCACCAAATAAGGCATTGCTCGGTCAGTATCTTTTCCTCTAGAAGGAGTGCTTTTATTTTTCTGTTCTGATTTTAAGACTGGTTTCATTTCTGATGTAAGTTGTATGAACTTGCATGTGTTTATGAAATTGGCAATTAGTGCCTTTCAAGTTTCAATATGTCAACCATTTTATTTTTTTGTGTATGTTGTGCTGAATTTCTATAAAGGCCCCATGATGTGCTGAAGATAGTTTAAGTATTTGTCTTTTATGTGAAGGGGAGTTTTTTTTTTTTTTTTTTTTGTATTTTATTTTTAAAATCCAATACTTTGGACCATATTATGAATTAGTAACACTGAGTAAAAACCAATCTTTTCGTCTCACCTGGTAAGCCGCCCAACATCATTTTCCCATCTCTCTCATAAACCTTAAATCCCCAAAAGAACCACATTCTACAAAGCTCCTTCAAGAAAATCTCGCACTTTTCAACCACTGAAATACAAATTTATGTTTTCTTAGATCTACAGTCCACTTGTTGCTTGCAAAATGTACTATATGTGTTTATATTTTGATGGAAGCTGTAAGAAATCAAAGCTGAGTGGAAAAATTAGATAGAAAAATTGAATGGATTTGCCTGCCAACAAAGATGATACTGTACATGTTGAGTCATTCAAGTAGGATTTGAATCCAGATCATAGCGCTATAATAACGTCACAGTAGAGAACTCAAAGTACTGCTTTTATTATTTTGAGTACTACTCGAATCATGTTTAGTATTACTTGTACATGGCTCTGGTAGTATTTGCAATCTTATCCGGGCACTGTATAATAAAATTTGGGTATTACTCCGACTGTTCTACAAAAGACTGTTCTACAAAAAATTCATTCTAATTGTACTCAGTCATGCTTGTGGACCTGTGGTAGGAGACATTATATGAAGTACTTTAAACGTCCTGCACCAAGCAAACACTAAATATTATGGTACTTTTCCATTCACTATCAGCCATCAGGTCATAGTATTTAGTGTTTGCAAAACATCCCTAGCGGTTGCTAAAAATAGTTGTATTTAGAAAGGAAGAGATTAATACGAGAAAGTACTTCAAATAATGTAGGGATTTGTTTCTACACAAGCAACATCATTATTAGAGTTCTGCTGATGCTGCCAAATTTCTCCCTTTTAGCTATAAGTTTGATTCATTGACTCTTCAAGACTAACACTTATCAGCTCTGTCACCTTCTAATCCTTTATTCATCTGTTTAATGGAAATTGATTGTACTGAGAAACTCAAAGCGCTTTTCTGGGTTTTAAAGTGATTCAAAATGTTCCATTGATTTCTTCTCAACATCGAGAAATTTTGGAAAAAAATGTTGGACTGTGACTGACCGTAACATTCTTCTTGTACAGGGGCATACAGCATGGAAGTGGAAGTTAGAAGCTTGGCTCTTTTTTTGGTTCAAATATGGTCTGAATAATCATCGTGACCTAATAATTGCTCAATTTAAGTGGTTTTTCCTGCTTCTTTGAAAAACTTTGACCAGAACATCTTTGAATGTATTTTATTCAAGATTTCCCCTGTTAGTCACTTTTTTCGAATGTACTATACGGAACAACTTTTGATTATTGTCAGATGATCTGCATTGCAAGAGTTGGTTAGGGTTGAGTTGAGTGCAACGATCTTGTGAATGTTTTGGATGAAGTAGTGCCTCAACTGGATTTTTGTTGCAGGCTATTCATCTCAGATTGAACCGTGAAGCTATGCTTTTTAAAGTGCATTATTGAATTGAAAACTAGAAACTTTAGTGTGGTGCACCTCATTTCATCATAAGTTACGAAAACCTTCGTTTGTTTGCAAGGTTAATTCGTTAGGTTAATTGTCAATTGGTCATAATGAAGAGATCCTCCTTTTAAGACAAAGAGGACGTTCTCTGGAAAGGACGGAACAAAAGTAGGCTTACTATCTGTCGTAAAAAAAAAAAAAAAGAGTAGCCTTAGACATTAGTTATGGTCGCAACTCTGTTTCCAATAATATGTTTAGAAATAATTTAGCTGCTTTGCCTACCACTATTAAAGCTCGAAATTCAGATTCAATGGTTTCTATTTTTATGATAATTCAGATTCAATAGTTGAATATGTTCACATGTTTTGTTTCTTGAAAGCCAGACAAATTTGTACTCGGGCTATATATTCATTGTCGCTAAATGTTGTCATCTTCAATTAAGAAGAGATACATTAATCTCTTGTCGACTACTTCTATACCATCAGTGTATCATCCAAGATATCAAAATGACACATGACGGTGAGAATAGCTCGGCAACTCGCCTCGTATTTGTCCTTAAAGATACCCAATTAGTATACAAGGTAATCACGGCTTCTCATATCCAAAGATTTGTTTGGATCTATAACGACAATTATAGAATTTTTGTGAGATGGATAAGCTTCATAGAGGATTCTTTTGTTATCGGGTCAGTTTAATGAACTCGGGTGGGGTTTAATTAGGACTATTAAAATAAGAACTAATTAAAGACTTTCTAATCAACGGTTTTCTAAGCTTATAGCTTAGATAAAATTGTCCGAATAATATAGGTTCGTATCTTTCCCATATTATACATGTCCGATACTTTACTGTGCTAGTATCTATGTCCCACATGGTTCAAGATCAATGAAAGTAGAAAATTGTACACGGCGATCAAATGAATTTAGTAAAAAAAGTATGTAACATGAGATGAAACAAGTGGTCTAAAAGAGCATCTTTAGCAATGTTAGCCATTTTAAAGTCAAATTTTAGCTAAAGTAGCTGAAAATTTATTTTAGTTAGCAACTTTAGAATTACGTTTGTATCAATGCTCTCTATTTTAGCTTGTTTTGAATTTATATTATTTTTTAAATAAAGATTAAATAGTTTAAATGTATTTATAAATTACATAAAATAACTTGAAAGGAATGTTTTAAATTATAGAGAGCCCCAGCCCGCTCTCTATATTTAGAAGCGAGATAGCTAAAAGTTACAATAGAGAGCCACTTGGGAGTCTTGTGCAGCTGCTAAAATAGATAAAAAGCTAAACATGCTCTCCAAAATAGCTAAGGAGCAAAAATAGAGAGTCTACTAAAGATACTCTAAAGCTTTTTCTCCTGAGCCTTTTAATTGGAATAATTTATTTGTTTTTGGATTGAACATATTAGTAACATAGTTCATCTTGCTTTCATTCTCTTGATTTATATGGAATTCTAGGAAAAAGTTAGTATTCTAGAATATAGTTACTACACCTCATAGCATCTTATGTCAAGCTGTTTTTTTTTTTTTTGTTCAAGTTACGTTCAAGCTAATCCTAAGACTACTACTCCTAACACTGACCAAATTAAATTGAATTTTGATGGATCTGTTAGAAATGGAAATGCTACTATTGGTTATGTTATTCGGAATTCAGACGATAACCCTTTATTTGCTACTAATCAAAAGTTAGGCAATACTAATGCTCTTATTGATGAAGCAACTGCTTTAAGGGATGATTTACGTATTGCTTTCCTTCATCATTATTCAAACATTTCTGTCGAAAGTGACTCTAAGTTGCTCATCAACTGCATTCATGGAAGATGTGAAGTGCCTTGGCGAATTAAACTTCTAGTCCAGGATATCAGGAGTCTGGCTCACACAATTCAACTCTATCATCTTCAAGCATGTTTATTGGGAAGTGGATTTTGTAGCAGATCATCTGGCTTCGTTAGTGCATAATTCTCTAAGTAATTTTGTATGTTTTTCTGTTTATCCCTTGCTATCTCCTCACCGTTCTAGTTGGGGGAGGGGGGGGGGGGGTGTTAGTAGAGGTTTTTTGTTTTAGTTTTCTGTTTTTGTCTTATTGTTATGGAAAAAAATGAGATGAAACGAAATCAATTTATTAATATTTAGCAAAAACAAGAAATAGCAGAGGCAAAAAGTAGCAAAAACAAGAAACAAATACAAGAACGTAATCATGATCATGATCCAGTTTGATTGATCGAATCCAAAAAGGAACAAAAAGAGAAAAAAGTTGATCAAACACCAAAAAGTCTGGGACCTTTAGGGTTTTGTCACTCTTTGTCATTGACAACAACTTCTGTCTCCGTTCATGTAGCTGAAAATGAGGGAGTCACTTTCACTGCTCTATCGCATTGTGAATTTTCTTTCGATGGTGAAGAAGAAGATACAACAGTTTTCCAGAAACATGCATCCAATTCATTTAATAATTATAGTGCTTTGAATTCTAAACATCCCATAATGCTAACTTTTTAAACTTTATCAGAGACATCCGGCATCAACTTGATCACCCTAATCTATCCAACGCGTTTTCTTCCTCCTTTTCCTATTTTTAACCCTTCATTTTGTTTGTCTCTCCAATTTATGATTTTCCTAAAGGCAAAGCATCATCATCACCAGTAAAAAAGTCCTTTTCCATAATGTTCTCGAACCCAAATTAATTACTGTGTTAGGGAGTATTACTTGATGCGGAATAACTTGTTCAGCCATGTTAGGCATCACAACTCTTATTTCTAGAACAAAAATTGCAATATGCCAAAACAGAAATAGAGTTGATTTAAAAAAAAACAGAAATAGAGTTAATAAACAAAATAACGATCACAAGTATTATATAATTTCAATCTCAATTCTTTTAAAATTTTTATATAAAAAAATGATTAAATAGCTTACTCCTTATACTTATAAGGTTTTATCGTTTCAGTCACTGACGTTCGAATTTCACCTAAAAAGTCTCTGAACTCTCAATTTTCTCCCAATTGGTCCATGTCGTCAAGTATCCGTCAAAAACTCTGTTATCTTACCTCAAAAAGTCTATTATACCCTCAATTACTTAAAAAAAAATTATCTTCCTCTGGTTTTTTTTTTTTGACCTATTCTTCTTCCGTCTCTCTCGTCTCCTTCTGTTCATCTCCTCATCAAGATGGCTCCAATCCATAGACCATCAAGAGGTGAAATGAAAAAAAAGAAATAAAAGAGAGAGAAAAAATAAATTAAAAAAAAAAGTAAGTGAGGACATAATAGATATTTTCGGCAACCTTAACAGAAAATTTTAACGGCATTGACCAATTGGGAGGAAATTGAGAGTTCATGGACTTTTTAGGTGAAATTTAAAGGTCAGGGACTGAAGCGATGAAACCCTATAAGTATAGGGAGTAAACAGTATTTAATCCAAAAAAAAAATCGCTAATCTAATAACGGCGTGTCATGTTCCTTAATTACTTGGTGTACTCTATTGCATCACTCTCACCTAAGCCACTGCTTCTACAATGCTTCACGTTCCTCACTTTGCTTGCGATTATTCCCAATGTCAAGTTGTCTATTTCAGCTAATCGTTGACGTGAATCGTGTATGCATTTGCTCTCTCTGTCCCTTTCTTTCTCTCTCATCTTGCTTCGAACGATGCTTGATGTTTTTGCAGTGATGCCTAGGGTTCGGTTGAGGTATTTGTTGGTTCTTTAGTAGTCTTTCATGTTTCGTGGTTAGGTCAAGATTTACTGCTCTTCTGTAAGCTTCAAGAAACAAATAGTAAGAAAAAACAAATCTCTTGAGATTTTCTGCTCCTGTGTAAGGCATGGGTTGACTTCAAGAAATTCCAAGACACCTTTGATGTGATGCGAAATGCATGTGAAGCTGAAATTTTCTAATTTATGTCCAATAGTGATTCTTAAAACCATGCCGATGTGAAGCTGGTAACTTCTATACATTTCTAAATTTAATTTTTGAACTTTAGAAGACAATTGATGTTTTTGTAGTGATAGAGGTAGGGGTCATCATGGGTCGGGGTAGGGCCGGCCCTACTCTAAATTTTAGGGCTTAGGGTCGGGCCGGGCCAGGCCTAGTCAAAGTCAACAAAATTTAAGGCAGCGTAGGGTCGGGCCGAGACTTAAATATGCTAACACTTACCAGCTCAAAAGGCTCGGTTCTGGTCGGCCTTCCGAGTAAGGCCGAAATGGGCTTAAAAGTTGCTTAACAAAAAGAAATACATTATTTTTTTCCTCAAAAAATGTGGCTAAATGGTTATATAGGTAATACAAAACTAATTGTTTTTTTGGTTGATATACAAAACTCAATGTTATAAGTTAATTCCAATATATATATATATATATACAGATCCTATTTAGAGTGAGGTTAGGATTTAGGGTCACTTTTTGGTCGCACATCTATATCTCAACCATTCAGTTTTTAAGTACTAGTGTATAGATCATCTCTGTAAAATTTCAGCCAAATTGATGTTCTTAAATGTATCTAACTCGCTTAAACTAGTGGACGAACTGAATCTGTTCAACTTGAACCGTACTAGCTTAAGGAAGTTATCAATGCATTAACAACCATCAATTTAGCTGAAATTTTGCAGAGATGATCTATACACTAGTAGCTAAAAACTGAACGATCGAGATGTGGATGTGCGACCGAAATGTGACCCTAAACCCTAACCTCGCTCTAAAATTTCAAAGCGAGGCCTCGCTCTGGATAGGATCTCTCTGTGTGTGTATGTGTGTGTGTATAGGAATTAACTTATAACATTTATAAATATTAGTTAAGGTGGTTATATTCAATTAACTATCTCCCAAAATTAATTGTTGTTTAACAAAAGAAACAAAAGTTAAAGAAAATAAAGCTTAGGAAATCAATTACAAAGAAAGAGACAAGTTGTATGTTATAGAAAAAAGAGAAACATATTTAAAAAAATAGACAAAATATAAAATTATTAGGGGTTAATTCGGCGGGCTTATAGGGCAGAGCCAAGTTTCATTTGTATGGCCCATACCCTATCCTATTTGAGAAATAGTCGGGCCGGCCCACTCTAAAGCTAGGGCTGGGTCGGGCTTCGGCTCTATGGACCGGCCGGGTTTGGGGCGGGCTTAGGGCCAAAGGGCCAAATGATGACTCCTAGATAGAGGCCTTCGTTGGTTGGTGGCTGCGGCTGGAGGGAGGAGGACAAAAGTGTTATGATTCTATCTTCTTTACACGATGGGCTTAGCATGAGCCTTAACTCCACTTTTTGGACATGAATCTGGTATATGAGTCGGTTTTGTTGAGAATGTGTATAAATATAAGGGAAATTGGTCCAAATGGTACCTGAACTATCTCACTTTATAAACTTCGGTACATTAAGTTTCAGAAATGTCATAACAATACTTGAGATTCGTACCCCGACCAAATATATGTACCTGGGGCCATTAGCTCCGTTACGGAAGCTAGCAACATGCATATTTTGATCATAAAATGACCAATTTACCCTCTAATTTTTTTCCCCTAAGTTCTTCTTTCTTAGTTCCTCTTTGCCTTCGACTCTTCACTCTAATTTCCTCCAGATCAGTCGCAAGTACTAGCATCCTCTGGCGCCCAACCACCACAAAGACAACTACCACCACCGTCACCACAATAACAACCACCACCATAATGATCTAGGCACCCAGAAATTTTCTTAGGGCACCCATGTTCTCTGCTCCTCAGCTTGCCGCTGCTTGATACACGACACACTTTCCCGGCCACTACTCATCATCGCCCAAAAGTTTTGCCCTAATTCTCGACCACTACTCATCATTCTTCATCGTAGCCATTGAAATTCATTAAAGAGAATTATATAAGGCCCAGATCGTATCAGATGACCCAGAACCCTCGAGAAAGCTTTAGAACATGTGACCCGTTTCGTCAACCTGGCGACCCGAGAAGACAACTCGGTCAGAATTTTTCTGTCCGGTCACATCACGACGGCGCCCTGGCATCAATAGCTTCCTCTTCTCATCGTCAATGTCTTTCTGAGGTCAAATCGTCCAGCCGGTAACTATGGAAAGAGAGTCAAAACCGAAAAGCTTTGTGTTTTTCCAACTGTTCTTCGACCACTTCTGGCCACCATTTGGGATGCATGAGGTATGAAACTCGACCTCCTCATCACGCTCTAGATGATGGTATCACTGTTTCTTGAATTCGAATAAGTTTTAATGATCGGTGTTTTTAGGTGTTTACAGGTACCATCGAAACCACCATCCACGGTTGCTTTTCTGGCTTCGTCGATTCATCACTGACAACCTAAAGTACGAGCTAGTGTCTAGTCAAGCTTGGACCGCCGTGCTAGTTTAAATTGGAAGCTTCAAGTTGCAAGTTTTGCTCTGAGGTATGAGCAGAACAGGTGGTTTGTCATATTCTTGGTGGGGAGAGCGAACGCAGCAGCTCACTAACCATTCTTGAGAATTGTTATGCTGTCACGCCCCGAATTTTAGAATAACAATTCAAAATCCGAAACATGAAAATACTACAAACTCAAAATAATCATCCTGAAAATTTCTTTTCATAACACCCTCACCACACGAAATAAAATCAAACCGAATTTAGTTTCGGTTAATTATTACAACTCAAAACCAAATGTAATTGTAAAGCTCTAAATGAGCATACACACCTCACAACTAAATAAATAACAAAACTGCTGTAACACCTAAGCAGCTCGGTCACCTCCCTGGTTATCCTGACCTGCAGGAATATCCGCTACACCATTGAATAGTGTACCGGGATTGCAACAACACAAAACCCGGTAAGCTTATGAAAGCTTGTATGAGTAAAAGAAAGAACTGTTACTTAATTTAATCTCATTTATTCCCACACACAGCAACACCCAATAATTTCCACATATGCAAGTACTAACAATCTCAATCACACACCGATTCAATATATCACAACAAACCAATCTCACAACTTTCTTCACAACTCACAATCTCAATCACCCACCAATTCAATATATCAAGACAAACCAACTCACAACTTTCTTCACAACTCTCATCATCGTATTTATAAAAAATACGGTATTTGACAGACTAGAGCTCTAACTGAATCGTAGCCCGTCACCTGGCCTAGGTTATGGCATCCGACATATTTATCTATTATTGTATTTCATCAATATGTATACCTATATACATATTTAGAACGTTCAATAATTCCACATATTCAACCAATTGTATCCCATCATCCACACTAGGATTAGAGCGTCCGATTACCCACACCGGTCATTACGTCGACCCTAAACCCATAAATGAACACAACATATAATATCACATACTGAAATCAACCCAACCAAGATACACCATATTATTATGGAATTACACGAATTGAAATAAAATCAATTCATCAATTCTACTCAATCATATCATCACACAACAATCCACTCATCAATATATATTTTCCACGTAAATATATATATACGTAATCATCCACTCAGGAATGACCACTAATACCATCTATAGTTCACACAAGAAAATTATGAAATTCATTTGTATAGTTAAAATTCATTTTACTTACCTATGGACCGTGGTGATTCAAGTCCATGAAATTTTAAAACAAATATTTAATCCGCAAATATTTTTCACACAATTACAAAAAATAAATAAATTAAAATGCTCGGTTCGTAATATGAACCACGTGAGTTTTACTCATCTCGAAACTCCCGCTACGTCTTCAATATAATTATAATTTATAATTAACGCTGAATAGCCCACTCAAATAAAATCCGTCAATCACCTAATCAAATGTGATTTGAATTTAGCCAACAATTTCAACACATAATTTAACTACTAATTAACGGCCAGATTCTAATTTACATTAAAATCCGACGAGCGGTTTCTCACGAATCGCTCCCCTAATTATTGTTTTTCACATATACGAAGATCCAACGGTCGGATCTTCACCCATGACCACATAAAGCCTCTGGGACAGTCATATGATCATCATAACAAATTTACAAGTTCATCCGACGGTCATAATTTCACAGATCAAAAATCTAACGATCGAAATCGATCGAAATCACAAAATTCATAACTAATTCATACGATATCCAAAAAATGCGTATAATACGCTGAAATGATCGTATCGAAACATAGAATCATAAAATGGACAGAAACCAAATTTTAGACCTCCGGAGGTGGCCGGAAAAGGCCGCCGGAGTTAGGGACAGAGCCGCCACCGACCACCGGCAATGGTGTCGGGGCCGAGCTTTTTCCCTTCGTTTCATCATTCTGAGCAACTTTCATAAGTAGCACAAGACTTAAAAATGATGGGAAGGGATCGAAATTACCGATTTACAGCCGGCGGCCGGAAAAAAATGCAGAAACCGGTTAGCTTGAAAACCGACGTGAAAACTGCAACCTCATGCCCCGATCCCTTCTGGAAACTTGTTCAGAACTTCCTTGCGAACTCAACAAGCCAAGAATCACAAGAAACGATCGTGTATAGCTCGAGATATCTTGATCGAAAGTTTCGGTGTTTCGATCCGTTCGGGTCGAGCTCCGACGAACGTGAAAACGTTCGACCCAGTTCCGGTCCTTCTTGGCGCTTGTAGAGGAAGTTGAGGCGAGCTCAATGAGCCAAGAATTAAGTGAAATGGTGGAGTGTAGCTCGAGATATCGAGATCGAACCGAAAATGGTGGTTTTCGGTTCGGGCCGTGCCGCCGCCGACACAGGCTGCGCCGCCTTGTGAAACTGCCTCCGGGAGCTAGAGCAGCTCGAGACGAACTCCTGGGACTTGGTTTGAGGTCGAGAGGTGGTCTGTGGAGGGAGAACAATTAAGGAGAAGTTTTCTCACTAATTTGGTCGAGAGAGAGGACGATGCGAGCTGAGAGAGAAAGCTCAATTTTTTTTTTCCAGAAAAAGGAAGAAGAAGAGGAAGAGAGGAACCGGTAGAAAAAAATTAGGGTTTCCCAAAATTTTGCTATATATACATGTTTCGGAAAACTTCGAAATTCGATAACTAATTCAGAAAAAATCCGATCTTCGTGTTCCGCACGTGTACGGACTCGTATCGACGAGCTCTACAACTTTCATGAAGGAAGTTTCTCCAAATTTCGTACGTAGAAAAAGTCGATTTCTCAAACCGAGTATTTCGAGCTTTTCGTTAAAAATAATTGTTTCGAAACTTCGATAATTGTAAAATTGAATTATCATTGAACATAAATCGTGAAATCGCATAATAATCATTCGATACAATTACTCGAATTTAAAATGAAATTTGCTGGTATTACAATCTACCCCCCTTAAAGGAATTTCGTCCCGAAATTCAAGTACCAAATTCCCCAAAAAGCTGTGGATACCTCGTCCTCATGTCAGATTCTAACTCCCATGATGCATCACCCTCATCATGATGACTCCACAACACCTTCACGAGATCAACCTCTTTCCTACGAAGTTTCTTTGTAGACCTATCCAAGATACGAACAGGTTCAACCACAAACGTCACATCCGGGTTCACTTCGATCGTACCGTGGTCAATCACGTGAGACTCGTCTCGAACATACTTCCTGAGCAGAGACACATGGAAGACATTGTGCACACCCGACATGCTAACAGGTAAAGCAAGACGATATGCCAAGTTACCAACCATTTCCAGAATCTCAAAGGGTCCAACATACCTCGGTGCGAGTTTCCCCTTCTTGCCAAATCTCACCACACCTTTCATAGGTGAGACTTTCAAGAACACCCGATCGCCTGTCTCAAACTCCAAAGGTCTCCTCTTCAAGTCAGCATAACTCTTCTGTCTACTCTGAGCGGTTCGGATTCTGTCCCGAATAGTAGTGACCTTCTCTGTAGTCTCCTGTACAATCTCTGGACCGATGAGCCCTTTATCCCCTGCTTCCGCCCAACAGATAGGAGTCCTACATGGTCTACCATAAAGAGCCTCATATGGAGCCATACCGATACTGGAGTGATAGCTATTGTTGTAGGCAAACTCTACCAATGGCAGATGATCCGCCCAACTACCCTTAAAATCAAGAACACAAGCTCTGAGCATGTCCTCCATCACTTGATTCACTCTCTCGGTCTGTCCATCTGTTTGTGGGTGAAATGCAGTGCTCATAGCAAGAGACGTACCAAATGCCTTATGGAACCTACGCCAGATTTCTGAAGTGAAACGAGCTTCACGATCAGATACAATCATCACAGGTACTCCATGAAGCCTCACTATCTCGTTCACGTACAACTTACACAATGCATCACCTGAGTACGTTTTTGCCACCGGAAGGAAGTGTGCTGATTTAGTCAACCGGTCAACAATCACCCAAATCGAGTCATAACTTTGCCTGGATCTGGGCAATCCAGTCACAAAGTCCATAGAGATGTCTTCCCATTTCCAAACAGGAATCGATAAGGGGTTCAGCATTCCTGCTGGTCTCTGATGCTCTGCCTTCACCTGTTGACAGGTAAGACACTTCGACACGTGTTCCGCCACATCCCTCTTCATACCATACCACCAAAACTGCCTTCGTAGATCCATATACATTTTAGTACCTCCTGGATGTATAGTATATCGAGACCAATGTGCTTCCCGCATGATCTCCTCCCTGAGGTTATCAACACTCGGTACATACAATCTCCCTCGAAATCTCAACCCTCCATCAGCCCCAATCATCCACTCAGAAGGACCCTCCACATCCGGGTCAGCAGTCATCTCAGCAATCCTCGCTTGAGCAAACTCATCAAGTGTCTGACCCTGAATGATCCTGGAGATCAAGGTGGGCTGTAAGGTGATACTACCGAGAAAGATTCCCTGTCCTGCTCCTGCGGGCATAAGGTCGAACTCAGATGCAGCTTCTAACATGCGCCACTCTCGCACCATAATCGATGCCATGATTACCCGCGGTTTCCTACTCAAAGCATCCGCCACTACATTTGCCTTTCCGGGATGATACTCCAAGGTGAAATCATAGTCCTTAATGAGCTCCATCCATCTCCTCTGCCTCATGTTCAATTCCTTCTGGGAGAATAGATACTTCAAACTCTTTTGATCAGAAAAGAGTTCAAATTTCTCACCATAAAGATAGTGCCTCCAAATCTTCAAGGCAAACACCACTGCTGCTAGCTCTAGATCATGAGTAGGGTAGTTCCGCTCATGTACCTTCAACTGTCTAGAACCATAAGCAACAACACTACCATTCTGCATCAACACACACCCCAAACCCTGATGAGATGCATCGCTGTAAATGACTAATCCACCACCACTAGTAGGAATAGTCAACACCGGAGCTGTAGTCAATCTAGTCTTCAGCTCAATGAAAGCCTTCTCACACTCATCCGACCATACGAACTGAGTGTCTTTCCTGGTCAATTTGGTCAAAGCCGAAGCAATACCAGAAAACTCTTCAATGAAGCGCCTGTAATACCCGGCCAATCCAAGGAAACTACGGATTTCTGTAACCGTAGTAGGGCGACTCCAACTCATCACTGCTTCAACCTTCGATGGATCCACAGAAACTCCATCATTCGAGACCACATGACCAAGGAACTTGACTTCACTCTGCCAGAAATCGCACTTCTCGAACTTGGCAAATAGTTTATGCTCTCTCAACGTCTGCAGCACTATCCGCAGATGCCTCTCATGCTCAGCTGACGACCTTGAATAAATCAAGATGTCGTCAACGAACACTACCACAAACTGATCCAAGTAAGGACTGAACGTACGGTTCATCAAGTCCATAAATGCTGCTGGGGCATTCGTGAGACCAAAATGCATGACAAGAAACTCAAAATGTCCATACCTGGTCCTGAACGCAGTCTTTGGAATATCTTCCTCCTTCACCCTCAACTGGTGATATCCAGACCTCAAGTCAATCTTCAAGAACACAGTAGCTTCTCTAAGCTGATCGAATAAGTCATCAATCCTAGGTAAAGGGTACCTATTCTTGATGGTCACCTTGTTCAACTGTCGATAATCCACACATAGACGAAGTGAACTATCCTTCTTCTTCACAAACAACACTGGTGCGCCCCAAGGAGACACACTTGCCTGAATGAACCCTTGTGCAAGTAAGCCCTCAATCTGAACCTTCAACTCCTGAAGTTCAGCTGGAGCCATTCGATAGGGTGCTTTCGACACAGGTGAAGTACCTGGTATCACATCAATGGAGAAGTCCATTACCCTTTTCGGAGGTAACCCAGGGATCTCCTGAAACACGTCTTCATACTCTGAAACTACATGAATCCCTGTAATCTTTGAAGTACTACTCCCTGATTCAATATGGGCCAAAATCCCTATCCTCATGGTGATGTCAGACTTCAGACAACGGTAATGAAACACCGGTTGTCCCGGAACATGGAAGGACACAATCATCCTAAAGTAATCAATAACAGCATGGTTCGGGCTCAACCAATCCATACCCAAAATCACATCATACGTGTGATCCGGAATCACAATCAAAGACGCAGAGAACTCTCTGCCACCAATTCCAATAGGACAATCATCACAAAGCATGCTAAGCTCAAAAGACGCACAATGATCTATTCAGAGGCATAGCAATCAAACCCAAAACATCCACAACCGAACTAGATATGAAAGAGTGTGAGGCTCCCGTATCAAACAGTACTCTAGCAAGAAAGCGATAAACAGATAAGGTACCTTCCACTCCCGTGCCTGCCTGACCGATGGCAAAGACTCTAGCATGAGCAGGTGGTAGCTGCCTCTGCTGGTTACCCTGCACTCTACCCTGATTTCGAGGACACTCTCTAGCCCGATGCCCTGCCTGTCCACAGCTGTAGCATAACCTACCCCGTGGCTTCGTGCACGCACAAGAGATGTGGCCCGGCTCGCCAAAGTTAAAGCACTTCACCGGAGCTGCTGGTGCTATCTGCCTGATAGGCATAGCCTGAACAGGAGGAGCTACTGCTGCCCTAGCTGGAGCCTGATGCTGAAACTGAGTTCTATGTCTCTTCCAGAACCCACCCCTGAAGTCTCTAGCTCTACTCCTCCCTGCTATGGCCTTTCCCTTGCCCTGGAAGTCTCTCTCAGCAGACTCCTTCTCTCTACGAATCAGGTTCTGCTGCTCAATGATCTGTGCCTTAGCCAAGATCTCTCTCTTGGTCTTTAGCTCCAAGATGGCTACATCACGCTCAATCGAAGGACTCAACCCTCTCTGAAACTTCTTGGCCAAGTCCTCATCCTCCATCTGCCTCACATACTTGTACAGTCTGGAGAACTCCGCATCATACTCAATTACGGTCATCTTGCCCTGTACAAGTGCAAGGAACTCTCGCTCCAACCTCTCCTTCACTGCTGGTGGAAAGTACTTCTCCCTGAACAGCCTCTCAAAGCCGTCCCATGTCAAGGTAGACACCTCAATGCTCCTCTGAGTGACGTTCCACCACACCCTAGCCTCATCCTTCAGCATGAAAGCGGCTAGCTTCCTCTTATCGGTCTCAGTGCAATCAAGCAGATCGAAATAAGTCTGCAAATCCTCTATCCAACGATCCGCCACCATATAATCAGTGCCTCCTCCAAACTTGGTTGCTCACAAGCGAGTAATTTCCCTTGCTAGCATCAGCAAGCGAGCAGGATTATCAACCACAGCTACAGGAGGAATAGGCTGATCCTCATAAGGTGCATCTTCCTCCGACTCGAATACTTCTTCGATTGGAGGGGTCCTACCCCTTCCTCGGCCTCTACCCCTGCCACGAGGTCTACCTCTACCCCGACCTCTGGCCTCGTTTCCCTCAATCTCCATTACCTAATAAGCATGATATACTTGATTAATACACGCATAACACTTAAACAAAGCATAAGTCAAATGCAAGTCCATATTAACCAAGTACTGATCATACATAACGATGCTTAAATTTCCTAAAAGTACTAACGTTCCTAGCCAACCTAACGCACTCACATACCCAATGACATTGTCAATACCGAAGAGCACACGATGGGATCCGCTGCAGACGGGCCATCACTCGGTAAGTATTGACATATCACCAAATATGTACCTTACGCTCTGATACCAAACTGTCACGCCCCGAATTTTAGAATAACAATTCAAAATCCGAAACATGAAAATACTACAAACTCAAAATAATTATCCTGAAAATTTCTTTTCATAACACCCTCACCACACGAAATAAAATCAAACCGAATTTAGTTTCGGTTAATTATTACAACTCAAAACCAAATGTAATTGTAAAGCTCTAAATGAGCATACACACCTCACAACTAAATAAATAACAAAACTGCTGTAACACCTAAGCAGCTCGGTCACCTCCCTGGTTATCCTGACCTGCAGGAATATCCGCTACACCATTGAATAGTGTACCGGGATTGCAACAACACAAAACCCGGTAAGCTTATGAAAGCTTGTATGAGTAAAAGAAAGAACTGTTACTTAATTTAATCTCATTTATTCCCACACACAGCAACACCCAATAATTTCCACATATGCAAGTACTAACAATCTCAATCACACACCGATTCAATATATCACAACAAACCAATCTCACAACTTTCTTCACAACTCACAATCTCAATCACACACCAATTCAATATATCAAGACAAACCAACTCACAACTTTCTTCACAACTCTCATCATCGTATTTATAAAAAATACGGTATTTGACAGACTAGAGCTCTAACTGAATCGTAGCCCGTCACCTGGCCTAGGTTATGGCATCCGACATATTTATCTATTATTGTATTTCATCAATATGTATACCTATATACATATTTAGAACGTCCAATAATTCCACATACTCAACCAATCGTATCCCATCATCCACACTAGGATTAGAGCGTCCGATTACCCACACCGGTCATTACGTCGACCCTAAACCCATAAATGAACACAACATATAATATCACATACTGAAATCAACCCAACCAAGATACACCATATTATTATGGAATTACACGAATTGAAATAAAATCAATTCATCAATTCTACTCAATCATATCATCACACAACAATCCACTCATCAATATATATTTTCCACGTAAATATATATATACGTAATCATCCACTCAGGAATGACCACTAATACCATCTATAGTTCACACAAGAAAATTATGAAATTCATTTGTATAGTTAAAATTCATTTTACTTACCTATGGACCGTGGTGATTCAAGTCCATGAAATTTTAAAACAAATATTTAATCCGCAAATATTTTTCACACAATTACCAAAAATAAATAAATTAAAATGCTCGGTTCGTAATATGAGCCACGTGAGTTTTACTCACCTCGAAACTCCCGCTGCGTCTTCAATATAATTATAATTTATAATTAACGCCGAATAGCCCACTCAAATAAAATCCGTCAATAACCTAATCAAATGTGATTCGAATTTAGCCAACAATTTCAACACATAATTTAACTACTAATTAACGGCCAGATTCTAATTTACATTAAAATCCGACGAGCGGTTTCTCACGAATCGCTCCCCTAATTACCGTTTTTCACATATACGAAGATCCAACGGTCGGATCTTCGCCCATGACCACACAAAGCCTCTGGGACAGTCATATGATCATCATAACAAATTTACAAGTTTATCCGACGGTCATAATTTCACAGATCAAAAATCTAACGATCGAAATCGATCGAAATCACAAAATTCATTACTAATTCATACGATATCCGAAAAATGCGTATAATACGCCGAAATGATCGTATCGAAACACAGAATCATAAAATGGACAGAAACCAAATTTTAGACCTCCGGAGGTGGCCGGAAAAGGCCGCCGGAGTTAGGGACAGAGCCGCCACCGACCACCGCCAATTGTGTCAGGGCCGAGCTTTTCCCCTTCGTTTCGTCATTCTGAGCAACTTTCATAACTAGCACAAGACCTAAAAATGACGGGAATGGATCGAAATTACCGATTTACAGTCGGCGGCCGGAAAAAAATGCAGAAACCGGCGAGCTTGAAAACCGACGTGAAAACTGCAACCTCAGGCCCCGATCCCTTCTGGAAACTTGTTCAAAACTTCATTGCGAACTCAACAAGCCAAGAATCACAAGAAACGATCGTGTATAGCTCGAAATATCTTGATCGAAAATTTCGGTGTTTCGATCCGTTCGGGTCGAGCTCCGACGAACATGAAAACGTTCGACCCAGTTCCGGTCCTTCTTGGTGCTTGTAGAGGAAGTTGTGGCGAGCTCAATGAGCCAAGAATCAAGTGAAATGGTGGAGTGTAGCTCGAGATATCGTGATCGAACCGAAAATGGTGGTTTTCGGTTCGGGCCATGCCGCCGCTACCACAGGCTGCGCCGCCTTGTGAAACTGCCTCCGGGAGCTAGAGCAGCTCGAGACGAACGCCTGAGACTTGGTTTGAGGTCGAGAGGTGGTCTGTGGAGGGAGAACAATTAAGGAGAAGTTTTCTCACTAATTCGGTCGAGAGAGAGGACGATGCGAGCTGAGAGAGAAAGCTCAAATTTTTTTTTTTCCAGAAAAAGGAAGAAGAAGAGGAAGAGAGGAACCGGTAGAAAAAAATTAGGGTTTCCCAAAATTTTGCTATATATACATGTTTCGGAAAACTTCGAAATTCGATAACTAATTCAGAAAAAATCCGATCTTCGTGTTCCGCACGTGTACGGACTCGTATCGACGAGCTCTACAACTTTCATGGAGGAAGTTTCTCCAAATTTCGTACGTAGAAAAAGTCGATTTCTCAAACCGAGTATTTCGAGCTTTTCGTTAAAAATAATTGTTTCGAAACTTCGATAATTGTAAAAATGAATTATTATCGAACATAAATCTTGAAATCACATAATAATCATTCGATACAATTACTCGAATTTAAAATGAAATTTGCGGGTATTACATATGCCTAGATGAGAATGAGCAGAGCCTATATGAGAATTGAGGGAGAGTTTGATCCCCGGGTTTAGAGAGAGAGATGGTGATGATGATGAGGCATAGAAATAGAGAGAGTAAGGAGGATTGAAGGCCACCGGTCTAGAGAGTGATGCTTAAAATAATAATAATAATAATAATAATAATAATAATAATAAAGACAAATGTGCCCTTCAAAAATTGTCAGTTGGCAAACGACGTAACGGAGCTAACAGCTCCAGGTACTAAAGTTCGGTCGGGATACGAATCTCAGGTACCATTCTGACATTTCTGAAACTTGATATACCGAAGTTTATAGAGTGAGATAGTTCATGTACTGTTTGGACAAATTTTCCTAAATATAACTTCCACATTAGAAAAATATAACTTTGTTTATGGGTTTATTAGGGTTTGAACCACTTCATCGATTGTGAATTAATTTTAGATGTGAACCCCAAATTACTTTATCATGGTATCAGAGCGGGTTACTCCACGTGTTTTGTTTCGGTTTCGAAATCTCATAGCGGGTGGTCTTGCTGGCTTTACACATATGAATGTATGCGGGTGAAGGCTGATTCCCAAAGCCGATTTGCCCAAGGAATCTTTTCTGTTCTTCAAACTTTTTACTCGCTTGTTGGTAGTGAATGTACTTAGATTGTGACTCCTATACAACTTTTTACGATTCAAGGTATCAAAATGTCGCAATTCTAGTACTGTGAGAGATTAAACTATTTCCACTCGAGATCGAAACAAGAACAAAAAGATTGAAAAGGATAAAGGCCAGCAGAGTTCAATGGACCCACGAGAACATGCAAGGAATTCACATAAATGTACTATTAGGGATGGCTGAACATTTCCAAAAACAAAAAATGGGGTGGCTGATCGTAAATAATAACATTCTAAGCAAGTGAATTATTGGTTCATATTTTGGGTCATATTTGGGCCACACCGATTATATGCAATGAAAATGGTCACATGTGATGTAGATGCTCAACGACACCGGTGGTGCCCAACTTTCACATGTGCTCTGATACCAGTAACCGTCGCCAAAACCACCCTTTTGTCCAATCCTCGAATAGAATACCTGAAGAACTAGTAATTTTTTTATGCCCTAATGAGTTTTCTATTTCTAAACCTGGAAGTCTAGAACTATAGATTGGATTTGAGAGCACGTTTAGGAAATGGGTCCTTAATAGGTTAAATTTTAGCTGATGCCGACTTGGTTGAAAATGACTGTAGAAGAGACGCGTCATTGTACAGATTTTGGAATGGTAATATGATTTGGTGACTATTCTTGTGGGGTGTCGAGCATCATCACATGGAGTAAAGACTATAGAAGAAGCATTATGATAGGGTCATGCTAACAACAAAAGATATTGGTGGTCGAAGGTGAATTTTAGATCCCTTTTTATCAAAGAGAGGGAAATTATCCAAAGTGGTTTTGCCCGTAGCTCATCACATGTTACTTGGAACCAAAACTATTTTTTTTTCTTTTTCAATTTACTATCGTAAATCAAAATATGGGTTTTTTTTTTCCCTTTAAAAAAGATTTTTTCTTTTTGGGATAAATGTCACATTTGACCTCTCGATAGAATGTAGTGAAGCAACGACAAACCCATCTAAAATCTAGTAATGGCAGTCGCTGATGGCATCGTTGAATTATGAAAGTTTAGAGGTAGCGGCGCGGTTTTTGTCTCCTCCAATCACTTTCTTGTAGTTTGTCAAAATACTTGCATGGTCTTTAACCACTGTGCTTGTATAGGGATGCTCCACTCTGTGAGGCATCTCAATGATCAAGCTAGTACATATTTACGTGAATGCGACGATCGATTGCTTTCAATATCCAGAATGTTGATGATATTGATCAATTGAAACCACTCAGGCTCTCAGATATTTGATCACCCGCGCTATTTTGAATGGCTACGACATGCATCTTTCATTGTGGCTTTCGATTTTTTTTTTTTTTCCTTTTCTTCTTTCCTTTTTCTCTTTGGCTTATGAATGCTATTTGCTTGGGGTTTCATCCAAAGGCCGTTTTAAGCATATAGCTTAATTTTCAAATTATAGGCCTTGGTGTATGTTATATTGCCTCTATAATATGAATATGGATAGTTGTTGAAAGATACTTCATTTCATTACCATAAAATCAAAAAGATAAAATAAAGAAGGCTAACGGGTTTAATCTTCCCAATCTTATATTACCAAACAACGAAATTGGTATACTCAAGCCACTAATCTTGAAATCTTTTTTTTTTAATGAATGAAAATAGATCAGTCATTTCATTAAATTCAGCAAGCAATATAAAAACGAAACACTCTTATGGGGTTTATAGACAATAATCATTTCTTAGAACTTCAAAAATCCTATTCTAAACGAATAGCATCCCATAAAGTCCTAGTACAGCCACCTTTTAGGAAATCCACGCACCATATTCTAACAAAAACCAAAAACCTCAAAGCTGGCATAAAAGGTAACAACTAAGGCACTGGTTTTTGTGACCCAAACAAAAATTAAATTAAACCATTAGTAGAAGGTGACATAGCACCTTCCACATTACCCTGTGCAGTAACAGACTCCACAATTGGCATAGTCACGCCCTCCACTTTTGAAAAGAGGAATCATGACCAAGCATAGAACAGACAAAATGCCACTTTGCTGATGGGCCGAGAACCACGCCTTCCAACACAAATCAAAACAACTCACCAGGAGCCCTAGCCCAAAAAAGCAAACCCACATGGAGGCCCAAGCCACCCACCAAGACCAGCCTCCATCATCCACAGCCTTCGTCCAGCTGCCATCGAAGAGTCCACCGCCGTCGCCAACGCCACTTGCTCCACCAGCATCCAGGAGCCAGAGTGCCTTGATCTAGCAGCCAGTAGAGAATACCACCTTCACATCAGCCAAGCTTAGATCGGTCACCTGATCCAGCCAAGCCAACCCAACACCGGCAACTCTTCGACGTTGCAGCGAACCACCATGTCTAACATCAGTGTAACCATTGCGATCATCCACCCTGTCCTTCAAACCATAACCAGAAAAATTTCGCTTGAAACCCGAACATCTGTCATCCAAATCAACGACCATGTATGCCCTACGACAACACCCAACCACCACAAAGAGGTCAGCCGGATGACTCTGATCCGACACCCAGTCGTGACGATCCAATACAGACTCCACGCTGTCAGAGCACGGGCTCAGAGAAGCTACCAGAAAACCAAAACTTCCGTCCCAGACAATAACCGCTGGGAACCAAATCCGAGGCGGCGCTCCAAGCAACAGTACGAAAGCAAGAAGAAGCAAGAAACAATAAGCCGCAAGGCGAGCAATGGCCATGGCCATTGAATTTTGGAAATTTTGTCGAAAGTGAGAGGCCGACGATAACCCTAGCAGAGCGCTAAGTCAAATCCTAATGTATCTTGAAATCAAATGAAGCTTCAATATGCCTTTGTCATGAGATTAGATCTCTCTCTTTCCTTTTTAATTTTTTTTATTTTTGAGAACGTATCTCTTGGTTTAACATTATAACCTTCCAATCCAAATTGCATACTTCACTTGAAAAAAATTAATGATCTCATCAACATATATTCGGTAGACTTGCCTGAAAGAACCTCTAAGAAAATCTACATTCTTTCTGGAAAAACAATGTATCTTTGTTTCATCCATAAATATCCAACTGGTCCTACAATTCCACCAACTGTACGACTAACAATGCTGGTTGAAAGATATATCATAGAGGATAGCCAGTTAATGTGGAAATGAACCAGAATGTATAGGCATATAGCAAAACTGAAGTTGTTCATTAAGCACATGTTTCCAGGAAGAATGTTTCTCTTATAGGGTCTTTGGGGAAGAATATTTGAGTCTGACTTTAATTTCGAGGTACGAATACACCTTTCTTGACCTTGAAAAAAAGTCATAATTTTGAGTTGTAGACCCACAGAAGGCCGAAAGTTCCCAAAAAGAGAGATGAGTTATAAATTATTTTGATAAAAAATTTAGTTTATATATGTTATATTCAAAAATTTAGTTTACTTCTATATCAAACTAGTCTACTTGATATATCAATACATTAACATATCATAGATGAACCCTCAAAGCAAATCTAGTGTGACAATGAGTGTACTTCATTTGAATTTCAATGGGTGTAGTCACACATTATACTCATTACAGATGAAAAGATGTGATTGAGGAATGAATTTTGGAGAAAATACAAAATGTTCATAAAAAGGAATCCCTTAGCCAAAAAAATTAATTTTCTAGTTACGAAAATGGTGGCCGGGTTAGCTACCACTCCGGGTTCGAGAGCAACTTGAGTATGACCCCTTCCCAAAGGATTTTTTCCACAAGCTAGGTTAGAACCAGAGACCTCCTATTACCAGGAGAGGCCGTGCAGCGTTCGCCCCACTTGCAGCCTAACATGCTTCTACTAAACCAACCCTATTTGGATTTAGCCAAAAATAATATAATCTCAATAGAAAAGATTTATCACTCCCACAAAGAAAAAGATTGTGTTAATTGGTGAGGTGTTGCATTATTTTCTCTTCTTCTAAATTGAGTTGCTTGTGAAGACTCAAAATAAACCATAATTGATGAAACTAAGACCCCGTTTGGGATTGCTTCACTTTAAAAAAAATCAATTTTTGTCTAAAACTTCATATTTTATTGTTTTTAGTAAATAAACAAAAAACAGTTTTAATTAAAAAATTATAAGTCACTGGCAGTAGATTTTAGAAGCAACTCAAATGTTGCTTTTAAAATGTGCTTTCAATTAAAACATGCTCTAAAGTTATTTTATGTACTGACAACACTTTTAAAAGTACTATTTACCAAACACGAACCTATTTTAATTCATAGCTAATTATTCAATCCCAAACTAGCCCTAAACTAACGTCTCCTCACCACCCAAGTTTTTGTTAGTCAAACCTACCTACAAAACTATCAAACGTGGCCCCGTTCCCACAAGAGTTTATGCAAAGAACCTTTGGAAACCAAATGTCAACACTCATAAGCCCATAACATTTGGAGTGAACCGTCGACCTTGATCATTAACATCCAACAAGCCCCCACCAGTTCAAACCTGAAAAACAACCGCAACCTGAATCTTGAAAAACCAGCAAAGAATATTCGAACATAGTGTGGATCAATAATACAATTAAATCGACAATCTTAAGTGCCAAGTCAAGTACAGTTCGCAAACTGGAATGATAGTCCATAAAACCGTTGACAATTTGCTCAATAACAACCAATTGACTACATACGTTGTAGTGCAACTTGCATTTCCATGCTTAGCTCTCATTGTTGCAACGACATACTCTGTAGTGCGACATACGTTATAGTGTGACATATGTTGTACTGTTTAGGCTTATTGAATAAGTGAGTTTCATTGTATTTGAGGGTGATATCGGTTATTCCTTATTTTATGTGCCTTTGTAATTTTGGAATTAATGAAATCTCATGGTGAAAAGAAAATAGAAAGTAACATAGAAAAATAAATTTCTTTATGTAAAAATAATAGTAAACTTACCAACGTGAGTTCGTTCAGTTGGTATAGGTGTGCTTGTGGTTGAGCTCCAATCCAAGTTTGATAATCTGTGCCAATAAGTCTGAAGCGAATTTGTATGATAGACTTCCTCTCTCCTGACTTTTTGTAACCAAAAAACAAAAGAAGAAGAAGAAGAAAACATTAACTTAAAAAAACAAATAAGTACAAGAGGGAATCTCCCTCCCCCTGAAATACATTATCTCCCGTTTCGCCAACAAAACCGCGAGGGCACTCTCGTCATTTCCAGAAACCCGTCCCCGACACCTTGCGCGCGAATGTTCCTCTTACCACGCAAAACCGAAAACTTTTGCCTCTTCTTTCTCTCTCTCAGTCTCTCTTAATTAACCAAACGCTAATCGTACCATTAATTAACCAAAACCAACAAAATCCACCGAATAATAATTCCATTAATTACACCATTTTCCCCAAATCGGTCATAATTCAGTTTTATTAACTCATTTACCAAAAACCACAAAAATTTAAATCTTTATTAATTTTTATAAATAAGTCCCTCTCTCCCAGTCTCCCATCATCTTCGGCTCCCTGTCTGTCACTCTCCTCCTCCAAAAAATTTTCCAATTAAAATCAATCACCTAATAAAAACCCTAACCACCACACACACTCTCTCTCTCTCACACTTCCACTCTATACTCCAATGCCATCCACATTCTGATCCTCCCTTTCTCATTTACGGCCTTCATGTAAATCTAGCCTCAACCATTCCCGGATCTCTCTCTCTCTCTCTCTGCAAGTGAGCAACCTTCAATTTCTTTTGATATATGAATGCGATCTTCTTTATTCCGCCGATTTATTCTTTGCTTGGTTTGCTACCAAAAGCAGCAGTTGCTTTCATCGGTTCGAGGTTAACTAGATTCAGTTTTTTTCTTGCTTTTAGTAATGGAAGAAGCTCTACTTTTTTATTTGAGGGAATCCTTTTTTCTGGTTCTTTGTGATCTTCAAGCTACTTGGAGCTATATCTCCCTTCCACTCAGAGACTTGCTCACTCACTCACTCACTCCACTAATCACTGTCCACCTTTGATTTTTTTTTGCTCTCTCAAGACTTTCCTACTGGTTTACTTATTTCTGGTACCTGATCTTGTTAGTTATTATTATCATTATTAATTTTTTGGCGCAATCTGGATGTGCGGTGTTGGACTTTTGTTACTAGCTATCTGTATCCTATTTCCTTCTCCGGGTCAATTTTTCTCGTCTTCAGATTTTGGATTTCTATTGCTCTTCTCAACACGGAAACATTGGGCACGATTTAATTTAATTTAATTTTTAATATTTTTTTTCCTCCTATCTCCGAAAATCCAAAGGATATTTTCCACTTTATTCTGTTTGAGCTGGAAATGGTGTAAAATGAGCATATGTCATGATTAACGTGGTGGTCGACTTAATAATTATTGCTTTTTTTATCAATTTAGTGTGTTTCTGATAATTTTCAAAGTATTGACTTTTGGCAATTTGATGATTCAGATCTTGTGGAGCACTGAAGTTGCATACTTCAATGGTAAAACTGAGGGCTATGGAGTTTTGGTATGCCGTTTTGCTATTGTTTTCCGTTTTCATTATTGGGAAAGCTGATGTTTATATCGTGACTATCGAAGGAGATCCTATTATAAGTTATAGAGGTGATGTTGATGGTTTTGAAGCCACTGCTGTGGAATCTGATGAAAAGATTGACACCACTAGGTATGTGCACACATTTTCTTGATATTTCTATTTCTGCATATACTTACTTTTTTTTTCTTTCTTAATTCGGCATATGGAGCATGTATTTATTTGTATGCATAGCCATATTATAAGAACAAAAAGTTTCATATCTTGGATAAGAATATTAGTTAACCAATGGTAGGTAGCCTGGGATGCTTTGACCATTTAAAGAAGCATTTGAAATTAGATTGTCACTATTTTGCACATTGACCCAGTGTGGTGTTAGGTTTGTGAGGTATCTTTGTTAAATCATGGGTGTTGCTGAATAAGCTGTACGTTGTTAGGAAATTTTTTTTTGGTTGACCTTGCATAGTGCAAATGTCAAATAAACAAATTCATGGATATACCCCGGCGACTGTAAGCTAGTTTCAAGCTGGATATTGATGATCCAATGTTGGCTTATGACTCCAACTCCTTTACATCCAAACAAGTTTGGGTTATATGGTTTTGCTTGCACTCGGGACCTGATGCTGGCTCTTTTTCTTTTCACAAATAGTTGCTGTAGTTAATTTAAAAGTCAAAATCATTTTGCAAACAGAGTTGGGTTGTCTTTAGTTCATTCAAGGAAGCTATTGGGACAAAAAACTCAAATGGTTTTGATTGCACTTAGGGGCTGACACTGTCCGGCTCATTGGTTTTGCCATAATGAATTTAAATCATGGCCACTCAGCATGCACAGAGGTTCTTTGTTCTTATTGATATCTTCATTTGGAAGCAAAAACAGAGGTATCAGTGCATTTATGGATAATAACCTAGGACTTGATACCACCGAGAATCTGGCCAAATCCAGGATTTCAATGTTTGAATCTAATGACATGGTTGGAGAAGTACTAAAAGATTTTCTTATTTGTTATTTTTGGTGAGAAGAGCCGTGGGAAACAACAAGAAGCCCTTTCTAGAACTAATTTGGTTGTACCATGTATGAAATCATGTGAAATTCTACAATTCTTCTCTATATTTAGATAATGATAAAATCGTAAGAAACATGTATAGACAAATTCATCCAAAACATTAAAGAGAAAAATTTAATTTTATGAAACGACCAAAGAGGTCGGAATGCAGTTCTATTCCATGACCTGTCATTTCTCTGGTTTGTGTTTATTTTGGTGATCGTTGTTTTTGTAGAACTACTAGATCCCTAAGAAAATATTACAATATTATCCCATCCCATCCTACATGGTGGCACGTAGTACTTAGTTTCAGCTGTTTTATCCTAGCATATTGAGATATAAACATTTCATACGGTATCGTATGTATAAGCTTATGTGCAACTAGTTGCTTTGTTAGGGAAAGATTGCAATTCAGTATCATCTCATGGTCTATGCAATGCACTTCATCTTTGATAGATTTTGTGAGATACTTCACTTTACCAGAGGATGTCTATCTCTTTGATTTTGAGCGCAGAAATAGACTGATCGATAGCATTTAATATCTCATTGTTGCCTGTTCATTTGGTCTTTGTTCAGTGAATCAGTCACGTCCTATGCTCGACACCTTGAGAATAAACATGATATGCTTCTTGGAATGCTGTTTGAGCAAGGGACCTATAAGAAACTCTACAGCTATCAGCATCTTATAAATGGCTTTGCAGTTCATATTTCTCCTGAGCAGGTGAAACCTTGGACACAACCTCTTTATATGTTTCTTTTTAATTGCACTATGTTGATGTGTTTTCTTGAATTTGGATTTTCTTACACTGATCCTTTTATTAGTAGGCAGAAAGACTAATGCGTGCTCCGGGTGTGAAATCCGTGGAGAGAGATTGGAAAGTCCGGAGGCTTACAACTCACACGCCACAGTTTTTAGGGCTTCCAACCGGAGTATGGCCAACAGGAGGTGGCTTTGATAGGGCTGGAGAAAATATTGTGATAGGGTTTGTGGACTCGGGGATTTACCCTCATCATCCAAGCTTTGCAAGCCACAATACTGATCCTTACGGGCCTGTTCCCAAGTACAGAGGTACATGTGAAGTTGACCCAGACACCAAGAAGAGCTTCTGTAACGGAAAGATTATTGGAGCCCACCATTTCGCCAAAGCTGCAATAGCAGCTGGGGTGTTTAATCCAGCTGTTGATTTCGCCTCTCCTATGGATGGTGATGGACATGGAAGGTTAGGCCCCATACTTCTGTTACATGTTCTTCACTAGGAACCTATACTACTGTGTGTTTGCTCATATCATTCTAACTGGATGTTTAGCTTATGTCATGTTTCTTAGATATACAAAAGAATTTAGTTTCACAGAAACAAAAGTAACTTTTACACGTAAATATGCTGAAACAAATCCCCCAAATGGAATTGATGTTGGGGAATCCGTTTGCTAAGCTTAGAACAAGGACTTCTTTTATGATGCATACACATGTATTAGAATCAATGGATATGAGTATGTGGATAGTGTCACAAATCACTACACAATCTTGACAAATATAATTTGTTCTTAAATATCCTAAATGGAACTTTTGGGGTTCTCTGCTGCAGTGATTAAACCGCTATGACATCCACAAGAGTTTCTTGTGTCCGTTAGTTGCAATTGATATACTAAATATTGCTTCGATTTTTTTTTTTGGTAACACAAATCTTCAAATATTTTTTTTTCCTTTCCCCCTTTCTCCTAATGTCTGAATCTGTCTGATGCTTTGTCTCCCTTTCTTTTATTTCTCTTTCTTATAGTCACACCGCAGCTATTGCAGCTGGAAACAATGGAATTCCTGTCAGAATGCATGGCCATGAATTTGGCAAAGCAAGTGGGATGGCTCCCCGTGCCAGGTGAGGGATAATAAATAACTCTCTTGATGTTTCGATTTAGAGGAGTAAATATTATTCTTTCCCTTTAACCGAGACATATAAATTTCCTGTGTTCAGAATTGCTGTATATAAAGCTCTTTACAGGCTCTTTGGAGGGTTTGTAGCAGATGTAGTAGCCGCCATTGATCAGGTATGCAAGGGTACCATGACAAAACCCAAAAAGAAATGAGAAGGGTGAATACTCGTAGTGTTGCTTCTTCTGTAGATGAGTATAGGTGTGTGTGCATGAGCATTAGGATATACCCATTTATGTTCTGAAATTGCTTCTTCTGCAATTTCAATGGTTCATCTATCCCTGATGTTATGTTCCTGGTGACTTTGTAAAATTCTAGCAACCCATTTAATGTGTTATGTGATTTACTTATGCACAAATATATTCACATCTCTGTTTTTGTTTTGTATTTGACTCTTTTGAATTCAGACTAAAAAAGAAATAGAGAATTATTTTGGTATTTAGTTGATTGCATATTTTTTGATACGAAGTTAATTGTGTGTGAACTACTCCATTATTTTATTCAATATAAAATAATAAGATGTTTTTTGCCAACTAGTATACATTCTTTTGGGATTATCACTTTTGGTTGCTTTGTCATAGAAGGGTGATTCTTATTTGACAAAATTTGGTTAACAGGCTGTTTATGATGGAGTGGATATACTGAGCCTTTCTGTGGGGCCAAACAGTCCTCCAGCTACCACCAAGACCACTTATTTGAACCCGTTTGATGCCACGCTTCTTTCAGCTGTGAAAGCGGGTGTATTTGTTGCACAGGCAGCTGGAAATGGAGGACCTTTTCCAAAAACTTTGGTTTCTTATAGCCCTTGGATAGCTTCTGTTGCTGCTGCCATAGATGACCGGAGATACAAAAACCATTTCATGCTTGGGAATGGAAAAATATTACCTGGACTTGGGTTGTCACGTAAGTATTTGTTTGGGTGAGCGTGTGTATGTAGTAAAGTTTTTTCAGTAGCAATTCTTTTAGTAGCATATGTGATTTTTTCATTAGCACTTAGGCAAATTTACTTGGAAGCACTTCCTGGAAAAGTACATATTTTCCTCAGAAAGCACTCCAATACTTTTGTCATTGCCATTAACAATACTTCAGCCAACTGTTATACAATTGGCCAAAATATAACACTAGGCTCCCTTAGAATTAGGATATGCTTTTGGCGTTGCCAATAATTTGTGAAACACACCCTCAGTTTTATCTTGTCCTGTATTGTTAATTTTCAGCCATTAAGATGAAGTAGCATAGCAAAACATGATTGCTTGACAAGGTAATTTGGTTGACCTAGAAACCATAAGCGGGCATAACATCATGTCTACTCACTGGTTTTATAACTTTTGAAAGAAGAAATTCTGGAAAGGGAGAAGAAGATAATTGTATTCATATTCAATTCTAAGGAGTTCTCCTATTCATGTGAGGTACCAATTCAGAAATTGATTTTAAAGTAGTCAGCTCTCTAAATTAACCATAATTGAAGCTACCATAATAATCAGTTTGTATCACCAGTACTCTAACAGAGAATAGTTAACTCTTAGCTTCCTGAAATAGAATGTCAAGTCTATTTGATAGCTTTCAGAAAAACTTGGACCTCTCAGTCCACTCACAATTATGGACGAATTTGTACTAGTCATAGAGTATAATATGGAGTTCTTGTTTTCCATTGGGATCTCAAGCTGAGGCTTGAGACCATGACATGACCTTGATTAGGTCTCACAAGCATATTTTGCTTAGATATCATGTTGGAAAAGAAACTTTAGAGAGGGACAAGATGGGTTGTGTAATGGCACCACATAGATTCAATGGTTTTGTTCTCTTGAGACCACTTCAACTTGCAGCAGTTCTGATGTATTTATTCCTATACATTAAATAATATTTAAATTGTCAATAGTTATGTTCTCTTTCTACTTTTCTGTCTTTATAAAGCTCAACTACTCCCCTTGCCTTGCAGCATCTACACATCCAAATCGAACGTACACACTGGTTGCTGCAAATGATGTGCTTTTGGATTCTTCAGTAGTGAAGTATAGCCCCTCAGACTGCCAGAGACCAGAAGTTTTAAACAAGAACTTGGTTGAGGGCAATATTCTTCTTTGTGGCTATTCATTCAATTTTGTTGTTGGCTCTGCATCAATCAAGAAAGTCTCGCAAACAGCTAAAAGTCTTGGTGCAATTGGCTTTGTTCTTGCTGTGGAAAATGTTTCCCCAGGAACCAAATTTGATCCTGTTCCTTCTGGCATTCCTGGGATTGTAATCACTGATGTTAAGAAGTCAATGGTAATCCATTCAAAATTTTCTAAAATTTGATATGTTAATATTCTCCACAGTAAATGTGATTAGATTATGATAATTGCTATAGCCAAATCATATCATAACCCCATAATGTGTCAAACGTTGACAGCACCAACAGAAAAATAGGGAAATGTGAAAGATAGTCATGTAGATTTACTTGATCTCTTTTCTTAGTTGTATATGAGCTTGGACTTGTCATGTCATAGTTAAATATGAGCTCAGCCCTGTCTGATAACTGCTATGGTGCTAGTGTTTTGATTTATTTGAACTACCTTTAAATCTTGTCTCTTTTTCCTGTCTCCTTTTCTTTCTGTGTATTCTCACTTGCCCTTTCGTTTTTCAGGATCTTATAGATTACTACAACATCTCCACATCAAGAGATTGGACTGGTCGAGTCAAGAGTTTCAAAGCTATAGGTAGCATTGGGGATGGTTTGGTGCCTATACTCCACAAATCAGCACCCCAGGTGGCAATATTCTCTGCTCGAGGACCCAATATTAAAGATTTCAGCTTCCAAGATGCGGATCTTCTGAAACCAGATATTCTAGCTCCTGGTTCTCTGATTTGGGCTGCCTGGTCCCCTAATGGAACAGATGAGCCTGATTATGTTGGTAAGGATCGAATCAAAACACTTTGCATGTTCTTTCCCCTGACATTTACTACCAATAATTGTTTATCAAACTTTAGTCCCAAACTGCAGTTATTCTGTAAAATCTATACCATTCAAAACGAACCTATTATATACAAGTTTTTGGGGCTTCTAGATGTAGTAGGATTATCCTCAGAAATCAAGGGAAAATATCAGTAATTGCCTATTCTTTTCCTTCTCAGATGACAAATAAAATCTGAAGGCAATTATAGTTCTGCTTCTACAAATGCAATTTCTGACATATAAAGAGGTTATTTTCTTTGACCAGGGGAGGGATTTGCCATGATTTCTGGAACAAGTATGGCTGCACCGCATATAGCAGGAATAGCTGCTCTTATAAAGCAGAAGCACCCTCATTGGAGCCCTGCTGCCATCAAGTCATCCTTGATGACAACATCAACAACTATAGACCGGGCTGGAAAGCCTCTCCAGGCACAACAGACTTCCGAAACACAAGGCATTAAGTTTGTGAGTGCTACTCCTTTTGATTATGGTAGTGGCCATGTTGATCCAAGGGCTGCTCTAGATCCTGGACTAATCTTTGACGTGGGTATGTATTCTTTTTCACTTCATAAATGGTTTTCTATTTAACTCAAATTAGTCCCCAAATAACTTGAAAAAATGGATCTCTAAGAACTGTGAGAGGATAAGTATAGGAAGAAGTCCCAACCTCCTTCCCCCTTTCCTTTTTAACATAGGATTAAGAATCTTCTTATTTTATTTTATTTGATTTTTTTGAAAAGAAAAAAGAAAAGAGTTTAATGACTTTAACAGGAAATAGGAACCATGAAGAAAACTATATTGTAGTGCAGATATTTCCTGCTGGATGAAACAGATATTGGGCACCTCATCTAATGAAATCTCAATTGTTTGAATTTTAGGTTTTGAGGATTACGTGGGCTTCTTGTGTACAACACCTGGTATTGATGCCCATGAGATAAAGAAATACACAAACTCCCCCTGCAATTACACCATGTTCCACCCATCAAATTTCAACTCTCCATCAATCACAGTATCTCATCTTGTAGGAAGTCGTACAGTTACTCGCACAGTGACAAATGTTGCTCAAGAAGAAACCTATGTTATCACAGCCAGAATGGCTCCAGCAATTGCCATTAGTGTCAGCCCTCCGGCAATGACTCTGAAACCTGGTGCTTCTCGAAAATTCTCTGTGAGTCTCACGGCTCGACGTTTGACTGGAACGTACAGTTTTGGAGAGGTTCTGTTGAAAGGTAGCCGGGGGCACAAGGTTAGGATCCCGGTGGTAGCTATGGGTTACCGACGGTAATTTTGGTTGGTTAATTAAGAATTTTAACAATTATGGTTGTAATATTCTTTGTAATCTGTGGCAATAAGTTGTGAGGCTAGATGTATTGTCTGAAATATGTGTATCAGTGTATGTGGAATAGCTGTAAAGGTAATTGGTGTGGAGGGGAGACTCTAGTTCTTCCACTTCTAAGTTTTGCTAATTTGATTGGGTACAAGGTTTTCCCTTGATCTTGATCTTCTGATAGGGTTGTAGCTCGTGTTCATTTTGTTTCTAGATGGGGGAATGTGAGAAGTGCACTGAATACTTTGGTTCAAAAGAAAAAGGATCAGTCCTCAGAGACTGAAAGACAAAGTGATTTTGTTTTTCTAGTTTAGAACAAACTCAAACTCATCATCTTTTCAGTCCACCGTTTAACTCCTAGAGTATTCAGTCTAGAAACTTCTTTTAATAAGCCAAGAATATCACGATGAACATAAATCATAGATTAGATTGCCCCGCAACGGGGGTGCTAGGATTTGATAATAGAATAGGCTAAAATTTTCGAAGTAATACCTAAACTTTTGTTCTTTAAGGGAGCAGTTATCCCTAAACAAAAGTACCATTCATTTTTAGAGTAATGTTCCTAGTTTTACATCGTCATACGGTGATCAAGGATTTCGTGGTTATCAATTTTTAAATTTAATAACAAGGATTGAGATTAAAAGAATGAATTTAAGTGTTGAGATTAAAATACTTTAAATTAAATTCTGCGGTCTCCAATTCTTAATCACCTGGTGTCCATATAATCATCTGTCATTTTTTATCGACTCATTACTGCTATTCTTTTCTTGATGCAAAAGAAAAAAAGACAAACAATAGTTAAGTCGGGTAGTTAGTATGGTTGGGAGGCCTTCAGTGGGTTTTCTTTCTCAAGGTTGAGGTGGTTCTGTTCTGGTGGTCGGATTGTGTCAAGAGTGGCGGGGGTTTGTTGAAAAAGTTCTACCGGTCTAACCCATATTGGATTCGGTTAGTGGAGGCCAGAGGGTCAGGATTTGCCATTACTATTGAGCATAGACATCAATGGTGGTTCAAGTCACGATAGAAGAAAGGTCAGTGGCGATCTTGTTTTTTGCACCTTATGTGATGGCTCCTTCGGGGTTCTATTGGTCCTTGATGGACCGAGTCTAGGGCCAATGACATATAAACCACTTTTACTAACTTTTTATTCTCTAAATACCTAATTTTTTTTGTTGTATCCTTCGGGGAGAAACAGGTCACAAACTGCAACTGATATGCTCTTTAGTTGTATGACTTGGCTCGAGGAGTTTCAAAAGGCAAGAAAGCCTGCTGTCTTGCCGGTTAAACAGGTGCAACAGATCGAAGTGGAAGCCTGCTGCAGCCAATAGAGTAAAAATCATTGTCGACGGTGCTTTTTTGGAGCAGATACCACATGGAGGAATAGGGGGAGCAATTCGTGACTGAAACAGCCAGTTCATTGCTGCCTTTGCTCAACCGGTGCAGCATGTTAATTCTGCAAAGCATGTTGAACTGTTATCTATTAGAGCTGGTATTGATTTCGCCAAGCAGCTGCAACTGCACCACGCAACAATTGAATCTGATTGCCTGCAAGCGGTTCAAGAGATTGCATTTGCAGATTATCAGTCTTTGGACTTTGGAAGTGTCATTGACGACATTCGAGTTGGGATGATGGACATTCAGGGGGTACAAATCTGTTTTGCAAGTTGCTCACAGGCTATAGCCAATATGGCTTTCGAATCAGATCAAAATGAAACTTGGTTTGGTTCTATTCCAAATTGTATTCTGGACATTGTACAACAGGAGTCTCATCCTCCTATTTGATTTTTCTTTTGATCGAAAGAGAATTCATTCAACATTGAAAAAATTACATCAGAGAGTATATAGTGACCTCATTAAACCTATCACAAGACGGTTAGGAAGAATACCACACTCCATACCAAATACTCAATGACAAGACTCATCAACTAGAATTGGGAGAAGCCAATCCGGTGCCATTCTCCTCCTATTTGATCTTTGAATAAAATCTCAGTTAAAAAGAAGAAGAAATTTTTTTTATCCCTCATAAAATCACCAAAATATAAGAAATATTAATATTTACAAAAAGGCCACCGGTCTAAATATAAATTATAATATACTATTGAGGCAAACACATCAATGTAGTGGAATATAGAAATATAACCATAAAATGTATCACGTTATCCTCAGTTCCTCATTTGTACAAAACGAACTATTACTTGTAAAGTTGTCATTTGAATATAAAAATTCTAAGTCTATTATTTATAATGTACTAAATAAGGCTGATGCATTAATCTCCTTATTAATTCACATTGATGTTTTTATGGAATGACAAAATGAAACACATTGTCTTCATTTGTAAAACCAAAGAAGTTGATTTTAGATTTCAAAAAATCTAATATCTATAAATTGTAACCGACTAACTAAAAATAAAATAAAACGAACTCCTTCCGCGTAGGGTGGCCCTAGGGTTTTTTTTTTTTTTTTTTGAATGAGTTAGGGTGGACTACGGTCTTAAACCGTAACATTGTCTTCTTAGTTACTTTATGCTGTGACGGTAGGTAATTACATTAGGTTACTTTAGGGTGACTTTAACATTGTCTTCTTAGTTACTATGTGCTGTGACGTTAGGGTAATTACATTAGTTTGCTTTAGGGTGAGCTTACATGACTCAAATTTGACGTAGCCCGTAGAGGGTGGCTCATGATATGTTGTTATCTACATTTTTGCTATTAATGGATTGATAACCCTCATTTTCACAAAAAAAAGGATTAAAATAAAACAAATTATTTTTTTGAAAGAGAATAGGTCTCAATCCATTAATTGTAAAATGTAGAGAACATCACATCATGACACACGGCTATATCAGTATTAAGCATGTTTAAGCTACATAAAGCAACCTAAATGATGCCACCATAGAATGATGCTCTAAAGTAACTAGGGAACCAGACAAAGCTAGGATTAAAAACCGAAGTCCTAACCTAATCTTATTCAGAAATCCAAGGACTTCCCTACTTAGAGGGGGCCTCCCGCCTCCCCAAGGGTAATACTAGCCTCCACTACCTGAATCCCATACTCTCTCAGAGTTGCAAGCCACCAAGCAACAACCCACTGAGCCAAAGCTTGACAAGGTGACCCAAGCCTAAAAACTAAGACCATACTCCATTACTCCAAACTACTCGACTAGTACCATGAACTTGCCTCCCCACACATGCCGCACCCAAAGTCATCGGGTAGCATGACCACAGCATTAGACACCAAGCCTCGTAGCGAATCCACCTGTTAGCAGCAGTCAAGGGTAATACTAGCCTCCACTACCTGAATCCCATACTCTCTCAGAGTTGCAAGCTACCAAGCAACAACCCACTGAGCCTAAGCTTGACAAGGTGACCCAAGCCTAAAAACCAAGACCATACTCCATTACTCGAAACTACTCGACTAGTACCATGAACTTGCCTCCCCACACATGCCGTACCCAAAGTCATCGGGTAGCACGACCACAGCATTAGACACCAAGCCTCGTAGCGAATCCACCTGTTAGCAGCAGTCCCAAAACGAATTATACTTATTTCTCTCCAAATTGATGCTTATTTATAATTACATTGAAACACAATTTATAAAATAGGAATAAAATATTGTGGTCTTCATAGAGAGGTTGATCGATTCTTGCAACTTGACTTCTAAGTTCTAACCATGGGGAGAAAAACTGTACTCGTTGCGACGAGGTTGCTATCTTATTCGAGATAGACAATGTATGACATTTAGATTCGTGGTTAAACACTTTTCAAAATGTTGGGAATAAGAACAGAAAAAAATACATATTCAACAGAAAGAAAATATATAAAAAATATTAAGATGAAAGAAAATCAGCGAGAGTGTAGTATAAGTCTCGCATTATTGCATGTATACAATTTTCTGAAACTGAATTCTAATCGGATTAGTGATTTACCAGGAAGGTAGCCAATGCAAACCCTCTATGTTTCTGGTAAAACAGTAACTGACAAGATTTCTTCTTCAAGATTAAGTAATTTAGAAATAAACACCTATCTCTTTCATGAAATCAAATTCTAATCGAATCCATGATTTACCAGAAATCTAACTTGAGGTGCTAATTCTCTAAATAGCTTTTGGTAAATCATAGACCGACTAGAAGTCATCTCCAACTCTAACAATTGACCCTAAGGAGATATTTTTCACGCAAGTTGTGTAAATCTGCATCAACAGTCAAGGTATATACAGGCATCCAAAGAACTATTTATGGTACTCTCATGAATGAATTTCCAAATATGTAAATCTAAATTGTAATATACCAAAAAGGCAATGTCACGCCCCGAATTTTAGAATAAACATTCAAAATCCGAAACATTAAATTTACCACAACTCAAAATAATCATCCTGAAAATTTATTTTCTTAACAACCTCACCACCCGAAATAAAATCAAAACCGAATTTAGTCTCGGTTAATTATTACAACTCGAATCCAAAATGAAATGTAAAGCTATACATGAGCATACACACCTCACAACTAAATGAAATAACAAAAACTGCTGTAACACCTAAGCAGCTCGGTCACCTCCCTAGTTATCCTGACCTGCAGGAATATCCGTTACACCATTTAAATAGTGTACCGGAATTGCAACAACACAAAACCCGGTAAGCTTATGAAAGCTCGTATGAGTAAAAGAAAAGACTGTTGTTTAATTAAATCATAATCAATTCTACTCAAGTCAACACTCAACCATTTCCACAACCACAAAGTACTAACAATCTCAATCAAATACCAAATCAATAAATCAAGACAACCCTAACTCACATCTTTCTTCACAAAACCTCAACATCGTATTTATAAAAATACGGTACATGACAGACTAGAGCTCTAACTGAATCGTAGCCCGTCACCTGGCCTAGGTTATGGCATCTGACATAATTATCATTATCGTATTTCATCAATATGTATACTTATATACATATTTAGAACGTCCGATAATTTCACATACTCAACCAATCGTATCCCATCATCCACCCAGGATTAGAGCGTCCGATTACCCCACACCGGTCACTACGTTGACCTAAACCCATAAATGAGCACAACATGTGATATCACATACTGAAATCAACCCAACCAAGATACACAAAATTATTATGAAATTACACAATTGAAATATAATCAATTCAACAAGTCAACTCAAACATCTCATCAATCAACAATATATATATATATATATATATATATATATATATATATATATATATACGTAATCATCCACTCAGTGATGACCACTAATACCATCTATAGTTCACACAAGAAAATCGTGAAATTCATTTGTATAATTAAAAATTCATTTTTACTTACTTATGGACCGTGGTGATTTAAGTTCATGAAATTTTAAAACAAATATTTAATCCGCAAATATTTTTCATACAATCAAAAATAAATAAATTTAAAACGCTCGGTTTGTAATATGAACCACGTGAGTTTTACTCACCTATATACTCCCGTTGCGTCTTCAATACAAATATAAATAACGCCGAAATAGCCCACTCAATTACAATACGCCAATCACCTAATCAAATGTGATTCGAATTTAGCCAATAATTCCAAAACATAATTGAACTACCATTTAACAGCCGGATTTTAATTTATAACAAAATCGGACGAGCGGATTCTCATGATATTACCGTTTTGCACATATACGAAGATCCAATGGTCGGATCTTCGCCCATGTCCACACAAAGCCTCTGGGACAGTCATATGATCATCATATCAAATTTACAAGTTCATCGGACGGTCCTAATTTCATAGATCATAAATCTAACGATCAAAATCGATCGAAATTACAAAATTCATAACTAATTCATACGATATCCGAAAAATATGTATAATACGTCGAAATGATCGTATTGAAACATAGAATCATAAAATGGACAGAAACCAAATTTTAGACCTCCGGAGGTGGCCGGAAAGGGCAGCCGGAGTTAGGGACAGAGCCGCCGCCGACCACCACCAATGGTGTCAGGGCTAAGCTTGTCCCCTTCGTTTCATCATTCTGAGCAACTTTCATAACTAGCACAAGACCAAAAAATGACGGGAAGGGATCGAAAAGTACCAATTACAATCGGCGGCCGGAAATTTTCCAGAAACCGGCGAGCTTGAAAACCGACGTGAAAACTGCAACCTCACGCCTCGATCCCTTCTGGAAACTTGTTCAGAACTTCCTTGCGAACTCAACAAGCCAAGAATCACAAGAAACGATCGTGTATAGCTCGAGATATTTGGATCGAAAGTTGGTTTTTTGATCCGCACGGGGTCGAGCTCCAACGAACGTGAAAACGTTCGACCCAGTTCCGGTCCTTCTTGGTGTTTGTAGAGGAGGTTGAGGCGAACTCAATGAGCCAAGAATCAAGTAAAATGGTGATCTGTAGCTCGAGATATCGAGATCGAACCGAAAACGAACCTTTTCTGTTCGGGCCGTGCCGTCGCCGCTGCCGGCCGTGTCGCGGCGCAAGGCTACCTCTGGCAGCTGCGCAAGGTCGAGGCGAAGCTCCTGGAAGTGGTTGCAGGTCGAGAAGTGGCCGGAGGAGAGGATGGGAGCGTGCCCTGTTTTTGCTTGCGTTCGGCCGAGAGGAAGGAGACGATGCGAGAGAGAGAGAGAAAGCTACAGTGCTTGAGGAGAGGGTGGGAGCACGGCTTCACCGTGCTCTGTTTTGCTTGCTTTCGGCCAAGAGAGAAAACGCGAGAGTGAGAGAGAGAATGAACAGTTCCTTTCCAAAAAAGGAAGGGAGGCCGGTGGAAAAAAAATAGGGTTTCCAAAAATTTCTAGGGTTTTTTCTATAAATACAAGTTTCGGAAAATCTTCTAAATTTAATAACTAATTCAGAAAAAATCCGATCTTTGTGTTCCGCACGTGTGCGGACTCGTATCGACGAGCTCTACAACTCATGAAGTTTCTCCAAATTTTGCACGTAGAAAAAGTCGATTTCTCAAACCAAGCATTTCGAGCTTTTCGTTAAAAATAGTCGTTTCGAACCTTCGATAATTCAAAAAGTGAAATATTATTGAACAACATTCGTGAAATCGCACAATAATCGTTCAATACAATTACTCGAATTTAAAATGAAAATTACGGGTATTACAATCTACCTCCTTAAAGGAATTTCGTCCCGAAATTCAAGTACCCAATTCCCCAAAGAGCTGTGGATACCTCGTTCTCATGTCAGATTCTAACTCCCATGATGCATCACCCTTGTCATGATGACTCCACAACACCTTCACGAGATCAACCTCTTTCCTACGAAGCTTCTTTGTTGACCTATCCAAGATACGAACAGGTTCAACTACAAATGTCACATCTGTGTTCACTTCGATCACACCGTGATCAATCTCGTGCGATTCGTCTCGAAAATACTTCCTGAGCACAGACACATGGAAGACATTGTGCACACCCGACATGCTAACAGGTAAAGCAAGATGATATGCCAAGTTACCAACCCTTTCCAGAATCTCAAAGGGTCCAACATACCTCGGTGCGAGTTTCCCTTTCTTGCCAAATCTCACCACACCTTTCATAGGTGAGACTTTTAAGAACACATGATCGCCTGTCTCAAACTCCAAAGGTCTTCTCTTCAAGTCTGCATAACTCTTCTGTCTACTCTGAGTTGTTCGGATTCTGTCTCGAATAGTAGTGACCTTTTCTATAGTCTCCTGTACAATCTCAAGACCGATGAGCCCTTTATCCCCTGCTTCCGCCCAACAGATAGGAATTCTACATGGCCTACCATAAAGAGCCTCATATGGAGCCATACCAATACTGGAGCCATACCATAAAGTACTAACAATCTCAATCAAATACCAAATCAATAAATCAAGACAACCCCAACTCACATCTTTCTTCACAAAACCTCAACATCGTATTTATAAAAATACGGTACATGACAGACTAGAGCTCTAACTGAATCGTAGCCCGTCACCTGGCCTAGGTTATGGCATCTGAAATAATTATCATTATCGTATTTCATCAATATATATACTTATATACATATTTAGAACGTCCGATAATTTCACATACTCAACCAATCGTATCCCATCATCCACCCAGGATTAGAGCATCCGATTACCCCACACCGGTCACTACGTTGACCTAAACCCATAAATGAGCATAACATGTAATATCACATACTGAAATCAACCCAACCAAGATACACAAAATTATTATGAAATTACACAATTGAAATATAATCAATTCAACAATTCAACTCAAACATCTCATCAATCAACAATATATATTTATATATATACGTAATCATCCACTCAGTGATGACCACTAATACCATCTATAGTTCACACAAGAAAATCGTGAAATTCATTTGTATAATTAAAAATTCATTTTTACTTACCTATGGACCGTGGTGATTTAAGTTCATGAAATTTTAAAACAAGTATTTAATCCGCAAATATTTTTCATACAATTACCAAAAATAAATAAATTTAAAACGCTCGGTTCGTAATATGAACCAAGTGAGTTTTACTCACCTATATACTCCCGCTGCGTCTTCAATACAAATATAAATAACGCCGAAATAGCCCACTCAATTACAATCTGTCAATCACCTAATCAAATGTGATTCGAATTTAGCCAATAATTCTAAAACATAATTGAACTACCATTTAACAGCAGGATTTTAATTTATAACAAAATCCAACGAGCGGATTCTCACGAATCGCTCCCCTAATTACCGTTTTGCACATATACGAAGATCCAACGGTCGGATCTTCACCCATGACCACACAAAGCCTCTGGGACAGTCATATGAACATCATATCAAATTTACAAGTTCATCGGACGGTCCTAATTTCACAGATCATAAATCTAACGATCGAAATCGATCGAAATCACAAAATTCATAACTAATTTATACGATATCCGAAAAATACATATAATACGCTGAAATGATCGTATTGAAACATAGAATCATAAAATGGACAGAAACCAAATTTTAGACCTCCGGAGGTGGCCGGAAAGGGCCTTCGGAGTTAGGGAAAGAGCCGCCGCCGACCACCACCAATGGTGTCGGGGCCAAGCTTCTCCCCTTCATTTCATCATTCTGAGCAACTTTCATAACTAGCACAAGACCAAAAAATGAAGGGAAGGGATCGAAAATTACCAAATACAGTCGGCGGCCGGAATTTTTCCAGAATCCGACGAGCTTGAAAACCGACGTGAAAACTGCAACAACTCGCTTCGATCTCTTCTGGAAACTTGTTCAGAACCTCATTGCGAACTCACCATGCCAAGAATCACAAGAAACGATCGTGTATAACTCGAGATATTTGGATCGATAGGTGGTTTTTCGATCCACACGGGGTTGAGCTCCGGCGAACGTGAAAACGATCGACCCAGCTCCGGTCCTTCTTGGTGCTTGTAGAGGAAGTTGAGGCGAGTTTAATGAGCCAAGAATAAAGTGAAATGGTGACCTATAGCTCGAGATATTGAGATCGAACCGAAAACGAGTCTTTTCGGTTCGGGCCGTGCCGCCGCCGCTGCCAACAGTGTTGTGGCGCAAGGCTGCCTCTGGCAGCTGCGCAAGGTTGAGGCGAAGCTCCTGGAGGTGGTTGCAGCTTGAGAGGTGGCCGGGGGAGAGGGTGGGAGCACGGTGAAGCCGTGCTCTGTTTTGCTTGCTTTCGGCCGAGAGAGAAAACACGAGAATGAGAGAGAGGATGAACAGTTCCTTTCCAAAAAAGGAAGGGAGGCCGGTGGAAGAAAAATAGGGTTTCCAAAAATTTCTAGAGTTTTTTCTATATATACAAGTTTCAGAAAATTTTCTAAATTCAATAACTAATTTAGAAAAAATCTGATCTTTCTGTTCTGCACGTGCACGGACTCGTATCGACGAGCTCTACAACTTTCATGAAGGAAGTTTCTCCAAATTCTGCACGTAGAAAAAGTCGATTTCTCAAACCAAGCATTTCGAGCTTTTCGTTAAAAATAATCGTTTCGAACCTTCGATAATTCAAAAAGTGCAATATTATTAAACAACATTCGTGAAATCGTACAATAATCGTTCAATACAATTACTCGAATATAAAATGAAAATTGCGGATATTACAAGCAAACACATTAATGTAGTGGAATATAGATAGAACCGTAAAATGTATCACGTTATCCTCAATTCTTCATTTGTACAAAGCAAATAATTACTAGTAAAAGTTTTTATTTGGATTTATAAATCCTGAATTTATTATTTGTAATCTGTTAAATAAGGTTGATGCATTAGTGTTATTGTTTACATACATTGAATAACCTAAAAAAGAATCATATTATCCTCATTTGTAGAATGCAAATAGTTGGTAGTTGAGAATGTCATATTATTCTTCTTTAAACCATAAATTATAATGTATTAATTACGATAACTATCTTAACTTTGTTGACACGTACAATGATAACAGAAAATTAAATCATATTACACTCACTTGTAGAGAGTGAATAATTATTTAATGTGTGATTTGAATTTGAAAATTCTTAACTCTATAAGATGTAATCTACTAATTATGTAATTCACATAATTGGATTATACAATGACACCTATGAATGAATCAAACTATCCTCAATGTAAAAGTAGACAAAATCTATTGTAGAAGTAATTGTTTGGATTTCAAAATCTAAAATAATTAATCTATTGAATAACCAAACCACATTAAAATTATTTTGAACTTCACGTATAGATAGATAATAATTGATCATTGAAGGTGTCATTTTATGATTATGTATTAATGCTTTTGGGTTATGTTGAAGATGAAATAATCGAATTTCATGTTTAAGAAATCTAGTCGTCGTGATTTGAAAACCCACGAGACTACTCCATCGAGCTATGTCTAATCCACCGAAAATAGTCTCGTAGGTGCTATCAACTCCCGACGGCTGAACTTTTTAAACAAAAAATTCAATTATGTCATCTTCAACCTAACTCAAAAACATTAATTCTTATTCATTTGCTCCCAAAGGACCTAGAAAATGATGAAGACCCACGGTTGATGGCCGTTAACAAAAAAAAAAAAACTCATGTTTTCAATTTTATTTCTATAAATAATTTCTAAATGTCAATTTTATCTTTACATTTAACTGAAAAATTAACAGAATTACCAAAAGGTCAAACAGAGTCTGAGTTCAAGAATCAAATTGTTCTCTTTTAAAAATTAGGTACCGAATTGTCCAATTGACCATACATCAAATACCGCAGAAAGAAGTTACCCTTTATTTTATTTTTTTTCTTAAGAGACTATTGTGAATTATTAAGTGCCATTGGTACAAGATGAAAATAAGTAAGCATTTGGCTTACTTTTGTAAGAATATGTTTAAACTAAAGACAAGTAGAGCCGTCTCTCTTTCTCTGCTAGGGTTAGGGTTTCTTTGCTATCTCCTTTCAACACAACAATGAGTTCCGTTGATGCCATGGCTGCTAGGCTAGCATCCTCGCTTGCTATCGCTGAGGGTAAGAAATAGGTGTATCTCCAGCCTACACAAGGCCAAGGTCTGCGGCAGTCAGAGGTTTTTATGGTGGGGAAGCTACTCACTGCTCGGGATTTCAAAATTTGTTCCTTCCTAGGGATGCTCCTCAATGCTTGGCGGACTAATGGATGCTCCTCAATGCTTGGCAGACTAATGGATCTCTGTAGGTGGAGGAGGCAGAGGGTCAAAGGATTTTGTTCATGCTGTCGGATCCTTCAGATTGGGTTCGTATTTGGAAGGGCGCTCTATAGGGGTATAATCATGCACCGGTGGCGTTGGCTTGCTATGAAGGCGTAATACTTGTGGAGAAGGTCCCTCTGACCATGGCTTCATACTGGATAACTCTTCAGGGTATTCCTCCTGCTTTCAAATCCGAAAGGGTGATGACTATGATAGGTTACACCCTTGGGGAGTTTCAGGAGATTGACAAGGTTGGGAAGAAGGCCGACAAACTCTGCATACGAGTGGAAATTCCGCTGACCAAGCCACTGCCCTTCAAGCGGTGGTACTGGGTGGAGGACAAGGTTGAATTCCTGTGTAAGTTTAAATATGACAAATTGTTTGGTCGTTGCTCAACCTGTGGTTTGGTGATTCATGTTAGCCTGCCTTGCTCGGGGCTGGCATTGGAGGAAGATGAGGATGGGGCAGAGCTGACTGTTTTGGGGGCACAAAATGCAGCTGCAGCATCGGTGATGGCTGGCGGTTTGCGACTGCAGTTGGGGACTTCCAGTTTGGGGACTTCCAGTTTGGGGACGTCTGTTGCCGGTGTCTTAGGTTTGCTAGCTAGGGTTTTGACTCATGGTCAAACCCTAGTTTTCAAGACTCCTCTTCCAAGTACAATTCTGGAACCAGCTTTGAGTTCCTTCTTGAATAAACCTCGACGTCAAGTGGTGGTTAGAGAATTGCAGGAGGCTGCCACGACACCAGAAAGGATTATTGGGAAGCACAGAGGCTGCTCTGATGATGGAGTGACTATATCTCCAAAGAAACTGAAACTTAGTTTGACTATGGGCAAACACAATCTGAATTTGGAGCTGGAAAGCCTTGGCTTGGTTTCTATGCCAGGAGAAGGGAACTCAGGTACTAGTAAGAGGAAGCGAGGACGTCCTGTGGGTAGTAAAATCAAATTGCCAAATGGGGAGAAGAAAAAAGGTGCAGCGCTTGGTGAGGCTGTGAAAGAGAAAAAAGCCTCCAAGAAGGAGAAAGTGAAGAGGGTATCTGATGGTATGAGGTCCAACTCAAAAGGGAAGGAGCTAGTTATTTACTAATTTGTTTCTGTTGGGTATGAGCCTATGTGAGCAGGAACAAGCTTCTATGAGTCTTCTATGACCTTTCTAGTTATTTAGTTTGTACCACAATTGCGTACTTAACAAGGTAGGACTAGTTGAATGATTTCATTTTCGTAGAAGGCAAGGTTTGTTCTATTCTTGTATATGCTCGCTTAAATGTGAGCGTCCCAGTGATCTTTAAAGGTTTATTTTAACTTAGGTAGGTTACTCTAGATTTCCTTGCTGGATTTCTTATGTAAGTTTTGGTAGACGTCAGCCGTTTTTGCTGTTGATCTAATGAATTCAACTTTTATTTAAAAAAAATGAAAATAAGGTAATTTCCATTTCCCTGTGAATCCTTGGCAATTTTTTTGGTTGTAATTGGCAATTTCTACATCTTACGTCAGCAAATATAACAGCGAAGACTGTCTCGTTGCCCCTCCAGGCTCCAGGAGTCCAGTCCTTCAGTCTCAGACTGCCGAGTGTTGCTGTTGCTGATGAACCAGCGCCATCCAAGAACAGGTTCTTCTCTCATTTCTCTCAGACATTTCGTTTTATATGATTCCCCGAAACTAGACTCTCTAATTATTCTGTTTTGGTTCCCTAATTCTGTTCTGAAAAACCCAAGTTTCTTCTTCCCCCAATCACTCTCTGCAGTCAAACCCACTACAGAAACCCGCCCCTAATTTAGTTTTGTTGTATTTGATTATTCCCCATGATTCGTAATTCGTATCAAAGATTGTTCTTTTTACGCACTGAATGTGTTTGATGAAATGCCTGAGAGAACTTAATTGCATTATACGTTGCAAGATTGAGAGAGTTTCATTTGAGGCATAAATGTAAAATATTGACTACATTTAGAAGACGATTAAATGGTCATAACCAAATTGACTATGCGTCTTTTTGTCTGTTTTCTGTTGAGTTTTCACTTAATGAGTAAGAGTGCGTGATCAACGACATTGTAGAATGCGGAATGTGTGTTGCTTTCTCATGCATTAGCAGTTCCGACGGGTATATTTTCGGCAGTCAGTGACGCAATTGAAATAACATGCAGGATACTTGCTGCTGCACTGCTCTACTAAATGGGGGAGTCATCGTTTTTCGACACAATGATCAGTCATCTACGTTCAACATCCAAGTACGAGCATCCTTATTCTCCTTATTGATCTGACATTTCTGTCTATGTTTTGTTGTCTGTGTGAGTTGAAAACAATTCCTATTAAGTCTCAGACGGTACATATGACAGTTGTTTCTGTTCTTATTTTTGTTTCTTGAATTACCACCCTTTGTTCTTGGTGATTTGTTTTCGAAAGTTGTAGCTTCTGATACTTACACAGTTTTTTTTTGTTTCTTCCCTGTAAATTAGAGTTGATGTATGTGGAGAAGTACTGAAGTTTCATCTATATGCGTTGAAATAAAGAAATTTAGCTTTACTTTTGCTGAACTGAATAAAATTACCAAATGCACAAAAGTTGGATTCATACAGTAGGATAATGGGACTGCATATTATGAAATAACCTACGGCTTTTATTTTTCTCTTATCTAAGCGTTGCAGCATCATTTTTTTTTTGTCCCCCATCAGTCTTCTCATTTATGTTGTCTGTGGTATAAGGTATTATACTGGTTATCCAAAGGATCTCGGGCCATCAAGGGTTATCCATTTTACATCAGAACGTGAATTTGTTCAGCTCCTTCATGAAGGTTATCCTGTGGTTGTGGCATTCACCATCAGGTCATTTGCAGACCTTCCCCATCACTTTTTGTTGACTCAGTTTTAACCCTTTTCCAGTTTAACGTTTAAATACTCACTTCAAAGTTTGGATAATGAAGGTGTAACCTTACAAAACATCTTGACAAAGTATTAGAGGAAGCTGCAGCTGAGTTTTATCCACATGTGAAATTTATGCGTGTAAGTTATTTATAAATTGTATCTTTACAAGCACTGCTCTAGATTAAGAAAATAAGAACTAGTACTGTCATTTTATTTAGAGTATACCTTTTCGTTTAAATTTTGAATGTGAAAGTATGTTGTGGTAGCCTTGTACAATCCTGCAAATATATTACTAGCACCATGTGTACTCACGACGATGCCTTTAATGTTGGCGCTTATCCCATGGCATTCAACCTGAAGGCCCGCCTTCCTCCTAAAGGGGCATGTCTTTGATGAATGCGGGATATTGAAAAAAACTACCTTCACATAATTTACGGTCTTCTTCTTCTTCCTTTTAGCACCTCTAATACTTCTATACTATATGGTTGGTATTGTCAGGTTGAGTGTCCAAAATATCCTGGTTTCTGTATTACACGGCAGAAGAAGGAATATCCATTTATAGAAGTATTTCATAGTCCAGAACAAGTAAGGGGGAATTTTTTTAATTTTTTAATTTTTTATGCCTATTGAAGTAGATTCAGTTGTTTCCACCAATCATGATGCTAACATCTTGCATTTAGATAACATATTTTTGCTTAGTTTTCTTTGGGTTTAGGAACATATTTTCTCTCTTTTTTCTCTACTATTTCTTGATGATGAATATTAAACTATGATACCCACATGCTGGTGATAGATAAACTGAGTGATAGTGGGCATTTGTCTCCCTCTAGCTTTAGAAACTCCTAGTGCCAATCGGTGAGTGGCTACTTGGAAGCTTGAATTCGATGGTCTATATGGTGGTATATGAGAAAGTGTTATATAAACTATAAATGAGGAAAGGTAATGGGTAATAAGACAGATACATATTTGATTTTGTACTTCAAACTGGTAAATCAACAGATAAAAGGGTCTGAAAGATGTTGAGTTGGCGTTATTTGTGAAAGGGGTGGGTTTTCCGGAGATATTAGTATTTTTCCTAATGCAAGTTCCTCCATCTATATCAGCATCAAATAACGAGATACAATGGAGAATTCTTTCGTGAAGTTTCTCGTTTTTTTCACCGGATAATATCTGTGAATAACGGGGAAAGATGATGTAGTTCCTTTATTTATTTATTTATTTATTTATTTATTTTTTGGTGTCATTGGATATCTAATAAAGCATGGATTTATTGAGTGTATGTCAGTGTATGTAAACGTGTGTCTTTACTATTTTAAACAGGTCTTGAAATTAAGAGAATGATGTAACCAGGGTTCCTCATGATATTGATTTTATCTTAGTTTATTAATGACCAGTCCTTATCAAAATTTTTGACAGTGATATGCCTCTTAGGCACTAGACCACTGTTGAAATTAACTGAATGTTATCTTTCTGGTGCAGGCATCTAGCCAGGGAAGGGTTGCTGATCCAAATATTACAAAGTACTCGGTGAAGGTTCTACCTGTAAGTTTCTGGGTTTGTTTATTAAAAATCGTGTTATTATCTCAAGAGGTGCACTTTCTCTATCATATTCTAATCATATTTCCTAGCTCCGTCACCTAGAGATATCCATGAATAGCCATCCTTTGTATACATACAAACAAGGATTCATTATATTTTGTGTTCTTCCTCCATCAAAAATTGAGATTCAGTATTTGTGAAGTATCATCTGATTTGTCCTTTCTTGCACTTCTCCAGTTCCATAACGACACAAGTGCTTATGGATTTAGAGAATTCTTCAGGCGTAATGGAATACGGTCATCAAATCCACAGTAAACATCTGGTGGGGATTGAGTTCATGTTTATGTATTAATTAACGTTTGATTAATGGTTGATTGGATTATGCTTATGTATAATGAAAAAGAAAACCTTGGCACATATGTAATGGATTGAGAACAACGAACGGAGTTATACTGGTTTGTTTCATTTTGACCTGAAACCTGTAATAGTTTATGTTTTAAGTTTTAACAACTGTCATTTTTATCAGATCTTGCACTGGAAGTATATCTCAATTTAGGTTCCTTGAACATTTGATTCTTTGAAATTCCAATCTGATTTCAACCGTGCAAATGAAGCTTTGTATAGTTAGTCTTAGTTTTATGTTGGTTGAGATTTATGCAATTAGTTCGGTGTCAAAAGAAAAAGAAGGGGCTGGTAACATGATATCTTTGGATCCTTTTTAGTTTATTTATGTGTGAAATTTTGAAGGAAGTTATTGAGAAGAAAGTTTGAAAAGAGATGATAAATATGTGAGGAAGATTCAGAGAATGGTTAGAAGGTCGAAATCAATAGATATATCTTTCATATATACGTGAAATTTTGAAGGAAGTTATTGAGAAGAAAGTTTGAAAAGAGATGATAAATATGTGAGGAAGATACAGAGAATGGTTAGAAGGTCGAAATCAATAGATATATCTTTCATATATAATCTCCACTTTTGTCTTCACCTCCTTTGGTTTTATTAGTTCCCCCTCTCTCACATCCCTTCTCCTTTACCCTTCTACCAGCTATGATACCATCACAGATTCACAGCTATCAGTTGCCTTTTGTTTTCTTTAGTTTTAGAGTTTGAGAAAGCTAGTACAAGGAGTAAAATAGCAATTACATTCCTTGTTTTAGATGCTAGAGAGTAACTTTTTAGGTTAAAATCAAAAGATATCCTTTTAGGAATTTGGGATATTTCATGAGAGTGATACTAGGAGATCTCTACTACTAATGACAGACATTTTTTACTTTAGAATGAAAAGGTCCACAAAATAGGTTTGAAAATGGTTTAGTTGAGACCTTGAATTGGAAAAGGACATGGAGTATAGAAATTCGGAAATCAAAATGACATACCCTGATATTATATGAGAAGCAATATTAGAATTGACCTTTTGTTGGAAACGTTGTTGTCCTTGTATATGGTGCAACGTATGTTTCATATGACAAATAAAGCCAAGTAATGCATAGCTATTCGCTGCACAGAACCAAATTGTGGGTGGGATGGGATTTGAGATTTGGGACTTTGGAAGTGAAATCCCCTTCCATCTCCTCTATCCACTCCAAAGCATCCTAAGTTGCACGTGCATCCCCTTCCATTTCATTGTCTCTTTACAAAGCATCCTAAGTTGCACGTGCATATACAAGCAGCCAGAACTAACCCATCATGTTCATCATGGCCAACCTACCGTGTTCATTGTGCTGCCCAGTTCGGATGTATAGCATAGACTCTGCAACTTCTTCTGTCGGAACATGCACTGAGAGTCATCAATTGTTAGGACCGGCTATGAGAGCCGAATAGGGCAATCGTCTCGAAACCTCCAATTCGTGTACATTAGTTAGAGATCCCGCAAGCGTGTGTCATTTTCCATGCCTAAACTATGTCATGCCTTTTTGGAATTTCAATCAGAAACCCAACAAAGAAGTTTGGCACTTTCTAGCGAATATAATTAAGCTGCAATGTAACAGGATTCAACAAAGCAGTGGACGGCAAACTCCCATATTAGACCAATAATTTCCAACTTTATGATCATCTTTATGCTTTCAGACTAAAGGTTCTCTTTTTTGTTCATGACTTTACCGCCTTCATACTTTAAGCAGTTGAGAAGTTTAGGTCTGCATCGTTATCACTACGATTGGGAGCAAATTGGTGTTTTAATTATATTGCACCTTTTCATACATTGTTTGAGGGTGTATACCTTTACATTTGATATTCGAATTCAAAAATACTTTTTATTAGAGAAATTCTATTGAGACCTCTATATCTTCTCTTAACATTTTTTTAGTTTTTCTCGATCAAATTTTCTAGTTAGGGTCGTGGAAAACTTACTCAACAACAATGTCTTAATAGAATATCTTTGATTTTTATTTATAAAAAACATCTGATTTATTAACTGCCAAAGGTACTAATCAGAATCTTATTAAGAGGAATAGACAGATTGACAGTATTGTTGAGAGAAATGAAATAGAAGTGGGGTGCATAATAATTAATATAATTAATAACAAGCAAGGGCTCGATCTCGGTCCATGGTGATAATCACAGCACAACTCCTCTCTCTTTAGAAATCGCAGAGCTTCTCTCTCTAGAAATCACAGAGCTCCACTCTCTCTAGAAACTGCTATCATGCCCCGAATTTAAGAATAAACATTCAAAATCCGAAACATGAAATTTACCACAACTCAAAATAATCATGCTGAAAATTTCTTTTCTTAACAACTTCACCACCCGAAATAAATCAAAACCGAATTTAGTCTCGGTTAATTATTACAACTCAAATCCAAAATGAACTGTAAAACTCTAAATGAGCGTACACACCTCACAACTAAATGAAATAACAAAAACTGCTGTAACACCTAAGCAGCTCGATCACCTCCCTGGTTATCTTGACCTGCAGGAATATCCGCTACCCCATTTGAATAGTATACCGGGATTGCAACAACACAAAACCCGGTAAGCTTATGAAAGCTCGTATGAGTAAAAGAAAAGACTGTTGTTTAATTAAATCATAATCAATTCTACTCAAGTCAACACTCAACCATTTCCACAACCACGAAGTACTAACAATCTCAATCAAATACCAAATCAATAAATCAAGACAACCCCAGCTCACATCTTTCTTCACAAAACCTCAACATCGTATTTATAAAAATACGGTACATGACAGATTAGAGATCTAACTGACTCGTAGCCCGTCACCTGGCCTAGGTTATGGCATCCGACATATTTATCATTATCGTATTTCATCAATATGTATACTTATATACATATTTAGAACGTCCGATAATTTCACATACTCAACCAATCGTATCCCATCATCCACCCAGGATTAGAGCGTCCGATTACCCCATACCGGTCACTACGTTGACCTAAACCCATAAATGAGCACAACATGTAATATCACATCCTGAAATCAACCCAACTAAGATACCCAATATTATTTTGAAATTACACAATTGAAATATAATCAATTCAACAATTCAACTCAATCATATCATCACTCAACAATCCACTCATCAATATATTTTTTTCCACGTAAATATATATACGTAATCATCCACTCAGGAATGACCACTAATACCATCTATAGTTCACACAAGGAAATCGTGAAATTCATTTGTATAATTAAAATTTATTTTTACTTACCTCTGGACCGTGGTGATTCAAGTCCATGAAATTTTAAAACAAATATTTAATCCGCAATATTTTTCACACAATTACCAAAAATAAATAAATTTAAAACCCTCGGTTCGTAATATGAACCACGTGAGTTTTACTCACCTCGATACTCCCGTTGCGTCTTCAATACAAATATAAATAACGTCGAAATAGCCCACTCAAATACAATCCGTCAATCACCTAATCAAATGTGATTCGAATTTAACCAATAATTCCAAAACATAATTGAACTACCATTTAACGGCCGGATTCTAATTTATAACAAAATCCGACGAGCGGATTCTCACGAATCGCTCCCCTAATTACCGTTTTGCACATATACGAAGATCCAATGGTCGGATCTTCGCCCATGACACACACAAAGCCTCTGGGACAGTCATATGATCATCATATCAAAATTACAAGTTCATGGGACAGTCCTAATTTCACAGATCATAAATCTAACGATCGAAATCGATCGAAATCACAAAATTCATAACTAATTTATACGATATCCAAAAAATACATATAATACGCCGAAATGATCTTATTGAAACATAGAACCATAAAATGGACATAAACCAAATTTTAGACCTCCGGAGGTGGCCGGAAAGGGCCGCCGGAGTTAGGGACAGAGCCGCCGCCGACCACCACCAATGGTGTCGGGGCCAAGCTTCTCCCCTTCGTTTCATCATTCTGAGAAACTTTCATAACTAGTACAAGACCAAAAAACGATGGGAAGGGATCGAAAATTACCAAATACAGTCGGCGGTCGGAATTTTTCCAGAATCCGGCGAGCTCGAAAACCGACGTGAAAACTGCAACTACTCGCTTCGACCTCTTCTGGAAACTTGTTCAGAACCTCATTGCGAACTCACAAGCCAAGAATCACAAGAAACGATCGTGTATAACTCGAGATATTTGGATAGATATGTGATTTTTCGATTTAAACGAGGTAGAGCTCCGACGAACGTGAAAACGTTCGACCCAATTCCGGTCATTCTTGGTGCTTGTAGAGGAAGTTGAGGCGAGTTCAATGAGCCAAGAATCAAGTGAAATGGTGATCTATAGCTCGAGATATTAAGATCGAACGGAAAACGAGCCTTTTAGGTTCGGGTCGTGCCGCCGCCGCTGCCGGCCGTGTCGCGGCGTAAGGCTGCCTCTGGCAGCTGCGCTAGGTCGAGGCGAAGCTCCTGGAGGTGGTTGCAGCTCGAGAGGTGGCCGGAAGAGAGAATGGGAGCAGGGTTTCTACGTCCTCTGTTTTTGTTGCTTTCGACCGAGAGAGAAAACGAGAGAGAGAGAGAGAGATGAACAGTGTTTTCCGATAAAGGAAAGGGAGGCCGGTGGAAAAAAAATAGGGTTTCCAAAAATTTCTAGGGTTTTTTCTATATATACAAGTTTCGAAAAATCTTCTAAATTCAATAAATAATTCAGAAAAAATCCGATCTTTGTGTTCCGCACGTGTACGGACTCGTATCGACGAGCTCTACAACTTTCATGAAGGAAGTTTCTCCATATTTTGCACGTAAAAAAAGTCGATTTCTCAAACCGAGCATTTCGAGCTTTTCGTTAAAATAATCGTTTCGAACCTTCGATAATTCAAAAAGTGAAATATTATCAAACAATATTCGTGAAATTACACAATAATCGTTCAATACAATTACTCGAGTTTAAAATGAAAATTGCGGGTATTACAATCTACCCCTCTTAAAGGAATTTCGTCTCGAAATTCAAGTACCCAATTCCCTAAAGGGCCGTGGATACTTCACTCTCATGTCAGATTCTAACTCCCATGATGCATCACCCTCGTCATGATGACTCCACAACACCTTCACGAGATCAACCTCTTTCCTACGAAGCTTCTTTGTTGACCTATCCAAGATACGAACAGGTTCAACTACAAATGTCACATCTGTGTTCACTTCGATCACACCGTGATCAATCTCGTGCGACTCGTCTCGAAAATACTTCCTGAGCATAGACACATAGAAGACATTGTGCACACCCGACATGCTAACAAGTAAAGCAAGACGATATGCCAAGTTACCAACCCTTTCCAGAATCTCAAAGGGCCAAATCTCACCACACCTTTCATAGGTGAGACTTTTAAGAACACATGATCGCCTGTCTCAAACTCCAAAGGTCTTCTCTTCAAGTCTGCATAACTCTTCTGTCTACTCTGAGCGGTTCGGATTCTGTCCCGAATAGTGGTAACCTTCTCTGTAGTCTCCTGTACAGTCTCAGGACCGATGAACCCTTTATCCCTTGCTTCCGTCGAATAGATAGGAGTCCTACATGGCCTACCATAAAGAGCCTTATATGGAGCCATACCAATACTAGAGTGATAGCTGTTGTTGTAGGCAAACTCTACCAATGGCAGATGATCCGCCCAACTACCCTTAAAATCCAGAACACAAGCTTTAAGCTTGTCCTCCATCACCTGATTCACTCTCTCTGTCTGCCCATCTGTCTGTGGGTGAAATGCAGTGCTCATAGCAAGAGATGTACCAAATGCCTTATGGAACCTACGCCAGAATTCTGAAGTGAAACGAGCATCACGATCAGAGACAATTGTCACAGGTACTCCATGAAGCCTCACTATCTCGTTCACGTACAACTTACACAACGCATCCCCTGAGTATGTTTTTGCCACCGGAAGGAAGTGTGCTGATTTAGTCAGCCGGTCAACAATCATCCAAATCGAGTCATAACTTTGCATGGACCTAGGCAATCCAGTCACAAATTCCATAGAGATATCTTCCCATTTCCAAACAGGAATCGATAAGGGGTTCAACATTCTTGCTGGTCTCTGATGCTCTGCCTTCACCTATTGACAGCTAAAACAATTTGACACATGTTCTGTCACACCCCTCTTCATACCATACCACCAAAATTGCCTTCGTAGATCCATATACATTTTAGTACCTCCTGGATGTATAGTATATCGAGACCTATGTGCTTCCCGCATGGACCTCCTCTCTGAGGTTATCAACACTCGGTACATACAATCTCTCTCGAAATCTCAACCTTCCATTGGCCCCAATCATCCACTCGGAAGGACCCTCCATATCCGGGTCAACAGTCATCTCAGCAATCCTTGCCTGAGCAAACTCATCAAGTGTCTGACCCTGAATGATCCTGAAGATCAAGGTGGGCTGTAAGGTGATACTACCGAGAAAGATTCCATGTTCTGCTCCTGCGGGCATAAGGTCAAACCCTAATGCAGCTTCTAACATGCGCCACTCTCGCACCATAATCGATGCCATGATTACCCGAGGTTTCCTACTCAAAGCATCCGCCACTAGATTCGTCTTTCCGGGATGATACTCCAAGGTGAAATCATAGTCCTTAATGAGCTCCATCCATCTTCTCTACCTCATGTTCAATTCCTTCTGGGAGAATAGATACTTCAAACTCTTATGATCAGAAAAGAGTTCAAATTTCTCACCATAAAGATAGTGCCTCCAAATCTTCAAGGCAAACACCACTGCTGCTAGCTCTGGATCATGAGTGGGGTACTTCCACTCATGTACCTTCAACTGTCTAGAACCATAAGTAACAACACTACCATTCTGCATCAACACACACCCCAAACCCTGATGAGATGCATCGCTGTAAATGACTAATCCACCACCATTAGTAGGAATAGTCAACATCGGAGCTGTAGTCAATCTAGTCTTCAGCTCATTGAAAGTCTTCTCACACTCATCCGACCATACGAATTGAGTGTCCTTCCTGGTCAATTTGGTCAAAGTCGAAGCAATACCAGAAAACCCTTCAATGAAGCGCCTGTAATACCCTACCAGTCCAAGGAAGCTATGGATTTCTATAACCGTAGTAGGGCGACTCCAACTCATCACTGCTTCAACCTTCGAAGGATCCACAGAAACTCCATCCTTCGAGACCACATGACCAAGGAACTTGACTTCACTCTGCCAGAAATCGCACTTCTCGAACTTGACAAATAGTTTCTGCTCTCTCAATGTCTGTAGTACGATCCGCAGATGCTCCTCATGCTCACCTGACGACCTTGAATAAATCAAGATGTCGTCAACGAACATTACCACAAACTGATCCAAGTAAGGACTGAACGTACGCTTCATCAAGTCCATAAATGCTGCAGGTGCATTCGTGATACCAAAAGGCATGACAAGAAACTCAAAATGTCCATACCTGGTCCTGAACGCCGTCTTTGGGATATCTTCCTCTTTCACCCTCAACTGGTGATATCCAGACCTCAAATCAATCTTCGAGAACACAGTAGCTTCTCTAAGCTGATCGAACAAGTCATCAATCCTAGGTAAAGCGTACCGATTCTTGATGGTCACCTTGTTCAACTGTCGATAATCCACAAATAACCGAAGTGAATTATCCTTCTTCTTCACGAACAACACTGGTGCGCCCCAAGGAGACACACTTGCCTGAATGAACCCTTGTGCAAGTAAGCCTTCAATCTGAACCGTCAACTCCTAAAGTTCAGCTGGAGCCATTCGATAGGGTGCTTTCGACACAGGTGGAGTACCTGGTATCACATCAATGGAGAAGTCCATTACCCTTTTTTGAGGTAACCCAGGGATCTCCTGAAACACGTCCGCATACTCTGAAACTACACGAATCCCTGTAATCTTTGAAGTACTACTCCCAGATTCAATATGGGCCAAAATCCCTGTCCTCTTGGCGATGTCAGACTTCAGACAACGGTAATGAAATATTGGTTGTCCCGGTACATGGAAGGACACAATCATCTTAAAGCAATCAATAACAGCATGATTCGGGCTCAACCAACCCATACCCAAAATCACATCATACGTGTGATTCAGAATCATAATCAAAGATGCAGAGAACTCTCTGCCACCAATCCCAATAGGGCAATCATCACAAAAGATGGTAAGCTCAAGAGACACACCGAGAGGTGATGTAACACATAATGATCTAGTCAGAGGCATAGCAATCAAACCCAAAACATCCACAACCGAACTAGATATGAAAGAGTGTGAGGCTCCCGTATCAAACAGTACTCTAGCAAGATAGTGATAAACAGATAAGGTACCTTCCACTCCCGTGCCTGCCTGGCCGATGGCAAAGACTCTAGCAGGTGCAGGTGGTAGCTGCCTCTGTTGGTTACCCTGCACTCTACCCTGATTCCGGGGACACTCCCTGGCCTGATGCCCTGTCTGTCCACAGTTGTAGCATATCCTACTCCAAGGTTTCGTGCACGCATGAGAGATGTGGCCCGACTCGCCACAGTTAAAGCACTTCATCGGAGCTGCTGGTGCTATCTGCCTAATAGGCATAGCCTGAACAGGAGGAGCTACTGTTGCCCTAGCTGGAGCCTGATGCTGAAACTGAGTTCTCTGTCTCTTCCATAACCCACCCCTGAAGTCTCTAGCTCTACTGCTTCCTGCTATGGCCTTTCCCTTACCCTGGAAGTCCCTCTCAGTAGACTCCTTCTCTCTACGAATCAGATTCTGCTGCCCAATGATATGTACCTTAGCCAAGATCTCTCTCTTGGTCTTCAGCTCCAAGATGGCCACATCACGCTCAATCGAAGGACTCAACCCTCTCTGAAATTTCTTGGCCAAGTCCTCATCCTCCATCTGCCTCACATACTTGTACAGTCTGGAGAACTCCACATCATACTCGATTACGGTCATCCTCCCCTGTACCAGTGTAAGGAACTCTAGTTCCAGCGTCTCCTTCATTGGTGGTGGAATGTACTTCTCCCTGAATAGCCTCTCGAAGCCGTCCCATGTCAAAGGAGACACCTCTATGCTCCTCTGTGTGACATTCCACCACACCCTAGCCTCATCCTTCAGCATGAAAGCGGCTAGCTTCCTCTTGTCGGTCTCAATGCAATCAAGCAGATCAAAATAAGTCTGCAAATCCTCTATCCATCGATCCGCCACCATATAATCAGTGCCTCTCCAAACTTGGTTGCTCCCAAGCGAGTAATTTCCCTTGCCAGCATCAGCAAGCGGGCAGGATTATCAACCACGGCCACGGGAGGAACAGGCTGATCCTCATAAGGTGCCTCTACCTCTACCTCGACCTCTGGCTTCGTTTCCCTCAATCTCCATTACCTAATAAGCATGATATACTTGATTAATATAAGCATAACACTTAAACAATGCATAAGTCAAATGCAAGTCCATATTATCCAAGTACTAAGCATACAAGACAACGCCTAACGTTCTTAAGACATGCTAATGTTCCTAGCCACCCTAACGCTCTGACATACCCAATGACATTGTCAACACCGAAAAGCGCACGATGGGGATCCGCTACAGACGGGCCATCACTCAGTAAGTATTGACATATCACCAAATATGTACCTTACGCTCTGATACCAAATTGTCACGCCCCGAATTTTAGAATAAACATTCAAAATCCGAAACATGAAATTTACCACAACTCAAAATAATCATCTTGAAAATTTCTTTTCTTAACAACTTCACCACCCGAAATAAAATCAAAACCGAATTTAGTCTCGGTTAATTATTACAACTCAAATCCAAAATGAACTGTAAATCTCTAAATGAGCGTACACACCTCACAACTAAATGAATTAACAAAAATTGCTGTAACACCTTAGCAGCTCGGTCACCTCCCTGGTTATCTTGACCTGCAGGAATATCCGCTACACCATTTGAATAGTGTACCGGGATTGCAACAACACAACACCCGGTAAGCTTATGAAAGCTCGTATGAGTAAAAGAAAAGACTGTTATTTAATTTAATCATAATCAATTCTATTCAACTCAACACTCAACCATTTCCACAACCACGAAGTACTAACAATCTCAATCAAATACCAAATCAATAAATCAAGACAACCCCAGCTCACATCTTTCTTCACAAAACCTCAACATCGTATTTATAAAAATACGATACATGATAGACTAAAGCTCTAACTGAATCATAGCCCGTCACATGGCCTAGGTTAAAATGGACAGAAACCAAATTTTAGACCTTCGGAGGTGGTCGGAAAGGGCCGCCGGAGTTAGGGATAGAGCTGCCGTCGACCACCACCAATGGTGTCGGAGCCAAGCTTCTCCCCTTCGTTTCACCATTTTGAGCAACTTTCATAACTAGCACAAGACCAAAAAACGACGGGAAGGGATCGAAAATTACCAAATACAGTCGGCGGCCGGAATTTTTCCAGTATCCGGCGAGCTTGAAAACCGACGTGAAAATGTAACAACTCGCTTCGACCTCTTATGGAAACTTGTTCAGAACTTCATTGTGAACTCACCAAGCCAAGAATCACAAGAAACGATCGTGTGTAACTCAAGATATTTGGATCGATATGTGGTTTTTCGATCTAAACGGGGTAGAGCTCCGACGAACGTGAAAAAGTTCGACCCAGTTCCGGTCCTTCTTGGTGCTTGTAGAGGAAGTTGAGGCGAGTTCAATGAGCCAAGAATCAAGTGAAATGGTGATCTATAGCTCGAGATATTGAGATCGAACCGAAAAAGAGCCTTTTCGGTTCGGGACGTGCCGCCGCCGCTGCCGGCCGTGTCGAGGCACAAGGTCGAGGCGAAGCTCTTGGAGGTGGTTGCAGCTCGAGAGGTGGCCGGAGGAGAGAATGGGAGCACGATTTCTACGTGCTCTGTTTTTGTTGCTTTCGGCCGAGAGAGAGAGAGATGAACAGTGTTTTCCAAAAAAGGAAAGGGAGGCCGGTGGAAAAAAAAATAGGGTTTCCAAAAATTTATAGGGTTTTTTCTATATATACAAGTTTCAGAAAATCTTCTAAATTCAATAACTAATTCAGAAAAAATCCGATCCTTGTGTTCCGCACGTGTACTGACTCGTATCGACGAGCTGTACAACTTTCATGAAGGAAGTTTCTCCATATTTTGCACGTAGAAAAAGTTGATTTCTCAAATCGAGCATTTCGAGCTTTTCGTTAAAATAATCGTTTCGAACCTCCGATAATTCAAAAAGTGAAATATTATCGAACAATATTCGTGAAATTGGACAATAATCGTTCAATACAATTACTCGAGTTTAAAATGAAAATTGCGGGTATTACAACTGGGCAGCTCCTCTCTCACTAAAATGGCAGAGCTTCTCTCTCTAAATCTCTTTCTGTTTGAATTTTCAGCTATGACAATTAAAAAAGGGCAAAACAATCCAAAAATATGAAGAAAACAGACCCACAGAGAAAGAGTTGGGTAAGTGGGGTTAAAAAGTGTAACTTGTTGTTTAAGTAGTCTATCTCTTAGAGTGTTTGGATAAGTGAGGTTAATTAACCTTAAAATTGGATATTGTTATCAAATTAGTAATTTTTTTTTATCATGGTACTATATTTCTAAGAAGAATAATTATTTCTACAACCGACTAAAGATCACATATTTTTTTATTCAAAAAAAAAAAAGATCACATATTTGTTTCACATAATTATTTCTATATTTCTGGATTGCTAGTATTTGTTTAATAAAGTCCACGTGCTCCAAACAATTCCATCTTAGCCATCCATCAGTCAACAGTCGTTACCCAAACTACAAATTAAAAATACAAAAAAGAACAAACATTATGAAGGAAAAAAAAAGAAAGAAAAAAAAAAGAGAACAAAACATAAGATAGCTATCATCTGTATCAAGAATCACCATAATGTGCCAAAGTGTTGCATCTACACTTCAATGAAAGGAAATAAACATAAGAAGAGAACCCCCTAATACCTTCACCCGAAAAGCAACCAAAACACAATTACACGCAATACTGAACACATTTAGGCTGTGTTTGGGGGAGCTTTTCAGCTCCTGTGCTTATAAGCCCAGTTCAAATTGGCGTTTGGTAACTGAGATTCCTGGCAGCTTTTTTCAGAAGCTGCTGTGGCTTCTTAGATAAGCAGAAGCTAAAGAATGCAGCTTCTAGAAGCCAGAAGCCACCGAAATACTGTAGCAGTAGTTACTGTAGATTAATGAAACCTCCAAAATGTTGAAAATTGCCCTTCCAAGCTGAAACAATTTCAGCTCAACCAATTTCGTTAACCCTACGCGGCATCTCTCCCTCGTCACTGTTCCCCATCTCTCTCCTTCATCACACCCAAACACCACAGTTTAACAAATCTATCAAGGGTACCCAGAAGTACAGAACCTCAATTTTACCTTCTGGGGTAGAATTTGCAGATGAAACCTTGATGACGAAGAACACAATTGCCAGAGATAGCCTAGTCGACGCCGAGTTGATCAACTCCGTCCTACAAGCTCGACCGGTAATGGAGTTCGACGTTTGCAACCCAGCAAGTTCGTGGCTTTCTACTCTAATTGTGGCCAGCTTCCTCCTACTGATGCAGCCAAGCCAAAATGAAGCCGGGAAGAGCTCGAAAAGCTGCCGACGTCGAGGAACAGCGACGGAGGTAGAAGCAACCCAGAAACAAATTCGTCAAAACTTGATTAAATCGGAAAACTAATCATATTGGGGTGTTGAGCATGACGAGGAGGTGGGTTTCCATACCAAATTCAGCTTAATCGGTTGCCGGAAGTTGCAGTGGTGGCCGGAGAAAGTTCGGGGCTTCTCGTGGTTGATTCTCCATCTCCGTTCAATGCATGGACAATCTAAGGACAGGGGGCTGCTGGCGACGGCGAGACGAAGACGATGGTGTATGAGCGCCGGCCGGAGGTGACCTGACGGTGGAGCGCCAGCCGGGTAGCGATGCTTCTCGGGCCAGAGAACTCTGGTTCTCTCCCTCTCTCGATCCTTCTGGTGTTCCCACTGATCAAGGCTCATATATATAGATTGGTGCAATTAACAATGGACGACCCTGATCAAGCGGTGGAGGAAATGGATGGCCAGGATTGCTCCACGTTTTCTATTTCTTGAATTAATTTCTAAATTTCACAACTTCGAAAAATCACGAGAAATAGCCCGAGTATCCGAATAATTCTCCGAAAATTTTTGGTTACTTGATGCGAACTACAAACCAATTGTTATTAATGTTACTAATATATTTGTATAAGTTATTTTTTAAAATTGTCAAATATTAATCATTTGATAACCATAATTTATAAAAATGAAATTTATACAAATATTAATCTTTTACCAAATAATTAATGCAAAATAATCTATAATGTCCAATTTGGTCATTCCACAAATAAAAAGCACAAGCCAGTTTAGTTTACCAAACACTTTGTCACTGCTTTTACCACTGACAGCACTTCTAAAAAGCCAGTTTACCAAACACTCAGCAGTTTTGCTTTTCAGCCACTTATTCTCAGAAATAAACTGAAGTCAGCTTTTCTGAAAAGCACAGCCTTACCAAACTCACCCTTAAGACAACACACCTGTGTTTGTGTCTTCCTTCTTCACTGACCATCCAAATGACAACAGAGACCTACATAAATCAAGGAGACCTCATGAAACACCCAAATCACCGGAAAACAAAATCTCAAAATTATCCAATGACAATTAGGTGAATCTACCATCTTTGAGTCGATTTTGATATTCTCTGTGCTCCAAAAAATTGATACTGATAATCAGGTTTTGTATGAGGCGGACAGTAACTGCAATCAATTTGGGTTTCTCCGGTATTCAACCGAACGTGGGAGTAACCGTGTTTATCCTCTTCTTTTCCGTTGCATAGTTACAATTTTGTCCTTCTTTTATTTAATCCATTTGCCATAGAGTTATCTATACTATTATTAAGAGAAGATGCTTTGTTAACCAAAACTGAAAATTTTGACAGATTTAACCCTGAAAAATTAAAAAACTTTTGAGAATAAATTAAATTACAAGGATAAATATGACGATTATAAAATAGATTTTTATTAATAAAATTAAAAAGAAATGATTCTACAACCCCACTTTTCTCTTTGCAATAACTACCACAATCTATTTTTTCTGCAATAATTATCCACTTTTTTTTTTTACAACGAATTTTTTTTTCGTATACATGTAGAGCATGTGTAAGAAAAATTTTAATTGTAAAAAAAAAAGTTATCTGTAAAAGAAATAGATTCGGGGATCATTTTTTTTTCAATTTTCTTAATAAATCTATTTTTTATTGTCCTTACCCTTGTGATTTAATTTATTGTCAAGGTTTTTTAATATTTCAAGGTTAAATCTGTTAAATTTTCAATTTTGAGTAACAAAATCTCTTTTCATAATAATAATATAGATTAGGAGAGGCAATTTCAGGGTTTTGAAAAATTTAACCTTCAGCACTATTTGCTTAATTAATACTGATATTGGTTCATCCGAGTACCGCTGAAACGCCACCGTATTGGTTGTTCGGTTTGGGTAATAGACGTCCCTGCCTTCATCACTCACTGCCGGCCGTCGGTTCTGTACTTGCAGATATGTCTAGGCTAGGCTCAGTGATTACGTCACATTCTGTTGGTTACACAGTGTGAAGTGCCAGGTGTCAAAGGAGAGAGAGAGCAGCGGTGATGGAAGCGGTGAGGGTAGCGTAGAAGGGAGGAGGAGAAGAGAGCAAGGAAAAGACAGACAAGACGTTGGACTTTAGTACAAGAAAGCTACTACTGCGAAAGGGACGTGCCTTAGATTTTTGTGAATTGTGATTGAGAAGGAGAGGTCGTAGAACTCATCTCTCTATTTTTCAATTATTAACCTGATTGGCAGAAGCGTGACCTAAGTTTCTCCCATGTGTATCCATGCTCTGATGCAAGGTAATTAACTAGGAACATAGCTAGATTATAGAGCAGTGATAGCAAAATCTCTCACCATACTACATTATTAATATAAAGAGCATTATAAGAATTGTGCTTATTGGATAAAAGCATAGGTCTCAATTATAGAATCCGTGTTGTCGCGCAAATTACAACTGTTTCAAGTCGAATTTATCCTAACAGACATTGTAGAAATATAATTCGGATCTATATAAGATGTAAACCATTAGTCTTTATAGGCCAGAGTCGTCAAAATCACCCCATGAATGACTACACAATGCTGCACCGATACGAGAGAGCGATCTTGAAAATCCTTCCCATGAAGATCTTCGATGAGAATGAACAACTAGGCACCACCATTAACAACTTTGCTACTCTCAACTATATATAAATGTTGGCATCGGGTGAGGCTGTGGCGGGTGGTGTGATTAACCGATGCTGATATGCCCTAAGCAAAAGAATGGTCATTAGCCAAAAAAGAAAAAGAAAAAGAAAAAGAACAGACATGTAAAAGTTCAAACTTCAAAGTTCATGAACAATGTGGTTCAATTTGGAGTCTTTTGTGGTGACCATATGTGACATTGTTTCAATCAAACAAAGACGGCAACATAAACCCAATACGTTACTACAAAGTACTACTATTACAAAATCATGTCATTTTAAATTGCTTAGTTGATACTATATATAGGAAACCTTTGTACAGAATACATTGTCGCTTAGTAGGAAAAAAACTCATGCTTTTCTCTAATTTTAAGAAGGAAGAATTAAAATTTACATTTTCATCCTATTTTATGAAAAAACACAATGGTGTAGAACAAAATAATACTATAACGCTCTGGTTGGAGAACAGAACAATCAATCATGGCTTTGACTCTCTCTCTCTCTCTCTCTCTCTCTCTCTCTCTCTCTCTCTCTCTCTCTTGAGCAATATCGTCATTTCTTCTCCTCGGTGAGCGATGGCGACAAAACTTCTCGCTTGCTTCTCTATTCTTATGGCAGCGGCGATAAATCTCTTCGTCCACCTCTTTCTTCGGGTAGAGGAGGCGATGTTGCTGATGTTGGTGGGATTGGGATCAGAACTCTGATTGACCAAATCTGGTTTGGTGGACCTCTTGATAATGAGAATGGATCTGCCCTTGATCCGTCGATCGATGGTGATGGTAGCGAGCGGCACGGCGGCCAAATTGCTTCTGTTGGAGGTGGGGGTGCTTGGTGGTGGGGCTGTGTGCGTCTGAATAATGAATCTTGGTGGGCTGATGGCTTTGTCTTCTTCTCAAATTCCTCGTTGTATTCTAACGGGGGGAGTGGTGCAGATCTTGGGGCAGATCCAACTGGCTGTCTTTGGTTCATGTTGGCGCAATATCTGGTCTTCGATGGCGGAGGCGGTAGTTTGCCTGGGGCTGATCTCTATTTGAGGTGGTCTTCAGTTCCGGCGGTGGCTATGACAATGATCTGTGCAGTGCTATCTTTGAGTGTGCGTTGGATCTGGCTAATGATGAAAATGTTGGGTCGGATTGACGATTGCGGCGTGGACAACAAAATCTTCGCCGGCGACTGGGAAACGTTGGTGGAGACTGCTAGGGTTTCTCCAATCTGGGCTTATTGGGCTTACAAGTGGTCTTTGGGCCTTTTACTTTTTATTTTTCAATTGATCATTATTCCTCTTTTATTTAAGAGGAATATGATTATGCTTTTCTTGCATTGAGTGGGAGAGATCGCAAAGAAAAGAGAGCCCTCGTTATCAATTTATTTTCTTCGGGACTCTATTTTTCTTTGTTTTGGACTTAATCCTAAAAGGTGGGTGTGCTAGGAGATTACTAGTTTGCTTGCTCTTTTATTAGGGGTGGCTTTGTAGTAGTTTCTACAGAACGGTTCTTTATGTCGACCTCATAGGGGTGGATCGTTTTTGTACTGCTTGCTAAATTATATAATAGGATGATCTCTTTACTCAAAAAAAAAAATGAAAAAACACAATGGTAAAAAGTGAATATAATGTTTATTTCAGAAATGAAAAGTGTAAGAATTGAGCTCTTGCATAAAATCATATACAACGAGGGCAATGAATTTTTCATTAACAATACTAAGGAGATTGGAAAACGAAGTTTCATACTAAAATCAAGAGGATAATGAAATTTTATTACCAATATTAAAGAGATTGAAAAACGAAGTTTCATACCAAAATCAAGAGGATAATGAAATTTCATCACCAAACACCTCATCAGTTATGTTTTTTCAGCATCATAAGCGAAAAAATAATTGAAATTCGGCAACTATCGAACATTATGTATTTTTCAAAATTTTCACTCTCTGTTTCAAAAATTAATTCTCACTCTCTATTTCAAAAATTAAAAATTAATTCTAACCTAAGTTCCGTTACCCTACATGTTTGTTTTCTTCAGGTGTCATATATTCTTTTTATCTATTTAAGCAAAATTCAATATGCCCAGAAAAGGAAAACAAAAATTTAACTAATTAAGTTATTTACAGTAGCATCACCATTCACCAACTCGGTTTGCGAAGCCTATAAAAACGCCTTTTGCCCGTGACAACTCAAATCTGCCAAACACTCTCCTCTCCCTCTCTCTCTCTCCTTCTCTCTTTGTTTCCGCCTATTCCCATTTTCAGACCAAATACAAATTCACCATCTCTTTCCAAAACCACATCTCTCTCTACCCATCTGCTACTTTCCTTAGTCTCCTGAAATGGTACGCATCTCTCTCACTTTCTATCATTTATTCTCTGGTTTTGATTGTCATGGGTTTGTTTACTTTTGGATGAATAGATGCTCGTATTCGCTTCCCTATCTCTGTTTTTCATAGATTAAAACTCATAAACCATTACTGGGTTTTGTCTCCTACGTGTTCATCTCTGTGTTCATTTTTGTTTCTCTCGCTCAAAACCAGAGTTTGAATCTTTCCGACTAACAAACAAACAAACAACATTGGCTGTTTTCCGGCTTCTGAAAACGCATGATTCACTCTGCGGCGCTAGCTGCTATATATAAATATATATATTAATATCATGGGTTATTGATTGGAGGCTTAGACTCTTTGTTTTATTTTTTGTTTAGTGATTTTGTTTAAGGAAATTGCTTTTGGGTGCTGGCATCTTTTCATTTATTTACTTGTGTTTCTTTTAATTAATGGCACTTGGCGTAACGCCAAGACTAGGATAACATGCACCATTACTAGATAATAGACCCTCCTAATCCAAGTGTTCACTTAATTTCTCCACCCACGCAACCCCGTTTCTTTTCCAAGCAAAGCTTTTACGAAAAGTTTCCGGGAATTCGTTTCTTCAAAAGAAAAATATTCCGGAATATTATGTTTTCAAAGTCACAAGGACAGTGCAAAATAAAAATTCTTTCTCGAAAATTATACGATACTCTAAGTATGATATACTTTTATGTTCACCATCATCGATACCCTGGCGTGGATCTCATGATTTTTTTTTCTTTAATAAAATTTCTTCTGGCATACCGTACGGACAAGTGTTGCTTCATCCATAAGCAACTCAATTTCTTGACATATTTATTTGTTTTTTGTCAAAATATCAAATAATGAGATTGCCGTATGTCAACCAAAGATTAAAAAACAATGAGATAACTACAAAGAATTCATTTTCAAGATGATCAACAATTCTACGGTGGATCGGCTTTTTGATGGTGTGAGATCCATTAAACTTTGATGGGTCCCATATCCAATCAGAAGCAGGCAGCACCAACGCGGCTCCCTCCACTTGGTTTCTATCTTTTATTTTTTTGAAAAAAGGGCAGAAACTCAAATTTGATTTTTCATTGTTTGTCTTCATTTCTCTTGGAATCTCTGGAGTGCAAGCCAACAACCCAATAATGCTCCCACATTGGCATTTGGCAGCTGCTTAGGTTGGCTTTAACACTGCTCTGGACTTGGATCAGTCTTGGGATATGATGTTGCTTTTTGGCAAAGAAAAGGAAATTCATTAACAGAAACATCAAAGTACATCGGATAACCAAGATGGTCGATCCTCGACCCATACAGTGACACATGATAGAATGTTGATTAATTTTTATAAATTACTGTTCATTTATTACAAATTTACGGTTGAATTTGTTTTCCTTAACTAAGTTAGGAGTAAAAAAAAATTAAAAAAAAATTGTTTGAGGATACGTGTTCAAAATTCATAAATTTAAATTCAAATGGCGTGATCCAAATAAATAAAAAGATTTGTAATACTTTTTAGCCTCGTTTATTCATTTCCCATGCTTGAAAAGTGTATGGTTGAATACACTGTTTTATTGATTAAAATATTCATATCAAAACTTGAAATTACTAATGCTGTGCCAAATATATGCTTATAGTTTCCTAATTGCTTTCCTAGTGTTAGGCAACACCATAAGGAGTGGATTTCCCAACAATTTCATTTTGAAAACCAAAACGAGGCAATCTGAACTGCACTATTCCTTAAATTGCTGGATGGACTTAGTTGTATATTGCAAGTGTACGTTCATGCTTCACTTGGACATAATGTTAAAAAAGAGTAATGTTTAAAACTATTGCGAATCGTTTGGCGTGTGTAGGTCTCAGAAGAGGAGAAGACGAGAGTTGTTTTCTTGACAAAGCCATTGTCATTAGAAAGCGAATTGAATGCTGATTACAGAGCTCCTAATATAGTTAAGCGCGTCCTAAGCCTATTCAGAAATGTACGGCCAGGATCAGATCTCGCTCGCTTCCAGGCAAGTTAACTCTATCAACTTTTGCTTCTTTTATAGGCTTCTATCTGTTTTACTTTAGAAAAGAAAAAAAAATACATATAAATTCTATAGCGCTTATTAGTCTCCTAGCCTTAATTTTATACATGGGCAGGGGTGGTGGAGGATTTCATGAATTTTTCGGTTTTACTGACAAACATTGCCTATCACATTCTGGAGGCATTTTATCGAGCTCCTTGGGCCCCAATAAGTATCAAATGTAGATGTACATTCAACTATTTATTGAGTTACTAAGGCCACTTATTTTGGAAAGTTTTATTGACCATGGGCAAGAGTTACTCACCCCTACATAGTATGCAAGTGGCAGAGACTACTGGTATAGGTTGGTCTTTAGGATTTAAGCCACTTCATGGAATTCTTGAGTGGAACTATGTATCACACAGCAGAAGATTCTTGATTGTAAAATAATCGATGGTAGCTGATCTTTTCATATTACTCCTCTTGCAATTTCAGCTGTCACCTCTCTTTAACATACCAAAGTCACACCTCCAGTGTTTCGGCGAATCAGTGTACTGCATTAATAATGATATGTTAGGGAATTGCAACAAAGGGGAAACCCCCAAGGACAGGTTCACAGCCGTTGTATCGTGGAGTATTTCTACTTTGCGTCCTATGATTTTTGGAATTGCTCCATACAACCCGATTCTTGGAGAAACTCATCATGTGTCAAGGGGGAACCTCAATGTTCTACTTGAGCAGGTACTTGTAGTCTATTTTCTGCTGATTATAGGCTCAACCTTATGCTTCCATACAGCTGAGAGTACAAAATCCCACAGCAGAAACTCTCAAGCTTGCATGACAATATATAAAATCTCAGAGCCTCTCAATCCATTGTGAATTGGGTTTGAGTTGGAACTTGGACACCCCCATCTTTAACATCATGACAGCAAGCAATTCCTCCATGTATAAGGTCCAGTTTGGCCTGGTCACGTGACGAAGCTTGTTGAGAATTTAAAATCCCAAGCTGTGCACCTGATATTAGCACTGCCTCTGCGAGTTTGTGGAGATTTTATGCATAGCTCCACTAGGGTGATTGATTTTTGGGTTTTATTCTTGCAGATTTCACATCATCCACCAGTTACTGCGATGCATGCAACCGATGAGAAATCAAATGTTGAAATGATATGGTGTCAGCATCCTACTCCCAAATTCTATGGTAGCTCTACTTCTTATAGCCATTACATAATCAAAAACCAAAAGTCTTAATATAGAGACCCAAAACTCAACATTTATTAATCTGTTTGAACTCTGAAAATAAAATCAGAAAGAAATAACACTCGCAATTCTTCAGATTGTATAGTTTTTAATTTCCTATCACAGATACCAATCAACTGCATCAAGTCTTTTCCTATCCTCTCTCTCTAGTCTTGTTTTGCAATCTGTGTAGGAATATGAGAATAAAATGTTCCTCAAAACAACAAAATTTCAGTTGAGAAACAATATGATCAAATATCCATCTCAAAAGGGTTCTTTTATCTAGTGGCCCTTTGACAAGTGATCAGTGTTTATTTCTTGTGTTATATATAATAAACTAATTGTTTATTACTGTCATCTTTCATCAGGTTGTATATGTTTCCAAGTTTCTCTAACCTTTTTCGATGCAATACTTATCACAAACCTAGAAACAGTTAATAAAATCTTTTACCAAAAAAAGAAGAAATAATTCTCTTAATTAAGAGTTTGAAACTCACAAGCGGTCCAAGATTTCGTTCTTCTACATTTTGTCCGATTGACTCTTTAAGCTACTGTTTATACATTCTGTTATTTTCAAATGCGATAGTCCTCATCAAGAAACATGTTGCAGGTACTTCCGTGGAAACTGAGGTACATGGAAAAAGGGAGCTGAAGCTCCTGAATCATGGAGAAACTTATGAAATGAACTCCCCAAAACTTTTAATCAAACTCCTCCCAGTACCTTGGGTTAATTGGGTTGGTGAAAATAGAATCCGCTGTCATGAGACCGGCCTTGAAGCTGAGTTATACTATGGAAGCAGTTCCTTTTTTGGCCTTAGGGGAAATCCTAGATCAGTCAAGGGAAAGATCTTCGACTCATCATCCTTGGAGCTTCTTTATGAGATAGATGGTCAATGGGATAGGTAATTCACTTATTTGAACATCTACTATGTTTGTAACGAGTTAAATTTTTCTCTCTTATTGCCTTTTAAACTAATAGACTTGGTTATGATTTATATTTGAGAGAATGCTTAATTTCAAAACACCTCTTAACAGCTTTTCCAGCAAATCATACTTATGACCTTGAAACATGTTTGTGACAATTGTTAACATCTAACACACTCGTTTTGATGTTCCTGAATTTATTCAAACGCAGAACTGTCAAATTGAAGGACGTTGGCAGTGGGAAAGAAACAGTTATATACAATGCAAAAGAAGCCATCTCAGGACTCAAATCTCCCGTTGTTACAGATCCGAAGGTAACTAGTTTGTACTTCTCTATCTTTAAATCCTTTAGCTTGAATTTCTTGTAGTCAACCTGTCCCTAAAAGAAATGATTTCTTCATGCATTTGGACCTTTCTTTAATCGGTAATTAGTCTAAAATTTTTCCCATTCCTGTGAGTTGAGTATATGCTATTAGACCAGCAAATTTGTGGCAATCAATGTAGAAATTTCGTTCAACATTAAAAAGTACATGTTTATATATGAAAAGCTGAGGAAATTCAATTGCCTTTTTTTATTAATGCAATTTTGCTTCTGCACGTTTATAATATCAATTACATATACTAATAATAATACATTATCCATAGTGCTGTAAGAGAATATGCAGGCCGTCAGTCATGATTGTACGGTTGCATATATTATTTGCTGCTAAATAGAAACGCCATGTATGATGCAGACATTCACATATTTCATATCGAATTGCGAATTAGTTAATGTTCATTTCATTTGGATTATAGGGAGTCTGGCCGAGTGAGTCAGCTGTGATCTGGGGTTTGTTAAGCCAATCTATTCTGAACAAGGACTGGGGAAGAGCAAGAGAAGAAAAGAAAGAAGTTGAAGAAAAACAAAGGGAGCTATTTAGAGAAAGAGAAGCCAGAGGTGAAACGTGGGCTCCTAAGCATTTCATTGTGAACTACAGCAAAGAAGGTGGATGGGATTGCTCACCCATTCACAAGTGGGTACCACCAGCCCCCATATCTGTACCCATCTCATAAGTTTGCATCAACAATCAGAAAACTTATTGGTTCAACTCTTCTCTTCTAATTCATAGACTTTTGGTTGTGATGGTGGGACTGTTGTAAGTAGCTAGATGAACAACCTACCGACATCGATTAAATGTTCTTGTTTTTGAAACACAAGTAGATAAAAGAAACTTACGAAGCTCGTTTTTGGTTGAGAAAAAAACGGCACCATTTACTGGTGGCTGAAGAAGGTATCAAGTGAATTGAAGTTTCAAAATAGGCAACCATCTATTCTGTCCCCTCAAGGGTGAGAATTAAATGTTTTCCAAAATCTTGATACATTATGTCAACGCTATCGATCTACTTAAATGAAGAGGTTAGAAATTAAAACGGTTTCAGGATAACAATACACATTACATATTGAATACCTTAATAATTAATCGGTAACAACTCGCCCGTCTTTATATATCAATCGAGGAAGTGGACCTAATAAATTCATTGCTGAATCTATGCAAGCTTCATGTACATGCACACTACCAAGTTTAAAGTACAACTGTGATGATAAGGACTATACATTGGTGTATTGACTTCATCTATGCAATCCTCTAAACTGATTTATTAGAGGAAAAGGAACCTCTGACTGATCATTATCCCACAAAAGAAAGAATGAAAACCTCCAAACTGATCCAAATATGATTGATGTGCACATGACTCTTTCTTCCAGTTATTCTATAAGTTGAAACAACTGGATTTGCTTTTGGACCCAATTACTAAACCAAATAAGCAAACAAACAAAATAAGCTCCCACTAGTTGAGATTTTGATTAAGAAAAACCAAACAATTGTACTACTTTTGCATAAAATTGAAGACTACTTGCAAATAGTCTTCTCCTTTTTTCCAACAACTAAAGATAAACTTTCAAAACAAAAGAGGCTTATAAATTATGATCACAAATCACTTCACACTAGGAACTTGATCAAAAACCAATTCTGAGGAACATTCACTTGCCATGATATATATGCTGAGAGAAATTTACAAACCATCAAAAACCAAATCAAGAGAAGCTTTTCTGTTTCATTTTCCCATAACAAAGCTCCCATTACATCCATAAAATTAAACCAAACGCCATTCATTTCTTTCTTACCAGAATTACTATGTACTACCATATAACTGACCATCATATCATCCAATTCATCACTCTAGATATTTGGCTGCCTCCACATGCTTCTCCTGCAAATCCGACTCCGTCCTCCGGTTCAACTGTCTCTCCGTTATAGTATCCAACAGTGGCTTCCATGACCTTGCTCTTGTAGACCTCTGCGCACCATACATCTCCATCCGACTAGGACTACCCTCCGGCTCCACAAACCGGATCGGACTATTTCTCCCCGGCGACGATGAATAATTACTCCAAACAGGACTAGAGCAATGCATAGGACTCATCTGAGCGGACCTCGACGAACTACCAGACCTTCCCAACCCCTCATTACTCCTACTACTACCACTTCTTGCCAAAGCCGTTAGCTTCCGGACGACGGCAGCCAAGTCCATAGGAGAAGCATCACTCTGTAACGCAGAGTAGGGCAGCAAGAAGTAGATTTGGCCTTGCTGAAGAAGAGTGTCCTGCTTCAATGGCTTGTACCCAGTTGAGAGGAGCTGGGCCGGAGTGCACACAAAGTGCTTCGGGGGCCTTCCGGTTAGTTCACTGACCGAAACTGGGTGCTCGAACTCTTCGACGTAGCCGTTGAGATGAACCACGCGCACATTGTTCTGGGTTTCTTCTGGCTTTGGTCTGCAAGAAAAGCAAGCACCCATGTTTTTATTGTATAGAGAATTAAAGTAGGAAGAAGGTGTGAATATATATATGAGCTAGGCAATATATGGAACTATCAATTATGGGTAGGAGTTGAGAAGAATAGAATAAATTCAAAATATTTGAAGTGGACTATCTGTGTAGGTAATGGCTTGAATAGACGACCTTTAGCTGCCCAACTACAATTGGATTTTATAAGAAAATGTATAGTATTCTTGCCCGGCGGAATGTGTCAATTTGTATGAATGTGGAAACCATTACCTCAACTCACCCAGATTTAGTTTTGAGTTTCATTGCCTAAACAGATGATCTTTCTTGTTTCGGTAAATGTCATTAGGTTAACAGAAGGTAGATTGAAATGAAGGAATAGATTGCTTCTCCTTCAGGAAAAGTAACCTAGCTGCAACAATTCTCTTCACCGTTTCATGTTCCACTCACTTATTCACCACATCAACTTCAGTATAACTTTTGTAGTTGACCCATCTCAAGTGTCATTTTATTATCAAATTGTTTGTTGGACTGAGTATTAGATGCTTAAGAAACATTGAAATACTTTATGAGTTGAATGGGAAACTATTAGTTAAGTCATCCATACGATTTAAACAAAACGTGTGGAAGGGGTAATTGATCCCTAGATCTCCTACCGTTGAGTTTATACCGCCTTAGTTGTTACTGATCCACTATTGCAGCTAGTTTATGACCATCATGGTACTCTTTATCTAAGTTTATTTTTTTGATTTGACATGGAGAGAGTTTCAATCTTGATATTTCGTTTTAAGATAAGTTCGACTTTTTATTAAAACAATTAAGTGACTTTTGGTCTGAAGATCGAAATTATTTTAGTTAAATTTAAAATTTTAAGCAAATCTTCAAATTCGTAATTCATTCTATATAATTTATTTTATATGAAGTGACAAACTATTAATTCATATTACAATGCTACGAACATGAAAATAATGAGAATAAGGTAATTCTTCTGATTTTACACTTAAAAAAGAATGACCGAGTCTCGATTTCGAACTATTGCAATTCATGATTTTACTGAGTCGTTCAACCAGTCAACAGAAAGGACATCACTATCCCATCTTATTCCATGAAGTTTTGTTGTGTTTTTAGAAAGGTGACAAAAGGTTCATGAATTCTTTGTAATTTTCTGATGACTCACGTGTGACTTCTTTCCAAAGTTTACTGTATTCGACTATTCGTAGCCGTGGGGCAAGGGCATCGGCACCACGAACTTCACAAGTGCCATCCAGTGTGACAAAAATTCTATACAATGCTGACGGATATCATAAGCACATCTTCGCTTCTTTTACGTTGATTATGAACGACCGACACTACTTATAATGTCACATAATTGAATATCAACATCTTCTTCACTGTTCAAATAAGCTTCGTTTACTCCCAGAGTTGTCTATCATATCATAATTATTGTTTATATTGGAGTTAAAACAAACAAATTAATGAAACCACCAAAAGGAATGAAGTTGAAAATGATTAGATTCAATGCACTCTTATTCCCAATTTTTTTTTTTTTTTTGTGTGGGGGGGGGGGGGGGGGGGTCCATATCATAATTATTGTTCAATTTCTTCAATAATCATATTCTAATCGTACATCGCCACATCAACTTAAATAAGGCTCCCCCCCCCCAACCCAAAAAAAAAATGACGTTCCTAAGGATGATAATGGGGCGGGTTGGGGATGGAGATCACAATACCATACCCATCCCCGGGGTCACGCTCTATCCCATTCCCGCCCCAATCTCTAATAAAAATATATTAGGAATTTCCCGTCCCCATCCCCACTGGGGACTAAACCTCCAAACCCGTCCCAAATCCCCAATAAAAATTTAATAAATAAAATAATTTTTTTCTCATATTGCCTTTTTAAAAATCAAAATCTACAACATATAAAATTAAAATATGATTAAATTCATAAATCATAATTCAGTGAGTGTAAAAGTCAAAACACCATTAAAGTAAAAATGTAGCCATCAAAGTAAAATAGAAAATGTATATATTTGTGATTTATATTATAAAAAATAAATTAATATATATAAAAATTAAATATATGTATATATTATTGAGGCGGGTTTAGGGATGGGGATCACAATACCATCCCCGCCCCATCCCCAATCTTAGATAGCGAGGATTGGGGATCCCCATCCCCATTCTCCATTTGCCCCCGAATTCTCCCCCATTAAGGACGGGTATCCAATGGAGCTCCGCTCCGCTGGGGGCTTTTGTCATCCCTATACGTTCCTCCTCCGCATGTCACATTTGAACATTATTGTTATAAAACATATTAATGAAGGTTATTTTTTTATAAAAAAAAATTTATAACAGAGGGATATTCCAACCTTAAACTTCATCCAAAATTATATAGAGAAATACCATTTTTCTTGTACAATGGAGGCACAAAACCAAAAAACAAAGAAACGAGTAAGACTAAGTACTACTAGCTGTAGTTACAGCTCTAGACCTCATAAGGCCCATAGCATTATCAAGCACAGCTTGTGCAATGAAGTGAGACATTGTAGTAAGTTTGCACATGTCTAATTTTTCGTCAGTGCTTCTCTTTGCAAGACCATCAACCACTATGTTACTCTCTTGATGTATGCGACGAATCACAAAGCAGTCAAAAGTATGCATCAGAGCCTGGCAATTTGTCAATAATGTGCCTAAAGGATGGTAGTCCACATCATTACTATGAATAAGGTGACTATGAATAAGGTGAATGAGCACTATAGAATCAGATTCAACCATATTATTTCTAGTTGGAAGTTTAGTATTCAGTTGTAATCCGGTGAGCAGTACCCAAGCCTCAGCTTGGAGAACCTCACCATGTCTCGCATTCCTAAAACCATCCATCCACCCACGCACCCTTACTATCTCAAATAACTCCTCCAACACCAATCAAGCCTAAGTTGGTTCTAGAACCAGCAACATTAAGCTTTGACTGGCATATCCTAGTTTTCCCAAGTTATGCAGTTCAATTCTAGTAGTAGGATAATCTGATACCTTCTTATTTTTCTTTTGTCATTCAATAAGATAACTCAAAATAGTATTTGTAATATGATAGGGATCCAGAGCTTGGTGCTCGGCGGCTCTAATCATGTTCTTGGCAAAAATACCGAGGCGGTGCATTTACTCCTTTCTAGTTGGATACTTCTTCCCATATTTCTCCATGAAAATCTTGAACTCTTTCTAGGTTCCAAGGAGGTTACTACCACTCGAGAATTTTCGAGAGCTGTCATGATCTGTGACTTGGTGGATGATTAGCTAAAAAACCCATACCTGGGACATATCGGAGAGCAAAATTGGGACCATAACGCCGTTGGAGTAGGTGCTACAGGTCTTGAGAATCCGAGAGGCAATCCAGTTCTAGCTGGGCCAGGCTATCTCCGCCGCATTTCCGTTGGGATCCGAGAATGATAGTCTCGTTGCCTCGAAGAGTTTCGAGCCAAATTATGCAGAGATAGAAAGAAGATGCAGAGTTTCGAGCCAAAGTCGAGTTCTTCTGGAGCTAGGAGAGAAGCAGGGGCAATTTTGGAATTTTTCCTGATAAGTGGGGCCCACATGATCTGACATGGCATGTCTCGTCAGCGAGTTAACGGCTTCAATTGATGGATTATTGACAAAAAGACCTATTAGATGAGATTTGATAATGCAGGGATGTTTTTGATAAAATTGAAAGTCGATGGACTGAATCGATGTTGGACTCAAACCACATGGTACTAAACAGTATTTAGCCCATAAAGAAACTTCCACGTTCACTAACATAACGGGTGCTCACATAAGTTTGAGACTAATTTTTAGCATAAATCATTATTAGTTCAAAGAACTTGCAATCCAATTTCAACTTTCATAGTATTTAATTTGCAATTTTTTTTCTTATACCTAAAGCCGCGTCTGCTAAGGTTTCTTTCCTGGCAAATTCAGTTCATCAAGAATGAATCTGATAAGTTGAAACTGCAAGGGCATCTACAATGATACCACGAGGAGGGCGCTAAAGGGTTTGGTGGCGCAGAAGAGGCAGACCTTCATTTTCTTATGCGAGATGAAGATTCAGTTGGAGGAAGGTTTCGCTCGTCTACACCGTGGTTTTCCGAAATCGGAGTTGGGCATGAGCTCAAGATCGATGGGACAATCAGACATGTTAGGTCTGTTTTGGACGGAGAACGTCAAGGTCCAGTTTCAGTCAAAGTCTGAGCGACATATTGATGTCGAGGTGGAGGATGGCTGTGGTGGTCCACGGTGGGGGCTACTATGCTTCTATGGTCATGCTGCAGCGGAAAGGATTCAATCCTGGAATTTGCTGAAGGCTTTGGGTGCTGCAGACTCACTGTCGTGGGTTGTGATAGGCGGCTTCAATGAGATTTTGAATTCGTCGGCGGAGAAGCTTGGAGGGCGACTACATCTTGAAGGAAAATTGGAGAAGCCTGTGTGTCACGAGCCGCACTTAAGAGTTGTGCTATCGTGACACGTTGTAAGGAGATGTCGAGTGGGGTGAGCCTTGGGACAAGGTGAAGCGAGAGGAGCGAGCCTTTGGAGCCCAAAGGCGAACTTGAAGCTAAGGTGAAGATGAGTGGCATTGTCATAATTAAGTGGAAGTTCTGGTTCGAGGTACTTCGGCTTGGAATTTGGGAAAACTCCGAACACGAGAAATGTCTGGAACGTCGAAAAGAGTTCAATGCACTTGACGGCATGTCATTCGGATTTTCTGGAAATTAGTTATGGAAGATTATTCTCCTCGGCTATTTTGATGTTTCCTCTCATCTTGTGCATGTAAGCAAAATATGCTCTATAGGGGGAGACATGGTGTTGAGCTTCTACCACCCCCGGTGCTGGCCTTCATGGGGCGCTAAGTGAGCTTCTCCCGAGCACCCTTGGGGGCATAGGAGCCCGGCATGTGTCGTCAGAAAGGGGCGGCATATGTTTCCACGAGTCAGGACGTCTCGTGGACGGTATTGGCCGAAAGGCCAATATTGCGGGTCGACGTCGGGGGTAAGGTTCGTAAGAGAGCGATCCTTATGCCATCGGCGTTAGACAAAACATGTGGGCTTACGGAAGATATGTCGAGACCCCGTAGTGCTCATTGGCCACGGAGCAAGCGACGTGGGCATGTGTTAGGGTTCGACCTTGCCCAAAGCAAAGTGAAGCCAGCAAGCACGGAAGGGGCCACTCTGTGCTAGACTGAAGGAAGCTTAAGGGGGGGGTATCGAGGATGAGTTGCTCACTTGGGCGGCATGCCAACAAGCAAGAGGGCATGTCCACTTGAGGATTGGCCACGGGTTATAATATGCCCTGGAGCCATGACGGTCATCAAGAAGAGAACAAGACAGCCTCGTCAGAGAGGGAAGGCCGTAAGGCCTAGGTGACTTGTCAGGTTGGCACTCAAGGTACGAGTAGATGGGCAAGTGTTACCCAAGAGCCGAATGGACTATCTAGGTGATACCCATGAGATGAAGTATGAGGGCATGTGTTGTCCAAGAGCCAAGTGAGTTGCAAAAGGGTTGCTCACGAGGTAAGAGTCGATGGCAGGTGTTGCCCGCGAGAAGAGCGAGTCATACTAGTGGCGTCCATGAGTAGCAGAACAAGAACAGGCATTCCATATAAGCCCATTGGGTTGTGCAAGTGATGCCATAAGACGAGGTATGCGGCAATATGTTGTCCATGAGCCTAGCGGGTTAGATAAGTGATGCCCGAGGGGGAGTATGCAGACATGTGTTGTCTGGGAGCTGAGTGGGCGGCGTAAGAGATGCCTACGAAGCGACAAAGTGTGCAAGTGGCTAAGAGATGACTCAAGGAAGAAACGTGAATGCCAACTTAGTCTCTGTACACGATCATGCTACTTGCTATCGACGTGCGGGATGCACGAGAGTCAGTAATGGGCTGGCGCGAGCCGAGATGACACGAAGGCCTATCGATTGGGCGAGTGTCTTGGAAGAGAACCATGACACAAGGAAGCGATCGGTTAGTCGCAGGAAGTGAGATTCAGGTGTGAGTAGCTTTCGTTGGCAAATCTCAACAAGTAAGGGGATGTTGTCGAAAGGGTCAAGTTGACAAGAGAAGCACACAGAAAGGAAAAGAAAAATGGAGTAATGGAGTAGAAAGGAAGTAAGGAAGATAGGCTGGCCTTGGTTCAGAGGAACCTTGGCGCCGCACGGGCTAAATTCCGCTGCGTATAAAGTCGGCCCGTGACACTATGCATGGGCATCCTATGTTTTGTGTGACAAAAAAAAATCCAAAACACGAGCATTGGGCTGGATAAATGGCAGAAAGATGTTTTTGGGTGTGGGAAGCAAGAGATGGACGCTGTTAGAGGTAGGGTGGAGGTGATTATGGGTTTGCCTAGTACTCAGTCTCTGCAGGAGGAAAAAAGAATGGTTGGTGTGCTGGTTGGAAACTCTACTGACGCAAGAAGAGTCGTATTGGAAGCAAAGAGCCAAAGTGACTTGGCTTAAGGAGGGTGACAAAAACACTGGGTTTTTTTTCACCGCAGAGCAACTAAAAGGAAGTGGATCAACTCTTTGTTGGGTTTATATGATAAAAACGGCTACTAGTTGGAGGATGACCTGGGGGTGGAAGAGGTTGTGACTGATTACTTCGAGGAGATGTATGCTGCCTGTGTGACGACTGATATGAATCTGATGTTAATGCGACCTTATTTTGAGGAGGAGGTAAATGTAGCATTGTTTTAGATGTATCCGACAAAATCTCCTGAATCGGACAGAATGCCTCCGTTATTTTTTTTCAGCAATATTGGGACTCTATTGGAATTGATGTTACTGAAGGGGTGCATAGTTTCCTTCATTTAGGTCAATTACTTAAACAGATTAACTGTACACATATATGTGTCATTCCCAATGTTGTTAACCAGGAACATATGTCTAATTTATGACCTACAGCTCTCTGTAATGTATTGTATAAGATTTGTTCTAAGGTTATTGCGAATGTATTAAAGATGATATTACCAAAGATTATTTCACCTTATCAGAGTGCGTTCATCTCTGGGCGTCTTTTTACTGATAACACATTGGTTGCAAATGAAGTTGCCCATTTTATTCATAATAAGAGAGTAGGGGATAAGTGTATGACATTGAGCTCGACCTCAATAATGCTTATGATCGAAAGAAATGGGTTTTCCTAAGAAAGGTTGTTAGGTTCCGAACCTAAAATTATCGGGTTACTGGTTATGTAGGCGATAAACGACAATTATTTTCACTTTTACTTTATTTTGATACTTTTGTGACCCTAAAAGTTGATTTTTTGTATCATTCATTATTTGAAAAAAATTTATTCGTGAAAGTCGTAGGGGAAGTTAGACTGAGTTCATGCATATGTGGTATGTAAAAATCGGAGTTCATATGTGAAAGTTATAAGTGAAAAACGAAAATTACTATTTGAAGTAAAATAGTATAAAAAGGGAAAGTTACTGTGGTAGGTTTCCATTTCCGGAAATCCACCCCAGTAATGCTTCTCTCTCTCTCTCTCTCTCTCTCTCTCTGCGTTCTGGTTCTTTAGCCCAGTCCTCGCCGTCCGGCTAGCTACCGGCCTGCACAGATGTGTCTCCTCCTCCTCTTGAAGCCTATGGCGGTGGCTTGTGGCGATTTGGTCGGAGAAGAGAGAAATCAAGCCAAGAAGCTCACTGTAGTAGTTGGAGGTCAACGCCGATTTCTTCCAAATCCAGCCACCTTCGATGATGAAATTGGTACTAGCAGAAGGGCCTTGGAACACTGTTAGGTCTATAATTACCTAGTAATTATTCCTCTAATCTTGAACTTTTACTTAACCTTTATGTTTATTTATATATATTTATTATGTTTTCTTTATCATGCTAGGAAATAATGGAAAAGCTTGGAAATACACTAAAAACTTAACTTTAGCACATTTTCATACTCCGGCTAGAAGAAACCGAGCTAGGCAAGGAAGGAGGAGCGGAAGACTAACTAAATGAATTCTAAATGAGTTGAAACTTTCCAAATACATTCTTGACATCCTAAGGATTATTTCGTATGAAGAGTGCAAGAGCTATTTTGGAGTGGAAGGCCTTCAAAAGATCGGTCCAGGTTTCTGACTAAAAGACGAAAACTGTAAAACCGGACATGTACGGATTCCGGCAGCATTTCAGGCCAAATCACAGTGACTTAAGCTCTGAAATTTTACCAGGATGATCTACACATGTGGATGAAAATTTGGTGTGAAGAAGTCGAAGGCTAATTCCGAACTCTCGGTGGAGATTCAATCAAAGGAAGAAAGGAGAAAAAAGTGCACAAACGGACAAAAAATGGGTCAACGGTTTTCAACGCCTGATTCCTGATATTTCTGGCCTAGTTGGCCGGTCGAGAACCTGTGTGGAGGACAAGAAAGAGCTGACTAGGGTTGGAGACTTTAGGTGGGAAGATTTTAAGTCTAGATTATTTTGAAATTCAAAATTTGAAAGAGGACAAGTGGTCTCATCCTTACACCTTACACCTTTGTCTCCCATTTATTACCTTGTTTCCTTACACAATGACCCTTCTACCCTTACTTTTTCTCCTCCACCAAAATATCTATGGGCTTTCTAGGTCATTTCTATGTGGAGTAAAAAACTAGATCCACATTTTGTGCTTACACATTTGTTAATCACATGTAGCCCTTCATTTCTTTTGATCTTCACCCTTGATTTGAATTGTCTTAGCCTTTAAATAGCCCATTCTCTAACCATGCATCCCTTTGGCTCCCTCATTTTGGAGCATCAAAATCTCTCTTTTCTTTAGTTGTAGGTTAGTTTTACATACCTTGTACATAGTTCTTTGAGTTTGTGTGAGAAATAGGTGTGTAGGCACTTGAGTTTCACCAAAACCGAAGTTACTACACACTCTAAATCAATCACAACACTTGCTTTCACACATCCAAGCCTTTGTTCTTGAGTTTTGTGGATGTGTAAGATGTTTTGGGTTGTAAAACCGAAAATCCCATATCTTGAAGCAATTCTCTCATCATTTGACATCTTGAGAGCTAGGTGGAAGGTTGGGTAGTTCTTCTCTTTTTCTCTCCTCCTTCCTTTAACTTGATGTTCATGGATTGTATTTGTAATAACATGTGTTTTGAGTAGTTGGATTTGAGGCTAGGGCTAGCCCTACCCAAACTTATGTGCAAATAATGTAAATTTTCATGTGGTTTGATGTTTATGCATGTTTTGAATCTTTTGGCTACTATACTTTCATGTATCTTAAGTGTGTTTATAAATTTATCACCTAGATGCATGCTTTAGGAAATTAATGGATTGGAAACATGAACTTGATAAACTCTTGATTCCGTGAGCATATGTAGCTAAATAAGTGAAGGCTTAGCTTATTCCTGCAGGAAGAACTAAATTGCTTGAATTTCTTAGCTTGAAATTAAAGCATGATGTTGTGGGTTTAGGTTATGGAAGAATTTAGGCTCACGACACCATAGGTCATTTAGGATTCTGAAGATTTGAATGGTATAATGGCCGTGTCATTTAGCTTTGCTTCAAAAGAGATTGTTAAATTGCATGATTAGTTGGTTTCTTAGTAGCTTTACCAAAGCACTAAGAGGAAGTTTGTCAAAGCATGTTATTACATCAAATATGGGTTACATTTTGTGCATGAGTAAGGTTATGTGCGATGCCTAAGTTTCTATTCTTCTCATTGATTTAGTCTCTACATTTTTATTTGTTTATTTTATTTTATGCAACTTAATTTTCTCCATCCAAATTAAAACCAACCAAGCCATTCACTACCACAATTATTAATACCATCTTCATGATCTTTAGCTTCCAAAGAGTTAAGATTGTGAACTTGTAAAAATGTAGACTTATTTATGTTTTCTAGGTTTATTTTCACGGTGATCTAGCTAGGGTAGAGTTACTCAATCCCTTGGGTACGATACTCTTACTTTTTATCTTTACTAAAACTTGACCTCTTATACTTGGGAGTAGGGCACATCATCCACAAACACCCGTGAACTGCTCCAAGTTTCATAACCTAGATTAAGCTGTGGAAGGGGAATCGAAGCTTGGAAGTTTGGCACTGTTCACGACGGTATACTCACTGTTCATGGTGATTTCCAGCCAATCAAGGTATTTTCAGCCTTTGTCGTAGTTGAGAAAAGTATTGGGCTTGTTGAGAAGATGATGTTACTGAAATTTGGTGACCGAAAGTGGAGTTGGTCGGCGGCACATGGTGCCCTTAGGGCATGATTTTGACTTCTGTTTTAGCTAGATAATTTGCTTGGAAATTGTGGAAATTATAAGTGTGATTTTGGTAGAAATTGGAGAAGTTTGGTTATCGATTTCGATTTTTCCGAAGTGTGGAATTTTGATAATCGAACTACGAGTATCCACTTGTCGGATTTCTCTCGGTTCTGCCCTAGAACCTTTAAATTAATGAATCGTTGTTAGTGGTGAAGTTGGATTAAATCCGAGGAGTAACGGAGGTGATAATTCACTGGGCCGTGTTTAGAGTCCGTTATAATTTTTTCTTTAGTAAACGTATTTCCGATGAATAGTTTAGTGGTTTACGATTGCCACTTTGTACAGGACGAGAAGACCCCGTACGAGGAAAGTGCCGATCATCGCAGGATTAGTTGTATACTGTGAGTGGACCTTGTTTTAAATATTATGCATGCAACTATTCTTTTTAAAAGCATGAATTTACTTTTGAGCATTTTTTGAGATTGTGGAGTTAAGTTATGACACTTACTTTGATGTTAACTTTTGAGAATGACGCCGCCTAATTTTAATTGATTAAGACTTACTTTATTTTTTATTTATTTTGTTTATTAGTTAGAGAATACTTTTAGCATGCGGGACGCGTCGTTAAATTTCATTGTTTTATCTTGAGATTTACCAAGTATGGTTGGGAATCATATTCATGATGTTATTTGAGAGATTTTGGGGAAGCTTTATGGATTTACTGGTTTTCAAATGTTTTTATTCACCATGCTTGGGTTGCTTTTGTTTTAGTTATTCTCTTCACGTGAGTTGCAGTCGAGACTCCTCCTCACTTACTTTGTGTTTGTAGGTTGAAGTTGAGGGTAGAGCATGGGAGGCTCCGGCTTTTGGGGTTTGTATTCTCAGGATAAAGGTTTACAATGTATTTTATGAGTGAGTTGTAATAATTAACCGAGACTAAATTCTGTTTTTGAATTTAATTCGTGTGGTGAGGTTATTAAAAAAAGAAATTTCCAGGATGATTATTTTGAATTGTAGTAATTTTCATGTTTCAGATTTTGAATTTTATTCTAAAATTCGGGGCGTGACAGACGTTTTATTAGAGGTGTCGTGTGTTGGAAGGTGTGAAAGATGCTTTGCAAACCTAAGGAGGAAGGGGGCATGGGATTCAGGGACTTGAGGCCGGAGGTTTCCATTTGGTTAGACCCTTGGCTACCTAGGGCACCTTCTTTCCTCCGTTTAACTGCACCAGTTGATCAACTAGCTTGTGCAGCTGGTGAGTGAATTAATGGTGGGGAAACAGTGGAACAAGGATTTTGTTCATCAGCTCTTTCAGCCTGAGGATAGTTCTTTGATCTTGTCTATGCCTCTGAGTGTAAGGTATGTGCCTAACCGGGGAGTCTGGTTCTACGATCGTAGGGAAATTTTACAGTTAGGAATGCATAATGGATGCTGGTGTCAGGCTATCATGCACTCAGAGATTGGTATGAGAACATTCTTGCCGTTGTATGGAAAAAGCTTTCAATGACAAAAATGTCGGCTTCAGCTAAGGTATGTGTATGGAAGATTCTCCATAATATCTTACCAGTAAAAACTAGACTGTTGGATAAACATGTTAATTTGGATAGTATTGCCTGTGCTATGTGCTCTAATGCTGTGGAGAACATTGAACATTTGTGTCGAAGATATCCTTATACTCAAGAGGTACTTCGAACTCACCATGCTTTTGTGGGATGTTTGGATGGGGATAGGATGGCATTGTCATTAGAGGACTGGTTTGCTTATTGTCTTACCCTACTGCTTGCAGCCTCTTATGCTCTATTATTGTATTGTATTTAGGTGTATGGAAGGAACACAACTAGTGTGTGTGGAATGAGAAGGCCATGGGGGTGGGAGACATGGTTTTTGGGTTGAATGCTCGATTGAGTGATACCGTTATTACTCACAACCTTCTCAGAAAGTCACATTTGTGGCAAGGGATGGAGTGTGGCATGCCCCTGTGACATGATGACTAAAAAAATATGGATGGTTCTTTTAATAGTACTACCCAGCAAGGAGGCATTGGTGTGATTATTAGGGATGCTGTGGGGTGTTGTATTGGGGGCTTTTACAAAAAAGTCAACAATGTAACATCAGCAGAGTAGGTGGAAGTTTAGGCGGGGAGAGTTGTTGTCACTCATGCATTGGAGCATGGGCTTTCTCTGGTTATTTTTGAGATAGATTCTATGTTACTTGTTCAACCAACAAAACAGCGTCATTCTCCATACTTCCCAGTTGAGACATATGTATGATGATATTACCTATGGTCTTCAACATATTCCAGATTCTTATTTTACTTATGCTTACCGTCAGGCCAATTCTGTGGCTCACACTTTAGTTAGTCATACACTTTCTTTTTCTCAGGATGCAGCTTGGGTGTGTTCCCCCCCTCCAAATTTTTTTTTGGGATGTAATGAATAAGGAGTTTTCTCCTCATTAATAAAGATCTGTCAGCTTGTTTCAAAAAAAAAAAAACAAAACCTTGCAATTCAAAAATCATCTTAATGACCATGTATGGTAAATTATATGAAAGATATTGCTTCATACTGGTGGAGATTCTTAAGAGATTTTGACCCTTAGACACATGTCTTAAGATATCATCATAATTATTCAAAATGTTATGCTCGAAACCTTTAACTATAGAAGAATCATATAAAACTTATGGTAAGGACGGTGATGGAGGTGTCTAAGGAGATTCTGTAGGATTCAGGCCTAATGATACACGCTGTAAGATATTCAATGGTGGAGACTTTGAATGATTATATCCTTAAGGCGCAAGCCTCAAGATATCATTATAATTGGATAATTTATTCGATGTCTTGCGCTCGAACCTTTGACTAGAGAATATGAAAGCTGCAATCATACATATAGCATACACATGCAATCACTCACAAATGTACATAAACACTGATTATAACATAGCTTGATACATGAACTGGTGTTTGGAGTTTAATACGATAATGACCTGAAGTCATTTGATAATTTAAAGCAACAATCTTCTGCACTACTCTCAGAAATTTGGTTGTCTCTATGGGGCAAGACTCTTGTAACTCGGTGTGGAGAGAGTGCAGGGACTATGCCTTTATATAGGAGCAGAAAACACAGTCCTCTTCCCATAAGAGTATTTGTGTTTCACTAGGTTGCTCCTCTTTTGCATACATATCTATACTTATCTAATATATCAGATAAGCAAACAGTTTTCTATCGAATATCTTATCAGAAACATATAAGATATCTTTTCAAGAATTAGAGTCCTATGCAGCACCAATTGCTTCTCGTAATCCTCTAGTTGTTGTTTTAAGTATATATGTGATAAGGTCCAATACATTCTTTCATTCTCCCACTTGGACCATCACAAATTTACATGACAAGAAAACTAATAAACTGAGCATAGCAATAATCTGGAGTGTGCACAAGGTACCATATAGTCTCACTAACCATTTCAAGATTCTGTCAATATATTATTGCAACATTGAGCTAAAGAACAACAAATAACTAACAAGTTAATTGAATTCCAGAACTACAACGCAACAGCAAAATAATACATGAATCACCAACAAGATATGATCTATATGTTTAATTGAGCTCCTGCTTGAATCTGGCATATATGCTCAAAGTAAACTATCCTTCTTTATGATCTTGTATATATCAACAACTATATCAACAAAATCCATGAAAACATAGATTCCACCATAAATCCTCTTGATATGTTTTCTATTCATAAGTATGATCAAATAATGCAGCCATACATTTAAGCAAAAGGCATTCATACTCATAATAATAACAGCTGTTAAAACAACCATCTATAGCTCAAAATAATATAATGCTGCAGCAAAATAGAAAACCATGGAATTAACTGAAAATTTCCATAAGGAAAACTTTATTACACAATCAAATCATTGTTTCAATGTCATACAAAGAAGCATCAAAACAATCGAAAAACTTAGAACAACTCCCACTGTTTTCAGCAATCTAACCTAGATAAGACACCAATTTCTGTAGTATGCTTGGTGAGAGTGCCTTGGTGAATGGATCAGCTAATTGTGACAAGGTGTCAATATTAGCAACAGAAATCTCACCATGTTTCACTCTCTCCCTCACACTATAGTACTTCAAGTCTATATGCTTAGAGTTTGAAGATCTTTTGTTGTTCTTGGTAAAGAACACTGCTGCTGTGTTGTCACAGAATATCTTCAAGGGTCTGCTAATAATGGTGTCAACTAGTTTGGTTTGGCTAATAAAATTCTTCAGCCATAGCCCTTCACAAGTTCCTTCATAAACAACAAGAAATTCTGCTTGCATTGTAGAAGTAGCCGTGAGAGTTTGCTTAACACTTCTCCAAGCAATTGCTCCACCAGCCAACATATACACATAACCAGAAGTCGATTTTCCTGATGCTGGATAACCCCCTGCAAAATCAGGGTCAGTATAGCCAACACCTTCCAGTTCCTTCACTCTTCTATATACAAGCATGTGACGTTTAGTTCTCTACAAATATCTCAGCACCTTTTTGCCTGCAATCCAATGCTTGTAACCTGGATCTGATTGGAACCTTGCTAAAACTCCCACTGTAAATGCCAATTCAAGTCTGGCCTTATACACACTTGAGCATACATTAAACTTCCTACCAATCGAGCATATGGTATGTTCTTCATTTCTTCCCTTTCCAAATCATTGCTTGGACATTGTGACTTTCTCAATTTATCTCCCTTAGAAATTGGTGCTTCACCATTTGAACATTGCTGCATATCAAATCTCTTCAGCACTTTTGATATATAACTTTGTTGTGAAAGCCCCAATAGATTTCTACTTCTATCTCTCTTGATCTCAATGCCGAGAATATATGCAGCCTCACCAAAGTCTTTCATATCAAAGTGTTTTGATAAAAAGACTTTAGTTTCTGATAGCAGATTATTATCATTGCTGGCAAGCAAGATATCATCCACGTAAAGTATCATAAAAATGAAATTTCTGCCCTTTCTCTTCTTGTAAACATATTCGTCTACCAAATTCTCAGTAAATCCATGTGAACTCACTACTGCATCGAATTTCAAATATCATTGTCTCGACGCTTGTTTCAATCCATTAATGGACTTACATAACGTACACACCATGTTTTCTATTCCAGCTTTAGAAAACCCTTCAGGTTTCCTTATATAGATTTCCTCCTCTAAATCACCATTTAGAAAAACAGTCTTTACATCCATTTGATGTAATTCCAAGTCATAGTGAGCAACTAAAGGCATTATCACCTAAATGCATCATTGGTGGACACAGAAGAATAGGTTTCAGTAAAATCAACTCCTTCTTGCTGCGTAAAACCCTTAGCCACTAACCTGGCTTTATACCTTTCTACACTCCCATCTGCACATCTTTTAGTCTTGAACACCCACTTATATCCTATTGCTCTATGGCCCTTCACTGGCTCCACAAGTTTCCAAACTTTATTAACTTTCAACGAGTCCATTTCTGCCTGCATTGCTTCTATCCACTTTTCTGCATTTTCAGATTCCATAGCTTACTTGTAAGTCAAAGGATCGTCGTCTTCAACAACTTCATCTTGGAATAGCAGACTTTCTCTCCCTCTGTGATCTCCTCAAAACTTGTTCAGGTTGTGCAGGTTGTAATTTTCAGCCATATTTTCAACTTGTTCAATGGGAATGTATGCTTCTGGAGCTACTGGTACTATTGGTTCAGCTAAGGTCTCAGTTGCTAAATAATTCGGCAACTGCAGGGGTTCAAGAGATATAACATTAGAGTTTTCTGGTGAATCTTCTTCTGGTATTTCTCGAAATTCAAGTTCGAGGTCTTCAAAATCATGTAAATAATTCATCTCTTCCACAAAAACAGCCTTTGAAGTCTCCATAATTCTAGTACTGTAATTTGGGCAGTAAAATTTAAAGCCCTTTGATTTATCAGGGTAGCCTATGAAATAAGCACTCACAGTCTTACAGTCGAGTTTTGACTCTTGAGAATTATATAATCTAGCCTCAGCCTTGCACCCCCATACATATGTGTGCTGCAAACTTGGTTTTCTTTTATTCCACTGTTCAAAAGGTGTGTTGATTACAGACTTGCTAGGAGTTCGATTTGTGACGTAATTGGCAGTTTTAAGTGCTTCTCCCCTTAAAAATCTCGGAAGACCTGAAGTGCACATCATGCTTCTAATCATGTTCAGCAAGGTTCTATTCTTCCTCTTTGCAACCCCGTTTTGCTCAGGGGTCCAAGGTATGGTGTACTGTGCAACAATGCCATGCTCTTGCAAGTATAATGTAAAAGCACCCTTGTTCTGTCTAGCTTCAGTAAACCTACCATAGTATTCTCCCCCCCCCCCCCCCCCCCCCCCCCCCCCCCCAAATCTGATCTCACCACCTTAGTCTTCTTATCTAATTGCTTTTCAACTTCTGCTTTGAAAATTTTAAACATGTCAAGTGCTTGTGATTTCTCCGATATCAGGTATACACAGCAGTACCTTGAGAAGTCATCGATAAAGGTGATGAAATATTTGTTTCCACATATGGCTTTATGAGACAAGGGTCCACAAATATCTATGTGTATCAACTCAAGCAATTCATTACTCCTATTTGCTCCCTTTTTCTTACTGTTAGTCATTTTCCCTTTCACACATTCGATGCAGGTATCTAAGTCACTAAAATCAAGCTCAGGCAGAATGTTTTCTTTAACTAGTGACTGCAATCTTTCTTTAGAGACATGCCCAAGTCTCCTATGCCATAAAAGGCTGACTTTCATTATACTTTCTCTTCTTTCCTGTTATCTTTTCTGAGTTCTCAACAAGCAATGTTTCTTTAGGGTAGGAGCAATTTATTTTCCAGTAATCATTAACCAAGGAAGCTGAACCATAATAAACTGAATCATGAAGGATTTTTATTCCACTAGTCAAATTACTGTTCAACCTATAACCAGCTTTTACAAGGAGGGTATATGAAACTAAATTCCTTCTGATCGAAGGAATACAATAAACTGATTCTAAATCCAAAAAATTTCCACCAGTCTAACTTTTCCAACAGCTTTGACCGCCACCTTCATGCCGTTCCTAGTGCATATATTGCACTCACTCCTTCTTGGAGTCCTGCTTCTTAGATACCCCTGCATCGAAGTAATAATATGTATCGGTGAGCCCGAATCCAACCACCAAGAATCAGGAGTAACATCTATCAAATTAATCTCAATGGGAAAAACTATGTTACCTGATTTCTTTGCAATCCACTTCTTGTATGAGTTGCAATCCCTCTTCATGTGCCCCTCCTTTTTACAAAAAAAGCACTTGAATTTTCTCTTACCCTTGGCTTGAAAAGGTTTCTTAACTCCTGAAGTAGATGGTTTGCTGGGGTCACTCACAGCTTTACCCTTTTTCTTCTGCCACTGTGGCTTACTAACTAGATTCACATCCCTTGTCACTTCCTTCTCACTTCTAATTCTGCTCTCTTCTTGCACACACACAGCAATGAGCTCATTCAGGCTCTACTTATCTTTCTGTGCAGTATATGTGGTTTTCAGCTGGTTGAACTGACTAGGCAGAGAATTCAGGGCTTGGTGAACTATAAGCTGATCTTGCAGAGGCATATCTAAGTCTTTCAGCTTTGCAGCAACATCAATGAACTTCATTATGTGCTCCCTAATCCCCATAGAAGCAGTATACTTCATATTATTCAGGGTGCTCAACAGAATGCCGGTTTCAGCTTTTTCATTCTCTCTGAACATTTCTGCAATTGAGTCCAGATACTCTCTTGCTGTTGCCTTATCTGGGAAGCTACCCTTCCCAGTATCACTCATAAGCCTTTTCATAATCAACAGAGACATCCTATTGGCTCTAATCCACTCAACAGATTTAATCCTATCCTGGGATGTGCTCGTATCAGTGATCACAGGTGCCTCTTCGGTTAAACAATGATCAATATTGTTCAACCCCAGGTACAGCTCAATATCAGACCTCCACTTGTTAAAGTTGTGTCCATTGAGTGGCTCGATGGTAGCTAAACTTAGTCTTGAGTTGTTCATTGCTGAAAAGAAAAGAAAAGAAATCTAAGTTTTCTTTACTGAAGTTTTATGACAGTTTTAGTTTAAAGAAGAAGAAAAAAACAATCATAAAACAAAAACATTCTGCAAGTCATATAGCAATCATATATATAACTCAACATAGAACAGAATCAAGCCCTAATTTCTCTTTATTTTCATTAAGTCTCCCTGTGTATTAGAACATGATAAAACTCTTTAGGTTCCATATCACAAAACCAATATTAATCAAGCTGCTATATTATATGTTCAGTCATAATCTGTGTGATAAGAAAAGAACAAATAAACCAGATGCATGCTTGATCAAAATGTAGTGTGCTATTTTGCATTTTAAAGTACATTAATAGTCAATCCTCCTGTAAGAGATACAATTGCGATTTAAAAGCAAAATACAATTTTCCTGATCCTGTAACTTCATGAACGATAAAATTTTCAACAATGGTTTGCTGTGTGCAAAATTCATCATCAAAACATCTATATTCCAGAACCAGCAGCTGGTACTTTATGTCTTCACCTGTGAATATAGTTTAGAACACCAATTGTTCCTGCAGTTCGAAAAATTTTAACAAAATTTGTAGTTTTGGGAGACTTTAGTTGCTAAAATCTTTTGCAGGCATATTGACGGACAATAGTGATCATATGATTTCAGGATTATGCATTTTGCGACGTGATTTCAACCAAACACAATCACAATCATAATTACAATTACAATAGCAATCATATTAGATCACAATCCATCAAGCAAGAAATGTAAATTCCATCTGGGCACCAACCTAATATATCTTAATTGCGCCCCAGGTGCGCTCTAGGGTTCTTATGCATATAAATCAACGAAAATTTATACAATTTCAAAAGAATTGATGGGAACATACCCGGATGCTCCCGCGCTGCATAAGGTGGTTAGCCAACAAAAATTCATATACAGATGAATATATATATATATATATATATATATATATACATGCCTTTCGAAGATGAGAAACTAACCAATTAGCCATGGCAGGCAAGCATAACTGAACTTGAAGCATTACGTGCATGAACCCTAAAGCCCCAAATTCAGGGTGAATGAAGTGGTCGTTCTGAAGCTGATGTTCCAAAGGTCGTTATTTTGTTTTGTTTAAAGCGGAAGTAGATCGGATCCTAAGACCCGTGTGTTACAAAGACCTGGTCTAAGCCCAAGACCGCGAAGCCCATATTGTTTCATAATATGAAGACATTAAAGAAAAGAAAAACATGCATTTCCAAAACGTTAAAGCATTTTCATAGAAAACTGGTTTATGCTTGTGAGATGCTCTGATACCAAATGAAAGCTGCAATCATACATATAGCATACACATGCAATCACTCACAAATGTACATAAACACTGATTATAACATAGCTTGATACATGAACTGGTGTTTGGAGTTTAATACGATAATGACCTGAAGCCATTTGATAACATGAAGCAACAATCTTCTGCACTACTCTCAGAAATTTGGTTGTCTCCATGGGGCAAGACTCTTGTAACTCGGTGTGGAGAGAGTGCAGGGACTATGCCTTTATATAGGAGCAGAAAACACAGTCCTCTTCCCATAAGAGTATTTGTGTTTCACTAGGTTGCACCTCTTTTGCATACATATCTATACGTATCTAATATATCAGATAAGCAAACAGTTTTCTATCGAATATCTAATCAGAAACATATAAGATATCTTTTCAAGAATTAGAGTCCTATGCAGCACTAATTGCTTCTCGTAATCCTCTAGTTGTTGTCTTAAGTAAATATGTGATTAAGGTCCAATACATTCTTTCAGAATAATCATATGAAACTTTTGATAGAGGCAGTGCAAGTGGTGTCCCAGGAGATTCTGTAGGATTTGGGCCTGTTGGTATGCGCCATAAGACATTCAATGGTGGCGACTCTAAAGGATTTAGATGTTTTGACACAAGCCTCGAGATATCATCATAATTGGATATTCTATTTGATGTCGTATGCTCGAAATGTTCGACTGTAGAGTAATCATATAAATCTTCTGATAGGGATAGTGTAGGATATGTCTCAGAAGATTTCGTAGGATTCGGACTATTGGTACGCACCTTATGATATTCAATGGTGGTGACTCTAAAGGATTCAGATAATTTAGAGATGGTTTATCAGAAGAAAAACGATCACCAATAACGTTGGAGGATAGTAGGAGAATACTGAATAGCACAGAGCAATAAATTTTAGAAAATTTCATCGTGTTGTTTTGATGGTGATTGCATATTCTGAGCACAACCTGAACACATCTTCTTATAGGAGTTTTCATACATAGAATGTGACTTCTGGCCAATTTATAAAACTCATTTTCATTAATAAATAGTTATTCATTGTATTCTACTTTTTTATAGTATTGATCATTGAAATTGAAATCCTCAAAAATGGATTTAGCAATTTAGTTTCATTTAGTTTCAGAACTATAATTCATTTTCATTATAAATGGATATGTAATGATTCCTGTTTAGAAATTTAGTTTTCGAAGTACTTTTAATTTCTATTATATATGGATATGCAACGATGTCCGAATTTAGCGATTTAGTTTTAGAAATACTTTTACATACCTTTTTTTTATTTTTAGAAGAGAAACTTCATTCATAATGAAAGGTGACAATGAGTATGGGTTGCAAAAGTCATTCTATCAACAGTCAATATGAATGTGATAGAACCAAACTTTGTCCACACTAGACTTCTAACTAAAAGTCCATACTGACACATTGTTAAAACCCAGAAGCCTCCGACTCTAAACAAAGTGCAAAGGCTGGCTAACAATGCTTATTTAATAAGACAATGGAAATTTTATTATCCTTTTATCTTGTAAGTCGCCAACTACATATTAAACTTAATGAAAAAACTTGCACAACACCTTTATGGCAGACAGGGTCGGCCCTAGACCAAGGCAAACAAGGCTGTGGCCTTGGGCCTCACTTTGGGAAAGGCCTCATTTCAAACACTCTTCATATATATATATATATATATAATTTTTTTTTTTGGAGAGCCAACTGCCGAAGTGCCAATGCAGTGACTTTAGTCATTTAGTGCAGTCCCATAAGGCCATAAATTATATCTAATGTCTGCCATATTCCATGCCTTGTCGTCTTGAACTCTTGAATCTTGATATCCATAAATTATGGACCATAATCCATGTTTTGCTCACCAATCAAGGGTGAGAATCAGAGAATGTCTTGATAGTTGAGTGATGTTTATGTCTAAAAAACACAAAAGGAGAAGCCAAACGTGCTAGTGTGCTACCTGTGGCTGACTCTTCTGGCATTTTGGGCATTCTTCTGCAGTTCTGCACTCAATTTCCTCCATCTTTTTTGTATCAGTACAACATTAAACACTCCAAAGCCTCCCTTTCTTCATCAATCAATCAATCATCGGAGTAGAAGATAACCAGGTTTTATTGTTTTTTATCATTTTATTCAAGGTTGAATTGTTCTCTTTGTTTTTGGTTGGAATTTGCTTGTTTTTTGTTGGAATCCAAGAGCATTTTACACACCATGTGGCTCTCATAATCTGAATAATGTTTCTGATATAGATGATTTAGAGCTATATTTAGAATTAAGATTGTTAATCGAAATGTTAAACAAAAATTCAGAAAGAAAAATAGAAACACCAATTGAAGTTTTGAACTTTGTCCAAAGATGTGATTGTTTCTAAAATAATTAACTATACCTATGACAGTTGCTTCTGCTGAAAGAAGTTTTTCTAAATTGAAACTAATAAAATCATATTTACGATCAACCATGTCACAAGAAAGATTGAATGAGCTAGCCATACTATCTATTGAAAGAAAATTGTTCAAAAAGTTTAAATACAATAACTTAATCAACATTTTTGCATCCCAAAAGGCAAGAAGAGTGATATTTAAATGAAAATTTCTCTTAGCTTGCTGTTTTATCGACATTGTTATATTTTTGTTTTTGTAATGACTTTTTTTTTATCTATTTTTTTTCTTAATTTAGATTTTAGAATAGGCCTCTCTAACCTTCGCCTTAAGCCTCGTTCTGTCACGGGACGGCCCTGATGGCAGAGTCAACATAATTTCACTTTATAACCTATGCGCAAGAACAGTGTATTCTTGACATCTCTTTGAACGGCCTAGCCTACATTCTTTGTGACTTCAACCCGACCAAATTGGATTGCTGGACACTCAGACTTGGGACTGGAGTAATACTAGCATTGGCACCACCCCATAGTCGACACCATGCCGACACCTTCGCCTCTTCACCGTCATCTCCTTGGCTGTAACCTTCTCTCACTTGTACCATCTTAGATACACCAAAAATGGGTCTGGAAATATCAAATGCATACCCTCCTCCACATGCGTGCAGATCAGATCGATCCCATCGTCTGTACCCCTTTGAATTCTAATCCTAATCAATCATTGAAGACACCAAGACAACTATGAGATGTTTACAAGAAGAAGATAGCCTCACCCACCAACCACTGACCAACCACTACTCCTTTTTGCCATCACCTCCAACCTAAAACCAGGCAGGAACGACCCTCCAGAAGGCCAAAACGATGATTGCCTCTGGCTCAGCTTGTTGTGCACCAAACCCAACTGCTAACACCTATCAAAATTAAACAACTAAAAAAACTATAACCCAGAAATACTCCTTCCGGACCGCTGCCATCATCCTTCCGCCCTCCCTTCGTGTCATGGAGACGCACCACCCCTTCCAATCACACCCTTCCCTAGATCAAACAGGAAGAGTACGCCAGCCAACAATCCCAACCACCTGCCTAATCCCAATCCAGTGCAGTAGGAAGAGCACGCCAGCTATTAATCCCAACCCAACCTTGTCCCTGCCAATCAACCAATTTCTTACCGTTGCCTCTGTCATGCCACCACTGTTGTCTAATCGCCTCCATCCACGCAACCCTATCGACACGCCAACTCGAGCCACCAATATTGAGATCACGCGACCCCAGCATCACCACTGCCACTAACCGAACAGAGGATGCACATGTTGAGATCCGGATTCCATGCTCGAGATCCCAAATCGATCCATAGGACAACCCGGATTGAAGAACCAGCCAACCTTTCAAACCAGTCTGATCCAACCTAGTGTCAATCAGATCCAATGCCACCATCTCGATTCCCAACAGAGATTGAAAAAGCCTCGACCTGCCACCGCGTCACCCCACTCACATTCTTTAGATCATAGCTCTCCCAATCGAAAACTCTACACCGTACTACTCCAAGGATCCAAGATGGCCGTCAGACGACAACGCCCTGAGGGTGTGCCGCCAAAAGGAAAGGAACTTTTTTTTTTTTTTTTTTTTGAAAACCCTAGCGCTCAGTCTCTACCTCTCTCTTTATTAGCGTTATACAGTAAAACCTCAATAAATGAATAAGCTTAATGAAATAATAATTTTCTTCGGCCCTAACTCGGGATAATATATTAAATAATAACCTTGTTAAATGCATAAGGTAATAATTTTTTCTAAGAAATTCTTTAGGGCCAAGATAATAATTGATAGTCTAATTAAGATGGTGGTCCATCACTACTATGAACAAGGTGAATGAGCACAGTAGAATCGGATTCAAAAAAGTCTTGGATAAATGCCTGTATTTCTTTCGCAAGAGCTGGGTTTCATTTGTAATTAGAACCAGAAGAACAACGTTCCCCAAATTCAAAAAATCCACAAACAATGCCCAAGCTTTTCTCTACACTCTTCTACACCAAACCCAGCCGATCCTTGTCTTCATCTTCTTCTTCTTCTTCTTCTTCTTCTTCTTCTTCTCGTAACAGTCTTCCAAAACTCCCACCTCTTCAAACTCTACTCAAACGTGGCTTCACTCCCACTCTCAATTCCATCATCCAATTCCTTCTCTTTCTTTCACACACCCGCAGATTCAACACAGTCATCCACTTCTTCTCTCAAATGGAGTCGAACCAAATCAAAGGCAACTCCCAAACTCGCTCAATTCTCACATGGGCTCTCCTAAAACTGCACAAATATGAAGATGCAGAGCATTTCATGAGGACCCAGATGGCCAAAGCTTCAAAACTTCCGAGGACTCGCATGTGGGACACTCTCATTCAAGGTCTCTGTATCAACCAGAAAGACCCAGATAAGGCTTTGTTGGTATTACGGGATTGCTTGAGAAAATATGGTACCTTTCCTTCTTCTTTCACTTTTTGCTCGTTAATTTATAGATTTAGCTCTATGGGGGATATGAGTAAGGCAATTGAGGTTGTGGAGTTGATGACAGATGAGAAAATCAACTACCCATTTAACAATTTTGTTTGTAGTTCAGTGATTTCTGGGTTTTGTAAGATTGGAAATCCAGAGATTGCTGTTGAGTTTTTTGAGAATGCCCTAAAGTCTGGAGCTTTGCAGCCTAATATTGTGGTATATACAGCACTTGTAGATGCTCTTTGTAAATTAGGAAGAGTTAGTGAGGTTTGTGATTTAGTTTGTAAAATGGAGAAGGAAGGATTGGCATTCGATGTTGTTTTCTATAGTAGTTGGATTTGTGGTTATATTTCAGAAGGGAGTCTAATGGAGGTGTTTCAGAAGAAGAGACAGATGGTAGATAAAGGCATAAGACCAGATACAGTTAGCTATACTATACTTGTAGATGGGTTTTCGAAGCTTGGAGATGTGGAAAAGGCTATTGGTATTTTGAAAAAGATGAGGAAAGGTGGGATAGAACCCAGTCTGATTACTTATACCGCCATCATGTTAGGATTCTGCAAGAAAGGAAAATTGGAGGAGGCATTTGCTATTTTCAAGATGGTCGAGGATTTGGGAGTTGAAGTTGATGAATTTATGTGTGCAACTTTAATTCACGGGTTTTGTATGAGAGGGGATCTTGATGGTGTTTTTCGTCTGCTAGATGAAATGGAAAAGAAGGGGATTAATCCAAGCATTGTTACATATAATACGGTAATTAATGGATTATGCAAATTTGGGAGGACTGCTGAGGCTGAGAAGATCTCAAAGGGCGTATCTGGAGATACCATTACATATAGTACATTGCTACATGGGTATATTGAGGAAGAAAATACCTCTGGGATTTTGGAAACCAAGAGGAGATTGGAGGAAGCTGGAGTGTTTATGGATGTTGTTATGTGTAATATACTTATTAAAGCACTATTCATGGTGGGGGCATTTGAGGATGCATACATACTGTACAAGGGAATGCCAGAGAAGGGTTTGGCTGCAAATTCCATTACATACTGTACGATGATTGATGGGTACTGTAAAGTTGGTAGAATTGATGAGGCACTTGAGATATTTGATGAGTTCAGAAGGACACCACTTTCCTCAGTTGCATGTTATAATTGTGTTATAAATTGGCTCTGTAAGCAGGGCATGGTAGATATGGCCACGGAGGTGTTTATTGAACTTAATCAGAAAAGCTTAATTCTGGATGAAGGTATCTGCAAAATGCTTTTGAAGGCAACTTTTAAACAAAAAAGTGCAACTGGAGTTTTAAATTTTGTTCACAGAGTGGAAAATTTGAGGCCAGGTATGTATGATGTTATGAGCAATAGTGCGATCAGTTTCTTGTGCAAGAGAGGGTTTCATGAGTCTGCATTTGAAATGTATGCAGTGATGAGGAGGAAAGGGTCGGTTGCTACGAGAAAAACTTATTATTCAGTTTTAGAAGGTTTAATTGATGATGGAAAAGAGTGGCTAACTCTGCCTCTTTTAAACATCTTTCTAAAAGAATATGGACTAGTTGAACCTAAAATAAGCCAGATTCTTGCTTACCACATGTGCCTGAAGGATGTCAATGATGCTCTCTGCTTTTTAGATAAGATCAAGGACAGACCTACAGCCATTATCTTGCCTATTTCTCTTTTCAAGACACTTATGAAGAAGGGTAAAGTTTTGGTTGCATATCAGCTTTTTATGGAGGCTGAAGATAGTGTACCCGTTCTGGATGCGTTTGATTATTCGCTCATGGTTGATGGCCTTTGCAAGGGAGGATATATCAGTGAGGCACTAGATCTCTGTGGTTTTGCTAAATCTAAGGGAATCACCCTGAATATTATTGCTTATAATTCAGTTATAAATGGATTGTGCCGCCAAGGTCATCTTGTTGATGCATTTCGGCTATTTGATTCATTAGAGAGAATTAATTTGGTACCCTCAGAAATCACATATGCTACATTGATTGATGCCCTACGTAGAGAGGGATTTCTGCTTGATGCAAAGCAATTATTTGAAAGCATGGTCATCAAGGGTTTTAAACCAAATACGCATGTATATAACTCTATTATTGATGGTTTTTGCAAAACTGGACATATGGAGGATGCCTTGAAGCTTCTTTGTGAATTGGACATGAAATCCCTTAGGCCTGATGAATTCACTGTTAGTATTGTCATCAATGGCTTTTGCCAAAAGGGTGATATGGAAGGGGCTCTAAATTTCTTCACTGAGTTCCAAAGAAATGGTACATCACCTGATTTTTTGGGTTTCTTATATTTGATAAGAGGTTTATGTGCCAAGGGAAGGATGGAAGAAGCCAGAAGTATCTTGAGAGAAATGCTTCAGTCTCAGTCTGTTCTGGAGCTAGTAAATAGAGTTGATGTTGAGCTCGAAACAGAGTCATTGGAAAGTTTGCTTGTTTCACTATGCGAGCAAGGAAGTATCCAAGAAGCAGTGACTGTCCTTAATGAAATCGTGTCCATGTTTTTCCCTGTTCGGAGTTCATCTTTTGATTGCCATCAATCTCATAAACTACAGAAGCCTTGTGACAGCAAGGATCCTAAAACAGTTACTTCAAAATCTGTAACTTCCATCAATGCAGATTTGGATATACAGTTTTCTGGTCTGAAGAACGTAGAGAAGGTGGCAAAAACTTGTGATGTTATAGGGAGTAGGTCTCAGTTTCATGACTTTGATTATTACTATAAGCAAATTGCTTCACTGTGTTCGATAGGGGAGCTACAAAAGGCTAGTCAATTAGTAAAGGAAATAGTTTCTAATTTGGGCAAGAATTGAGTCTGGCTACCTGACCTATGTTGGTGCTTCCTCTACCTTTAGCGAGGCACCAGATATCGTGCATACACCTGCAGGTATTTACTCTTTCATTGCTTTTGAAGATTTTCTTAACCTTTCAAGTTAGACTATTAGATATCACTTATCACTGTGTTGTAGTTGTGCTCTGTTTATTTATCTATGTTGTATGCCATTTGATTTGCATGTTGGAAAGGCTGGTATTGCTGATCAGCAATCTTTATTTGAGTACATCCAAATATCTAATTGATAACAGGAATACCTACACACACACACACACCGTGTGTGACACGCATAACATAGACGTATGACATCAATCTTCTTATATCTCTTCTCTACATATCCTTTGTAGACCTAGTTTATTATACAATCTTGACATTTTCTCTCGCTGATAGAAGTGCCTTTCGCCATACTGTAATTTTTTTTTTTTCCTTTTTAAATGTGCTGAATTGCAACCATAAAGGGCTAGTAGTTTTGCCACTTTGTGAATCCTGGGTTATGTACTTTTTTTTTCCATAAAAATAATTTTTTTGCTTGTACTTTTGTCTATAACTCACCTGATTGTTGATGTAACATTTCAAAGGTTCTAGCAATTCTTTAAGGTTAGTATAGTAATCGAAACCATGTTAAAGGTTTTAAAGAGAAGTAACTAAGTTTGGACAATGATGCTTCATTCAGCTTGTCAGACTATATCAAAATATGTTTGGTGTGTCTATATTCTGTTTCCTTGAAATTATTCTTTCTTTTAGGCTATCGCACAAACTGTTGCCTCAGCTGCAAAGCTTTAGTCGGATAAAGAAATGCAAAACAGAAAAAAGTTCTCAGCGAGTCTTGTAGAAATAGAAAATAATGAAATGTAGAACTTTATATGTTTCTCACTTGATCTTAAAATTAGTTAGATTAGCAGTTGCTTGACTAGCTACTATTCATGATATTTTTTTTCTTTGAAGCTCTGGAGTCTGGACAATCATGCCCTAAACTACAAGTTATGGCTTGCAACAGAATGCTGTCTAACTAAAGGGTTTCAGCTAATTGAACTTCAAGCCTGACAACTGCAAACAGTGTTAATGATGGTTTTGGACCAGTTACACTTGAATTTCTGTAGCATTATGAAGATGAAACGGTAACCCTTTTTATGCACTATTTTTTTATGCAAGTATTTGAGCTTGTTGCTTAACTACAAAACTGCTGCAAAGTATAGTGTTGAACCATGATAATGCTTCTGGTGAACGTCTGAAGGATATGTTGGAAATACTGAAAGGATATCAGTGGCTCAGGTAATCCAGCATTTTATTATGCTTCTAAATTAATGCTCAACTCTTCTCCAGTTTTGAACTTGTGACAGGAAATTGCGTATTCTTTTTAATTTCTTTCACTGGATTATGGGTTAACTAGTATAGAATTTTCACTTGCTTGTTGATACTTGCTGTTCAAATTTCTTTTCAAATTCTTATTTCCATTTTACTAATCACCTCATTATTAAGATGTTAGTCCATATCTTCTGAGATTCTGGAAAATGCTTGTATGGTCCATATATTGTAGAACATGATTTTTGCACACTTGTGTAGACACTTGACCTTCATCATGTTATCAAAACGTCTGTTTTTTTTTTTTTTTTTTTTTTTTTTTTTGCCGTCGTGAAATGTTTCGCACCCATACTGTTTTAAGTGTCATCATTATGATGGTTCTTTTCCAAAGCACTCTCAAAGATGACTCTGTTGTTTAAGATAACATGTCTACTACATTAGCATTTTTTTGGTCTGGACTTTCGGAAGTGTCTGGACTTTCGGAAGTATCCATGTTGACGAATCATATTTTATCGTGCATATTGTTAATTGAATGCCTGATACTTGGGTATTCTCTTATCACCATGGAAACTACTTACATGAGGAATTAAGGACAAAGGTCGTAGATTCTTTTTGGTCTGAAAAAAGGTCCAATAATGAATTTTCTCCTGTGGTCTAACTGAGTAGTGAGATTAGCCACTAAACAGAGCTACTTTTTCTTTCTCAACATCATGACACGGTTTTACCTTGGTTTTACTTTTGCAGCAGAAAGCCATCCATTCAAATTGCAGATGTGCTGCACACGTCATGATGTTAAATTGGATATATTTTCTCCTTGCCAATCTTTCTTACTTGGGTTGAGTTTGTTTCGTGTAGTAGAGAATTTTGAGGAATAGCATGCATTATGTATGTTATTTTGGTAGTCTTTCTCTTGATTATTCAACGTTTTTCTTTGAACCTCTTACAGGAAAATGCATGTCATTTTACTTCATTTCCTTTGCACCAAGTTTAAACCGATATTGAATTTTCTCCATGCTTAGTGCTCTGCATCTTCATGGTTAATTTTTTTTTTCCCATTACATTTTCATTCCTTGATCAGCCTTGGTTTTGCTAGAATGCAATGGACATGGATTTTGATATTTTAAAGTGTTCTTCCAACACAGGACCTTGGAGTGCATGCAACCAAATGCTGGTAGAATTTAATCCAGTCTGACGGTTGAACTTTATGTCCAATTTAACCCTGCCTGATGAGATTGGGTTCTAGCATCTCTAATAGCACAAGATGACAACAAGGCTGGATTATGCAAAACTCCATATTTGGCAGGTATTGGACTGAAATCACCCAATTCAGTGTTTGGTATTATAATTACATTTATACTGGATTAAAATGTTGTTCTGCCCCCTCATTATTTGTAGGATGAGCTGTCCGGTTAAAGGGAATATGGACCCGGTCCTTGTGTTAGGGTCAGGTCCAAAATTTGGATTCAAGGTTCAATCTGAGGGGGAAGTTTAAGCAGTCTTATTAGTCATTTTCCTGGGAGGCAGATTCTGATTTGTTTCACCTTGAATTTAATTTCACTGCTGATTTGATGAGGATCATTTGGGCAGGAGTAATCTACCGAGGATTCCAGCAGTTATTATGGAGCTGAAGAAAAGAGTTTACCCGTTTTAGGGGAGTGAGATGTAGAGCTGCATGATGGAATATACAAGATTCTTCGGTTGATATGAGCATCTGCACACAACAGAATATACCTTGTACATCTTGGTTACGTTGCTAGGTCTTGTGTATCAGATTGTAGACTGTCAAAGGCCAGGCGCCCCCCCCCCCCCCCCCCCCCCCCCCCCCCCCCCCCTCATTTGGAGTTTCTCTATCAGTCCTTAATGACCTTTAATGAGGCTAGTTTGTCGTGCGGCTGGGCCTGCTTCTGTTTTGTGATGTTGATTGTTATATGGGCAGACACCGGCATAGAACAATGTTTTCTGGTAATATCTAATCGAATAACCTTTTACTGAAGAACTGATGAGACCCAAAAAAAAAAAAAAACTTTTACTGAAGATAATACTTATTTAACATACAACTCTTTTATTCTCTTAACTGTATACAATGACATAAACCTGATGGTAGAGTATAATTCTTCCAATTCGGTGAGGTGTTTGATCCAACCTTTGTTCAAACTGTCTTATAAGCTCCAAATGCAACTGTTACAGCAAATTCTTGAGCTCCAAGAGTCTAGACCACCTTTTATCAATAGAAGCCCTGCTCTCTCCACCAATATCTGCATACCAGAAATTTATTGGAAATAGCCTTGCTTAATTTTTAATTTTTTAATTTTTTGTTTATTTATTTATTGTAAATTTCTGATAGATTACTGGAAAAGAATACTTACACTGCACAGTTGGATAAGATTTTTCACATAGCTCTGAACAAGTATCCTGCAAAGTACAATATTCATCATCCCTTTAGTGTGTGAAAAGTATTGCATCATGTTAGCATGTAGGCATTGTAGGGCAACTTTGTATGTTCAGACAGTTCTGACATGTTATATTAGTATAGTTTGCAACTTTGCACTAACTTTTATGGAGGTGGCGAGCCGTATTGAGTCTTGTACCAGTGAATCAAGTTCAGCTTCATTTCCAGGCTTCACATAGATCACCTGTTGAAGCAGCTGTGTTAAGATACTATCTTGGTTGGCGTGGAAGATGAAGAGAAAAAGTTTAGAAACTTAATGATGGATCGTCGCCACCGATTTCTGGTAGTTGAATCGTGTTGTCATCTCTGCTTGATGACAGAACCCATACATTAAACTGTGTGTCAATCTGTTACATCACAAAAGATTACTTCTGTAAAGTTTCCAGTTCTTGAAACAAAGGTGATTAGGGTCAAATTCTAGTTTAAGTTAAGTTCGAGGACAATTTATGACTGTAACTCGAATTGCAACGATTAGATAACTACACCACCATTTTGGAAACAGTTGCCCTGATGCTTTATCATGACAGTTTGAGGACAAATGTAAATACCTGATGCTCTATGCAATCATCAATTTCTAACATTACAACAACACCAAACTAGTTATAGTCATGAATTGTCCTCAAAACTGTCATGAAGAATGATTACAACGATTAGAGTACTCATGCAAATGTATCTGATGGTCTATGCAAAAACAAATACCTTTCTGCAGTATGGAGAAGAGCAGTTGCTACATTTTCTGGTGAATGATGTTAAGATCCTTCCATCAACAGAGAAGCCAAAACTAGCATGCTGGTAAACACAAAGGAAAATTAGTTAGTATGTTCTGCTTCAACTGTCTCTTGACAGAGTTGATTGAATTAGATAGAAAGATTGCCCAATTCAGTTGGGAATTTGCATCGATCACATATTGATAGCAAAGAGGAAACGTTTATTTTCAAAGACTTCAGGATGAGTTTAGTAACCTATCCTCTTAGTTACCATAGTACTAAAACAATAATTGGCTTAGTAACTATTATGCAAACTTCTATGATGCATTAGTGCTCTCAGACATAAATTCTGATCGGTTTCATGCAGAGAGAGAGATTAATTTCATGCACTGCATGAAGTTGTTCTACATTAATGTTCTGGAAGAGTTGCAGGTAGATAACTAGTACGGTCAGTTGGTCATGACTCATGATAGTAGATATTTAGATAAGAAAATGGGAGTGACCTTGTGGACGGAGAGGTTGACTGAAACTTGTGCATCCTTTTTATTTCCATCATCTTCTTCGACCAAATCTCCCAAACGCAGGTCTTGGAGGGACAGAAGGTAATCACAACCCCAATTCCCATGCCATCTCCCATCGGCTGTTGATATTCTGATCACACTGCGCCTGCTGTTCTTTTTGTTAATCTGTTGCCCCAAGTAGAAGATATCATAAGTTCATAACTATTGGTAGAAAAAATATGTGGGAAATGTTCTTGTCCGATCAGCAAACAGTGAATAGGTAGAATCATGCATGTCTGAAAAGCGTTTGGTGCTGATCAACAGAGCAGGCAACCTATCAGCTATATTTTAAGGAGACAAGCCCGTTCTGCAGCGGACTTGCGACTTTGCATCGCTCGAACGGCTCCTGCATTTCAGCAAATGTCGCAGGTCCGTTTTAGAACGGGCCAGAACAGTTGAATATTGACCATCTTCTACTTGAATAAACATGCTACGTGGACGTGTTGGGTACACATGTACATTCGAGAATGAAGAACTAGCTTGCTCACCACAGAAAGGAAAGCATGAAAGAGAGCACAAAAGATGAAAGAAAAGAAAATGGAGTTTCGTTGTAGAAATAGCTACACAAGGATGGTGTTGTTGAGTACTTTACCAGAGAGAAGTCGTTTCTTTTTGAAGAAGCTCTGATTCTGAAACTCTGAGAATACACCAATTTGGAGGATTTGGGGTTTGCTGGGTTTATACAAGGAAGCTTAATATTTCTTGCTGATACTAAATTAGCAACTTCTGCCATTTCTCTGAAAACCATACAAGCTAGCTAGTGTACGACATCCCTAGCTTCTATGTAACCTTATCATCATGAATGTGCTGGCAGTTGGCAGTAAGACTCGAAAGATGATGATAATAAAACAATGATTGGGATAATAAGGTGTGTATTTTTGAGGCACTAAACAAGTTAACGTGGGTATAGTCCAGTTTATTATAGACTAGACCTTTAATATATGCTCCGCATATGTCGATTAAATTTTATCATTATAAATTAAAAAAATAGATATATTTAAGAAAATTCACTTTCACAAAATTACTCAAATATCCTTACACCATAGATTTTATTAAACTAGAGGAGTAAAATTCGGACTTCATATTTTACAATCCACACTTCATGTTTCTTTTTTATTATCTTAATTTTGCATTTTAGTTTGTAAAGAAAAAAATTTGGGAGTGAATTTCATTTTAAAAGAGAAAAGAATGAGTGTGGATTACAAATTTGGGAGTGTGAATTTCATTATCCTTAAATTAATGTTTAATAAATCTAATTAAAAAATAATAGAAAAAAAAACTCCATGCAGATGCCCTACCCACTACTATCTCTCTCTCTTTTTTAATTAATTTTTACTATTTTCTTTTTATAGTAGAAAAAAATTTCTTACAGATTTAGAGAATGTGGTTGCAGACTAGTTATTAATTTAGTCATTGTATATATTTATCCCTCATAAACTCATAATGTGACTTATGTGAAAAAAAAAAGTTATAGAAATAGAGAGAGGAGAATGGATTTGCACCGGTCCACCGTCAAAAGGTGGTTGGACAACGGGATATAAGACTTGGTCTACTTTCGCTCGAAAAAGGGTCAATAGCTTTATGGTTTTCTAGTAATAGCTCTTTAATTCATCGACAATAGTTTTCAGAAGATGCTACTGGTTTTTCAAAAGGTTTTAAGTTTGGGATAGTAACTTTTTGAAAGATGATAACGACTTTATCGATGAATAACACTCACTTTTCTGAATAATAACAGTAATTTTTTGTTTATCGATAGTAATACTATTTTTTTTTTAGTTACATAACTTTTTGATTCATTTTTGGTATAAAAAATGGTGGTCGAGTGAGCTACCACTCTGGGATCGGGAGCAACTTGGGTATGACCTCTTCCCAAGGGATGTTTTTTCACAAGTTGGGGTTCGAATAAGAGACATCTTATTACTAGGAGAAGTCCTGCAATGTCCGCCCCACTTGTAGCCCAGCATGATTCTATTAGACTAACTCCATTAGGTTATAAATTTTTTTATTTTTTGATAATAGCCTTTTCATTCCATAAATTTCATCGACACAATTTCTTCTACACAGACTAATTTTTTTTTTTTTTCATATCAACAAACTTAAATACAACAACTAGTTTTTCGTGAGTTGAACTCACAATCTTTTACTTACAGGGAAAATACACTACCTTTTTTTTGATTGAAAAATGTCTCTATGTTTTGGTTAGTTTTTTATTTCTTGTTCTTATTGTTTTAATCGAATATTTTTATTTTAACAAATAAGTCACTCAATTACGAAATCGAGTTATATAATCGTCTCCTTCTATTTCTTTTTCTTGAGAAGTATAAATATCCTCTACTCTCCTGCACGGTTGCGCTTTGAAACCCTAGACGAGGTGCAATCGTCGAATTGGATCCCTAAGGTACTCTCTCTCTCTCTCTCTCTCTCTCTCTTAAAACCCTAATCTTCTGCTATTGCTCAAACTACAAGGATCTTGTTTGTTAACTACACACGATGCATAGGGCCGATTAGTTCCTTCCCCAATTTTTGTTTACTACGCTTCTTCTCCGGTTCTGCAAATTCTAGTTTTCTTTCGGTTTCGAATTTCCTTTGGAATTGAGGCTCTCTCTGAATTGGTTCTAGATTTATGAAATTCAAACCCTAATTCTCTGTTCGATTTCGAAATATCAAAGACTTGCGGAGTAGATTTTGATGTAGAGCCTGCGGTGAAACTTGAGTAGTTTTATTTTGAAGTATTGCGAAATTGAAATTGAATTTAACAGAGTCGTGTGTTCGATCAATTTTGCTGAAGACTGTATGATTTGTCATCTATATCTTGGAATAACTAATCTGCGTGGTGCCTTAAATTTGTTATTTTCAGGTTCGGATAAGTACCGAGTTTGTTTTGATGCCCTTTAGTTTGCTATAAGCGTTCTGTTTGTTTGTCCGAAAGGAAACATGATCGGTTCCATATTACCCTTGCCAGCTCCTCCTACTGATGGAAACCTGGGGCCTTTACCGCTAGCCCAGGTCACTGAAGTGAAGAATGAAGAGAACGAATTGAACGAGGAGCTGAACAGAGCCAACTCGGTGCCTGTCTCAGTTGCTACGCATACTAGGACGATTGGTATCATACATCCTCCTCCCGATATCAGAAACATTGTTGACAAAACTTCCCAGTTTGTGGCAAAGAATGGACCAGAATTTGAGAAAAGGATTATAGCTAGTAATAACGGAAACCCAAAGTTTAACTTTTTGAGTTCCTCGGATCCGTACCATGCCTATTATCAGCATCGGTTGTCTGAATTTCGTGCCCAGGCTCAGTCTTCTGGCCAGCAACCGTCTTTGGAGCCTGATGATTCTGCTGCACCCGAATCAGGCCTGCCAGCTCCAGCTGCTGATGGTGAAGCAGAAACAACTAAGCCTGATCCCTCTGCCCAGTTTAGACCGGTACGAAAAGTGCTTGAACCACCGGAAGCTGAGCAGTATACTGTTAGGCTTCCAGAAGGGATTACTGGAGAAGAATTGGATATTATTAAGCTCACTGCCCAGTTTGTTGCTCGAAATGGGAAATCATTTTTGACAGGATTGACAAGCAGAGAGATCAATAACCCCCAGTTCCATTTTCTGAAGCCTACCCATAGTATGTTCATGTTTTTCACTTCTTTGGCCGATGCATATTCGAAGGTCTTGATGCCTCCAAAAGGTTTGACAGAGAAGCTTAAGAAAAGTGTTGCAGATATGACAACTGTGCTTGAACGCTGTGTGCATCGGCTGGAGTGGGAGCGATCTCAAGAGCAGGCAAGGCAGAAGGCTGAAGATGAGATAGAGCAGGAAAGGATTCAAATGGCTATGATTGATTGGCATGATTTTGTTGTGGTGGAAACAATAGACTTTGCTGATGATGAGGATGAGGATTTACCGCCTCCAATGACCCTTGAGGAGGTTATAAGAAGAAGCAAGGTTACAGATATGGAAGAAGATATTATTGAGCCTGGAAAGGAGATGGAAATGGAAATGGATGAAGAAGAAATGCAGCTTGTTGAAGAGGGCATGAGGCAAGCAAGACTTGAAGAGAATAATGAAAAGAAGAATGAGAATAAGGTAACAGATGATCCTGAACCCCCAATGAGAATTGTGAAGAACTGGAAGAGACCTGAGGAGAGGATTCCTGCCGAAAGAGATCCAACAAAGGTTGTCATTTCCCCGATTACTGGGGAGCTTATCCCTATCAATGAGATGTCTGAACACATGAGAATTTCCCTCATTGATCCAAAATACAAAGAGCAAAAAGAAAGGATGTTTGCGAAGATTAGGGAGACTACTCTTGCTCAGGATGATGAAATCTCAAGGAACATTGTGGGCCTTGCACGAACTCGTCCGGATATTTTTGGTACTACAGAGGAAGAAGTTTCTAACGCTGTCAAGGCTGAGATCGAGAAAAAGAAAGATGAGCAACCAAAGCAGGTCATATGGGATGGTCACACTGGAAGCATTGGCCGTACAGCAAATCAGGCCATGTCACAGAATATCAATGGAGAGGATCAGAACGATGTTAACAATCTTCCTGGTCCAGCAGCGCCTCCTCCAAGACCTGGTGTGCCTTCAATTCCTCGTCCTCTTCCCCCACCACCTGGTCTTGCCTTGAATCTTCCTCGTGTTCCTCCAAACACAGTTCAGTATTCTGCTCCATCTAGTGGTGGCCTCCCAGTACCTCAACTGAGGCCCCCAGTCCAATATTCATCAGTTCGACCACCTGGACCTCCAATGCCCATGAGTTCTGGACAGCAGTCACTTTTGGTGAATCGACCACCTCCTATGCATCCATCAATGTCTATGAATGCTCCTAGTAATCCTGTACCTCCTCCACCTGGTTCTCAATTTACACCTATGCAAGCTTCCCGGCCGTATATGCAAATGATGCCTCCACCACCTACAATGCAAATGATGCCTCCACCACCTATGCCTCATGGAATGATGCCTCCGCCACCTCCACCTGAGGAAGCTCCTCCACCACTCCCAGAGGAACCTGAGCCAAAGCGGCAGAAGCTTGATGACTCCATGCTTATTGCAGAAGACAAGTTTCTAGCACAGCATCCGGTATGAATACCTTCCATATACTTGTCTCTTCACTACTGAAGATTTTTGATTACTTAACATCTTATTTGTTTCTTTGTTGGTAGTCTGACAGAATTCTTCCTTTTTCAATTTTAACTTTTTGGATGCAGGGGCCTGTTCGTATCACCGTATCTGTTCCCAATGTTGATGAAGGCAATCTCAAAGGACAACTTTTGGAGATCACAGTTCAGTCTTTATCTGAAACTGTTGGAAGTCTGAAAGAGAAAATTTCTGGGGAGATCCAGCTTCCGGCAAACAAACAGAAATTGAGTGGAAAACCTGGCTTTCTCAAGGACAATTTGTCTCTTGCATATTATAATGTTGGAGCAGGAGAAACACTTGCTCTTTCATTGAGAGAACGTGGTGGTAGAAAGCGATGAACAGATACTTTCATGAGGCTGATTAAGGTTGTTGCTGGAATTTTCTTGTTACAATGAGAATATGCAATATATCATGTCAGACTGTTAGTTTACCTTCTTTTGATGTTATATTGCAGAGTTTATGTTGGCCATGTATTAATAAGATAATTTCCTGAATTTATTATTGTTGTCTTTAAACTGATGGTAAGTGTCATATCTACTACAGATCTGGTGTTTCGGCGAATGTCTATTGGACAAAGGGAAGTGTCGGTTCCTTTTGCTTAGCCGGAGCAAGTGATTTGCTTATATATCTAATTTTTGCTCCTTTTCATAATGCAGTTTTTTCTATGGAAAGTATGTGCTCATAGTCGTATTATGATTTTGATATCCCTGGCAGCATTGTTGGTGTCAGAAGACCTTTATTTATTTTGAAATATTTTCAGTCTTCACCTCCAATTTTGTTGCTGAGAGATTCTCTCGGTGAATGTTGGTATTTTGGGTCTTTCTTTTTAGTTTCACTTTTTTAGTTTAGGTTTTCCAGCACCTTGAGCAAAACACTTGTTCCACAGAAGCTTGTATTCTTGTTCACCCAATTATCACTGAACCAGCCAGTAGCAAGCAGTGGCTGGTAGAGTTGGTGTTTTCTGATTATGATTGTTAACTACAGGATTGGACTATGGTCTGTGCAACCAGTTAGATGTGTGCTCTTCATGCATCTAAACCAGGTAAAATGCCTTTCTATACCATTTGTTTCGTGAAATTTCTTGTCATGTTTCCAACTCAGAAGATGGCAGTCCTTATGCATGCCATTTCTTTTTGCAGCTTGGACTGGGACCACTGGGTTTGATTGCAACATCATGTTAAGAGGAACAAGCAGGATTTTAAATCTAATTTTCTTTAGGATTATTACAGCAGCGCGCTGCTCTAATTACGCTTGAGATAGCATAGGAATCTGGCAGCACAATCTGTGTTAAGCTAGGTATTGATTGGGAATTTTTTGTAGACAATTCCCTGAACTGTGTGGGTGGCAATATAACTTTTGTGTTTAGTTTCTTTAGTCTTGTATTTGTCACCTTGTCACCCACCTTACAAGCAAGATGAAGTTAAGGTCGTATATCCTATTCTAGGATATCATATAGGCAATGAACTGTTACTTGTTTTAGTACTTCTGGAGGCAGTCTTTTCAAAAAAGAAACCACATCTTGCAATCTAATCATCTGAACTACCATCATTTGTCGGTTCACAAGTCAGTCAGCGTTTATGTGTCTGCAGTGCCCAAGATCAATTTCTCGATTTGATTATTTTTGCTGGGACGATCTATTTAAGAAAAGAACCCACACGATATATCTGAACATTGAATCCCATTTGGTTGATCAAGAGGGTGAGCACATTTTTCTTTTTGGAAACTGAGGATTTCCTTCTCCGAAGGCTTCCCTTGGATGATACAATCTTCTTGTTTGTGAACTGCTGATTGGATTGAGATGTATTTGCGAAGATGTGATTCTGTCTTTACAAAGATGTCATAGAATTCCGTATGCTGGTTGACGTTATAGCCTGAGTTCTTTCTGTGTTGAAATAAGAATATTTCTCCCGGGCTTGTCAGAATTGTGCGCGCCAAATTGTGATTTCCCTTTTCGGTTTATTTATTGGACTGCTTCCCAACATCTAAACGGTTAGACCAAAACGTTATAAACGGTTAGTCCAAGGAACGCAATGTATCCATAGGACACAGGAAGCTGCCGACCCAAACTATAATGGTCGGGCAATTTAGATGTTGGGAAGCAGTCCAATTCCACCCTTTAGGAAGCATACGAAATTGTTTGTCATCATCGAGTTCTCAATCTTTGCTTTCAACCACATTTCACTGAACACCACACTCATCCGAGACCTACTGTCACTACCTTATATGGTGTGGTGTCATGTCATGTCATATCATTGTATTGAACCTGTCACGATAGATCAATTCATATCCAACTCATTTAATAATCATGTCTAAATTATAAACTCAAACTCAGTTAGGGATAGATATGTAATAACCTAGCCCAATCCTTATTTAGTCTAAAATATCTTCAAGTAGGGATAGATATGTAATAACTCAGCCAAAAAAAATTATTTGCTTGGAGATGTTGTAGACGATGTGCAGGTACTTTCCATGTAGCTTTTTCCCTTTTTCCCCTTCACTTTGGCTCTTCCTCTGTTCCCTTTTGGCTTAATGAAGTATTTGTAGATCAATATAGCTTTCGTCAAATGGTTCAACTTCTGGGCACCATTCGCCATTCTCATTCTCTGAGATATTTTACTACTTACAAATGCCAAAAACACTCACCAATTACAGTCCCCCATGTTCTACCATTCTTTATTTCTTTTTTAATAATTTGTGTTTTTATTTTCTCAGTATCGTTTATATCAAATGGTGGTTCTTTTTATGCTTCCTAGTTTGTGGGTGTTTAGATGAATTTTTTATGGCTATATTGTGTATATGGATTTGAGTGTTCTTGTTTTGTGCTACTTATTATGCACTGATTTTGACTTCAAATTGGAAACATTGATATCATGCATGTTTGGCTATAGAGACATCAGAAAAAGGTTTTTAGGCTTCACCCATGCAAATTGCCATAATAAATTTAGCCCACATCATTTTCGAATCCTAGCTACGTCCCTGTCGGTGATGATGTTGTACAGTTTCGTACACGATACTAGGATTGTCTAGAGTCAACCAAAGCTTCATGTACTATAGGCCATGAAGATGGAACTTCCTTGCAAGGGAACAATTTGTCATTGAGACCTACTATGAAGGTATATATGAGACATGTTTGAGATTGTTTATTGAAGACCCAGAAGCTCTTTTAAATTAATAAAAAAAATTAATGAAAACTGCAAATGAAAAAATTTATAGCTCGATAAGTTTTAGAAGTACTCGAAAGTAGTTTTGAAAAACATCTATCCTCGCTTGTCTGAAAGCGTTTTTACAAATCACTTTTGGACTTTTCTAAAACAATCCAAAGTCTTGTGATTAGTCACTAGTTAAGCACTTTTGAATATCTATAATTATATAAATGGGAGTCAAAATTTTATGTTTATTTAATCTAATCTTTGTAACGAAACTCATATTAAGTTTGTTTTGACCTAGTGCTCTGCTAGGGCTTCTTGGTCGTTTAACATATGTTCCTTGACCTCGTTCTATCTCCTTCTTTTGTGGAGATTCTGAAATGGATTTACGGTGGTTTTGTACTCCGTTTTCTTTTTCTTTCTTTCACTGGTATTCTTGACAAAGTTGACTTGATACACATTTAAGCAAGCGTACGTATCGTGTCAAGATAGAGAAGTATGAAGCCCAAAGTTTATCGTACCACGGAGATTAGTGGCTAACCCGCAATCCTTGGGTGGTCGGAACTAAAGTCACTAAGCAAATAAAGAAAAATAAAAAAAATAAAAAGGTTAATCTAAGGCACCAAGCCTTAGTAATGTTCGGCTTTGATTTTCACCAAAGCCTAATCAAAGCTACGAGTGATGGATAATTATAAAGAGATAGAAATTGTCACTGAAAATTGTAATTTGAATTTCTAATAACTAAATTGCAAGAATTTAAATGACACCTTTAGCTAACAATTAAATTAAATAAAGGAAAGAAAAGTAAAAAATGGAAAATCCTCCTAACCAAATTCAATACACAAATATATTCCGACAATGGTCATTCAATTCATAATAGCATCAAGAACTGTACCCAAGGCTTTTCAAGGCTCATGAGTAAGGCTGGCCATTTGGGCCGAAGTAACCGAACCAACCGAGTTTCGAACCGGTCCGAGCCGGAATGGGCCGAAAATCCGGTTTACCTACACTTCGGCTCGGCTAAGCCGTACCGAATATATATACTCGGCTCAGCTACGGTATGAATTATCACATACCATCGATATACCGTACCGACCGTACATACGGATATATATAGAATATACACAAAAATGGGGAAGAGGTAAGGATCGAACCTTTAACCTCTCACACACGACCTCGGCTCCCAGCCACCCGAGCACGAATAGCTTTTATTATAATACGCATAAATTTTATATTTATTCCATCTTACTTCTTACTATCAAATTAAAACAAAACCCATAAGTGAGATAGGGATTCGACATTTCCCAATTGAACCTCATCTTCGTTTCCAGTGTCCTCTCTCGCGCCTCCTTCCTCAAAATCACCAATCCCAGATTCATGCCCCTATATATTCATGAAATCCACACCTGAAAAAGGGTTCTCATTTCTCATATACATCTTCTAATAGTTTCTCAGCCTTAGTCTTAATGTTTAGAAGATTCTGTAAAACCCCAATTTGGCTCTAGTTCTTTGAGATTTCAGGTAGAAGAACAGAACTACAGAAGTTTTCCAAAGCTGTTTGAGACAGTGAAGTAGCCTCATATTTCAGTGAAGAAGACAGAATGAAGAGCCCCACATTTTAGCTCAACTTTGAAAAGGTTTGTCTCAGTTTTTAGCTCTAGATTCATCTGGGTTTTCTTTCAAATTGTTGATAAGAACGATTGGGTGGTTCAACAATTAAAGAAATTTAATGATTGGGTTTTGTTTTCTTAGAATTCTTTTACAAAGATTGTAACTTTGTTGTGGGACCATGAAGGCATAGTAGACCGGAGGAGTGAAGGGTATATGATTCATTGATTGGGACACTATGAATGCATGAATGGACATGGAGCAGGAAATGAGTATCAATCCATGAATAGCTATTAGTGATTTCACTTTGGTTTCTAGATCTTCCCGTCATCAAATCATCAAGTAAGCATAATCAGATCTTCCTCATCTCCATCAGCATCATCAACATCATCATCGATTTCCAGATCTATGGTCTCCAGTTGTAACCGAAATTCAAGCCGAATTTTCGGTATTCCGATCTGTCGGTAACCGACCGCGGTGGTTCGGCTTCGGTTACAGATTTTGTAAACCGACCAAAATCGGTCGGTAGTCGGTTGACGGAATTGTTGGTCGGTTCCTTACCGAATCCAGCCCTACTCATGAGTCATTAGACTCCTCAAATGGTATTCTAACTCCGGATCAAGGGCCGTAGAAACTCAATTGGGACAATCTAGAGCCTTGTTAGGGCCTCTAGTGCACCAAAAGGCGAAGAGTCTTAGAATCAAGGTTCCTAAGTTAGCCAATACGGCAATCGAAATTGGTACTATAACTAACCATGTTCTAAACAAGTGTTCTAGCCATAAATTAGAGAATTGATCAGGTCCCCTAATTCGTTCTAGACATGCTCATGTACACATTCAAGAGTTAATCAAGCTCCTAATCATGCATCTAAGCTAAATATTATAGAATAAAACATATGCAAAACACGAAATTAAAAACCATTAAATTCATGGTAGGATTCAAACCCTATCCTCCTAAATAGACTACTCACAACCCATCAACAAATCAACAATATACATCAATTAAAGAGGGAAAAAGTAAAGACAAGTGAGAAGTAACAAGGACAAGTCACAAATTGCTATAGAACAATTATGACAAGCCTTGATTTATAGCTTCCCACTTTACCCAATCTCAAATCTTGATGCTCCTTGAAATCCCTTAAAAGATTGATGAAGATTTGATGGTGGAAAAGTGAGGAAAAGAAAAATGAGGACTAGAATTGGAAATGGTGGCTGGTCTCGGTGGGTATGGGAGAAAAGAAAGAGTGATGGTGGTCTGTTGTGGGAAGAAGGGAAAGAAGGAGTCTGATAGGAAAGGGCTTTGGAAAGGGCAAAGCCCTTCCCTTTTTGCGTTGCGGCGCTGCTCCTCTCTCTAAGAGAATGTGGTCATATATGTACGAGTTGTCTCATCTGTTTGTGAGAGCAAGAAAAGATCAGGGTTTGTGGTTAATGAAGACCACGTGTGCTGATGGCTTTGGTAAGAAAGGGAGATGAATGCCACCTGTCAAGAGACTAATGGCCTGAACATAAACTTAGGCCACCAGTTCATAATTCCTAGCGTGCTGCATGCATTGTGTGTTTGTTAATCAATTAAGCTTAATTGTTAATTAATCCATCCACAATTTTGTGCTTTTGTTGAAAGTTTCGAATTACTCTAATTTCGTCTAATTTTCTCCTATTTTTATAACTCCACTTATTTTCTACAAAATAAATAAAAATGGATTAATTACATAATAATTAACTTATTTTTAGTGTTTTAGATACAATTACATGCATATAAATACGTGTAATCGAAAATGGATTTGAGTTTCACTTCAAGTTGTATGATATATGTGGTACCTCTTTCTGATTTTCCTAACGATGGCAGCGGCAATGATTTACCTTGGTGCCGCGATGAGTGGGGAAAAGGATAGGGCAAGGTTGGGATCTGGCTAGACATGGTTATTCAAGGGAGGTCTATTGTAGTGGTAGTGGACGATGGCTCGGCAGTTGTTGTGGGCTGGTGTTGAGATAATGGTGATGAAGCTGCTCTAGAGTCGGCACCAAGTTTTGGCCTAGGGGTGAGGGATGCCGGAGTCGGTGACAGCAAATGTGGTAGGTTGAGGTAGACTGAAAAGTTTTCGAGGTTCTTCCTTCAGGCCTAGTTGCAACAGCTTTGGTCCTAATAGTGGTGCCAGGGTTATTACTAAACCCTGATCTCACTGCACGGGTTATTAATGTGGATTCATAGCGCTGATTTTGGTAGTTTGATGTGAATTTTATGGAGGTGGCAGCAACAGTAACGGCAACGGCTGGTCTTAGGCCTCATCAAAAAGCCCGCGGATCAAGTGGGCCGATGGAGGCCCGCCGGCCCGGAGGGCCAAAAGCCCGGCCCGGCCCGTCAAAAAGCCCGCAAAAGCCCGCCTCGGTGGGCCGATGGAGGCCCGCTAAAAAGCCCGAGAAAACCCGGCCCGGCCCATAGGCCCGGCCCGTCAAAAGCCCGCTAGACCCGGCCCGTAAAAGCCCGCCTAGGCCCGGCCCATAAAAGCCCGTAAACTATTTTTTATATATTATATATATTTGTGTGTGTTTGTGAATATATACATATATATAGATATATATATTAATATATATGTGTATGTGTGTATGTTTATATATATATACACATATATATATATATAATAGATATGTGTGTGTGCTTATATATATATATATAGAGAGATATATATATATATATATATGTGTGTGTGTGCACTGTGTGTGTTTATATATATATATATATATATATATATATATATAGATGTGTGTATGTGTGTGTTTATATTTATATATATATATATATGTGTGTGTATGTGTGTGTGGAAATTCTCATATTTTTATAGTAAATATGTGCATATATATTCTAAAAAACAAGTGACAACGGTTGATCAATTAGATCAGATTTGAAAATATGATAAAATTAGCTAATTTTTTTACAACACTCATAATTTGTTGTAATAATCAAATCCAACGGTCGGTTTTTTCATTTTATTTGAATTTATAGAGGTTGCTCTTTGGAGTGTATGATATATAAATATAGGTTTATAATAGTAACTAAGTTTGACCTAGTTGATCGAATTCGAAACGAGAACTAAATTGATTGGATTTTTTACAGCCACTATAAAACATTACAATATCTCCATCGAACGGTTAGTTTCTCCAAATTCATCTTCCACTTCATGGTTGCTTTAGAATGGACATCAATAGTTTTAAATGCAATGTACAAGTCATATAACTTTAGGTGACAAATTGATATAGGGCAACGTCTTTGTAATAAAACTGAAATTTTTATCTTATGTACACGTACATCCATCGATAGGATATTTACAGATATGATGTGAAAAAATAAGCATGTTTTGCGGTTATCAAGCCATCAGTCAATCAAGAAAACATACAAGCGACTACGGTTGACCAATCCGATCGGGTTTGAAACTATGGTGAAATTGACTAAATTTTTAACCACACTCATAATTTATTATAATAATCACATCCAACTGTCGTTTTTCCCATTTTCTTTGCATTGATAGAGGTTGCTCTTTGGAGTGTGTGATATATAAATATAGGTTTATAAGAGTAACCAGGTTTGACCTAGTTGATCGAATTCGAAACGAGAACCAAATTGGCTTTATTTTTTACAACCACCATAAAATATTACAATCTCTCTATCAAACGGTTGGTTTTTCTAAATTCATTTTCCACTTCATAGTTGTTTTAGAATGAACCTCAACAATTTAAATGTAATGTATAAGTCATACAACTTTAAGAGGCAAGTTGGTATAGGTCAATGTATTTGTAATTAAAATTGAAATTTTTATCTTATATCCATGCACATCTATCAATGAAATATTTACAAACGTGATGCAAAAAAATAAGCAAGTTTTGCGGTCATCACGCCACCGGTCAATCAAGAAAGCATACAAGCGACTACGGTTGACCAATCCGATCGGGTTTAAAACTATGGTGAAATTGACTAAATTTTTAACCACACTCATAATTTATTGTAATAATCAAATCCAACGGTCGGTTTTCCCATTTTCTTTGAATTGATAGAGGTTACTCTTTGGAGTGTATGATATATAAATATAGGCTTATAATAGTAACTAAGTTTGACCTAGTTGATCGAATTCGAAACGAGAACTAAATTGGCTGGATTTCTTACAGCCACTATAAAACATTACAATCTCTCCATCGAACGGTTGGTTTCTTCAAATTCATCTTCCACTTCATGGTTGCTTTAGAATGGACATCAATAGTTTTAAATGCAATGTACAAGTCATATAACTTTAGGTGACAAATTGATATAGGGCAACGTCTTTGTAATAAAATTGAAATTTTTATCTTATGTACACGTACATCCATCGATAGGATATTTACAGATATGATGTGAAAAAATAAGCATGTTTTGCGGTTATCAAGCCATCGGTCAATCAAGAAAACATACAAGTGACTACGGTTGACCAATCCGATCGGGTTTGAAACTATGGTGAAATTGACTAAATTTTTAACCACACTCATAATTTATTATAATAATCACATCCAACGGTCGGTTTTCCCATTTTCTTTGAATTGATAGAGGTTGCTCTTTGGAGTGTGTGATATATAAATATAGGTTTATTAGAGTAACTAAGTTTGACCTAGTTGATCGAATTCGAAATGAAAACCAAATTAGCTGAATTTTTTACAACCACCATAAAATATTACAGTCTCTCCATCAAACGGTTGGTTTTTTCAAATTCATTTTCCACTGCATGTTTGCTTTAGAATGAACCTCAACAATTTAAATGCAATGTACAAGTCATACAACTTTAAGAGACAAATTGGTATTGGTCAATGTATTTGTAATTAAAATTGAAATTTTTATCTTATGTCCACTCACATCCATCGATGAAATATTTACAAACGTGATGTAAAAAAATAAGCAATTTTTGTGGTTATCACGCCATCAGTCAACCAAGAAAACATGCAAGTGACTACGGTTGACTAATCCGATTGAGTTCGAAACTACGTCGAAATTGACTAAATTTTTAACCACACGTATAATTTATTGTAATAATCACATCCAACGGTCGGTTTTCTCATTTTCTTTGAATTGCTATATGTTGCTCTTTGGAGTGTATGATGTATCAATATAAATTTATAAAACATTAGTGTCTTTAAAAATTTAATTATCAATAAATTAGTATCTATACATAAATATAGATTTTTTTTGGTACAATATAGATCTATTATCTTTAGTTGTATTTGATCATTATCCAATGAATTTCCAAAACTTGATTAAAAAAAATAATATTTGTGTCTTTGAATATTTATTTATAAATAAAGCCCGCAAAGCCCGGCCCGAAAAAGCCCGCAAGGCCAAGCCCGGTCCGGCCCGGAAAAGCCCGTAAGGCCCGCTTTATATGGACGGGTTTGGATCCTTCGATTTTTAATAAAGCCCGGCCCGGCCCGGCCCGCCATTATTAAAAAGTTTAGCAAGACCCGGCCCGGCCCGGCCCGTTGACGACCCCTAGCTGGTCTTAAGGTGGTAGTTTACTCAATTGGGCCTCTTGGGCTTCAATTAGTGTTTATGAAGGCCTCAATTGGCTGGTACGGTTTGAAAAGGCTTTAGGGTTTTATGTTTGACTCTATTTTGTTTTTCAGTTTTGGCCATCCCTCTTTTTATGAATGGGCATTATGACTATAACCCAGAAGCTTCATTTAAAAAAAAAAAGTTGGTGTAATAGGGGTATGCTATGTATGTAGTATACTCTAAGGGTGTGCTTAGATTAGATGTGTCCTCTAGGTAATGACTTTTGACGGTCTCTTAAAGGCGGGTCATTATTGTATTGCTTGCTGAATTATTAAAAGCTGACTTTCTTTTTGTTAAAAAAGACAAATGAGAATCAATTCGAGTAAATTATTGATTTATATGTATAGATATATTAGTGAAAATATTAGTGTCTAAATAACCCAATTAGGGATCAGACCTTAAGAATGTAGTTCTACAACATTGAATTTAGAGCAAATTTTATGAATGGTACCCGAAGTAAGGTCAATTCCAAATTTCAATACATCAAGTTTCAAAACATAAACTTTAGTACATCAAATATGAAGTTTGACCCAATATACGTACACGATGTTACCATTACGCACATAATGAAAGGCAGAATTGGTTTTTCATTTGTCAATGATTTCCTCTCTCTCACTCCGACTCTCTCTCTCTCTCAACCTCGCTCACCGACTCAGCTACCCCAAACCCATGAAATTATAAGGAAGAACAAGATGATGAGAGAAATTACCATGAAAAACGACGAAAGGAACAGAGAATGTAAGTGGGATGAGAGTGATAGTGAAGAAGAAGATGAAAATGATCGGTAACACTGGAAAAACCATTGGGGTTTAAATGGGTTTTGGTTCAAGTTGCCAAAAAAAGCTTTCTGGGATTTCAGAGGGGTCAAAGATTGGGATTTGGGAGCCCTAGGATTTTGGGTAGTGAGGGACTCGTGAGAAAAATGGTAGATGATATGTTTACAGAGAGAGAAGAGGATAAGTTTGGCTTGATGATCGCGCCAACTACCCTTTTTCTTAGTAATCGCCTCCAACGACCTCTCCACTGTGTCTGCCGCTGCTGACGACGAGAAGTACGGGTTCAAGAGGCCGGAGACCACGCGGTACCATAACCGTCATCGTCCTCCTCCCACAGAAGCATCGTCCTCATCCCAGGTCAATTCTGAAATCCAACTCCAGAAATCAAATTCTGAAATCCAACTCTAGAAATCCAAAGAAACCCAATTGAAATCCGAACCCATTTCTAAAGAATCCCAGGTCAATTCTGCAATGCTTTTGGGTTTTTTTTTTATCGGTTGTTATTTTGATTAGAATTGTTTTCGTTGTTTTGATCAGTCGTTGTAGTGTTGATCGGATTTGTTTGCGTTGTTTTAATCGGAATTATAGTGTTTGGATTTGAAGTGTAGGTGATGGGTGATGATTGGAGACTGATTGGCCGGCGGTCAGTTGTAAGGTCGCTGGTGCTACTTGCACGTTGCACTGTGCAAGCAGGTGGGTGAGAGAGAGAGAGAGAGAGAGAGAGAGAGAGAGCTGGGTGCCCTACAGTAAGAAGAAGAGAGAAGGCTGAGTGCTCAGAGTAAAAAATTTGAAGCGATCAAATTATCCCTTAAAATACGACAGCAGACACGACACTATCAACGTCATTGACGTCATGTATGTTTACCAGGTAAGTTTTAAAACCTCATGTACCAAAAGTTTATGTTTTGGAACTTGATTTACGAAAATTCAGAGTGGGCATTACTTGAGGTACCATTCATAAAATTTTCTCTTGAATTTGTTAATAAACTCTAAAATAAACAAACAAGAGAATAGAATGTTAAGTGAAGAGGGGATGGGGAAGATCATTTGGCCGGAATACCAAACACTGTAATATCAAAAATTAAATTTCTCTAATTCCCAATGTAAATTTTAATCAATTTTCAAGAAGCTCACAGTCAATGTACTGGAAATAAACCTTCTGTGCGGCAAGGTCATATGCAACATTATAATTTTGCTGTGCCAGAATTCCAATAACATTCAAATCTTCGCCCTCGCCCTCCGGCATTTGCACAGCCAAACAGAACTGATTCTCACCAGTAACTTCGAAGAGGCTCGTTTTGTCCAGAAACAAATCAACCCCTCCTGCCAGGTGAAAAGTTGCACCTGAAAAACCAACAAGGTCTCGGTCTATTGACCCCTTGTAGTAAAGAGCTGTGGGAGTATCAGGATCTTGGACACGTTCTAATATTCCGTTTGCTAATTTTTGCACTTCAGCGCTGAGTACATCATATGCACTTTTAACCACGAAGCTTAGTGTAGTTCCGGAGTCGATGACCGTTCCACCAGTTCCTGATGGTGATCTGGTGAATACTTTTGGATCAATTTTGAGGCGGGACTGGCCGAGGCTGATGCCCTCTAGGGTTAGGTAGTAAAGTTCATTGTACAGTTCAAGGGGGGTTGCTGCCCCTTCTATCTTTGTACCCTCACCCAAGATCAATTGGTTGTGAGGGTAGTTAGGGTCCCTTATGCTTCCAATGCAATAAGAAAACTTGGAGCCTAATTTGGTTGTCAAAGATATTTTTGAAGGGCCAGACCAAGTACTCCACTTATTTGTCCATCGTAGGCAGCAACGTTGTCATGTGCACAGCCAAAAACTGCATCGGAGACGGGGCTAAGCCCTTCGTCAGATGTCTCGAAGGTGAGCTTTTCGGTCGCAATAAGTCCTGCCGCCGCGGTGCCATCAAGGTACTTCTGAAGGAATTTGCAATTGTTTGAGAAATCACACTTATCAGCAGGGCTCGACAGAATACAGTCGGGAGATGTGCATGGCAAGGTTTTGTATGTGGAGGACTTGGAAGGATCAAAAATTGGATAGGATTGTTTAAAACACTTGGTGCAAGGCAGGCATTGAACCCACAATAAGTCGCTGCCGCCATTGTCAAAAGCTGTGGAACTGGTGGCTCTCCAAATGAGAAATTTGTTATAAACTCTGTTGCAGACTTCTCCGGAACAACACCGGCACGTGTATCGTCCATCACAAAAGCATTAGTACTCTTTGCTTTTAGGTATGTGAAGCGTGCCGCGGAGCTTTTCACTGAGCGTGAAGCAATATCTCTAATGCTTGCATTAGGATTATAGTAAGGAGACAAAGCCGAATCATGGTGAATGAGTTTCGTGACAAAACGCTTTGGTTTTGCGATGGTGGAGGGTGTGGCAGGGTTGGCGGTTAAGCATAAAGTGTGTGAGGTTAAAAGGAAAGTAATAAGAGAGAGCCTAACAAGTTCTGCGACTGCTGTTGCCATGGCTACGTACTGAAAGGTATTCTATGGAACATGTATGTGTATGTATATATATGTGTAGGATTTTTCTCAGGTAAGGATGTCCTTAGTTTTTCTTAGGTGCGGATTTGGTGTTTTCACCCACTTTCCGATCATATTTTCACATCTTAACCGTTCAGTTTTTAGAGCCTAATGTATAGATCCCCCCTGTAAAATTTCAGCCAATTTGGTGATCGTTAAGACATCCAAAACTGCAATTTACACGAGCGGACCGAATCTGTCGAACCGGAACCGTTCGTATTTATAATGGTAAATTATAGTTTTGGATACCTTAACGATCACCAAATTGGCTGAAAATTTTCAGAGGTGATCTATACATTAGGACCTAAAAACTGAACGGTTAAGATGTGAAAATGTGATCGGAAAGTGGGTTAAAACCGGAAATCCCGAAAAACTAAGGAGGTATATATACAGTCCTTCTTGGCTAAGGACCTCCTTAGTTTTTCTTAGGTACGGATTTCCGGTTTTAACCCACTTTCCGATCACGTTTTCACATCTTAACCGTTCAGTTTTTAGGTCCTAATGTATAGATCACCTCTGAAAATTTTCAGCCAATTTGGTGATCGTTAAGGTATCCAAAACTATAATTTACCATTATAAATACGAACGGTTCCGGTTCGACAGATTCGGTCCGCTCGTGTAAATTGCAGTTTTGGATGTCTTAACGATCACCAAATTGGCTGAAATTTTGCAGGGGGGATCTATACATTAGGCTCTAAAAACTGAACGGTTAAGATGTGAAAATATGATCGGAAAGTGGGTGAAAACACCAAATCCGCACCTAAGAAAAACTAAGGACATCCTTACCTGAGAAAAATCCTATATATATATATGGACGCCTAGTGTTCTTTACCTTCTTTGTATGATTTTCCTAATATTTTCCTAACATAATGGATTGACCACCTTACAATAAGGTATGTACTTTATTTCATAGCCATTAATATCACTTATTACGAAGCTAAAGTGGAAATTTAGGAAAAAATCGTATGTTACAAGTAATATTCAAGGGCAGCAGTAACGGCTAATTAAAAACGTGATGATATGTATGGAGAATAATCTACGCAAAGAAGCAAACATAATACAAAAGGGGTAATAAATAATTTGGTGATTTCCCAACATATTCTGATAATAATTTCATTCCGTATCTTTTAAAAATATTTTCGTGCTTTATAATTTTAAAGAAACTCATTAAATTCTCATACATTTAAATCTAAAATTATTACGCGCGTGTTATACACTATTCGCTTTTTTAGGTGAACCAGTAAATAAACTAGGCACTTACTAGTTATTACAATGTAGTAATTTAGAAGAAAACAAAGCGTTCGTAACTAAAAAATGTCCAAAGATCTTTAGTCTATCATGATTCAAGATTCCTATCCTTACAAGAACTCTCAGCTACTGAATAAACTCTACACCATTTCCGGGCTCTCGTCCGACCCGGTTAGACGATTTCCAGGCCCCAATGCTACTAGGTCAGGTTCTCAAGCCCATCCCTATCGTAGAATTGATCACTATTCCCAAAGTTGATTCCTTGAAGAGTTGAAGCCTTTGGTAGTTGCATCTTCTCCATTGTTCATTCTCCCATTTAGGAAGGTATGAAGGATGATTTTGCTAGTTATTTAGGCTCCAGCAACTGTGGAGACCAAAATGCTAGAGTTGATTCCTTTGTCTGATTCACATCAAGAGGGGAATCTTGCTCATGTGGAAGTCAAGTTTAATTGCAGATGCGTCCTAAGATGAAACTCAAAAGTTTCTTCTTCAGTTACTACGAAAAAGAAAAAGAAAGCCCGGCTAGGGATAAGTATAGGGCTAAAAACTGGTTACTACACTGTGGTTTAGGTCTAAAACCAATTCAGTCTCTGAACTTCTAACTTCATCAAAAACACCTCTGCACTTTCAATTTTGATCTAATAAGTCCAATTCGTTAATATTTTGTTATGGGTTCAAGTTATAGTTGGATTATTTGTTGAAAAACTATTTATTTTTAATAGTATGACTCACTCTTAAATTGAGTAGAGGTGGCCTGCAGACACCACATTATAAAACATAGGCCATATATGAGCTACATTAACAAGTTAAATAACTCAATTGTTGGAAAACTAACAAATTGGACATATTAGATCAAAATTGAAAGTGCATGAGTGTTTTTGATGAAATTAGAAGTTCAGGGACTGAATTGATTTTGGACTCAAATTATAGGGTAGTAATCTGCATTTTGCCCTAAAGTAAATATGGGGTTTTTTTTTTTTTTTTTTCTCATTGTTAATGTTTTCCTAGTTTCTACAACGGTCAAGTTTCACATTACACACCCCTACTAATCTATCTTCAGTTCTTCACTACTATAGTACTATAAATGAAGGATTTGGGTCTAGTGTCCACTAAAACGGCAAAACTTGAAGTGGATTACTAAAAATATTATTTAAAAGGGTTAGTGATGTAAAATGGTGGTATTTTTTTTTAACAAAAATAAATAAATAAAAGAAAACAAAAACAAAATCCCATATGTACTTATGTAGTGGCTGGTATGAATCCTTAATTTGCTGCGTTGATCATTACCTAATAAATTTGGATTTGTACTAATAACGTCCAAGAGAAAATATATAGACTTGTCAATATGTGCATTGGACTCGACCTAACCTTGTATTTTTATTTTTTTGGAATTTGGACGAATAACGTAACTTTATATGGCTAGTATAAATTTTTCTTTATTTTATGGTATATATTTATTTGATTGGGTCTGGTTCATAGGGTCACATTTAAAATAAAGATAGTCTTTTTTTTATATATATACTTCATATCAAAAAGAGTTAAAATCATCACAAGGTACCTGAACTATCACGAATTCACTTTTTTGAAAATTTCTAATTTTATGGGAGTCTGTGATACCTCTATTATTCCTTTGTTAGTTTCTTTATTACTTTTGTCCATTGCGCTGTTAAAGTATGGATAAAAATTGTACAACTCGTGATTCTTTTTCTTTTTTTACACAAGAATTTAACTAAATTAATGGGGATATGTTTCTCTCTTGCCAACATATTCATTCATGCCACGGTTCTAGACTTATCCGTCGTACGAACCACTACATATCTCAACTTAAGGCAAAACTTATACTATCAAATGAAGCTAACGCTTTCGATTTGGAGGGGGATTCGGGATCACTTAAGTGCAGGAAAATTGGCGCTTAATACTATTCACTGTCCCACAACGCATACTATCTATAAACGTCTTCTTAACTAATTCGTAAGTCCAGGAACAAAAATAGTTGTTGGTTGAATTCATGTTAGAAGACGGATAGTATAAAAGCGTCATCCCAATAAATAAAAATCATTCAAATCGCAGAAAAGTGTTCAGCAACGAATAACTAGTCTCTTGTGTTTTGATTTTTGTAGTAGTGATCTTTGGCTAATATACCTTAATTGAACTTTTTTTTTTAAAAACTTATTGACTAGTACAAAACATATTCAAAAGAACTATATAACACAGACGTATACCCAAGGCATATTGTTCTTTATTTTTACAAGAAAATGCTCTTCGAAAGATCAATAGTACAATTATAATTCTTAAAATTATTTTCTTAAAAGGTTATCTGAAACATAGCAGAGGCGGCGAAGATTACAGACTCAATGGTAGAGACTCTCGAGGATTAGGACCCTTCGGCACACGCCCTGAGACACCATCAAAATTATATAAAATATTTGATGTCTAATACTCGAAATCTTTCAATGGTGGAGACTGCTGAGGATTCGGACCTTTAGGCACACGCATTAAGACATCTCCATAGTGCGATGAACTATCAAAGGCCTCATACTCGAAATCTTTCACCGGTGGAGACTGCCGAGGGTTAGGACCCTTAGGCACACACCTTAAGACATCCAGCGGTGGAGACTCTCGAGGATTTGGACCTTTAGGCACAAGTCTTAAGACATTCAATGGTGGAGGCTGCTGAGGATTCGGACCTTTAGGCACAAGCCTGAAGCCATCACCATAGTTGGATGAACTATGAAAGGCCTCATACTTAAAATCTTTCGCAGGTGGTGATTGCCGAGGGTTGGGACCCTTAGGCACACGCCTTAAGACATCCAGCGGGGGAGACTGTTGAGGATTCAGACCTTTATGCACTCTTCATAAGACATCATCATAGTTTGATGAACTATCAAAGGACTCATACTCGAAATATTTCGCCGGTGGTGACTGCGTAGGGTTGGGACCCTTAGGCACATGCCTTAAGATATCTAACGGTGGAGACTCTCGAGAATTAGGACCCTTAGGCACACGCCTTAAGACATCCAATGGAGGAGACTGCCAAGGATTAAGTCCCTTAGGCACACGCCTTAAGACATCTTCATAATTTGATGAACTATCATAAAAAATATGGTCACCATTAACATATGAGGATATTAGGAGAAGATTGAATGAGATGAATTGGTAAACCCCATAAAGCTTCATTGTGTTGTTTTTGATTGTGGCTACCTGTTCTCAGCATAACCCAAGCAATCCTTTATATACTAGCTTTTATGTATAGAATGTGATTATTAGAGAAACCGTAAAATACTTTTTAAGTAATGTGGTTTTTATTGGGGGTATACTATCTTCCTTTATGGTATATAATATTTAGAATTATTATTCATGTATATGTAATGATGCGTGGGATTCATAATTGGCATATAAAGGTTTAATTTGTTGATAAATCGATTCTTTCATGTTCTTTAGGTAGGAATCCTTAATTTGCTGTGTTGAACATTAGCTAATAGATTTGGATTTGTACTAATAACATCCAAGAGAAAATATATAGACTTGTCAATATGTGCATTGGACTCGACCTAACCTTGTATTTTTATCTTTTTGGAATTTGGACGAATAACGTAACTTTATATGGCTAGTATATATAATTTTCCTTTATTTTATGGTATATATTTATTTGATTGGGTCCGGTTCATAGGGCCACATTTAAAATAAAGATAGTCTTCTTTTTTTGATACTTCGTATCAAAAAGAGGTAAAATCGTCACAAGGTACTAGAATTATCACGTATGCACTTTTTTGAAAACTTCTAATTTTATGGGAGTCTGTGATACCTCTATTATTGTCACGCTCCGAATTTTAGAATAAAATTCAAAATCCGAAACATGAAAATTACCACAACTCAAAATAATCATCCTGAAAATTTCTTTTCTTAACAACCTCACCACACGAAATAAAATCGAAACCGAATTTAGTCTAGGTAAATTATTACAACATAAATATGTTAGACAAATAGTCACCCTCAAGTATAAGGGCCAAGTTATAGTGTAGAGATTATGAGTGGGGGATATCGTACCCAAGGGATTGGAAAACCCACTCTAGCTAAGGAAAACCTAAAGGATGCTAGATGAATATGCAAATGTACAAATTACAAACAAGGGCTCACAAATGAACCAAAGTTCATGGTGATTATATGCAAGATGGGGTAGTGTTTTGATTTTAGTTTTAGCGATGATTTGATTCGGAAATAGCTAAATGAATACTTGAAATGTAAAATAACCTAAGATAAATTAGATATAATAAAATGGATGAGAGTTAGGACTTAAGGTTTTCACATCAAGCCTTTCTTGCAAACAATGATGCTTCTATAATGAATGATGTCATTTTAATTAACCAATTTCTCTCCTTGCATCCCTCTCAGGTATGACAAGGGACATGCTCCTTTGATGATATCAAGCAACCCCTCTCGGGTGTAGTACTTAACTACTTAAATCATGCATTTCAATCCGGTTAGGTATCTAATGCATATACCTAAGTGAATAAAACTTGGAGATGAAGAAATTATGCAAACTAACCAAGCTTATCTCTAAATGATTGTAGTTCACAACCCTAACATGCACATATGATATACTATCATGCTTCAAACAACCAAGGTTAATCAAGCCTTAATTATTTCTCATGTCATGACAAATATTCATACCCAAATTGATTAAGTTTAAGCATAAACATTCAAGTCTTGAACTAGCATGTTAAGGTGCTAAAGAAAAGTGCATCAACCATAATATTTACATCAAAGTCAAACAAGATTGGCTAGGGCTTTCAACCCTAGCCCCAACAAACTAACTACTCACTCATAATCAAATAAATAAGCTCCAACATATTTATGAACATCAAACTAAAAAGTAGGGATAGAGAAGTGACTAGTGATGGTCAAATTGAGGATGATGTAGATGAACTCATGGAGGTTTTGTCATGGTGATGATGATTCCTCAGGTGATGCTAGACTCCTCTCCTTCTTCTTCAAAGATTGATGATGGAATATGAGAAGTGGAAATGATCAAGTTGTGAAATGGTAGAATAGTGAAGCTTTATGTATATAAAATAGAATGGGTAGATGGGAAAGATGATGACTTTGGTGGTGGTGGTGGTAATAGATGTTATGGATTGATGGTGGTGGTGATGGAGGTTTTGTGGATGAGATGATAGTGGATTTTAGAGAATATAGAGAGAAAAAGATCTAATGAAGTGGTATATGGGGTGGTCTCCCAAGAGTGTAATGAAAGGATGCTTATATAGAGAAGATAAAGAGAAGTATGATAGTGAAAGTAATGATGAAAGTAAAATAAATGAGGTGGAATATGATAGTGGAAGTATGGAGGTGGAGTATGAGTGGAAGTAATGATTAAAGAGAGTTGAAAAACATGGCTAAAGGAAAAGAGAAGAGTATCTAAACTCTCTTTATTATGAGTGGGAGAAAATGATAAGTGATGAAGATGGTTTTTGGTCACTTTCTTCTCCTTTATTCCTTCAATTATATCTCCACCAAGAATTCATAATGGGCCTTCGACTTCTTCATATCAAATGATCCACCACGAGTGTAGATCATTCTGGTAGAATTTCAGAGCTTACTTCCATGTTATTGGGCCGGAAATGCTTCTGGACTCCTTACCGGTCGGGTTTTCCAGTTTTGTCTTTTAGAAATTTGGACTGATTGTTTGAAGGTCTTCCACTCCAATCTAGCTCTTGCACTATTCATAAGAAATGATCCTTGAGATGTCTAGAATGGATCTGAAAAATTTTAGCTCATTTAGATTTCGTTTGGTTAGTCTGCAGCCCTTCCTTCCTTGTTTAAGTCGGTTTCTCCTAACCGAAGTAGGAAAAAATGCTAAAGTTGACTTTTCATTTCCATGCTTCCATCATTTCCTAACATGATAAAGAAAACATAATAAATATTTATAAATAAACACAAATCTTAAGCAAAAGTATAAGATTAAGAAAATAATGAAATTGGATACATTAAATTGAACTTTAGAACAAGTAATTTTCATATTTTAGGGCAACAAATATGTAAATGAATTATGACCCAACAAAATACACCATGATTTGTAACTCTCTAAATGAGCAATACACACTTCACAACTCAAGAAATAAAATATAACTGCTGTAACACCTAAGCAGCTCGGTCACCTCCCTGGTTATCCTGACCTGCAGGAATGTCCGCTACACCATTTGAATAGGGTACCGAGATTGTAACAATACAAAACCCGGTAAGCTTATGAAAGCTCGTATGAGTAAAAGAAAGAACGGTTGCTTAATTTAATCACATTTATTTCTACCTAAGTCAACATGCAACAATTCTACAACCACAAAAACCAACAATCACAATCAATCAACAACTCAACACCAAACCCTTACTCACATCTTTCTCCACAATACCCCATCATCGTATTTATAAAAATACGGTATTCGACAGACTAGAGCTCTAACTGAATCGTAGCCCGTCACCTGGCCTAGGTTATGGCATCCGACATATTTATCTTTATCATATTTCATCGATATGTATACTCATATACATATTTAGAACGTCCGATAATTGTACATACTCAACCAATCGTATCCCATCATCCACCTAGGATTAGAGCGTCCGATTTCCCCATACTGGTCACTACGTTTACCCTAATTCTACAATATGTACAACTGTATGTTTTCACATAATTAAATCAATTCAACCAACATATATGATATTATCATGAAATTAAAGCATTTGAATATAATCCAAATCATCATATCGTCATTCAAAATCACGCCAATAAATATATATATTCCACTTAAATATATATATACGTAATCATCTACTCAGGAATGACCACTAATACCATCTATAGTTCACACAAGAAAATTCATGAAATTCATTTGTATAATTAAAATTCATTTTACTTACCTATGGACCGTAGTGATCAAGTCCATGTGATTTTAAAAACAATATTTAATCCACAAATATTTTTCACACAATTACCAAAAATAATTAATTTAAGTACTCGGTTCATAATATGAACCACGTGAGATTTACTCACCTCGAAATTCCCGCTGCGTCTTCATTTAATATAACTCACAATAATCCAAATGCTCGTCAACTCAAGCCGTCAAGTACCTAATCAAGTACGGTCTTTACTTAGCAACGAAGCACGAAATAAACCTAAATGATGATCCAACTGTCGGATTTCAAAATAACGACAATCTAACGGTCGGATTCTAAAATAAAGACAATCCGACGGTCGGATCGCATTTAAATGATGATCCAACAGTTAACCACCTCCGATGCAAAAGTCGTCAACTACAAACTTCTTCAAAATGAAATTGTGAACAACTTTAATACCTGACTTTTTCGGAGATGAGGTCTAGATCGTCCTAGATCGGGCTTTGAAGTTGGATTAATCTCGGCCCTCTGATCAGTCTCCAGATTGAATCAGGGACATCGAAACCTTCAACTCTTGATCTACCACTCTACACTCAAAATCGTGATGCAAGCCACATATGGGGATGATCAGGAGGAAGAGCACGTCACGAAAATGGGGAGGATCGGCCCGTGCACCGCTGGAAAATTGGTTTTCCGGCCGGGTCGGGTTTGAGCTTCGGAAAGTGGTTCCGATCCAAGTCTAGGGGCGGCGGCTGGGTGAAGCGACGGCGGGGATCGACCGAGCGTGAGGAGGCGAAGCGGCTGGGTGCCAGGTCCGACGACGGCGCGGCTGGGAAGGCCGACGTCCAGCCGGGTCGGGTCGAAGCCGGGTCGGTCGGGTATGAGGCACAGTCGGGCGCGAGAGAGAGGGGGGGGCTTTTGTGAAAAAATGATTTTTTTTTTCGTCCTTAATGACAAACTCAGATTTTTTTCCACTATTTATAGAAAAATTCTGATTTTCAAATATTCATAACTTATTCATACGAACTCCGAATAATACGTTCCACATATGCACGGACTCGTATCGATGAGCTCTACAACTTCCATGAAGGAAGTTTTCCTAAATTTTGAACGTATAAAAAGTCGATTTTCACGACCCTCTAACTAACGTTCGTTTTCGAAAATAAAATAATTCGAAACCAATTTTCTCAACCCACGACAATCCAAATAATCCCAAATATCATAATTCAATTAATATAACAATTATTGAATTACATAAATTTATTGTATGAAAATCTGGGTCTTCACAATTATCCCTTTGTTAGTTTCTTTATTACCTTTGTCCATTGCACTGTTCAAGTAAGGATAAAAATTGTACAACTCATGATTCTCTAGCTTTTTTTACACAAGAATTTAACTAAATTAATGGGAACATGTTTCTCTCTTGCCAACATAATCATTCATGCCACGATTCTAGACTTATCCGTCGTACGAACCAGTACATGTCTCAATTTGAAGCAAAATTGATACTATCAAATGAAGCTAAGGCTTTCGATTTGGAGGGGGATTTGGGATCACTTAAGTGGCAGGAAAATTGGCGGTTAATGCTATTCACTATCCCACAACGCATGCTATCTATAAACGTCTTCTCAACTAATTCATAAGTCCAGCAACAAAAACAGCTGTTGGTTGAATTCATGTCAGAAAACGGATAGTATAAAAGCATCATCCCAATAAATAAAAATCATTCAAACCGCATAAAAGTGTCTAGCAACTAATAACTAGTCTCTTGTGTTTTGATTTTTGTAATAGTGATGTTTGGCTAATTTACCTTATATAATTGAACTTTTTTTGTTAAAACTTATTAACTAGTACGTAACGTATTCAAAAGAACTACATAACACAGACGTATACCCAAGGCATATTATTCTTTATTTTTACAAGAAAATGCTCTTTGAAAGATCAATAGTACAATTACAATTCTTAAAATTATTTTCTTAAAAGGTTATCTGAAAGTTAACAGATGTGGCAAACTCAATGGTAGAGACTCTTGAGGATTGGGGCCCTTTGGCACACACCCTGGGACACCATCAAAATTATATAAAATATTTGATGTCTAATACTCGAAATCTTTCAGCGGTGGAGGCTGCTGATGATTCGGACCTTTAGGCACACGCCTTAAGACATCGCCATAGTTGGATGAACTATCAAAGGCCTCATACTTGAAATCTTTCGCCGGTGGTGACTGCCGAGGGTTAGGACCCTTAGGCACACGCCTTAAGACATCCAGCGGTGAAGACTCTCGAGGATTTGGACCTTTAGGCACAAGCCTTAAGACATTCAGTGGTGGAGGCTGCTGAGGATTCGGACCTTTAGGCACAAGCCTTAAGACATCACCATAGTTGGATGAACTATGAAAGGCCTCATACTTAAAATCTTTTGCAGGTGGTGATTGTCGAGGGTTCGGACCCTTAGGCACACGCCTTAAGACATCCAGCGGGGGAGACTCTCGAGGATTCGGACCTTTAGGCACTCTCCTTAAGACATCATCATAGTTGGATGAACTATCAAAGGACTCATACTCAAAATGTTTTGCCGGTGGTGACTGCCTAGGGTTGGGACCCTTAGGCACACGCCTTAAGACATCCAATGGAGGAGACTATCGAGGATTATGGTCCTTAGGCACACGCCTTAAGACATCTTCATAATTTGATGAACTATCAGAAAAAACATGGTCACCATTAACACAGGAGGATATTAGGAGGAGATTGGACAAGATGAAAAAGTAAATCCCATAAAGCTTCATTGTGTTGTTTTTGATTGTGGCTACTTGTTCTCAGCATAACCCAAGTAACCCTTGTTATACTAATTTTTATGTATAGAATGTGACTCTTAGAGAAACCGTACAATACTTTTTAAGTAATGTGGTTTTTATTGGGGGTATACTATCTTCTTTTATGGTATATAATATTTAGAGTTATTATTCATGTATATGTAATGATGCGTGGGATTCATAATTGGCTTATAAAGGTTTAATTTTTGTTGATAAATCGATTCTTTCATGTTCTTTAGGTATGAATCCTTAATTTTCTGTGTCGAACATTACCTAATAAATTTGGATTTGTACTAATAACATCCAAGAGAAAATATATAGATGTCACGCCCCGAATTTTAGAATAACAATTCAAAATCCGAAACATGAAAATCCAACAACACAAAATAATCATCCTGAAAATTTTTCTTTTCTTAACATACTCACCACACGAAATAAAATCAAACCGAATTTAGTCTCGGTTAATTATTACAACACAATCCAAAATATAATGTAAAGCTCTAAATAAGCATACACACACCTCACAACTAAATAAATAACAAAACTGCTATAACACCTAAGCAGCTCGGTCACCTCCCTGGTTATCCTGACCTGCAGGAATATCCGCTGCACCATTGAATAGTGTACCGGGATTGCAACAACACAAAACCCGGTAAGCTTATGAAAGCTTGTATGAGTAAAAGAATGAATTGTTACTTAATTTAATCTCATTTATTCTCACACACAGCAACACTCAATTATTTCCACATATACAAATAATAACAATCTCAATCAATACCAATTCAATATAACAAGACAACCCCACTCACTACTTTCCCCACAACTCTCTTCATCGTATTTATAAAAATACGGTACTTGACAGACTAGAGCTCTAACTGAATCGTAGCCCGTCACCTGGCCTAGGTTATGGCATCCGACATATTTATCAATTATTGTATTTCATCAATATGTATACCTATATACATATTTAGAACGTCCAATAATTCCACATACTCAACCAATCGTATCCCATCATCCACACTAGGATTAGAGCGTCCGATTACCCACGCCGGTCATTATGTTAACCCTAAACCCATAAATGAACCCAACATATAACATCACATACTGAAATCAACCCAACCAAGATACATCATATTATTATGGAATTACACAATCGTAATAAAATCAACTCATCAATTCCACTCAATCATATCATCAATCAAACAATCCACTCATCAATATATATTTTCCACCTAAATATATATATACGTAATCATCCACTCAGGAATGACCACTAATACCATCTATAGTTCACACAAGAAAATTATGAAATTCATTTGTATAGTTAAAATTCATTTTACTTACCTATGGACCGTGGTGATTCAAGTCCATGAAATTTTAAAACAAATATTTAATCCGCAAATATTTTTCACACAATTACCAAAAATAAATAAATTAAAATGCTCGGTTCGTAATATGAACCACGTGAGTTTTACTCACCTCGAAACTCCCGCTGCGTCTTCAATATAATTATAAATTATAATTTATAATTAACGCCGAATAGCCCACGAAATTAAAATCCGTCAATCATTTAATCAAATGTGATTCGAATTTAGCCAACAAATTAAACTCATAATTTAACCACTAATTAACGGTCAGATTCTAATTTACATTAAAATCCGACGAGCGGTTTCTCACGAATCGCTCCCCTAATTACCGATTTTCACATATACGAAGATCCAACGGTCGGATCTTCACCCATGACCACACAAAGCCTCTGAGACAGTCATATGATCATCATAACAAATTTACAAGTTCATCCAACGGTCATAATTTCACAGATCAAAAATCTAACGACCGAAATCGATCGAAATCACAAAATTCATAACTAATTCATACGATATCCGAAAAATGCGTATAATACGCCGAAATGATCGTATCGAAACATAGAATCATAAAATGGACAGAAACCAAATTTTAGACCTCCGGAGATGGCCGGAAAAGGCCGCCGGAGTTAGGGACAGAGCCGCCACCGACCACCACCAATGGTGTCGGGGCCAAGCTTGTCCCCTTCGTTTCATCATTCTGAGCAACTTTCATAACTAGCACAAGACCTAAAAATGACGGGAAGGCATCGAAATTACCGATTTACAGTCGGCGGCCGGAAAAAATGCAGAAACCGGTGAGCTTGAAAACCGACGTGAAAACTGCAACCTCAGGCCCCGATCCCTTCTGGAAACTTGTTCAGAACTTCCTTGCGAACTCAACAAGCTTGGAATCACAAGAAACGATCGTGTATAGCTCGAGATATCTTGATCGAAAGTTTTGGTATTTCGATCCGTTCGGGTCGAGCTCCGACGAACGTGAAAACGTTCGACCCAGTTCCGGTCCTTCTTGGTGCTTGTAGAGGAAGTTGAGGCGAGCTCAATGAGACAAGAATCAAGTGAAATGATGGAGTGTAGCTCGAGATATCGAGATCGAACCGAAAATGGACGTTTTCGGTTCGGGCTGTGCCGCCGCCGCCACAGGCTGCGCCGCCGTGTGAGACTGCCTCCAGGAGCTAGAGCAGCTCGAGACGAACGCCTGGGACTTGGTTTGAGGTCGAGAGGTGGTCTGTGGAGGGAAAACAATTAAGGAGAAAATTTTCTCCCCTTTCGGCCGACTGCGTCTGTGAGAGAGAGAGAGAGAGAAACCAGTTTTCCAGAAACAGGAAGAAGAAGAAGAAGATAGAAAAGGAAAAAAAAAAAAACCGGTAGGGAAAAAAAATTAGGGTTTCTAAAATTTTTCTATATATACATGTTTCGGAAAACTTCGAAATTCGATAACTAATTCAGAAAAAATCCGATCTTCGTGTTTCGCACGTGTACGGACTCGTATCGACGAGCTCTACAACTTTCATGAATGAAGTTTCTCCAAATTACGTACGTAGAAAAAGTCGATTTCTCAAACCGAGTATTTCGAGCTTTTCGTTAAAATAAACGTTTCGAAACTTCGATAATTGTAAAAATGAATGATTATCGAACATATATCGTGAAATCGCATAATAATCATTCGATACAATCACTCGGATTTAAAATGGAAATTGCGGGTATTACAATCTACCCCCCTTAAAGGAATTTCGTCCCGAAATTCAAGTACCCAATTCCCCAAAAAGCTGTGGATACCTCGTCCTCATGTCAGATTCTAACTCCCATGATGCATCACCCTCATCATGATGACTCCACAACACCTTCACGAGATCAACCTCTTTCCTACGAAGTTTCTTTGTAGACCTATCCAAGATACGAACAGGTTCTACTACAAACGTCACATCCGGGTTCACTTCGATCGTACCGTGGTCAATCATGTGAGACTCATCTCGAACATACTTCCTGAGCAGAGACACATGGAAAACGTTGCGCACACCCGACATGCTAACAGGTAAAGCAAGACGATATGCCAAGTTACCAACCCTTTCTAGAATCTCAAAGGGTCCAACATACCTCGGTGCGAGTTTCCCCTTCTTGCCAAATCTCACCACACCTTTCATAGGTGAGACTTTCAAGAACACATGATCACCTGTCTCAAACTCCAACGGTCTCCTCTTCAAGTCAGCATAACTCTTCTGTCTACTCTGAGCGGTTCGGATTCTGTCCCGAATAGTAGTGACCTTCTCTGTAGTCTCCTGTACAATCTCAGGTCCGATGAACCCTTTGTCCTCTGCTTCCGCCCAACAGATAGGAGTCCTACATGGCCTACCATAAAGAGCCTCATATGGAGCCATACCGATACTAGAGTGATAGCTGTTGTTGTAGGCAAACTCTACCAATGGCAGATGATCCGCCCAACTACCCTTAAAATCCAGAACACAAGCTCTGAGCATATCCTCCATCACCTGATTCACTCTCTCGGTCTGTCCATCTGTTTGTGGGTGAAATGCAGTGCTCATAGCAAGAGACGTACCAAATGCCTTGTGGAACCTACGCCAGAATTCTGATGTGAAACGAGCATCACGATCCGATACAATCGTCACAGGCACTCCATGAAGCCTCACTATCTCGTTCACATATAACTTACACAATGCATCACCTGAGTACGTTTTTGCCACCGGAAGGAAGTGTGCTGATTTAGTCAACCGGTCAACAATCACCCAAATCGAGTCATAACTTTGCCTGGATCTGGGCAATCCAGTCACAAAGTCCATAGAAATGTCTTCCCATTTCCACACAGGAATTGATAAGGGATTCAGCATTCCTGCTGGTCTCTGATGCTCTGCCTTCACCTGTTGACAGGTAAGATACTTCGACACGTGTTCCGCCACATCCCTCTTCATACCATACCACCAAAACTGCCTTCGTAGATCCATATACATTTTAGTACCTCCTGGATGTATAGTATATCGAGACCTATGTGCTTCTCGCATGATCTCCTCCCTGAGGTTATCAACACTCGGTACATACAATCTCCCTCGAAATCTCAACCTTCCATCAGCCCCAATCATCCACTCAGAAGGACCCTCCACATCCGGGTCAGCAGTCATCTCAGCAATCCTCGCCTGAACAAACTCATCAAGTGTCTGACCCTGAATGATCCTGGAGATCAAGGTGGGCTGTAAGGTGATGCTACCGAGAAAGATTCCCTGTCCTACTCCTGCGGGCATAAGGTCGAATTCAGATACGGCTTCTAACATACGCCACTCCCGCACCATAATCGATGCCATGATTACCCGCGATTTCCTACTCAAAGCATCCGCCACCACATTCGCCTTTCCGGGATGATACTCCAAGGTGAAATCATAGTCCTTAATGAGCTCCATCCATCTCCTCTGCCTCATGTTCAATTCCTTCTGGGAGAATAGATACTTCAAACTCTTGTGATCAGAAAAGAGTTCAAATTTCTCACCATAAAGATAGTGCCTCCAAATCTTCAAGGCAAACACCACAGCTGCTAGCTCTAGATCATGAGTAGGGTAATTCCGCTCATGTACCTTCAACTGTCTAGAACCATAAGCAACAACACTACCATTCTGCATCAACACACACCCCAAACCCTGATGAGATGCATCGCTGTAAATGACTAATCCACCACCACTAGTAGGAATAGTCAACACCGGAGCTGTAGTCAATCTAGTCTTCAGCTCTATGAAAGCCTTCTCACACTTATCCGACCATACGAACTGAGTGCCTTTCCTGGTTAATTTGGTCAAAGCCGAAGCAATACCAGAAAACCCTTTAATGAAGCGCCTGTAATAACCGGCTAATCCAAGGAAGCTACGGATTTCTGTAACCGTAGTAGGGCGACTCCAACTCATCACTGCTTCAACCTTCGAAGGATCCATAGAAACTCCATCCTTCGAGACCACATGACCAAGGAACTTGACTTCACTCTGCCAGAAATCGCATTTCTCGAACTTGGCAAATAGTTTCTGCTCTCTCAATGTCTGTAGCACTATCCGCAGATGTCTCTCAAGCTCCGCTGACGACCTTGAATAAATCAAGATGTCATCAACGAACACTACCACGAACTGATCCAAGTAAGGACTGAACGTACGGTTCATCAAGTCCATAAATGCTGCGGGGGCATTCGTGAGACCAAAAGGCATGACAAGAAACTCAAAATGTCCATACCTGGTCCTGAACGCCGTCTTTGGAATATCTTCCTCCTTCACCCTCAACTGGTGATATCCAGACCTCAAGTCAATCTTCGAGAATACAGTAGCTTCTCTAAGCTGATCGAACAAGTCATCAATCCTAGGTAAAGGGTACCTATTCTTGATGGTCACCTTGTTCAACTGTCGATAATCCACACATAGACGAAGTGAACTATCCTTCTTCTTCACAAACAACACTGGTGCGCCCCAAGGAGACACACTTGCCTGAATGAACCCTTGTGCAAGTAAGCCCTCAATCTGAACCTTCAACTCCTGAAGTTCAGCTGGAGCCATTCGATAAGGTGCTTTTGACACAGGTGAAGTACCTGGTATCACATCAATGGAGAAGTCCATTACCCTTTTCGGGGGTAACCCAGGGATCTCCTGAAACACATCTTCATACACTGAAACTACAGGAATCCCTGTAATCTTTGAAGTACTACTCCCTGATTCAATATGGGCCAAAATCCCCATCCTCATGGTGATGTCAGACTTCAGACAACGGTAATGAAACACCGGTTGCCCCGGAACATGGAAGGACACAGTCATCCTAAAGCAATCAATAACAGCATGGTTCGGGCTCAACCAATCCATACCCAAAATCACATCATACGTGTGATCCGGAATCACAATCAAAGATGCAGAGAACTCTCTGCCACCAATCTCAATAGGGCAATCATCACAAAGCATGCTAAGCTCAAGAGACACACCGAGAGGTGATGTAACACACAATGATCTAGTAAGAGGCATAGCAATCAAACCCAAAACATCCACAACCGAACTAGATATGAAAGAGTGTGAGGCTCCCGTATCAAACAGTACTCTAGCAAGAAAGTGATAAACAGATAAGGTACCTTCCACTCCCGTGCCTGCCTGACCGATGGCAAAGACCCTAGCATGAGCAGGTGGTAACTGCCTCTGCTGGTTACCCTGCACTCTACCCTGAATCCGAGGACACTCCCTAGCCTGATGCCCTGCCTGTCCACAACTGTAGCATAACCTACCCCGTGGCTTCGTGCACGCACGAGAGATGTGGCCCGGCTCGCCACAGTTAAAGCACTTCACAGGAGCTGCTGGTGCTATCTGCCTGATAGGCATAGCCTGAACATGAGGAGCTACTGCTGCCCTAGCTGGAGCCTGATGCTGAAACTGAGTCCTCTGTCTCTTCCAGAACCCACCTCTGAAGTCTCTAGTTCTACTGCTCCCTGCTATGGCCTTCCCCTTGCCCTGGAAATCTCTCTCAGCAGACTCCTTCTCTCTATGAATCAGGTTCTGCTGCTCAATGATCTGTGCCTTAGCCAAGATCTCTCTCTTGGTCTTCAGCTCCAAGATGGCTACATCACGCTCAATCGAAGGACTCAACCCTCTCTGAAACTTCTTGGCCAAGTCCTCATCCTCCATCTGCCTCACATACTTGTACAATCTGGAGAACTCTGCATCATACTCAATTACAGTCATCTTCCCCTGTACAAGTGCAAGGAACTCTCGCTCCAACCTCTCCTTCACTGCTGGTGGAAAGTACTTCTCCCTGAACAGCCTCTCAAAGCCGTCCCATGTCAAGGTAGACACCTCAATGCTCCTCTGAGTGACGTTCCACCACACCCTAGCCTCATCCTTTAGCATGAAAGCGGCTAGCTTCCTCTTATCTGTCTCAGTGCAAGCAAGCAGATTGAAATAAGTCTGCAAATCCTCTATCCAACGATCCGCCACCATATGATCTGTGCCTCCTCCAAACTTGGTTGCTCCCAAGCGAGTAATTTCCCTTGCTAGCATCAGCAAGCGAGCAGGATTATCAACCACAGCTACAGGAGGAATAGGCTGATCCTCATAAGGTGCATCTTCCTCCGACTCGAATACTTCTTTGACTGGAGGGGCCCTTCCCCTTCCTCGGCCTCTACCCCTGCCACGAGGTCTACCTCTACCCCGACCTCTGGCCTCGTTTCCCTCAATCTCCATTACCTAATAAGCATGATATACTTGATTAATACACGCATAACACTTAAACAAAACATAAGTCAAATGCAAGTCCATATTAACCAAGTACTGATCATACATAACGATGCTTAAATTTCCTAAAAGTACTAACGTTCCTAGCCAACCTAACGCACTCACATACCCAATGACATTGTCAATACCGAAGAGCACACGATGGGGATCCGCTGCAGACGGGCCATCACTCGGTAAGTATTGACATATCACCAAATATGTACCTTACGCTCTGATACCAAACTGTCACGCCCCGAATTTTAGAATAACAATTCAAAATCCGAAACATGAAAATCCTACAACACAAAATAATCATCCTGAAAATTTTTCTTTTCTTAACATACTCAACACACGAAATAAAATCAAACCGAATTTAGTCTCGGTTAATTATTACAACACAATCCAAAATATAATGTAAAGCTCTAAATAAGCATACACACACCTCACAACTAAATAAATAACAAAACTGCTATAACACCTAAGCAGCTCGGTCACCTCCCTGGTTATCCTGACCTGCAGGAATATCCGCTACACCATTGAATAGTGTACCGGGATTGCAACAACACAAAACCCGGTAAGCTTATGAAAGCTTGTATGAGTAAAAGAATGAATTGTTACTTAATTTAATCTCATTTATTCTCACACACAGCAACACTCAATTATTTCCACATATACAAATAATAACAATCTCAATCAATACCAATTCAATATAACAAGACAACCCCACTCACTACTTTCCCCACAACTCTCTTCATCGTATTTATAAAAATACGGTACTTGACAGACTAGAGCTCTAACTGAATCGTAGCCCGTCACCTGGCCTAGGTTATGGCATCCGACATATTTATCAATTATTGTATTTCATCAATATGTATACCTATATACATATTTAGAACGTCCAATAATTCCACACACTCAACCAATCGTATCCCATCATCCACACTAGGATTAGAGCGTCCGATTACCCACACCGGTCATTATGTTAACCCAAAACCCATAAATGAACCCAACATATAACATCACATACTGAAATCAACCCAACCAAGATACATCATATTATTATGGAATTACACAATCGTAATAAAATCAACTCATCAATTCCACTCAATCATATCATCAATCAAACAATCCACTCATCAATATATATTTTCCACGTAAATACATATATACGTAATCATCCACTCAGGAATGACCACTAATACCATCTATAGTTCACACAAGAAAATTATGAAATTCATTTGTATAGTTAAAATTCATTTTACTTACCTATGGACCGTGGTGATTCAAGTCCATGAAATTTTAAAACAAATATTTAATCCGCAAATATTTTTCACACAATTACCAAAAATAAATAAATTAAAATGCTCGGTTCGTAATATGAACCACGTGAGTTTTACTCACCTCGAAACTCCCGCTGCGTCTTCAATATAATTATAAATTATAATTTATAATTAACGCCGAATAGCCCACGAAATTAAAATCCGTCAATCACCTAATCAAATGTGATTCGAATTTAGCCAACAAATTCAACTCATAATTTAACCACTAATTAACTGTCAGATTCTAATTTACATTAAAATCCGACGAGCGGTTTCTCACGAATCGCTCCCCTAATTACCGATTTTTACATATACGAAGATCCAATGGTCGGATCTTCGCCCATGACCACACAAAGCCTCTGGGACAGTCATATGATCATCATAACAAATTTACAAGTTCATCCAACGGTCATAATTTCACAGATCAAAAATCTAACGACCGAAATCGATCGAAATCACAAAATTCATAACTAATTCATACGATATCCGAAAAATACGTAAAATACGCCGAAATGATCGTATCGAAACATAGAATCATAAAATGGACAGAAACCAAATTTTAGACCTCCGGAGATGGCCGGAAAAGGCCGCCGGAGTTAGGGACAGAGCCGCCACCGACCACCACCAATGGTGTCGGGGCCGAGCTTGTCCCCTTCGTTTCATCATTCTGAGCAACTTTCATAACTAGCACAAGACCTAAAAATGACGGGAAGGCATCGAAATTACCGATTTACAGTCGGCGGCCGGAAAAAATGCAGAAACCGGTGAGCTTGAAAACCGACGTGAAAACTGCAACCTCAGGCCCCGATCCCTTCTGGAAACTTGTTCAGAACTTCTTTGCAAACTCAACAAGCTTGGAATCACAAGAAACGATCGTGTATAGCTCGAGATATCTTGATCGAAAGTTTTGGTATTTCGATCCGTTCGGGTCGAGCTCCGACGAACGTAAAAACGTTCGACCCAGTTCCGGTCCTTCTTGGTGCTTGTAGAGGAAGTTGAGGCGAGCTCAATGAGACAAGAATCAAGTGAAATGATGGAGTGTAGCTCGAGATATCGAGATCGAACCGAAAATGGACGTTTTCGGTTCGGGCTGTGCCGCCGCCGCCACAGGCTGCGCCGCCGTGTGAGACTGCCTCCAGGAGCTAGAGCAGCTCGAGACGAACGCCTGGGACTTGGTTTGAGGTCGAGAGGTGGTCTGTGGAGGGAGAACAATTAAGGAGAAAATTTTCTCCCCTTTCGGCCGACTGCGTCTGTGTGAGAGAGAGAGAGAGAAACCAGTTTTCCAGAAACAGGAAGAAGAAGAAGAAGAAGAAGAAAGAAAAGGAAAAAAAAAGAAACCGGTAGGGAAAAAAAATTAGGGTTTCTAAAATTTTTCTATATATACATGTTTCGGAAAACTTCGAAATTCGATAACTAATTCAGAAAAAATCCGATCTTCTTGTTCCGCACGTGTACGGACTCGTATCGACGAGCTCTACAACTTTCATGAAGGAAGTTTCTCCAAATTACGTACGTAGAAAAAGTCGATTTCTCAAACCGAGTATTTCGAGCTTTTCGTTAAAATAAACGTTTCGAAACTTCGATAATTGTAAAAATGAATGATTATCGAACATATATCTTGAAATCGCATAATAATCATTCGATACAATCACTCGGATTTAAAATGGAAATTACGGGTATTACAATAGACTTGTCAATATGTGCATTGGACTCGACCTAACCTTGTATTTTTATCTTTTTGGAATTTGGACGAATAACGTAACTTTATATGGCTAGTTTATATAATTTTTCTTTAATTTATGGTATTTATATATTTGATTGGGTCCGGTTCATAGGGCCACATTTAAAATAAAGATAGTCTTCTTTTTTTTATACTTCATATCAAAAAGAGGTAAAATCGTCACAAGTTACCTGAACTATCACGAATGCACTTTTTTGAAAACGTCTAATTTTATGGGTGTCTATGATACCTCTATTATCCCTTAGTTAGTTTGTTTATTACTTTTGTCCATTGCGCGGTTAAAGTAAGGATAAAAATTGTACAACTCGTGATTCTTTTTCTTTTTTTACACAAGAATTTAACTAAATTAATGGGGACATGTTTCTCTCTTGCCAACATATTCATTCATGCCACGGTTCTAGACTTATCCATCGTACGAACCAGTACATGTCTCAACTTAAGGCAAAACAGATACTATCAAATGAAGCTAACGCTTTCGATTTGGAGGGGGATTTGGGATCACTTAAGTGGCAGGAAAATTGGCGCTTAATACTATTCACTGTCCCCCAACGCATGCTATCTGTAAACGTCTTCTCAACTAATTCATAAGTTTAGCAACAAAAACAGTTGTTGGTTGAATTCATTTCAGAAGACGGATAGTATAAAAGCGTCCTCCCAATAAATAAAAATCATTCAAACCATCAAAAAGTGTTTACCAACGAATAACTAGTCTCTTGTGTTTTGATTTTTGTAGTAGTGATGTTTGGCTATTATACCTTAATTGAACTCTTTTTGTTAAAACATATTGACTAGTACATAATATATTCAAAAGTACTACATAACACAGACGTATACCCAAGGCATATTGTCCTTTATTTTCACAAGAAAATGTTCTTCGAAAGATCAATAGTACAATTACAATTCTTAAAATTATTTTCCTAAAACGTTATGTGAAAGATAGCAGAGGCGGTGAAGATCACGGACTTAATGGTAGAGGCTCTCGAGGACTAGGACCCTTCGGCACACGCCCTGGGACACCATCAAAATTGTATAAAATATTTGATGTCTAGTACTCGAAATCTTTCAGTGGTGGAGGCTGCTGAGGATTCGGACCTTTAGGCACACGCCTTAAGACATCACCATAGTTGGATGAACTATCAAATGCCTCATACTCGAAATCTTTCACTGGTGGTGACTGTCGAGGGTTAAGACCCTTAGGCACACGCCTTAAGACATCTAGCAGTGGAGACTCTCGAGGATTTGGACCTTTAGGCACTCGCCTCAAGACATCCAGCGGGGGAGACTCTCGAGGATTTGGACCTTTAGGCACCCTCCTTAAGACATCATCATAGTTGGATGAACTGTCAAAGGACTTATACTCAAAATGTTTCGCCGGTGGTGACTGCCTAGGGTTGGGACCCTTAGGCACACGCCTTAAGACATCTAACGGTGGAGACTCTCGAGGATTAGGACCCTTAGGCACACGCCTTAAGACATCTTCATAATTTGATGAACTATCAGAAAAAACACGGCCACCATTAACATAGGAGGATATTAGGAGAAGATTGAACGAGATGAACAGGTAAACCCCATAAAGCTTTATTGTGTTGTTTTTGATTGTGGCTACCTGTTCTCAGCATAACCCAAGCAACCCTTTTTATACTAGTTTTTATGTATAGAATGTGATTCTTAGAGAAACCGTAAAATACTTTTTAAGTAATGTGGTTTTTATTGGGGTATACTATCTTCCTTTATGGTATATAATATTTAGAATTATTATTCATGTATATGTAATAATGCGTGGGATTCATAATTGGCTTGGAAAGGTTTAATTTTTGTTGATAAATCGATTCTTTCATGTTTTTTAGGTATGAATCCTTAATTTGCACATTTTTGAAAACTTCAAATTTTACGGGAGTCTCTGATACCTCTATTATCCGTTTGTTAGTTTCTTTATTACTTTTGTCCATTGCTCTGTTAAAGTAAGGATAAAAATTGTGCGACTCGTGATTCTTTTTTGTTTTTCTTTTTAAAAAAAATATTAACTAAACAAAATTAAAATATTAATTAAAAGAAATTAGTTGAATTGGAGTTTGGTAAGTATTCAGATTTCCCTACAACTTCCACTAATTATGCTCATCGATTGTTCCAACAAAAGAATTATCCCGTTAATTTACCTGAAGAATTGAAGTTTTAAGAGATCCATTGTGGGACTCACTATTCGATTACATATCGGCATCTTGACCATTTACTTCTTAGGACTCCTTGAATAGATTACTTCTGTAATTTTTCAGCCAAGTTGGTGACTGTTAGGATATCGAACTAGATATGAACGAGTCAAATATGTCAAACCTGAATCGTTCATGTTTATATTTGTAAATCATAGTTTTTAATGTCTTAACGATTATCAATTTGGCTGAAAATTTGTAGATTGATCTACTTATATAAACCTAACAACTGAATGGTGGCGATGTTAATAAGTAACCAAAAAGTTGGGGGCACATCAATAGCCACCAAAATTATGGTTAAAATTATACTCTGATAACAACTAATGGTGGCCTGAAGGTAGATTCACGCTTTAAGACATCCAATGGTGGAGACTCCGGAGGATTAGGACCCTTAGGCACACACTTAAGATATCATCATAATTTGATAAACTATTGGGAAAAACATGGTCACATTAACATATGAGGATAGTAAGAGAAGATTGAAGAAAACTAACTAGTAAACTCCCATAAAACTTCATTGTGTTGTGTTGATGGTGACTATCTATTCTCAGCATAACCCAAGCAAGGCTGGTGGTGGAAAATCGAAAACCCCAATCAATAAGGTGATTTGATCCCTGTGCATTTGACGCGTTGATATAGATTGCTAGGAAAATACTAACGAATGATGGAGACGTCATTGCCCTAATCAAACGGCAACGTATGCCTACACCTATCCAAGTATAGGGCGCCCCTTTAACCCTAAATTAGAAACATCGCAGTATAAGAACACGTCCTTCATCAACTACATCTGAATTTCCCTCCTTGCAAGGCCACCCTCCTTGTCTTTGGTATGCAACAATCCGTTGAAATCTCCCACCACCAGCCATGGTAAAGAGGAGTCATCACAGAGACTAAAATGCAAAAACCAAGTGATATGCCTCGATCTCCACCGTCACAGGGTGGCTATAAAACCCGGTCAGTCTCCATTTGACATGAGAATTATCCGATGCCCTGGCCTCAATATCATATGATAAGCCGACTTCTATCTGATCCTGGTATCCAATCCATCCTGCCAGAACATTGCAAGCCCTCCAAACCGTCCAATGGTAAAGAAAGCTTCACAATTCAAAAACCCTAGTTGCAAACTCATCCCATTCATATACTCCAAATCATTCACCTTTGTCTCACAAAGAAAAATTATCGAAGGGCGTTGGATCAGCCTCTTCAAAGCTTGCGCATCAACATCATTATTGAGGCCAGGACAATACCATGACAGAATATCCATTGAAGGAAGAACGGGGGAATGGGTGCAGCGCTAAACCCTAGCAGGGCTCCCTAATCTTGTGGATTGATCCTCTTCAACTTATTTTCCTTCTTATAAAACCAAGCATGCAATTCAACAAATAAATAAAAATATATAAAAGAAAAAACATACTGTAAAGATAAAATTAAAAATAAAAATAAAATAATAAAAATAAAAACCTAAAGAAACGATTTCCTATAGTTATAAAATATATAACTAGTTACACCTCTGTGGTTAACAAATCGAATATTGTGAAAGAAAAATAACATAGAGCCTACGAGGATGTACTCTACGAGGATTATTGTCATTGTTCTAATGTAGCACAGGGTTCAAGTTTTATGTCCCCCTCCCCCTCGGAAAAATATTATATCAATAAATGGAACCGGGCATGGGGCTGAGCCTCCCGGCTAGGCTGGGTTCCAAACTCCTTTTCAAAAAAAAAAAAAAAAAAAACACAGAGCCACACATGCTAAAATTTACATCTCTTATCTCTCGTATCATCTTGCCATTCAGATGGAGCAGATGTTAGGCTCCTATCATTTCACCATACAAGCGGAAACAAAGGTAACACATGCATGCCCTATCATCAAATGACCTGTCAAAACAAACAATATGGTTATTTAAAAAAGGGTTAAATACTGCTTACTCCTTATACTTATAGGGTTTTATCGTTTCAGTCCCTGACCTTCGAATCTCACCTCAAAAGTCTCTGAACTCCCAATTTCCTCCAATTGGTCCTTGCCGTTAAGCATCCGTCAAAAACTCCGTTATCTTCTCCTAAAAAGTCTATTATACCCTAAATTACTTTAAAAATTTATATATTTGTCCTCCTTTATTTTTTTTCTTTTTACCTCTTCTTCTTCCGGCTCTCTCACCTCCTTCTTTTCATCTCCTCATCAAGATAGTTCCAATCCACAGACCTTCAAGAGGTGAAATGAAAAAAAAGAAATAAAAGAGAGAGAGAAAAAAAATACATTAAAAAAAAAAGTAAATGAGGGTATAATAGATATTTTTAGCAAGTTTAATAGAAAATTTTAACGGCATGGACCAATTGAGAGGAAATTGAAAGTTCATGGACTTTTTAGGTGAAATTCGAAGGTCAGGGACTGAAACGATGAAACCCTATAAGTATAGGAAGCAAACAGTAGTGAATCCTTTTAATACATCAACTAATCTGTCAACTAATATTATACATCAACTGTAAATAACTTCTTCCCCAAAATTATACATCAACTAATCTGTCACGCCCCAATTTTTTTAACATAAATAAAAATCGATATATATATATATATATAATCTCATAATTATACATGCATGATAGTTCAGCCATGAATATAAAATACCTGGAAAACTTTTTCCTTTTAAACCAAGTACATACTGACACCCTGAGCCCACAATGTCAATATATATCCATTCCGTAGAGTCATATATTACACAAGTTTACAAACTAAATCGCCACAGCAAAATAGTAAGTAAATGCTCCTCAGAGCTTACTACGAGCGGAAGTCATTATAACGGTAAAGTCATAAAATTGGCTTCCTACCGTAATGCTACCAGCACGTAACTGTGAAGACCTGAATTTTTATATAATAAATTTATGTAATTAAATATTCATTTTACTATTTAAATTATGAATATCGAGACTATTTTGTAAGTCATTATGTGAGAAATTCGGTCTCGAATCGATTTTATTTTCGAAACGAACGTTATTAAGGGGGTCGTGAAAATTGACTTTTTTTTTACACACAAAATTTGAGAAAACTTCCTTCATGAAAGCTGTAGATCTCATCTATATGAGTCCAGACATATGTGGAACGTGAAAATCGGAGTTCGTATTAGAAAGTAATAAGTGTTTGAAAGTTGGGAATTTTCTATAAATTTAAGAAATTCAGAGATTTTTTCATAAATCCTGAAACTTCTCATTTTTGCTTTTCAGCCCCAGAGAGCCCCCCCCATTTTCGACGGAAATCTGGGCTCCTCTTCTTCCGGCCATATCTTCCTCCTCAGGCCACCAAACGACTTAATTCCAAAAGAAACTTTGCTTGCCTTGAAGTCATCTACAACTTCCCAGAAGACATCGAGGTTAAAAACGGACTGTGGAAGGCGCTACAAGGCCGAGAAGCTGCACAACCCCGCCAAAAATCGTCTCCATCTTCTCCGTGAGATTTCTCCCTCCTCAGGCTAGCTTTTGACGTGAAACAAAACCATATCAGCTCGCCTCCTCCCAATGAGTGGATTGGTGGTCTCCTTTCCTCCCCAAACGGCGGCTACGCGGCGGAGGATCTCTAGACCGATCTGAGCCCGATTTGAAGTCAAAGACAATATCTCGAGTTCTAGGCCACCAATCTTCGTGTTCTTTGGCTTGTTGAACTCGTATTAAGGAGCTGAACAAGCTTCAAGAAGAATCGAGCCAAGTAGTTGAAGTTTTGACGTCGAACGAAGCACCTACTGGATTATGGAAATTTTCCGGCCAAACTGAAGCTTCTAAGGTACTTTTCGATCACTTCCACTCATTTTCTGACTTCGAGCTAGTTATGGAAGTTTCTCAAAATTATGAAACGAAGGGGAGCAACCCAGCCCCGGCACCATTGGCGGCAGTCTGTGGCGGCTCTGTCCCTAACTCCGGCTGAATTTTCCGCCTACCTCCGGGGGTCCCAAGGGCAGTTTCTGCTCATTTTTAGATTCTACATTTCAATACAATCATTTCAATATATTATACGTAATTTTTGGATATCATATGATTTAGTTATGAATTTTAAGATTTCAATTGATTTCGATCGTTCGATTTGTGATCTATGAAGATTGGACTGACCGATAGACTTGTAGTTTTGATATAATGATCGTAGGACTATCCCGATGACCTTGTGTGGTCACAGGTGAACATCCGACGGTTGGATCTTCGTATAAGTGCATTTTTTAATTGAACGCTAAGTTAGTTATTGTATTTGGTTAGGTGATTGACGGAATTGAGTTAGCATGCGATTTTGAACCGTACTTAAGCTGTTGAGAAGACGCAGCAGGATCAAAGGTGAGTAAATCTCACATGGTTCATTTTACGAACCAAATGTCGTTAATTTCCTTATTTATATTGTGATTGAAGTGAAAAGGTTTATGGAAATAAATATTTGTTTTGAATTATATGGACTTGTTCTACTACGGTCCATAGATAAGAAAAATGTATTTAAAGTATAAAAATGAATTTCTTGATTCTCACTTGGTGTGGTTTATAGTTGGTATTAGTGATCATTCTTGCATGGATGATTACGTATATATATATTTACGTAATATATATATATATATATATATATATATATATATCTGGATGGTGTGCTATTGGATTTTTGGATGATTATTTCGAGAACTTACTTTCTATAGAAATACAGTATATCATGTAATTATTGATTTTATTGTGAGAAAGCATAAGTGAGTCGAAGCGTAACATTTGAGTCAGATATGACAACTTTTAAATGCTTTGATCTACGGATTGGTCACAAGTGGTGACTGAGGCAAGATTATCGTAAGCGTGAACCTTGGCCAAGGTGACACATTACGATTCAGTTAGAGCTCTAGTCTGTCTGCCAAGCCCAAAACCCTTTGTCCTGATTTGTGATCCTCCAACTAGCTTTAGCTAAAAGAGCTTGATTCATAGTATGACATGAAAGCAGCAGGTTGAATTACTCGTGATCATGAATACAGTATGACATGAAAGTAGCGAGTTGAATTACTCGTGATCATGAATACACTTTTGAAAATTGAAGTATGACATGAAAACAGCGAGTTGAATTACTCGTGATCATGAATACATATTTATTATATAAGATGGGTCGAGTAGTGAGTGATGAGATCTGTTGGAAAATGGTTTGGAAATGGAGGTGGAATGTTTTGTTTTGAGTTGTGATTGTTTTGAGTAAAAGTTGTTGATTTACTGTTTTATTTCTATTTACTCATACAGACTTTCAAAAGCTTATCGGGTTTTGTGTTGTTGCAATCGCGGTACACCATTCAAATGGTGTAGCGGATAATCCTACAGGTCAGAAGAACCAGGGTGGTGATCGTGCGGTTTAGAGTGATGGTATTGTTTTACAGCGTTATATGGTGAGGTTTATTATGTTTATTGAGTTTTACTATTTTATTTGGTGAGAGTGTGCTGTAATAAGTAACTTGAGGTTTTGGTTTATGAAATATTGAGTGGTGTGAGACGTGTTGGTTTCTAAGGAAAAAAAAATCAGAACGTTATTTGTATTTGTTATTATTCGTGTTTCGGATTTGAATTTGTTATTCAAAATTCGGGACGTGACAGAAGCCTCAGCTTCAGCCATGATTGCCCTGACCTGCAGGATTAACCCCTACACCATTGAATAGTTCACCGGGTTACCACACAACAAACCTGGTTAGCTTATGAAATCTTGTACTAGTAAACTCAAAACCACAAAGCAGAAATACATTCATAAATCACCTCAACCTAAACACGATATGCACATAACTCACAACTACAACCATCAATTTCATATCTTTCCATATCATGCTTACATAAGTAAACTTGTGACTAAAGCCTTATGCTCATATTCTCAACCTAGCATCAAATTACACAAATTTCAGTCAAATAAGACTTCTCAAGCAATGTTTGATACCATTCTAACGCACTACTGCGAATTCCAAAATCACACTTATTCCCTCTCCACTAGAAGCCTTTGTCATCAACATGACATCAAAAGTTAAAATTATTGAATCACCTTCCGATCCTCACCAGAGAGCACAATCGTCACCAGTATGCCTTTAAGATAAATCAAACCATCAATCAATAAATCAAGAAGAAAACAAGGCAATCACAATTCAAAACAAGCAAAACAATTCATGGTAACCCCTGCATATAGTTTAGTTTAGGAGGTCAAATTAAGTCAAGTAATTCAAGGCATAATAGTCATCGTCCACACTCTGACGTCCGTAGGTAGCCCCAACCATCACAGCGGTCTTCTCGATCATTGTTAACTTAATAACAATTCAACTCCCCTACCGAGCAGTCATCACACTGGTCATCATATTGATTTCACCGATCACCGATATATATATACGTAGTCATTCACTCAGGAATGTCATTAATACCAACTACAGTCATACTTAACCTAATAACTCCAAGACAATATGATAATCTTGCTCATAATGAATATCGATCATACTCATAACGAATATAAATAATGATAATAATGAATATCGTGAGATTTACTCATCTATGAGTCTTGCTGCATCTTCACATGCTAACCAAAACAAGCACAAACCGCCGCAATTCATTCAACACAAGTTCGAGAAGCACCTAAACAAATAGGGTCTCAATTCAGTGAACGAATCAGATTAAAGTTCAAAACTCCTAATCGAACAACAACCCTGAAAGTAACACCAAGGCAAACCCTTATCCGAGACCACCAAAAGTCTCTGAAATGCTTCTACGATCGATGTGACAAAACCACAAGTCGATCGGATAGTCGGATCTAAACCCGAACGGTTCGAAATCACATAAACCCTAACAGGCTCATACGATCTCCAAAAATTAAGTGTTGTATATCAAAATGCTCATATCGACCAGTAGATCAAAATCAGGGACATAAACTATCCCTGAGATGGCTAGAAACAGCCAGAAAACATCACTACAATGGCAGCGCTGCCACCGGCCCAAAGTCATAATTTGACAAAACTTCCAACACAAAAGTTCTTCATCTCAACTCCAATTACAACTTTCATAACTACTCCAAAGTCAAATTATAAACCAGTCGATCGAATTTTACCTTAGAATAAAGCGGGCCGAATGAAACCCTAGAATTTCAATTCCAAAATTCAACCTCCACACTTTGAATCGATGCAAGCCACCTAGGAGAGAAGCATCTATGTCCTTTGTGCTCCAAAAGCCCTTAAGAATCAACAGCAAAGGTGGCTGGAATCTCTAGTTCCGACGAAGGCGATTTCAGCTCCTCCGTGGTGGTTTCTCGGCCTCACTGCTTCTCCTACGGCTCGAATCATGAAGAACCACTTCCACAGACTTATAGAGGAGGTTAAGGCGAAGAAAGCCTACTTTGTTTGACTTCCTATGGTGGCCAGACGGTGGAGAACGAAGCCGGCGAAGTAGAGAGGCAAATCGGGCTCCGGAAGAGAAGAGAGAGAAAAGTTTCCGGAAATGGAAACTCTTATTTTTTTTGGATTTTTTTCCTTATTTAACCAAAATAGAAACTTTTTCCAATGGCTATAACTTCTTCATACGAACTCCGATTTCCACGTTCTGCATGTCCACAAACTCGATATCAACGCCCTCTACGACTTTCGTGAATGAAGTTTTCAGAGAAACCCAATGAATGAGAAGTCAACCTTTGCGACCCCCCTAAAATGACGCTTCCTGAATAATTATTCGTCAGAAACACTTCCGCTCCGTCCACGAGCCATGAAACCGTCCAATAACCACAAATTAGATTTTGGAAAATAATAATGAATTTCAAGGGTACTACATAATCAAAAATCCAAAGTATTACTGTTCCCTGAAAATAGAAATAATCCTCAAGGATCCAATAGTAATTTAAGGTGATCACAAATTTGATCCATTTAAATTAATATAATATCTAAAAATCAAGTTCATTCATGAGAAAATCAACGCTTAAGTTCAAGACTGAAAACCATAGTTCACTTATTTCAACATATTTTAATGTCTATTAAAAAACTAAATTTAGAATTTAATGCGAGAAAATTTATTTTTTCAGAAAAATAAAATTGCATGCAATTTTATTCAAAAAATATAGTTCTCTCACTGAAATATGACCAAGTCTACTCAAGCCAGGGCTCTACTGGTCCTGTACGAAACGACAATTATAAACAATTAACTAGATGACCTAAAAACTAAAACTAAATCCGAAACATATTAACGAAAACTTGAAAAGTCATCGAATACCCCAAAATAATTTTTTACTTTAAGTGAACCCTTAAACTTCAAGGGTTTCATCGACTTATCTAGCAACCTAACCAAAAACAACAATGATCAAAACCTGAAAAACTAAAACTTTGTAATTCCTATCAATGCTCAAATTACCAAATCTTTTAAAACCTAAAAATACCAATATGATCGTAATATTGAGCTCTACAGATGAGCCAATGCATTAAATCCTTCTCCAAAAACTTCATTTAGCATCAAAAAAAATACAAAGAAAATGAGGGCAGTCTTCCTCTTTCTCTCTACGCTCTTCACTGTGCAAACCCTAGCACCATTGTCTTTTGCCGATACAATTTCATATCTATGACAGCTCTGGCATCCTTTGCTCACAAGAACGACTATGTTCGTCAATCTCTTTTCAAGTTTTTGGTGGGTTTGTCGTTCAAAGGTTGTTAGCTTCAATTCACTCCATTTTCAGGAAAGAAAATTCCAGAAATTCCGGAAAGCTCTAGAACTATTCTCTTTCAATTGCGACCTAACCGACCTGTTCGTCGACCCGATCCGGACCCATTTTGCTTTTCCGACAGATTACAACAGCGCCCCCGACCCAGACCGATGTGTCTCGGTGTCTTCTTCTTCTTCCCCTAACCACTCACTTCCTCCAATTTGCACAACACACAGGGAATTGAAAGCCAAAATCTCGACAACGGGTGGCCAATTTTGATCTCCAGTTTCCGGTGACGGTAGGGATTGAAACCTACTAGGTTTTGAAGCTCTTTTCTTCCTCTCTCCATCCATACCAACCTTGAAGATCAAATCAACTTGTGAAGCTCAGATCTTGGATTGGAAGATTCGGTCACCATCAGCTTTCAAGGGCGATCTAGCTCGATATAGGCCAAATCGACCTTAATGCCAGGTATAAAAGTTGCTCCTCTTATTGTCCTCTTCATTTTGACAGGTCGAATCTTGCTGGTTTTGAAGTTCATTGGGCAGCACGTGGCTGTGCAGGCGACGAGTCCAACATCTTTTAGAGTTGCTAGTTGCTCTGTTATCCTCTACTCGTCGATACGATCATGTAGATATATTTTTTTTGTCATAATTCAATCGTTTGAACATGTTAGGTTAAACGTAGCTTCGGTTTATTAGGTTTTCGATTCATGAGGATCCGATAGTTGGATCTTCCTTCTATTTTGTCAAAATGATCTTAGAAGTGTTCGGATGCCTTACAATGTTTCAGATGAAGTTTTGTCTTGATTGACGTAGTCTTTAGTTTTAGTATAACTGTACGTTTTGAGCTTTAAATGTTTCTTTTGTATTTCGTTGTGTACTAAGTTGTGACCTTGATTTGATTAGGCATTTAGGTGTTTGACCAAATTGTGGGTTTTGTGGCTTTGTGCTTTATCTCGTTCTATGTGTGAAGACGCAGCGGGATTTAGAAGTAAGTAAATCTAACGGCATTCTTTTGTGAACGGAGTTCACTTTATCATCTATTAGAACTAATTATTAGATTATGAAATTAATTATCAAAAATAAATATTTTCTTTGAAATTATGAACTTGACAGGCTAAGGTAAGTGAAAACTAAGTTTTGACTTAAAAAGATTTTTGGTTTATTTAAATTGTGAACTATAGTTGGACAGTTGGTATTAGTGGCATTTCTAAGAGGAAGACTCTGTGTGTGTGTGTGTGTGTGTGTGTGTGTGTGTGTGTGTGTGTGTGTGTGTGTGTGTGTGTGTGTGTGTGTGTGTGTGTGTGTGTGTGTGTGAAATATATATATATATATATAGGCTAAATACTGTTTAGTCCTTGAGCTTTTGACCATAAAACACTTCAGTCCCTGATCTTCTAATTTCACGTGTTTAGTCCATATACTTCAAAATTTCAGACCAATAGGTCTTTGCTGTCTAAAAGTTGCTGTGAAATGTCTATTATGCTCTCAATTCTTTTTTTTTTAATAAATTTATTCCTTTCTCTTTTTTTTTAATTCTTTTTTCCTTATTTTATTTATTCTTTTTTTTTTTCAAATAGAAAGAAAGAAAGGAAAAAAAAACAGAAAGAAAGAAAGGGAAAAAAAATTCCTTTTCCAAAAAAAATAAAATAATTAATTAATTAAAAAAAAGAACTGAGGGCATAATAGACATTTCACCATGACTTTTAGACGGGAAGAACCTATTGGTCTGAAATTTTGAAGTACAGGGACTAAACGTGTGAAATTAGAAGGTTAGGGACTGAAGTGTTTTATGGTCAAAAGCTCAAGGACTAAACAGTATTTAACCCTATATATATATATATATATATATATATATATATATATATATCTTGGTGCAAATGTGTTGTGATTATGATCATTTTATTGTATTTGTGATTTGATTTTCTGACAACAAATGAGTTGGGGTACGAAATAATTGTATTATTGACTCTATATATTGAGAGAAATGTGTATCATTTTGGAAATTTTATTGAGGTGTAAAAATAATATTTTGAAATTGATTTCTATATTGTTTTGAGATCAGTGTCGAGTTGTGAAAACAATTGTTGATACCCAAAAAATCAATATTCATGTCCAATAGATATTTAAGGCTCAATATATATAAATGACATTAATACGCAAAACTACAAATTATGGGCTAGAAAACACTTACGATCTTGTAAGTCACTTTCTATTCTACCTTATTAAGTATCATGCCACGCTTGTGGACCAAAGCCATAATCATGTTTTAAAGGCTTGCAAGATTGGGTGTGGTGTGGAACGTTACCGAAATAAATGAGGCCCATTATCGATTTTCGTTGTTGGAGATTTTGGACCTGGGGACCAAAATCCAAGCCCGACGATTCAAACCTTTATGGGCATGCAAAGATGAGAGGATCCTAACCTATAAAAGCTTATGTGAAGACCCAAGATTGTATGAATTATGGATTTGGACTTGATTCGTATGTCATTGTATGAGAAATTTGGTTTCGAATGACTTTATTTTCCAAATGAACGGTATTTAGGGGGGTTCACTAAAATCGACTTTTTTTACGTAAGGAATTTGAGAAAACTCCCTTCAAGAAAGTCATAGAGCTCGTCGATACGAATTCGTACATATGTGGAACGCAAGAATCAGAGTTTGTATGAAGAAGTTATAGCGTTTGGAAAAGTTACCATTTTTGGTATAAAAAACCTAGCTATTTTTGGAAAATTTCTAAAAATAGCAAAATTTCCAAAATCAGAAACGAGCCCTATAGCTCTCTCTCTCCAGAGCCCAAAACAGGGCATCACTTTGCCAGCTGATATCTCGCAGCTCTGGCCATCTCGCAATGCCAGACCACTTCCATCATGCTCGCCTCAGCCTTGCGCAGCTTCCAATGGCAGCCTTACACCGCAGTGTGGTCTGTAGCGGCAGTGGGAAGCCAAACCCGATTTGGGTTCAATTTTGAGCCAACACCGATATCTCGAGTTACCGACCACCAAAACTCGAGATTCTTATTTCCTTGGACTCGCCTCAACTTGCTAAACAAACACCAAGAAGGGTCGTTGATATATGTATAGCCTTTTCTGGCCACTTTTGATCAGTTTAAGGGAATTTTCTGCTCATTTTCATGTTCTACACATCGATATGAACACGTTGATATATTATATGCAATTTTTGGATATAGTATGATTAAGTTATGAATTTTACGATTTCGATCGATTTCGATCGTTCGATTTGTGATCTGTGAAGATCGGACAGTCCGATAGACTTGTAGTTTTGATATATTGATCGTAGGACTGTCTCGATGACTTTGTGTGGTCATGGGTGAAGATCTAACCGCTGGATCTTCGTATAAGTTCTTTTTATGAATTGTGCGCTAAGTTAAATATCATATTTGGTTAGGTGAATAACGGCTTGAGTTGGCGGACGATTGTGAATCGTATTTTGAGCTGTTAATAAGACGTAACGAGAATTTAGAGGTAAGTAAATCTCACATGATTCATTTACAAATCGAATTTCCTTATTGCACAACTAATTTCTATGTTTGAAAAATGGTTTTAAGAAAATGAGTTTTAAATTATATAAAAAATGAATTCTTGGTTTTTACTACGTGTGAACTATAGTTGGTATTAGTGGTCATTCCTGAGTGTATGATTACATAAATATCTATTTACGTGAATATATATGGAATGGTGTGACATTGAGGTGTGTGTGGAATTGTGATAACTTGGTTATGATATGATATTGTTTTTGAAATTGCCATGATTAATTGTGATAATGATTATTGATGAATGTTTGTGATAATCATTTTGACCTTGTGAGTTGAATAGAAGGTAGAGACTGTAAGGTTCCGAGGACCAAATGGTCTAAGGTTCTCCGGTTTAATGATAACCGGAGTGTATGTGCTCCGAGGACAGGGGAAAAGTTCAAAGTTCGACGATTCAATATTAACCGAAGTATATTGTTTTGAGGACAGGGAGGTCCAAAGTTGAAGGGTTATAAAGTTAACTTGGGAATATGTCGTTTACTTGAACCTAAACCAAGGTGATATGTAACGATGTAGTTAGAGCTCTAACGTGTTTTGGGATAGGACCAAAGTTGTGATATTTGTGGTTAGGGGATTGTGGGAATGTATTCCTTGTTGTTTCCCATAAGTTGGTTTAATGTTTTCATTGTGGATGTTGAGTTTGTCGGATTATTACTTGAGTTAAAATAAATGTGATTTAAATGGTTAGCTATTTCCATTTTAAGTTTACTCATACTAGCTTTGCGAAAAGCTTACCGGGTTTTGTGTTTGCAATTCCCGGTACACCATTCAAACTGTGTAGCGGCTAATCCTGTAGGTCAGGAGAATCAAGGCAATGATCGAGCTGTTTAGAGTAGCAATATTTGATTTATCGCGTTTGTTCTTGTGAGGTTTTGCTATGCTCATTGAGCTTTAATGTTTTAATTGGTAAGAGTGTGCTGTATAAGTAAATTGAGAGTTTGGATTATGTAATATTGAGTGGTATGAGGCGTGGTTATTTATAAAGAAAATTCAGGATGTTATTTGAATTAGTTGTTAATCATGTTTCGGATTTGAAGTTGTTATTCAAAATTCGGGGTGTGACAACTTACTTATTTGTTGCAACTTCGTGCACTATTCGATGGTGTAGGGGTTAATCTTGCATGTCAGGGTAATCGTGGTTGAAGCTAAAGCTTCCTTATTGTTGCAGCTATAGGTTTAGGAACCTAATTTGTTGTTTCGCAATTGTTAGACTTCCTTTGTGTAGTAAGCTAAGAGGGAGTATTTATTTATTAATTTTTTATTTCAATTAAAATCGTGAACTTTGTGTAATATAATATATGACTCTAAATAGTGAGTCTGTATTGACATTGTGGGTTTGGGGGTTTGTCGTATACTTGCTTCAAAGGAAAAATTTTCTAGATATTTTGGGTTGATGTTTGAATCATCACATTTATAGTATTTGTTATTCTTTAACTTGTATGTTAATAGTGTTTTAAAATCGGGGCGTGACATTAGGATTCCATTGTTCACAATTTTACGTCCATCAATTTAATATAATTTTATTCTTTCCTTCCAAAAATCCCTGTCTGGAAAAGCTCTCAAAAAATTTAGACTTTATTGTTGCGGCGTCCGAACGAGTTGAAGTGTGAGCCTGGTGGTGTTGGAACCGCAAAGATGGTGGTACCTTGACAAAAGACCACAAGAAATACAAGGAGACTATAAGAACTTCTCGGCTACCATGTTCACAAAAAAAAAATATCCAAGAGCAATCTGTTTGCTAGAGGAGGGTACCTTGACAAGGTACCATCTTTCATTAGGTGCTTAATTGTTTTTCTCAATACAGATTATGTGCTAAATTGTTTCAAAAATATATTTGCTTCTTTCATCGTTGTTTTTCAATATGCGTATCATTCTTCTTCTTTTTTAATCAAACCCACAATGGGCGGCAATATATTTATCTCAAGCCAGAATAACCATTAGATACCCTTCCACCATTTCCAAAACAGACAAGAATATATGTCAATACCCACAGTGGTACATAGAACTAGGTCACTCATTAGACATCAAATACATTGAAATAGCAGATCTACTCCTTCGGTACTGCTCCAGAGGATTCGCTAAAAGCACCAAAAGGTAATCAGCTTCCTAAAAACTTAAAGAATTTATTGAAAGTAAACTAAGTTACTAACATAATGCAAGCCTAAAACAACAAACCAGGCCCAATTTGCTCAAGTCCAAAGTGAGGACAGCAAAGAGCCCAGCACCATCTTCTTTTTATGAACCATTGCCGTTGCCACCACCAACAGCCACCATCTTCCACCCGCCCCGTCGTTGCTAGCCTGCCCGCAATTGACACGAGGCGGAAACGCTGTGAAATCCAAATGACGCCATGAGCATATCGGGATTCCAAAACTACTAGCACCATTTGGGCCATCCACCACGAACCCAGCTGGAATAGCCGCAAAGAACCAAAGCTCCTTGACGAAGAATATTGGTCCCGAAATCTCACCTCCACTAACAGCCCGTCCGACAGCACCTGCGTCATGCCTACAAGACTCAAAACCTCCGTCGCTTCAATGAAGCTCAATGGGCACATCTCCGCAAACGAGGTTCAAGTGCAAAGGGCCACCGACAAGCAAGACAGAATTGAGGGAGATTTGGTTTTAAGTGGAGCGCAACAATGCCATTAGGGTTTTTATGGGTATCATCCTTTGACCAAAGATAATAATAAAAAATTAAAAAACTAAAAATAAAAATGAACCCATCTACGACTTTGAAATTAATTTGAACTAGGAGTCAATTTTTCAGAATCCCAATCCACATAGTTCCATGCACAAAGGCACCAAGCTCCCCTTGGAATATTGGATCCTCACCCAAAACCTTCTTCGTCTCCAATGGCTTTCAAAATTGCAGTTTGCTTTCTTCTTGTTTTTCAACTCGATTAATAACTGTCAAGCTCCCCAACCAAATACTTCAGAAACAAACCATGGGGAAAATGACACTCTGAGTCATGGTAATTAAAAGGGAAAGGGCTGTAAGGTCATAAACAAAGGTATTCCAGGAGGCCATTCCTGAGACAAGGCCACGTATTCCTTTAATCCAGGCCATTATATTCAGGCAAAGCTGATGCCAAATCTAGGAGATATTGGCAAGAGCTTTTAGAGCATATTTATTCTAAATAGTAAGCATTAACCACTTCAATCACTATATTGCTCCAAATTTCTAAATAGGCACAGAAAAAAGCACAAAATATTTGTTAAAGCTTGAAATTCACATCACTATTGTATTTTGTATTTGCCACTTCAAAGTTCAGACTTCATCTTGTACAGGATAAACCACATAGTGCAGTGAAAGGGTTCCCCAAAAGAATTTCTGTACTAGAAATATAACACTGACAGGACGAAATGAAGGGTTCAAAGAGAAACCATATACCCATATCATCCCTGTGGAAGCAACACTATCTTGTTAGCTTCCAGCTCAACTCTGGTCACCCCAACTGCTCTGCCAGCCTCCCTTGCACTCAAGAACTGTGGTCGGGGAACAATCGAGCCTCAATAATTGGCAATTTACAACTTCGTCCGCTATACTGGAACAAGATGAAGTGAAAGGGTCGAAACCATCCAACCAAAGAATAGGGAGTCAAAAAATCTGGCTCAAATTGTTGTATAATTGGCAAAAAGGTGCAACAAGTTATTGAGACTCTCTGGATGGAATTTCCTTGCGAACAAGTAACACGGTCGTTGTATACCATTCCATAAGCACGGCCATCTTTGCACTACCCTCTGCAGAACAAAATAAAATGAGATTAAGTTATACCAGTTATACCAAGCTATCCACTTCCACACAGATGAATTTGGAATCTTCTAGATCCATACCCTCTCATCACTGGTTACATGGACGCTCACATCAATCGACTGCAGACAACCAAACTCTTAATCAGAAAGCAAGAAAAATTACAGAAAAAACCGTACCCGGAGGTATTTCTTTATAATATATAAGCAGAAGTAGCGATAGACCAGAGATTGGGATGCAAGCAACCAAAGTAACTACAAGAGAGAATTTAATTGACATATCCACTCAGTCATAGCAAGCCACCAATGAGATCAGGTGATATCATCATCTAAAGGGAAACTAAATTTTAAAAACATAAAACATGCACCACTAGGATATTCCAAAACTTTCTTTTTCTTTTTTTTTTTTTTGCTTTGGGAGTGCATGAAATTGAACAGATGACACTATTGGCTGCAATGCCATGCAACATGGTAGGTCTAGTAGGTGACAGGAAGAACCAAGGATAAGCTGTAACAAACTGGCAGTCAATGTGCATATAGCTTACCATTACATGAGCAAAATATACACACACACACATATGCAAACATGTTGATGGAAGAATTGTACCGTAATATTTCTTAGGAGTTCGTAACTAATATCCTGAGCTTTGTATAACTTTGGGTGCCACTTTCTTTCAGACCAATCAACATGTGTTACAGACCAGTTTGCAATTCCACCAGGATCGACTATCTAAAGGTGCAAAGAAGTTTCAATCAGAAAGATATGCTAAAACAAGGCAACATTGAAGATGAAAAGGTTGGAGCAAAGATCCTCACATTGAAAAAGGTTGGCAAGTAATGTTCATCAGCAATGCAATTGCGCCCCTCCAAACCTGGCTGTAACGAAGAACAATCAACATCAGTTATTATGGCCTGAGACCAGAGAATCTTTTATTTTAAAAACCAACCAAGCCTACAAGATACTTGCATGTCAGCTGTTTAGTGACCAAAGCATGAGAAGATGAATAAAGCCATGTGTTGAAACTAGCATATGTCTTGCACATAATATTAAAGTTTTGACAAAATTGGGTACAAACAACTTTGCAGCAGCTAAATTCAGCCAAAAACTAAATAAATAATCCAATCCCCTGGTCCTTATGTTCAATTTGAAATGACAAAGATTTTAAATGTGACTAAATGGACCCTAAATATCCATGAGATTAAACAAATGTATAATACTGCAAGAAAGGGCGACCCGACATCATTAACAATTCTCGCACTAAGAAAAGTACCGGTGGAAGACTCATGCATGCAGGTATGCTACACATATAGAACTAAATATTAGAGACAATACGAAAATATAAAAATATCAGAAGCTATAATTAAAGCAGGTCTAATATTTGGTCAAGAAATTAGTCATCACCTTGCAGTAATCCCGGAATTTTGAGTAGTAAAGATTATCGGCCATTATTATAACAGCATGCTGACGCTTAACAGAGAACCACTGCAAATTATTGAGAATACAGAAAATTGATATAATAAAAGAAACAAAAGATATTTGAATTTCAAGAATTCAAATTATTAAGAGAGAGATCCCTTTGTCACCACCAAACCTAGCTAAAAAGTAGGCAAACAAAAAATTCTTACATCTGGATAACAGTACCTTTGATCTATGTACAGCACTACAACCTCACAAGCAATCTATTTCTAATTAGCCAACACCAATATCCTTCATTTTGGAATACCACAGAATCAAAATTATTTTTCAGAAAGGCCCTATTGCACTACAGTCGACATGTCCTAATACGACCTTCTGGCCACGCATAATCATAGACCAATAAAACAATGTCATCAAGAGATGGAGAACTACACTTAATTTTCTACAGATTAGGAACTATATCTGTAGCCTCAACAGAATGGAAATATACCTGTGCACCCTTTCTAAAGTCTTTCTTCTCAATTTCAGGTAACATGTGTTCTGAGTACCTGCCATTTCCATGTGGACCAGGATCCTCAAAGCTGAAAAGCAAATGACAAAGTATACAGGTAAGATTAAATTAATTTAACAACTACAAGCAAAAAGTTGTCTCAAAATCAACTAGCGAGAATTATTCAAATTTTAAATTGGGGAAATTACTGGTCACTCCCTGTCCTTTAAGGGCTTCAACAGTTCAGTCATTACTATCCTAATTTTAACAAGTTACTCCTCAAACAGTCAAATTTCACACAATGTGGTCCAAAATAACTATTTTACTCCTCACTTCATCTTTTGTGTGTGTGTATATATATATATAAATTTATACATATTTACCCCTCATTTCATCATATATATATATATATATATTTATACATATTTACCCCTCACTTCATCTTATATATATATATATATGTATCTAACTGGATACTTGGCGGAAGACGGAGGAGGCGGAGGTGTTTCGTGAGAGCAAGAGAGAGAGAGTGAGGGGTAAATATATATAAATTTATATAAATATATATATATATATAAAAATATATATATATATAAGATGGGGAGAGAGAGAGAGAGTTAAAAAAAAAAAAGAGAAAAAAGGAAGTAAGGGTAAAATAGTCATTTTGGACCTATTGTGTGAAAACTAGAGAGAATAAGGACTAAACTGTTTAATTTAAAAGGCGAGGGACTAAACTGTTTTTAAGAGAAAAGTACAGAGAGTGACCAGTAATTTTCCCTTTTAACTTATACTGTGACAGAGCAACTGTCATAACTGTACTAATTCTTCAAAATAATTTCTATTTCAAATAAAAATGGATTCATATAGAGACCTAACCACACAGGTAGACTAAAAACATTGGCTCATACAAGAAGAGTTCACGTACCAGTCAACATAGCTTATATTTGTATTCATCAGATAGTCATAGATATAGTCAAACGTATACAACGGTACACAACTGCATTACAGAAAGAATTAATAAGAAATTAATAATAGGAGAACTATAAGAGCTCAACAGAAAAAAGGATTAACTAAAGCTACCTAGAATTTGATCACCTTTCAGAAAGTAGCACAAAGTGCTGGTTATCAGGATCTTGAAGAGCATTTGCCAATAATCGTCTCTCAGCATCTACCATGGAAATTTTTCCCCAAATCACCTGCAAACATGATCAATCATAAATCTAATTAACTGGATGACTAGTTAAATAAGACATTGATGACTAAACCACCATCACTACTTGTACAATTGACTACAATTATGCAGCAAAAAGTGCAGATATGAGTAGCAATAACATTATATTAACCTGACCAACAAGGAATATGTATTCTTCTAACATTTAAAGCTATAGTTCTGTTGGCATCAAATTTGATCTGACTTTCAGAAAGAAACAGATGTAAAAGATATGTAATTTAGTATGCAATCCTTCTTTTCTTCTACCTGCCACTGTAGCCTTAGTACATGCATGGATTAAAATCAACATAACTCTAACCCTTTGCATGATAAATAATGATAAAATTGCACGTATCTAGTTTAAAATTTATCAAGATTCACATAGGTCAGATACCTAAGAGTGTCTGATGCACTTGCTTTAATCTACTAAACCGAACGCAAACCTTGCACATACAGAGAATAATTCACACCTAACCTAAATAACATAATGTGCTGCCTCAATTAAGAAATTAGGACTGCTCTTGTAATGTAAGGGGTGGGGTTGGTTGTTTAAACATATTCCTTGAGTGGCTTTTGGTATTCAGTTGACATTGCAAGTATGCAAAATAGTTTGTAAAGGATGGTACTAATGGTAAGAAAATAAAGTGGTTACCTGATCACTGCGTATCTCTCTATTAGCAAAGTAACGGCTCAAATGAACTGCCTTTTCTTTAGATGCATGCACATAAACAGAGAACTTTCCCTCATGACCCTGCCAAATTAAAATGGATAAGCTCAAGCATAGAATCTGGGAAGATAATTACATAAAAGGGCTTGATCAAAGTTGAGATACTGATTCAAGAGAGATCATAAATTATATAATGGAACATTTATTACCACATATTACCATGGGCAAAGCCCTGATTTTACATGAACAGATGGATATAAAAATATATCAGAAACAGGTTGAGCCTAACAGGTGGTAAAACTTCTCTTACATGCAAACAATTTACAGTACAAAACCAGAACCAGGGCACCACAAGCCAACACATGGCTTAGATTAAAAAGAAACAAATCATATCAAAAGCAACAGTGAACCTGATATGTAAAGTAGCATTTTCAAGAAGACTAACAACTCCTAAGAAAGCTTAGCGCCAACTTGTCTCACCAGACACAGAGACTGTGAAATATTATAAACTGGAATAAAACCTCGTTCAACAAATTACTGTACTACAAGCAATGTGAACTCTTTATAGCCCTAAGAAACATACCAAGTACCAGGATAGTTGGACCAACTGCATCCAAGCGATTCTATCATGTCATAGCATATATGATAACCACAACATGAGTCGGTTACTTTTACATATTCATAGCGTTCTAGTTTAGAAAGCATATCAGACAGAGATCAGAAACTGATTGAATATGCTTAAAACAACCAAGGACATGAATAGCAGCAAAAGTTCATATGAAGGGAAGGAAAAAGAGCAAACATTTTTGTCTGGTCATAACTCAATAATGATCAAACCTTACATGAAAAAATTTATCCCACAGCTTCTCAAAAGGCACTGCACTTGGTGTAAGGAACATGAATGCTATTTTCGGGTTTTTTGATTGAACAGGCGGTGCACTCAAAATTTCTTTTATCACTACCCGGGCTGCAATCTCATCATCATTATATTCCCTTGCTGGAGCAGGTGGAAGCCAATCGGAAATAGCCTTACAACCTCTTGAAGAAAATATGTAACAAGCGGCGTTGCTCTGCGGCTGATAGAGAAAAGCACAAATCACAAAGATGCTAACCAAAGACACCAAGACAATGATCCACAAAGGCCTCTTCAAAGGTGGGCGATGGCGAGCCCCAGAAAATATAGGAATGTCACCCATGCCTATTCGCCACGGCTGACCCGTCTTCATCTAGAATAAACGCACCACAACTTCATCGCCTACTGATGTATTCATTGCCTCTTGTCCCCATCCACCATTGTACAATTCAACACAGATTTAGCAATAGTGTAGCAGAGAGCCTTCAATCGATCGGTGCGACTATTCTTTAATCTGCAAGTACAATTACAGCATAAGGCTTAGGAAGTCCAAAGTCCAAAGTCATTGGGAAGAACGTTAGATTCACGCTCTCATCAAACAAGAATGCCAATAATTTCAGCCAGCAAAATCATTAGAAGATTGTACTGACCATTCAAAAGTATGCAAAACCGAAAACCAAAGACTATTATGAAATCAATGCCTCCACGATATCAATGCTCAGATGTTGCAAAGTCAAGTTCAAATCTCACTTGTTCCGGCAACCTCAGAGCCGTAAAGATGTGTATTTGCAACTCACAAAGAGAAATCCGCAGAAAAAGAAAAGCAACAAATCAATCCATTCTAAAAGAAAAACCCGAAAACTAGACAAAGAAAGGAAAATTTGACAAGCAAACTCTATTTTCAGACTTGAAGGCAAAGAAGCAGCCCAACAACTAAAACCAAACCCTCTCAGTTTGAAAGCAACAATCACAGTAAATAAAAGTCAAACCAACCCCCAGATTTCAATCCTCCCCCAGTTAAAAAAAAAAAAAAATCAAAACCCGAGACGCAAACTCTCTTCCTCTCTCCAGTCAACTCCACACCGCCCAATCTCAAACGCAAACAGCAAAACAGTTAAAACTCGAAACTAAAATCTCTATTCACAGAGTCGGCATTCGCCGTGAAAGAGTTACCTGAAGGATCTCAAACACTGTCGAAGATCCGGAAATCTGAAGGTTTTTTGAATTCTGGTTCACTGTGTAAGATCTAGGGCAGGAAAGAACACTCAAAACAGAAGAAGCAGAGAGAAGAAGAAATTGAAATTGGAATTGAATAGAGGGAAGGAAATTAGGAAGGAAGAGAGATTATAGGGATGTGTTTAGTTTTTGTGATTCGTTAAGACGATTCCTTTTTCCGGTGTTTTCTCGGTTCCAAAATTCTCTCCTTCTCTCTCTCTCCCACACGCACCCAGAGTCGAAAACAGTCGTTTGCCTTTCTTCCAAAACACAAACACAGCCGGCGATTTATTCTCCTTTTTTTCTTTTCTTTTTAAATACCACTTTTTTTTCTTTTTTTCCAACTGGGGGGCTTGTGTGCTACCCTTCTCCGCACTCTTGGCGCGTGGGCCTTTCCACACCCTACCCAAAATCACCAAGTGTCCAACAACTGTCTATGTTTCACATTTTCTTTTATTTTATTTTTTTTCCTCTCTTTTTCTTTTATCTTATATTGTGATTTAGGATTGTTAATTCGGACAAGACTCAATAAGATAGGGAGAAGCTCATACAAAATGAGAAGGATTGATCTCGTGTGATTAATTAATATCGAAACGAGTTATTCGCAGGTCAACCTGATAAGACATAACTGATAAACTTGAGGGGTTTAAAATCTACTTTTTGACTTGCAGAAAACCTCATTTAACCCAATATTCCAAGTATTTATAAAATTTCATGGTATTCTATTTTTTGTGTAAGTCATACACAAAACACTATAATGATAATTCTTTTGAAATCATATGTAGTGCATTCATAAAGCTAAAAATGTGTTGAATCAGTCGACTCAACTCCTTTATTTCCTATAAGATGGATCAAATGAGATTCATCTAGACTGAAAGTTTTTATTGAATATGTGTTGTCATGGTCAAGTTGTTACTTAGAAAACAGGTTTGGGTTTAGGTTTGGACTTTCTAACACGTTGATTAATTTAGTCAAGAAGAAAAATAAATTTGATGTGATCAGAATCCGATGCGACATCAATAGACAACGCCTTACCTTGATCTTAACTCATATGGAAATCATTGTCCTAAATATTAAGTCTGTGTTTTTTACTATATGTTTACTAACAAGTAATTCATGCTTCACAGTTAAAACCTCGCAACTATGTCTTAATAGGAAAGAGAAGACACTTCTTAGGAGACCAAATAATAGAAGAAATGATCCTTATTCTCAAAATCTTCACCAAAATATGTTGTACTATGAGCATTCAACTTCTGTTGGTAATCACAAATTTCAAAGGGGATTTTGACTCACTAATGAATGCGGAGTGGAGCGGAAGCTGACCAGGAACAATTAAAAATCTTCATTTAAGTGTTGACTTGGAGTTTGATCGTCGGCTAAAAGATAAAAGGGGTACCTGCATAAAACTCTTTGATGCCTAAGTCAGTAACTCTCTTAGTCAAGTGTAATAAAATCAATTGGAATGAGATGTATTACCTGGATGTCGAGCCTCCTTCTTATAGGCGATAACATACTTGGGCGACAAGTCATCATTACCATTGCTTTTATGATTATATGCACTTATGATGGCAATCATTGCTGCACTTATAACGGTTAATCATTGCGTACTTAAGACGGTTAATCATTACATATTTATAATTTTAATCATTGCACACAGTTATTTTCGTACTTGTGACCGTAGTCATTGTCGCTTTCATGGCCAACATTTACCGCCGTATTAATGACTAAGTTAATTGTCCTAATTATGGGTCTAGAATAATTGACCACCCCACAACTTTTGTTAGTATTTATTTTTTGAAGATGCCCATTGGTAATTGTATATATATAATACTCAAGTAGTCAAATAATACACACATTGTAATATTTTTGAAAACTATTTTAATATTTTATAAGTTTCAAAAGACTGTTAAAATTCTCGTACTTTTTTTTTAAAAAAAAAAAAAAAAGGATGATATGGTTGCTCTCAAGCCTTGATTAATGAAACAGCAAAATACAAGAGGGATGAACTAGAGCCTAAACCCTAGATTACAATAAGCATCAAGAGAATATCAGGAGTCTCCACTAAATCTATGAATTTTAACAAGTACCAATTAGCAAAGAGTGTATAATTGGCTACTCCATTACTTTGATAAAGCGGTGACATACTGGAAAGATAACTCTATCCCAAATAATCATTATTACAAATCGCACGGATTTCCCACTATGTTGTTGCACAGAAACAAATCCGACGACACTTTATTTCATCCTGCCACTAGGAGGTTGCGTCTATTAGAACAACAAATAACTCGCCCCCTTGCTAGGCTAAACAAGGCACATTAAGTATGCATACAGGGACCAAGCCCACATCGCTCTACCAAATAGTAGTATGAAATTATTATCAACATAGAGCCACGTCTAATTAACTAAAATTAAAAAATAATAAAACAGCAATAAAAGTAAAATGGGTCTAGAACCAATGCCCAAACCAAACACCCATGAGCCCCAAGCCTAACAAACAGGTTGCAGAAGCCATGACGCCCTCCTTCTACCAACACCTCCCATGTTGTCCCACCACCGACAGTAGCGCCACCGTCGCCTACCTCTCTCTAACTAGTGGGGTCGTCCCTGCTCAGATTGAAACCAAACTGAGTAAACCAGATCAGGTCCACCCAGTCTGATCTAAAATACAACCGCGCCCCCCCCCCCCCCCCCCCCCCCCCCCCCCCCAACTAGCCGGGCCGCCCCTTCTCAACAACACAACTGCCCCACCATCACTATCAGGTGATCTCCGATTCGGTGTCACCACCTCAAAACATCCAGTAGGTCTTCCGCGCTCCTCCCTAGGGCAAGGCAACCCTGACCCCTCCTCCCGACCATCAACTTGATGCTGCCCATCACTGTGAAATCCTCCAAACTCCCGGGACAACAACTCCATCACCCCGCAACCTGCTCTTCGACTAGATCAACCATCATCGAACACAAGATCCCTCATACTCAGTCTGACGCCGCCGCCTCAAGGGCATGTCATCAGACCGAGTATACACTCTTGTCGGAAGACTAGCTGCGCCTCCTAGGGTTTTGAGAAAAAAAAAATTCCTAAAATTTTCATACTTTTGAATCCAAAAATATCATAAATGAATTTTTACATTTTATTTTTTTTCGTAATACACATGTGATTGAACAAGGATTTGTCAATGTTTTTTAGCGAAAGATGTCAAATATATTGATTTAAATGAAGTTACAATAATGACCCACCTCAAAGGGTCTGCCAGGAAAAATTTATCACAAGCAATTAGGAATTAAATTAAGGAACTCAGAAGCAGTACAAGTTTTTGCTTCTTACTTCTTGACTGGGCCGATGAGGGAGGAACAACCTCCCACACCAATTTTTTAAACTTAGGTTGACAGTTGATACAAACTTGAGTTGAAATGTACGAAATCTTCAAGCTTATTTTTACTTCCAGGTTTTACCCCTAAGATGCTTCTCGAACATAATCGGAGAAGAAATCACACTCAGAAACCCACAAAAGAGTTTGGGCTCTATTAAGTCCCACCCAAAGAAAAGAAATCAAAAGACAAAAGCCTGCTCGCATAGGATCTAGGGTTTCACCCGTTGAGTTTCAAGAAAGTTCTCGATACCATGTTCTAAATCTAAACAATCACAAGTAGTGCACGGATGCCTACAACATTCTTATAAACCACCTCCTTTGCCATCTTTGACGGAAGCTAAAATGTATGTTTCTTCCATAGCTTGGAACCTGTATCAATATCGACATAAACCATGAACAAAATCTAACATAGAAAGTATACCGGCTCTATGCACAAGAAAAATTACCCAATGTGTTGCCAATATGCTTGCCCTCCTTCTCTAGGCGTAAGTGAGGAGGTAATTTGTGCAATTACACCCAAAACCTAAAAAGATAAGAGTTTGAAGAGAGATTTGAAAACCCATAATTAGTAGCCATGGGATGATAGATCGAAAATTGCTCATGTTCCAACGCCTTGATCATTACACCCTTAGAACCCTAAATGCAACCCATATTCCCCATAAACGTAGACTTTTGGAAGCCTTCGAACAGAAGAACTCGACAAACCATATCGAAACAATATTTAGGGAGTCAATCACACTGAAATAAGAGGGATCGACTACATCGAAATATCTTAAAGCAAGCTTGGAGGCTAAATTTGTCATCAGATCCATGGAAGACATACTAGGTATGTAAATGTGTCAGTGAGAAAATATTAACTTGAGAGGTGCTAGGATTTTTTACTTCATAATTTTTTTTTGTACAAGCACGAGATTCCGTGAGTATTATGAAAACAATTTTGATGATCACATAAATTTTTGAATGTATTATTGAACAAAGCTCTAAACAATTCAACATTTTAAAACACCTAGCTCTTCAAATCCTTCGAAGAGAGCAAAGGGCGGTGGTGGTGGTACCCCTTGGGTTTCCTCTGTTTTTTTTCCCGTCAGACTTAGCAAACGAGATTCCTCATCGAGTGGGTCGAAGCTTCATGTGAGAAGCGGGGTTCAGGAGGGCCGATTCCGGAGGTTCGAGTTCGTGGCGGTTCGTCGTCTGGTCATCTAGCTTGGACACCGAAAGGCTTTCTGATCAGGACTCTTTCCAAGTGAGTCGTGGTCGAGGTTCGGTGAGGTCAAGGCAACAGATCGGCTTCGGGGTATTTAGTGCAGAAGATCGTTGTTTGTTTTCCAGATTCCGATTGGTTTGCCGCCAGCTTGGTTCACAGAAGGTAGGCAGCTGAAGACCTTGGCGGTGGCGGCTATGCAGTGGCAGAAGCTGATTAGGGCTATTGCTCTTCTTCCTTAGGTTTGGGCATGGGCTCAAATTTAGGTTGTTGGGCTCTATGTTGTGGACCAGTAGGGATGGTGTCTTGCCACCCTCATTGATCACTTAGTGATGGGAGTGGACCTGTCCTAAGAGGTGGACACTCTTAGGCATTTGGGCCTGTATATGGTCCAAGACCAATCGTTTTCGTATCAAGACTGCTACGAGAGTTGTTAATTATCTGGAATAAGATTCGCATTTTCTTCAAGCGGCTTATGGATAAGGAATTGCTCCTATTTGTCTGCTAGAAAGTGACTCTCTGTTGGTACTGCAATTACGCGCATGGCTAATGGGGATGCTAGTAAATAATTTTACCCTAGAAGACACAGAGTTGTTATTTGTTTATGAGTTCGCTTTACAAAGCGGGCTCAATTTGACTTATAATGAGTTTACATTACTTAGATAAGAGTTTGGTAGTTATCCTACTATTTTTCTGTCTTTAAGTGTATGTTAGATTCTGGTTTGTTGGCTTGTCATCTAATGCTTTAAAAAATAAAATAATAATAATAATTCAACATTTTAGAACTTAAAACTGAACAAATTAAATTAGAATACTATTCCTGAACTTTGACTTTTTTTACTATGTTCCTAACCTATTTTGCGCTGACAGAGGTGATCGTCGGCAGGTGGGAGATCGATGCAGGCGAGGGCGATCTGATGCAGGTTGGGGAGTTCAGATGCTGGCGGCGGTCTATTGCAGGCGATGGTCTGCGGCAGACGGTGGCCTGATGTAGGTGAGGCTCCGATGCAGGCGATGGTGTTTGCAGGTGGTGGTGGGTGTGGCGGCCTGCTGAGAGTGTTTGGTGTTTGGTTTCTTTATTTGGTTTTCATCAATAAGTCATTTGTAGGTTTTTTTATGTTTTGCTCTTGGGTTGCACTGCAATTTTTGGTATAGACAATCTTCTCTTCACCGGTCGAGAGATCGTTCCTGTTCTGGAGTTGGGTCAGCAACGGTGGCGAAAATGTCTGGCTATAGACAATCATCCTTGGCCTTCTAGTGGGTCCTTTCTGTCTGCGATCGGGTCGAAGGCGATGGCGATTTGGAGCAGTGGTGGATGGATGGTGTTGACAAGAGGGTGGTGATGGTGTTGAGTTTTTTAGTCCCAGGTCTGCTTGTCTGGCAATCTTTTTGGTCGGGTTTAGGTCACAATGAGTGTTGGCTTGGTCGATCAAACGCTGGTCAGGAGGAATCTGGTGGGTGAGTTTAGTGTCGACACAAGTAAGTTGTCTAGTTTAGAGTTCTTATTGGCTGGACGAGAGGTGAGATGTCAAGGATTCACTGATCCTGCGCTTTTGTCTGTCATATAGTTGTAGTGCAAGTTTAGAGTCAGTCAATATAGATTTTCAGTGTGAAGTCTATTGGTCATTTTTGAGTAAGAGATGTCGCCTATAACTCGTTGTAAGCAGTTTCATTATTAATAAAGTTCTTATTTGATAAAAAAAAAAACTTTAATTTTTTTACTATGTTTCTAACCGATTTTGTTTACTAAGAATGTCAAAGAACGTCTCTAATATATTGTCCATAAAATACATATCCGAAAAGTTTTGCAAACATCATAGAAAAGGAGAAAAAACTTGAAACCCATTATTTACCAAAGCCAACCAACGACCAAATAGTGACTCCTACATCCACTTTGACACCGACCCACACAAAAAGAGAAGAACTAGATTTTTGATGGTTGGGGTTTCAGATTTTGGTGATTAGAGTTGGGAGGCTCCAATTTGTTCCGTACGAGGAAAGCAAGGATTGACCTTAATTTGACAAAAGAAAATCTTTAGATATATTGCCATTGTAATTGCAATTGCAATGAGCAAATGGGACAAAGTCTACATTCTAAGTGCAATAAGTTAAGTTCATCATCGAAGCATCACTTTCTTTTCGAGGCAAGACATTATCAAGTTTTCTTTGTTAGGGATACTAAAAGAGGTCTAGGATGAATTATTCATTATATTAGGATATAAGATTGTTCATCTTTTTTACTTTATATGTTTTTGCCTTTTGTAATTGAAAATGAAGATTAGCTAAAACTACACGAAATTGCCAAAGCCAGAGTGTGAGGACACGCGGTGCAGGCGCGTAACGTTTGCCCTAATGAGTGTCAGGCCTGGTTGTATTTGAAACGGTATACAAACGGTTTGAGAGGAACATTGGCTGTTAAGTTACCAAAATACCCTTGTTTGAGATGTATGGAGGTACGGGTCAAGCAGTGGTCAACTTGTCAATCGTCGTGCAAAGCAGGTTACCAAGAAACTCGTTATGAAAAATCAAACATGACACGGCAGCTCCTCTCTTTTTTTCTGCTTCTCTATTGGTTCGTCAAACTACCAATATTTTTATTTTTTAAATTCCTCTAATATTTTCAAACAAAAATATTGATATAATACTAATATTGGGAATAACAAACTATTGAAAAGGTTCATTTAAGGGTAGAAGACTCTTGACCAAAATTAAAGCTACTCAAATACAAATGTCAATACGCCAAAAGTGTGATCAATTTTGTTTTAATTTGTGAAAGTTTATAATGGTACCAATACAGGTAATGATATTAAATGAAAAATTCATGAGTTTTGACCTATATTAGACTTTTTATAATGGACTTCAAATTGATAGAAAATCGGTCATGCAAATACGAAATAAGTCACTATATTATTCATCATATATATTAACAAATCTACAATTTATGTGTTAGAAGTATCAGATACCGAATTAAACGGTTTATAGGAATGGGTGTAACATTTCAGTTGATTGTATCTTTTCACCAAACTATCAATCATTTTTTTTATGTTCAAAAATAGTAAGTGAAAATTATTTTGGCTTTTCTTTATGAGCCTCATATTTTGTCTTTTTCTGATAATTACCTTAGTGGCAATACAAAATTTAGTACAAACACCCTTGGATGAGTTTAAAAATTGTTTTTACTCGCTTGTTTACAAATGCAGGAATTTAAAAAAGAAAGAAAGAATTTTCTTGTATGAAAAGTCAAGGGGGTTGGTTTGCATAGTAATGAAATTTAAAAATGGAACAAGGTAGCTAATTGAATGATAGCGATTGTCATTTGGCGATTTGCAAGAGATTGATCCCATGTTCTGTTACTTCTGTACAAAGCCTAAAAGGCACGTTGGTTCACGTGAGAGGTGAGCTGTCGATCAGCAACTGCGACCTGAACCCACGAAGTTTCCTTCCGGGAATTATGATCGAGTCTGATCATGAGAACTCATGACCTTAGTCTTGGCCCATGGCTGCTGCAGCTGCCGGACTCTTCTGATTTATTCAAAAGCATGCAGCTGCCTATTGCTGCCGGTGCTCTTAGTCAGAGCTTAAGATTGGAACGTTGACGTTCCTTTTGGGACGAGATGAAACCTGTTCGCCAGCTCTTAGTTTCTTCGAGGTAATTGACCAAGATCTTAGGTAACAATATCCAGAACAAATATATAGCTTTTCTTTTTGGTCAAGTTTTTAACCTTAAAGACATCTACATTTTAATTTTGAAGAGAAAAGTCAATTCATAGTTTCAGGCTTTCAGCAATCCACAATGAGGGGAAGCATTTAATTATTCAGACAATTAAGTTGATTAGTCAAAACAGCATTTAATTATTCAGACAATAAAATCAAAAGGGAGGAAAGTACACGAGTGCTTTTAATTCAAGTTCGATATATTTATTGTGAAGCAAATAGTGTTGCTTACCGTTTGATATACTTTGTTAGTCTGTCTTATTTTGATGTTGTTTGGATTGAAGAGACTCCTTCTATTATTAACGATGTTCTTTTTAAAGATGTTTTTAATTATACTTAAGGTCTACACACCAAGTCCTTCTCGCAGTATAATAATTCCATCATTAATAACATTTGATGGGGTTTCTGCCCCCTTCAAAAAAAAAAAATCAAGAGGGAGAGGTCACAGACACAAAATAAGTTTGCTCCAAGCAAGGGCGGAACTAAGTGGCAGGCTATATGGGCTTGCCTAGACAGTTTTTTGGTCAAAAACCACCTTTTGTGTGTGTGTGTGTCTATATATACATCTATCTACCTTCAGCCCATACCCAAAAGAAAAGAAAAGAAAAAAAAAAAAAATTGGGAGGTAAAAGTCGCGTACTCCCCCAGCCACAGCAGCTCACTTCCTCCTTTGTGGTCGAGACGTTGAGTGCTTCTCTCCTCTCTTCACCTCCTAGCCTATGTTTCACTCAACGGAAATATCAGACCCTCCTCCACGTTTTCTTCTCCATCTCTCCCTTCCACTGCCCGATCCAGTGCCCAAATGCCCAACGTTTCTCTCACTCTCCTTTACGCCAATTTCTTGTCTTGTTCGATTTTCTTAATGTGGGTTGCTCCACTTTTTTATTAATCATTTCCATCTCTATGCTATCTCACTGATTTAAGAACCAAATTTAACCTCAGAGCCACTTGACCACTTATGTTTTGATTCTAGGTATTAGGCGTATTACATTGAGTTGCCCTCTGGTTGATTCCATTTCACTTGAGCTTCCCATTTCAGTTGACATTGCAGATTTGCAAAGATTCTTGGCTTCTTGTAGAGTCAGTGAAAGACTGGGGTGACCGAGTGATTACCTGGGTTTCTGGAGGAGTTTTGGCCCTCCATGTAATTGTGAGTTGGGATTTTGAGTTTTGAGTATAAGTTGAGGATTGAGATTGTTAGGTTTGTTTAGGGGCTATCGGTTTTGGTTCTCTCCTTTGATTATGTTGTGATTGTGTTTTATTTAAAGATGTGCATTTTGTGTTGCAGATTGGAGAATTTTTATTTTAGAGTTTTGGTGATAGTGTTTGGGTATATGCCCCACAATACCGAGACTGTTGTTGATGCCATTTCCATCTGGATAGTGTTACTAACTTTAAATTCTTTAGCTTGTCTTATTTAAACCGTGAGTGTCCTTTCACAAACTCATTAGAATTATATATATGTTAAGGAGACACATATTAAATCCATTAGACGTTAAAGTCTATTGCAAGTTAGACCAAAAAAAAATAAAATTTGTACACCTCTAATTAGCCTAGACAAGAATTAGATCCTGGATCCGCCACTGACTTCAAGCCTCCAACCCTATTATGTCGTGTGAAGAAGATGAATGCTACAGTGAAAAGAGGTTCTTGCAACCTCTTCTTTTTTCGATTTATTGTTTTGAGTATGCATCGACGTAGTTGACAAGTAATATGAATTTATGAGTAAAGTAAGTTGCGGGCATGCAACATAACGTTCGTTCACGACAACTTGTTGGGCTCCCTTGAGCACTAAAATTGACAACAGCTTGCTTGCCATAGAAAGCGAGTGAAGAGTCAAGACGTAAAGATATATCATAAATCATTATCAAGAAATAAAATTGCAAATTAGAGAAACTCTATATATGTTAGTTACATATACGTGTAAATTTTATCGTGTAAGAAATAGTGAATTTTCACGTATTTGTAGTTGATATATGTATTTTGAATTCCTTATATAATTTCTCTAGTCAATTCTATATGTCCTTTAAAATTTAAACGTCATAGAACTTACTTATATTTTTAGAAACATCAATTCAATATTTCTTGAATCATCGCACCAAGAGCGGTATGGGATTCAAGAACATTTATGCCTACAACCTTGCTATGCAAGAACATTTATGCCTACAACCTAGTTATGCTTGCAAGACAAGGGTGGAGGCTTCTCACTAAACCTAATTCTTTGGCAGCTCAAGTTTATAAGGCTCGGTACTTTCCTAATTGCTCATTTTGGAAGCTGAATTGGGGGAGCGGCCTCTTCATATTCTTGGAGAAGCATGCTTGAAAGTAGACCATTATTACAGGCAGTGGCCATTTGGCGAGTTGGTGATGGGAAGCAAATAGATATATGGGAGGATCAATGGGTACCTAATTGCCCCCGTTACATGATTCAAAAGCCACATATTGTGGTGCAAGAGAAAGTTGCTGACTTGATTGACACTCAAACAAGACTCTGGAATAGAGCAGTGGTTTATAGGGTGTTTCCTCCTCATATAGCTGAACGCATTTTATGCATACCACTTCGAAGAAGTGCTGCTCATGACCAACTTAGTTGGGGTCCTGAAACAAGAGGTCATTTCTCGGTGAAAAGTGCCTATTGGATTGGATTGCAAGGCAACAAGTGCTGGGTAATGTGCTGACCTCTACCACACAGGGAGACCCCTATATTGAGCTTTGGAAGCGATTGTGGAAAGCTAAGGTCCCAGGAAAAGTGCAAATTTGTGTGTGGCGAGCTTGTAATAATCTCCTACCCACAAGAACAATTGCTTCATATAAGGGGTATGACCGTATAAGGGTGCAGTAACGTGTCTGTTATGCAATCATGGACTTGAGACTAACAGCCACATTTTTGGTAAGTGCCCTACTGCCTTGAACATTCTTTCTGCTACTCCCTTCTCTTTGCAGCACACTTTCTTACCCAATCCAATCTTCAAAGAATGGATGCTTGAGCAAGCTTTAACCCTTAAAGCCGATATTTTTGAGAAGCTACTTGTGATTATCTGGGGTCTTTGGAAGAATCATAATATGAAATTTTGGGAAAACAAGGTTCAAACACCTGTGGATATTATGTTGGCATGCTTTACATGGTTAGCAGACTTCCAAAGAGTCAGGAGTAGCAGTTCAGTTCTGACCCAGAAAACTATTCAAAAGTGGAAACCAGCAGCAACATCAAAGCTCAATGTTGATGGAGCTTTTAATATTCAGGCCTCTCATGGTGGTGTGGGAGGTGTCCTACGAAGCATAACTGGAGAATTTCTAGCTTCATTCACACAACCAGTCCCTCATATTAACTCTGCTCTACATGTTGAATTATCTGCTATCTGGGAAGGGCTTCTGTTCATTGACAATTTGCATTGCAGCAAGTTGAAATTGAAACTGATTGTCTTCTTGCAGTCCATCACATCAACAGCGATGTTGAAGACCTTTCTGAACTAAGTAGTTTAGTTCTAGACATTCGAGGCAAGATGCAATCTATGCAGGGTGTCAAATTAAAGTTCAATTTGCCCCTAGATCATGTAACAGTATAGCTCATCGTCTGGCTAGTCATGCATATGATGCAGTCCACCGTGAATCTTGGCAGGGACAGCCTCCTCCTTGTATTCATGACTTAGTTATCAAAGAGTGTAACCCCATTCCATGATTATAATAAAATCACAGCTCTTTTACCTACAAAAAAAAAAAAAAAAAAAGACCATGCCAAGCTATATGACCACCAAATTCCTACACCCAAAGTCAACTAACAACTTACAATTCAATGATAGTAGCAGGTGAATTGGGATGGTTCGTTTCTCGTGCTATCAAAATGGAACATATCAGCAAAACATGGGATTGCATGCTAAACCATGTGCTCCATAGCAATAAATATTAGCCTACTTACGTACTGGTCTTGAATATGGAGGAAATTATCATTTGCACGTTCAAAATTGGCAATTTACAAGTCAAATGGAGTAATGGACTCGATCAACGAAAGGGCTAATCATGCGACCTATTCCAGTTCCAACATTCAGTTCCAATTATATGGTTTAAAGAAGAAGAATCAATAATAAATTAATAGTGCTCATTTCACACAGAAATCTGTATCAAATTGTATTAGTTACTGAAGACTGTAGTTGCATAATACATATAAGAATAAAAAAGAGCAAAATACTAGTTACTACCCTGTGATTTAGGTCTAAAATCAATTCAGTTCCTGAATTTCTAATTTCATCAAAAACACCCCTGCACTTTCAATTTTGATCTAATAGATCCAATTCGTTAATATTCTGTTATGAGTTCAAGTTATAGTTGGATTATTTGTTGAAAATTATTTATTTTTAATAGTAGAACTCACTCTTAAATTGACTAGAGGTGGCATGCAGACACCACATCATAAAATATAGGCTATATATGAGCCACATTAACAAGTTAAATAACTCAATTGTCGGAAAACTAACAAATTGGACTTATTAGATGAAAACTGAAAGTGCATGAGTGTTTTTGATGAAATTAGAAGTTCATGGACTGAATTGATTTTGGACCCAAATTATATGGTAGTAATCTGTATTTAGCCCAATAAAAAAATTCATGTTTAAATAATGAAATACTTTATTGACACTGAAATCTGTGTGAACTGATTTTCTCACTGACAACCGTGTGAATAGATGAGCAAGAATCTTAGCTTTCACACTGAAATATGTGTGAATTATTATTTCACATGGATTTCTGTTGCTAATGGTATGACAGAAATTCATGTGAGTCCAATTCAACTGATTTTATACAGTTATCTATGTGTAATTGTTTTTCACACGGATATCCGTGGCTGTGGAATATCTGTGTGAGTTGCCCGTTTTGTTAGTAGTAATGATAATTTCATTGTCACTTCACGTCTCTCAGTCCAGGCCCTTCATTTCACCAACACATGCATACATGTATCAAAGTTAACTATTTAACTTGACGAAGTAGTGTTAGCTTAGTGCTTAGAGCACCCAATACTTAAGACTGAAGTCATGGGTTCGAGTCACTATGTGAGTATGAGTGAAATCTTTTGATCCTCTTTACTATTAAAAAAAAAACTGTTTCAAAAAAAAAAAAAGTTAACTAATTAACTTATGAACCAATTTAATGGACCAACACATTGGACCTCGATATATAAGTTGAAGATTATTTTGATATCTAAATTTTTTTTTTTTTGAAAGGATTTTGATATCTTATGTAAGAAGAAGATTGATGATCATATTGCCACTCTGCGATTCCTCCTTGAACTCAGGTCGATCACTCTCAATTATTTGACCTATAGCAGCACGCTTATGGGCAGTATTTACATTTCAAATAAGTTATGATTTGTGCATTAGATCATTTTTTCATGTTATTGTATGCACTTGAACAACACAATCAGAATGACTCTTTTCGACGACAACTGTGAAGGTCAGCCGTCAGCCGTCAGCCAAAATATGCGGCGATACTGATTTGGGTGCGTGCGACCGAGATTGCAATGCAAAGTGCGTGGCCAAACATTCCGGTGCGGCGGCTTACCCTCAGTCTGTTCCAGTGTTTGTACTTGTGTTAGATTCAACTATTCCAGTCATATGTAGCTAGGTGAGCACTAAAGGCAACCGAAATAATGAGGAAGAGTAAGAGAAGTTTCCAGGGAATTCAGTGTTCGTACGTACAACATGGAAGCAATATGTATTTTACTTCTTCCTCAGTACGTTCCTTGGTTTAGTTTAACAGTTTAAGGAAATAACTCTTACGAAGTTTTGATCATCAATGTCTTTAAAGATCGATCCTTTCCGTCGATCATCACAATGTCGCTTTTGGGTGAATGATCTCATTCGCTTCTTAGTGTGTTTATCATATTTTCACCTTATAATTTGTAACTTAACTGTTCATAATGTATATTACTCTTAAAAAATTACCTATGTAAAAAATTAATCTAATAAGAGATTGTTTAACAATCTAATTATATCAAAGAAAACAAAAACTGCTGCCATTATAATGAACCGAAAGATCGATATCCATTTTGATTATTTCAAGAAAAAACAAAGATACCCATGCCAATTTTCTCTACATTATATATATATATATTGATTAAGCAATAAAGTGTAATTACAAATCGACCACAATCACAGCACCCAATAAGGGATTACAAACAAAGAAAGCAGCAAATTGTGAAAATTTGAACAAATATGCGTTAATTGTAAGGAGGTAAGATTAATCAATAAATCCTTACATTATTACAAATCAATTTTAAGTCTACACCAGCCAATACATGCCTAAAAGTCTATCAATTTTCATAATTCAGAATCTAATCATTTAGATCAATTTTCATCTCTATAACGTTTCAACCAAATTGACACTACTACAAAAAGTGCATCACACAACACCCATCAGACAAGAGATTAAAAGTTTACCGTCGTCTGATAACGTGAACTCCATTGCACGATGCTATTAATGAAGTTCTGTTGTAGGAATGCTACCAAATTGATAACTTTGTCTTCAGAGTTCTATCACACAACACAATTATGTATGTTCTGTCGTCTAAATGACACCAAAGTTAGCGGCAGATATCCCGCCATCAGTAAACTCAAAATTCCCTCCCAAGATAAGTTCACCAATTTAATCACACAACATAATTATGCATTTTCTGTTGTAAGAATGCTGAAAGTTACAACGATATTGTTGTCTCTATTGTATGACTAGAACTAGGCGCCAAATTCTTTGCCAAATTTTGAGTGGGCGGCAATGTTGTAAAAATTTGACACCTTCTACTAGGTGTACCAAGTGTATGATATAAGAAATGGCACAACAGATTGTGGGCATTCTGTTGTCTGAAGGCTCAAATATATTTGAATTGCTTCCTCCAAACCTAGCTAGGCAGGCAAATTGCCGTCCTTGCTTTGACATCGTATACTCTTTTACGATAGTTGTTTAATTATCTGTTGTATGATGAACTTGGACAAATTTATTGAAGTGTCTTAAGTCTCACCAAACCCCGTACTTGTCACCAAGCCGCTGCTTCCTTCTCTCACCAAATATGTCAAGAGAGAGAAAAAAATTGTTCTAAACCTAAGAACTTCTTCTTTCCCTCTCGATCACTATCTAAACTTTCTAGCCCGAGTCAAAACACTCTCAATCGCTCTTGAAACCTAGATATCAGGTTTCTCTCTCTCCAAATCTGGGCGACCAGAACACTCACAAAATTGCCATTGAATATCCTGACCCTCACTACCGACGGCCTCCTGGTCCTCCTCAACTCCCTCTACGATGCCTTCGCCGATCCCAAACCAGATGTTAAGAAAGGGTCTCTGAGTTTTTAAGCCTCCTCGATCGCATTGATCTTCGTCTCCCACGCTGATTTTACATCGACCCATCTCACCAAGATCATCTCCCACATCGTGAAGGTTCGATTGAAGGCTGGCATCAGATGAATATATCGATCTTCATCGTTAATACTAGTGGAGCAAGATTCTGAACAGATTACAAGTAAGAGAGGTTGGGTTTACAGAGTTTATATGCCATATTTGATATCAAATTTGGGATTTTGTATTCTAGATTTAATGTAAGATTTGGCGGAGGAAAGTTTAGAGACCTGGGTATGGGTTTGTTTTGGCTTGTTCTACTGTGATTTCTAATTTGTTTCGTTTATTCTTTGTCAATTGTTGCCCAAGGCTGGGTGATTGAAGCAGAGGATATATACAGTTCATATTTGGTGAGTTCCTTCCTGATTGCTCTGAGCCACCTCATTTTTGTTTGCTCTAATTATCTATGTCAAAACGCGTGTTTCTATTCATCAAAATCATTACTAGGTTTTGAAAATGGTAAACCAAAAGAAGAACATGAAGGTGGCTGTTTTACAGTTTCATACCTTTTTTCTTTTACAGTAAACCAAAAGAAGAACATCAAGACAAAACGTGGTAGGAAGAAGAAGAGGAGAGACCCAAGACTTTGGTCCACTTTGGGAGTGAGATTTGGGTTTGTTTCGGAAGAAGTGGCTGCCAACAAAAGAAGAGGTACGCGTTTGATTGCTTTTTCAGTTGTATGAAATGAGAATTGGGTTTCTTTCCTTGCTAAGATTTGGGTTTCTTTCAATTTTCCAAAATTGTGGTTTTGATTGGGTTTTTTATTTTGTATATCAATATCTGAATGAAAGTAATTTGGATTTAAGTTTGGGTTTGAATGGAGATGACAGTGATGGTCATTTTGCTATGAAAACTGATTAAACCGGAAAGGAGTAGTTGCCAGCAGTAGAGGTCATTGGTTTTTTGACACTGAATAAAATCTAGCATATAGAAAAAGTGAAATTTAGTATTAGAATTTTTTATTTTAATGTTTTATTGTTGAGTTGATTACTTGCAGGTTGCATCTATTTGCTCTAAGTTGCAATACCCATTTTTTTTCTCTAGCATTAAAATGATAGAACTTTTTTTGCCAGGACTTGATTTTTTAATTTTGAAACAAAATTTGTGATGATTGTCGTTTATAACACATATGTCAGTAGCCAAAAGAAGACTATTCAAGGTTACACTCTAGAGCCTGCTCAAGGTTACACATGAAGGACGATGGTTTATATGATTAGAAAGTTGTTAGTGCCCTGATAGAGTTCAATGTCAACACTGATATATATAAACCCATATGTCATTATCCTTATAGCACATCAATTGAGAGAACCGACTCTCATCCCTATGAAACTGAATTTATAGAAACAGGTTGCAAAAGCCAAGATAATCCAAAACAATACAAGGTGTGTTAGTCAACTACCATTACAAAAGATGACTGAACAAATATAATGCATTTACTAAAGTTTTGAAAAAGTTTTTTTTTCTGTCCCCTTTATTGAATTTCAGACTATATTGCATGACATGTTTCCAGTTACTATTGCTTGGTACTTGCTACAGACTTAAGGTTTTGCAATTTTGTACTTTGCTTTTCTATTTTCCTTTTTTGTTTTAGAGATAGAAACTTTGAGTCACGGTGTTTGTTTGTCTTTCAGCTTGATTGCTTTAAGGATTTGAAGGTACATGCACTCTTATATAATGAATGTCTTTCTTTCACAGGGTTTTCTTAATTGGAGGGTGTGCTGGACTATTAGAGAAGGTGTTGACTATTGCTGCAGGTGAACATCAACATTTTTGATTCATTTGTTTCATTTAAATTTATTGGACTATTGCTGTATGTAGCTTGTCTTAATCATCGATTACACTTGCTTTAACATGTTGTGCTTCTAGTTTGATTACTATGATATAGTATGATCATTAATTCTAAGTGTATTGTTTGATGTGAAATAACTTTTTCTGCATCTCCTTCTTACTTTTGAAATTGTGTAGTGTGTTGGCCTCTTAAAACATAGTTAGGCCATGTGATATTGTATAATTATTGCGAATCACTTGTTAATTATAATAGGAACTGTTCCAGAAGCAAAAAGTAAATTCGGTTCTAGTACAAGGTATATTGAAGCTGTGTTATTTTTATTAACTTAGTTTTCTTAAACAGAAATCTATACTGAAGGTATATCAGATAAAACATAATCTTGGCTTGGTAGCTGTTTCAGCCTATTGCACACCGAGATTCCCTGTTCCAGTACAGACAGTTTAAAAGAAACCCAAAAATTTTCTTTTGTGTTTTCTTGTTTGCATTCCTGTTGATATAGCATTGATTAAGCATGTATTTTTGTTTGCGTTTTTTTTTGTTTATGCGTAGTATAGATGGATAGAACATGGATGGTTGCAGATAGGAGATCTCGTGAATATAAGTTAGGGGTGATTCAATTCTGTAAGTTTGCCTTGGATAATGCTAGAGACCCCAATCACATTAGTTGTCCTTGCACGAAGTGTGGAAATGTAGAATATTTTTCGAGTTCGGTAATAGGGACCATTTATTTGTAAATGGAATTGATGAGAGTTATGATAAGTGGACTGATCATGGGGAGGCTGTCGTGGATTCAGCAACATATGAAGATACCAATAGCATGGAAACAATTCAGATCAATTTGAGTCTATGCATTTTAATGAAGGGGCAGAATATGAAGTAGAGTTAGGTCGTGACGTGGAGTTGGAAGATGATGAGGATGAAGGGCTTTCAAATGAGTGTAACAAGTTTAGACAGTTTGTTAATGATGCCAATAAACCGTTATACCCGGGTTGTGATAGGCACACAAAGCTGAATGTCCTTGTAAGACTTTACAACTTGAAAGCCAAGCATGGTATGAGTGATAATGCTTACTCTAATTGGTTGATTGCCTTTGCAGAGTTTCTTCCAGTAGGCAATGAGATACCTGCCTCTGTGTATGACTCAAAGAAGACCTTGAGTGCTCTAGGAATGGATTATACTAAAATTCATGCTTGCCCAAATGATTGTATTATGTATAGAAAAGAGTATGTTGATGAAACTGAATGCCCTAGATGCGGTCTTTCAAGGTGGAAAATAGGTAAAAATTCCAAAGAGAGGGACGGTGTACCAACAAAGGTACTATGGTACTTTCCCCCTATTCCTAGGTTCAGAAAAATGTTTCAATCAAGTGAAACATGTAAAAGTCTGACTTGGCATGCTACTGATAGAAAACATGATGGCTTGATGCGTCATCCAGCAGATGCAACTTCATGTAAGTTAGTAAATGAAAAATGGCCGGAGTTTGGTTCTGACCCTAGAAACCTTAGACTTGCATTGTCATCAGATGAGTTCAATCCCCATAGTTCATTAAGTAGCAAGTATAGTTGTTGGCCGGTAATACTTGTGACCTACAATCTACCTCCATGGTTAATAATGAAGAGGAAACATATGATGTTAACATTATTGATATCGAGGCCAAAACAACCAGGAAATGATATCGATGTGTACTTGGAACCTCTAATAGATGACTTAAAGTTGTTGTGAGAAGGAGTTAGGGGAGTTTATGATGCAAGACAAAGTGAATACTTTACTCTTAGGGGTTTACTATTTTGGACAATAAATAATTTTCCAGCTTATGGTAACTTTTCTGGGAGTATTGTTAAGGGGTATAATGCATGTCCTATTTTTCTTGAAAAAATGGAACCTACAAGGCTAGTTAATGGAGGGAAAATGACATATATTGGGCATCGAAGATTTTTAGGAAGAAACCATCCCTATCGAAAGCAAAAGGCTACCTTCAACAACTTCCCTGAGCATTCACCTCCTCCTGTGCCTTTGACTGGTGAAGAAGTATTGTGTAGGGTAGAGGAGGAAGTTTTGAAGTGGCCTTTTGGGAAGAAATATCCTCAACCTCCGTATAAGGGTGCCGAGGATGAAACCAGACCTTGTTGGAAGAAAAAGTCTATATTTTTTGAACTTGATTATTGAAAATTTCTACCGGTTCGGCACTGCCTTGATGTGATGCATATAGAAAAAAATGTACGTGATAGTCTAATAGGGACCTTGTTAGATATTCCTAGAAAAACAAAGGATGGAGTGAAAACTCGGTTGGATTTGGTGGAACTGGGTATTAGATTAGGACTGCAGCCTAATTTTGAAGGCCCCAAAAAACAGTGCTTGCCATTAGCAAGCTGGAACTTAACTGTAGATGAAAAAAGATGTATGTGTGGGTCTTTTTTTAATATGAAGGTTCCTGAAGACTATTCTTCCAACATATCAAATCTGGTTTCCATGGATGATTTAAGGCTTAGTGGTCAGGTTATGCTTGTTTTTCAACGAAATCTGCAGCAAGACTATCGATGTGTCAAAGCTACCGAAAATCCAAAGTGATCTTGTTGAAATATTGTGTGAGCTGGAAAAGTACTTTCCCCCATCCTTTTTTGATATAATGGTTCATCTAGTTAGAGAGGTGGAGTTATGTGGACTTGTTTTCTTTCGATGGATGTATCCATTCGAGAGGTATATGAAGGTGTGCAAAGGATATGTTCGCAATAAAATACTGTTGAATTTATAGCAGAAACTTTTTTTTCAATGATAATACTGTTGGCATTCCAGCTGCCCCAAACAGAGAAGACAAGTCGACCTCAGGAGCAACGGTTGTTAGTGTCTATGGCAAGTTATTTGATCAACCTCATCTATGTGTGCTTCAAAACACAGATGAAATCAGAAGCTACTTTAGGTAATTTACTGAAAACTGCATGATATTATGATTTATGTTAAAATTTTAAGTAAAGTAGACACTATATTCACTAATTATACCCTGTTTTTTTGTTGTTGTAGTGAACATATGGAATATTTGAAGAATGAGTTTCCAAGATTCGAAAATAATAAAAAGTGGCTTACGGACAAGCAAAACAAAACATTTTCTAATTAGTTGATGGAGAGGGTAAATGTTTTCAGTATTTCAATTTGTTTTACCTTAAACCACCTTTTTTTTTTTTTTTTTTTACTTTACCTCATATAAATTGCTAATTATAAGACATTAACTGTTATGTTGCTAATTATGCAGGTTGCTGGTCAACTCAGTGAACCAGGTTGTGACATCCCTGAGATTGTGAGGTGGCTTGCAGATAAACCAAGCAATGAAGTTCCAAAGTTTAGTGGTTACAAAATAAGGGGAGTTCAGTATAACACAAAGGCTCGTGACGAACTTCAATCGACGCAAAACATTGGTGTATACTTGTTTGCTGAGACACCACAAGTTGCAAGTGCTAGGGATAAAAGGATGGTTACTGATGACATGAGCTTCTATGGGGTGATCAATGAAATATGGGAGCTCGACTATGAAAATTTTAGGATCCTATATTTAAGTGTTATCGGGTAGAGAATGGAAGGGGTGTTCAAGTAGATGATCTTGGATTTACACTAGTGAATTTGAATAGGAAGGGTCACGTAAATGACACTTTTGTTTTGGGAAGATGTTGTTGAGCATATCTTCTATGTTGAAGATCCGGTTGATCCATTGTGGTCAGTTGTTATTAGAATCCCAACAAGAGATTACTATAACCTTGAAACTGATGATCAGATTGGTAACATTTTAGTTGATCACCATCTCGTCGCTGCTGCAATGCCATCTATTGAGTTGTCTGGTCACTTAGCTGATGAGGAAGAAATGGGCTACCTGCGAGTTGGAAAAGAAGATATAGTTTTCGATGGATAATATGGCAGTTGCTTTTATTATATCGATGTTTTATTTATTTATTTCATAATAAGCTCTGATCTTTTTTTTTAATTCGTTGAATGAAACTTAAGCTTCATATGTGTCAATGCATGTTGGTTAGCAGATCTTGTACTTGCTTTACCTTTTTGACCTTTTTGGAATATGTGTGCTTTAAATAAATCTGTCCAAGTATATATGTGTTTTTTTTTATAATTATTTTTAATTGATGAATTGATTTTGTTATAGTCCCTAAAGTGCTTCATGTTTGTGCAGAAAATGGCGCCATCTAAATCATTGAAATCAAAGAAGACAAAGACAAAGTCCAAGTTAGGGGAGTCATCATCATCAAGATCTTCTGAAGCATCTATTTCGAAGAAGAAGAGGACATCTAAGAAGAACAAGGATGATCAAGAGATGGGGGGATTAAAACTTTTGAAACGGCATTGTGTCACAATGTCTCGTATTTCAAAGCGGAAAAGCTTAAGACAAAAGAAAATAGTTCTCTTTAATAGAAAAGGGACTCCATGTGGGAAAGTGGCAAAGGAAATGCAATCGTACATCGGTGTATTAGCTCGCAGAAAGATACCAATAATAAGGAAAATATGGAGAGAAGTGACACCTGAGGAGGAGAAAATTTGGCTACGTGTGCAGGTATATAGTGTTGGATATGTGATGTTTTTGTGGTGCTTATTAAAATTGGTCTCTCCTTAAACTAAATGAGTTGGTGATTCATTATTTATTGAAGGAAGAGCTGAAACTTATAGGGACTTTTGTTGTATGCTTTGTGTAAACAGGTGCCATTTGTGCTTGGTCCTGAAAACAGAAAAATGGTAATTGAATCTGCTGTATCAAAATCAAGTCTCGACTCACTACAAATTACATTATCCCTTTCTTGGATGACCCGGAATCCTTAAAGTATCATCCAGATGATTACAAATTTATTAATGCAGATCATTGGACTGCATTTGTGGCCGAACGGACAAATGAAAAGTTTCTGGTATGTTTTACATTATAGTTGTTACATTGGTTTTGTAATGGATGCATATGAAAAGATATTTAGTGAAGTGCATTTGTTTTGCAGGAAATGCGTAAGACCCAACAATTGCGGCGCCGCAAGGACAAATATCCTCATCAATGTCTCGTAAGGGATATGCTGGGTTAGAGGATGAGCTGGTTAGTTAACAATATTTTCAGTAAAGTTAGGAACTTGAAACATTTTAGCTTTGATTGTTATTAACTATTGTTTTTGGTAGTTTGAATCAATGGAGGAGGAAGAAATTGATAGAGCAACACAATGGATTAAAGCACGTCAGACCAAGGAGGGCACCTTCAAGGATGAAGAGACAAAGCAGTGCGCTGAAAAAATTGTGAGTTCAATCAAGATTCAGATCAATGCCTATATTTAATGTTATGTTGATGAGCCACTTAAGTTTTATACTATAACTATGTCAGGTTACCTTAAAGGAGAAGATTGCTAGTGGAGAACTGAACACTAGTGGAAGTGATGATGTATTGACGTTGGCTTTGGGGACTCCTAAGCATCCTGGAAGAGTGAGAAGCGTGGGAGGCTATGTGAACCCATCTATTTACTTCCACTTCCCTAAACGTAGAAAGGAGAGCATCCATGAGGCGGTGAAAGTGAGTGTGCAGAAAATTCTACAAGAGCAAAAACAGAAGATCATTGAAGAGGCCAAGGAGCAGATTTTACAAAAGCATAAAGAGAAGATCATTGAAGAGGCCATGGAGCAGATAGTTGTAGAAGAAAGGGCATTTTGGTTTGCAAAATTTGCACATCTAGAAGAAAGGTAGATGGAAGGCCTAGTGAGGCTTCTGAGAAATGTAATCAACATGTTTCTGTGGGTAGTTCTTCACAAACAGCTATTGCCGGTGTTGGTGAAGTGAGGTGTGATGTAATGGAAGAAGCAGCGACTCATTTTGATGGGAAGTCAGTTCTAAAAGTTTTAGATGCAATGGAAGAAAAGTTGGTGCCTAAGAAGGTTTCCAAGAAGAAGGAGAAGGATGCCAAATCTGTCCTCATTAACCACAAACATAATGACCACGGCAAGTTGGCTGAGGTGGTAGATAATGTCGTAGATAATGCAAAACTGGAAGAAGATCAAGCTCAGGTGCATGATCACCCTATAGGGTATACAGATTTGACAACATAGCGAGAAAAATCTAAGGTAGATATGTTGGTGTATGAAACTAGTATATGACTTGGAATTTATGAATGAATATATGGTGTGAGCTGCTTGTTATAACTAAGCGTATTGTTGTTTTGTTTTCAGGTTATCAGAGTTGAGATTGATGCCAAGTTGGCATTAGGGTCAATTGACCATATTATAGCTCTAGCTACTGTTATGGAATGCGATGACTCCTCCCAAACTTGCCATGGTTATCCACTAGAGGATAATAATGTGCGAGTTTTAGTCTATTGTGCTCTAGAAGAGAAAGCCTTAGTTCCATTTCCTGTGGCTGATGAAATACTAACTGTTAGGTAAGCCATGGAGAGCTGGGTAGCATGGCCAAAAGAGCTGGTCATAATGTCACATGAAAAGGTAATTTCTCATTAAAATTGATAACAAATAAGTTCAATTTTTGAAATTAATTTGCTCAGTTGTGTAGCTACAAAGATTTGAAAAATCTTACATCAGTTGAGTTCAATTTGTTGTAGAAATTTACTAAGGATAAAGCTGGGAAGAGGAAGAGAAAAAAATTGGTGCTGGAAGAAGATGAAAATGCTAAGGTACTAATTAGCTTAAAGACTTTAGCACCTTCCTTGCCTGCTCCATTGAAGATACTTTGCAATTGGGGTGAAGAGGCATTTCAAGATAGTCATGCTATCACGTTCGAAATGGAGTGTGAAGTATTTGGGTATCAACGAAAGACGTTTATGCTAGGATCAGATGTTGAAAGAATTGCCAACATGAGGGAAGTTACAGGAAATTGCATAGTGGTATACCAGAGGTAAATAGAAACTGATGTTTATATTCTTTGTAATATACGCTATTTCCTTTCATATATAGATGTGAATTTCTTGTTGCTGAATTCAAACTTGGTAAATTGGAATGTTAGGTACTTTTTTGATGTATTGACTCGATATAAAATGCTGGATATGATTGCTTTTGTTGACCCTTCAATGATCGGTGCAATTGGGTACGGGGACAGCCATGCCAAGTCCCAACATATCAAGGATAGGCTTTTAACGGCAAAACCAAATCAGATTTTCCTACTACCTTATAACGCAGAATAAGTGATTCATGAAGGTTCTTTGTTATATACGTAACACTTTGCATTTGTGTGTAAGTATTGATAAATATGGGTGGAGAACACAAATCTGATTATTTCATTATATGTAGTAATCATTGATGCTTACTGTTGTGAATCCGGAGGAAGACGCAGTCTATTTCATGGATCCGTTAAAGAGGCGGTTACCCACTGGAGAATGGAGATCAATTGTTGATACGTAAGTGACAGTCCCCATAGTACTTGCTTATTTCAAATTCATGTTTACAGTCTCTAAAATTTATTTATACTTGAACCAATATATACATCACTGTTTGCATTGTGTTGGGAAAAATGTTGTGTGTAAGTGATAATGATAACGTGCTTGTTTTTTTTTCTTTAGTGCCATTGCTATGTATAATGCACATAGAGGCAAGAAAGGCAGGAGTTCAGTTTTGTGGAAGAATTTAGCGGTAAGTATGTCTATTTTTAGTTTGTAATTGAATTACCTTTTTAACTATTGCAGATTTTGATTATGTTCTTTTGTTGTTAACTGAATTACCTTTTAAACTATTGCAGATTTTGATTATGTTCTCTTGTTGTTAAATGTATATGTCTTGCTTAATGTATTCCTCCCCAACCTAGCTCTATGGAGTGTGGCTACTTCGTGACGAGATACATGCAAGATATAATTGAAGATAAGGATCTATCCTTTGTCCATAAGGTACATACTAGATATAATGATATATACTTGTGTTACTAAAGTTGATATTCTCTGTGTTTCAATGAGCTGTATGGTAATGTTGGGTTCTTAACTTAAAACTGTTTTAGTGGGAAAGGAGAAGGCAACTGCGTGTTTAGCCAAGAGGACATTGATATAATCCGGAATGAGTGGGCAAAATTTGTCGTCAAGTCATATATGTAGGAGCCATCAAGTTGGTTGAAGGAGAGGGCAGTTTGTTTAGATATATATGCTGATACATATATTCACATGCAGCATATGATATTTTTGGAAAAATCATGTTGTATCAGCTTTTGCTTTCTTTCAATGTAATTAGCTAGAATAGGAGCTATCAAGTTGGTTGAAGGAGAGGGCAGTTTGTTCAGTTATATGTGCTGATACATATATGCACATGTAGCATATGTGGATGTTTTTGGAACAATCATGTTGTATCAGCTTTTGCTTTCTTTCAGTGTAATTAGCTAGAATGCCTTCCTTTTGTGGTTTTATGGGATTGATGGATACATGAATGTTACCTATTTTGGTATATTAGATTGTTGAATTAGTGTATTTCAATGCCTAATTTTTTTCAATGTGAAATTATTTGGGTGCAAGTATTTCAGGTAAAGAATTGAAAATAATCAATCAATAGTCAATTACGCATAATCACACAACGAATCAATTCTAATCACACAATGGTACCAAGAAAAGTTTTTGTCGTCTCACTAATATTCACACAACAGAATAAACAAATATCAGTTGTCCAAAGATAAATCACACAACAGTCTATAAAATTTTGTTGTCTCATTAAAACTCACACAACAGAACGAATATATATCAGTTGTCCTATGTTAAATCACATAACAGTATAGAAGTAAGATGAATGACTCGTGAGTGTTGAACTTCACACATACAACAGTTACTTTATTATACTTGTTGTGTGAAGGAACAACCAACAACAGTCGCCATATTTTCTGTTGTATGATAAGTTAAGCAGCAACATAATATACTCACTTCTGTTGTCTGAGTGTAATTTTTCTGTTGTGTGATATGATAACCAACAACAGCGTGTACTCACTTCTGTTGTCTGATCACCATCGAAACAACAATTGCATGCTCGGCATCTAATTTATGGCATTAGCATGCGCAGAATTGGTGCAACGGTATTAAGCAGTACGTTGTATCTATGATATACACACAACGGTGTTTCACCGTTGTTGGAGTATGCTCATCACACAACATCGAGATAGACGACAGACATGGTCCATATCACACAACAGATTTCCACCGTTGTGTGATGCACTTTTTGTAGTAGTGTGATGCTCTTTAATGTATCTAACTCAATTAAACCAATGATGAATTGAATCTGTCCACAATGAACCATACTAACTTTAAGGCAGTTATAAATGCCTTGACGACCATCAATTTAGCTGAAATTTTGTAGAGATGATCTATATACTAGTACCAAAAAACTGAACGGTCGAGATGTGGATATGATTGAGACCGAAAAGTGACCCTAAAATTAACTTGTGAGAGTGGAGGTTTAGGGTCACTTTTCAGTCTCATATCCACATTTCGACTATTCAGTTTTTAGGTACTAGTGTATAGATCATCTCTGTAAAATTCCATCCAAATTAATGATCTTTAAGGTATCTAATTGTCACGCCCCGAATTTTGAATAACAAATTCAAATCCGAAACATGAATAATAACAAATACAAATAACGTTCTGAATTTTTTTCTCAGAAACCATCACGACTCACACCACTCAATATTACATAAACCAAATCCTCAAGTTACTTATTACAACCCACTCTCACCAACTTAAATAGTAAAGCTCAATGAGCATAACCAACCTCACAAAAACAAATGTGATAAATCAAACACTGCTACACTAAACAGCTCGATCACCGCCCTAGTGCTCCTAACCTGTAAGATTATCCGCTACACCGTTTGAATAATGTACCAGGATTGCAGCAACACAAAACCCGGTAAGCTTTTGAAAGCCCGTATGAGTAAATTTACAGATTGCACAATTCAAGTTAATAATAAAGTACACAAGGTAACTCCACAATACACAGAAACACAAAGGAAAGAATACTCTCAAGACTCTCTTTTAAAACTCATACTTATGAGTCTCAAGTAACCTCAACGTTACCCTCATAAAACCACTCAACATTCGCAGACAGAGTAGACCTCTAACTGATCGCAACTAACAACTCGGCGCAAAAGCATGGTTCACGATAACCGGCAACCAACAACTCCTCAGAGCATGGTTCACCGACATCAGCAACCAACAACCCCTAAGAGCATGGTTCACTGATAATTTGAAATGGTCACACTCGTGACCTATTGATCTCCATAGATCAAAACGATTAAAGAAGTCACGCTTGACTTCATGAAGTTACTCAACTCTCAATACTCTTCAAACAATAAAACTCAAGACATTTCTCAATATATTGTTCTCGAAAAGTAAACATCCAAAACAATAATAGCAACACAATCATGCATATTGTTTCATCAACACAATCCATCAATAAATATATATCATCACATAAATAATATATATACATAGACATTCACACAAGAATGACTACAATACCAACTATAGTTCACATGCATTAAAACAAAATTCATTTTATACTTAAATTCATTTTCTTACCTGTGAGCCGCAACCCTATGAACCATAGTCGATCAAGTTCATATCATTTTAAACAAATCTTTATTTTCATAAACCAATTTCCACACATTCACAATTCAATATAAATCACTGAATTTTGGTTCGTAAATGAACCATGTGCGATTTACTCACCTCTAGTCCAGCTGCGTCTTCTATCAATCAAAATCACAATAATCCAAATGCTCATCAACTCAAACCATCAAGTACCTAATTAAGAATGGTGTTTGCTTAGTAATCGAAGCACGAAATTAACTTAAATGATGATTCAACGGTCGGATTTTAAAAAAAAGACGATCCAACGGTCGGATCGAATTTAAACGACGATCTAACGGTCAGATTCTAAAATAAGGACGATCCAATGGTCAGATCCTGACGGATCGCCCTTGAAACATCCTATTAAAATTATATGAAAATCCGACAGACGGATCTTCACGAATCGCGTCCCGAATCACTACTTTACAATTATACGAAGATCCAACGGTCGGATCTTTGCCCGTGACCTCACAAAGTCATCGGGATAGTCATATGATCAACATATTAAAATTTGAAGCAAAACCGATGGTCTGATCTCCGTAGATCGTAAACCGAAGATAAAAAGTAAAAACCATAAATAATAGCATCAAAACGTAAATCCACTGTTTATCAACTTTTTCTAAAATAACCTTGTGATATATCAAAACGCTAGTAAGAATGCATAGATCATCGTCCAGATAATATAAACTGAAAATATGGTCCGACGCACCGCCACACGCGCCGGTCGGACGGTGGTCAATGCCGGTCAACCACCTCTGACGCAAAAGTTGTCAACTAAAAAATTCTTCAAAATAAAGGGTGATCAACTTTCATACCTGGAGCTAAGTGAGATTTGGTTTAGGTCGTCTAGATCGAGCTTTGAAGTTGGATTAATCCCGTGCGTCTGATCAGATCCTAGATCTGTTCTGGGCCGTCAAAAACTTCAAACCTTGATCTATCGCTCTACACTCCAAATCGTCATGTAAGGAGGATATGAGGATGATCAGCAAGAGGAGGAGATCACAACAAGGTGGAGGATCGGCCCGTGCAACGCTGACACCGACGAGATCTGGTCCGGTCGGGCTCATGGGGCTGGGGTGCCTTCGATCCAAGGCAGGGGGCAGCGGCTGGGCAAACCGAAGGCGGAGAGCGGCTGGGCGGGGAGCGGTGGGCTCGGGGGAGGTCGGGTCAGAGGGCGGAGGTGGCCGGAGGAGGGCCTTTCGGCCGGGTTGGTCGGATGAGACCTGACGGGTCTGAGGAGTCGAAGAAGAGAGAGAACGGAGAGAGCTGGGGGGCAAAACGAAAATTTCCAATTTTTTCGTCCTTAATGAAACAATTCTGATTTTTTTGCTATTTATAGAAAAATTCAAATTTTCGAATATTCATAACTTATTCATACGAACTCCGAATAATACATTCCACATATGCACGAGATCGTATCGACGAGCTCTACAACTTTCATGGAGGAAGTTTTCCCAAATTTTGAACGTAAAAAAGGTTATTTTCACGACCCCCTAAATAACGTTCGTTGTCGAAAATAAAATCGTTTGAACTAATCCTACAACCTCTCCAAGCTTCGTAATCTCAGCCATGACCACGAAAACCTTTCTAAAAATCCACGGAATTTAATTTGGATTTTTAGGGGTATTACACTAACTCATTTAAACCAATGGACAAACTGAATCTGTCCATCATGAACCGTATTAGCTTTAAGGCAGTTATCAATGCCTTGATGGCCATCAATTTGGCTGAAATTTTGTAGAGATGATCTATACATTAGCAGTTAAAAACGGAACGGTCGAGATGTGAATATGAGACCGAAAAGTGACCATAAACTCCAACCTCACACGTTAATTTTAAAGGGAGGCCTCACACTGGATAAGATATATATATATATATATATATATATATATATATATATATATATATATAGATATGTATGAGGATCTGTGTGTGTGTATATATACAGATCCTATCTAGAGCGAGACCTCGCTCTGAAATTAAAGTGCAAGGTTGGAGTTTAGGGTCACTTTTCGATCTCATATCTACACCTCGACCGTTCAGTTTTTAAGTGCTAATGTATAGATCATTTATGCAAAATTTCAGCCAAATTGATGGTTGTTAAGACATTGATAACTGCTTTAAAGCTAGTACGATTCAGGTTAGACAGATTCAATTCGCCCATTTGTTTAAGCAAGTTAGATACCCTAAAGATCATTAATTTGGCTGAAATTTTGCAGAGATGATCTATATATTAGCACCTAAAAACCGAACGATCGAGATGTTGATATGAGACCGAAAAGTGACTATAAACTCCAACCTAGCACTTTAATTTCAGAGTGAGTCCTCGCTATGGATAGGATATATATATATATATATATATATATGTCAGTCCGGCTACGGTGTGGATGTCCGTACCGTGCGGACGGTACGGATTTCTCGTTTTCCCCTACTTTCAGGCCACATTTTAACATCTTAACCGTTCAGTTTTTAGGTCCTAATGTATAGATCAGCTCTGCAAAATTTCAGCCAATTTGGTGATTGTTAAGGCATCCAAACTGCAATTTACCATTATAAATACGAACGCATCAGGTTCGACAAATTCGGTCTGTTCATGTAAATTGCAGTTTTGGATGCCTTAATGATCACCAAATTGGCTGAAATTTTGCAGAGGTGATCTATACATTAGGACCTAAAAAATGAAGGGTTAAGATATAAAAATGTGACCGTAAAGTGATCGAAAACAGGAAATCTGTACTGAAATTTCGGTACTGATGTCCGCACCTGAGAAATATCTTATATATATATATTTGTTATAAAGTATTGACTTACTTTGGAGAGAGTAAGAAATGTATAAAGAGAGATGAAGAGAAAAAAATGGAGAAGTAGTATTACTCAGTCTCAGAGGCCTCGCTTATATAGAGGTAAGGTTTACATGATAAGTGTTCAACTTTTGAGATATTACATGTAGATCCCTAACTAATAACATGGACAGCCACATAAGAATTAATATTTACAACACTCCTTCTTGGATGTCTACCAATTAATGATGGTTTTGGACGCGCTTACTGTTGCCTCATTAAAAACCTTACCAGGTAACAAAAACCCAGTAGGACAAAAATAACCTTGGTCGAAGGACAAAAAGAGCACAATGCGCATATGTCCTAGGTAGCATGTTTCTTGATGCTCCCCTTGATTGGAACCTCCCCTTGATCCTCGCATGCGTCACTTGATAGCTTCGAGAGTCGTCTCAATCCAATCCCTTCCACTAACCTCTAGGAAGTACACTTCGGTAGAGAATTGGTGAATAAATCAGCCAAGATTTCATCGGATCAAATTTTCTTAACTGCAATTTCTTGATTCTTTTGAAGCTCGTGAGTGTGGAAGAACTTTGGTGCAATATGCTTAGTCTTCTCATCTTTGATGAATCCCTTTTTAATCTGACCAATACAGGCAGCATTGTCTTCATACATGACTGTTGGATTGTCAGTTATTGAATGTAAATAACAAGTGCTTCAAATATGGCGAATCATGGATCTTAACCAGAAACATTCTCGGCCACCTTCATATAATGCAATTATTTCTGAATGATTAGAGGAAGTTGCCACGAGTGTTTGTTTAGATGATTGCCATGAAATTGCCATGTCACCATAAGTAAAAACATATCCTGTTTGAGAGCGACCTCTATGTGGATCGAAGATATATCCTGCATCAGCATATCCAACACTCGTGGGATTATCAACAGATTTGTTTGTATAAAATAAACTCATATCTGTTGTACCACGAAGGTAGCGTAAAATGTCTTTTACGCCTTTCCAATGGCTTGATGTTGGAGCAGAGCTATGTCTTGCCAACACACTAATTGCAAATGCAATATCTGGTCTTGTACATTGTGCCAAATAAAGTAGGGCACCAATAGCATTAAGATATGGTACTTCTGGACCAAGGATAATTCCGTCATCTTGTCTTGGACGAAATAGATCTTTCATAGTGTCAAGACTCCGAACAACCATTGGGGTACTCAGTGGGTAAGCTTTGTCCGTACCAAATCTCTTCAGAATTTTTTCGGTATAAATAGATTGATGGACAAGAATCCCACTTTTCAAATGCTCAATCTGTAGCCCAAGGCAATACCTTTTTTTTCCAAGGTCTTTCATTTCAAATTCTTTCTTTAGATATTCAGCAGTTTTTCCAAGTTCTTCAGAACTTTCAATCAGATTCATGTCGTCGACATAAACTGCGACTATTGCAAAACCAGAATTTGATTTCTTAATGAACACGCAAGGACATATAGGGTCATTGACATATCCCTCCTTAAGTAGGTACTCACTGTGGTAGTTGTACCACATTCGTCCAGATTGCTTTAACCCATATAAGGATCATCTCAGTTTGATTGAGTACATATTGCGTGGTTTCGTAGTTACTTCAGGCAACCTAAGTCCTTCTGGGACTTTCATGTAGATATCAGTATCTAACTCACCGTATAGGTATGAGGTAACAACATCCATAAGTCGCATATCAAGTTTTTCTGAAACTATTAAACTTATTAGATAGCGGAATGTGATAGCATCCATTACGGGAGAATATGTTTCCTCATAATCTATCCCAGGACTTTATGAGAAACCTTGCGCAACAAGTCGCGCTTTATATCTTGCAATCTCATTTTTCTCATTACACTTTCTTACAAATACCCATTTATATCCAACCGGTTTGACATTGGGTGGTGTTTGGACAACAGGTCCGAAAACACTGCGTTTTCCTAGAGAATTTAATTCAGTTTGGATTGCATCTTTCCATTTGAGCCAATCATGTTTTTGTCTACATTCATTAACAGAGAGAGGTTCAGTGTCATCACCTTTTATTATTTCAGTAGCTACTGCGAATGAGAATATATTGTCTATGATCATATCTCTACGATCCCACAACTCATTGGTGTACACATAGTTTACAGAAATTTCCTTATTTTCAGGTACCTGAGCCTGTTCATGGGCTAATGTCTCACTGATGTCATTTTCCTCTTCTGTAGTCACAGAATCATGAACTGTGGATCAAACATTAATGTCTTTCCCAATATTCTTTTCAGGGGCGATTTCATTTGGATTCAGATGTACCTTTGATTTCCTCTTTCTGGGAACTGAATCTTTTGAACCTACAAGTCTGCCACGCTTCAGGCGTGCAACAGATGGCTCATTGGCCGCCACATTATTTTGTCCAATTTGGACATTAATTCTTGCCGGTGCATTTATTGCTGGGATATGTGATCTTGTCACTTTTGCTGTGTCAGTGAATGCATCAGGCATTGTGTTAGCAATATTTTGAAGGTGCAGAATCCTTCATACTTCAAGTTCACTTTGTTTGGTATGAGGATCAAGATGAGATATAGTGGGTACAGTCCACTTTAATTCACGATGTTCATTTAGAACAGTCTTATCTCCCCCTAACGGTGGGAATATTGTCTCATCAAAATGGCAATCTGCAAACCGTGCAGTGAAGGTATCACCCGTCATGGGTTCTAAGTACCTAATAATGGATGATGAATCAAAACCAATATAGATTCCCAATCGACGTTGAGGGCCCATTTTGTATGTTGTGGCGGTGCAATAGGCACATAAACAGCACAACCAAATGTTCGAAGATGAGAGATTTTGGGCTGGCTCCCAGAAACAAGTTGTAATGGGGAATACTGATGGTTGGCTAAAGGCCTCAGCCGAATTAAAGCTGCTACATGCAAATTGCATTTCCCCATGTAGAAACTGGAATCTTTGTTTTCATTAGCAAAGTGCGCTCTATTATTTGAAGTCGCTTCATAAAAACTTCTGCCAAACCATTTTGTGTATGAACACGAGGAACCTGATAGAGTAGTTCGGGAATTGAGCTCGTAATTTAATTATCTGAGCAAGTAGTTTGGCAAATGCCATATTACGGGTAGAAAAGAGGCAAACATGTGACCATCTTGTAGAGGCATCAATCAAGACTATAAAATATCGAAATGGTCCACAAGATGGGTCAATTGTTTAACAAATGTTCCCTTGAATTCTTTGTAGAAAAGATGGGGATTCGATATCTATTTTTGCATAAATGGTTTAACCACCAATTTTCCTTGTCAGCAAGCTTTGCAAGGGTTGCTTGGTAAAACAATCTGTTTAGTCATCAATGGATGCCCATTGGAATTTGTAATAATCCTATGCATCATGGTGGACCCGGGTTGATCCAAATGATCATGCCATAGCATAAATGTATGTTGATTTTTGAACTGTTGGTTCACAACATGGTATGCCTCAATTGGTTGAATGGTTGTGTAATACAACCCAGACGATAGGGCAACCAATTTTTACAATATCTGCTTTTGACAGTTTTTATTGGACGTAATGCAAAGATATTCCACATGATTGTTATTTGTGGTCTCAATGTGGTATCCATTTAAACGGATATCTCTAAAATTTAGGAGATTTCTTCTGAATCTCGAAAAGTATAAAGCCTCTTGAATAGACAATTGAGTTCCATTTGTTAGCCTAATGTGGATTTTGTCGGAGCCTTCAATTAGGTCTGCATGACCTGATATGGTAGCCACATTAGCTTTAGAAGGTCTCAAAGTGAAGAAATAAACCCGATCGCTAAGGATCGTATGTGTAGTGACACTGTCAGCAAGCCATATATCTTCTCCATCCTTCGTAAGTTGAGAGCATCCAAAATCCATTTTTGTGCCTTCATAAAAAAATTAATTAATTAGAATGAGTATGGCATGAAAGTTTTAAAAATTCACAATCATATAGATGGTTCAGAATAACTGTTGAGTTAGGTGCGAGAAAAAAAATCTAAACCCAAAAAACTCCTCCAAAGCAACGTAGATAATTATAATTATAATTAGTTAAAGTGTATATCTCTCACAAATGTTGAAAACAATAATAATGATAAGTATCTAAATAACGTATATAGGCAGGGGAGGAGAGATAATGTTGATCTCTTGTAAAGCCTTATCCTATTACCAGTACTCTTAATCTAATTAAGAGTCAAGTCACATGCAAAGACTTGAATGCAACAATTCTGTCACGCCCAGAATTTTCGAATAATAAATTTAAAATCCGAAATATGAATTACTACAACTCAACAAATAATATCCTGAATTTCTTTTTTTCTTAACAAACACACCACACGAATTGAATTTCAATTCTCGAATTTAGCCTCGGTTAATTATTACAACTGAAACTCACAAATAAAATTGTAAAGCTCTAAATGAGCATAACAACCTCACAATGTAAATGAAATCAAACAAATGTTGCAACTCCTAAACAGTACGGTCGCCTCCCTAATTATCCTGACATGCAGGAATATCCGCTACACCATTTGAATAGTGTACCGGGATTGCAACAACACAAAACCCGGTAAGCTTTTGAAAGCTCGTATAAGTAAAAAGAAAGAACGGTTGTTTAATTAAGTCATATTTATTTTCACACAAGTCAACACCCAACAATTCCCACAACCACAAAGAAACCACAATCTCTACAATCAATCATCAAATCAATGATTCGACACGAAATCTGCTCTCACATATTTCTTCTCAAAACCCCGAAATCGTATTTATAAAAATACGGTGTCTGACAGACTAGAGCTCTAACTGAATCATAGCCCATCACCTGGCCTAGGTTATGGCATCTGACATCGATATCGTATTTCATCAATATATATACATATATACATATTTAGAACATCTGATACTCGTATTTAATCTAGCCTCATTACCCGACAAGAGTTGTGGCATCCAACTCTCACAACCAATCGTAATCCATCATCCACCTAAGATTAGAACGTCTGATTCCCCCATACCAGTCACTAGGTCGACCCTAAATCTATAAACGGGCACGACAATATGTTCACACAATTAAATAAACCCATCCAAGATACACAATATTATTATGAAATATAAGCATAAAAAAATAATACAAATCATAATTCCAACTCAATCATATCATCACTTAACAACACACCACCCAATATATATATTCCACGTAAATATATATATATATATATATATATATATACACACGTAATCATCCACTCAGGGATGACCACTAATACCATCTATAGTTCATACAAGAAAATCGTGAAATTCATTTGTATAATTAAAATTCATTTTACTTACCTATGGACCGTAGTTGATCAAGTCCATGTGATTTTAAAAACAAATATTTAATCCATAAATATTTTTCACACAATTACAACAAAATAAATAAATTAAAAGCACTCGGTTCGTAATATAAACCACGAGAGTTTTTCTAACCTCGAAACTCCCGATGCGTCTTCAATTTAAACATAAATCACACCGAACCAGTTCACCCAAGTACAAACCGTCAATCACCTAATCAAAGGTGACTTGAATTTAGCCAATAATTCCAAAACATACTTAAACTACCATCCAATGGTCGGATTCTAAATTATACGAAAATCCGATGGACGGATTCTCACGAATCGCCTCCCTAATCACTTTTTTACAATTATACGAAGATCCAACGATCGGATCTTTGCCCATTAGCCACTGGGACAGTCATATGATCAACATATCAAAACTACATGTCCATCAGACGGTCCTAACTTCACAAATCACAAATCTAACTATTGAAATCGATCGAAATCTAAAAATTCATAACCAAATCATACAATATCCAAAAAATGCGTATAATATGCCGAAATGATAGTATTGAAATGTAGAATCTTAAAATATATAGAAACTATATTTTTGACCCCTGAAGGTGGCCGGAAAGGGTCGCTGGAGTTAACGGTAGAGCCACCGCCGATCACCACCAATGGTGTCGGGGTCGGGCTGCTCTTCTTCATCTTAGCATGCTGATCATTTTTCATAACTAGCTCAAGATCAGAAAATAACGGGAAGAGGTCAAAAATTACCACAATAGTCACCGTGGTCGGAAAGTCTGCAGAAACCAGCGAGCTAGAGTTTCACGTAAAAACCTCCACTACTCACTTTGATCCCTTCTGGAGATTTGTTCAAAAACTCAAGCCAAGCTCCTCAGTTCAAGAATCACTCGAAACGGAGCTTTACAGCTCAAGATATCCGGATTGAAAATTTCGTTCGATCAGATCGGGGCTGCCTTCCAGCCGCCCCCACAGGCTACGCCGCCGTGAAAGGTTGCTTTTAAGAGCTTCAGGAGATCGAGTCGACGTAGAAGGAGAAGTTTGGTGTGGGTTGGTGGCCGGAAACATGAGGAGGATGGTTTGGTTCGGTTTCAGGTGCCACCGGATTGAGTTGTTTTGCCGGACCTTGAGGCCGTACCGGAGGTAGTGACGACGTCCAGCGGGTAGAGCAGCTCGAGGCAAAACCAAGGGAGGTGTTCCGACGTTGTGGGGTGGCTTGAGAAGGGAAAGATCAATCGGAGAGCTCTTGCTCTGTTTTCTGGGTTCAGCCGAGAGAGAGAGAGAGAGAGAAACAGTTTATAACTTGTGTGATAAATGTCAATGTGAAAAGTGCAGCTTGATTGGAAGTTAATAGGGGTACTTGGAAATTGAACTGTTTATATCTTCTTAAATTTATATGACAGTATTGGTTTGATCTTTTAGGTCCAGAAGTCATGGGGAGTGGTAGCATAGAATAGACAGGAAGCAGAATGCTTCTTGTTAGTTCAGGTCACAGGACATGATGGTTGCTCTCAGAGTCCAGAAACATGACATTTAGGGCGAGAATAGGATGATCAGATTTATATCTACACAATGTACGGTTTATTTGAATATCACATGGTAATTGAAATTAGGTATGAGAAATGTGAAGTTTATTCCAAAAGTTAAATGCATAAACTCTAAGGCCCCGTTTGGAAATGGAATTTGGATTTGGATTTTGATTTCAAATCTTATGTATTTCAAATCTGAGTAATTGAAATCCTAAGATTTCAAATCCAATTGTTTGGGTAACAATTGAATCATGAGGATTTGAATTTAACAATTCAAAACTAATGAAGAAAGCTACTTATATGATACTAATTTAATGAAGGAAGATTTTCTGTAGCATTTAATTTCTATGAAGGTAATTGTCATGCTCCATATTTCCAAAGCAATATAAATCTGAATACGTGTTCCATCTCATATCCTTAATTATCCAAATCCGAAATGTTTCATCTAATATTCTAAAAAAAAAACATAAAAATAATAATATTAATAGGTGTTTTATCTCCATAATTTCATCTCATGCGAGTCCAAATTGTCGTGCTCACTCTCTATTCCTTGGTTGCCCTAAAAACAATCAACAAAGAATACCATATGACCATTAACAATATATTTTTGTTATAAAACATATATCATATATCAAAAACCCAACAATTATGAATTGTTCAGACAATGCAAGCAAAAGGAATTACTTTCTACACTTGATATGCCTAACAATGGACACATTTTGGGCTCAAAATAGAATCCAACATTCAAAGTAACCCTCCAAAAACAGCAAAAAGCTTTAAACTTTTCCTTGTCCAGGGAAAAAAAAAAAGTCGACACCTGCTTCTTGAGTAATTTTTAACTCATTCATCTGATATTTCTGTCCAGGGAAAAAAAGAAAAAAGTCGACACCTGCTTCTTGAGTAATTTTTAACTCATTCATCTGATATTTCGGAAAGACATCTTACTTTGGTCGCCCTCTGTAGGGGTACAAAATATCAGAAACACTTTCTTTCATGTAGTTCCCAACTTTACCCATGTTCTTCCAAACCCCTGATGCAACAAGATCTGCATTTCTTGAAAACCTACACAATTATCGACAACGTCAGGAAATGCCAGATAACCCTTACACATCAGGTCTTAGTTTTAGAGAGACTAAGACTTAATGAGTTCGGGAATACTCAAATTATATGCTTGCCTGGTCAAGAGATCACTCCTTGCAGATTGCATGGGTTTAGGTCTCTGAGGTTGACTGACTTCGCGAGCATCTACTGTTAGGTTTAATCTCTCATTTGGAGGAGAATTCAAAGTTGGATGCTACAACTTGACTAGCTATCATGGCAGCAATTATTGCCTAAAGCCATGGGGCTGCTACACATGTATGTTGGTAGCAATCTTTGAAGATAGATGTGGCTGCTACAAATCTACATCAGGAAGAAAGATAGTTGCCATCTTTGAAGAAGAGAGCTGCCTTCTCTGAATCACATGGGCTGCTGCAAATATATAAAAGATAGCAGCAATATTTGAAGTGGAGAGCAAGTAAGCTTGTGTAGAGGCAAACAAGGAGAGGTTCAATAGCAACTCCAAGGGTCTTCAAGATGTAGAAGATAGGGGGAGTGTGTTCAAGGGCGTGTATAGCTCTTGGGGTAGAGTAATCTTCTAGGATTGAGAGAGGGTGTACATAGGGTATCCTTTTTTGGATACAAGGCTCGGTTTGGGTATGAACTTGAGTGCTCGAGTTGTGTATAAACTTGAGTGGTGTATCTTGTACTTGTGTAATTCTCTCATAGTGAAGATGAAAACTCTCTGAGGACGTAGGCATGGATTTTGGCCGAACCTCGTTAAAACTTGTTGTATTCTTGGCTTGGTCGTTTCTTATTTCCATCTTTACTACTAGTACTTGAAGGAATTGTGTCCTAAAACAATGATTTTGATGTAATTATTATTGTAATTATTATTAATAAAAAAATTGCAAGTTTATTGTTCATTGCTTATATTTAATATTTGATTGAACAATGTCCAAGGAATATGAGTTAAAGAGAAAGTAATCTAAAGAGTTAGATGTGTGAGACCTTTACCTTGTCACACTCTTATCCTAAAAGGTTCCTAGTCATAAGATTATCACCTAGACATTGATAATCCGGAAAGTCTAGCACATACTATGTATGCTCAATATGAAGGATGATATGTCTCTTGTCATTTGTGTGGAGACACTAATAAAAGTATGTGTGTGATCTTAACTTAAAGAGTACATTGAACGCGATCTTTAGAGTTCTTGTATGGAGTCTTACTTACATGTCAAACTTGAACTCTAAATTGCAATAATACAAATTAGTCATTTGACCTGAGACACCATAGTTGTCTTATGAGTGAATGGATTATCTCTTGATGATGCCATAATATTATGCCCCGTAATGGATATAATAGATGCATTCATTTGTATAATCAATTCGGTCATGAAGACATGTGAGTGTACAATAAGGAATCTCTATCCTTAAGTAAATAAGGTGTATGTTCAAAAATGTGATTCAATGAGTCTTTGGCCAAAGCATTGAAGAGATTAAAAAGGAGTTTCTAATCACATTCTAAGAATCACATAAGAATGAAAATCACATTAAGGGATTGACATATTAATTCCATACCCTGATGATGTGATTTAGAACTAGTGTTAGAGAAGGACCGTATTGTATTGTAATTCCAATTGAATAGGTTCTTTGTCATTCTATATTAACTAGGGTAGTCATGATATGTTGCAAGACGTCACTCATGACTTGTGAAGTCCCCAAGGATTAATAAACATTTATAATCGTAATAACAAGGGAGAATCAAAAATGGAGTTTTTGATTCGTAAACAAAATATAATGGTTTCTATAAACTTCACTGCCTTGTTAATTAGAACCTAAGAGATCGCACACCATATAAGTGGATCCTTGAGATTGTATATGAAGAAGATTAAACAAGAGTTGGTTATAACCAAATAATTAATTAGATTTATTATTTGAACATAATTAGGAGTTTAGGGTAAAACCGAACCTATTGGGCCTAAACGATTATCGGGTTTTTTGGTGTGGACTTGGGCTTCACTAAATGAGATTTAAATGAAAGCCCAAGACACATTTTTAGTGCCCAATAAAATATATGGACCAGCCAATATATTGGCTTTATGAAAGTCAATATTTTTCTTTTAGTAATTGGATTTATTTCCTATTATATAAAGTGAAAGCATAGACAAAAATGATAAGTGTGTCTCCACACTATTATTTTCAGATTTGAGAGAGAGAGAGAGAGAGTTCTCCCTTGGTCCATTACAAAATTAAAGGAAAGAAGAACACTTGCATAATTTCTTCTTTTCTTTCATCTTTCTTCATTTTTTGATTCACTTGGTGAAGATCCTTAGAGGCTATATACATTTGTGGCTTTACTTGTTACATCAAGGAGAAGATCACAAGCACAAGAAGGAGTTCTTAATTCAAGGTGCTTCAAGGTGGAGGAAACACACACAAGGAGAGATCAAGGAGAGGAACTTTAGTGGTTCACTTGGATCGGATTAAAATCACGCTCCAAGGGTGAGTAGAACATAAACTACTTCTTTTGTTCTTCCTTACAATGCATGCTATGTTTATATACATATCATAATAAGCCAAGATCATGAGTTAAAGGAATGAATTTTATATTTAGTTAGTAGTTTAATTGTTAAACTAATTCCGCACTAATTAAAGTTTTGAAATCCATCCATTCCTTCAATTGGTATCAGAGCCATTGGCTTAATTTTGATATGTTATAAACATGGCTAAGTATGTTGGTTGATGTGATTTTCTTAAACCTAGAGTAATATATAATTTAGATCATAAATTTTGCTTTGTCATAAAAGTTATGAAGCATGTGATGTAAGGTAGCTTTTATGATAGCAAGAAAAAGTTTCTAGAAATTACATGTAGGAAGTGATTTAAGTTTTATGAAACTTTGATGCATATGAGATTGTATTAAGGGGACTATATGTTTCTTAATTAAGGTGTTAATCTTAGAAACATGTTAGATTATATATGCTTTAGGGTAAGCATGTGATGTAAGGTAGCTTTTATGATAGCAAGAAAAAGTTTCTAGAAATTACATGTCGGAAGTGATTTAAGTTTTATGAATCTTTGATGCATATGTGATTGTATTAAGGGGACTATATGTTTCTTAATTAAGGTGTTAATCTTAGAAACATGTTAGATTATATATGCTTTAGGGTATGCATGATTTGGAACATGTCTAAACTAGTTATGAACTAGCTAATTTTTCATGGTATTTGCTTTTACTTTTGATTCATAAATTCATGAATTGAAGTTTACCTAATAGCTAATGATGACATAAAATCATTTCTATGTTTCCCTCACCAAATATTTAGTAGAGTTAGTCATCTTTACTATTAGTTTCTCTAAATTACTCACCAAAAGTTAAAATGAGATAAAAGACATGTCTCCCTAAATTACTCATCAAAAGTTGATGATGCATGATTAAAGACATCATCCCCTAAATTACTCACTAAAAGTTGGTGATCCATGATGTAAGACATTATTCCCCTAAATCACTCATCAAAAGTGATGTAAGACATCATTCCCTAAACCACTCACTAAAAGTTGGTGATGCATGATGTGAGACATCATCCCCTAAATCACTCAACTAATTTACTTGCATTAAATTAAAGTAATTTAGTGATTAACTTATTTTGATTGAGTTAATTATGCTTGTTTAATTAACCTTATTAATCTTGGTTAATTAAAGGATGATTATGGATTATGACATAATATAATTGAGCATGAGATTGGCCGACTATTCATTTTGAATGAATGTGGTTATGTAATTAAAGTAGTTAATTCATTTAGGTTATGTAATTAATTTAATTAATTCATTTGGTTCTGTAACTAAGTAGCTTATTTAATTTATTCAAGTTTGATTAAATTTAAATGGGAGCTTGTATGCCCCTTATCCACTCTTGTAATTGAAGATGGAGGCACATGAGGATGATCTAAAGAAGAAGTTTGAAGTCATCAAGCCTTGAAAGGAGTTCAAGTGCAAAGTGTAATAGCTTAGCTTAGATATTTAATTTTCGTAATCGTTACGCTAATTAAAATCAACCACCCAAACATGACCTTGATCCAACATATTGGCTCATGTTGGATCAAACAATAAGTCCATAATCATCCTATATGACCTATTATAATTGTATGTTCATTGCACTTGATCAAGTAATTTTATACTTCCCATGATTCCATTTGAAAAATGTTTTTGATGAAATCAAATTGTTTTTCTGAAAACAATTAGTGGGAATATTTTATTATAGATAAAGTATAATGAATATGTGATTGCATTAGGATCAAAGCAAATGCAATGTGATTGTTATTAATAAGATTATTAAATATGAGACCTTAAAATTCCCTCAAAGTGATATTAAGTTGAAAAACGAAGAAGGTATTATGAATACTTCTTTGTGGCTTTCCAGCATTGTAATCTCTTATATGTTCTTGCATGTAAATATCATTCTGAACAGAGGTATTTCTTGCTAGGAGCATTGAAAGAGGTTATTCAACATTTGATGTTGTAAGGTGGGGACAAATCTTGGTCGATATTCTATTATGATGAGATTTAATTTTTTATCCTTATACTTACATGAGATGATGGGTATAGCTTAACTAAAGTAATTTATCAATATCCTATTATGGTGAGACTTACTTACTTTAGAGGCCAAAGTTATGGATATTCACATTTGATGTGATTGGATAAGAGTATCCTCTCATAGAAATTAAGTTGACCTATAGTTCTACTATGATGCGGTTGGCTTAATGAAAATGAGTCTTCCATACTCACTAAGAGTTTTAATTTACAATCTCGAATTCCTTGAGGGATTTGGAATTTGTTAAAATAGTGAGAGAGTGCCATTTGATTCTTAAGACCCAAGTCACTTGGTTTAAAATCAATCTCATTTATTTTATTTTATGTTATGTAGATTGCAATATGTCAGGACATCATATCACCAAAATTCTCAATGAAAATCGTCTTAAGGGCCCAAACTTCAATGACTGGCTCCGCAATTTGAAAATTGTATTGACATTCGATAAGATCGCTTATGTCTTACAAAATGCACCCTCTCACACTCCTTTGGCTCAAGATGCAACTGATGAGCAACGTGTTGCTTATCAAAAGCATAAGGATGATAACACTCAAGCTAAATGTGTTATGCTTGCATCCATGAACTCACAACTTCAGAAGCAACATGAGAATATGGATAGCGCCAGTTCTATATTTCTCCATCTCACTGAATTGTTTGTTGAGAGAAATAGAAATGTGCGCTTCATAGCAGTCAATGAGCTTGTCAAGACAAAACATGTGAGGGGTGCACCTGTGCATCAACATGGTCTAAAAATGATAGATCTTATTGAGCAAATTCAAGACCTAGGATTTGCACTTGATGCGGAGCTAGCTCAAGATCTTCTTCTATCCTCCCTAGATGATTCATTTTCTCAGTTCATAATGAACTATAATATGCAACAAATGGATCATACTCTTTCTGATCTTCTCAATATGCTGGTATCAGCTGAGAAGCAGATTAAGAAAGAGAGTGGGAGTATGGCATTTGTCACTTCTTCATCCACCAAGTCCAAAGGCAAGGGCAAAGGGAAGAAGAAACAAGTGACAAAGCCTAAGGGAGCAGTCCAAAAGAAGAAGAAGAAGGAACAAAAGGAACCAAAAGGTATGTGTTTCTTTTGCAACAAAGATGGGCACTGGAAGAGGAATTGCAAAGCTTGTCTTGTATCCTTGAAGAATAAATCTTCAACAGAAGGTATGATCAATGTGATTGAATCAATATTTACAGTTAATAATACTTCCACTTGGATAATTGATTCAGGTGCATCTCACCATGTTTACACTTCGTTGTAGGACCTAGTGGGAGCTAGGAAGCTTAAAGCTGGAGAAATGACCCTACGTGTAGGAAATGGCACAAGAGTTGACGCTAAAGCCGTGGGGACTTATATTTTGAAGTTACCATCAGGAGATACATTGGAGTTAAATAATTGTCTTTATCTTCCTATATGTATAAAGAACCTTATCTCCATCTCCATGCTTTTGAAGGATGGTTATAGAGTAGTTTTTGATAAACTAAGTGGTTTTGTATCTATTAATGAACGCGTGATATGTCATGCTAATATTATTGATGGTCTCTTTCATCTAGCTTTAGAAGGTAGTATTAACTGTATGAAGGAAAATGCTTTGGGATCTAAGAGATCTCGAGAAACGGTTCCATTAAGATGTGGCACCTTAAGCTTGGTCATATTAGCCAAGATAGAATTCACAAATTATCCAAAAATGGATATTTAGAGTCGTTAGGATCTGATCCTATGCCTACTTGTGAGTCTTGTCTAAAATGCAAAATGACCAAGTCCCATTTTGGAGGACAAAGAACAAGAGTTAATGAACTCCTAGGCCTAATACATATAGATGTTTGCGGTCCTATGTCCACTATTAGTTGAGGTGGATTCTCATACTTCATAACCTTTACCGATAACTACTCTCGATTTGGTTATGTATACCTTATGAAGCAAAAATCTGAAGCCTTTGAAATGTTCAAAGAATTTAAGAATGAAGTTGAGAAACAAACCGACAAGAGTATTAAGACTCTAAGATCCGATCGAGGAGGAGAATACTTAAGCAATGAGTTTATTGATTATCTCAAACAAGAAGGCATTGTTTCTTCATTAGCTCCTCCTGGAACACCACAACTCAATGGTGTATCTGAAAGGAGAAATCGAACTTTATTGGACATGGTTCATTTCATGATGAGCTATACTGATTTACCTATATCCTTATGGGGATATGCACTTCAAACAGCAATTTATTTGTTAAATAGAATGCCTTCCAAATCCGTTCCAGTTACACCATATGAGATGTGGCATCGGAAGAAACCAAGTCTCAATCATATTAAGATTTGGAGTTGTCCAGCTTATGTCAAAAGACCAGAAGCAGGCAAGCTTGAAGCTAGATCAAGCAAATGTTTATTTGTGGGATATCCTAAAAATAGTTTAGGATATTATTTCTATCAACCTGAAGAACAAAAGGTGTTTGTTAGCAGAAATGTTACTTTCCTTGAAAGAGACTATGTCCTTGATGGAAATGTTGAGCAAATGATAGAACTCAAGGAAATGTCCAATAAGCCACAAACAAACACTTCATCTCCTGATGAACGACTTCCTGAACCAACTATAACACAAACTCCAAGAAGATCTAGTAGGATCAGGATACCTTCTAGAGGTATGGTTTATGTCATGAAAGCCTTGGAGAGTTAAATCTCCTTGGAGACAATGAAAACCTGCATGATCCTTCTAGTTATAATGAAGCAATGTCGGACATTGACTCAAACAAATGGCAAGAAGCCATGGAATTCGAGATTGACTCTATGTACACCAATCAAGTCTGGACTCTTGTTGACCCTCCACCTGGTATTAGACCAATTGGAAACAAATTTGTCTTCAAGAAAAAGATAGGCTCAGATGGTAAAATAGAAACCTACAAAGCCAGGTTGGTGGCAAAGGGTTATAAGCAAAGAGAGGGCATTGACTATGAAGGTATGTTCTCTCCTGTTGCCATGGTTAAATCCATTCGGATATTATTTGCTATAGCTGCTCACTATGATCATGACATATGGCAAATGGACGTAAAGACTGCCTTTCTGAATGGCAACCTTGAGGAAGAGCTTTATATGGATCAACCTGAAGGCTTTACATCTAAAGATGACATTCATAAAGTGTGTAAGCTTCATAGGTCCATCTATGGACTCAAGCAAGCTTCAAGGAGTTGGAACTTCCGTTTTGATGATGCAGTCAAATCTTTTGGTTTCACATAAAACATGGATGAACCTTGTGTTTACAAAAAGGTCAGTGAGAGTGCTGTTGTGTTTCTTGCACTTTATGTAGATGACATCCTACTCTTTGGGAATGATGTAGGAATGTTATCTTCAATTAAAGTTTGGTTATCCAAGACCTTCCTTATGAAGGATCTTGGAGAAGCTGCCTATGTATTAGGAATAAAGATCTACAGAGATAGATAAAAAAGATTAATTGGATTATCCCAATCCTTGTACATAGACAAAGTGTTGAATAGATTTCACATGGAACAATCTAAGAAGGGTTTTCTGCCTGTCAGACATGGCATTCACCTCTCTAAGAAAATGTGCCCACAAGCAATTGAGGAAGTGCAAAAGATGAGCAAAATCCTATATGCATATGCAATAGGGAGCCTCATGTATGCGATGCTGTGCACTAGACCTGATATTAGTTATGGCGTAAGCATAACTTGTCGATATCAATCCAATCCAGGTTTAGAACACTGGAATGCTGTTAAGAATATCCTCAAGTATTTGAGAAGCACTAAAGATTTATTCCTCGTTTATGGAGGTGGTGATTTGCAATCAGAGTTGCAAGTGGAAGCATACACAGACTCAGATTTTCAATCTAATGTGAATGATAGAAAATCCACATCAGGATTTGTCTTCACCTTGAATGGAGGTGCAGTAAATTGGAGAAGCTACAAACAAAATGTTACTGCAGATTCCACTACTGAGGCAGAATACATTGCAGCTGCAGAGGCTGCAAAGGAAGCAATTTGGATGAAAAAGTTCATCACTGAACTTGATGTTGTTCCTACCATTGAGTCACCGATTCCATTTTACTGTGACAACAATGGGGCAATTGCTCAAGCCAAGGAACCAAGGTCTCATCAAAAGTCCAAACACATCGAAAGATGTTTCCATATCATAAGGGAGATTGTTAATCGTGGAGACATTAACATTCTCAAAGTAGCATATGTTGATAACATATCATATCTATTCACTAAACCTTTATCACAAGCAAAGCTAGAACGACATCTTGAGAAGATGGGTGTACGTTTCATGGCTGATTGGGTTTAGTACAAGTGGGAGATTGAAGAAATTGTGTCCAAAAACAATCATTTTGATGTAATTATTATTAATCAAAAAAGGGCAAGTTTATTGTTCATTGCTTATATTTAATATTTGATTGAATAAGGTCCAAGGAATATGAGTTAAAAAGAAAGTAATCTGAAGAGCTAGATGTGTGAGACTTTTACTCTGTCACACTCTTATCCTAAAAGGTTCCTAGTTATAGGATTATCACCTGGACATTGATAATCCGGAAAGACTAGCACATACTATGTATGCTCAATATGGAGGATGATATGTCTCTTGTCATTTGTGTAGAGACACTAATACAAGTATGTGGGTGATCTTAACTTAAAGAGTACACTGAACACAATCATTAGAGCTCTTGTATGGAGTCTTACTTACATGTCAAACTTGAACTCTAAATTGCAATAATACAAATTAGTCATTTGACCTGAGACACCATAGTTGTCTTATGAGTGAATGAATTATCTCTTGATGATGCAATAATATTATGTCCCGTAATGGATATAATAGATGCATTCATTTGTATAATCAATTCGGTCATGAAGACATGTGAGTGTACAATAAGGAATCTCTATCCTTAAGTAAATAAGGTGTATGTTCAAAGATGTGATTCAATGAGTCTTTGGCCAAAGCATTGAAGAGTAAAAAAGAGTTTCTAATCACATTCTAAGAATCACATAAGAATGAAAATCACATTAGGGGATTGACATATTAATTCCATACCCTGATGATGTGATTTAGAACATAGTGTTAGAGAAGGACCGTATTGTATTATAATTCCAATTGAATAGGTTCTTTGTCATTCTATATTAACTAAGGTAGTCATGATATGTTGCAAGACGTCACTCATGACTTGTGAAGTCCCCGAGGATTAATAAACATTTATAATCCTAATAATAAGGGAGAATCAAAAATGGAGTTTTTAATTCGTAAACAAAATAGAATGGTTTCTATAAACTTCACTGCCTTGTTAATTAGAACCTAAGAGATCGCACACCATATAAGTGGATCCTTGAGATTGCATATGAAGAAGATTAAACAAGAGTTGGTTATGACCAAATAATTAATTAGATTTATTATTTGAACATAATTAGGAGTTTCGGGTAAAACCGAATCTATTGGGCCTAAACGATTGTCGGGTTTTTTGGTGTGGACTTGGGCTTCACTAAATGAGATTTAAATGAAAGCCCAAGACACATTTTTAGTGCCCAATAAAATATATGGACCAGCCAATATATTGGCTTTATGAAAGTCAATATTTTTCTTTTAGTAATTGGATTTATTTCCTATTATATAAAGTGAAAGCATAGATAAAAATGATAAGTGTGTCTCCACACTATTATTTTCAGATTTGAGAGAGAGAGAGAGAGAGTTCTCCCTTGGTCCATTACAAAATTAAAGGAAAGAATAACACTTGCATAATTTCTTCTTTTCTTTCATCTTTCTTCATCTCTTGATTCACTTGGTGAAGATCCTTAGAGGCCATATACTTTTGTGGCTTTACTTGTTACATCAAGGCGAAGATCACAAGCACAAGAAGGAGTTCTTAATTCAAGGTGCTTCAAGGTGGAGGAAACACACACAAGGAGAGATCAAGGAGAGGAACTCTGGTGGTTCACTTGGATAGGATTAAAATCACGCTCCTAGGGGGTGAGTAGAACATAAACTACTTCTTTGTTCTTCCTTAAAATGCATGCTATGTTTATATACATATCATAATAAGCCAAGATCATGGGTTAAAGGAATGGATTTTATGTTTAGTTAGTAGTTTAATTGTTAAACTAATTCCGCACTAATTAAAAAGTTTTGAAATCCATCCATTCCTTCAGTACTTACATGGCGGGGATTAATTTCCCAACAGTGGTATCAGAGCTGATGGTTTGGCTGGGACACGTCATGCATCCATGGTGTAGTCAGGCGAATGGTCAAGGTGGCAGCCCGAAGGTACAATAGGTGGAGTCAACTTGGGAAAGTTCCTAGCAAGTAGAGCGGGTCGGAACTCAAGAAGTCCTCATCGATGGTGTACTCGATGGGTGGAGTAATTCGCGAGCTAGGAGGAGTAAGGTGGACTCGAGGAAAATCCTATTCAAATGTGGAGCGGTAAGGGATCATGATATGACTCAAGGGGATTATGGCTGGTGAGGTTGTTTGTCATGGCAAGTTCTAGGCACAATTCAAGGTGGTGTAGATTGATGGAAGAGAAGTTTCACTATTGGGTAAGAAGAGTGGATGACATCCTATTCAACAAGGCCCTACTAAATCGTTGATGTGAAATGATGTGCCAAGAAAGATGCAAACTGCCAGAAGATTTAGCCGACGTAGCAGGTCTATATCCAGGGGCAGAGAAATGGGCAAGTAGTGCTACAATTTCAAGGAGCAGGGACACATAAAGCCGGTTTGTCCGAGGTCAAAACAGAAGGATGATAAGGGCTCATGTTGCTCCAAGGATGGTGTAGCAAAGGTTTTCTAGTAATCTTGGAGAATTTCTCACACTCCAAAGGTTATGACACTTTTTCTCAAAGTTGAGCCAGTTACACTCCAAAGGCTGTAGGTGTCAACAACAGGGGGAGTTGTGTTTACGTGGCTGAATGGTTCTAATAATGAAGGGAGAAAAGTGTGGAAGTATGTTTCGTCTGATAGGAAAAACTCAAACCTCGAAGAATGAAAGGAAACGGTGTGTGCACGAAGATGTAGGTACCTATGGTGGGTCTCATTTGCGGGGATAGCTGAGACGCCAGTCATATGTTTCCAGGTTTTAGACGATGGTGAGAAGGTAAATCCTGCTGGGGAAGGGGTGAAGTCGAGGTCCCTCTTCGGAGCCAACTAGTGATTGTTGTCTCGGGTGCAGTTACACATGATATTGGGCTATTGAATCAGGGAGAGTTAGAACCACGTGCAACTGATTCGGAATATGTGTAATTAGTGTAAGAAAAAGCTCAATGGATTGCTTGTGGGCATAACAGGCAGGTCTCAGAATGAGATGAACTTTAGTTGAAGCGACTGCGGCTTGTGGGTATGACAACCAGTGTCTCACATCGAGACGGACTTCGGACTGAAGTGGTAGTGTGCTTGTGGGTATAACAAGTAATGTCTCGAATCAAGACGGACTTCAAGGATTGAAGTGATGATGTTACTTGTGAGTATATCAAGCTGTGTCTTGGATCAAGATGACTTCAGGAATTGATGTAGTGGTGCCGAGCTCTCTACCAAAGTCGGGAGGGGGAGATTGTTAGGTTTAGTCTCTCATTTGGAGGAGAATTCAAAGTTGGATGCTACAAGTTGACTAGCTAGCATGGCAGCAATTATTGCCTAAAGACATGGGGCTGCTACACATGTATGTTGGCAGCAATCTTTGAAGATAGATGTGGCTGCTGCAAATCTGCATTAGGAAGAACGATAGTTGCCATCGTTGAAGAAGAGAGCTACCTTCTCTGAATCACATGGGCTGCTGCAAATATATAAAAGATAGCAGCAATATTTGAAATGGAGAACTTGAAGACTTTTCATGTTTCCACACTACAACCTACCATGAAGCATTGCCTATAAATTGGATGCATGGTAAGTCATTTGGGAAAGCAAGATAGAGCAAGTAAGCTTGTGTAGAGGCAAACAAGGAGAGGTTCAATAGCAACTCCAAGGGTCTTCAAGATGTAGAAGATAGGGGGAGTGTGTTCAAGGGCGTGTATAGCACTTGGGGTAGAGTAATCTTCTAGAATTGAGAGAGGGTGTACATGGGGTATCCTTTTTTGGATATAAGGGCTCGGTTTGGGTATAAACTTGAGTGTTTGAGTTGTGTATAAACTTGAGTGGTGTATCTTGTACTTGTGTAATTCTCTCATAGTGAAGATAAAAACTCTCCAAAGACGTAGACATGGATTTTGGCCGAACCTCGTTAAAACTTGTTGTCTTCTTGGCTTGGTCGTTTCTTATTTCCATCTTTACTAATAGTACTCACATGGCGGGGGATTAATTTCCCAACATCTACAACATCAAAACAAAATCACTAGGGATGATTAGATAGGCGGAAATGACTATTTAACTTCAGAACCACACTAAACTCAGGACACAACTATAACTCAATTCTAGACACCCAATATTATAGTTCCTGCATCTTAACCAATCTGAAATTCTGAACATCTCTTGAATATATACTAGTAACTAGCAGAACTAAGAGTTCAGTGTGAAGGCAAATTTCTAAAAGGAACACCTAGAAAGGAAAAGACATCAGAAAACAGAGGACAACAATAATTCTTTCCATAATCCTTACCCTCTTTCTTGAGAGCGTGAGCCACAGAAGGAGCAACAGCAGGTGCACTAGTACGAGCTTTTTTGCCAACCAAAAACTGCAGTGACTCATTTCAGTCAGAATGCTTGGCTTAGTGAGAAAATGACACAAATTAAGGTGGGCAGAAAGTAAGAATAGAGCTAATAAATTTAATGCGCCCAGATATTCAACTTGCCGCTTGGCCAATATTACTTTCTGGATTTGCAAGACACATTGATTCACTCCAAAATGCACCAAAAGTTGATAAGTCAAAATATATGTGACTTATAGTTCACTAACATTCAGTTTATTGAGATCTTATATAAGATGATCTCAGAATGAAAACTTATACCAGTGAAACTAACAAGTCAATCCAATTAACTATTTGATGAAATGAAGCTGAAGTGCAAAGCTTAATACATTTATGCAATAAGCTCAAGTCAATACCAACTGCTCCCATCCCATAGTAGACTTAGAGTTTATGCATTTAACTTTTGGAATAAACTTCACATTTGTCATAACCTAATTTCAATTACCATGTGATATTCAAATAAACCATACATTGTGTAGATACAAATCTAATCATCCTATTCTCGCCCTAAATGTCATGTTTCTAGACTCTGAGAACAACCATTATTCCCTTGTTGGGTTCTGTGATTGTGATGTAATTACAGTTTATTTGAATGAAGTTTCTATTAGATAAAAAAAAATACTAAACCAATTAGAAATTGTTTTATACGTAAAAAAATAAAAACAAAACAAAACAAACAGATCCATATGTTTGATTGCGAAAAGGGTTTAGTGGAGCGCTTTGCCGCCCTTCTCGACGAACAACACATTTTGACCTAGCTGCTGCCCGGCGATCGATCTCTGGTGTCTTTGCTTGGGGCTGGTGGGATATGGCATACCGGATTCTAGTGTGGAATTGTAACGTGATCATTTACAGTGTAACTCGGAGGAATTTGTTGGATGTGGTACGACAGGAGAGGTTACGAATTGTGTTTCTCTCAGAAACTGTGTGCTATGAGAAACAGGTCGATACGATGAGAATAAAGATAGGTTTCGACAATGCCATAGCAAAGGAGAAATGATAGTTCAGTCAAGGATTAGCCCTGTTCTGGATGAATGATGCCCCATTGCATCTACATCACTTTTCATCAAGACATATCGATGCTTGGATTGGGGCGCCAGGGGTACCTGATAGATGGTGCTTCATAAGGATTTATGGGGATGCTTCGGCCATTAGAAGGAATATCACATGGAACCTAATGCGATATCTTAACTCTGAGTCGACGGTATCATGGCTTATTACTGTATTCCCGTACTATTAATTTGAAACTGGGTGATTCAGATCATGTTCCATTGTTAGTGGAGCTTGGAACTACACCGGTTATCCCGCAGAGGCGATGGAGGAAGATTTTCCGATTTGAGGAAATCTGTGCAAGACATGAAGGCTGCAAAGAGGTGGTTACAAAGTGGTGGGCTACTTCGCTCACTGATGACCCTATGAAACAAGTATGCTCAAAACTTAGGATTACAGGCCAGTTCTTGCAAGTGTGGCAGAAAGGAGTTCTTCACCACAAAAAGGAGGAGATGAAAAGCAGTGCAGCAAAGGCTTTCTCTCTTTCTCAGTGCTCCTTTTGATGAGGCGCAGGTCGACGAAAAGAAAACTTTGACTGCAAGGTATCACGAGTTACAAACTATGGAGGATACGTACTGGAGGCAGAGGAGCAAGGTAGATTGGCTCTGAGATGGGGATCAAAATATTGCATACTTTCACCGCCAGGCTTCTAACCGGAAGCAACGCAATGCCATTACCGGTTTGAATAACAGTGAGGGGCAGTGGAAGACAGAACCGACAGAAATTGAGAATATTATTACTACATATTAATGTATTATAATAATTTATTCCGGTCTCAGGGTGTCCATAATGAAGCTTTACAGATCATTCTTGATACAATACCAGTTCGGGTTACAAGTGATATGAATAGGAAGTTGATGGCTTCATACACTGATGAAGAGATTTGTAAAGCAACCTTTCAAATGCATCCTTCGAAGGCCCCTGGGCTAGATGGTATGTCGCCCTTTTTCTATCAGTAATATTGGAACATAGATGGTCCTGATGTGTGTCTCGCAGCTAGGGAGGCACTGCAGTCAGGTGCTATGCTTCCAGAAATTAACTATACTCATGTCAATTTGATCCCAAAGGTTGAGAACCCTGTTGATATGACTTAATTACGTCCCATAGCCATGTGTAATGTCATTTACAGGATTCGTGCAAAGGTGTTAGCAAACAGGGTAAAAAAGATTCTTGGTGCTGTTGTTTCTCCTTTTTAAAGCGCCCTTGTACCCGGAAGGTTAATTTCTGACAATACACTAGTTGCAAATGAAGTGGCTCACCAAATGCATATAAATCGAAGAGCAGGTGATCAAACTTTTTCTTTGAAACTTGACATTAGCAAAGCTTATGATCGCTTGGAATGGGAATTTTTGAGGCAGATGCTATTGAAACTTGGCTTTAATGCAAACTGAGTGGAGTTGATCATGTCCTGTTTGACTATAATCCGATATTCTTTCAATGTCAATGGTGAACCTCGGGGATATGTGGTGCCATTTTGGGAATATGTGGTGCCATCTCGGTGTATCAGATAAGGTGATCCCTTGTCCCCATATTTATTTATCTTGTGTGCAGAGGGTCTCTCCTCCTTGATCTCTCATTTTGTGCAACAAGGATGGTTATAGGGAGTTCAATTGGCTCCTACAGCCCCCAAGCTCTGTCACTTGTTATTTGAGGATGATACCTTCTTTTGAGTAGGGCTGTGATCGAGGAATGTCAACAGAATAGAAGCATTCTGCATACTTATGAGGTAGCCTCGGCACAACAGATTAATTTGAACAAAAGTAGTGTGGCTTTTTCAAAGAATGTTCGATTGCATGATAAGGAGAGTCTGGCAGCAGTTTTGGGAGTCCAAAGAGTTGATAAACAAGACAGCTACGTGGGTTTACCTACTCATGTTGGGAGATCAAAAATAGAAGCTTTTGAGTATATGAAGGAGAAGCTTTCAAAAAAAAGTAATTAGTTGGGGAGCAAAATTGCTTAGTGGAGCTGGCAAGGAAATCCTTATTAAGGCGGCGGCACAAGTGGTACCTATGTATGTGATGAACTGCATCTTCTTCCTCAAAGCTAATGCTATGATTTGCATCAGTTATGTGCTCAATTTTGGTGTGGTGTACCGATGCCAAGAAGAAAATACATTGGCAATCATGGGAGCGTTTATGTGTTCCAAAGAATAAGGGTGGAATGGGGTTCAAAGATTTACATATGTTTAATCTTGCTATGCAAGCAGAGCAAGGATGGTGGTTAATTAAGAATCCGGATTCACTTATTGCTCAGGTGTACAAGGCTCTATATTTCCCAAATTGTTCGTTTTGGCAAGCTACTTTGGAACAACAACCTTCTTTTTCTTGGTGAAGCATTCTGGAGGCTAGGAGTGTCATACAGGTGGATATGCGATGGATGGTTGGCAGTGGGGCTACCATAGACATCTGGAAGCATCAATGGATCCCTTCAGGTAAATATGCAATTAAACCATGGTCGGTATCGCCTCTGCATAGGCCTCAGTATGTATCCGAGTTAATTGATATGGAAACTGTTTCTTGGAATGAGACTGTACTGCAACATCTTTTCTCACCATTTGAAGTTACTCCTATTAAGGCTATACCACTTAGCCACAGGTTCCCGGATGATAAGGTGGTGTGGCACCCTCATAAGAAAGGTTTGTTTACTACTAACCTGGCATATTTTGTTGCTAGAGATATGGTTTTAAATCAGTTTACACAACAACCCCCATCTGATGGCTTCCAACGTCTTTGGAAGACGATTTGGAAGGCCAAAGTACCTAAAAAGGTGGCTATTACGATGTGGAAGGCTTGCCAAGATATCTTGCCTACTAGGGTCTAGGGCAAGGCTGCTGACGAAAGGATATGAAGGGGAAACCATGTGTGTGTTGTGTCAAAATGCCCCAAAATCGGTGGGTCATGTCTTAGCATACTGTGCAGTAGCAAGGGGGATGGGGGGTTCAGTTTCACTTCACCTAGCAGTTCCTTTGACTCCTATTTTGATATTCGGGAATGGATGCTTGAATGTGTCAACAGATTGACTTTGCAATAGTTTGCAGTTACCATGATGTTTTTATGGGCTTCGTGGAGAAACCAGAATGACAAACTCTGGGAAGATAGCCAAAGTTGCTGGCTGATATTGTTATTATCACTCTGGAGTGGTTTAATTAATATAGGCTGGTTCACACATCTTCTGTATAGCAGCATACTGTGGATTTTAAGTGGAGTTGTCCTCAGAAAAATTACTTGAAGCTAGTATAACATTGATGGAAGCTTTCTGGCAGGTAGTTTACAAGGTGGTTTGGGCTATGTTGTATGAGACCATCACGGGACCTTTCAGGCAGCAACAGTGCGGCCTGTTAGCCCTGCTATATCAGTGCTCTACGTTGAGCTGTAGGCCTCGTAGATGCATTCACTTTGCCTAGGGGTGTAAATGAGCCGAGTCAGAGCGAATACGTATCAAGGTAATTATGTTCGGCTCATTTGCTTCTTATCGAGCTTGAGTCAGGCTAATGCTTGAATTTTATTTTCCACGCTCAAGCTTGGCTCGGCTTGAATGCTTTTCCTTAAACCCGAGTTGGGCTCGGCTCGGCTCGATTTATTGCACGAGCTCGAGTTTGAATAGGCTCGGCTTGACTCATTTAACTTTAAATTTTAAAACTAAAAAAGGAAGAAAGAAAATTTATCTAAATTTGATGTCTATCCATTAAATTTGGATCTATTGTTCTTTATTGTAATAATTTTACTTAAATTATATTCTCTTCCAATTGAAAAGGAAAGTAATAAAAAGAATTAAAGATTTGAGATTAGAAATATTTTATTTTTATTTATACCATAAATTTTCATAAGTCGAGTTTCAACAAGCTCGAGATACTCTTGAAAAATACGAGTTACTCACGAGTTCACGAGTTAGACAAGCCGAATATATTGAGCTCAAGCTCAGCTCATTACCTTATGAACACGAGCCGAAATAGCTAAAATTGAGCCAAATACGAGTCAAACACGAGCTGTATCGAGCCTATTTACAGCCCTAACTTTGCCATATCCATGCAGCATGAATTTGTTTGTTTTGAGAGTGACTGCTTGCAGCTGGTACAAGCAATAAATGACCAAAAAGAGGACGACTCAATATTGGTAAACCTTTTGGATGATGTTCAGTTCTTGCTACAGCAACATCCCCATTTTTCCTTGTCTCATGTTAACTGGCTAGAAAATAGTGTAGCCCATCATCTTGCTCGTACTACTTTAGTTTCAAAAAACCTCTCATTCTTTATATTTGTGTGCTCCAGAATTTATTAGGGATGCCTTCTTGAGCGATATTCATCGTTAATTCAATGAAATTTACCTTTATTCAAAAAAAAATCTAATTAATTTTATAGGGCGTATCCACAAATTGTAGTCAATTTATACTTCAGTCACAAACCATTAGATTAAAAAATTATTAATGGATAAGATTTGTTAGAGAAATTTTTAAAATATAATTTTTATTAAAGAAATCAAAAGGTGTCGTTTCTGTTTGCACCTTTTGAATTTGTCTGAGTGAGGTAATATGACCAAAGTCAAATGGTACAAGTGAAAGGTACCTTACCATTTGAAGGGGTACATATACTTCTACATAAATGATTCATTCTCTACAGAATGAGATAGTCCTCAAAAAATCGTAAGAAAATCTAAGCCTCCAATATTCACTATTTTTCTATTTTCTTACACGTAAAACTACTAGAAACTAATAGTGCACAATTAGTTTCTAATAACCTTGAGTCATATTGTAAACCTTTTTTTTAGTGTTTAGGTTGGTTTCGACTTTCGTGAGTGCAAAACGAAGACCAACAACAACATTGTGCTGGACTTCATTGTATCCCTTTTGCACATCTGATAGCGGGGCAAATAATGTCTTAAGGAAAACGTTACTACAACGTGCCTTAAGAACATAAACTCTCTCATGATTCATCACCACAAATTTATTCTAACAATCTTAAGACATTATTTTAGCCAATGAAAAATTTCATTCAATAGATGGTGGAGGCTAAGTATTTCAAGAGAGGAAAAAAAGAAAGTAATCAAACATTTGTCGATCTGAACATGGTGTAAGACTCTTTTGTTCATTTTTTAATCTCAAAAGGCTACAAGTACACCAATTATTATTAATAGTTCATATTTTGTGATGTATTTAAGAAACATGAATTTTGATTATGCAATGTACTTTAATTACTACGTCCATATATGTGTATAAATGAGGAAGTTGAACCCACGATATAAATCTGGTTATATTGCTTGAATTGGGTTAGCACCGGACTAGCCATAGACTCTTAGATTTGCCATATAGATTAATATGTATATGTTCATGCATGTATGTTTTACATTTCTTGATGAAGCCGTTGATCTCAACTTACATACTCCATTTCTTAATGATATCATTATGTCATTATGAAGATCTACTACTTTTTTCTTTTTTTTTGGGGGGAGGGGGGGGGGGGGGGGGGGGGGGGGGGGGTGTGGATAGTGTCTAAACCCCAAATTACAATAAGTATCAAGAGAATCATCTGAGATAATAACATGCGTTTCAACTAAGAATATGTATTCTAAAATGCAACAATTAGCGAAGAGTGCTCTTTTGGCTATTGTATTCGCTTTACAAAGCTGGTGACATACCAGAAAGTAAATACTTACTCGAAGCCGTAATATACTAATAAGATTAGCTTTCCAACTATATTACCACCGGAAAATGAATCCCGTGACACTTAGTTTCATCTTGACTCACTTGAAAAGTTGAGCATACATATGCTCTAACTTGAGGGGGAGTGTTGGCATGAGTCATAAAAGGCTTTACTCGAGAGAGTCTTTGTAAGAATATCTGCTAACTAACCTTGTAACCTCTGAATCTCCTAAAAGTCATCACCTATCACAACCATGTCGTCAACGTAAATAATCAAGGCAGACACTTTACCACACCAATGTTTAAGAAACAAGGTGTGGTCTGAATTGCTCTGCCGGTACCCAATTGTCTTCATGAACTTGGTGAACCTACCAAATCAAGCTCTAGGAGATTGCTTCAAACCATAGAAAGACTTTTTCAATTTGCGCACTACCCGCTTTCCAGTAGAATTACCATATCCAGGAGGCAAATCCATATAAACCTCTTCATGTAGATCACCATGCAAGAATGCATTCTTAAAATCAAACTGTTGTAAAGGCCAATCAAGATTAGCAGCTAACGAAAGAAGTACCTGAATTGTGTTAATTTTGGCCACTGGTGCAAATGTCTCATCATAATCCACTCCATACTTCTGCGTATAGCCTTTAGCCACCAATCTTGCCTTATATCTGTCCACCGAACCATCAGAATTGTGTTTCAAGGTGTACACCCACCGATAACCAATTGTCTTCTTCCCAGGTGGCAATGATACTAACTCCCACATACAATTTTTCTCAAGAGCATCCATCTCGATTGTCATTGGTTGCATCCACTTCTCCTCCCTCATTGTATCCTACACTTTACTAGGAAGTGATATAGAAGATAATTGATTCACAAAGGCTACATATGATTTGGACAACCTATGGGTAGACACATAATTAGCTATAGGATACCTGACCTTAGCATTCAAAATTGGTTTATATTTCTTTGGAGGCTGACCACGAGTGGAGCATTCCTGTAAGACTCGTGTTTGAACTTGTGTAGAATCGACTAAAGAAACAATACTACTAGACAAAGGTGGGCTATGGGACAAAGGTAAACTACTACGTACCTTAGGTGAAGACTGAACAGGGGAGACCACTGATGGAGAGAGAGAGAGAGAGAGACTGAAAGGTTAGGAGCTTCTTCTTGAAGGGAAAACGATTCGACAACTGTCTTTTCAATTTCGGAACTCATAATACTCTGTTTTTTCAGGCAGTTGTATGGCTAAAGGTAGACGATTCAACAATTGTCTTTTCCGGTTAGGCACTTGCGATGCTCTGTTCGGCAATTGCATGGTAATGGGTAGATGATTCATCAATTGCCTTTTCTGTTTTGAAACTCGCAATGCTCTGTTCGGCAATTGCATTGTGTTTCTGTAGGAGTGTCGTTGGTTTTCGGGCCACTGGACATTTCCTCTTCACTAAATGATCGATCGTGTGAGATAAAGCGATCGATCGTTGGTCCTGTTTGGTACTGTCCTTCATAATAAACACTCTGCTCCCCCTGACTATGAGTCGTAGAAGGTGTAAAATAACATGTATCCTTACTGAATGCCACATCCATGGTGACATAAAATTGTTAAGAGGGAGGATGATAACACTTGTATCCTTTCTGATGAGTCCCATACCCGACAAAGACACACTTGAGAGTCCTTGCATCTAACTTGGAACGTTGGTTCTTATAAAGATGGACATAGCTACACAACCAAAGACACGAGCAGGAAGGGTATTAAGAGATGGGATAGAGACATAACTAGACTATACCTCAAGTGGAATACGACCTTGAAGAGAGGAAGATGGGAGACGATTAATAAGATGGGAGGCACACAACACTGCCTCGCCCCAAAGGTATTTAGGCATATTGACACTAAGGAGAAGGGCGAGACCCATGTCTAACAAATGACGATTCTTCCTTTCAGAGATCCTATTCTATTCTGGCGTTTGTGGGCAAGTGTTTTGGTGAACAATTCCATGAGATTGGAAGTAATCACGAAATGAATGATTAACAAACTCCCCCTATTATCAGACCGAAATATCTTAATACAAGCATCATATTGGGTACAGACAAGATTATGAAAAGCTGTAAAAGTAGAGGAGACTGCATCTTTTGACTTAAGTAAAACAACCCGAGTTAATCTTTTGAAATCATCAATGAATAAAACAAAATAATGCATTCCAGAAAGGGTTGAATGTTTGGAAGGTCCCCATAAATCCAATGAATCAATTCAAAAGGCATTGTACTAGAATGAAAACTTGAAGGACAGCTAGACCTATGACTCTTAGCTATAGCACAAGTCTCAGAATGCAAGCTAGACTCCTTTATTCCCACAAATAGAGAGGGCATGTGACTTGATACACATTTACGCAAGCGTACGTATCATTATCAAGATAGAAAAATATTATGCCCAAAGTTATCGTATTACGGGGATTAGTGGATAACCCACAATCCTTGGGTAATCGGAAATAAAAACACTTAGCAAACAAAGAAAAAGAAAAGAAAAAGAAATAAAGAAAATGCTACTTTAAGGCACCAAGCCTTAACAATACTCGGCTTTGGTTCTCACTAAAACCTAATCAAAACTAAGAGCCTAGCGATGATTATTTACAATGAGTCGATATTGTCACCTATAATTGTAATTTGAATTTCTAATAACTAAAGTGCAAGAATTTAAATGGAGACTCTAATTAACAACTAAATTAAATAAATGAAAGAAAACAAAAAAAATGAATATAAATATGGGATTGGTAGTTAGGGATGAATCCTAACCCTAATTCAATGCTCTAGATGATAATTTTATTTATATGCAATTTATTAAAGATGGTAGAAGCCCGTACCCAAGGCTTTTCAAGGCTTAAGGGCCGAAATTCCCTTTCATGGCATTCCTATTCCGGTTCAAGGACCGTAGGAACTCACTTGACATGAATTAGAGCCGGTTCAAGGGTCACTAATTCTCATCAAGAGGCCTAGAGTTCGAGGAATTAGGCAACCAAGCTCACCATAATTGCGATCAAGCTAATCATGTAGTGAACCATGCTTGTACTTCCCACGAATATCAAATCGGGGTTCTAGCTCTAGAATCTAAGGATGTCATCCCCTAAATTTTAATCTAGACTTATTAAAACACATACCCAAGAGTTGACAATTCCTAAGCATGCATTCTAATCAATTATCACAAAACACAAGCATCCAATAATTAAAAAATTCCATATATAAATTAAATTAAGCATCTATTACATCAAATTTGGGCTAGGGTACACAACCCTAACGCCCAACAAAAAAGAACGTTATTTAGGTAGTCGTGAAAATTGACTTTTTATCCATACAACATTTGGGAAAACTTCCTTCATGAAAATTGTAGATCTCGTCGATACGAGTCCGTGCATATATGGAACGTGAAAATTGGAGTTCATATGAGAAAGTTATAAGCATTTGAAAATTGGTAATTTTCTATAAATATGAGAAATTCCGAGATTTTTTCATAAATCCCGAAATTTCTCATTTTTCCTTTTCAGCTCCTGTGAGCCTCTCCATTTTCGACAGAAATCTGGGCTCCTCTTCTTCCCGTCGTGTCTTCCTCCTCAGGCCCAAATGACTTGATTCAAAAAGCAACTTTGCTCACCTTGAAGTCATCTACAACTTCCCAGAAGACATCGAGTTGAAAAACGGACTGTGGAAGGCGCTACAAGGCTAAGAAGCTGCACAGCCCTGCCGGAAATCGCCTCCACCTTCCCCGGGCGATTTCTCCCTCCTCAAACGAGCTTTTGACATGAAACAAAGCCCAGATCTGCTTGCTTCCTCCCAATGAGTGGATTGGTGGTCTCCTTTCCTCCCCAAAGGGCGGCTACGCTGCGAAGGAGCTCGAGACCGATTTGAGCCCGATTTGAAGTCAACTGACGATATCTCAAGTTCTAGGCCACCAATATTCGTGTTCTTGGGCTTGCTGAACTCGTAACAAGGAGCTGAACAAGCTTCAAGAAGAATCGAGCCGAGTAGTTGAAGTTTTGACATCGAACAGAGCACCTACAGGATTAGGGAAATTTTCTGGCCAAACCGAAGCTTCCAAGGTACTTTTCGATCACTTCCCGTTTTTTTCTGATCTCGAGCTAGTTATGAAAAATGTTCAACATGTTGAGATAAAGAAGAACAGCCCAACCCTGACGCCATTGGAGGTGGCCGACGATGGCTCTGCCACTAAATCCAGCGGCCTTTTCGGGCCACCTTCGGGGGTCAATAAGAGCAGTTTCTGCTCATTTTTAGATTCTACATTTCGATACGATTATTTCGATATATTATACGCTATTTTTACATATCGTATGATTTAGTTATGAATTTCACAATTTCGATCGGTTTTGATCGTTCGATTTGTGATCTGTGAAGAAAGGACAGTTCGATAAACTTGTAGTTTTGATATGATGATCATACGACTGTCCTAGTGACATTGTGTGGTCATGGGTGAAGATCCGACAATTAGATCTTCGTGTAATTGTAAAACAGTGATTCGAGAGGTGATTTGTTGTTTTAAGTTTGTTTTTGGGTTATTGGCTAAGTCAAAGTCATATTTGATTAAGTGATTGATGATTTTACTTGGGTGAACGAGTTTGGTTGTGAATTGAACGATTTTGAAGACGCAGCGGGAATATCGAGCTGAGTAAATCGCACATGGTTCATTTACGAATCGAAATTTAGTGATTTATATTGAATTGTGAATGTGTGGAAATTGTTTTAAGAAAATAAAGATTTGTTTGAAATAATATGATCTTGATCGACTACAGTTCATAGGGCTGTGGCTCACAGGTAACAAAATGAATTTAAGTATAAATTGAATTTTGTTTTAATGCATGTGAACTATAGTTGGTATTAGTAGCTATTCCTGCGTGAATGTCTTTGTATATATATTATTTACGTGATGATATATATTTATGGATGGATTGTGTCGAGGAAACAATATGCATGATTGTGTTGCTATTATTGTTTGGATGATTACTTTTCGAGAACGATATATTGAGAGAGGTGTTGAGTTTTATTGTTTGAGAAACAATAAATTGTTTTGATCTGTGGAGATCAATAGGTCACGAGTGTGACTATGACATACTATCAGTGAACCACGCTCTTATACCGGGCTGGTGGTTAAATCGTCAACCACGCTCTCGCGCTGGGCTGGTGGTTGCCATCAGTTAGAGGTCCAATCTGTCTACCAAATGTTGAGTGGCCTTATGAGGGTAACGTTGAGGTTACTTGAGACTCATAAGTATGAGTTTTAAAAAAGAGTCTTAAGAGTATTATTTTTTTTATGTTTCAGTGTATTTTGAAGTTACTTTGTATGCTTTTATTATTAACCTAAATGGTGCAAGCTTTAAATTTACTCATACAGGCTTTCAAAAGCTTACCGGGTTTTGTGTTGTTGCAATCCCGATACATTATTCAAACGGTGTAGCGGATAATCCTACAGGTCAGGAGAACCAAGGTGGTGATCGTGCGGTTTTGAGTGATAGTATTGATTTACAGCGTTGTATTGTGAGGTTTATTATGCTTAATGAGCTTTACTATTTTATTTGGTGAGAGTGTGCTATAATAAGTAACTTGAGGATTTGGTTTTATGTAATATTGAGTTGTGTGAGGCGTGATGGTTTTTGAGAAAAAAATTCATAATATTATTGTATTTGTTATTATTCATGTTTCGGATTTTGAATTTGTTATTTAAAATTTGGGACGTGACAAGAAGTGTAGGAGAAAACAAATTAAGTCACAATTAGTTAAGAAACTAACATGATTATCCTTGAATTACAACTCCTACAAATACCCAAATCTTAGATCTTATAAAAATTGAAGTCCTTGATAAATCCTTGAAGCTTTGGATGAGATCTCCTTGAAATCCCAATATGAAATTAAAGCAAACAAAAAAAATGGAGGAGAGAGGAGAGAGGGCAGCAGCCCTCCTCCAAGGTTGCTGTGCGGCTCTGTCGGTTCTCCCCTCATGTTACTGTGCGACAGAGATACATTGTGAGATTGAATGATCATCTGCGGCCGTCCACGTGATAGTAGGGATGAAGGAGTGGATAAGATCTGCTCCATAAGAAAATGAACACGTGCCAAGGAGCTGATGTGCACGGAAGAAAAGAGAGGAAAGAAAACAGTGTGTGTTTCTTATGTTTAATTAAAGCATCATGCTTAATTAAACCACCATTGCGCTGCTGCCATGTTTTGGTTTCTAGATGCATTCAATTAAGCAACGAGTAGCACATAATTAACCACAGTTAATTAAACTAATGGTTAATTAAGTTTGTTATTTTCCTTTTCTTTTATTTATTTCTTTTTCTCAAATTACTTCTGCGTATCTTGACCGTGCGCCGGCTCATGGTTGACCTTTCCATCTTGAAGTAGAAAATCCACATTTACTCTATTTTTTCGTGTCGGTTGTCTCCATTTCATAACTCCGCTTATTTCCTACGAATAAAATAAAAGTGAATTAATTACATATTAATTGACTTAATGATTAGCTTAATTCTAGTATTTTAGATATAATTACACGTATAAAAATACATGTAATCAACATGGACTTCTATATACCTCCAAAGGATGGATGGCCTACACGGCGATGCCACAACCACAACTCATTCAACCGATCAAAACTCAATGTCAGGGCAACAGGGTTTTGCAGACTTAGCAGTGCTTGTGTCTGTCCTGTGTACATGCAATCCAAGTGAAACAATCTCTCCTTCAGGTCTCCATTGCCAATTATCAACCGAGTGCACAGATCCTGAAAGATGACATACATAGGATAAACCGTTACAGAACATTTGGTGAGACACAGATAAGAGATGATGAGACAACGATGGTACAAAGAGAACATTATGAAGAGTAATGGAAGGTGTAACCTGGACAGACCCTATTCCTAAGACCGGGAAAGACTCACCATTGGCATTAGAGACATGTGTTATGGATGGGGATGACTTAACAAAGAAGGACTTATCGTAGGTCATATGATCAGATGCACTTGTTAATGCTTGATATTTAGAGGTAACTAAATATGAACAACGCATGCTCAGTGAGAGGACCACTACTTGATATTACCGGTATTCCCGCTACCTGTCAAGTGAAGTACAAAGAGGGCGTTAGAGGGAGACCGCGTCAGGGCGGTCTTATCTTCTCCGATGCTTAAGTTAGTCAATGTATTTGTACTAACAGAATAACAGTAGGCAAGTAGTAAATGCGTAATTAATGAGGAGAGAGGAGTTAACCTTTTATAGGTGGGGAGGGAGCTGGTCTTCTCCATACTTTTGATGTGGGACTGACATGCTTCAGTTCCCAGTTTCTGGAGCTCCTGATGCTGTGCTGGCGCGGAGCGTGGCGGCGCGTCCGCGGTGATCTGGGAGTAAGTCGGGGCTTAGGCAGTAGCCTACTTGGCTGTGTTCCCATAGGTGACTCCTATGGCGGGAGCTGGTACTTCTGGCGATGGTATGAGCGTGGCTCATTTCAACTAATTATGCTAGGCAAAGGCTCATGTAAGTACAAGTCCCCCAAGTCCCCAGTCAAGGAGGGTCATCTTGGTTGGGGAGTTTCCTAGCAGTTTGTAGCGTTACTCCCGCTAGACTTGCAAAGCATAATTAGCGTCAGTGTGTTGTCAACCATGAACTGATTGAGCAAACGCTTTATACCCTTTCGGGTAGGCCCGTGCTAGGCCCCCCCAGGGAGTCCCCCATTCCCTGGCTAAGATAGACCTCCGTTCGGTCTGTATTGTTGGTTGAGGGGATTTTCGTTAATCAGAGGGTGTTGGGTAGCGAGTCCAAGCTTTGAACCCAAGCGGCGGGGGTCAACGTGCCTGATCAGGGCCGTCGAAGATTGTTGACGTGCCCCCGTGTTTGACCCGGAAGATCATGGTTTTTTTTTTTTTTTTGATGCACCACATCGTGGCGGTCGCTGTAAGTGAGGCGTAGGCTGAAGCATTGGATGAGGCGGGAATAACTCCGCCGAGGATAAGGGGCGGTAGAGCCGCGGGGAGTTATGTTTGCGAGACATTGTTACTGGTATTGTGTTGGCGGAGTTAAGTGGGGGGAGTTCCGCTAGTTTCTTGTAGCGGAGTTTCCCTTGTAGGATGAGGAGCGAGAAGTTCCATTGGCGGTGTTGTGCGTAGCAGATACTTGTTTTGCCAGATGAGTGAGTGAGAAGTTCTGCTAGCGGTGTCGCGCATAGCGGGTACTCGTTTTTGCCATATGAGTGAGAAGTTCCGCTAGTGGTGTTGCGCGTAGCGGGTACTCATTTTTGCCAGATGTGTGAGAAGTTCCGCTAGCGGTGTTGCGCTTAGCGGATACTTGTTTTTTCCAGATGAGTGGAGAAGTTCCGCTGGCGGTGTTGCGCGTAGCTGGTATTCGTTTTTGCCAGATGATTAAGTGAGAGGTTCCCTCTGGCGTAGGGGCACTGAACCTGGACAATTGGTATGCTCGCCCCCTTTTATGGCTTCTGCCACGTGGCCGTCATGCGTCGGTCTAACATTTGGGATTGCGAGTTCTGAGCACGCCAGTCTCTTCATCATTAATGCGAGTAATTATCCACTCAATCTCTAAGGTGACACCTCGGTTATTCCGGACATTGAATGCGATCGTGGGACACGTGGGCGGCTGGGGAGTGAGATCGCTTTTTGGCGAACGGTCTGGATTTGACTGATGTTGACATTAAAAGGGGGGAAAATTTTGAGGTTGTCGCCATTATCTCTTCTTCAAACTTCCTCATCGTCTTCAAGCTCTGGTGTCTGGCATTGGAGAAGTGACTTTTGCCATTTGAGCGAGAGATCGGTGTTTTCAGTGCGTAAGGGATCCCTGGAAGTGAACGCTCCTGACTTCCCACACCAGTAGGTTAGTGACTGAGTACTTTCAGTTTTTTTTTTTCTGCTACTGACTGGGTTTTGCGACTTGAGTGGGTTTTTTTTGTGTCTCGCTGGTGTGTTCTGAGGGTGGCGTATGTATTTTTGGGGGGGGGGGGGGGGGCGGCTCTCTTCTGGTGTTTTTGACAGAGACGAGGTTTAGGGATTTCTGCTAGATGGTCGAATCTGGGTTAGTGTGGGTTGGTGTTCTTGTTTTGGTAAAATCTGGGTTAACTGTTCTTGACATGCCTGGATGAAAGTTGCCGTTGGGGTAGCTTAGATCTTTTGTTGATTAACTGGTTTGGGTTTTAGGGTTTGTGATGGTTAATGTCATAGAGATTTCGAGCAGTGAGGATTCCGGGTTTGACCCATCGGTCAGCGAGGCGGATTAGATATTTATTGATTCGTTGCATCCGTTTGCCCCTGCAGGAACCTCACTGTCGGAACAGCAAGACATCTTTCCTTTACAAACCATACCTGGGGACGTGGCCATGGCTCGAGATGGGCGACCAGAGGGTTCTAGGCCCACGGAAGATGATGGCGGGCTAGAGCGGCGTGAGGAGAGGCTAGCGAGCAATAATGCAGCTAGTGACTCCACTGATGGGGAGGACGTCGGCGGAGATGAGCTGGAATTCGCCTGGTTCCTGTCTGATGGAACCGACGTTGATGAAGTTGGAGGCGGTATGACGCGGTCGCCGTCAGCCATCTGAAGCCGGCGGGGCACGCCGCTGTTCATGAGGCCATTTTCTGCCAAGGTGTGACCCTTCCGTTGCTCCCCAAATTTTGGTTTGCGAGTTTGGCCTCGCCTTTAGGCAGATTTGTCCCAATATGTGGCGGTTGCTGATGGCGCTGAACTCATTATGGCGCCTGTCCGGTTGTGAGGGTCCAACAGTGGCCGAGGTATTGCACTTTTTTGAGTTGGTGTATGTGAGGCTCCGAGGTTGTAGCGGTCAAGTGAATTTAAGTTGGCGGCAAGGGGCACCCAAATTAATCGAGAACTTGAAGGATTCCATGTCGCACTGGCGGGGGACCTTTTGCGTTGCCACCGATGGGTGGGAATACCAGGCGGGGTCGAATGAGGGGCCGCCGACCTTTCGGATTAAGTCGGAGTTTCAGCCCATCAAAGGCTGTCGTCGACCTCCGCCACTCCAGATTTTGGCTTTGCTTGTTACCATTCTAATCGCCTCACCCTTTTTTTTTTTTTTTGTTAGCAGGCTTGCGTTACAACCTGACTCGCGAGGAGGAGTGTTGCGTGGCGAGGATTAGAGGGTGTTGGCAGAACCGCAACCTGCTTGACCTCAGGCTTCTTACCGGTTGGGAATTGTTGGTCGCTCAGGAGCTGACTCGCTCCCTTGGTAAGTAACTTTCGGTGATTTGTTTCCTTAGCCCAGTTTGTGGCGGGCTAACTTGTTATTTGTTTCTTGTAGAATCTCCGCCGGGAAATCGAAGGAGCCAAGACGCTTTTGCAAAGGTAATGGATCGTGCAGAGATGAACGATTTTTTGGAGGGTATGTACGCTCAAGGGCTGGAGGCCCAGAAGACTGTGGGAGGTCGGCTCCTGCATTCGCTGTGCAGGCGAGGGAGAGAGTGGTCGCCACACGGCGTGGGTCCCAGAAAGAGAAAACAGTGGCCACTAAGGTGCCTGTTACGGTTGCGGGGTTGGAGCCGCAGGCGGCCTCAAGGTCTATCGCCGCTGGTGCTGCGCAAGCATTGTAAAAGAAGCGGTGTCAGAATGATGAGGCGGAAGGGGTGGAAACCATGGGGGTCCGCCAACAGAAGAAATCGAAGCAGGCTGTTCTGGAGAAGACCGTCTCCACCAGGGGGAAGGCTCGACGAGTGACCTGGACTTGTTTGCCTGCCTTTACTGAGTTTCTTACCGACATCGAGCGGGAGTATCTGTATCACTAGTGCGAGAGGCTCGGGGTTTGGCGGCCTAGAGGAGGCAGTTTGCTCCACCACCCTTGATCAGTCGCCCTTCAGCTCTGCCTTTGGGCACCTATCTGTTGGGTTGCACCAGTTGTTTCTGGCGGCGTCGAGTCAGCCCTGTACCGAACAACAGCTGAAGGAGGAGATTGGAGGTCTCTAGGGGGAGCTGGCGGGAGCTAAAGAGAGACTGGCGGAGACTAAGCTGCACCTGTCCAAGGCCGAATGTGATCTGTTAGATGCCCGTGGCAAGCTGTCTGTCACCGTCGATCGTGACCTGGAGCTGAATAACGATGTCGCTAAGTTGTAGCAAGACATGGCTCTATTGAAGGATCAACTGGCGGCCAAGGTCAAGAAGATTGAGATCCTTCAGCAGGATTCTGCCGCCAAGTCTGCCGAGGTGAAGAGGTTGGCGGACGCAGTTGCCCGGTTGGAAGAAGATAGGAGTCGCGCGGAGGCCGCCGCTGTCGAGGCGTTTAAACAGTCCGCCGAGTACAAACATGCCATGGCGGAGGCGGCAAAGTCTGGTGCTGCCGCTAACCTGGATTTGCTGAGGTAGAAGGGTGCTATAGACTGGGTGAAGGCGTCCCAGCCCGCAAGACCAGCGGTGCAGACAGCGCTTTCTGCTAGTGGTGATTCTCAGCGGACTCCACCTCCTACGCGGTCTGAGGTTTCACGTGCCGGCTTTCTGGCTGCGCACCCTCGACCTGATGGCACCATCGTGACTCCTAGTCTGACTGCTCATGAGTCTGATCAGGCGAGCCATATGTCAGAGTAGCGACCTCTAGCGACAGGTGAGGATGACACTGCAACTTCCCATAACCCTTAACGATCAGGCCATTGCAGTACCGCTGAGATCCCTTTGTTTTTTTTTTTGGTTTGTTAGCCGCTGAGGCTTTTGTAACTTTTGGAAACACTTTTGGGCGGGGAGTCTCGATCCTTAATAAATTCAACTGATTATTTGATTTCGAGATTCTTGCTGTGGTATTCGTCGTTGAATTGTGTTATTTGTATGCCGCCATGCTGTTAGAGCCTTGACTAGTGTTAACTAACCGAAACATTAAAGGAATTAAAATTGTTCCAAGTGCACGAGGTAGTGGACGCGGTCCGTCGAATTTTGTTGGCGTTGCCAGTTAATTCTGGTGCATGGGCGTGGCAACAATGGTTTGAATGATTCCTCGTTTCATTGGTGACTGATGGATCAGCGCTTACAAAAGTGGGGTTGTACCCGTTGGGTAGCTTCCCTTAGCTAAATATTGAACAAAAATTTAGCTAAGTCAAGATGCTCTTGGGTAGCGGCATGGCTATTTGTAGTAATATCGGAGGTGCTGGTATTCCAAGGGTGGGTCGTTGTGACGCCGTCTTGTCCATTAAGTAGAAGGTGCCGGGGCTAACGACTTCCGTAATTTTGTATGGACCTTCCCACGTTGGGCGGAGTAACGTTGGCGGTGGGATGACCTCCTTCATTACCCAGTCTCCTAGTTGGAGGTTCCGGGCCTTGACCCTGGTGTTGTAGAAACGCGACACCCGCCGTTTGTTTTGTAAATTTTGCAAATGGGCCTTCTGTTGTTTTTCCTCTAAGAGGTCCTTGTCTAGTCTGACGCCTTCGTCGTTGGTCTCCGGGCAATAGCCTTCGACTCTAGCGGTGGGTTGAGTGACCTCAATAGGTAGGACAGCTTATGTTCCCAACATCATGCAGAATGGTGTTTCACCTGTGGCGGAAGTTGGGGTAGTCTTGACGGCCCACAGGACTTCAAGCAGTTTTTCCGCTCATAAGCCTTTGGCGTCGTCGAGTTTCTTTTTTAGCAGCTTTTTGATTATTTTGTTTGCTGCCTCGACTTGGCCATTGGTTTGGGGGTGAGCGACAGATGCAAAACTCATCCTGGTGCCCAAGTTGGCGGTGAAGGAAATGAGCTCCCTGTTGTTGAACTGTGTGCCGTTGTCTGTGATGATTATGTGGGGGACACCATAGCGGCAGTAGATGTTCTTCTAGGGAAGTGAATTACCTTGGTGGTAGTGATTGCTGTCAGAGGTTCCGCCTCTATCCACTTGCTATTATAGTCGATGGCGACGATGATGTACTTGAACTGTCCTTTTGCGGTTAGGAACTTTCCTACTAAGTCCAGGCCCCAAGTTGAGTGAATCCATGGGCCAACGATGATTGAAAGGGGTTCTGCCGGGGCGTATGGGAAGTTAGCATGTTGTTGACATTTGTGTTAGGTTTTCGAGATCTTTCTGGCGTCGTCGCTGAGTATGGGCCAAAAGTAGTCCTGTAGCATTGTGTGGTTGGCCAGAGATCTGGCGCCCGAGTGGTTTCTACATTCCCCGCCGTGTATTTTTGTAAATACGACCTTTCCTTCCTCTGGGGTTAGACACCGGAGGTTGGGACCCTGGCGGTAAAGTTTGCCATTCTGGATGTGGTAGCGGGTTGCTCTCCACTGGAGTTGTCATGCTTCGACTTTATCTGCTGGAAGAGTCCCCTTGCGTTTGTACTCGACGATTTCGTCCATCCAACTGGGCCCGACTTCAATGTTAAAAATCTCTGCTAGGGTTTTTGTGATGCTTGGTTTGTCAAGACTCTCCACCCTTGTGTCTGCCGGACTTTGATGCGGTTGAGCGGTTGCCAGTCTTGCAAGTGAATCAGCCTTGGCGTTCTTTTCCCTGGCGATCTGTGTGATGGTATGGAAGTTGAATATTTTGAGAAGCGTCTTGACGTATCCCAAGTATGCCGCTAGCTGTTGATCATTGGATTGAAAGCTATCGTTGACTTGGTTAACAACTAGCTGGGAGTCGCTGAAAATGTTGACGCTGTCAGCCCCGGAATCAATGCCCAGGAGTAGGCCGGCAATGAGTGCTTCGTACTCCGCCATGTTGTCAGAGGCTTTGAAATTAAACTTCAATGCGTACCCCGCCCCCGTCAAGATGACGCCTGCGCCGCTGGCCTTTGTGCAAGCGGAGCCGTCGACTTGTAAGTTCCAGTCTGAGTGCTGGGGGGTTGGGTCGTCAGCAGTTATTATTTCTGTGCCGGGCTCAGCCTCTCTGCCATTTACAAGTTGTCGTTCTGTGAGCTCAGCAATGAAGTCCGCTACCGCCTGGCCTTTTATGGCGGTCCTAGACTTGTAGTCGATGTCAAACTCGCTAAGCTCGATGGCCCACTTGCTGAGGCGCCCCGAGTGTTCAGGGTTTTGCATTACCTGTCTTAGTGGCTGATTTGTTAGGACATGGATTGTGTGGGCCTGAAAGTATTGACGGAGGTGTCTGGTGGCGACGATGAGTGCGAGAGCGAGTTGTTCCAGTGGGGGATATCTTGTTTCTGCCCCGTTCATGCATATGCTGGCATAGAATACGGGGAGCTCTTCGTCACCGTCCCGCAAGACAATGGCACAGCTTACCGCTGATTGTGATACCGCTAGGTATATATATAATGTTTCCCCTTGTACAGGAATAGAAAGGAGTGGGACCGCTGCCAGGTACTCTTTCAAGCTTTGGAATGCTGCGTCACAGTCCGCGTTCTGGTCGATAACCTTCTTATGAGCTGTCTTCAGCTCTTTGAAGAATGGGAGACATTTGTCAGTAAGTCTGGAGATAAACCGAGAAAGAGCGGTTAGTTTGCCCTGGAGGCTTTGAAGGTGTTTCTTCCACTCTGGAGTCTTTATGTTGAGGATGGCCTGCACCTTGTCAAGATTGTCTTCTATGCCCCATTCACTGACTATGTAACCAAGAAATTTGCCGGTGGTGACGCCAAAGAAACATTTTTCTGGGTTGAGGAGAATGTCGTAAGCCAAGAGAATGGTGAATATGATTCTGAGGTTTGCTACGTGTCCGCTAGCTTTTATGCTTTTTACTAACATGACGTCTACGTAGACCTCAATGATTCTTCCCAGATGCTCGACGAACATGGCGTTCATCAACCGCTGATAAGTTGCTCTGGCGTTCTTCAGACCGAAAGGCATGACATTGTAGCAGTATAGGCCCTTCTCAGTGGTGAAGGAGGTGCACTCTTGGTCGCCGGAGTGCATCTTGATCTGGTTGTAGCCGAAGAATGCATCCATTATGGTTAGCAGCTCGTGTCCAGCGGTTACATCGACCAGTTGGTCTATGCGAGGTAGCGGGAAGCTGTCCTTGGGGCAGGCCTTGTTGAGGCTCTTGAAGTCGACACACATCCTCCACTTTCGCTAGGCTTTTTTACCATGACCAAGTTGAATATCCACTGGGGGTAGTTGACTTGGCAGATGAATCCAATGTTCTGGAGTTTGGCAACCTCTTCCCCTATTGCTCAATACCTTTCCTCCTCAAAGGCTCTACGCCACTGTTTGACAGGGTAGAAGGATGGTTTGATGCTTAGTTTGTGTGTTATGATCTCCAGGGAGATGCCTGGCATGTCGGCGTAGGACCATGCAAAGACGGCTGCGTTGTCATGCAGAAATTGGGTGAGCTCATCCGCTATTGCTTGGTCAAGCTGAGCACCGATGCGGACTGTCCACTCAGGGTGTTTGTCTGAGATGCTGATGATCCTCAAGGAAGTTTCTGGGTTGACAGGCTCTTTTTTTATATATTTCTTTTCGTCCTCCCTAGGGTCCTCAAAGATGTTTGGTGCTGGTGTGTGGTTTCCCACCGTTAAGATCTCATGGCGACGTGCCGAGCATGCCACGGTTGTGGAATAACATTCCCGTGCCAGTTGCTGACTTCCCTTGACACAACCTATCCTATTGGGCGTAGGAAATTTCATGAGAAGCATATACCCGGCTACGATGCATTTGAGCTTGTTGAGCGCCGGTCGACCAATGATGGCATTGTACGAGCTGAAGCAGTCTACAATGATGAACTCTGTGTGGATTTCTACCGTTCGTGGGCTAGTGCCAATACCTAGTCACATGTAGTCCGAACCCAATGGTTGTGTGACGTCACCAGAGAAACTAAGCAACGGCTTATGATCCTATAGTAATTTCATATTCCGTAGGAGTTTGCTGTAACAACCGTTGAAGATGACATTTACAGCGGAACCGCTGTCAACCAGGACTCTTCCTACTGACCATTTGTCGAGTATGGCGTCGATTAAGAATGGATCGTCGTGGGGCAAATGTACTCTGAGAAGGTGATGGGTTCCCACCAGCCTTTGGCAGTTTTGCGGACCTCTCATAGCGGATGTTGCAAATTTCACGCGCATAGCGCTTCCTTGCCCTCTGAGACATGTTGATGATTGGGGCCGCCACCGTCGATGGTGTTGATGCGGCCCATCGGTTCAATGTTGGCAATCACGGGTGGCGATTGGCCCACTTTGAATTGCCCCATCTTACCGTCTCGATATAGAGTTTCAATGGCTATTTTGAGGGCGTTGCAGTTGTTGGTATTGTGACCGCTGTCCACGTGGTATTTACACCATTTGCCAGTGTTTCTCTGTTTTCCCATCCTTGGGTACTTTCTTGGGGGTGGTGGCGGTATCTGATCTTTGCACTAGTTGAATGTATCCTCGTATGATGTTGTGAGGACTGTAAACACTGCATGCCGCTGGGAGGGCTCCGTCTTATTACGGTTATCCCCCTGAGATGAGAGGTTGCCCCTGTTGTAGTGTTGGTCCTTCTACCGCTTGCTATGGTAATTGCCTGGTTACCACTCTTTCTTTTTATCAAATGGTGGCATAGCGGTGGTTTTGCTAGTGGTTTCCCGATGGCTGGCGGCGGGCTGGGCTACCTTTACCGATGTTGGTGGTGGTGGTGGGCTCTCTCCGTACGTGATGAATTCTGCTTGTGCATGGATGACAGCTTCACTCAAGACATGGTCGTACGCGGCGTTTGGATGAATGTAATTGAGGTCATAGAGGAATGGTCCTTTGAGGAGTCCTTGCTTGAAGGCTGCCAGTGCCATTGTCTTATCAAGATCATGGCACTGAGACATTGTCGCCCGCCATCTGGTGACGAAAGCCTTCAATGACTCTGCCGTCCCCTGCTTGAGGTCGAACAGCTGAGTTTTGTTATGATGTCCGCAGAATGAACCGAGCAAGGAAAGCATTTGACAGTACTTGAAATGAGTCGATGAATCCTGGCGGGCATTCAAAGAACCAGCTTATTGCCTCACCATCCAATGTTTCGCTGAACAAGTGGCAGAGGGTGGCGTCATCGAATCCCTTATTGTTGGTGACCTTTTTGAAGGTGTCCATGTGGACGAATGGGTCAGATGTGCCGCTATAATGTGACGTCTTTGGTGTTTTTGCGTGTGCTGGTCTGACGGCTTGTAGTATAATGGCGGTGAATGGCCCTGGTCTGGTCGTGATAAGCGAATTTGGTGTCGCTGCTGGGACGCCTGCCTCCGCCAGGGCTAGTCTCTACTCCAATTGCTGCATCCTTTCGAATATTAGGGCAGTGGCATTGCCAGCTGGCCCCGCTTGGGGGTTCTGCCTGATTGACCCTTGCCTGGCGGCGTGTGGGTTACCTTCGGTCCTAGTTCTGGCTGTCGAGTGGTTGGTACTTCATTGTGATTCAGCTTCTTGCTCCATGATTAGGCGGGGCGGAAGGGGTGGGCCCCTTAATTCTGGCAGATTTAGCGGCACTTGCATCTGTACGATTGGTACAGGTATAATTCCACCAGTGTTGGGTCGACTACGTCTAGTGCTCCGTGACTGTTCCCTTTATGTTGTATTAGCGTTTGCCTCTAGCGCCTTTTTCAATTTGTCGAACCTTGACATTAGTGTGGCCACTTGTTTTTGGGCTTCCACTTTTTCTCGGCGCTCTTGTTCGCACTTCCTGTTTGCTTTGTGGATAATCCGTTAGTGCTAGTTCGTACATAGCGGCAAGGTCCTGGACCGCTGGTCGACTGCTGCCTGGCTGGGCCTCCTCTGTAGTTTGGGTCTGCTGGACCTGGGATGAGCCCTGGGGGCCCATACTAGGGTTGGTTAGAGTGTTGAATAGTGCTCGGTTAACGTTGACTGCTGGGTCAACGCTAGCCGTGGGATTGGCGGGGTTGGGGTTGGCGGGTTGGCCCGCTTGCTCCTCGATGTTTTCCCCGCTACCGTTAGTCATGGTACAAGTTACCGCTAAGAATTTGTTTAGAAGACTTAACTCAATGATAAGTGACGAAGCCTTTGTGTTGGCTTCCGACAGACGGCGTCAATGTTAATGCTTGATATTTAGCGGTAACTAAATATGATCAACGCAGGCCTAGTGAGAGGACCACTACTTGATATTACCAGTATTCCCGCTACCTGTCAAGTGAAGTACAAAGAGAGCGTCAGAGGGAGACCGCGTCGGGCGGTCTTCTCTTCTCCGATGCCTAAGTTAGTCAATGTATTTTTACTGACAGAATAACAGTAGGCAAGTAGTAAATGCGTAATTAATGAGGAGAGAGGAATTAACCTTTTATAGGTGGGGAGGGAGCTGGTCTTCTCCATGCTTTCGATGTGGCGGCGCGTCCGCGGTGATCTGGGAGTAAGTCAGGGCTTAGGCAGTAGCCTACTTGGCTGTGTTCCCATAGGGTGACTCCTATGGCGGGAGCTGGTATTTCTGGCGATGGTATGAGCGTGGCTCATTTCAGCTAATTATGCTAGGCAAATGCTCATGTAAGTACAGCACCAAAATCAATTATCCATGTATTACTACCAGTAAAGCTAGAAACACATAAAGCGACACCAATTTTATCTCGTTTTTCCTTAGTTACGAAAACATTACCCTTGGTGAGATCTTGAACCTTCACACCTGCACCAGTTGAATTGGAACTTTGCCGTTCTAACCGTTGTTACCACCTTTCCAGCCCGAGTTATTGAAGTTGTGTCTCATAAGCTGGGGACAGTGACTCTTGTAGTGACCAGGATTTTTACAATAGTTGCAAATCACCTAATTGTTGAATGGATTTGCTCCTTCCATTTTTCCTTCTTCAACCAGCAAATTTCGTCAAACATAAGCGAAGAAGAGGCTGACGGCAAGCTATGGGAATTTTAGAGTTTTAAGGCAAAAGGAACAGAGACAAAGACAAAGGACAAACTCTCAAGGAGTACAAAAACAAATTTGCAGTTGAAACAAATAAGACAAAGTCCAAAGGATCTCTGCTTTGGTACCAAGTTAAACAGCGACAAAGGTGACCCGTGGTTCACCATTGTACCGATATTGTCCTAATTTAACCACCCAATAAGTGTTGGATTTTAATCACAAAAGGCCTCGGTACAATTAGGTAAGAGCCAACACCTAAGTAGGAAACTTGTCGCCTAAGTAGGGAAAGCTAGGCACACAAGGTGTGCAGTCCAGGACAGAGTCCACGTCGCCCTACCCCAGAACAAGAGGGACTTATTGTCGGCGTAACGCCACATCCAACTATTAAAGCAACAAAGATAAAAGGTAAAATAGATTGGGCCTAAAGCAGAAATCCAAACCCAATTGACTGGTAGTAGGCCCAGAAGCCTTTGACAGGTCCAAAAACTCCCAACCCCAGCAAGTTTGCAGTGCACCATCAGTGTTACCAGAACAATACCTTAGCCTCCAACAGGACGCATCGCTTCACCAAGACCTTACCACAAACTGATATCGCCGGTTAGATCACCCAAGGTCCCGATTTTAATCTGAAACATAATCAAAGCAAGGACAGATCCCCACGATCACCATCAGCTTTCCATAACCCCGACGTCGGGGAACAAGCAATGACCACCTGTCTAGGAGCCCAAGATCATCCCCAGCAGACACCAGATCCCCTCTACCTTGCTCTCGCCCTCTGCCTATGAGCAGATTGGACTCGCACCATTGTCTGCTGACCTCTCTCCATAGGCGTTCCTACGCTCTTGTTTCAGCCCCAAAATCCCTATCCTACACAGGTAGACTCGCCAAACCAGGTTGCCCGTCCGACGACGAAGTCTCTGGGACTCGCCGTCAGACAGGGCATTGAAAGTTGACGACTTTTTGCTCTAGGGTTTTTTGCTCCGACTTTCTTGGAGCTCGCTTAGTGCATTACGGTTGGAGCGAGGCACAGAAAGGGTTGCAGGCTTCATGGTGAAGGAGAAAGAGTGCTGAGGGTTTTTATTTTTCCCTAGTGCATTACGGTTTAGAGAGAGAGAGAGAGAGAAAGGGTTGCAAGCTTCATGGTGAAAGAGAAGGGACGAATGCCTTCTAGGCTTCAAAGGCTTTAATGCTACAATGGTTATAGATATATAGTTGGGTACCTGGTTTTAGTTAGGATTAATTTCATTTTGCATCGCTGACCTTTGCACAATTGTACGTGGCTCTGCATTTGTAGTTTCATAACATGTATCCACGTGTTCTCCATTTAATCAATCTTGTCTAATTAATAGTTTTCTCATCAATTATTTTGTAAATTGAAAACGGGGCGCTATGTTCCCTTGTAGGATGACGTTTCACTAATGTAAAATGCAAAATTATATTGTAAGTGTCGAGAATTTCAAAATATATTGATCAATACTCGATAAAAAAAAAGTATATTACGCAATAGTTTGCAGAAAATCTTTGCAGAAAATCTAAGGATTAGACCAGATTGATTGTACGTAATTGATAAGTACATGAGCATTTGTGATGAAATTAAAAGTATAGAGATACAAATGATTTAGGATAAATGAAATTTGCCGTTTTAGTTATTGTGTAGAATCTTGCTTTTTTTTTTTTTTGTTGGAATAAAGTTGGGCTTTAAGAGATAAGATCACATTTCCCTAAATGAAAATCTAATAGTTATCTTAAAATATCGAATACAATCTGCTTAAAAGAAAAAGACCCAAATCATAACTATTTTTGTTTTAACCTCTGTCATGCTTGCTTTTTTCTACATAGTGAGTATATAAATATTCCGTATCTAACAATCATATTCACAAACCAATAAGTAAAGGCAAAGTCTAACTAGGACAATGGCCAATCTCAATCATAGGCTTGTCTATACCCATTTTCTTCCCATTATCCTCTATTTTGTGGTCATCATACTTGGGACATTAATGCCCTCTATAAGATCAGACATGGCTTGTAAAGAACCTTTGGGTGAATGTAATGATTCATGCAACGAAAGGTGTCGTTCCTGCCATTACGGACCAGATACTTCAGGATCATGTGATGTTACACTTCCAAGTCCGGTGTGTATGTGTTATTTCTTTTGCGGTCCTGATCCTCCAAAACCACCGCTTCGAAAATGCACCGCAGGACTAGGGCTGTGCACCACCGAGTGCAACGAGGCTTGCTGTGACTCAAAGTGCTCATGTCAATACAAACTCGGTCTTGGCACTTGTGATAACACTGGTGTCGGTCCAGTCTTGTGTTCGTGTCACTATGAATGTAATGGATAGCTTGATTCTCATCATCATTTGCTTATCAAGATGCAATATATTTATGTAGCATGTAAGATGCAAAATATTAATAAAATGAATGAATTTCGATAATTGTTTGTAAATAAATGGAATTTGATTAATAATTGTAAGAGAGAATTCTCATTAATTTTTTTATTTATTTTGAAAAGTGAATTCATTGAAACTTTAACGATTACAATTGTTTAGAATGACATCCCGAAAAAACTTAGAAGCAGATACAAGCTATAAATGACTTGAGGCTAAAGCTAAGCTAGAACAAACCAGAAGGTGTACTACACCAATAGGTTGTTCATGTACAAAACAATACTGCACTGAATCGCTTATAGAGAAACTAGCAAACAACTGAAAGTAAATTCCTAACCTCTTCAAGATAATTACCAACAATGAGACCATTGCCACGACCTTGAGATTTGAAGAGAAAACCATCACAATCTGCGATCCGGGTATGCAAGAGATCGATAGACCAATCAAAGTCAGACACGCAATTGTGGTACTCATAGTAATATTATACTGAGAATTCTTATAGAATGTAGAGATGAGCAACCTACCTGCACATAAACGCGGTACACCCGAAATAATACGAATAACACGTACAATTGATAAGACAGATACCCAAAACACCTCCTAGGTCCCAAATCCTTGTAAAACTCAAGCCCAAATGGACTCCACCATAGGTTATTATATATCTAACTTTGATTTGGGTAATTTATGAAGGGGAATGAAATTTACACTTCCTATTTTATAATCCACACTCCATGTTTCATTCTGTAGTAACTTAAAATTTGTCTTTAGTGACTTATATTTTACCCTTTTATAAGATTCTCAACCAAAAAAAAAAAGGAGTGTGAATTGTAAAATGAGGAGTGTGGATTTCACTCCCCTTTATGAAAAGTTGAAATATAGGAGTATCTGGTTATGGTCTATACTAAAAAATTTGATTAACTCTTCCTTTGTAGGGGATCGTCTACAGTGCATTAATGTACTGATACATCAAGTAGACTAGGTTCAATACAGAGGTAAACTAGCTCAGTACATGGGTAGACATGCATGAGTTAGTCTACCCTTATATCGAGCTAGTCTACATTTGTATTGAACCTAGTCTACTTGATATATCGATACATTAATGTATTGAAATATTTTCCCTTTTAGAGGATTGAAGAACGATAATAATACCATGTTCTAGTTACTGTGTAACATTTGAGGAATCTTAGAACAGGGAAATTTTTTGAACAAATAGAAAACTGTATCTCATCAACATAACAACTTGACCACCCAGTAACAGGACAACTCAATCGTCACCACCACTATATGAAACTAGGCAACGACGTCCAATTGATATATTATGTTGACCACCATACAAGAATAGGTCGGCGACCACGATGGCACGATCATATTTACAACTTGTTTTTTGTTTGCTTGGTTGTGAAAAAATGATAAATTGGAGATTTTTAATTTTATAAAAAAGAGAGGTGTGTATTAAGTAGTTGTGGGTGTGTAACTTCATGACTTGCTTAAGTTTGAACCAGGGTCGGTCTTGAGGTTCTTAATGCCCAGGGTGAAAATTTTTTGGTACCCAAGGCCGATCCTAAGATTTTTGTTGTTGTTGATGATTCTGAGATTAATTCGACTTTGAAAAATTACAAATTAATGACCAGTTTTAGAATAATCAATGAAACCACAAAAAACAAGCAACAAGATTTCTAATATCCAAAATTTCAAAAATAAAGAACACCAAATATCTATTTTGATCTATACCTCAACCTGCATCATGGAATGTCAAAAAATATGTCTACTCACCGTCGAAGAATAAAAAAATAGAGAGGAGAAAAGTTATTGGGAGATGAAAAGCAAATAGGAGAAAGATTGAAAATGACAAACCATGCAAGTGAATTGAGGAATTTAATAACCATAAAACCCCCAAATTTAAAGAGAAATTTGTTTGATTTCAAAGTTGTGAAGAGAGTGAAAGACTCTGCTATAATGATGCATGACTTTTTACAGTTCTCGATGACTCGAACAGTTGAAGAAGAAAAAAACATGTAGCATGTGTCGTCTAGACTACTGAAATAAAAGATTTTTTTTCACGTTCCCTAACATATATATATTGCTATTTATATATAAATATATCAATATATATATATATATATATATATATATATATACACAGCCCATCTCCACAACTGACGTCCGTACCTTTTCTTATGTACAAATTTCTAGTTTTTCTCCCATTTTTCGATTATACATTGACACCTTAACCATTCAGTTTTGAGGTCTTAATGTATAGATCATCTCTGCAAAATTTCAGCCAAAATGATGATCTTTAAGACATTCAAAATTACAATTTATAACAATGAACATGAACGGTTCCGGTTCGACAGATTCGATTCGTTTGTGTAAATTGCAGTTTTGGATGCCTTAATGATCATCAATTTGGATGAAAATTTGCAGAAGTGATCTATACATTAGGACATAAAAACTGAACAATTAAGATATGAATGTGTGTGATTGAAAAGTGGGGAAAAAAACTGGAAATCTGTTCCATATATAAGCTTAGGAACGGACCTCCGTTCATGAGCAAAGTTGCTACCACCTTTTGCTTCTTACTTCTCCAAGTAACTAGGTTTCCTCCTACAAATGTAAAGTACCCTGAAGTTGACCTCCAGTCAGTAATAACCTACCCCAATCTGCATTAGTAAAGCCACTCACCTCCAAGTGATTATGTTTAGAAAACATCAGACCTTTCCCTAGTGCAGTCTTTAAGTATCCTTTAAGTATCTCAAAATTTTCACAACAACATCCATATGAGCCTCACTCTTGACCAGGTCTAGTATGAGACAAGTAAATCAATCTTCCAACCAATCTTTGATATCTAGCCCTATCTGTTGAAACTAGACCAGGATACTCTGCCAACTTAACCATCAGTAGGTGTTGAGTTTTAACATTAAATGTCTCGATACAATTAGGTGTGATTCACTCTCTTATAAGTTATATTTTATTTATCACTTTTCTAATTTGAGATCTTTTATCTCTAACAATAATTTCTTATTTGCAAGACGGCAATGATATAGGGTCTCAATGAGGCCTAAGATTTGTGGCCTCAAATCTTAGGAGTCATGCCATGCAAGCAAATTGTAGGGTTTAGGCTTCCAAAATCCTTAAACCCTAAACCCTAAACGAAACAACATCATCAATTATAGATTCTTTTAAATAAAAGAATAAAATCAATAGAACTCACATGGGACAGTTGTAAATTCTTACGCTTCCAAAATTCCTTCTCTATTTCCTTTTAATCATGATTGCCCTTCAGTGTTAAGATGTCTAACACTATTGTTCTATCAAATGGAAAGGCCATGACAAATCAATCAACGTGCTTATTGGGTTTTAACATGCAACAACGTGGAAGGAAAAAAAAAAAACGAAGAAAGATGTACTAGTTGGCACTGATATGGACCCCTTTTCCCCAGGTATATACACCTCAATTACTTTATTCGCAGAGCTGATATAATATTAAGCAGATGAACAGACTATTGTGCATTATGGACAAAACTTCCATCCCCTCTCTTTTCTCTATTGCCTAACTAGTAATTCAAGATTGAAAAAAGAACAATCAGTTAATTTATTATTCTTTAAAAAAAAATTTGTGTTCATCACAGTTTTGCTTCCTAGTTTTTATTTCATTTGTTTCTGTAAAGATAGATCCAGTAGTCCATTTGCATCATGTTTCAATTGCCCAAGAGCCACCATCATGCATCATGCAGCATGTCCCAACAAGTGTTTCAAGTGTAAATTCTTTAAATTTTTTAATGATTTATAATTTATAAAAAGTTGCAAGTAATACCTCATGATGGTAAAAAGTTGCAGATTCGATGAATTTTCTGCATGCGTGGAGTACTTGGTTTGTATATGGCTTCAAGGCAACGTGTATGTTAGCTAAATGGGTTCTTGTCACCATTGTAGCCTCATCTATCACCATCCAAGGCTGAGCTATGTATGGCTCGGTAAACTTCTTAGCTAACTGTTACAACATAGAAATGCCATAAGACCGATATTTTAATGAAGTAATGTTATAAATTCAGTAAACTAAACCTCATGTTGGCTCACCTGAATGTGAGGATCTGCCATTTCTTGTGCCTTGAAAACAAATTGTGCTACAGAACTCTTTGACGCATGGTAGATATCAACAGTTTTTGCAGTGAGTAATTGAATATTTGGTTCAAGATAGACTACAATTTCTAAAGATTGTTTCTTTAAACCTGGTATCCATTTCTTCAAATTAAAATTAAAATCAATCAGAAAGGCTATCAACTTGCAGGAAATAAACAATACACCACATTATGCAGAAAAGAGGAATACATCAAACACCAATTATAAATTATAACAGTGACCTTGGAACTTTGACCTTTTAGGTCCCTTCTCATACTTCTAATGTTTCAATGATATAGTTACTAAGAGTCCATGACAAAGGTTTTATCACATATCAAAGACTTAAAATTTGAGATCATTAATGAAGAATCTCATCCTTTAACCACCCTCGGAGGTGGACGAATAATCTTCATCTTAAAATAATATGTAACCAAATAATAGCTAATAATATGTAAGCAAATAATAGCTAATGCCAATAACTGATGTATTCCCGTTGCAATTGAATATTTCCAAATTCCTTCCATAGTTCTCAGTTCTCACACTTGTAAAGTGCCAAGTGATAACCAATTTTCATGGTTTATGGTATACATCCAATCCATGTTGTGTATATGGGATCTGCAAAATTCTGATTCTTTACACATGACAAGTTACAGTTAAAAACATATATAACCTGAAACAAAAAGCTCCACATGATACTTCAAATATGTTCATCTAGCAGCTCAAGCAAAAGTTGACTAAGAATTAAGACAGTTGTCATGCATTAAGCCTCTAAAAAATCTGAGAATGTGCATTTCAAACAATAAATACAGATTCATAAGCAAAGACAATGCCAACTCAATTGTGGAAGATTTATAAGAAAAGTTGCGGAAAACATACAGATTTGATTATTTCAATGCTGAGCCGAGCCGAACTATTAACCTGAGCTTTCATTTCTAATGCCTGAGAAATGCAAATTGATAAATTAATAACTGACTAGTTACTCCAGTTTAGTACTCTATCTTTCTTTAATGAAAGAGAATTAGTATCTCGTAAAAAATAAAAATAAACTGATTGACTATTCCAATTACAAGACGGTAACAAAATCTTTAATTAACAGAAAGGTAGCTAATTAAATTAGTGGAAACCACAAGCACACCTTTTCAATTGCCACATCCAAGGCTGGTCTCCCGCACTCATTCCAGTAAGTCACTATGTGTGACTGCACGTAAACTTGTAAGTTATAAATTGGCCCCAGCCATAATATTCCACTAAACTGCATAAGTTTACCTGAAAATGGCTGATATGAACTGCAACTGAATGTAGAACTGAAAGCCATCCTCCATAGATCTGATTACAGGTCAGAACAAAATAGGTAACTATCAACCATTTTGTAAAGTTGATTAAGAAATTGGATATAGATGGATAAAAATTAAATGGGTTGCTTCATTTATGTTGATTTCCAAAGAAAAACTTTCTTTCAACCTAGATGTCACAAGAGTCCAAAGCAGAGGAACAATAGATCTAAAAAGAAAATCACATCAAAGGCAGCAAGGCAGTAAACAACCACCTTAATCAACAAAAATACCATAGACTACAATGGCCTTCCAGCCTAATAGAGGGAAGAAATATTGTAGTGCACCTATTCCAAAGTAATAGAAAATCTTTGGATACTAAGGAAGTCATGAATGTATCTTTCATCATCTAGAAAAAGAAATTTTTAGGCAGTAAATAAATTATTATGAACCTTTACATCCCTTGAAGAGCATGTTCAGTTTTGCACACTCTGATATTCTGTTATTATCAACTTCCAAAGCTGGAGAAAGACGACTCACAGGGGACACATTTGAAAATGCTACATGTCTTATACAAAACCTTTTATAAAGAAATCATGTATTCAAAGAAAATAGAATGGATTGCGACTGGAGTTGGGACTTCATATGATGGTACACTCATAATATACATATTAACACAGTTGGTCTAACCTGGGATTAAGGAGGGTTTCAGAATTCCAGTTATCTGTTAATCCCATACTAGTTTAGAATAAAAGATAAGTTGAGACTTTGATTAAAAACTAACACATTCCAAACATGACAGCTCTTACTTTTTGCTTAATTTATTAGATCACTGAGATAAGTATTGACTACTGACTAGTCTAATTAGTTCAAGCAAAAAGCCCATTAAAATTCATCACAATTCTGTCCAGAGCTTATTTTAGGCCCATAGTAAAGTTCTAACCATTTTTTAGTCACAAAGAAAAGCATTAAATGGACTAATTTTAACTTTGACGGTCAGCTAAATTAAATGTAACACATTTTCAAGACCTATATATTTTCATGAATTAAATGGCCAACATCTCTGTAAACCAATGCTTTCAGAAGGTAAACTATACGTACCATGACAGCATACATTCTGTTAATAATTTCTTAAGATCTACAGTCTCGTCAGTTGTCAGATAAAGCTATGTTTTCTGCATTTTACAAATTATGGTTGCAAAACATAGATGAAAGTCTTAACAGAGAAACTGACAACCAAAGTACAATTATAGAATACAATAAGAAACTAAAACAGAAATAGAAACGTAGGCCTTAGAAGAAGAAGAAATGAGTTCTTACATCTTCTGCTTTTAATTTCAATCCCTGGATTTTTTGCTCAGCTACCCTTGCTTGGGTTTCCAGTTCATCTTTTTTCTTATTCTGCAATATGATTTCCTCAAGAACCTGCCAGGAAGACAAAAACATTACGCATGCAAGAAGACAGAATATTAGAGAGTTTAAGAAAAAATAACCTGATTCACTAGCTCCTCAGGATTCTTCTCACGTAACTCATCTGTGAATTGCATAGCATCTACAAATTCTCTTCCCTGGCAAAAAGGAAATGGATAAAGCTAAGACTTCTCAAGTTGGGTATAGCAAGCCCATGTTTTTCAACCAGGCAAGCATTGAGATTCTTTACACTCAAGACATAATTGGGTTTCACAATGTATAAGACATTAGCAACATTTCAGCATTGACTAGGCCAGAAAGATGAGTAAAAACAGAAATGATGCATCCAGTAAAGGATCAATAGTTTTTTTTTCTTTTTGGGTACAAATTAAAAGAACAATAGCTGTGACAAGGAAAAGCTTTACTGTTATTTTAACTAAGAAGAAAACACTGATTAACCACTGTACATTTTCTAGTCACAAATGTAATTAAACCAAACAGTAGCTTCATGGTTTGACAGAGCTATAGGGTAGCTTCATGATTTGACAGAGCCATAGGGTATGAGATAATTGTTCTAGTCTTGAAACGGCAAAGAAAAGCAATTTAAAATACTAAAACCTGGACAGCCTCTGTCTCACATTGGAAAAATGCATTGCTGTTTGATTTCCCTTGAATAATCTCCTCCATCTGCCTAATTTTTTCATCCTTTTTCCTCAGTTCAAGGTTTTTCTCATCAATGCTTGATTCTATGTACACATGAATATAAATTTCTCTAAGATAGACAAAGTAGTTAACTGAAATACCAGTGAATCATATATAAGTCAGTGTGAAGTTACTCCACTTGCGACAATCTAATTCTCTGCTCATTCTTTATTTTGGTAAGAATATAAGACATCATATCTCAGTCCAAAAAAGACAAGACTTGGCTGAATCTGGGAGTGTCCCGTTGAGGACTGAGCTAATGCACATTTCCTACCACAAACACGTTAATTTCCCTCTCAATCCCTCTTTTAGACGCTGAAACTAAATTGTCAGTTTACATGTTGTAATTGTAATTACCCTAAAACTCGAAAACGCTCCAATCTCGTAGGCTCAATTAATTGTATTCTCACTTCCCACTGTGTAAATTCGTATACTATATTACATAATCATTCAATCCTAAACTTCAAGTAGTGAGACTGTAAATGGAGCAAAATAATAACAATAACAAACAATAATCAAGTTGAAAGACTGATACGGAAGTGTACATTCATCCATTGAAGACTTGAAGGACGTACTCATATTCAGATTCAAACTAAAATAATCACAATTGCAAAACAACTATTAAAAAGCATCATCAACTAGAATTTTCGTTTCTTTGTTTCCCGCATTTTGCATGAAAATCAAACAAGCTCAGAAAGCAGGTGTGGTGTGAAGATGATCACCTAGAAGGTAAACCTTGGTCTCCAGCAACCGAAGTTGGAGTTGGAGTCTTATCGGCGAATCTGCAACCTCCGGAGAGCCGTCGTTCAGAAGCGGTGGCTCTGCCGTGATTCCTGTGAATAATAGGGTTGTGAATAATAGGGTTGACAATATGGAGAAGACGAAAAGCATGGAGGCTGCCATTGGCAAGAGTTGAGCGATCACTCAAGAAAGAATGTAACGCAGACGCTTTTCGAAGTGAGTCCGAGAGGCACTGAAATTTTTATTATAAACTAATATGTAGAGCCTACTGACGTAATATATCTCTAAGTCTTTTTATTTTTTTGGGTAATGTACTTCCATAGTATTTGCCAAACATAATTAACTATAATAAGCCACAGCATAATTAACTATAATAAGCCACGTTCACACTATTGTCAGCGGTACCAACGACCACCAATGGTGTGACCTATGAAAACATCGCCAAGCAGGCCATCGATTGAGCCCCGGCTCACCCTCAAATCGCCGCTGACGTGCCGTTGCGCGCGCATGCATGCCAAGGTAGACATCAAAATCTCCAGAAACTGAGAATTGAAGCATATCAACCCCACATCGAAAACATGGAAGAGGTCAGCCTCTTTCCCACCTATAAAAGGTTCTATCTTCTCTCCTCATTAATTACGCATTTACTACTTAGCTACTATTATCTTGTCAGTATAAATACATTGACTAACTTAGGCATCAGAGAAGAGAAGACCGCCAACCGCGGTCTCCCCTTTGACGCCCTTTATATTTCATTTGACAGGAAGCGGTATCGGCAAAAGCATCCTAAGTAGTGGTCCGCCACCGGACCAGTGTTAACCAAGGGTTTAGCTACCACTGAATTCTTAGACATTACCATTGACGCCGTCTGTGGGAATCCTTGAGCAAAAGGTTATCTCGTCACATCCACCATAACTAACGGTAGCGGGGGGCACGCTGAAGAGCAAGCGGATCAATCCGTCTACCCCTAACCCACAAACCCCGCGGTTGACGTCAACCTAACGGCTAACGTCAATCGCACACTATTCACCATACTGGTCAACCCCAGCGGGGAACCCTAGATCCTACAAACTGAAACCACAGTGGAGGCTCATCCAGGCAGCAGCCGCCGACCTCCAGGACAAGACCGCGCTGCTATGTATGAGCTGGCCTTAGCGGATCTCCATAAAGCCAACAGGGAGCGCGAGTAGGAGAGTAAAGAAAAGGCCGAGGCCCAGAAACAGGTGGCCACACTGATGTCCAAGTTCGACGAGCTAAAAAAGGCATTGGAAGCAAATGCTAACCCTACGCAAAGCGAGCAATCGCAGAGCAGTTGACCCAACACTGAAAGATTGGTACAAGCAGCGACTCTACAAATGCAGGTACCGCTGAACCCACCAGAACTAATTGGAATGGGTCCAGCACCGCCACTACGGCTAGTAAAACAGGAAGCGGAGTCATAACCGCTCACTAATCGCTCCGCCGTCCGGGCCAGAATGGAAGGCAATCCACCTATGCCCAAGCGGGAGCTGGCCCAAAGCAACCTCGAGGCAGGACCCGCTGGCGACGCAACCGCTCTAATTTTGGAAAGAATGTAGCAGTTAGAGTAAAGGCTAATCCGGGAGGAGGCAAGCGCCCCAGCGCCAACCCAAAATCCATTATTTGCGTCAAGACCAGGGTCATTCACCGCCTGAATCTTACATGCCGTCAGGTCAGCTCATGCAAAAACACCAAAAATACCACAATATAATGGCCTTACCGATCCCTTCGTCCACATGAATATCTTCAAGAAGGTCACCAACAACAAGGGATTTGATGACGCCACCCTCTGTCGCTTGTTCAGCGAGACGCTGGACAGTGAGGCGATGAGTTGGTTCTTCAAGTGTCTGCAAGGATCAATCGACTCATTTCACGCCCTATCAAACCCTTTCTTAGCAAGATTCATCCTGTTAGTCGTCGGGCACCACAACACAAGCCAATTATTCAACGTCAAGCAGGGCACTGATGAAACGCTCAAGGCCTTCGTCACCAGATGGAGGGCAGCGTTAACTCAGTGTCGCGACCTGGATAAATAATGGCATTGGCAGCCTTCAAACAAGGACTCTTGAAAGGACCATTCCTATAACACCTCAACTACAACCACCCGAATGTACGGCGTCCCCCATACCATCATCACAGACAATGGAACACAATTCAACAACAAGAAGATCATATCTTTCACCACCAACCTGGGTACCAAGATGGGCTTTGCATCTGTGGCCCACACTCAGACCAACGACCAGGTTGAGGTGACAAATAAGATAATCAAGAAGCTGCTCAAAAAGAAACTTGACGACGCCAATGGCTTATAGGTGGAGACGCTATCAGAGGTCCTGTGGGCTATCAGGACAACCCCGACATCTGCCAACGGAGAAACACTGCTTTGTATGATGTTCGGGACGGAGGCCGTCCTGCCCATAGAATTCACCCAGCCTACCGCCAGGATCGAAGGTTACTCCCCCGAGTCCAATGGCGAGGGCATCAACCTCGACAAAGATCTCCTTGAGGAAAGTTGCCACAAAGCCCACTTGCACAACCTGCAAAACAAGCAGTCGGTATCGCGTTTCTACAACACCAGGGTCAAGGCCCGAAACCTCCAACTGGGGGACTCGGTTATGAAAGAAATCATCCCACCGCCAAAGGCACTCCTCCCTACTTGGGAAGGACCATACAAAATAGCAGAAGTCATCGGCCCTGCTTTATACCTAATGGACAAGGATGGCGTCACAACGACCCACCCTTGGAATACTGAGCACCTTCGGTACTACTACAAATAGTCATACCGCTGACCCATGAGCATCTTGACTAAGCTAAATTTTTGCACAATATTTAGCTAAGGGAAGCTACCCAACGGGTACTCTCCTTCTTTTGTAAGCACTAATTTTTCAGCTATCAATGAAACGAGGAATTATTCAAACTATTGTTCTCCACAGCACCAATAAGCTTACTGGCAATGCCAACAACTTTTTGCGGGCCACGTCCGCTAAAGCGTGCACTTGGAACAATTTAATTCCTTTAATGTTTCATTGATTAACAAAAGTAGTCAAGGCTTTAGCGGCAGGTAAACATGCAATACAAAAAGATACACCACCAACGGTAACACTTGGAAGAAATTTCAAGCAAAAAAAAAAAAAAATACTTTCATTCAAAATTCAGGTCGGGACTACCCTCCAATAATATCCTTTACATACGAAAATGGAGAGAAAACGCCTCAGCAGCAATTACAAAAAAAAAAAAAAAGATCAAGGGAAGCAGCCATAATCTTCAAGGTTCATTGGGGGTAAAGGCAGTTTCCTCACCATCTGCTGGCGAAGGCTGGATAGCCAGGTGACTTGTTCGGTCAGACCTTGGAGCCGTTAGTCTAGGCATCACCATCATCCCTTCCGGACACATGTGCGCTGCCACACCACTTTCAGGCAGATTTGGCTTACCTGACGGCTCGCTAGGTTGAGACGCCTTAACCCAGTCGATGGCACCCTTTTGATTCCGCAGCTCTATGTTGGCAGCGGCACTAACCTTCGCAGCCTCCGACAACTCCTACTTATACTCCACCGACCGTTTACAGGCCTTGATAGTAGCAGCCTCGGTGCTATTCCGCTCAAGTCCCAGCTTTGCAACCTCCTCTTCCAGCCTCTTCATTTCCATCCCCTTGGCGGCAGACTCCCGCTGAAGATTGTCAACACGCCGAGTCTTGGCTTCCAGTTGCTCCCGGAGCAAGGCCATCTCTTCCTCAAGCTGACTCACCCGAGCGTTCCGCTCCAGGTCCCAATTGATGGCAACATCCAACTTCCCACGAAGGTCCACCACGCTTACCTCTGCCTTGCTGCGGAGCACTTCACTGTTTGCCAGCCTCTTCGACGTTTGCTCCAACTCCCGCCGAAGTCTCTTGACTTCATCCCTCAGTTACTGCTCTACAGGGGATGACTTAGACGCCGCTCGAAATATTTGATGGAGCCCGACGCAGAGGTACCCGAAGGTTGAGCTGAAGGACGACTGTTGCACCGCTGTATTGCGAACAGTCCCATCCATCCCGCCAAAGCCCAACTGCTCACAGAGGTGGAAGAGGAACTCCCATTCAACATCGATCAGGAACTCAGTGTAGGTAGCAAAGGAATCCGGCTCGCAAGAGGACTCTTCTACACCAGCGACAGTTGAAGCTGGTTGCGAGGTAGGCTTTGTGTTCTTCGCCTGCTGGCGCGCACCGATCGGCATCACATCCTCCTCCTCATTACCACCTTCAATGTCATTTTGACGCCTTTTGCGGGTGATGCGACCCTGGCCGACGCCCTCGGCGAACGACCTTAGCTGCCCTTGGGGCTCAAGCCCAGAGATGGTGGCAGGCTCTTGCTGTGGCCTTGTCTGCTCTCGCTGTCCTCCACGCCATTGGGTAGCAACTCTCTCCCTTCCTCCCTTAGAAACCTTGGCTTCACCTCCTCCGCCTGCCCCGCGTTCTTGGCAAACCTCGGGCTGCACCGCTACAAGTTCTCCAGCGGTAATGTGTGTATGATGCGGCATTGGCATCAACACCTCAGCATCTGCTCCAGTCAACGCCAAGGTTTGCGGGTCAACGACTGTCTTCTTGACCGCCCGCCCAGCGGCATAGATGCCCTCCAGGAAGTTGTTCAACTCGGCGCGGTCCATAGCCTTCTTAAACGCGTCTCGACTGGACTTATTGCCTGGAACAGAATTTGGACACACAAGACAAGTTAGCAAAGCACAAGTTTCAGATACAAGGACTGGATGGCGACGAGCACTTAGCAACAGCACGGGTTAATTTGAGATCAACTAGTAGCTCCCAGTCGGTGAGCAGGCGTAGTTCAAGAAGATTGCGGTTCTTCCAACCCCCCTTGATTCTCTCAATGCGACACCGCTCGTCGCAAGTCAAGTTGAACTGTAAGCCTGCTGCACAAAAACAAAAAACTGTTGTTTAAGGTTAAAAAAAAAAAAACAAAAAAATGTCACAGCAAGTCATTAGCGGAAACAACGGTAACCTCGGATAGGTTGGAACTCAGACTTAATCCTAAATGATGGAGGTCTGGCGTTTGCCCCAGCATCATACTCCCACCCTGACGTCGCAACACAGAAGGTCAACCGACAGGGAGACATTGAATCCTTCAAATTCTCGATCAGCTTGGGTGCCCCTGGCGGCGAGTAAGGTTCACCTATCCACTGCAACCTTGGTGCTTCACATACACCAGTTCATAGAAGTGCAACACCTTTGCTATAGTGGGCCCTTCACACCCAGACAACTGCCAAAGAGAGTTCAGCGCAGTCAGCAGCCTCCACATTTTGGGACAAATTTGCCCGAAAGCAAGGTCGAACTCGCACAGCAGAATCTAGAGGTTTGGCAGTAGTGGAAATGTCACACCTTGACGAAACACTGCCTTGTGCACGGCAGCGTAACCGCTAGTAAGAAACGATGCCCTCTCCTACTTCGTCGGCGGACGTAACTTCACCACTCCTAGGAGGCGAAACACCCGCTTGAGCTTGTTGATAGCGGCGATGCTCATCGGACCCCCCCATCAACTGGGGTACCGTCGCTGAGTAGCCAGGCAAACTCTATCTCTTCGCTGCCTACCTCTTCCCCGTGAGTGGACCCGCTAGTGGCGCTATTGCTAGCTAACCTCTCTTCACATTGATCATGGAAGACAGTTTCTTCCTGTACCGCTGAACTCTTCGGACGCCCACCATGTGCCATGACTTCTTCCCAAAGTATGGTTTGTAATGGCTCTACCTCTAGCGGTTCAGGCAGTGAGGTTCCTGTAGGGGCAGACGAATGCAACGAGTTAATAAAAACCCTATCGGAACCGCTGAGAGACACGTCAGACCCAGAATCCTCACTACTTGAGATCTCTACAACACTATCCATCACAAACCCTAAAACCCAGGATTAGTCAGCTCCAAACCGATCTAAGCCATTCCTACATTAGATTTCAGTCAAGAACAACCAAACCCAGAAAATACCAAAACAAGAACATGGCAGATACACCCTTAAAACCCAGATTCGACCATCTAGCAGACTCATAACATTCAAAACTCTACAAAACCCCTAAATCACTCCCTAATACCCTCCTAGACCCTCATATACACGAAAGCATAGCACCAACTATCTCAAGCACCAGAATCAGAAACGGACAGAGAAGAAACATGAAGCAACAAGGAAACAAGAGGCTCAGATCACCAACCTGATATGAGAGAAGCCGGATGCGCTTGGAAACCTCTGTTCTCACTCCAATAAGGTTTTCCTGCAGGAGATAACACACTCGCTCGACTTGCAGAACAAAACAGCCGAACTCTCAGAGAGGAGCTTGAACACGAAAGCTGAAATTTCGAATGCAGAAGATGTCAAACCACTGTGGATTCCCTCCCTTTTATGTCAACATCAGACAAATCCGGATCATCCGTAGAAAAACTACATCAAACGATCACCGTACGGGTGTCCCTTATCTCACCCACTCTCCAAATTAATCAAACCATCACCTTAGTTACAAAAACGATAATTACTCTCATTAATGACGAAGAGACGAGTGTGCAAAGCACACGTACGCAAACACGCCAACCCAATGCATGACTACCACGTGTAGGCAAGTATCAGACAAATCGTCCGAGCGAAGTAACCGTCATAAAGGCAAGCATGTCAACCATCAAGAGAGTCTCCGCTAGGCGTAACCCCGTAACTGGAACTTCTCCCTTCTATCCTCGAAGTGAGAATCTCTGCTAGGTGCAACTCCGCCAGCGGAACTTCTCCCTTCATCTCGCAAGTGAGAATCTCCGGTAGGTGCAACTCCGTCAGCGGAACTTCTTCCTTCATCTCGCGAAAGAGTCTCTGCTAGGTGCAACCCCACCAGCGGAAATTCTCCCTTCTATACTCGAAGTGACAATCTCTGCTAGGTGCAACTCTGCCAGCGGAACTTCTCCCTTCATCTCGCAAGTGAGAATCTCGGCTAGGCGCAACTCCACCAGCGAAACTTTTCCCTTCATCTCGCGAGAGAATCTTCGCTAGGCGCAACTCTGCCAAGGAAACTTATCCCTTCATCTCACGAGAGAGTCTCCGCTAGGCGCAACTCCTCCCTCTCTTCTCGTATAAGAGACAATCCCCACTTAGTATGTACTGCTAGCGGAACGTCCCCGCCAGTACCAACTGCAGAGGTAACACCTCGTTTTAACAATGACTGCCACGCGATGTTGCAGTCAAGTAAGAGGATACGTCAATAGTCTACGATGGCCCTGATCAGGCACGCTGACCCCCGACACTAGGGTATCAAAGATTGGGCTTGCTACCCAACACCCTCTGCTCGGCGCAGCTCCCCTCAACAAACAGAGGTCTATCTTAGTCGGGGAGTGGGGGACTCCCTGGTCCGAGAAGGTATAAAACGTTTGCTCAGTAAGTCCATGGTTGAAAATGGACTGACGCTAATTATGCTTACGGAAGGTTTGGCTGAAGTAACGTTCAAACCGCTAGGCAACTCCCCAACCAAGATTGCCCTTCCTGACTAGGGACTTGGGGGACTTGTACTTACATGGTATTTGCCAAGCATAATTAGCTTTAATGAACCACGCTCACACTACTGCCAGCGGCACCAATGACTACTAATGGTGTGACCTATAGAAACACTGCCAAGCAGGCCATCGATTGAGCCCCGGCTCACCCTCAGATCGCCGCTGACGCACCGCTACGTACCGCCCCAAGGTAGACATCAGAATCTCCAGAAGCTGGGAACTGAAGCATATCAGTCCCATATCGAAAACAAGGAAGAGGTCATCCTCTTTCCCACCTATAAAAGGTTTTCTCATCTCTCCTCATTAAATACTCATTTTCTACTTACCTACTGTTGTCTTGTCAACATAAATACATTGACTAACTTAGGCATCAGAGAAGAGAAGACCGCCAACCGCAGTCTCCCCTTTGATGCCCTTTGTATTTCATTTGACAGGAAGCGGTTTCGGCAAGAGCATCCTAAGTAGTGGTCCGCCCACCGGACCAGCGTTAACCAAAGTTCTGCTAGCCGCTGAATTCTTAGACATTAACGAGTAACAAGTAACCAATTTAGGTAGATGTGGCAATTTGAGTAACAAGATCACAACAATTAATGTGGCCAACTAATATGCATTTGGTATGTATTTCTGTACAAAAGAAATCAAGAACAATTCTTCTATTGGTGTCGATTTTCTGTTTCGGAAGAAAACCATGGTTGGAAAATTAATTTCAAAATTCACTGCACGATAATGAGTGAATTATCAAGTTCAATTCACCAATTTTTTTTTGAATAAAGCGGTTTGGAACCCAGTCAAGCTGGGAGGCTCATCCCCACGCCTATGTTATTTTTATAATGTTTTGTCACACCGGGGGGACGTATTACCTGTACCTCGAGCAGACATAGTTACGTTACAAATATCCTCATAGAGGACTTCCTATTAGAAAGTAGAGCCTCAACTATAGAAAGATGCCACAACATGATCTAAACTAGTAAAGTGGGCTAATCGATGTGCCACACTATTTGCTTCATGAAAAACATGTCGAAGAGGACATAATACAATAGCACCACAATGACCTCTTTCTGATTACAATGGTAATCGAAAGCTATCGGTGCCACAGAGTCCTAGTCAATAGGGTGCCGCAGTTAGTGTCATGTTCAACAATTGTTGTGGAAGACTACAGCGAGACATGACGAAACTCTTCCAGAACCATGAGTCCCTAATCAGCTTCTCAGGAGAAATCACAAAACCTTTGGGATCAGATGACTTGCGCATCACCCTAAGAGAGGCTAAGACTATCGCCACTGTTAATGTCTGAGATTTAGCGGTAGCCAAATCTCGGTTAACGCTGATCCGATGGGCGGATCGCTAGTTGTGATGCTCTTGTTGCTTCAGTCACCTGTCAAATGAAATACAAGGGCGTCAGAGGGAGACAACGGTGGGCGGTCTTCTCTTCTCCAATGCCTAAGTTATTCAATGTATTTATGTTGACAGGATAACAATAGGTAAGTAGTAAATGCGTAATTAATGAGGAGAAATGAGTGAACATTTTATCGGTGGGGAAGAGGCTAACTTCTTCCTTATTTTTGATATGGGGCTGATATGCTTCGGTTCCCAGCTTCTGATGTTTCAGCAAGGCTGTCTTGGCGAGGGGCGTGGTGGCGCGTCATCAGTGATCTGAGGGTGAGCTGGGGCTCAGGTGATAGCCTATCTAGCAGTGTTTCTGTAGGTCACACAGTTGATGGTCGTTGGTGCCGCTGGAGGAAACTTGTCATCATGGGTCTGGAGATGCTAGCTTGACGGGCTGTTCATGTACTGGTGGGAAAGACAAGGGGCCAGTGCAAATCTCTACCCTATCACAACCCGACCTCCATTGTTGTACCCGCACCATACCACCAGCAATCGGTGTCCTTGGGTTTCTCACATGATCAGAATTCGATTCTCCGAGAGCACCGATTGCTCAACCCCTTAAGTGATGGAGGGGCTAAGCCTGCCTGAGATTAGGCTATCAGGCCCATAACTTAGGCACGAGATTAAGCTATAAATCCCACAAGTCTGAACAATAAAGACAATTTCTAGAAGAAAGGATTTCAAAAAGAGAAAAAGGATTAAGAATAGAGAGAGAGAGAGAGAGAGATGTTTCTTACTATGTATGTTGCAATATGCACTCCCAAACACAACACCTATTTATAGGGTGGAACCGGTCACCAAAACGCCTTGAGATGCACAATGGTTAAACCATCTTAATGACCTACTATAATGGCAAAATTGAAGATACAAAACACAATTAATACATTCAACAGATGGGGGCTATCAGCTACCAAGGTAACCATTTCCAACAGCAGACTTTCCATATTTCCCAGACAAAAATAAAACCAAATATCTAGTCAAAAGACCAATATCCCAACAAAATCAAAAATTTACAAGTCAGCAAAGCTATCACCAACCAAAAAGAAAACATAAAAAACAAACAAAAAACTAAGTCTCGCCCTCGGCATTATGAGCTCACTCGCCTTCTACATCTTGAGCTCTAGAATTATCACCTCTTGTGCACCCTCGGCATCCGCACCTTAAGCCTCTCTAACCTTGCTAACACGAGCATCAATGCCATCCTCATCTTCTTGATTCTCGCTTTGACCCACGCTCAGCTCCTGAGCACCCTGGGGCTCTCGGATCAAGACCCCCACCTCAACTGCCACTCCTAGCATCAGCCTGCACCCTCACTGTCTTCTTTGCTTGCATATCGCGGACCATCTTGTTATGATCCAACCAACCGCCAGCATAGCCTTCCCAAATCCAATGAAGAGCATATTCTGAGAACGCATGATCAATCTTTTCCTGGAAGTTGGACAATAAAAGATAATCATCGACAGCGCGATACGCACCCTCTCTTCTCCCCTCTTAATTTGCTCAACATGCCAATCTGCCTCACGGCGCATGCGAATGCTATCCTGAGCGAAGGTATTGGCCCGATATCACTCATCAGCCACCTCCTTCCTCAAACGTTCCAACTCAGCATCCTTCTCACCCATCTGTTGCTTAACGACCCTTAAACGGTCTACCTCTCCCTACAACTACCCCAGTTGCCCCTCCAACTCAATCATATGATCAGGATTAGAGCCAAACTCTGTAACGCGACATCACAAAGCTCCAACTCGGCATCTTGCTCCAGAAGCTGTCTGTCCAACCCCGCTAAATGCCTTTTAACAGATCGAAACGATCCTGCTTAACATCTTTCAGGGCTTGTAACCCTTCCTCATTTGCATCCTTGACAGGACCAAGAACTTCTGTCACACCCTGAACTTTCAATAAAAGAATTCAAATCTGAAACGCAAAAACTTAATAAGCACAAGAAAACACATAGAAAACTTTTCACTTGAATTAAGCAACTAAACTAACCGAGCTCACAACGTCAATACCGATTCGTTCTTTAGAGTCATATATTACATTATCAAGAGTTTACAAATTAAACTAAATAACAATTCAATAAGTAAATGCACCCACCACACTCATTACACAAGGGAAGACTAAAACCAAAGTACCCTACCACGTCCAACCTACTGAAGCAACGAAACCTCAGCTTTGATGATTGTTTCTATGACTTGTAAAATAACCCCACACCATGGAATAGTGCACCAGGTTGAAACAACAAACCCAGTAAGCTTTTGCAAGCTCGTGTGAGTAAACTGATTATCCTTCTCGAAAACGAAGATTTGAAGTGGTCTATAATTTACTGAGTACTCGCCCTATATAACCACAATTGTACTCACAATTAAAAAAAATACAACTAGTAATCTCTGCATAAAAATTAGTTTAGGAGATTACAGAAAGCACCCAAACAAAGTTATAGTAATCCCTGCATATAGTTCAGTTTAGTAGATTACGAAAAAGTCAAACAATTCAAATTAAAAAGGAAAGTAAATAAGAAAATCAACAACTCACACTGAAGCCGAGAAATCACACTTTTAAATCCATTAAAACGATTCAAAAAACACATGCTTAACATTTCTTCAACTTATGAATAAATCAAGCAACCCAAAACAACTCCATAATCAATAATAACTCTAGTACCTCACGGACAATAAAAGAAACGAACATTCAAAACTCTTTTTGAAATTGAGTACTCATGAGGGCAATAACACGTAGTTACCACTATGACAGTACCCTACAGACAGACTAGCGGTCTAACTAGATTGCAGCCCGTCAAAGTTATGGCATCCGAAACACTCGCCTCAATTGTAGCCTGTCACTGGTCAGGGTTATGGCATCCGATACACTAAATCCGAGGTACTCTTCACACAAGCCAATCAACAGGTACATGATAAACGCATTCCCGAAAAAGGGTAAATGTTCACAACAATAATTCCAAATCAAATCATAATGATCACAATGTCACACCATCATGATATATATATCACGTAAATATATATATATATATATATAACGTAGTCATCCACCCTGGAATGTCACTAATACCAACTACAGTTTACAATCACAAAATTTGAGAAAATCATTTTTATACTTTATGTACTTACATGAGCATTTACCAAGCATAATTAGCTATAATGAGCCACGCTCATACTACCGCTAGCGGTACCAACGACCATCAATGGTGTGACCTACGGAAACACTGCTAGATAGGCTATCGCTTGAGCCCCAGCTGAACCCCAGATCACCATTGACGCGTCGCCACGCTCTGCGCCAAAACAGCATCAGAAGCTCCAGAAACTGGGAACTGAAGCATGCCAGTCCCACATCGAAAACATGAAAGAGGTCAGCCTTTTCCCCGCCTATAAAAGGTTCACTCTCCTCTCCTTATTAATTACGCATTTACTACTTACCTACTGTTATCCTTGCAACATTAATACATTGACTAACTTAGGCATCAGAGAAGAGAAGATCGCCCATCGCGGTCTCCCTCTATCGCCCTTTGTATTTCATTTGACAACAAGAGCATCACAAGTAGCGGTCCGTCCATCAGACTAGCGATAACCAAGATTTGGCTACCGCTAAATCTCAGACATTAACATTGGCGCCATTTGTGGGAACCCTTAAGCAAAGGTCATCCCATCAGAACAATCACCATGACTAATGGCAGCGGGGGAAACGCTGAAGAGCAAGCTGACCAATCCGTCAACCCCTAACCCACTAACCCAGCGGCTGACGTTAACCCAACGGCTAACGTCAATAGCGCACTATTCAACCCCAACGTGGAACAGCAGATCCCGCCAACTGAAACTACGGTGGGGGCCCAACCAGGCAGTAGCCGCTGACCTCTAGGCCAGGATCTCACCTCTATGTACGAGCTGGCATTGACGGATCTCCACAAAGCAAACAGAGAGTGTGAACAAGAGCGTAGAGAAAAAGCCAAAGCCCAGAAGCAGGTGGCCACACTAATGTTCTGGCTCGACGAACTAACGAGGGCGTTGGAAGTAAACGATAACCCAACGCAGAGCGAGCAATCGCAGAGCACTAGGCGTAGTTTCCCACCGCCAGAAGATTAATACCAGCGCCCACCATACAAATGCAAGTATCGCTGAACCTACCTGCCCGAGCTATTGGGAATGGGTCCGCCACCTCCACTATGGCTAATAGAACAAGAAACAGAGTCACAATCGCGCGCCAACAGTTCCGCCACCAGGGCCAAAACTAAAGGTAATCCACCTATTCCTAGGCGGGAACTGGCACAACGGAACCTCCAGGCAGGTCCCGTTGGCAACATAACCGCCTTGATTTTAGAAAAAATGCAGCAACTAGAGCAAAGATTAATCCAAGCAGAGGCAGGCGCCCCAGTGCCAACTCAAAAATCCATTGTTTGCGTCAAGGCCAGGGCCATTCACAGCCAGAATCCTACATGTCGTAAGGCCGACACATCCAAAAACACCGAAGATGTCACAGTACAACGGCTTGACCGACCCTTTCGTCCACATAGACACCTTCAAGAAGGTCACTAACATAAGGGTTTTGACTACGTCACCCTCTGCCACTTGTTCAGCAAGACACTAGATAGTGAGGCGATGAGTTGGTTCTTCGAGTGTCCGCCTGGATCAATAGCCTCATTCCACTTACTATCAAATGCTTTCTTATCAAGATTCATCCTATTAGCCGTCAGACACCACAACATAAGCCAGTTATTCAACGTCAAGCACGGCGCAAATGAAATGCTAAAGGCTTTCGTCACTAGGTAGAGAGCAGCGACATCTCGGTGCCGTGACCTGGACAAAACAATGGCATTGGCAGTCTTTAAGCAAGGACTTCTAAAGAGACCATTTTTGTATCATCTCAACTACAATCATCCAAACACCACATATGACCACGTCATGAGCAAAGCCTTCATCCATGCACATGCAGAATTCATTACATATGGAGAAACCCCACCACCCCTACCAACACCAATAAAACCCAACCAATCTTCATCTAACCAACATGAAACTGCCAACAAAACCTCTGATACACCGCCCACTGACAAAAATAGAGAATGGCACCAAAGTAACTACCAGAACAAACGAGAAAAGGATCAACACTACCACAAGGGCAACTGCTCATCCGAGGGGGATAATCGTAACAAGCACACGGAGTCCTCCCAGTGATACGCGGTGTTCATGGTCCTCACGATCTCGTATGAAGAAATATATGATCAATGCAAGGACCAAGTCCCACCACCATCGCCGAGGAAGTACCCAAAAGTGGGCAAGCCGAGAAACACCAGCAAGCAGTGCAAATACCACAAGGACAGTGGTCACAACATCAACAACTGCAATGCTTTGAAAACAACAGTGGAGACTTTGTACCATGACGGCAAGTTGGAACAATTCAAAGTTCGCCAACCACCACCACTGGTTGCCAATATCAAACCCATCTGCCGCATTAACACCATCGACGGTGGGCCCCCATCACCGGTATGTCACATAGGGCAAAAAAGCACTATGCATGAGTTAACCACCCCAAAGAAGTTTGCAACATCCGCTATAAAAGGTCCACTAAACTGTCAAAATCTAGGTGGGAACCCATCACCTTCTCTAAGGAAGAAGAGCACGGAGTATGTCAAGGCCATGGGAAGGGTCCTCGTTGACAACGGATCCGTCGTCAATGTAATCTTCAATGGCTGCTATAACCAACTCCAGCGGAAGAGGAAACTACCCCAAGATCACAAGCCACTGCTTAGCTTCTCCACGATGTCACACAACCACTAGGTTCTGACTATATGCGCCTGGCTATCGGCGCTAGCCCATGCACAGCGGAAATACACATGAAGTTTATTGTTGTCAACTGTTTCTGTGTGAGAATAAGGAACGGGAACTAAGTATAAGGCAAGGTAGAGAGGGTGACACAAACATGTATAGTGGTTCACCTTGCTCTTGAGACAAGGCTACGTCCACTTAGAGGTTTTACTATGAGTGAGGCCTAGTAGTCTTTGTAGTGTACAAGTGTGGGGATCATGGATCCCATCATTTTCCAAGAAGGGGAAGACTTCCACTTATAGCTAAAGGAATTCCCCATCTAGTTTACATTTTTGATGTGAGACATAATACAAATATTTACTTCTCTTGAAGGCTTTTGGAGAGCATGGGAGGGTGGCCTCCAGGCTAGATACCGCCCGACCTCCACCATAGTGAGGTAGCTCGAGTGTTGGTCTACCAGAGGCATGTCGTAGGCGGAACTAACCATGTCGCGTGACCCACCTACGAGGTTATTGCTTATGCTTGGTGGTATATGATATAGACTGTATGTACAAGTCCCCCAAGTCCCCAAGTAAGAGGCGCTTCTTGGTTGGGGAGTTTCAATATGATGCCGCCAAGTATGAGTGACGACCCTGTTGAACGCCATACCCATACTAGTCCCCCAACTCAGTAAGCAAGAAGGGGCTCTTTGGGTCTTGTAAAGTGTACCATAGGAGGTTGGTACCACGGGGCCTCATTATTGGGCTAGTACCTGCAAATAAGATAAGAGTGTGCAAAGAGCATATTGATTGCGCTAGGGCCTTCTAGGTGACATTTGAGTCAAATGCATCGAGATGCATGAATGTTTGTACGAGATGCATGTTATAGATAGTGTGGATGCTTACGTTTTGTCAAGTGTTAATGACACATATGAGTCTGAAATGTATGTGGTTGTGATAGCATAAAAAGTGCATATGATGCAAAGATGTGTGATGAACACGATAACACATAATGATATAATTGTTGTATGCACGTGATACATATGTGTTAGGATCGGGAGTGTTATTACTTGTTGAGTCCCCCAAGTCATGTAGTTAGTAAAATGGGAATTTGGATTTAGGTTATTTCGATGATGCAGGTGAGGCTGAGAATGAAGCTCCAGTATCGAAGTAACTATTGGCCATATTGGGGAGACTATGGTGTGACCATGATAGTCCCTCAAGTATAAGTTAGAGGAAGGAACTCTAACTTACTTAACCCGAACGTATAAGCCGTAACCCGATTATTTGGCTCATGTGTAACGAGAATGTCAGAGTTGAGCTTGCTCATGTCGAGCGGGTGATAGGTTGTGTGAGTTTTGTCCTATGGTCTTATTAATGGGATGGAAAAAAAATTTAATTGTTGCGGTCAACAATATGTGAAAAATTCAATATTTCCATTAATAGACCATAACACGAAACTCATACGTATCGCTAAGGCATAAGCATGACGTGTGCATATGGCCAGAAAGTATGAGCGTGAAGCTCAATGATAGTCCCGATCGGGTACTATCTCCACTTGTGATAAGTGGTATGAATAAGTCCCCCAAGTGTAGAGAAAACTCGGGAGTTGAGATGACTCAAAAGCAAAGGATTGGACCTTGGCTTACCCCTTGGGGTACTCACTCAGGGCGAGGACCTTGATATAAGGGACTGGACCTTGGCTTATGTAAGGGAGCTACCCTTTAGTGATCCCGTTGGGATACCTCGCTCGAGTAGAGCATTTATGAGGGCTTGAGCCTCCTTGACCCGGTGGGGTCCAATGAGGGTTTGAGCCTCGTGTACCCGGTGGAGTGGATAGGCTTAGAGCCTCTTGTACCCGTTGAGGTAAATGAGGGTTTGAGCCTTGTGTACCTGGTGGGGTAGATAGGCTTAGAGCCATAGCACCTTGTAGGGTGAATGAGAGTTTGAGCCTCGTGTACCAGGTGGGGTAGAATGAGAGCTTGTGGGTCTCGTTTACTCGGTGGCGTGGCCCCGAATAGAATGAGGGCATGTGCCTCCTAACCCCATTAGGGTACCTCACACAGTTGGAGGGTTTATGAGATGCATGTTTCATTTATTTACTGTCATATGTATATGCGTAATAATTTAATTGGTTTGCGATGAAATTAAGCATTAATGCAACGGATATGCTATCAAAAATTAATGCATAATATAGATATGCCTAGATTATGGTAATTGCTATTGAAACATGTAAAACATTGCATTAGCTCAAAGTGAAAGGGTATAAGTGAGAACTTATCTGGAGCCGTGAAGAAGTGATATAAATATTGTAAAGTATTAGAGTTGCTCATAAGTAGACTCCATATCGGCTAGTGAGTATCAATAGTTTATTTAGCCTCATTTGTAAAGGGGGTGCCCGGTTGGGATGATTGTACCTCACCAAAAATAAATAGGTGATTAGCAGTTTGTTTATATTGTTTAATTGATGAATTACATATAATTTACTTGTGTACTGTGAACACATATAATTTGCTTGTGTACTGTGAACACATAGTGCTCGTGATACGCAAACATAAGTAATGTAGTCACATTTTGCATGTATTCATACCTCAAACAAATGTCATGGGTAAAGGAAGCCACCGACATGGGCAAAGCGTGTTTGACCTATCATGCATTTAATTTTGGTATAGTAAACTATGGTTGATGTAATAAGAATGGGTGTATGTCACGTAGTGGTGTGTAGTTATGTATGTAAAAAAAAAAAAAATTAAGTAGCATGATAAATGTGTGCCTGAGCTAGCAGTCATATTTAGCCATACATGTTATTGATGTGTGGCACCGGTAGTGTGTTAGCATGTGTAAGATTGAGAACTTGAGATAGTTGGCATGTATGAACTCGTTCCGGGTGGAAAGGAATCACATGCGTAATCAAACATATATTTGTCCCAACTAACCTGACACCATACAATAACTTAGACTTGGCATGCATGCTATAGCCCTTAAGCTTGTGCATGTGCACCACGTGGTGATTTAGTTTAAAAATTTATGAAAGGTGGACATTCGATCCTCATGAGATAAGATACCTATGGCAGCTATATTTAAACACCGATACATGATTTTTCAAAACGTAGATCGATGCTTACAGAGCGTGCAGAAATTGCAGAAAGAGCAGCAAACAGGCATATGATTACCGATAACTATGAGAAATGGCAAGAGTGCGAGGACTTAGCTTTGCTTGCTCGTAGAAGTATACTATCAGGAGCAATGCACAGTTCTGGGTTTCTGGCCACACTCCAAGTAGAGTACCCTATCATTAGAAGATTCTGGGTTATCGATGGGTACCCGGATGGTTGTTGCATCGGAGTTGCCGTGTCGGGTCGAAAACTGTTCAGGTGATCCCCAGTGTCCTGTGCTCTCCGGGTTGGTGTCCAAACCAGCTTCTCGGTTGCCAATGAACCCGGGAACAAACGATGTCGACCGGGAATCAAGAAAGGATCCGGCTTGTCGATTTATTTTTTATTTTTTATTTTTGTCTGGGTGATAGCCGTCACTAGTGATTGAATGATCTCGGATGTTCCAGGTTCAGTCCCGGTTGGGTGTCCCGGTTGCTGCCATGGTCATGAGTGAGGGCTTGTGGGTCTGAGAGTGAAGGTTGACCCGATTGACTGATGACTTGTGTCGGCGTGTCTGGTATAGTGATACTGCACGGGTTGGCAATCTCGATGGGTCCGCCGGGATTTGTCGTAACTCAATAGAGTTCCCAGATGGAGGGGGATGATGAACTTTGCTCAATTGGGTTTGAGTTGACACCGAGGAGAGAGGTCACGACCAGGTCGGGTATGGAGTTGTTGCCATCATGAACTGACGGTACCGGTGATTGCAGCCAAGAGGACTTCATTTTTTCTCTTTTGTTTTAAGAAACTTGCTAGGAATATGGAAGCTCGCCAGGAAACGAAGTTACCGCACGGAAGGGTTCACCGGGAGGTTGGGCACCATGACAGGTCGGTGAGATGAGGAGGTGACTCCGGAGAAGTGCATCTGACAGGGATGCAAATGTGGTACCGGTGAGTGTCAACGAGAGATGCCACCGGGAGGGGTAGCTGAGATTTTGGAATTCCCGGTCGAGCAAAATTGAAGCATCGGTATGAGTAGAGCGGCTCGGTGACTAGGACTGACTAGCCGGTGTTGGTTATGATGTCCAGAAAACACCGGTGAGTAGTTGCGTGAGTGTCTGGGAGAATTGGATCCTATAGCTGCCAGTGAGTGAGATAGAGCATCGAGTTGTCCGGAGGAAGCATGAGCGGCGGATGAAGGAATGGATGGATTCCAAAACTTTTTAATTAATGCGGAATTAGTTTAACAATTAAACTACTAATTAAACATAAAATCCATTCTTTTAACCCATGATCTTGGCTTATTGTATATAAATATAACATGCATAGTAAGGAAGAACAAAGAGGTAGTTTATGTTTTACTCACCCTTGGAGCGTGATTTTAATCCGATCCAAGTGAACTACCAAAGTTCCTCTCCTTGATCTCTCCTTGTGTGTGTTTCCTCCACCTTGAAGCACCTTGAATTAAGAACTTCTTCTTGTGCTTGTGATATTCTTCTTGATGTAACAAGTAAAGCAACAAAAGTATATGGCCTCTAAGGATCTTCACCAAGTAAATCAAGAGATGAAGAAAGATGAAAGAAAAGAAGAAATTATGCAAGTGTTCTTCTTTCCTTTTAATTTTGTAAATGACCAAGGGAGAACACACTCTCTCTCTCTCTCAAATCTGAAAATAATAGTGTGGAGACACACTTATCATTTTTGTCCATGCTTTCACTTTATATAATAGGAAATAAATCCAATTACTAAAAGAAAAATATTGACTTTCATAAAGCCAATATATTGGATGGTCCATACATTCTATTGGGTACTAAAAATGTGTCTTGGGCTTTCATTTAAATCTCATTTAGTGAAGCTCAAGTCCACACTAAAAACCGGACAATCGTTTAGGCCCAATAGGTTCGGTTTTACCCGAAACTCCTAATTGTGTTCAAATAATAAATCTAATTAATTATTTGGTCATAACCAACTCTTTTTTAATCTTCTTAATATATAATCTCAAGGATCCACTTATATGGTGTGCGATCTCTTAGGTTCTAATTAATAAGGCAGTGAAGTTTATAGAAACCATTCTATTTTGTTTACTAATCAAACTCCATTTTTGATTCTCCCTTATTATTATTATGAATGTTTATTAATCTTCGGGGACTTTACAAGTCATGAGTGACGTCTTGCAACATATCATGACTACCCTAGTTAATATAGAATAACAAAAAACCTATTCAATTAGAATTACAATACAATACGGTCATTCTCTAACACTATGTTCTAAATCACATCATCGGGGTATGGAATTAATATGTCAATCCCCTAATGTGATTTCATTCTTATGTGATTCTTAGAATGTGATTAGAAACTCCTTTTTAATCTCATTCAATACTTTGGCCAAAGACTCATTGAATCACATCTTTGAACATACACTTTATTTACTTAAGGATAGAGATTCCTTATTGTACACTCACATGTCTCCATGACCGAATTGATTATACCAATGAATGCATCTATTATATCCATTAAGGGACACAATATTATTGCATCGTCAAGAGATAATCCATTCACTCATAAGACAACTATGGTGTCTCAGGTCAAAAGACTAATTTGTATTATTGCAATTTAGAGTTCAAGTTTGACATGTAAGTAAGACTCCATACAAGAACTCTAATGATCGCGTTTAGTGTACTCTTTAAATTAAGAGCACTCACATACTTGTATTAGTGTCTCTACACAAATGACAAGAGACATATCATCCTCCATATTGAGCATACATAGTATGTGCTAGTCTTTCCGGATTATTAATGTCCAAGTGATAATCCTATGACTATGAACCTTTTAGGATAAGAGTGTGAAAGAGTAAAGGTCTTACACATCTAACTCTTTAGATTACTTTCTCTTTAACTCATATTCCTTGGACCTTGTTCATTCATATATTAAATATAAGCAATGAACAATAAACTTGCTCTTTTGATTAATAATAAGTACAATAGTAATTTCATCAAAATGATTGTTTTAGGACACAATTTCTTTACTGGAGAGAATTTGGGTGCGCTATCGGTGGCACCTTGGATGTTGATGCTGGTCGGTGAAGAGATGATTCCCGCAGGCCCAAATACAAGTTAGTGTCTCCGGGGACGGGTTGATGAGCGAGGCTAGTAGTTCTGTCCGGGTCCACGTGCAACTGGACCTTGATTCCTAGATGGGTGTTGTGTTGCATGGTAGAGGGATGAGAGATGTACCGGGAGGTGTGCATACCCGCTGACTCGTGAGTCCCGGAGATCGAAGAGTGGAAATTGGGAGTGGAGTTGAAGGCACTTGGGAGTGGGATGCGCGTGTATCCGCTAACTCGTAGTACCTGCTAGCTCGTTGTACCCGGTCGCTCGTGTATCCGGTGGCTGGTGGTACCAGTACATGACCCTTGCTTGAGGTGCGGGGTGTCTTGCGCGTACATGATTGGTGGCTCCAGTACATGACCCTTACTCAAGGAGCGAGGTGTCTTGCACGTACATGATTGGTAATTCCCGTACATGACCCTTGCTCGAGGTCTAAGTCTCATACCCAAACTCCTAGGGGCCCTCCTTCTAGCGCCAATGTTTCTGTCTGAGAATACGGAATAGGAACTAACTATCAGGCAAGGTAGAGAGGGTGACACAAGCATGTATAGTGATTCACCTTGCTCTTGAGACAAGGCTCTACGTCCACTTAGAGATTTCACTATGAGTGAGGCCAAGTAGCCTTTGTAGTGTACAAGTGTGGGGATCATGGATCCCATCCTTTTCCAAGAAGGGGAGGACTTCTCTTATGACTAAAGGAAGTCCCTATCTAGTTTACATTTCTGATGTGGGACATAATACAAATATTTATTTCACTTGAAGGCTTTTGGAGAGCATGAGAGGGTGGCCTCCCGGCTAGATACCAGTTGACCTCCACCATAGCAAGGAAGCTCTGGTGTTGGTCTACCGAAGGAATGTCATAGACGGGACTAACCATGTCGCGTGGGCCACCTACGAGGTTGTTGCTTATGCTTGCCAGTATGTACATCAACTACTTCAGTTCATATAATGCCATCATCGGTCAACCGGTGCTCAACAAGCTAAAGTGCATCATCACCGGATATATGCTTCTCATGAAGTTTCCCACACCCAACTGCACTGGCTGTGTGAAGGGAAGCCGACAGCTAGCACAAAAGTGTTATTCAACAACTATGGTACGGTCAGCGTGCCACAATGAAATCCTAACGGTGGGAAATTATGTACCGTTGATAGAGGCAATTGAAGACTCCATAGACGACAAGGAAAAATATGTGAAGAAAGAGCCTGTTAATACAGAGACGTCCTTACGAGTTATCAGCATCTCTGACGAGTACCCAAAGCGGACAGTCCGTAATGGCGCTCAACTAGCCCTAGAGATTGTAGCAGAGCTCACACAATTTCCGTGGGATAACGCCGCCGTCATTGCATGGGCTTACGCTAACATGCCAGGCATCTCCCCTGGGATTATCACCCACAAGTTGAGCATCAAACAATCCTTCTATCCAGTCAAGCAAAAGAGAAGGGCTTTTGACGAAGAAAGATATTGTGCAATAAGGGAGGAGGTCACAAAGCTACAAGGCATTGTGTTCATCCGCCAAGTCCCCATTGGATTTCCAACTTGGTCATGGTTGAGAAGCCTAACGGCAAATGGCGAATGTATGTAGACTTCAAAGGTCTCAACAAGGCATGCCCCAAGGATAGCTCCCCGTTACCCCGCATTGATCAGTTGGTCGATGCAACGGCCGGGCATGAGCTACTCAGCATGATGGATGCCTTTTCAGGATATAATCAAATCAAGATGCACCTCGGCGACCAAGACCAAGAGTGCACCACCTTCACAACCGACAATGGCCTATACTGTTACAATGTCATACCTTTCGATTGAAGAACACTGGAGCAATATACCAGCGGTTGATGAACGCCATGTTCACTGAGCACCTCGAAAAAATAATAGAAGTCTACGTGGACAAATAACGCTAAGGCTAACTCCCTGGGAAGATTAGCAACCGCTTAACCACACCAAAGTGTGACGGACACAAGGGTGGAATGCCTAGATAAATCAAGCATCACCAAAACCCTAGAGGAAACATTCAATATTGAGGTTAATCGCAGCTAGACGGACGGGATAATCGAATACAAGCGCAATGGTACACTGCCAAATGACAAGATTGCAGCACGGTAGCTTAAGCGGAGAGCAACCCGCTACAACATACAAAATGGAAAACTTTACCGCTAGGGGCTCACTCATCCCAATCTCCGCTGTCTAACCCCAGAGGATAGAAGGGTCGTCCTACAAATGATACATGCCAGGGAATGTGAAATCATTCAGGCACTAAATCCCTGGCAAATCGCACCATGCGGCAAGGATACTTCTGGCTCACGCTCGCCAACGACGCCAGAGAAATCTCCAGGTCCTACCACAAGGGCCAACAGTACGCAGATCTCCCTCATACCCCAGCAGAACACCTCTCCATCATCATAGGCCCATGAGTTCACCCCACGTGGGGCCTCGACCTGGTTGGAAAATTGCCAACAGCTAAGGGCCAATTCAAGTACATCATCGTTGCCATTAATTACAGCAGCAAATGGATAGAAGCGAAACCTGCTGACAACAATCACTACCACTAAGGTAGCCCACTTCTTGTGGAAAAACATCTACTGCCACTATGGCGTTCCCTATGTCATCGTCAGACAACAGGGCACAGTTTAACAATAAGGAGATCGTATCTTTTACTGCCAACCTGGGTACCAAGATGAGCTTCGCCTCTGTGGCTCACCCTCAAACCAACGGGCAGTTTGAGGCGGTAAACAAAATAATCAAGAAGCTGCTAAAAAAAAAAAATCGACGATGCTAAGGGTTTATGGGCCAAAAGTTACCAGAAGTTCTGTGGGCCATCAGGACAACCCCGACATCCGCTAACTGTGAGACACGGTTTTGTATGATGTCGGGATTGAAGTCGTCCTACCGATAGAAGTCGCCCAACCTACCTCCAGGGTCGAGGGCTACTGCTTCGAGACCAATGGCGAAGGCATCAACCTCGACAAGGATCTCCTCGAGGAGAAGCGTTACAAAGCCCATTTGCACAACTTGCAAAACAAGCAGCGAATGTCGCGTTTCTATAACTCCAGGGTCAAAACCTCCAATTGGGGGATTGGGTAATAAAGGAAGTGATTCCACCACTAATAGCACTCCGCGCTACTTAGGAAGGACCATACAAAATAGTAGAAGTCGTCAACCTCAGGACTTTCTACTTAATGGACAAGGATGGCGTCACAACGACCCACCCTTGGAATACCGAACACCTTTGATATTACTACAAATAGTCATAACGTTGACCCATGAACATCTTGACTTAGCTAAATTTTTGTACAATATTTAGCTAAGGGAAGCTACCCCACAGGTACTCTCCCTCTGTTATAAATGCTGGTCTCTTAGCTATCAATGAAATGTGGAATTATTCAAACCATTGTTCTTCATAGCACAAATAAGTTAACTGGCCACACTAACAACTTCTGGCTGACCACATCCGCTACAGAGTGCACTTGGAACAATTTTAATTCCTTTAATGTTTCATTGATTAACAAAAGCTCTAGTCAAATCTCTAGCGGTATATTAAAACTCTTCACACAACAATATTTCGCCAGCAGCAGCACTTAGAAATTTCAAACAAAAAGCCAATTCATTATAAATCCAGGTCGGGACTACCCGCCAAATAGTATTCTTACATATCAAAAAGGACCTCAGCCTCAGCGACAACTACAAAAAAAAAAAAAAAACGAAGAGCAAATGGAGCTAAGGCAATGTTCATGGGTTGTTGGGAGCAGCGGTGACATCTTCACCTTCAACAAGCGGTTCTTGAACGGCCAGGCGGCTCGTCTAATCAGACTCCTAAGCAGTTAGACTCGGCGGTGTACTGGACACATCGGACGCAGTGGTGACCGGAGTCCATAGAGGGACATCCGCTGGGCCCTCACCACTTTCACCGCTTCCTAAGCGAGCACCCTTGGGATGATCAGGGCCCACACTGCTTGCAGGAGGTTGTTCACCTGATGGACAGGCCGACTGAGATGCTTTGACCCAGTCAATGGTACCTTTCTTATTCAATAGATCCATATTGGCGGTGGCACCAGCCTTCGGCGCATCTGTCAAGGCATGCTTGTACGCCGGTGATTACTTGTAAGCCTCTACAGCGGAGGCCTCTGTGCGACTCTTCTCAGCCCCCAGTTGGGCAACCTTAGCCTCTAGCTTCTTCACCTCCGTGGTCTTGGCAGCTACTTCCCGTTGCAGAATCTCAGCGTGTCGAGTCTTGGCCCCTGCTTGCTCTTGTAGCAAGGCTATCTCCTGCTCTAGCTGTGCAACCCGGTTTTTCCGCTCAACTTTCTGGGTGATGGTGACATTTAGCTTGCCGCGAACGTCCGCCAGGCTCACCTCTACCTTGGCACAAAGACCATCCATCTCCGACAGCTTCTTGGACGTCTGCTCCAACTCCCGCCCGGAGGCCCTCAACCTCATCTCTCAATTGCAGCTCAACAAGAGACGACTTCAACGCCGCCAAGAACAATTCGTAGAGCCTGAACCACAAGTGCCCCTAGGCCGAGCCAAATGGCAACTGTTGGATTGTCATTGGGTGGACAGTCCCATCGATCCCGCCGAACCCAAGTCACTCGCAGAGATGGAAAAGGAACTCCCGCTCGGGGTCAGTGAGGAACTCTACATATGCGGCAAAGAATCCAACTAGCTCGAGGGCACCTCCCCTCCGGCAACTGTGGCCACAGTTTGTGGGGCTTACCTCGTTTTCTTCAACTATTGGCGCACCCCAATCAGAGCTGCATCGTCCTCCTGATCGCTCCCCTAGACGTCGTTCTGACGACTCTTCTGGGCAAAGCGACCTTGAGCGGCACCCTCGAAGGTGGACCTCGGCCAGCGATGGTAACCTGCACTTTCAACAGCCTTGTCCGCTCTAGCTGAGTGGGAACTATTTCTCTGCCCCCCTCCGAGACCCTAGCCCGCTCTCTTCGCCGTTTGCCCTCCAGTAGTAGGATGCGAGTGATGCGGCATCGACATCACCACCTCCGCATCTATTTGACTGAGCGCCAGAGTCTGAGGGTCAACAATCGTCTGCTTGGCATTCCGCCCAATAGCGTACATGCTCTCCAGAAAGTTTTGCAATTCTGCCCGATCCATGGCATTGGCAAATGCATCACGGCTAGCCTTGTTACCAGGAATGGGATCTAAACAAACACATGGACAAGGTAAGTTAGAGTGCCGCAAGTTTAAAAAAAAAAGAATCCAGTTGGTGGCAGATACTTACTCGGGGCACTATTTAACCTTAGGTCAACCAACAGCTCCCAGCCGGCGAGCAAGCGTAGGGTAAGAATGTTACGGTTCTTCCAGCCCCCGGTAATCCTTGCAAAACGGCACTGCTCGTCCGATACAACGTGAACTGCAAGCTCGCTGCACATAAAAACAAAGCCACTGTAATTTAAAAAAAAAAAACACGTATCAAGTTGGCTAGCGGAAGCAATGGCAACCTCGGATAAGATGGAATTCCGATTTAATCCTAAAAGACGAGACTCCTATGTTCACCCCCATGTCATACTCCCACCCTGACTTTGTAACGTAGAAGGTCGACCACTAGGGGGACATCGAATCCTTCAGATTCTCGATTAACTTAAGCGCTCCCTCGCGACGAGTGAGATTCACCTATCCGCTGCTGCCCTAGCGCTTCATGTAAACTAGCTCATAGAAGTGTAGCACCTCCGGCACAATAGGCTCTTCACACCCAGACAACCGCCAGAGGGAGTTTAGCGCCATCAACAGCCTCCACATGTTAGGGCAAATTTGCCCAAAGGCAAGTTCGAACTCGCAGACCAAGATCTGGAGGTTTGGCAGTAGATGAAACGTTACACCCTGGCGAAACACTGCCTCGTGCACAGCGGCATAGCCAGTTGACTAAAATGATGCCCTATCATCCTTTGTCGGTGGAACTAGCATCACCACCTCAGGAAGACGGTATGTCCTCTTTATCCGGTTGATCGCAGAAACTGTCAGCGGACCTCCCGCCTCGTCAATCGGAGTGCTGTCACATAGAACCCATGCTTATTCTATCTCTTCCTCCGCGACCTTTTCCTCTTTAGCAAAACTGCTAGCTTCACTATTGCTAGAGAGCCTCTACTCGCGCCATGTAGAGGCGATAATTTCTTCCTATGCCGTAGAACTCTCTAGATGCCCACCACGTGCCATAGCTACTTCCCAGGGTATGGTTTGTAATGGTTCAACCTCTAGCGGTTCCAGCAGTGAGGTTCTTGCAGGGGTAGACAGATGCAATGAGTTAATAAATATCCTTTCAGAACCGCTGAGCGATACGTTAGACCCGGAATCCTCACTGCTCGAGATCTCTATGACGCTAGCCGTCACAAACATCCTAAAACCCAAGTCAGTCAGTTCCAAACTGATCTAAACTATCCATACGCCAAATTTTAGTCAAGAACAACCATACCCAGAAACCCAGAAAAAAACCAAAACAAGAACATGGCATATACACACTCAAAACCCAGATTCGACCATCTACCAAATCCACAACACCCAACTTTCTGCCACAAACACCTAAATCACCCTTAAAACCTTCCTAGACCCTCAGATATACAACAACATGGCAACAATTACTCCAAACAACAAAAGTAGAAACTGACAAAAACAAAAAGGCAACCAAATAAGCACAAGGCTCATATCACCAACCAGAGATATGAGAAGTCTGGTGCGCTCAGGGATGTCTGTTTGCTCTTTAGCTCGATCTGCATAACAAAATCCTCAACTTTCAGAGAACAAAACTCGAACACGACGACTAAGGTTTTGAAGTGTAGAAGAATGACATCAAACGAACACTGTATGCATGTCCCATGATCTCACCCACTATCCGAATTAATTGAAGCATCGCCTTAGTTACAAAAACGATAATTACTCGCATTAATGGCGAAGAGACGAGAGTGCTACGAAGGCATACACCCACATGCTAACCCAATGCATGATAGCCACATGTCGAGAACTGTCAAATGAAGCGTCTATCTGAAGTAACCGTCAAAAAAGCAGGTATATCGATCATCAAGCCAGACAGTCTCCACTAAGCACAACACCGCTAACGGAACTTCTCCCTCACCATCTTGCAAGCGAGACAGTCTCCGCTAGAGGTAACACCACTAGCAGAACTTCTCCCTCGCCATCTTCCAAGCGAGACAGTTTTGCTAAGCGTAACGCCGCGAGCGAAACTTCTCCCTCGCCATCTTGCAAGTGAGATAGTCTCCCTTAGGCACAACTCTGCTAGCGGAACTTCTCCCTTTCATCTTACAAGCGAGACAATCTTCTCTAGGTGCAACGCCTCTAGCGGAACTTCTCCCTTTCATCTTGCAAGTGAGACAGCCTCTGCTAAGCACAACTCCGCTAGCGAAACTTATCCCTCACCATCTTGCAAGCAAGACAGTCTGCGGCATAGCTAGTTGACTGAAACGATGCCCTATCATCCTTCGTCGGTGGAACTAGCATCAACGCCTCAGGAAGATGGTATGTCCTCTTTATCCGGTTGATCACATAAACTGTCATCGGACACTCCGCCTCGTCAACTGGAGTGCCGTCACATAGAACCCATGCTTATTCTATCTCTTCCTCTGCGACCTTTTTCTCTTTAGCAGAACCGCTAGCTTCACTATTGCTAGCTAGCCTCTCCTCGCGCTGTGTAGCGTTGACAATTTCTTCCCGTGCCGTAGAACTCTCTGGATGCCCACCACAGGCCATAGCTACTTCCCAGGGTATGGTTTGTAACTCGCAGTGCCACAAATGTGTCTCACTCTCACAAGATGTTTGAAAGCATGCTTGTTGCTTTGGAGGCATAGATGCTAACATCATAAACATCCTGTTCGTAGACATGGCTGTTTCCATAATGAGTCCTCTGGAGTTCATCAATAGTCATCGCAGGGAGGTCATTTGATTCTTCTATAGAACACACTACATAATCAAACCTCGTTGTCATGGACCTTAGTATCTTCTCTACAATAACAGTCTGCTCCCTACGCTCACCATGGTGAGAGTCCTTCCAAAACACACTATATTTCATTTTGTTAGCAATGGTGAGAGTCCTTCCAAAACAATCATCCTCACCCTCCTTTATTCCAAGCAGCTCAAACTCCCTCCTTAAAGCTTGTAACTGAGCTCGTTTCACTTTAGTAGATCCTTGACATTTTTGACGCATTGAATCCTAGATGCCTTTTGCAGAATCTTTGTTTAGGATAGTCTCCATGATGTTACGATTGATAGCTTGAAAGAGGTAATTTTTCACTTTCAAATCTTTCAACTTCTGGTCCTCTATAGCCTTTCTCTGTGCCTCTATTGGCCCAGCCCCAGTTGCAACTGCAGGTATCCCAACTTCAATCAAACTCCAGTACTCCTTAGATCGGAGAAAGTTCTCCATTAACATGGCCCAATGATCATAGTGACCATCGAACCTGGGAATTGCTGGCTAAATAAAATTCCATTCAGCCTCCATGCCTTCGATCTTGACTCGTTCTTTCTCACTTCTTTCTCTCCCTCTCTTGTCTCACTCAGGGTTTGCTCTCTTATAAGAATGCTGCAGATTCTTACTCTCTCTATCGATCAAGCCCCTATGATGGGGTTCTGATACCATGATAAAGTAATTTGGGGTTCACATCCAAAACCAATTGGCAATGGATGGAGTAGCCCAAACCCTTATAAACCCACTAGCAAGGTCCTATTTTTTCTCATGTGGGATGTATACTCTCAACACGCCCCCACACGTGTGGTGAATTTTCAAGCCATACACGTGGACAACTTTAGGTAACGTGGAGCCCGTGTGGCCGTGAGGCATGTACACGTGGGTAACCCGCTCTGAGACCAGTTGTTGTAACCAAAATACTCTTTGCACTAATACTCACAGAATTGGGAGAATGGAACTGTATTATTGAACATAAACTTTGGCTTATAAACCAAGCCTTACAACTGAAATCAAAGCATAAACAACCCAAGATAAGCACTCCTAGAAACGTGGTTTAGTGAACAAAGAATAATTCAAAACCTAATCTATTAACCCCTAAAGTCTAGGGCTTATTTAATAGAAAACAGTAAATGACTATGTAATTAATGCACTAAACCTTGATGGATTTAGTGTACTAACCCTAGCTCCATCAATAGTTTTTTTTTCTTTTTGGGTACAAATTAAAAGAGCAATAGCTGTGACAAGGAAAAACATTACTGTTATTTAATATACTAAAGTTCAATCCACTGTTCTACCGTTCACACTGTTCATAAGGGTGTGAAATGACCGTTTTGTCCCCTGGTTTTGGTGGTTTACAGTTTGCCATTCTACTATTCACCTTGAAAGACTGTTTTGCCCCCAAATTTAATCTGAAATTACATGGCATATCCTATCATTTCAATTTTTTTCTAATTTACAATCATGCTATATCCTTTCAATATATATATATTTTAAGAGAGAACAATTTTATTTTGTATTTGTAAATTTCTATAAATCATAGAAAAAAATTTATTTTTTGTTGTATCTCATTCTTGCTAATCTGTTATTAACGCAAATATTTTTTTATATTGCGAGTATTCATCTATTACTCTATTACACATAAAAAAATATTAAAAAACCCGCCAGCATTGCGCGGGTCAATTTGTCTTGGAAAAAAATTGAAATTATAATGAGAGTTACTATTGAATGAATAGTGCCATGGACATTATTTATTATTTTACATATATGCTTATGCCAATTTCATATGTTGCTCCTTATATTATGTTGTTTGTATCCAAAAGCAAATGAAGGGTAACTATACTAAAGAAAAATGGGGAGGATCATTGTCCAATAAATAGTGAAATACCCGATTTGCCCCCATATTTTCTTTGCTTTGACTATTTTATCCCTGATTGTAAATTTTTGAAAACTCTTTTTTTTTTTTTTTTTGGAAAAATTCAGCAACAGTGTCTAGACACTTAGAGCACTTTTAGAATGATACCTGAACTTACAAAGTTATCAATATGATACCTTGACTTATATTTTTGTATCAACGTCGTACCTAAAACTAATTTCAGTCATGGAGCCGTTAAATTTTGCACGTGCGATGCACGCGAGTCACTTAATGAAGACAAAAGGACCGCTTTACCTTCAAAAGTTTTTTTTTCCCTTTTTCTTTTCTTTCTTTCTTCTTCTTCTTTTTTGGTTTCTTTATTCCCTCCTCCTTGCCAACACCACCGCTTTCAGAGAACCCACTATCGAATATGCAATAAGAAAAGTGGGGGACAGCCACAACAACCTCCACAACCACGCAACGACATCATCCTCCGCTGCTTCTCGATTGAGTTTGGGGATAAGGATTGCTTCTTCCTCCACCGCCAGCGAAATCGTGGAAGCTCGAGGCCACATTCTAAGGGCCACCGGCCGGAAGGACAGCCACAACAAGGTTTGCACCACCAAAGGCCCCAGGGACCGCCGCGTCTGGTTCGTCGCCCACACCGCCATTCAATTCTATGACATGCAGGACCAGGTTGGATACGACCGGCCTAGCAAATCCGTCGATTGGCTAATCAAGAAAGCCAAGGCTGCAATCAACGAGCTCGACTAGCTGCCGCCGTGGAATCCGAACTAAATTTCTGTTCAGGCAGCAGGTTCTCTGACGGTGCCGATATCTGCCGCGCAGGACACGCAGAACGTGAGCCTCCATTTCTCGATGGTGGAGGCTCTGAGTTCTTTGTCTGCTAATCGGCGAGGCGCAATGGTGGGTAGCAGTGGAGTGGCGGAGCTGGTGAATCAGAACAGCTCGAATTTTCTGCAGGTAAGGATGGTGTGGAGGCCGAAGTTGTTAATCTTTGTCTGCCTACAATTGCCTCTGATCGAAGTTGGGCTAAAGGACGAAGTTGTCGGCTAAACCGATGAAGTTGCAGGTGAGGATGTTGTGGAGGTGGTGTTGCATGTCGGGAACGACGGAGAGGATGGAGGGGTGGGATTGGAGCTGTGATTTGAGAGTGGAGGGCTAGCGGGGTCTGAGTTTCTGATGAATGGTGTAAAAAAGGGGGTCTGAGTTTCTAATCAATGGTGTATAAAAGAGTGGTGGTGGCCAAGTCATTTGCGGCGGTGGCGGGGATGAACTCGGAGTGAGCGGTGAAGCCTCAGTGCACAATTTCAATTTGTTGTAGGATTTGAAGTTAGGGGAACCAGAAACATCTATGGTGCATGAAGGTGGATTGAGACACAACGGCTGTGTTTGATTGGCGATCGGCGGTGGGAATCGGACGAGCAAGATGATTTGAATCTTGATGATTCAAATCGGGGGAAGAAGAAACTAGAAAAGAAGAAGAAGAAAGAAAGAAAGAAAGAAAGAAAGAAAGGTCATTTTTTCTTCATTAAGTGACTCACGTGCATCGCATGTGTAAAATTGCGAAAAATTCACTAACGGTGTCAGGACATTTAGGAGACTTTCATAATGATACCTGAACTTACAAAGTTATCAATGTGATACCTGGACTCATTTTTTCGTAGCAACGTCGTGCCTACGACCAATTTCCATGACTCACGTGCATCGCACGTGCAAAATTTAACAGTTTCGTGACTGAAATTGGTTTTAGGTACGACGTTAATACGAAAAAATTAGTCTACGTATCACATTGATAACTTCGTAAGTTCAGGTATCATTCTGAAAGTCTCCTAAGTGTCTAGACACCGTTGGTGAATTTTTCCCCTTTTTTTAATAAACTCTTAGCTTGCAGCTTATACTTACATATGTCAATAAGAATCGAGCTCATGATTTTTACAATATTGAATTATAACTTACCAATAGTTTTTACAATGTTGGATTATAAATTACCAATAATTCACACTTTCACAGCTCACCAACATTTTTTTTTAAATAGTAAAAAAAAAAAAGATAAACTTGGTCAAAGCACCCGCCCCTACTCAAACTTTAAAAGTGAAGAATTGCTTATGGACGAATGAAATATGATTGTTTGACTTTTCATGAATAAAACTCTTTTCACAATTCTACAAAAAGTAATATGTAAAATAATAATATATTTTAATTGATATTTACTATATATAAAAAACTTCTTTCCACAGCATCGCGTGGATTTTGCCATTGAATTTTGACTGAAATTACAGTTCTATCTTTTTTTTTTTTTTTTTAAGTTCTGCCATATATTTTAGTATATATCTGTTGAACAAAATAAAAAGAAATGAAAACTATCCTTGGCTAATGTCAATAGAGTGCCATGCATGGTTAATTGAATTATGTAAGATTAAGGATCCTATCCTTGGGTACTTCCTTGATTATATTTTTTCTTGATCTTCTAAATTTCTTCATTTCAAACAATTCCAATTGTTATTAAAATATAAGAGTGAGTTTATCAAAATTGTTATTTATCTTATATGAGCACATTACACATTGCACCTAATAATGTAAATCAATATTTTCACAACTATAGAACATATTTTAGTTTTTATTTTTATTTTTCATTTTTTTATCAAAAACAATCTAGCAAGAATGCATTATTCTAACTGGATCAATTAACAATGCTAACTCCCGCAGCAAAGCGCGGGTAACTATCACTAGTTTTAACTAAGAAGAAAACACTGATGAACCACTGTACATTCTCTAGTCACAAATGTAATTAAACCAAACAGTAGCTTCATGGCCGGCAGCTCTAGCTTCGACGCGACTCTTCTTTGTGGTCGTCGGACATACATGGTGCAAAAGCCGGTACCGGTTTGGATCAAGCCCCGAGAAGGTCCAGGCAATTTTCGATATGGCACCACCAAAATTACGAAATAAGGTCCAATCCCTGACAGGTAAGCTGGTTGCTCTCACCCGATTTATATCTCGCATGACTGACAATTGTGCGCCATTCTTCAAGCTACTTAAAACCCAGCACACTGAAAAGATCACCTGGGGACAAGAGCAGGAGAAAGCATTTAATAGGATCCGAGATTACCTCACATCAGTACCGATACTCTCAAAACCTATCCAAGGAGAAATCCTATACATATACCTCGCAGTATCGATGACAGTTGTCAGTTCATCTATCATCAAACGAGAAGATGCTGACGAACTACCAGTATACTGCACCAATAAAGGCTTCAACGATGCAGAGTCCAGGTACTCCGATATTAAGAAATTTGCCCTAGCACTTATCACCACCTCCAGACGGTTAAGGAAATACTTTCAAGCACACACTATCCATGTGTTCACTAACCAGCCCTTAAAACAAGTTCTCCAGAACCAGAATCCTTGGGCAGATTAGTAAACTGGTCAATCGAATTGCCAAGTTGGATATCCAATACATGCTGAGGACCGCCATCAAAGGACATGCTGCTGTGGATTTTATTGTAGAGTTCACACCCTTGAAAACAGAAGAACCCCCAACCGAGATAGATCACAACCTAATTCTACCCTGATATGGACACTTCATGTCGATGACTCTTCCAACAATAAGGTTAGCAGAGCAGGCGTGGTGCTCACATATCATGAGGGGCACACATAAGAGTACACCTAAGATTCAAGTTCAAAACATCCAACAACGCAGCCGAGTATGAAGTTCTGATAGCAGGGTTCCAATTAGCAAAAGAGCTAAGGGTCCAAAATCTACAGATCTTCAATGACTAGCAACTCATTGTGAACCAGGTAGGAGGCGATTTTCAGGCAAAGGTACCTCACTTGTCACACTACCAATCTCTCGCCACAACCTTACTCAAACAATGGCTCGCCTCTCACAAGATCACCCTGATACCAAGAGCACAAAATTGAAAGGCAGATTCAGTCGCCAAATTGTCAACCTCTGCACCCGGTACTGATATCAGAAACCTAGAGGTAGAGGTCTTGACAAACCGATTTTCAACAGGTTATTCTCAGAGATATTCACTACTGGGGCAGAGGCCTCCCTAATGGATGGAGCCATTCATCGACTACCTATCAAAGGGTATTGAACCAATGGATAAGACAATCATCACTAGGCTACGAAGGAGGGCGACACTATATACCTCAAAGATGGAAAACTATACAGAAAAGGCAGATCTTTCCCCCTCTTGAATTGCATCTCCTTTGAGGAGGAACAACAAGTAGTGTTATCGCTGCATAGCGGAGTTTGTGGTAATCACTCGGGAGCCAAGAACTTGGCCTTCAAAGCACTTCGCACAGGGTACTACTAGTCCATAATCGAACACAAAGCAAAAAAGATCGCCAATTCTTGCTTAAAATGCCACCGGTTTGCCAACTCGCCACTTGCACCCTTAGTACTGCTCTCTATTATAGTCACCCCTTGGCCTATTGTCAATGGGGCCTTGACTTTAATGGGAAATTTCCCACAGCCCCGTGACAGTTGAAGTTCACCATTGTCACTCTGGACTACAATACTAAATGGGTAGAAGAAGAGCTCTTGCCACCATCACAATTTCCAATGCCACGCCCCGAATTTCGAATAAAGATATTCGAAACCAAAACGCGATAACTTACCCAACTTCCAGTAATTGCAAAGAAAATTTTTCAATTAAATCAAGCAACTAAACAAAATGTTAATAAAGACTCGTTCACTTAAGTCGAATATCACATCAATAAGTGTTTACAAAACTCGACATAACTGATATACAAATATACACGCTAGTTAGGAGCATACCAAAAACAGCACTAATCTAACAAAAATAGGGTATGAACCTAACACTGTTGCACTCCTTGCCTCGATCTCAACCTTGGTGGTCCTGACCTGTAGGAAGAACCGCTACACCATGGAATAGTTCACCGGGATTGCAAACAACAGACCCGGTAAGCTTGTGAAGCTTATATGAGTAAACTCAAAACCAGATAAATCAACAATCTCAGTTTAATCATTTTTCAACCCAAAATTAAACTACAACAACCAACATCACCTCCACAATCATTCAAAATCAAGTCCCACATGGACGACAAAAGAAGGACATCGACACTCTTTTTAAAACAAAACATACCCTTGGGCACACGATAACTCACAGTTATCCCCCAAGAAGTATATTGTACTCAAAGGCACACGATAACCCAAAGTTATCCCTCAAGAAGTACATTGTACTCAAAGGCAGACAATAACACAAAATTATTCCCCAAGAAGTACATTGGCTGTCAAACTAGAGCTCTAACTGAATATATCGTAATGTATCACCTCAACCGAGGTTCAGCCTTACAATAATAATTGCCTCGATCACCAATGTGATAAACGATACTCAACCGAACATTTAAAAGTCCTCTTGACTCAAATACTTTCCTCAAGCAAAACACATTTTCACACAATAATAAACACATTATGATAATTGTATACTCGTAAGAGAAATGCTCGAAATAACAATTCAATCAATTCTCAATCATTACTTAACCAATGTCACACAATCCAATATATATATATATATATATATTCCACGTAAATATATATATATATATGTAGTCATTCACGCAGGAATAACCACTAATATCAACTATAATTCATATGTATCAAAAACCGAGAAATTCATTTTTATAATAAAAATCCATTTTCTTACCAGTGAACCGCAATCCTACGAACCGTAGTCTATCAAGTTTATATCATTTGAAAACAAATCTTTATTTGCATAAAACGATTTCATGATTTAGAAATAAAACGTACGAAAAGTAATTCGGTTCATAAATGAACGACGTGAGATTTACTCACCTCTAACTCCTACTGCGTCTTCTATCAACCAAAATCACAATATCCCAATCGCTTGTCAACTTAAACCGTCAAGTACCTAATCAAGTGTGGTCTTAACTTAGCAAACGATTCATAAAATATACTTAAATGACGATCTAGCGGTCAGATTCTAAATTAAATGATGATCCAATTGTCGGATCCTCACGAATCGCTCTTGCAATCATTTTATCAAAATTTGAAGCAAATTCGATAGTCGGATCCTTACAGATCGCAAACCGAAGATAACGCGTAAAATCGAAACCCTAGCACGTATCAACTTCTTCCAAAATGATCTTATAATATATCAAAATGACGGTATCAATGCGTAGATCAATAAACTGAAAACAGAACCAGAAACGGAGACCGGATGCGCTGCCACGCGCCACCACAAGCAGCGGGTCAGCGGGTGGTCAACGGCAGTGGTCAACGCCGGGTCAACCACCTCCGATGCAAAAGTCGTCAACTACAATCTTGTTCATATTAAAGAGATGAGCAACTTTTCCACCTGGAGCTAAGTGAGAATCGGTCTAGATCATCCCAGATCGAGCTTAGAATTTGAATTAATCTCGGCCCTCTGATCAGATTCTAGATTCGTTGTGCACCGTCGATATATTCAAACCTTAATCTTTTGCTCCACACTTTAAATCATGATGCAAGGCCTATATAGGGATGATCAGGAGGTAGAGGAGACTCGAAAAATGCAAACCAATCATCCAGGAGTTGTCGAAAAAAGGGTTTACCAGCAGGGTCAGATTCGCTAGTCTGGGGGGCGTTTCGATCTCGGTCCGGGGGCAGAGACAGGGCGAGACGACACCGTGGGGAGGACGGGGAGGTCGGACGGAGTCAGTCTGGCCCAGGGTCCGTGGTTGAAGGACGCTCGATGGCGCTAGAAATTCCGGGTTGGGTCAACGGAGACCCATCGGGTCTGAGGAGGTGCGAAGGAGAGAGAAGAGAGAAAAGCTGGGGGCCAAAGCCGAAAAACTGGAAATTTTGGGATTTATGAATTAAATCCGGAATTTCTTATGTTTATAGAAAAATCCCAAATTTTCAATCCCTCATAACGTCTTCATACGAACTCTGATTTTCGCATTACGCATGTCCACGAACTCGTATCGACACGGTCTACAACTTCTATGAAGAATGTAACCACAAAATCCCTACGCATAAAAAGTCAACTTCGTAACCCCCCTAAAATGTGCATTTCGAATAATTATTCGCCCGAAAATGATTCCACTCCACCCTCGAACCATGAAATCATACTAATGAACACTTTATTAATTCAAGGAAATTCCAAGACATTAATAACGAATTTCCGGGGTCTTACATCCAAAGTGATTAACTTCTTACGGAAAAACGTTTTATGCCGATTCGGAATCCTTGAAACAACACTACAACAAAATTAGTCTTTTACGGCGCACATTTGACTGGCAATAAAATACCGTTATTTACAGAGCACATCTCATGTGTGCCGTTGGAATGTGTTTATTCGGGTCATTCATGGCATGCATCTTATGTGTGTCGTAAATTTAGTTATCTATTAACGGCGTACACAAATATGTGTGCTGTAAATGAGTTATTTTATTAGTTTTTTACGGCTTACTTTTCTAGCATACCATAAATGAGTTATGAAGTATTAAAATTTATCTTTTTTTATTGAAGTATATTTTTTTTTATTGAAAAAGGAAAAACAAAAAAGAGATCCCTCAGTTCTGATTTCAAATCGAATCCCCAAATCAGGACCTGCCCACGCATTCGATTTCTCAGGCGACCTCTGTTCTCTTTGAAACCTATCCCCATCCGCGAAAAATTGGCGTCTGATTGAAGCATTTCCTTCCTCAAATTAGTATTGTCAGATTTTGTATCTCACTTGTAGCGATTCGTGCATAGCTCGACCTCCATGGCCATCAGAGGCGTCAATTTCAAGTGGTCAGTACCTTTCTTCTTGCTCCGCCTAGCTTAACTGTGCCAGGTTTCTGATTTCGAATTGTGATTTTTTTTGCTTTGCAAGGTACGATGGATCCTTCTTGTCAATGCTCACGACCAATGTGGATCCTTTATTGAAATTTATGTTTCACTCTCTCGATTTCTTCGATCCAGTTTCACTCTCTAGCTTTCTAATTTTGGCTCACTAATTTTATCTCCATTTTCATTTTCTTTGGAAACAAACAAATACTCCATGAATTTGAGCCTACCTTCATCTCATGGCTTCGATTCTAAATTTTTGTTAGTTTCTGCTTCATAATGTATGTTAGGATTTGACGAATTGTTATTGTGCCATTACGATTCAACTGCAAAATGTGACTGTGCCTAAATTTGTCTCATTCTTATCTCCATTTTCTTGCTTTATAAATGCATATTAGAATTGAAAAAATCGGTAACTATCGGGTTAGAGGCTTTGTTTGTTTGGCTATAATTTTGGCTACGTCTTCTGTGTAGAGTTTTGTTCCTTTTCTTTGGTGCCTTTGGTTGGTTTCTTCTTATTTTGTAGAATTATGAAAATTTAGTTTTGGTTTCTTCAATTTCTTCTTGAAGATGATTGAAAAGTTGCAATTTTACTATTGTACTTTATTGCTCTAAAATTGGGATTGGTTTGGCTCGGTAATTCTTGGTTCCAGATGAAGTCGTCACCGCTGTATACATTCCATGCATTACATGAGTTAGAAATATTGCATTGTTCATGGCTTCTGGATGGATATCCGTGAAGTTTTAGCCAAGCTCATATGCATACAAACTCGACATCATTCATACAAGGATCAAGGCTTACCTTCAGCTATCACTGGAATGGATTCCTAACCGTTGCACCGATTCTGCGCATGCCAATGCCAAAAATTAGATGCGATCCATTCAATTGTTGTTTCGATGGTGATCAGACAACAGAAGTAAGTATCACGCTGTTGTTGGTTAATTTCTCACACAACAGAAAAATATGGCATTTGTTGTCAGTTGTTCTTTCCCACAACAGATATCATAAAGTAACTGTTGTATGTGTGAGACTGAATTCTTCGCAAATCATACAACACATTATTTCTATACCGTTGTGTGATTTAACATTGGACAACTGATACATATTCATTCTGTTGTGTAAGTACTAATGTAACAACAAAATTTTATAAAGATCATTGTGTGATTAAAAATGATTTTTTGTGTGATTAACGATATATGTGTATTCATACAATGTAATATAATTCATTGTTGTTTGATTATTATCGGTTCTTTACCTGAATATTTGCACAAAAATAATGCTCAATATAAGATACAGGCATTGAAGACTCTAATTCAACCATCTAATGTATCAAAAGAGCTGGCATTTGTCAATTACCAATGGAGCTTGCATTTGTCAATTATATATACATCCATGTATCCACCCATACCATAAAACCAAAAAAGAAGGCATTCTAGCTAGTTTGAAGGTTGCTGTGTTCTAGCTAATTACATTGAAAGATAGCAAAAGCTTATAAAATATCATTGTTCCAAACTGCTCATCTTCAACCAAATGGCTTGTAGCAGTTTTACTTGTGATCAAAATATGTAACCAACCTTATCTCCAAAGCCAACTTCCAGATTCTTAAGTGTACGTTGCAACAAATCTTCGAGCCACTCAATTGTGTCAAGGTCAAGGCGATTTGTAGGCTCATCTAGTGGTAGTAAATTAGGGTCCTGGAGATAAAGCCATTATACTCTGATCAACAACTTCAAGACAACAGACCTTCACACACACACACACACACACACACTCAAACACATGAACACCAACTTCAATAAGGGAGTTGTGAAATAATCTTCACTAATATACCAGTTTACTTATTTCACTACATTAATTGAACATTTTTCTTAGGAAAAAACTTTCATGGTAATTGGAAATTTTGAACACTTACTGCTGTGAAATTAACTGCTTGTTTGACCACTTTTCCAAGATTAGAGCAGATAATTAGATCAAGATAAATGATTCATTTATTTATTTATCAGCTTAAACATACAAGTAAGCCCAGCCTCAACCTATCTGGACAAAGGAGAAGCAGCATTAAATGCCTCACATGCCTTCTTACTTTCTTTAAAATACTCGTCTGTTGCTTGCAAAGCAACTACAGCCATTCCATGATAATAATATGTTGTAGCTTGTTTAATATTTGAGGAAAAAGATGAGGTTCATGTGGCACAAACTTCAATTATCATAATGAAATCAAATACTAAAATGACACAATCTGACATAAGGTAAGACAAACCACATTAAAAATAGAAACAGGGACCAGGTTGATAATTTTTCACAGTATACTATCAAAAGCCAACATAAACATTAAGAAAACATATGACTAAAAAAACTCACCTTCTCCTCAAGTTCCTTTTCTTCAGGTTCATTAGCAGGGGTCTCTTTGCTATCATTTGCTGCATATATCGCTCCCACAAGCTTTTCTTCGCCCAAATTCTTTGAGTTTCATTAACTCCTTCTTTAGTCACCCTAAGTATGAAGAGATGATTACCAAACATTAAACACAAACTAACAAAAACTACAGTACATTTTAAACCAAACATTCATATAAACATATGAAGCAATAAAGAGTAATAAACCATCGATCTGGTTCTTTCATCACTAAAAGCAATTATCATTGATACAGAATACTCACAGTTCCCTTTCTATGGGTTTATCAAATAATTAAATTTGCTAGCTATTATAGATATTAAACTGCAAAGACTCATTCCAATTATTGTTTCATAGAGAGAGAAATTGAGATATGAAAACCTATCAAGTTCATGATTGGAAAATGATAATGCATTCCTTGAAAGTAAAAAATTCCTGACATAGCCCTATTTCGATGACCAAAATGAAGAAGCAATGCTTAGCATCCAATGACTAGTAAAGAAACTTCTATAGTTGACTGCACAAGTTAACAATTAAGTTATTAAACTTATCAGTTATCACTTACATTGACCCTCTGCATGTTTTGTAATAAACAGTTAATAGACTCCCTTTCATTTTATTCTTATTATCATCATCATGACACACATACACACACAATTTCACTGAATCAGATAAAATAAACAGACCTTAAATCCTCAGCTTGATTCCGCTTTGAAGCCTTGCTTCTCTGAATAGCCTCCGCTGTTGTCTGGTAAAATGCATCAAGATTAGACACCATATATTATAACCATGAAGGTAGCATATGCATCCAAATGTAAGAGTGATGGCACTAAACTCCTTCAAGCTTTCACATGTAAGGTAGCATAATCCTAGTTAACCCAAACACCCTTAAACTGCACACACACTCAAAATTAAAAAAATAAACCCAATTCAAAATCAAACTTAAATTCAAATATTCAATATACCCTTTTAACACTATTAGTCCCTCCATGACTAACCTGAAGATGAAAATGCACATGAAGACCACAATATCAAAGTAATAATACGCCGAAGTGCAACCTCTAGCAAGCCTTGGATACAGTAAAGAAATAAGAGTTCATTAGCTTCATTAGTATTCACAGGGGAGGATATAGGATGCAGAAATAAAGAAATGATGAGGCAAGGACTAAATTAAGGTGTATCATCTTGAGGACTAAAGCATTGTGAATAGCAAGCTAATAAAACATTCAAGCATTAGTTAAAGGAATCTAATGCATCCTCAATAAAACTGATGCATAAGATGCATTCAGTTCTCACTCTAAACATATAAAAAATGACAATTTCACAAAAGAAGAAGAAGTTTCAGAAAGAAAGATGGACAAAAGTCAGTAATCACAGGAACAAGAAACAAAACAAATCCTCCTCAGACTGAAACAAAACAAACCAAGTTATATCCAGAAATCAAAGGAAGCAAAACTAGATCTATTCACAAGTAAACAAGGGAATCTAAATGCAATCATATAAGAGGAAAACAAAACCAGGTGCATTACTAAAACGACATATGTAGTGAAAGACCCAAATGAAAATGAGCTAGAGAGATAGTAACTTAGACACGCAAAGGTCCTGAATCCCAGAACAACCAAAGCATTGATAGCTCTACTGGTCAACTTATCCAAACGATCCCCATACTCCATTTCCTCCAGAACCAGACAATTCATATTGAAGACCCACAAATTCTTCAGACCCATCAACCAACAACCGGCTAACTATTTCATTTTCGCTAAGTTCAGAACGAAATGTGTTCCCAGACACACAACATACGCGAAATCACAAAAGCAATGCAGAAATTCATGGAGTCCGTATAAAACTGAAACAAAGCAAATAGGGGGAAAACAAAAGAAAAAAGAAATTTGGGAAAGGATAGTACCTTGGCAAGATCTTGAGCTCTGTCAGTGCCTTCGACTTTCAAAAAGTTTGAAGCTTCCCTGAAAACGTAACCTGAAATAGCTTTAAGAACGACCTCCCGAGGCGGGCCTTGTTCATCTTTGGAGAGAGCAGGTTGGTTTGATCTCGTTGTTGAAGCAACTGAGTTGGGGACCTTACCAGATCGAGAAGCCTTGAATTTATTTGGGTAATGCAAAGCGAAACTTCTATTATCAATTAGGTAGATGGAGTTGGAGGTGGATTTGGAGAAGTGAAGAGCAAACCCCAATTCGAACCCTAATTTCTCACTGGAGACTAAGAACAACCGGGGAATTAGGGTTTCAAGGAGAAGAGTAAATCGGAGTAGAGGATTTGGGTCGGTATATCGGGGAAGAAAGAATAGAAGTGAGGAGCTGGACTGAGAGAGAGAGGCTTAGGCTCAGTGTTTTGACAGAAAGACGGGGGACAAAGAGAGAGGAAAGAATAGGTTGAGTGGTTATTCGCTTGTTGTAGCTCTCTTCTTCTTTTGTTTTGAGTTAAATACAGATTACTACCATATATTTTAGGTCCAAAATCAATTCAGTCCATGAACTTCTCATTTCATCAAAAACACTTCTGCACTTTCAATTTTGATCTAATAGGTCTAATTTGCTAGTTTTCCGACAATTGAGTTATTTAACTTGTTAACGTAGTTCATATATCACATATGTTTTATGATGTGGTGTCTGCAGGCCACCTCTAGTCAATTTAAGAGTGTGTCTTACTATTAAAAATAAATAGTTTTTCAATAAATAATCCAACTATAACTTGAATCTATAACAAAATATTAACGAATTGGACCTATTAGATCAAAATTGAAAGTGCAGGGCTGTTTTTGATGAAAGTAGAAGTCTAGGAACTGAATTGATTTTGGACTTAAACCACAGGGTAGTAACTAGTATTTAACCCTTTTGTTTTCTTTATTTCTTTCTAACATATGGGTATGGTGGCCATAATTTTAGTTCATCCCACAACAGATGGTAAAAACTGTCGTAAGAGAGCATACTTAAAAGTTAAAATGATATGTGCCAAAAGGAGTAGGGAAATTTGCCGCTAGGCTAGGTTTGATGGGAGGATTTCAAATCGATTTGAGCCAATGAAAATATTTTTGCCGCCTATGTTCCTCATTCAGACAACAGAATGACAATACCTGTTGTACAAGATTTTTCATCTTGCCCAAGGTACACCTAGTAGAAATTGTCAAATTGTCATACAACGGAAACAACTAGATTGTTGTACCATGCAGCACATTTCCACAACAGAACATGCATAATTATGTTGTGTGATAAAATTGGTGAACTTGTCTTCGGAGGGAATTTTGAGTTCATTGATGGCGGGATATCTGCCTCTAAATTTTGTATCATTCATACAACAGAACATGCATACTTCTGTTGTGTGATAGAGCTCTAAAGAAAAAGTTCTCAATTTGGTAGCATTCCCATAACAAAACTTCATTAACACCGTTGTACAATGGAGATTATGTTATCAGACGATGGTAAACTTTTATTCTCTTGTCTGATGGGTGTTTTGTGATGCACTTTTTGTAGTAGTGACAACTTGATGATGCCAAGGGCCTATGGGCAGTTAAATTACCTGAAGTCCTATGGGCTATCAGAATAACACGAGTCTCCTTTCTGCATGTCCTTTGGCGCAAGGTCTTGATCCCTGTAGAGCAGGAGATCTAAAGCGACAGGGTTGCATACTTTGACCCCACAACAAACTCAGAAGGCTTGAACCTTAACCACGATCTCCTAGAAGAATGTCGAGAGTGAGCATACCTGCACAACATTAATAACAAACAGCGTATCTCTTGCCACTACAATGCCAGGGTTATGCCTTGCCTTCTAATAGTAGGGGATTGGGTCATGAAGGAAATCATGCCAATCCCAACAACACTAAAAGCCACATGGGAAGGACCATACAAGATTGTTGAAGCAACATGGCCGGCTACCTTCTACCTGCGAGGTAGCGATGATAATATACTGCCACACCCATGGAACCCCCAACACCTTCACTACTATCCCAAGTAGAGAAGGGCGACAAGCAACCAACTCAAGCTCCTAGAGCTCACTCTCACCAGAAAAAATACTCGCATACGCCATCTGTCTCCACCTACTACTACACTACCAAGATCATATCTTATCTACATTTCTACTTTTATCCCTGCCCTAGAGCAGTACTTAATGAAACTACTTTGTGATCGCCATGTATTATTTTGTTATCGCCATGCATCACTCTTCCAATGTATGCTATCGCCATTATTCATATCTCACAATTTCAAACACAACAATAATATCGCTAATAACTGGTTATGCTGAGCCAAAAGCACTATCACTCGCAAACCCTTGTATCGCCTATTACGACCAAGCTAGAACGGCCCAAACAAACCATCATCGCTAAAGGCATAGGCACGCTGTATAGCAATCCTAAACATACTACTGCCACGCATATCCAAGTTGAAACGGCTAAACATAACAATATTGCTAGTGACTGGTTGTGCTAATATAGCTCTATAAGTGCTATCTCTTGCAAACCCTTGTATTGCTTATCGCGATCATGCCAAGAATGGCTTAAATCATAATATTGCAAAATGGTTGGTTGTGCTTATATAGTTCTATAAGTGCTATCCCTCGCAAACCCTTATATTGTCTATCACGATCACGCCAAGAATGGCTTAAATCAATAATATCATTAACGGTCAGTTGTGCTGATATAGCTAAAGGCTATCCATCGCAAACACTTGTGTTGCCCATCATGATCAAATCGCTATCGGCCTCAATCAACAATATCGCTCACGACTAGTTGTGCTAATATAACTAACTGCTATCCCTCGCAAACTCTTGTGTTGCCTATTGCAATTAAATGGCAATCGACCTAAGCCAATAATTTCACTGACGACTGGTGATGACACATCAAAAATGCTCTCGCAAACTCTCGTATCACATATCGCCAACATTCAATAATGGCTAATTTTTAATAATTGCCAATGTTCAGATACCCAAAACGCTTATCACTAACATTCGATAATCGTCAAGATTAACAAAAAATAATACTACAAACTCAAAAGGAAAGCAAAATCTGGTCATTTTATTACAAAAGGCTTTGTGGCCAATAACAATACATCAGAGCCTAAATCATTACAAACGAAACAAACACTCAAAACAGGATAAGCAAACACTCGTGTTCACCACAGCGAGATCGCCCCACCGACAAGTCTGATGCTTTGGAATTTGAGGACACCTAGAGGAAACTTGCCATCATCGGACTAGATGTGCTAGCTTGAAGGGCTAGTCAGGTACCGGTGGGAAAGAATAGGAGACAGTGCCACTCTCTGCCCTATCACCACCTGATCTCCATCATTGTACCCGCACCGCACCACAAGCAATCGGTGCCCTTGGGTTTCTCACTTGACTGAAATTCGGTTCCCCAGAAGCACTGATTGCTTAACCCCTCAAGTGATGGAGGGGCTGAGCCTGCTTGAGATTAGGCTATAAAGCCTATAACCTAAACATGAGATTAAGCTATAAAGCCCAAAAGTCTGAACAACAAAGGCAATTTCTGGAAGAAAGGATTTCAGAGAGAAAAGAATGATCAAGAACAGAGAAAGGGAGACATGTCTGAGCGTAATAGTGGATGTGCGTCGTCGCCTTCGCTACACCCCACTACTCCATTATAACCTGTTACGGACTCCAGTACACTAGACTGTCCGCATATGAAATACAAATAGTGGTAAGACACATGTCGCCAGGGCATAGAGAACACGCCAAAAGATGCATGAAACCTTACTGCAATATCCGGATAACGATACAAAAAAAAATAAAAAAATCACCCCATTCAAGACACCTCTTAGCCGGAGACTTGGAAACTGGGAGGATAATGATCGTACAGAAGTCACGTGTCAAGAGACTTGCCTTGCACTTCCGATATTTCTACCATGAAAAACTCCCTACCCAAGAGAACTCTTGACTAGAGACTTGGGGGACTTGTTGGTATATGTATACCTCCAGGCATAAATACATACATCTAGCCACAAAAGAGTAACAAAGACACTCCAAGACAAGGGTCGCTATACCTCTTAGGGTGGTATCACGAACCCAAACATCCCATATTGTAAGCAAAGGAGCAACATTCCCCTAAATCCTTTATAAATAGGTCATCTCCAACATCCTGAAGAGATAACTGTTTACTATCGGTTTCCATTACCTTTATCTTATAATGACACTGACTTAGGCATTGGAGCATTGAAGACCAGCACACCCAGTCTTCCTTCTAACCTTTGTTTGTTTTATAGATAAACGAGATCGAAAGCGATAGTAGCACTACATCCTGTGATTCTGCTAGACTAGACCATACCCATCTATCCAACAGAAACAAGTATAGTTTGCACTTACTTGATTTGGAAGTGTTTGCCTGTATGTATAGGAGACTTTGGGGTTCATGCCCAAGGGGTTTCTACGTGGGAGTGTGTGTCCTCTTCACATGCACTGTGAAGGTCTTGTAGCCAACTTGGAGGCAGTTCTGCACCCATGTTTTTTCGACCACTGGAGGTGGCTCCAATCAACATGGACGTCGGTGACCTGTTTTACTCCTTGCTGAGGAACTCTGGTAGGTCTCTGGTCGACCAGGAGATGGTCTCCGATGGCTATTGAGCTGTATATTTCCGGTATTTGTGCTCGATACGCATGTGGTATGAATAAGCACTTACCTTAGTAACGGCATTTCAGTAATTACACTACTCTTGATTCCGATTCAGGATAAATTGTAAACAACATCGCTTATCGTTAATAAACAACATAATAAAAATGATTCATTCGGGTACCAATTCAATTTTCTCACATTCAGATTGTATCTGATTTCTAAATTTCTTCATTCTAAGTAAGTAAAATTGTATCTGATTTCTAAATTTCTTCATTCTAAAAGTTAGTTATTTTTCAATTTTCTAGTTTTCTTGGTTTTAGTGAGTCTAGGTTCATTAAATTCTGTTATATGAGCTTTCTCAAAGAAATATTTATTATTCTCGTATCACAATTGCATGCTTTCATGCTTTGGCGGAGTAATAGATAGTTTATGATTTTGTGTTAGAGAACGAAGCTTCACTATACCAATAATAGGTTTAGACGATAGATGATATCTGTCGTCTGATATGCAAATTATCTGTAGTGTATCCACCTGCCATCTCTTATGGCATCAAACGACATATATCCTCCATTGTCTGTCCTCATTCACACAACAGAAGTTTCACAAGGCTCTGTCGTCTGAACAACCCAACTATGAAGAATTTGGGACTTTTTGTGGTTACTAATCACATACAACGACACATTAATGTTGTTCAAATCCATTACACACTACAGTTTTAATAAAACTGCTGTTGTCTGAAATTAAATAAGAACACATTTATATGTTGTCTGAGGTTACCAAAATAAAGGAATGTTTAACAATCTGTTGTTTGAATGCATTTTCAAAGACATTTAATTGTTGATATAAGCTGAGAACAACGTTATTACAAAATCGAATTCTGTTATGTGATAATTAAATGAACTTCACTTTTATGTTATTTGTTAGAAGTATTTCTATTGTTTGAAAATGAATTCAACTTCAGTTTTATGTTGTTACAAGTATGTAAGATCGACATATAGTTGTTCTTTTTTGTTGTTACTGCATTTGTGGTACAACATATCATAAATTTGCATGTGTTGGATTTGAACCATATCAAACCTCATTCATTCTGAACAATCATCAAAGCCATATTATAGGACCTAAAATCAGCAAAATTCTCATTGAATCAATTAACCCACCAAAGTACAATTTCATTAGTACCATAATACAAAACTAGCTAGCTAGCTTTTACATTAGCCAATTTCAAGTATTGCCATTGTTGTTATCAGCATAGTATCTTGTACCTAATCTAACTAATTAAGACAAAAACCCAGTAGGCATCCATTGAGAAGATAGAGCAACTTGAGCAAAGAACCCGTCCATATCAAGTACGGTATCCTTTGTGTATCATTTCTTACTCTTTGGTTATTTGCAATTGAACTTGACCGCCTTGTTGTAGAACCAGGGGTTCTAACAGTGTCTAAGTTCCTTATCAAGCTGCATGGCGTGCTTTCTCGGTGCTCCTGAATAATCATGACAAATTTGATAAGGTCTTGCATAAAAACATTCACCAGCATATGTAAAAGACCATCCCCAAAGTATTTGCTCTTTACATTCTTAACATAAGACTAAATGACTAATAAAACATCAAGAACACTTACCAAGTTAGAAATTTGACGATTAAAGTGTCAGAAAAAAAAAAGAGGAAAAAGAGTGCATTGAATATAACAAGCTTCAAGTTGGCAGTGTGTGTGATACAATAAAAGCACGAGATCTGCAACTCTTTGTCACCTGCTACTAACCTCAGAAATAAAGCCTTAGAGATACAATGTGATTAAAACAAGATTAGGCATGCATATAAGTAGGATCCATTAAATGATTTTCACTGCACACCGAAAAAGAAGAGAACTAGAAATTCATGAGTCCACAAATGATAGTAAAAGGTGAAGAGCTAAAGCAAACTAATTTATTTTGAAAGATCATCTTACCAAGTCAATGCCCTCACTTACGACTTCCTCTTCAATAATCTCTACCAATAGATTGTGATTCAACAACTTACCAAAACCATCCTGAGGATTTAAGAATAAGTTGTTATAGACTCAAGGTAGCATCTAAAAAGGTAGTAGTTACATAGTTGAGTAGAACCATTCAGCACTTGAGTACATAGTTGTTACGGATAACCAGCATACAGCACTTCAGAACTATTATAGCACTTAAGTACATAAACTTTTTATTTATGCGCAAGAATGTAAAGAACATTATACACCAACAGATAAAAGGTTCAGGTAACAAACAAAATTAAAGCACTTAAGTATAAAGTTTTTGAAGCCCTTAAAAGAATTAAAACAAACAGAATAATTAGATATTGATCGTTGCAAATAAGCACAGCAATCATAGTAATGGTTGATTACAGGTTATATGCTATAGATGATTGTAGTGCTTGAATCTATTTGCCTCTTTGCAGTCAGCAATAGTACAAGCCGGAAACTTTATTGCAAAGTTTTTCTCAAACTCCTGCACATGGTATTTCACATGGTATTTCTCAAACTCAATCAAACTGAAATCATGAATTTAGTAATAGACCCTCAAGAAAGTTAAATTCATTACACAAGCACAAAAGTTGCAATTGTCATTAGACTTGCTCGACAAAAACATAACATAATATACAACACAAATGAAAAGGGGTAACATATATAGAACCCCATATGGTTGTTCATATATACCCAGGTAAGTAGATTTCAAAGTTTCCCTTTGTACACACACACTATCAACAAAAACTGCAATTTACCACAATCTAGTCCTTCAACCGAATTTGCTAAAAGTAATAGCTTAGCTCAACCAAGAGATAAGCTGCCCAAGAATTCAGAAGTCTTACTTCACCCAAAGCTCCACTTTAATCTACTAACCTCCACCGGAAAAAGTTTGAGGAAAAAGGGAATGAGCATAAACGATGCCCAGTAGGGGTTTTACAGCAGTTGCTACCTCCATAATAGCTAGTGTTGGAACCGAACTCCTTTCTCCGAAGCACCCTCCACGACACCAAAGGCAAGACAATAAGAGCCATATTTAAGATGTAGCAACACACAAGCACATGTTAATAATAGATGCAAAGCAACATGAATGTATAAGTCCAGAGCACAGTTTCCCAAGTCAATTGTAATATTCTATCCAATTATGTATAACTTCAGTATGTGTATGCATGAATATTGATGCAAGGTAAAAAGGTTGAGCACCTCAACATCATTGCAATCTGAAAGAGAAATTAAAAAAAAATGATAAAGGGAAAAACAAATTGATAAAGGAAGCTTCCCCATATATCCATGTACTCCAAAGCTCTAAGAAACATAACAGTTTTCAGTTTTACTTTCCACCACCTGCATATATTACGTTCCCATATATCACTGACATTGAAAACATCCATTAATTTCTTCTTCTTCTTTTTTGAGAAAAATAGCGGTGTGGCAGCCCTCAAATTTTGATAGTTTTGATTAAAGAAACTGTCAAATACAGGGGGGATATTGAGCGTAAATCCCTGATTACAATAAGTAGCTAAAGAACATCTTGAAATACTATCATGAGTCTCTACTAAAAGTTTGTACTCAACAAAGCACCAACTAGCAAAGAGCGCTCTACTGGCGACTCTATTTGCTTTAGCTGCATTAACGCAGCGGTGACACAACAGAAAGATAACTTGGTCTGCAACTCGATTACAGCAAAGTATAACTACCATACGCACAGCTTTCCCATCATGATGCCACTGGAAACAACTTCCTGTGACACTTAATCTCACTCTGCTACTAGGAGGCAGCGACCATTTGCAAGTGCAAGGAACTTGCCGCCTACCTAGAGCAAAACAGGTAGATAAAGGGAATTTCTTAACCACAAAGGGAATTGAATAGGTAGATAAACCTCACTCAATGGTCAAATTTGTAAGCAAAGCTTCAGAAAATGTACATTTTCAATTTGAGAATCATATAATACACTCCTACAATCACTTATTGCTTATATAAACTTAAATAACAAAAGTAGCATATATACCTGCATCCAAGGCCGCTGCTTGAGCATACCTTTCTATCTTCTTATTAGGATCAGCACCAAAAACCCGGATACCAGTACAATATCTACGATTATAATCAGTCTTTGTACTAGTTTCCAATGCTTGCTCAGCTTTTCCCTTCAAGTCAGGGAAGACTTGTAACCTGCAATCTTGCCCATGGAATGAAATTGCAATTAAACAATGTAACACTAACATCAGTATTTATAAAGCTACTTGGTACTTACTAACCTCATCTTGATAAAATTGCTCTACCGATATTTATGTCATGCCCCGAATTTTAGAATAAAATTCAAAATCCGAAACATGAAAATTACCACAACTCAAAATAATCATCCTGAAAATTTCTTTTCTTAACAACCTCACCATACGAAGTAAAATCAAAACCGAATTTAGTCTCGGTTAATTATTATAAACTCAAATCCAAACTGAACTGTAAAGCTCTAAATGAGCATACACACCTCATAACTCCAAGAAATAAAAATAACTACTATAACACCTAAGCAGCTCGGTCACCTCCTTAGTTATCCTGACCTGCAGGAATATCCGCTACACCATTTGAACAGTGTACCGAGATTGCAACAACACAAAACCTAGTAAGCTTATGAAAGCTCGTATGAGTAAAAGAAAGAACGATTGCTTAATTAAATCATATTTATTTCTACCCAAGTCAACATGCAACAATTCTACTACCACAAAAACCAACAATCACAATCAATCAACAACTCAACACTAAACCCTAACTCACATCTTTCTTTACAAAACCCCATCATCGTATTTATAAAAATACGGTATTTGACAGACTAGAGCTCTAACTGAATCGTAGCCCGTCACCTGGCTTAGGTTATGGCAACCGATATATTTATCTTTATCGTATTTCATCAATATGTATACTTATATACATATTTAGAACGTCTGATAATTGTACATACTCAACCAATCGTATCCCATCATCCACCTAGGATTAGAGAGTCCGATTACCCCATACCAGTCACTACGTTGACCCTAAATCCATAAATGAGCACAACATGTATTTTCACATAATGAAATCAACTCATCCAACATATATAATATTATTATGAAATTAAAGCAATAGAAATATAATCCAAAACATCATTCCAACTCAATCATATCGTCACTCAAAATCACTCAAATCAATATATATTCCACGTAAATATATATATATATATACGTAATCATCCACTCAGGAATGACTACTAATACCATCTATAGTTCACACAAGAAAATCGTGAAATTCATTTGTATAATTAAAATTCATTTTACTTACCTATGGACCGTAGTGATCAAGTCCATGTGATTTTAAAAACAAATATTTAATCCACAAATAATTTCCACACAATTACCAAAAATAAATAATTTAAGTACTCGGTTCATAATATGAACCACGTGAGATTTATTCATCTCGAACTTCCCACTGCGTCTTCAATAAAATATAACTCACAATAATCCAAATGCTAGTCAACTCAAGCCGTCAAGTACCTAATCAAATAAGGTCTTCACTTAGCAATGAAGCACGAAATAAACCTAAATGATGATCCAACGGTCGGATTTCAGAATAAAGACAATCCAATGGTCGGATTCTAAAATAAACACAATCCAACGGTCGGATCGAATTTAAACGATGATCCAACGGTTAGATCCTCACGGATCGCCCTTGGAAACATCCTATCAAAATTATATGAAAATCCGATGGACGGATCTTCACTAATCGCCTCCCGAATCACTGTTTTACAATTATACGACGATCCAACGGTCGGATCTTCACCCATGACCACACAAGGTCATCGGGACAGTCATATGAACATCATATTAAAATTTGAAGTAAAATCGATAGTCTGATTTCCGTAAATCGCAAACCGAAGGTAAACTGTAAAACCATAAATAATAACGTCAAAACTGAAATTGACTATTTATCAACTTTTTCTAACATGACTAAGTTATATATCAAAACGCTCGTATGGATGCATAGATCATCGTCCAGATAATATAAACTCAAAATTTGGTCCGACGCGCCCCCACACGCGGCGGTTAGACGGCGGCCAATGCCGGTCAACCATCTCCGATGCAAAAGTCGTCAACTACAAACTTCTTCAAAATGAAATTGTGAACAACTTTAATACCTGACTTTTTCGGAGATGAGGTTTAGATCATCCTAGATCGGGCTTTGAAGTTAGATTAATCTCGGCCCTCTAATCAGTCTCCAGATTGAATCAGGGACGTTGAAACCTTCAACTCTTGATCTACCACTTTACACTCAAAATCGTGATGCAAGCCACATATGGGGATGATAAGGAGGAAGAGCACGTCACGAAAATGGAATTGATCGGCCCGTGCATCGCAGGAAAATTGGTTTTCCGGCCGGGTCTGGTGGAGCTTCGGAAGGAGGTTCCGATCCAAGCCTAGGAGCGGCGGCTGGCCGAGGTGAGGGCGGGGATCGACTGGACACGAGGCGGCGATGCCGGGAAGGGCCGGGTTGTGACCGACGGTGGCGTGACGGCGCCGCTAGCACCGGGTCGGGTCGGCAAGCAAGGGTAAGGCCACAGTCGCGCGAGAGAGAGAGAGGGGAGGGGGACTTTTGTGCAAAAATCTAATTTTTTCGTCCTTAATGAAAAAATCAGATTTTTCTTACTATTTATAGAAAAATTTCAATTTTCAAATAATCATAACTTATTCATACGAGCTCCGAATACTGCATTCCACATATGCACGAGATCGTATCGACGAGCTCTACAACTTTCATGAAGGAAGTTTTCCCAAATTCTGAACGTATAAAAAGTCGATTTTCACGACCCCCTAAATAACGTTCGTTTTCGAAAATAAAATCATTCGAAACCAACTTTCTCAAACCACGACATTCCAATAAATCTCAAATATCATAATTCAATTAATATAACAATTATTGAATTACATAAATTTATTATATGAAATTTTGGATCTTCACAATTTAACACTGATGAATCCAACATCTAGTAAAGAACGAATTCAATGGTGGAGGCTAGGGGAACATGTTACAATTACTGCTTTCATGAACCACTTCTTCCGCATGAATAAAGGATGCTTAGACAAAGCAAATCTCACACAAGTGACCCGGCCACTGAATTGGAAGCATCTGAGATGAATCGAATTCAATGAGAGTAAAAGGAACGACCAAAGAGAAAGCCAAATTGAAATACCCAGAAAGAAATAGCCATAACACCCTAATTGAGCAAAACCCCTAAATTGATATCCCAACAAAACTCCAAAATCCAAAACGAATCGAAGTCGAAACCCTAAGAGGAAGAACGAGCTTACCATGCAATTAACAATACTGAATACTTTGGACTCCAGCTCTTGAAATCGAAGAACTCCAGTTTTGTGAAGGGAATCTAATCTGTCTCTTCTAGCTCGGAGAGTGAAAATGAATCTTCTGTCTCTTCTGATGGAAAGGAATCAAGGGAATCTGGGTTGGGTTGTTGGCAATGGACGGGATGTTGGTCTGGGTTGCTGCTGGGTTTGTTGCTCTGTGTTGCTTAGGGCTGCTGCTGGGTTGAGATAGAGCTAGGCGCAAGAGAATGTGTTTTTGATGTTTTGAGTTTTTGACCAAGTGTGGGAAAACATGGGCTTGCTAGGGCATCAATTTGATAAATTTATGTTGTAACAAAAAATAGTTTTGGACACACAATGAGAAGTAATTTCTCTGTTTCACTCAGACAACAGATTTATGTTGTCTTATTTTTTCAATTGAAAGTGAGAATTTTTTGGTTTATTCGTACAACAGGTATCTATTGTCTGAATTTTTTAAAGTTGGAAAAAATGAACTAGTATGGATTTTCACGCTATTGAGACAACACAATTAGTTTATTATGTCGTCTAAAAAACTTGAAACATGTCAGACGACAGAAAACTTGTTTTATGTCGTTTGAAATGTGTCATCTGAAGGCGTTATTGGCATAATGCTTGCCAAAGCAAGCTTCAATATGTTTGTAGTCAGGAGCATTATTCTAGCCTTTGGCATTGATTAATGTTAATATGATGCTATCTTTTCCACCAAAAAAAAAAATATTTATTTGAATATATTTGGATACCACTATTCAGTCATTCAAATACATGGCATTTAATTACAATGGACAGTCTGTAGTCAAGAAATATCATGTTCATCCCATATGTAAAGGCACAAAAAAACACTTTCAATCTCAAAAATTTAGATGAGTTGCTTGAATCAATATATCACGGGGAACAAATTAACCACAAGGCCGACCCTGAGGGTTGCCTAGTGAGGCAGCTACCTCAGGCCACCAGTCGTTGGAGGCGTCCGATTGATATAATTGTCTCAGTTATTATATGCAGGTCATTTGCGAAGATAGCACAAATGTACTAAAGTGACATAGCGGAAAAGTAGCCTTAACATATAAATGCCCAGAGCCGTCGTGGGTTCGAATCCCTTTGGCTGTTTTGTTTTATTTATTCTATCTTTTTACTTATTCTATTCTTTTTTCCTGTTTTTGTTTCCTCTCCTCTCTTCTACTTTCTTTAATTCTTTTTTTCTAGATACCAGGTCACACACACGCATATTAATATATAAGAATAATAAATCATTAAAAAATATGCCCAAAAAACACGATAAACTCAAATTGAGACCTTAAAAAAAAATTTGTTTGACTACTAAAATGTGAAACTCAAGTGAGGCCACAATTTTTTTTATTTCATTATTTTTTTTTTTTTGCCGCAGGCCTCTACAATCTCAGGACCGGCCTTGATAAACCAAATACAGATATAGCCAATTGGAAAAGTGGGAATATGTCTTCACATCTTCTCATGTAGAAACCAAGACAACTAGGTAGATAGTGTAATAAATGGTGACTTCATTGAAACTTTGCATGGAAAGTCTAGTAAGACAAATGACGTAAGCTAGTAAATACAATCTTATTTCAGATGCTATGTTTCAATTTTTTTTTTTTTTTTGGGTACGGAGATGTTAATATGTAGATTGAATGAATCTTTAGTCTCTAAGTAGATCTTAGATATGATGGATCTCTGAATTTTTTCTATGTTTTCATATAAAAATATTTTATCTTAAAATGACCTTTACTTGTACCACAACACATTTTCCAATTAATCAAATGAAAGCCTTTGGGATCGGATTTTTAAGGTTCTGATGACATTTCTTTGATACAACCCAATTTTGAACCACTAGGTTTGGCTTTGGTGTGAATGAATATGCATATATGGTTTAGTAGTAATTATAACTTATAAGACTGAAAATGAGTATCTCTCCACCTTAGTTGACATTATGAGGGTCAAGAAGAACAAGCCCTCTCAGGAGTAGAATGAAAATGGGAATGACAAGTTGAATAAGCATGATATGATGAAAGCTAAAAAGCCCTCGTCTGGTAAAACTAACCTGGCCAGTTTTTTTTTCATTGCATGTATTATACAGAACAAAAGCAAATAAAAAATAGTTATAATATCACAGGAAACGGAAGCTTATATTATTGCATTATTTTATATAAGTGGTTACATTTTTGTCAACATGAAAGTAAACATAGCAACAATTAAGCTTACCCCATGATGGCCACACACGCCTTTAAGAAAACAAATTACAATGACCAAAATCAAAACTAGCTATAAACTAATAGTGCAAATCATACATAATAGAATAGGGAGCATATGAAATGGATCACCCAAGAATTTCAATTCAAGCAGTGACACCAGCACTGTGAAGCACGACGGTCTCGACAGTGAGCCCAGGCCCAAACCCAAATAAGACTCCCCACTCCAGGCCCTCTCCAGTGGTCTTGTGCCCATGTGCTGCAGACTTCCTCCTCATTTCGTCCAAAATAAACAACACGCAAGCACTGGTCAGATTCCCGTACTCGGATAATATGTGCCTTGTGGCTTCTAACTTTTCGGGCTTCAGGCCTAATTTCACCTCTACTTGGTCCAGAATTGCAGGGCCACCCGGGTGTGCAATCCAGAAAAGTGAGTTCCAATCCGTGATGTTCAAAGGCTTGAAGGCCTCATTGAGGCACTTCTCAATGTTCTTTGAAATCAGCCCGGGAACATCCTTAAGGAGGTGAAATGTGAGCCCTACTTCACAAAGATGCAATTCCATGACCCCATCACTATCGGGAAGGATAGTCTGGGCTGTCGAGACAACCTCAAACAAGGGCTTCTCAATCTCGGGCAGCGGGTCAGCCCCAACAATAATGGCTGCAGCACCGTCACCAAACAAGGCTTGGCCCACAAGATTATCAAGATGGGTGTCACTAGGCGGCCCACGAAAAATGATGGCAGTGATCTCGGAGCAAACAATGAGAGCACGTGCATCCCGATTATTCTCGGCCAAGTCCTTGGCTAACCGGAGCACGGTACCGCCAGCAAAACAACCTTGCTGGTACATCATGAGGCGCTTGACAGACGGGCGGAGGCCCAAAAACTTAGTGAGCTGGTAATCGGCCTCGGGCATGTCAACACCACTTGTGGTACAAAAGACCAAGTGGGTGATTTTGGACTTGGGTTGGCCCCATTCCGTAATGGCCTTGGTGGCTGCCTCTTTGCCAAGCTTTGGAATTTCAACAACTAGCATGTCTTGTCTTGCATCAAGTGAAGGTGCCATGTACTCGCACATACTAGGATTTTTCTTCAAAATCTCTTCAGTCAAATACATGTAGCGCTTCTTGATCATTGACTTATCACCTAAAAAACATATCCATATGTCAAGGATGTTAGGTATGGTGCGTCTCTCTCCTTGGTGGAGATATTTTGCATGGCATGAAGGCATGGTGTTTTTGGTTTATGCATTTAAGGTGACAACTTATGCATGCAAAATTGGTGCATGGTTAAGATCATGCATTAGGCATAAATACATGGTCAACTTGATGCATTGGAATAAATGCATGTTTAAATACACGTATTGACCTTTTAGTCTTCCTAGAGAGTTAATGTGGGAGATGGGTCGTTAATTCATGAATAAGCATTGAAGAAGTCACTCTAGAGACTTCTATCAATGGTATAAATAGATGAAGCTTGTGCGGAGGAAAGCAGGAAGAGGTCAAGAGCAACTCTAAGGGTCTTCATGTATGGAAGCAAAGTGAGTTGTGTTCAAGAGTGTGAATAGCTCTTGGGGTAGAGTGATCTTCTAAGTTGAGAGAGGGTGTACAAGGGGTATCCTTTTGGATACAACGGTTTAGGTTGGGCATAAACTTGAGCTGTGTAATCTTATACTTGTGTAATTCTCTCATTAGTGAAAGTGAAACTCTCTGAGGACGTACGCAAGGATATTGACTGAACCTAGTTAAATCTTGTTGTCTTCTTGGCTTGGTTATTTCTTCTTTCTATCTCTACTTCTAGTACTTGCATGGCGAGGGGATTAATTTCCCTAACAAAGGATTGCATGCCAAATTATACATAGGGTATGCGATTTATATGATTAATTCCAACAGAAAATGGATCTAAACACTTTCCATTCCATCAACATTTATGAATGTTAACCAATTTGATGGCACAAAGGTTTTTTTGGAAAGTAAGTAAAATGGATAAGAGAAATCAGTATGTTGCTAGCTGCAGCTACTTACAGATACGCTGGAATTTCTTCTTGAGCTCAACCTTGTGCTCACTATTGGTGATACGAAAGTAGTAGTCAGGGTATGTGCTCTGGTCAATACAATTAGGAGGAGTTGCTGTCCCGATGGCCAAGATGGTGGCCAGACCCTCAGCTCGTCGAGCCTTGAAGACTTCGTCGACAGTCACCATTTCGATATCAAGAAAAAATCAAAGTGGTGATGAGGAAGAAGGATGGATAGAGAATGTGTCATGTTGTAATGCAAAAATGTTAATATATAGAGCAAACATACCACGTGGCGGTGGGCTGCCCAATCAAAACCCATAAAATTTTAAGTGTGTTCTGAAGCGATCCTTACTTATTAAGATGAAATACCCAAAACACTCTCCCTACACGTCCACTGATCGGTCAGTTCTACCAGACACGTGGTATGTTTGCCCGATTGCATAGCTCTACAATTGTATTAAATCTCTAATTAGAATTACTTATATTGAAAGTACCAAATATTATACGGGCGACAACAAATATGTATTGTAAAGTACTACAATTTACTATGAAATGAATCTTGTTGATCATTTGTTTTTTTTTTCCAATATAATAGATAATTGATCAAATAAGTAGTTCACAAAGTTTCACTTAAAATTCCAAAGATTTTCTCTCAATTTCATCACTTTATTTATTGATATCGAAATTTTTTTGATATTTCATCAAAATTTTTATTTTTCAGTTTATCAATATTTTCTCAATACTTGATATTTTGGTTACTGGTTAAAAAGGTTAAAAAGAGAAGGGAAAGTAGTAGGGGGTCACGTGGTTGCCCAATTGCCTGTTAGAAAACCCCCAGCCAATGGCATGTGCACTGTGTTTAGTCTTGGACGAATGAAAAAAAGGGTGTTGATTTTTGGTGTTAGGTAAGATGAGAGAACAAACATATTCCATATTATGTAGATTTTCATAAGCAACGTCACACTTTTGAAAATCTACATAATTTGGAATATGCTTGTTCTCTCGTCTTACCTAACACCAAAAATCAACATCCTTTTTTTCATTCGTCCAAGACTAATACCATCTGCTTATGAAAATAGACATAGAGCAATAGTACCATATTAATCTTGATTAATACAATTCTATTGGTAGCATATGTGAAGGTTTTATATATACCAAACACAAGGTCTAGAATCTATTCGTAGTATTTATGTATAATTACTATATGAATGAGTTTTATTCAATTCCTGCTTCAATCTCAAGTGATTTTGAAGTTCAAGGATTTATTGTTTTTGACAATAATTTTAACCATCTTTCTTTGATGACGTCATTTTCATTAATAGGTTGTAATGAAAGTTTCCGGCCTCTCCTCAACAAACAAATAGGACGTCATCTTTGTATACAAATATCAAATCAATACCAAAAGGTATCAATAGTGATCTATCAAACCAAACATACTTATAAGTATACACTTAACGATCGATTTGATTGCAACAAGGGTTTGAGAAGAGAAGACTCAGAAGAGTACCAATAATTTGGTGCAAAAAAATATTAGTTTTATATTTGAGGTGGTAGGCAGAGTGACACAATAGCAGTGTTAGTGTTCTGAGTTGTGACCCAAATGTAGAAATATAATAATATATTATTCAAAGAAAAAAATGTGAAAATGGTTGGATATTATTTGGTAGCTTATTAATTTTGGTCCTTAAGAGATGATAGTAGAGGTCGGTAGAACTACCACATATATGCATGTAGGCATATTAATGATCGACGACGAACGATATATATGGGTGGGTCATTAGTGGCTCCTTCATTGTATAGATATTACCACTTGTAACACATCCGTATGAATGAACTTATTTAACTAAAAAAAAAAAATGATCGACGATGTACATTCTCTACATTGCATTCTTGTGAGTCTAATGAATTAAGTGTTGCCAATTTCTTAAGGGGTGGCCGGGGTAGGTGCAATTAACTTTTCCTACCTACCCTACCATATCTTAACTCATTCAAGGACGGCGGATGCTTGTAGGAAACCGTGCTACAGCCTGTGTAGAATTTTTTAAGACAATGCCCTCTAACTAATATACTAATAAGTTTTGCTAATAAGTGAAGGTTATAGCCCATGGAGAATGAATCCAAGTTATATATTTTTATAAATTTATCATAGCTCATGCATTATTTCAAAATAGTTTGTAGTTTAGTTTTTGGATGTTAAACTGTTGATCTATTTTTTTGAATCCAACCCCGAGGGGCAGCAATACATTCATCTTAAGCTAGAATGATCATTCCGCTGCCATCAACAGACATATAAGAAGATGTGTTAGTACCCACAGTGGTACATAGACTAGGTCAATTCATTAGACATTAAATACGTAAAAAAAGCGGGTCTCTTCCTTCGGTATTACTCTCGAAGATTCCCTAAAAGCACACAACTGTGCATAGTTCCCTAACAAATAGAGAATTATTGGAAATAGACTAAACTACTAACACAGGTTCCCTAAACAAAGGGAAATAATAGAAAAATCTAAACTAATAGGAGCCCAAAACGCCCAGCAAAATTCAACCCAAGGCCTAAAGAAGTTGGTCAAGCCCAGTTCTCCACTGCTTCATGCACCGCAACCTTCCACCGCTGCAAAGCAGTTTGTTGCTAGATGACCCACTCCAGCAGCTAGCCGCCGTGACGCTCCAAACACCACCGTCCCCCCGTAAACATCCGATTCACCACCACAAAGCCACATCGCGACGACTTGGAAGCTCCCAGTCTGACTCCAAAAGAATTCAGAGCCCAGCCCCCTAAGCCACAAGTGAATCTCGATGTCGGCATCACCACCGTTAGCTTGCTTGGAAACCGGTGTCCATGGTTGCCCCTCCACAGAGCTTCGATCCGGAGAAGAACTACGTCAACCAATCTCACCCAACACCACAAGCCAACAATCCCACATGGACTATATTGCATTCATCACCTGTCATAGATCATGGATAAGTTAAGAAGAACCATTCAGAATCACAGCAATATCAAATCAATCCTTGACCAAGAAGGAAGCTTCAGAGGAAGAAAAAGTATCCTAGTAAAAACAGGGCAGTTTGGCTGAAAATTTTCTTTGGGTTGATTTCTTGTGCATTTTTGGAAGGTCTCTGATTCTGAAATTGTTAAGGAGAGTCCTAGAAGAATCTCACAAGATTATGACAAGTTTAATCCATCATATTATCTTTTGGATAATAGGCACCCTTACACACTTTCTCTCCCATGCTTGTACCTTGACTTTGGCAACCCAAAATCACTCTAACACTCTTCATTTTCATACTTCCCATTGACAATAAAAAGAGCTAGCTCCTCCTCTCTTCTCTCTTAGCCATATTTTTCTACTCTACTCTCTTTAATAGCTCATCGTGAGTTCCCTCATTTTACTCCATCTCTTCCATACCATTATTCCTTGTTTTTGGGTCCTATTACCACTCTCATGTTCTACCTCCATGCTTCTTACAAGGTTATGGCTATTTTCTTTGGCTGCTAATCACCATTTCACACCTCTCTCTCCATCTAGAAGCAAGATCACCACACATACCACCCCATTATATCTTATTTCTCTCTATCATCACCACAAAACCTCCATCTCTATATCCCAAAATCCAAACTCATAATACCCATACTATCCATACTACTCTATCTCCTCCATCACCATCACCATTTCCTATCCTCTACCTCTATTAACACCACCACCACTACATCATTTCTTCACTCTCTTTTCTATCATCATTTTCTGCATCTACTCTACCTATTCACACAATACATAATACAAGCTTTACTATTTTTTATCATCAAATCTTCAAGAGCGAAAAGGAGAGGAAATCACCACCAAAACGTGAGCTTGGGGATAATCTGACACACCACTAAGCCAACTCTACCCCTTTTACTCTAGTTTATATTTTAGTATTTAATTTGATTGTGAAGTTAGTATATGTAATTATGAGTGAGTAGTACTTTGTTGGGGTTAGGGTTGAAAGCCCTAGCCAATCTTGTATAGATTGATGTTATAATATGATGTGATGCAATTTTCTTTAATATGCCTACATGCTAGTTCAAGAATTGAATGCGTATGCTTAGACTTTATCACTTTGAGTATGTGTGTGTGCTATGTCATGAAACAATTTTTAGAGATTGGTAACCTTTAAATGTTAAAGCATGAAAGCACACTAAGTGTGCATGTATGGGTTGTGAATTATAATCATTTAGAGATAAGCTTGGTTGGTTTTACATGATTTCTTCATCTCCAAACTTTATGCACTTAGAGTAAGGCGCTAGATACCTAACAAAAATTGAAATGCATGACTTAAGTAGTTAAGTACTACAACCGAGAAGGGTTGCTTGATATCACAGAAGGAGCATGTCTCTTATCATACCCGAGAGGGATGTAAGGAGAGAAATTGGTTAATTAATTTAGCATGATTCATATTGAAATGCGTCAATACTTTCAAGGGAGGTCAGTGGTAGACAATCCAAACCTCAACTTTCATCCATTTAATCACTAGTTTAGTTTAGAGTAATTTAGTTTATATTTGAGCATCTAGTTTTTCAATCAAAACTATCTTCAAAAACCAAAATCAAATCACTACTCCATCTTGCACATACTCACCATGAGACTAGATTTTCTTGTGATTCTAGATTTGTGATTGTATACTTGCATATTCTAGCTCTCCTTAGATTCACACCCTAACTAGTGAAAGGATTCTAATCCTTGTGGGTTCGACAACCTTTCTTAAATTTCTATACTATTACTTGTACCCTTCATACTTGAGGGTGACTATTTGACTAACATGAAGACATGGAGCAAATGTGTGCGCATTTCTGGTGGGGAAGCACTAATGACAAAAGGAAGATCCATTGGAAGTCTTGGGATTCCTTATGTAACCCTAAAGAAGAAGGTGGATTGGGATTTCGTAGTTTACCGGAGTTTAATTATGCTATGTTGGCTAACAAGCATGGAGGATCAGTAATAACCCTTCTTCTCTAAATAACCGAATTTATGCTATAAAATATTTTCCCACAGGTTCGTTTTGGACTGTAGAACTATATGTTTATCCTTCCTACTCTTGGAGAAGAATCTTGTCTACAAGGGATTTAATTTCTGAAGGTTTCTATTGGCAAATTGGTAATGGGGAAAAGGTGAAAGTTTGGTGTGATCCATGGATCCCAGGGCTTCCATCATTTAAACCGGAGGTGCAGTCTTATAATGGGGATAATTCCCTCAAGGTTAGTGATCTTCTTCTTACTTATCATAGTTGGGATGAAGATAAAATTTGAGATTTATTTCTGTTAATGAAACAGAGCTATTTTGTGTTTTTCTTTGATTTCTAGAAGAGCTAAGGATAGTTGTGCTTGGAGGTTGGAAGGTAATGGGAAGTTTTTTGTTAAATCTGCCTTTAGATTGGCTTTTGTGCATTCTACATCTCATATACCTAGTAGGCCTCATCGTGGGCAGGGCTAGGGCCAGTCCAACCCTAAATTTTAGGGCTTAGGGTAGGGCCGGGCTGGGCTTTGACCAAGTCAACGAAACTTAGGGTCGGGCTGAGGCTTTAATACGTAAGCCCTTACTCGCCCTTAGGGCCCATTTCGGATGGGCCGAAAGGGCAGAGCCAGGCTAGCCCTTTTTGAATAGGGCCGGGCCTTTGTTTAACTCACACAAAACACAATTTTGCTAACTACATATATAAACTCAAACTGAAGAAAATATATGTTGATGTTTAATATTCAGCGATAGCTAAACTATGATCAACGCAGGCCCGGTGGGCAGACCGTTACTTGATATTATCAGTATTTCCACTATATGTCAAGTGAAATACAAAGAGGACGTTAGAGAGAGACCGCGTCGGGTGGTCTTCTCTTCTCGATGCCTAAGTTAGTCAATGTATTTGTATTGATATGATAACAGTAGACAAGTAGTAGATGCATAATTAATGAGGAGAGAGGAGAGAACCTTTTATAGGTGGGGAGGAGCTGATCTTCTCCATGTTTTCTATGTGGGACTGATATGCTTCAGTTCCCAGTTTCTGGAGCTTCTGATGCTGTGTTAGCGCAGCGCGTGGCTGCGCGTCAGTGGTCATTTGGGGGTAAGCCGAGGCGTAGGCAGTAGCCTGCTTGGCTGTGTTCCCATAGGGGATTCTTATGGCGGGAGCTGATATTTCTGGCTATAGTATGAGCGTGGCTCATTATAGCTAATTATACTAGGAAAATGCTCATGTAAGTACAAGTTCCCCAAGTCTCCAGTCAAGGAGGGCCATCTTGGTTGGGGAGTTGCCTAGCGGTTTGAAGCGTTGCTCCCACTAGACTTGCAAAGCATAATTAGTATCAGTGCATTGTCAACCTTGCTAGGCCCCCAGGGAATCCCTTACTCCCTGGCTAAGACAGACTCCGTTTGGTCAATGTATTGTTTGTTGAGGGGATCTATGTTGAACACAGGGTGTTGGGTAGCGAGCCCAAACTTTGATACCCAAGTGGCGGGGGTCAACGTGCCTGATCAGGGCTATCGAATACTATTGACGTGTCCCCGTATTTGTCCCAGAGGACCATGGTTTTACTGCAACGCCGCGTGGCGGTCGTGGTACGTATGAGGCGTAGCCTGAAGAATTGGATGTGGCGGGAATATCTACGCCGAGGGTAAGGGGGCGGTAGCATCGCGGGGACTAATGTTTGCTAGACATTTGCTAGCAGTATTGTGTTAGCGGCGACTGTTGATTCCCAAATGAGAGGGAGAAGTTCCGCTACCGGTATTGAGCGTAGAGGAGACTCGCTTACAAGCTAAGTGGGAGAAGTTCCACCAGCGGTGTTGCGCGTAGCGGAGACTCGCTTGATAGATAAGGAGAGAAGTTCCGCTAGTGGTGTTGCATGTAGCGGAGGCTCGCTTTCAAGATAAGGAGAGAAGTTTCACTAGCGGTGTTGCGCGTAGCGCAGGCTCGCTTGAAAGATAAGGAGAGAAGTTTCGCTAGAGGTGTTGCGCGTAGCGGAGACTCGCTTGAAAGATAAGGAGAGAAGTTTTGCTAGTGGTGTTGCCCGTAGCGGGGGCTCGCTTTCAAGATAAGGAGAGAAGTTTCGCTAGCGGTGTTGCGCGTAGCGGAGACTCGCCTTCAAGATAAGGAGAGAAGTTCCGCTAGCTGTGTTACGCGTTGCGGAGACTTGCTTGAAAAATAAGGTGAGAAGTTCCACTAGCTGTGTTGCGTGTAGCGGATGCTCGCTTTCAAGATAAGGAGAGAGGGGTTCCCTCTGCATAGGGGCACTGAACCTGGACGATTGGTATACTCGTCCCCTTTGATGGCTTCTGCCATGTGGCCGTCATGCGTCGGTCTAATGTTTGGGATTATGAGTTCTGAGCACGCCCGTCTCTTCGTCATTAATGCGAGTAATTATTGACTCAATCTCTGAGGAGATGCCTCGGTAATTCAGAAACTAAATACGATCGTGGGACACGTGTGCGGTTGGAGAGTGAAGTCGCTTTTCAGTGAACGGCCTAGATTTGATTGATGTTGACATTAAAAGGGGGGAAAACCAGAGGTTGTCACCATTATCTCTTCTTCAAACTTTCTCGTCGTCCTCAAGCTCTGTTCTCTGGCATTCGAGAAGTGACTTTTGCCACTCAAGCGAGAGATCAGTCTTTTGGTGCAGGGGATCGCCGGAAGTGAAGGCGTAGAGTTCGAACGCTCCTAAATTTTCACACTAGTAGGTTGGTGATTATGAGCCTTTTAATTTTTTTTTGGTTTCTATTTTGCTTTGCCACTTTCTGGGTTTTCGATTTGAGTGGTTTTTTATGCTTCGCTGGTGTGCTCTGAGGGTGTAAAACTCGTTTTTGAGGGGGTCTCTTCTGGTGGTTTTGACAGAGATGAGGTTTACTGATTTTGCTAGATGGTCGAACCTGGGTTAGCGTAGGTTGGTGTTCGTGTTTTTGTCAAATCTGGGTAACTGTTCTTGACGTTCCTGGATGAAACTTGTCGTAGGGGTAGCTTAGATCTTGTGTGAACTAACTGGTTTGGGTTTTAGGGTTTGTGATGACTAGCGTCGTACAAATTTTGAGCAGTGAGGATTCCAGGGTCTGACGTGTCGTTCAGCGAGGCTGATTGGATATTTATTGATTCGTTACGTCCGTCTGCCCCTGCAGGAACCTCCTGTCAGAACCGCTAGACATCGAACCCTTACAAACCATACCAGGGGACATGGCCATGGCTCGAGGTGGGCGACTGGATAGTTCTAGGACCATGGAGGATGATGGCGGATGCGAGCGACGTGAGGAGAGGCTAGCGAACAATAGCGCAGCTAGTGGTTCCACTGATGGGGGAGACGTCGACGGAGAGGAAGTGGAGTCCGCTTGGTTCCTGTCTGATGTAATCGCGGTTGATGAGGCGGGAGGGTCGATGACCGAGGGCGCCGTCAGCCGCTTGAGCGGGCGTTCCGCCTACCTGGAGTGGTGAAGTTGCGCCCGCCAGCCGCTAATGAGAAAGCATCCATTTTGTCGGCGGGGTACGCTGCTATTCATGAGGCTATCTTCCGCCAAGGTGTGATTCTTGCGCTACTCCCCAATCTGTAGATTTTGGTTTGCGAGTTTGGCCTCGTCTTTGGGCAGATTTGTCCCAACATGTGGCGGTTGCTGATGGCGCGGAACTCGTTATGGCTCCTGTCCGGTTGTGAGGGTCCAACAGTGGTGGAGGTGCTACATTTCTTTGGGTTGGTGTACGTGAGGCGTCGAGGTTGTAGCGGTCAAGCGAATTTGAGTTGGCGGCAAGGGAGCCCAAGTTAATTGAGAACATGAAGAATTCCATGTCGCACTGGCGGGGGACCTTCTGCGTTGCCACCTGACGGGTGGGAATACCAGGCGGGGTCGAATGTGGGGCCGCCGACCTTTCGGATTAAGTCAGAGTTTCAACCCATCAGATGTTGTCGTCGACCTCCACCACTTTAGATTTTGGCCTTGCTTGTCGACTCTTATAATTCTAATCGCGTCTCACTTTTTTTGTAGCGGGCTTGCGTTACAACCTGACTCGCGAGGAGGAGTGTCACGTGGCGAGGATTATAGGGTGTTGGCAGAACCGCAACCTGCTTGACCTTAGGCTTCTCACTGGTTGGGAATTGTTGTCGCTCAATAGTTCACTTGCGCCCTTGGTAGGTAACTTCCGGTGATTTGTGTTCTAGTCCAGTTTGCGGCGGGCTAACTTGTTAGAATGACGGAGCCAAGACGCTTTTGCCAAGGCAATGGATCGTGTAGAGATGAACGATTTTTTGGAGAGCATGTACGCTTAAGGGCTGGCGGCCCAGAAGACTGCGGTCGACCTAGAGACATTGGCGCTGAGCCACTCCCATCTTGGTGCTGATGGTTTGCCAGCCGTTCAGGCGGGGGTTGTGGTCGGTCGCGGCGTTGCTAGCGGGAGGGCAGCTCCTGCATCCGCTGTACAGACGAGGGAGAGAGTGGCCGCCACCCGGCGTGGGTCCCAAAAGGAGAAAACGGTGGCCATGAAGGCACCGGTTACGATTACAGGGTTGGAGCCGCAAGCGGCCTCAAGGTCTGTCACCACTAGTGCTACGCAAGTGTTACAAAAGAAGCGAAGTCAGAATGATGAGGCGGAAGGGGCGGAGACCATATGAGCTAGCCAACAGAAAAAGTCGAAGCAGGCTGTGCTAGAGGCGACCGTCTCCACTGCAAGGGAGGCTCGATGAGTGACCTGGATTCGTTTGCCGCCTATACCGAGTTTCTGACGGACCTTGAGCGGGAGTATTTGTATCACCAGTGTGAGAGGCTGGGTTTCGGCGGTCTGGAGGAGATTGTTTGCTCCACTGCCCTTGATCAATCGTCCTTCAGCTCTGCCTTTGGGCACTTGTCTGTTGGGTTGCATCAGTTGTTTCTGGTGGTGTCAAGTCAGCCCCGCACTGAGCGACAACTGAGGGAGGAGATTGGCGGTCTCCAAGGGGAGTTGACGGGAGCCAAAGAGAGACTGGCGGAGGCTAAGAGGCGCCTGTCCAAGGCTGAGTGTGATATGTTGGATGCCGGTGGCAAGCTGTCTATCTCCGTTGAGCGTGACATCAAGCTGAATAATGACATCTCCAAGCTGCAGCAAGATATGGCTCTATTGAAGGATCAACTGGCGGGTAAGATCAAGAGGATTGAGATCCTTCAGAGGGACTCTGTCGCCAAGTCCGCCGAGGTGAAGAGGTTGGTAGATGTGGTTGCCCGGTTAGAAGCGGATAAGAGTCGGACGGAGGCCGCAGCTGTGGAGGCGTTCAAATAGTCCCCCGAGTATAAACATGCGATGGCGGAGGGGGCAAAGTCTGGCACCGCCGCTAACCTGGAGCTGCTGAAGCAGAAGAGTGCTATCGACTAGGTGAAGGCGTCCCAACCCGCCAGGCCGTCAGTGCAGACAGCGCCTTCTGCGAGTGGTGTGACTCCTACTCAGGCTGAGAGTGTTTGTTCAGAAGTGGGGAAAGCGGTGACCATCCGGCGGACGACTCTCAGCGGACTCCACCTCCGATGCGGTCTGAGGTTTCGCGTGCCGTTTTCTGGCTGAACATACTCGACCATATGGTATCATCGTGACTCCCAGTCCTACCGCTCGTGGGTCCGATCAGACGAGCCACATGTCAGAGCAACAACAGCTGCCGGCAGGCGAGGATGGCACTGCAGCTTCCCAGAACCCATGAAGACCGGCCACTGTAGTGTCGTTGAGACCTATTATTTTTTTGTCGCCGCTAAGGCTCTTTTGTAATTTTTGGAAACATCTTTGGGTGAGGAGTCCCGATCCCTAATAAATTCAACTGGTTATTTGATTTCGAGATTTTTGCTGTAGTACTCGTCTTTGATTTGTGTTGGTTGCATGCCACCGTACTGTTAGAGCCTTGACCTGTGTTTGTTAATTAATCGAAACATTAAAGGAATTAAAATTGTGCCAAGGGCACGAGGTAGCGGACGTGGTCCACCGAATGTTGTTGGCGTTGCCAATTAAATCTTGTGTATGGGCTTGGTAACAATGGTTTGAACAATTCCTCGTTTCATTGGTAACTGACGGATCAGCATTTACAAAAGTGGGATTGTACCCGTTGGGTAGCTTCCCTTAGCTAAATATTGAACAAAAATTTAGCTAAGTCAAGATGTTCTTGGGTAGCGGTTTGACTATTTGTTGAAATATTGAAGGTGTTCGATATTCCAAGGGTGGGTAGTTGTGACGCCATCCTTGTCCATTAAGTAGATGGTGTCAGGGGCTAACGACTTCCATAATTTCGTACGGACCTTCCCAAGTTGGGCGGAGTGCCGTTGGCAGTGGGATGACCTCTTTCATTACCCAATCCCCTAGTTGGAGGTTCCGGGCCTTCATCCTGGCGTTGTAGAAACGCGATATCCTCTGTTTGTTTTGTAAATTGTGCAAATGGGCCTTGTGACATTTTTTCCTCTAGGAGGTCCTTGTCTAGACTGACGCCTTCGTCGTTGGTCTCAGGGCAGTAGCCTTCGACTCTAATGGTGGGTTGCGTGACATCGATAGGTAGGACAGCTTATGTTCTGAACATCATGCAGAATGGTGTTTCACCAGTGGCGGAAGTTGGGGTAGTCCTGATGGCCCAAAGGACTTCAGCAGTTTTTCTGCCCATAAATCTTTGGCGTCGTCGAGTTTCTTTTTTAGTAGCTTTTTTATTATTTTGTTTGCTGCCTCGACCTGGCCATTGGTTTGGGGCTGAGCGACAGATGCAAAACTCATCCGGGTGCCAAAGTTGGTGGTGAAGGAGCTCTTTATTGTTGAACTGCGTTCCATTGTCTGTGATGATTGTATGGGGGACGCCATAGTGGTAGTAGATGCTCTTCCAGAGGAAGGGAATTACCTTGGTGGTACTGATTGCTGTCAGAGGTTCCGCCTCTATCCACTTGCTGTTGTAGTCGATGGCGACAATGATGTACTTGAACTGTCCTTTTGCGGTTGGGAACTTTCCTATTAAGTCCAGGCCCTAAGTTGAGAGAATCCATGGGCTAATGATGACTGAAAGGGGTTCTGTCGGGGCGTGTGGGAGGTCAGCATATTGTTGATACTTGTGGCAGGACTTCGATATCTTTCTGGCATCGTTGTTGAGAGTAGGCCAAAAGTAGCCTTGTCGCATTGTGCGGTTGGCCAGGGATCTGGCACCTGAGTGGTTTCTACATTCCCTGCTGTGTATTTTTGCGAGTACGACCTTTGCTTCCTCTGGGGTTAGACACCGGAGGTTGGGGTGAGTGAAACCCTGGCGGTAGAGTTTGCCATTCTGGATGTTGTAGAGGGTTGCTCTCCGCTGGAGTTGTCATGCTTCGACTTTGTCCGTTGGCAGAGTCCCATTGCGTTTATACTTCATGATTTCGTCCATCCAACTGGGGTTGACTTCAATGTTAAAACTCTCCACCCTTGTGTCCGCTGGGCTTTGATGTGGTTGATTGGTTGCCAGTCTTGCTAGTGAATCAGCTTTGGCGTTCTTTTCCCCGGGGATCTATGTAATGGTATGGAAGTTGAATTTTTTGAGAAGCGTCCTGACGTATCCCAAGTATGCCCTAGCTGCTGATCTTTGGCTTAGAAACTATCGTTGACTTGGTTAACGACTAGCTGGGAGTCGCTGAATATGTTGACGCTGTCTGCCCCAGAATCGATGGCGAGGAGTAAGCCGGTAATGAGTGCTTGGTACTCCGCCATGTTGTTAGAGGCTTTGAAATTGAATTTCAATACGTATTCTACGTTCAGTCCCCACCGACCCCATCAAGATGCGGCGCCGCTGGCCTTTGTGTAAGTGGAGCTGTTAATGTGTAAGTTCCAGTCTGAGTGCTGGGTGGTTGGGTCGTCAGCGGTTATTATTTATGCGCTGGGCTCAGCCTCTCTGCCATTTTCAACCTGGCGCTCAGTGAGCTCAGCAATGATGTCTGCCACCGCCTGGCCTTTTATGGCATTCCTAGGCATGTAGTCGATGTCAAACTCGCTAAGCTCGATGGCCCACTTACTGAGGTGCTCCAAGTGTCCAGGGTTCTGCATTACCTGTCTTAGCGGTTGATTTGTTAGGACATGGATTGTGTGGGCCTGAAAGTATTGGCGGAGGCGTCTGGCGACTACGATGAGTGTTAGAGTGAGCTGCTCCAGTGGGGGATATCTTGTTTCTGCCCCATTCATGCCTCTGCCTGTGTAGAATACGGGGAGTTCCTTGTGACCGTCCCGCCGGACAATGGCACAGCTTACCGCTGATTGTGATACCGCTAGGTATATATATATATATATATATATATATATATATATATACAATGTCTCTCCTAGTATAGGAATAGAAAGGAGTGGGACCGCTGCCAGGTACTCTTTCAAGCTTTGGAATGTTGCCTCATAGTTTGTGTTCCAGTCGATGACCTTCTTGTGGGTTGTCTTCAGAACTTTGAAGAATGGGAGACATCTGTCAGTAAGTCTGGAAATAAACTGAGAAAGAGCGGTTAGTTTGCCCTTGAGGCTTTGAACGTGCTTCTTCCACTTTGGAGCCTTCATGTTGAGGATGGCCTGCACCTTGTCAGGATTGACTTCTATGCCCCATTCACTGACTATGAAACCAAGAAATTTGCTGGCGGTGATGTCGAAGAAACATATTTCTGGGTTGAGGCGCATGCCATAAGCCTAGAGAATGGTGAATATGATTCCGAGGTTTGCCACGTGTCCACTAGCCTTGATGCTTTTTACCAACATGTCATCCACGTAGACCTCGATGATTCTCCGCAGATGTTCAGCGAACATGGCATTCATCAACCGCTGGTATGTTGCCCTGGAGTTCTTCAGACCGAACGGCTGCGTTGGCACGCAGAAATTGGGTGAGCTCATTCGCTATCGCTTGGTTAAGCTGAGCACCGATGCGGACTGTCCACTCAGGGTGTTCGTCTGAGATGCTGATGACCCTCAAGGAAGTTTCGGGGTTGACAGACTCCTCGTCCTCCCTAGGGTCCTCAAATATGTTTGGTGCTAGTGCATGGTTTCCCACCGTTAAGATCTCAAGGCGACGGGCCGAGCGAGCCGTTGTTGTGGAATAACATTCCCATGCCAGTTGTTGACTTCTGCCGTACGTAGGCTAGTGCCAATAACTAGTCGAATGTAGTCACCAGAGAAACTAAGCAATGGCTCATGATCCTGCAGTAATTTCCTATTCCGTAGGAGTTTGCTATAACAACCATTGAAGCTGACATTTACAGTGGAACCGCTGTCGACAAGGACTCTTCCTACTAACCATTTGCCGAGTATGGCATCAATTAGGAACGGATCGTCGTGGGGCAAATGTACTCCGCGCTCCTCTTCCTCTGAGAAGGTAATGGGTTCCCAACCAACCTTTGGGAGTTTTGTGAACCTCTCATAGCAGATGTGGCAAATTTCGTTGGGGTGGTTAGCACGTGCATAGCGCTTCTTTGCCCTATAAGACATGTTGGTGATTGGGGCACCACCGTCGATGATGTTGATGCGGCCCATTGGTTCTATGTTGGCGACCACGGGTGGTGGTTGGCCCACTTTGAATTGCTCCATCATACCATCTCAGTATAACGTTTCGATGGCTGTTTTGAGGGCGTGGCAGTTGTTGGTATTGTGTCCGCTGTCCTCGTGGTATTTACACCATTTGCTAGTGTTTCTGGGCTTTCCCACCTTTGGGTGGTGGCGGTATCTGATCTTTGCACTGGTTGAATATATCCTCGTATGATGCCGTGAGGACTGTAAACACTACATGCCGCTGGGAGGGCTCCGTCTGTTTATTACGGTTATCCCCCTAAGATGAGCGTTTGCCCCTATTGTAATGTTGGTCCCTCTGCCGCTTGCTCTGGTAGTTGCCTTGTTGCCACTCTCTCTTCCTGTCATTTGGTGGAGTAGCGGTGGTCTTGCTAGCGGTTTCCCAATGGCTGGCGGACGGCTGGGCTAACTTTACAGGTGTTAATGGTGGTGGTGGGCTCTCTCCATACGTGATGAATTCCGCCTGTGCATGGATGACAGCCTCGCTCATGACATGGTCGTAAGCGGCATTTGGATGAATGTAATTGAGGTGATAGAGGAATGACCCTTTGAGGAGTCCCTGCTTGAAGGCTGCCAGTGCCATTGTCTTATCAAGATCGCAGCACTGAGACGTTGCCGCCCGCCATCTGGTGACAAACGCCTTCAATGATTCCTCTGTCCCCTGCTTGAGGTCGAACAGCTGACTTGTATTATGATGTCTGACGGCCAACAGGATGAACCGAGCAAGGAAAGCATTTGACAGTCCTTGAAATGAGTCGATGATCCTGGCAGGCATTCAAAGAACCAGCTCATTACCTCACCGTCCAATGTTTCACTGAACAAGTGGCAGAGGGTGGCGTCATCAAATCCCTTGTTGTTGGTGACCTTTTTGAAGGTGTCTATGTAGACCAATGGGTCAGACGTGCCGCTGTAATGTGACATCTTTGGTGTATTTGCGTGTGTTGGTCTGACGGCCTGCAGGATCCTGGAGGTGAATGGCCCTAGTCTGGATGTGAATAGCGGATTTGGTATTGGTGCTGGGACACCTGCCTCCGCCAGGACTAGCCTCTGCTCCAATTGCTGCATCCTTTCCTATATTAGAGCGGTGGCATCGCCAGCTGGCCCCGCTTGGAGGTTTTGCTAGATTGACCTGTGCCTGGCGGCCGGTGGGTTACCTTCGGTCCTTGCTCTGATTGTCGAACGGTTGGTATTTGGTTGTGATTCTGCTTCTTGCTCCATAATTAGGCTGGGCGGAGGAGGTGGGCCCCTTAATTCTGGCGGGTTCAGCGGTACTTGCATCTGTGTGATTGGTATAGGTATAATTCGGCCGGTGTTGGGTCGACTGCGTCTAGTGCTCCGTGACTGTTCGCTTTGTGTTGTATTAGGGTTAGCCTCCAACACCTTTTTCAATTCGTCGAACCTCGACATTAGCGTGGCCACTTGTGTTTGGGCTTGCGCCTTCTCCCAGCGCTCTTGTTCGCGCTCCCTGTTCGCTTTGTGGAGGTCCGTCAGTGCCAGCTCGTACATAGAGGTAAGGTCCTGGACCGTTGGGCGACTACTGCCCGGCTGGGCCTCCGCTGCAGTTTGGGTCTGCTGGACCTAGGATAAGCCCTGGGGACCTATACTAGGGTTGGTTGGAGTGTTGAATAGTGCTCGTTTAACGTTGACTGCTGGGTCAACGCTAGCAGTGGGGTTGGTGGGGTTGGGGTTGGCGACTGGTCTGCTTGCTCCTCGACATTTTCCCTGCTACCGTTAGCCTTGGTGGTGGTGGGGTGACTTTTTGTTCAAAAGATTCCAACAAACGGCACCAATGTTGATGTTTAATAGTCAGCGGTAGCTAAACTATGATCAACACAGGTCCGGTGGGCGGACCGTTGATATTATCAATATTTCCGCTACCTGTCAAGTGAAATACAAAGAGAACGTTAGAGGGAGACCGCGTCGGGCAGTCTTCTCTTCTCCGATGCCTAAGTTAGTCAATGTATTTGTATTGATATGATAACAGTAGACAAGTAGTAGATGCGTAATTAATGAAGTGAGAGGAGAAAACTTTTATAGGTGGAGAAGGAGCTGATCTTCTCCATGTTTTCGATGTGGGACTGATATGCTTCAGTTCCCAGTTTCTGGAGTTTCTGATGCTGTGTTAGCGCGACGGGTGGTGACGCGTCAGTGGTGATCTGGGGATAAGCCGGAGCGTAGGCAGTAGCCTGCTTGACTGTATTCCCATATGTAACTCTTATGGCGGGAGCTATTAGTTCTGACGATAGTATGAGCGTGGCTCATTATAGCTAATTATGCTAAGTAAATACTCATGTAAGTACAATATATATACACACACACACATGAAACTGAATACTTGAGATTTACCTGATTTAATTACAAATATCTACAAATCTCACATAAACTAACTCACATTCTTACTGATCAAGTAGTACACTTAAAATTGAAATGAAACTGCACAGAGGCAGTAAATCACTCAAGCTACAAAAAATGAAGTATTTAACTTGAACACTTTGATACAAAAACTGATCATGACTTCATGACTTCATCAATTCACAAGAAGTAGTAATCTTTGATACAAAAACTGAACTACTAAAGCATGGTTTGCACAGAAGCAATGTTTGACACTTTGATAGAAAAACTGATCAAGTCTTCATCAATTCACAAGAAGTGGCAATCTTCTATAGCAACCAAACAAAGAACCTGCAAAGGAAAACTATATAATTAATTTATGTGGGATTCAGTTTAGCAACATATATTCTGGAAAAAACTTGCTTTTGGACATATATTTCACTCACACTTTCAGTTTAACATCATATATTTCAGTTCAGTAACAAATGCAAACAAGTATATTGAAACCTCAATTTTAACACAAACAAACATATATGGTCCAAAAAACACAGTCACACACCTTTCCTTAATCTGTAATTGACTCGACCCCTTCGGTGTTTGAATTAGCACATTCAAGTGCAATCATCCATTCCGGTCTTGCTAGTTTTGCATTATGTTCCTCTTCAGCTCAGAGCTCATCTTGCTCCTTGTCTTACTGCCTTACTTCTACTAGCTTCCAATCTTTCAAGCAAATCAGTGCTTGAATTGTGTCCTGGTTCAGACTTGCCCACTTCTCCGATACAACTCTTCCGCCGGCACTAAAAGTTGTTTCTGAAGCTATTGTCGAAGCTGGAATAGATAGCAAGTCACGAGCTATCAAAGAAAGCACGAGATACACTTCTTCATGAGATCTCCACCAACCTAGAAGGTTAAATTCGAATCCATCAGCAACTTCAAGTGTAGGCATATCAATATAACATTGTAAATCAGAACTTGAAGAAGTAGAAGTTGAAGTCGCTGTTTTAGCCTTTTTTAAGACCTCCTCAGCAAAGTCCTTATATTCATCGTTAGGTAAAACAATAGAATCAGCAGAAGATGAGGGTAAATTAGAGCTTATACTAGAGGTTGGAACAGCAGACACTACATTTTCCTTATACACTTCATGTAATTCAAACAATTGATACTTTACACTAGAGATAGTAGTTTCAATTTCCCAATCTTCAATACCCATACTTTTCATCTATTGCCTCATTGCAGAAAACTTATATCTAGGATCCATAGCAAACCGTTTCCAATACTTAGCAAATTTTGCCTTCATGGCTGCCAAAGCAGCAGTAATTACAGAATATCTAGCATATTTATTAAAAGCTGCATTGATACTTACTAAGTAAGGAATAACACGACATGATGTCGGATAATACACACCACACAAAGTTTTTGTTGAAGAATCAAGATTTTTTAAAAAGCGACACACAATTGTAGCAACAAACCAATCTTCATCAGTGAGAAGTGCTAAAGTGGAATGATAATTAGATTAGTTTAGTTTCTGAACATATCGATTCAAAACAAATTTACACTTTTCAGCTACTTGCAGCAAATGATAGGTTGAATTCCACCTATGAGGAACATCGTTATCGATATTCCTCTTTGGCATATATTCAAATCTTGGTAACAATTAACCCACAACTCATGCCTCTTAATTGATGAATTCATGCTACGAACTATATTTGTGATTTCTTCAATTGATCGAGATAAAAAAAATGTAGACCATCTTGAACAATCAAATTAAAAATGTGAGCACTACAACGCACAAGAAACAACTTTTTAAGGACATAATTGACCATAAGAAAATCAGGGAGTACTTCAACAACAACATCATCATTTGTCGCATTATCTAAAGATATTGAAAATATTTTCCTATGATTGCGCCTAGAAATCAACTCCTCATTTTTGTGACTAGCAAATGATTCACTGGTGTGTGGGAACTCTATCATTTTAAAAGTAATGATCATTTTGTTCAAATTCCATTTTTTATCAATAAAATGAGCAGTTAATGACATATATCCCATTTTTTGACGCGATGACCAGCAATCAGAAGTCAAACAAATTTTCCCTTCAAAACTTTCAAAAGTTTTGAGCATTTCTTCCTGCAGCAAAGAGCTTCATCACATCTCTTTTACAGGTAGAGCTGATAATCCCACAAATTGAGGTGCAAAACCTCTTTGAATCATTCCCTTAAAATCGTGTTTATCTACAAATGTTAACGGTTGTTCAGCTTTAATGAAATAGTCGACAACTTCCTTTCTAGCACAATCTTTAATATAAGACCAGTTTAATACATTCCCACTAAAATATGAACCTAATTGCAGTTGAGTCCTAATATCAAGCGATTGACTACTTATATGACCCTCCCAATGCCTACGTAAATGGCTAGTTCCATTTTTTCCTCCATGTACCAATAATTGAGCACAAACACTATATTTAGTATACTTCAGAGCAACATTACCATCAACAATTTCAACCTTTTCATAAAAGCTCCAAACAGTCTCTTTTTCCTGTTTGATTTTTAGGTAAAGGAGGTTTTGAAGCTGTTTGTGGGGATGTTTGTGGGGCTGTTTGACTCACTGGTGCTGGGATTGGGTCTATGGAAGCAACAACAAGCATGGGACTAGTTACCAACTCAGACATTTCATCCATCACAATCGGGAGAAATTAAGCTTACAAACACTAAGGCACCAAGCAACACAATAAGTACGTACACTAAACTACTAGGAGAAAGGTTTAGAGTTTACTTGAAGTCACATATAACATAATGCAAGAGTCACTGCTCACTGGACAGAAAACACATCTCCTCCTCCTGGTAATCTATTACTGCTCCCATCTCTTCCACTGATTACTGCTCCCATCTCTTCCACTGTTGTTATAACACAAACAAAGAAATTAAACACTTTCTGAATTGTATATTTGTAATGCAATCAAGGAAGCATACGTTGAAACTGATATTCATACTCTTGCCAGCATTTAGTTCAGAACTGAGTTTCAAGATCAAAATAAAGTGATGTTTAGGTTTATTTATAGGCCAGACATATCAAAAGTTACAGTCTAAACGGATTTATTTAACGGATCTATTTTTTGTTGTAACGGTAAGTAAATTTTTGCGAGTTTGTGAACTGCCAAATCTCTCTATATAATTATCAATACATATTATTTGTGATGTTTAGTTAAGATATTTCAACACTCAACACTCAAGTGACTCAACAGCAAGTCGGCAAGTAAAAATTTCATACCTTAGCGGCTTAGCTCCAGAAAACTTCAGAAAAGGGAGTGACTTTGCTAAGCTCTTGCAACGTTTTCCATCAAGGCTTCAGTTACTAGTTGAGCCAATAGCGACCATTAGCTCCAGACTCCAGACCCATCACCGTCGTGTCGTCCCAACGTTCAGATTTCATGTAGTCACCGTCACCGTCGTGTCGTCCCAACGTTCAGATTTCATGTAGTCACCGTCACCGTCGTGTCGTCACCGGCCCAACGTTCAGACGACTATTAGCTTCGGTTATTATTTGAAGGATACGACCATCAATGATTTGAGCCCAGGTGAGGTCGACGAATTCGATTTTCAAGAATCCGAGATGGTAGACAAATGAACCCACTAAGGTGGATGCGTTCGAGGCCGACGGAGTAGGATCCGGCGATTTGAGCCTAGGCGTTCACGTCTAGGAGGCGTTCACGTCTGTTGCAGGCATTCGCTTTGAGCCCAGGCGAGTTCGGTGGTTTGGGTTTGATTTGAGACCATCTGCTAGAGCAGAGACACGTTCGATTTGAATCTGCAAGAGCCGGGACGCCTTCGATTTCAGACCATCTGCTGGAGCCTGGAGTGAGACCATTTGCTGGAGGCGTTTGATTTGAGCCCAGGCGAGGTCGACGGTTTGGGTTTAACTATTTGTTCTGTGTCTGAAGAGAGAATGGCGCTGCAAAGGAGTTTAGATCTGGTCTCTAGGTTATTTAGATTTTTCATGTTAGTTAGATTTTTAGATTTTTCATGTTAGAGAAATGGGCCTCAAATAATTTAGACAGATTTAATGACAGAAGAAAAATCCATTACCGGTTGCCCATTATTTCTATAGTATGAGAGTTTGTGCCTATATAGTATAAATTTAGTCACTCAACATAAAATGTAAATTTAGGGCTGGAATGGGCCAGGCTTAAAGGGTCAGGCCGGGTTTTAATTGCATAGCCTCTTATCCTACCCTACCCTACCCTATTTGGAAACGGGCCAGGTTTAGGGCGGGCTTAGAGCCGAAGGACCATATGATGAGGCCTAATACCTAGTACTGTTGGTGTAGAGGGTAAGTTTTAGAACATGATTTGGAAAGGTGTTATTCCTACCTCGGCTAAGATGAACATTTGGAGAATTTGTAATGATAATTATTCCATCTTTAGAAAATCGGCTTCCAAATTAACAAGTTGCTTTGGAGTCCCAAGGTTGTGTGTTTTGTGTTGGGAAATTGAATCAACATTACATCTCTGCGGGAACTGTTCCTTTTCCGGGCAAAGTGCTGAGTTCCCATAAAGAAGTGACTCAGGTTTGGTTTTATATACAAAATGATGGTGTTAATGTGGTGGAGTGGCTCTATCATTGTGCTAGCCAGCTTTCAAAATAATCCTTTGAGGAGTTCCTCATCTTACTCTAGAACATTTGGAAGGAGAGGAACAAGTGGGTTTGGGAGCAGAAGTGTACTCAAGCTAATGGTGTTACAATTCGAGCTAGCACTAGCCTTGCTGAATCTCGCTTTCATAATGCAAACACGACGCAAATGGGGATTGGAACTAGAGAGGTCAGATGGACGTGTCTACCTCTAGGAGTTCTTAAATTCAATATTGATGGTTCATATGATGCTAATACAAAGTTTGGACGGTTGGGTTTGATTGTTAGAGATGGTCAGGGTGCAGTGGTTATATGTGGTGTTCAGCCTCTTAGCCATCTTGTATCGTTTGAACATGCTGAAGCACTAGCATGCTTGGAGGTTGTGAGGTTTGTCTTAGAACAAAACTTGAACCCAGTAATTATAGAGACAAATTCTCTTCTTGTTCAGCGACAAGTTTCACTGCCATTTGCAGCATACTCTACTGGTTTAGGAAGGTTATATGATGATATTGTGGAGTTGATTTCTAGTGCTCTCAATATGAGGATTATTCACACCAAAAGAGAGGCCAATCTAGCGCCTGACAAGTTGGCAAATCATGCCAAAACCCTCCAGCAAGCAAGCATTTTCTTTTCTCCTCCTAGTTTTCTTATGGATGCACTTGCAGCTCATTTCATTGTAGTGTAATATTCTTCTATTTCAATAAAGGGATGACATCATTTTACTCATAAAAACTATTAAGTTTGCTATTTTGCTACCATTCTTCTTATCAATTGTACGTGTATCAGTGTTTTTTTGTTTGTAACCTATATATATATATATACAGTCCTTCTTGGCTAAGGACTTCCTTAGTTTTTCTTAGGTACGGATTTCCGGTTTTAACCCACTTTCTGATCACATTTTCACATCTTAACCGTTTAGTTTTTAGGTCCTAATGTATAGATCACCTCTGAAAATTTTCAGCCAATTTGGTGATCGTTAAGGCATCCAAAACTGCAATTTACCATTATAAATACGAACGGTTCCAGTTCGACAGATTCGGTCCGTTTGTGTAAATTACAGTTTTAGATGTCTTAACGATCACCAAATTGGCTGAAATTTTGCAGGGGGGATCTATACATTAGGCTCTAAAAACTGAACGGTTAAGATGTGAAAATATGATCGGAAAGTGGGTGAAAACACCAAATCCGCATCTAAGAAAAACTAAGGACATCCTTACCTGAGAAAAATCCTATATATATATATATATATATATATCTTTGTTGGAGGAAATCTAGCATTTATTTGCCTAGCCCAAACAGGGTTATTTACTCTAGATGTAATAGGAAAATATATTGTATTAATCTCCTATTTATGTATAGGATTCCTTGCTAAGGAAGACGATTGTGCATGACATTCTCTATATATAGAGGCTTCCATGATCAATGAAATACATCCAGTTTCTCCTTAATCTCTTTTCTCTACGACAATTTTTTTTCCCAAACCCCAAAGATATTTGAATATCCTAATTTTTATAGTTTCTCCATGCTCTTCATATATGGCTGATCCTAAAAATTCCGCGACTCAAGACAAAGCTGCATTGCTTAAGACTTTTCAATATATTGAACTATTTTTAACTAATCGATATAAAGAAAAGTAAATAAATATAAAATGAAGATTGCATAGCAAAGTAGATTTTTTTTTAAAAGAAGAAAAGTTAATTCATTGATTGTACGGCGAGAAATCATACATATTGATTACTCTTAGCAATGCTGTTACAAAGAGCTATTACCAAATTACATCCACAATTCCTCATTTTCAAGACATTAAGGCTGACCAGAAAGGCCGTTCGAAATCTTATGAGACAATCAAATGGACATGAAAAATGAAAGCGAATTTGTAATATCTTCCTTAGAAAAGGAAAGATGCCCTTTAGGGCAAGGCGCTCATATGACATAATTCAATATAGAGTAGATCTGGCACTGTCCTAACTACCTCTCATATCAGAACCACAATTCCAGATGCTTTATGAGGAATCTCGAACCCATCTCTCGTACTGCAGCAAGTCGATGATGGATAATCGGATGCTCATTTAAGACAGCCCCGTCTTTGATCACCAGCCCTTGAATCTCGCCAATGAGACAAAGTGTGTCCTCAATCAAAAAAGCTTGAGGCACCTCCAGTAATAATACCCAAATCAAAACAAAGTCTAGAGGCGTTTCTCGGAGATTAAAAGCCCCATTATAATCAAACACCATTAATTTGATAAATTAATAAGTTATTAATTTATCAATTATTGAATATTCACTAAATTAATAAGATTTCTTTAGTTCTAAGGCTATTAATTTATAGAGATTTAATACCATCTTTAGCAATGTCAGTAATATTTTAGTCAAATTTTAGTCAAAATAGCTAAAAAGTCATTTTGACTAGCAACTTTAGAAATAAGTCTGCATCAGTTGTCTCTATTTTAGCTAGATTTAGATTTATATTATTTATTGAATGAAGAAAAAGTAGTTTAAATGTATTTTTAAAGGTTTTTATCATGAGTGAGATTTAAATTTTTCGTAACCAGAGAAGAATGTACCTACACTTTAAAAACAATCAATTAAGTGCACTGAATTCTCAAAATCACATTAATAAGGTACTTTTGTCAACACTTCGTCAATTCTCTGCTAGTATTAGCATGTGTCAATTAATTGACTCAATACATAGGGGCAAAATTTGACTTTTTGCCTCCAATAAAACTATGAGGACTTATACGTCAAATCTTCATTTCTTCCTTTGAACTTGATGTCGTTCGTTCTAGTCGAGGAAAAAAAAAGTCTTTCATCACTTATAGCCAAAGTTCTCTATCAATCCATAGGAGACTGAGAGATTCTCCTAAATTTGCTGGAAACATATTGTTGCTGCAAGCATAGGTCGTATAGCCAAGCTATTCAAGATGATGGACATGAGGTGTCTAAGATCCAGTAGATGCAAGATTCAAGGATTATTGATTAATTCAAGTATTGCTTAATTGAAGAATGAAGATGAAATATCTTACTGAATGAGTTTGATTTGGAGATGGAATCTTTAATTGAAGAAGAAAGTTTGCATTTGAATTCTTATTGATTGATTAAATCAAATATTGTTTGATAAAAAAAATACCCAGAAATTCAGACAAACCAAGAACAAAAACCCAGAAATTCAGACAAACCAATAACAAAAACCCAGAAATCAAAAACAGAGAACTCAGAAATTCATCGCTAAACTACACCAAGCTGGTAGAGAAACCACTCTTCAGCAACTAAACCAGTCACAGATGGAGAGAACCATTACGAATGAAAATTTCAACTCTTGACCCCTTGAAAATAAAACGTTTCGTGTAATTAATTGTATGAAATAATTTCAATTTCAAGATTAGCATACGAACAAGGCACAAGAACAAGAATTTGTACCAACTGCGACTTTATTAATTTCCAGAAAATTACTAGAAATCAATAACTAAATTCCAATTCTGTCACGCCCCGAATTTTAGAATAATAATTCGAAAATCCGAAACATGAATTACTACAACTCAAGAAATATCAACCTAAATTTTTTTCCTTAAATAAACACACCATATGATTCTCAATTTCAAATCCTGAAATAAGTTTCGTATTAAATATTACAATACACTCACTCCAAATAAAATGTAAGCTTAGAGGAGCATATCACACCTCACAAAAGAAAATCAAAATAACACAAGTGCAGCTACTCTAAGCTGCTCGATCATCTTCCTCATTCTCCTGACCTGTAGACTCACCCACTACACTGTTTGAATAGTATACTGGGATTGCAACAACACAAAACCCGGTAAACTTTCTGAAAGCTCATGTGAGTAAATAAGAATGAACGGTTGTTTTATTAAATTGTATTTCTTTTCACAGATGTCAACATCCACAAATAATCACAATCTCAATAATCAATCATCAAGAATAAATACGGAATCTAAACTCACATCTTTCTTCTCAAAACCCGAAGTCGTATTTATACAATACGGTGACTAACTTAATACAGAGAACCAACCCAATTAGCATATCTAAAATCAAAGGATATACAAGTCACACCCGTGACAACTCAAATCAATTGAATCTCAACCGATCAGATGAATCACTCATCTCTCCTCTAACAAGATGCATTTATCCCCACAATACATAATAATATTTCTCAATTTTCTACAAGTCTCACCCATCACTGCCCTCCACAATTAACCAAATAAAACATAAATCATGCATAAAAATTAATGCAGGAAATAACCAATCGCATGCAATCAAAAATAATAGTAATCCCTGCATATAATTTACTTCAGGAGATCACATTAAAATCAAACAATAAAATGGAAAAGAGAAATAAAAGGGAAATCAAACGGAAGAAATAAACAAGGAAAATAAATGGAGATATTAAATAACATAAACGGAAACAGAAAAGAATAGAATTCAAACTCACTCTATTAAACTCATCCAAAACTCAACACCTTTTACCAAAAGGACTCTTACAAGTCACATCGTGACAAAATTATAGGAAATGTTAACCCAACAATCAGTATGAAAATACGGTCCAACCTGGGCACATTGGCAGACAAGCTAGAGCTCTAACTGATCGCAATCATTAACCCGGCCAAAGGCGTAATTACGATATTTTACCTGAGGTCACAACCTGCAACCTCCGATCCTTAGGCCAACCTAACCCTTAGATCAAAACATTTGAAACGAGTCACACTGGACCCAAAATGTTACTCAAAACATAAAAGGGAGAAATCCCAACCCGTGACTCCCAAATCTTCAAACACCTTTCAAAACAATAGAAATACCACAACATATTGTTCCCGAAAAGTCACGCCCCAAAACGATAACGAACTCACTCATACACGTTGCATATCACCACGAAATCACTAGTACAATTTCTCTGATAATAATTGCTTGAAATAATATTTCAATAGATTAAACATTATTTTATCACTCAATACCACACTGTCTAGTTATATCTATAACACACGTAAATATAGTAAGTCAAATTTTAATCCATAATAAAACTAAATCATCACAATTCCACTCTCCAATGTTATACCAATTCGTATATAATCACTTAAATATATATATATATATATATTACGTAATCACCCACTCAGAAATGACCACTAATACCATCTATAGTTCACACAAGAAAATCGTGAAATTCATTTTGTATATTTAAAATTCATTTTACTTACATATGGACCGTAGTTGATCAAATCCATGTGATCTTAAAAACAAATATTTATTCCATAAATATTTCTCACACAATTACGACAACATAAATTAATTTAAAAGTATTCGGTTCGTAATATGAACCACATGAGTTTGACTCACCTCTACAACCGAACTTGCTCACCCAAGTAAGTCCATCAATCACCTAATCAAACATGACCTTCACTTAGCCAATAACTCAAAAACATACTCAAATAACAATCCAACGGTCGGATTCTAAGTTATACGAAAATCCGACGGACAAATTCTCACGAATCGCCTCTCGAATCACTGTTTTGCAATTATATGGAGATCCAACAGTCGGATCTTCGCCTATGACCACACAAAGTCACTGGGACAGTCATATGATCAATACATCCAAACTATAAGTCCATCAGACGATCCTAACTTCACATATCACAAATCAAACGATCGAAATTGATCGAAATCAAAAATTTCATAACTAAATCATACAATATACAAAAAATACGTATAATATGTCAAAATGATCATATTGAAATGTAAAATCCAAAAATGTACAAAAACTATATTTTTGACCCCCGGAGGTGGCCGGAAAAAGCAGTTACAGGTGGCGGCCGAGCCACCGTCAACCACCGCCAATGGCGGTGAAACTTGGCTGAAATCTTTGTCCCAACATTTTGAACATTTTTCATAACTAACTCAAGATCAGAAAATAACAGGAAGAGACTGGAATTTTCCAAAACAGTCGTGGTGGCCGGAAAATTTCCAGAAACCGGTGGTTGCTCTGTTCGACGTAAAAACTTCCACAACTCGACTCGATCCCTTCTTGAGACTTCTTGAAGAACTCAAGACGAGTTCACCAAGCCAAGAATCATAAGAAATGGTCGTCTAAAACTCGAGATATCCTGATTTGAAGGTGGTTTTCGATCTAAATCGTGGTGAGCTCCGACGAACATGAAATCGATCTAACCAGGACCGGTCCTTCTTGGTGCTTGATCAGCAAATCGAGTGGAGTCCAATGAGCCAAGAATCACGTGGAATGGTTACCTGTAGCTTGAGATATTGAGATCAAACCAAAAAGGGCTCAAAACGGAACCGTGCTCCCGCGGCCGTTTCCGGCCTTGCCGCTGCGCAAGGCTGCCCCGGGCAGCTGCAAAGGTCGAGGCGAAGACAATGGAGGTGGTCCGACGCCATTTTGTGGCCGGTGGAGGGAGAGAGAGATTGGAGAATCCTAGCTCTGTTTCGGCTGGGTTCGGACGCGGGGAGAGAGGAGGAAGACGATGAACAATGCTTTCCAAAAATAAAAGGGATGCCGGACTAAAATGGAAACCTTCCAAAAAAAAAAAACTAGGGTTTTTTTCTATATATACCCAAAATAGAAAAAAACTTCTAAATGCCATAACTAATTCGTAAAAAATCCGATTTTGTGTTTCGCATATGCACGGACTCGTATCAACAAGCTTTACAACTTTCATGAAGGAAGTTTTCCCAAATTTCGAACGTATAAAAAGTCGATTTTTGGTAAACCCTGAATAACGTTCGTTTTCGAAATAAAATCGTTCGAACTAATTTCACCACTTCTCCAAACTTCATAATTGTGCTTATGACCACGAAATCATTTTTAAAAGGTCATCGGAAATTAATTTGGATTTTCAGGGTATTACAAATTCATTACAAAAGCTGTTAGAATTAATTCACATAGATATTTGTGGACCATTCAAGCATAAAACAATGTGTGGAAATGTTTGTTTCATTACCTTTGTAGACGAATTTTCCAAATACTCCTACATTTATCTACTATCAAAAAAATCATAATCACTTAAGGCTTTAAAATTTTCAAAAGTGAGGTTGAGCATCAGTTGGACTTGAAAATTAAAATTGTGAGTTCTGATAAGTGGCGGAGAGTTTTATGGCAATATACTGAGAGCAAGGACACCAAAAATCACAATCACTTAAGGCTTTTAAAATTTTCAAAACTGAGGTTGAGCATCAGTTCGACTTGAAAATTAAATTTGTAATGTATGATTTTGGGGGTAGGGGTGTGTTTTTTGGCAAGTATACTGAGCAAGGACACAAAAGGGTCCATTTTCCTTATAGGTATAAAACTCAGTATACAACACCATGTAATCCTCAACAAAATGAAGTAGCTAAAAGGAAAATAGAACTCTATTAAATAGGGTAAGGAGTATGATGTGTACCTTTGGATTGCCTAAAATGCTTTGGGGAGAAGCATTAAGAACTGCAAATTATCTATGCAATAGGTCCCCAAGCAAAGTTGTGGATACAACACCATTTGAATTATGGGGTGGTAGATAACCAAGTCTACATCATTGCCATGTATGGGACTATAAAGCTGAAGCATGGATTTACAATCCAAATTCAAGAAAGCTTGATTAAAAATCTGTGACTTGTCATTTTATTGGCTACTTCCAAATCATGTCTGTATAAGAAATTTTGAGATGATGTTATTCTTTGTTATTTATTTTGCTATGCTAGAATCCCACTAGCTGCTCAAAACATGTTTTGGTCATCAGATCTAAAACGAATTTGAACTAATTACTTTTGTGCAGTTAAATGTCGTGTTTGTGGCCTATTTTTACACTCTTATATAGAGACCCAAAGGATTTGTTGTTGTTTTTTTTTCCTTGTGTGCATAGGAAGGTGTCAAAAATCCATTGAAAATTTCGTAAGATTACAAACAGGATCTACCTCTATAGATTTGATAATGAACCATGAAAGAATTGAAGTTATGCTTCAGTACCAATGTGCGACGTACACACTACGTAGAGGGAGAAGTCGTAGATGCCTCGACCTATAAAACTTGCCGACTAAAACTCTAGCTGTTTGTTCTTGCTACTGTTAGTATTCATATACCTCCCAGGCACAAGTACCAGAAGCACAAGACTCGTCTAGCCACCACAAAGTAAGGAAAGAGCACCTAACTGAGGGTCCCAATACCCCTCGGGGCGATATCGGGAACCCTAAAAGTCCCACACCGAAGGAAATGAAACAAGGCTCCCACAAATCTGCTACATTAAGGTCATCTCCAACAACCCAAAGAGGTAATTGTTTACTATCGATTTCCATTATCATTATCTTATAACGATATTGACTTAGGCATCACAGCGTTGAAGGCCGGCACACCCGGTCTTCCTTCTGACCTTTGCTTGTTTTACATATAAGCTAGACTGATAGCGATAGTGGCAGACCAAGATATCTTGTGATTTAGCTGAATTAGTCCCATTCCGAGACAGCTGAAACTTTTGACGCTAGAAGGAGTCCCCTCCCTCCTTACAGGCAGAACAACACATCACTAATGGCTACCAGCACTCTCGATACCAACAAGGATGATATGCCCTAATGAGGCGGCGACCCACAAGGTCCAGCGCACACTCAAGTTCATGAGCCCAAACACCGAATCACGCTCAGTCATGACAACAGATGCAACCACCGCACTTGAGATAGCAATGCTCGACCTAATGGAGACACGTGCACAGGCCAAGGCCGAGCCCAAGGCGGCTGCTGTAGCCTGTCAAGAGATTGAGAACATGACAAACCAAAATCGTATCCTCCAAGAATCAATCCAACGGTGAGTCACGAACAATGAGGCATTAGACAGAGCCTGTCAACAAAAGACCCCGACACCAACCATTGGTGGTGTCCCGACACCTGGAGCCATCCTCACCACTGATCGAAGCACTCGGCTAGCCGGCACTTTTGTGCAGCCAAGAGTAGAAATTTCTAGAAGCCCCACAGTCTCCACCCTAGGCAGCACCAGCACAGGACAACAAGTGATCTATCTAAACTCCCCTCTTTTCCCCAATCAACTAGGCACAGGGCCGCTGCCACAACCCGTACCCGATACAACTGGAGCGTCGAGCACAAACACGGCTGCAACCACCCATATACCTCTACCTGATCCCAACACTTAACTACTACACCAGATGAGCGAGACCATCGCTGCCCTACAGGCACGAATTGAGACTGCAAAGAGCAGGTCCGGTTGGCAACGGATTAGAGCCAGATTCCAAGGTAAGATGGGACCATTCACACCCCAGATACAAGCTAAGAAACGCCCATATAAGGTAAAACCCTTCAAGATTGAAAAATATAATGGCACCTAAGATCCGATATCACCACTTAGAGGTCTTCCAATCCACCCTGCATAGAACACGATACACAGATGCCAAGGCATGTCATGTATTCGAGGAAACCCTAATAGAAGAGGCCTTGCATTGGTTCCTTAACCTCCCTGCTAACTCCATCGATAGCTTTTAGGAGCTTGGGGACAAATTCCTCTGCCGGTTCATTCTGTGTGGCAGTGGTTACCGCACGACGCCTGACCTATTTAGGCTCAAGCAAAGACTAAACTTACACGACTTTGTCCGCAGATGGCAAAATCAAGCTACACAATGTCGTTCCCTTGACCAGGCCCTGGCGGTGTCAGCATTCAAGCAAGCCCTCTAGTCGGGATACTTCCTGTTGCAAAACAACACCAACCCTCCCTCGACATATGATGACCTACTTGACGCCGCCACCGTTTTCGCGCAGGCTGAGTACGACACCTTTGGGTGCGATACTAGCAGCAATACACACCGAGTCAATATACCTCAACTCAACAACCCCATCGCGACCACCGATAATGGGAACAAAGACACCAACATAGACAACCCTACCCAACATAATGACAGGAACCCACGGGAACGCCCAAGCTACAACGATAGAAGGGACAAATAGTATGGGAAGAGCCCCGAGAAGCCAAAGTACAACTTGCAGATCACGCTCGGTAGAGGCAGTACTACCGCCCCCATAAACACGCATTTTATTGTTGTCGACTGCCCCTCTTCTTACAATGTCATCCTAGGGCGAGACGCCATTTGGGGACTTTAATGCTTCATTACAGAGCACATGTTAATGATGAAAATACCTACCCCTGGGGACATCCTCACCATCCGAGGCAACCAGGAGCTAGCAAGACAGTGCAACTCCTGACTATAGCGAGGGGACACGGCAGGCGGGAGATACTCCTAACCACGGACTTGCCATCTCCATCCGACAAGCCTGACGATCCAAGGCAAGACCCTGAGACTGCAAATGACCGCGATACACACAGTAAGAAGAAGGAAGATAAACAAAAACTCAAGCACCCGAGACCAGATGCCTTGGAAGACCTGATATCGGCCTCAATATCAGACACAGAACCAGAAAGAAAGGTCAAGATAGGCTCCAAAACGAACCCACACTTCAAAGCGGAGTTAATCGCCTTCCTCAAAACCAGAGAGGAAGTATTCTCATGGTCATAGGCCAATATGACGGGGATATCTCCAGAATTGCTGACACACAAGCGCACATCTCACCAGATATCCCCTGAATCAGGTAAAAGAGAAGGGCATTCACGGAAGAAAAATACAAGGCCGTCTAAGCCAAAGTCAAAAAAGTCCAAGATATCGGGTTCATCAAGAAGGTATCCTACCCGACATGGCTATCCAATGTTGTGATGGCAAAGAAGCCCAACGGCAAATGGCGCATATGTGTCAATTACACAAATATAAACAAGGGTTATCCAAAGGACAGTTTTCCCCTGCCAAGAATCGATCAGCTGGTCCTCCCCACCGCAGGTTACAAGCTCCTTAACATTATGGACGCCTTTTCGGGTTACAACCAGATCGCTATGGAACCCTCTGATCAAGAACACACCTCCTTCACTACTAACAAGGGTTTATATTGTTACAAGGTAATGCCATTTAGCTTGAAGAACGCTGGGGCCACATACCAAAGTTTAGTCAACACCATGTTCGCAGATCATATTGAGAAAATAATGGAGGTATATGTGGACGACATGCTTATCAAGAGTGTCAACATCAAAGAGCACATCAAAAACCCTGGGCATCATCTTCGATATCTTACTCTAGTACAGTATGCGACTCAACCCAGACAAGTGCATATTTGGCGTACTTGGCAGGAAATTCCTGGGCTTTGTAGTTAGCGAGAGGGGCATCAAAGCAAATCCGGAGAAAGTTCAGGATATCCTCGACATGGCACTACCAAAGATGAGGTACGACGTGCAATCCCTCATGGGAAAGGTTGTCGCTCTCGTCCGATTCATATCACGCTTAACCGACAAATGTGCTCCCTTCTTCAAACTCCTCAAAATTCACCATACCGAGAACATCAACTGGAGACCCGAGCACTATAAGCCTTTCTAGGGAATCTGGGACTACCTGGCATCGGTACTCACTCTCTCCAAACCGATCCTCATGGAAGTCCTATACATCTTCTCGCCGTGTGTTAATCACGGCAGTCAGCGATGCCTTGGTTAGAGGCGAGAAAGGTGAAAAGTTGCCAGCCTACTATACTGGCAAAGAATTCAATGATGCCGAGTCCCGGTACTCCGATATCGAAAAGTTCACCCTCGACGATTACGGCAATACTTCTAGGCACACACCATACATTTCCTGACCAACCAACCACTGAAGCAGGTCCTCTAGAAACCAAAATCCTCAGGATGATTAGTAAAGTGGTCCATCAGCTGGGTGTTAATGTTTAATATTCAGCGGTAGCTAAATTATGATCAACGCAGGTTCGGTGGGTGGACAGTTACTTGGTATTCAGTATTCCCGCTATATGTCAACTGAATACAAAGAGGACGTTAGAGGGAGACCACGTCGGGCGGTCATCTCTTCTTCGATGCCTAAGTTAGTCAATGTATTTGTGTTGACACGATAATAATAGACAAGTAGTAGATGCGTAATTAATGAGGAGAGAGGAGAGAACCTTTTATAGGTGGAGAGGGAGCTGATCTTCTCCATGTTTTCGATGTGGGACAAATATGCTTCAGTTCCCAATTTCTGGAGCTTCTGATGCTGTGTTGGCGCGACGCGTCAGTGGTGATCTGGAGGTAAGCCGAGGCGTAGGTAGTAGCCTGCTTGGCTGTGTTCCTATAGGTGACTCTTATGGCGAGAACTGGTAGTTCTGGCGATAGTATGAGCGTGGCTCATTATAGCTAATTATACTAGGCAAATGCTCATGTAAGTACAAGTCCCCCAAGTCTCTAGTCAAGGAGGGCCATCTTGGTTGGGGAGTTGCCTAGCGGTTTGAAGCGTTGCTCTCGCTAGAATTACAAAGCATAATTAGCGTCAGTGCGTTATCTACCATGGACTTATTGAGCAAACGCTTTATACCCTTTCGGGTGGGCCCCTGCTAGGCCCCGTAGGGAGTCCCCCACTCCCGGCTAAGATAGACCTCCGTTTGGTCTATGTATTGTTTGTTGACAGGATCTATGTTGAACACAGGGTAGCGAGCCTAAACTTTGATACACAACTGGCGAGGGTCAACGTGCCTGATCAGGGCCGTCGAAGACTGTTGACATGTCCCCGTATTTGTCCTAGAGGACCATGGTTTTACTGCAACGCCGCGTGGCGGTCGTTGTACGTATGAGGCGTAGCCTGAAGAATCAGATGTGGCGAGAATACCTCCGCCGAGGGTAAGGGGGTGGTAGTGTCGCGGGGACTAATGTTTGCGAGACATTTGCTAGCAGTATTGTGTTAGCGGCGACTGTCGATTCCCAGATGAGAGGGAGAAGTTCTGCCATCAGTATTGCGCGTTGCGGAGACTTGCTAGCAATCTTAGTGGGAGAAGTTCGGCTAGCGGTGTTGCGCGTAGCGGAGGCTCGCTTGAAAGATAAGGAGAGAAGTTTCGCTAGCAGTGTTGCACGTAGCTGAGGCTCCCTTTCAAGATAAGGAGAGCAGTTTCGCTAGCGGTGTTGCGCGTAGCAGAGGCTCACTTTCAAGATAAGGAGAGAAGTTCCGATAGCGGTGTTGCCCGTAGCAGAGCCTTGCTAGAAAGATAAGGAGAGCAGTTCCACTAGCGGTGTTGAGCGTAGCGGAGGCTCAATTTCAAGATAAGGAGAGAAGTTCTACTAGCGGTGTTGCGCGTTGCGAAGACTTGCTTGAAAGCTAAGGAGAGAAGTTCCGCTAACGGTGTTGCGCGTAGCGGAGGCTCGCTTTCAAGATAAGGAGAGAAGCTCTGCTAGCAGTGTTGCGCGTAGCGGAGACTTGCTTGAAAGATAAGGAGGATTCTGGTCTGACGTATAAAGATTTTGAGCAGTGAGCATTCCGGTCTGACGTGTCGTTCAGCGAGGTAGATTGGATATTTATTGATTCGTTGCATCCGTCTGCCCCTGTAGGAACCTCACTGTCAACCGCTAGACATTGAACCCTTACAAACCATACCCGGGAACGTGGTCATGGCTCGAGGTGGGCAACCAGAGAGTTCTAGGACCATGGAGGATGATGGCGGACGTGAACGGCGTGAGGAGAGGCTAGCGAGTAATAGGGCCACTAGTATTTCCGCTGATGGAGGAGAGGAAGTGGAGTCTGCCTGGTTCATGTCTGATGGAACCGCGGTTGATGAGGCGGGAGGGGGGATGACTGAGGGCGCCATCATCCGCTTGAAGCGGGCGTTCCGCCTACCTGGAATGGTGAAGTTACACCTGCCAGCCGCTAATGAGAGAGCATCCATTTTGCCGGCGGGGTACGCTGCTGTTCATGAGGCCATCTTCCGCTACTCCCCAATCTGCAGATTTTGGTTTACGAGTTTGGCCTTACCTTTGGGTAGATTTGTCCCAACATGTGGCGGTTGTTGATGGCGCTGAACTCGTTATGGCGGTGTCCGGTTATGAGGGTCCAACCGTGATGGAGGTGCTACATTTCTTTGAGTTGGTGTACGTGAGGCGCCAAGGTTGTAGCGGCCAAGTGAATTTGAGTAGGCGGCAAGGGGCACCCAAGTTAATCGAGAACATGAAGGATTCCATGTCGCACAGGCGGGGGACCTTCTGCCGTTGCCACCGAATGGTGGGAATACCAGGCCTGGCTGAATGTGGGGCCGCCGACCTTTCAGATTAAGTCGGAGTTTCAGCCCATTAAAGGTTATCGTCGACCTTCGCCATTCTAGATTTTGGCTTTGCTTGTTTGACTCTTATAATTCTAATCGCCTCATTTTTTTTTTGTAGCAGGCTTACATTACAGCCTGACTCGTGAGGAGAAGTGCCGCGTGGCGAGGATTAGAGGGTGTTGGCAGAACCACAACCTGCTTGACCTTAGGCTTCTCACTGGTTGGAATTATTGGTCACTCAAGAGTTGACTCGTGCCCTTGGTAGGTAACTTGCGGTGATTTGTGTTCTAGCCCAGTTTGCGGCGGGCTAACTTATTGTTTGTTTTTTGTAGAATCTCTGCCGGGAAATAGAAGGAGCCAAGACGCTTTTGCCAAGGCAATGGACCGTGCAGAGATGAATGATTTTTTGGAGAGTATGTACGCTCAAGGGCTGGAGTCCCAGAAGACTGCGGTCGACCTGGAGACACTAGCATTGAGCGAGTCCGAGGTGCCTGTGGTGTTGCCGATACCTCACCACTCCCATCTTGGTGCCGACGGTTTTCCAGCAGTTCAGGCGGGGGCTGCGGTCGGTCGCGACATTGCTGGCGGGAGGGCAGCTCCGGAATCAGCTGTGCAGAAGAGGGAGAGAGTGGCCGCCACCCGACGTGGGTCTTAGAAGGAGAAAACGGCTGCCACGAAGGCACTAGTTACTATTGCAGGGGCTGGAGTAGCAAGCGGCCTCAAGGTCTGTTGCCTTTGGTGCTACGCAAGTGTTGTAAAAGAAGCGGCGTCAGCATGACAAGGCGGAAAGGGGCGAAGACCATAAGGGCCCGCCAACAAAAGAAGTCAAAGCATGCTGTGCCAGGCCGTTAGAAGGGAGGCTCGGACTAGTGACCTAGATTCGTTCATCGCCTATACCGAGTTTCTGACTGACCTTCAGCGGGAGTATTTGTATGACCAGCGTGAGGGGCTGGGGTTCAGCGGCTTGGAAGAGATTGTTCGCTCCACCTGCCCTTGATCAATCACCCTTCAGCTCTGTCATTAGGCACTTGTCTGTTGGGTTGTATCAGTTGTTTCTGGCGGTGTCGAGTCCACCCCGCATTGAGCGACAGCTGAGGGAGGAGATTGGCGGTCTCCAAGGGAGTTGGCGGGAGCTAAAGAGAGATTGGCGGAGGCTGAGCGTCGCCTGTACCAGGTCGAGTGTGATCTGTTGGATGCCCGTGGCAAGCTGTCTGTGGCTGTTGAGCATGACCTCGAGCTGAATAACGACATCTCTAAGCTGCAGCAGGACATGGCTCTGTTGAATGATCAACTAGCGGCTGAGGTTAAGAAGATTAAGATCCTTCAGCGGGACTCTGCAACCAAATCCGCCGAGGTGAGGAGGTTGGTGGATGAGGTTGCCTGGTTGGAGGCGGATAAGAGTCGCACTAAGGCCGCCGCTTGGTAGTGCCACTGAGGCTATTTTTTTTGTAATTATTTATTTTTTTTTAGGCCGCTAAGGCTCTTTTGTACTTTTTGGAAACATCTTTGGGCGGGGAATCCCGATCCCTAATAAATTCAACTGGTTATTTGATTTCGAGATTTTTGTTGTAGTACTCATCATTGATTTATGTTGGTTGCATACCGCCAAACTGTTAGAGCCCTGACCTGTGTTAATCAATTGAAACATTAAAGGAATTAAAATTGTTCCAAGTGCACGAGGTAGTGGACGTGGTCCTCCGAATGTAGTTGGCGTTGCCAGTTAATTCTTATGCATGGGCTTGGCAACAATGGTTTGAATAATTCCTCGTTTCAATGGAAACTGACGATCAGTGTTTACAAAAGTGGGGTTGTACCTGTTGGGTAGCTTCCCTCAGCTAAATATTGAACAAAAATTTAGCTAAGTCAAGATGCTTTTAGGTAGCGGCATGACTATTCATAGTAATATCGGAGGTCTTCGATATTCCAAGGGTGGGTTGTTGTGATGCATCCTTGTCCATTAAATAGAAGGTTCTGGGGCTAACGACTTCCGTAATTTTGTACGGACCTTCCCAAGTTGGGCAGAGGGCCGTTGGCGGTGGGATAACCTCCTTCATTACCCAGTCCCCTAGTTAGAGGTTCCAGGCCTTGACCCTGGCGTTGTAGAAACGCGATACCCGCTGTTTGTTTTGTATATTGTGTAAATGGGCCTTGTTTCATTTTTCCTCTAGGAGGTCCTTGTCTAGGCTGATGCCTTCGCTGTTAGTCTCAGGGTAGTAGCCTTCAACTCTAGCGGTGGGTTGAGTGACCTCAATTGGTAGGACAGCTTCTATTCCAAACATTATGTAGAATGGTGTTTCACCAGTGGCGGAAGTTGGGGTAGTCCTGATGGCCCACAGGACTTCAAGCAGTTTTTCTACCCATAAACCTTTGGCGTCATCGAGTTTCTTTTTTAGCAGCTTTTTGATGATCTTGTTTGCTGCCTTGACTTAGCCATTGGTTTGGGGGTGAGCGACAGATGCAAAACTCATCCGGGTGCCCAAGTTGGCTGTGAAGGATATGAGCTCCTTATTGTTGAACTGTGTGCCGTTGTCTGTGATGATTGTATGGGGGACGCCATAGCGGCAGTAGATGTTCTTCTAGAGGAAGTGAATTACCTTGGTGGTAGTAATTGCTGTCAGAGGTTCCGCCTCTATCCACTTGCTATTGTAGTCGATGGCGACGATGATGTATTTGAACTGTCCTTTTGCGGTTGGGAACTTTCCTATGAAGTCCAGGCCCCAGGTTGAGTGAATCCATAGGCCAATGATCATTGAAAGGGGTTCCGCCGGGGCGTGTGGAAGGTCAGCATATTGTTGACATTTGTGGCAGGACTTCGATATCTTTCTGGCATTGTTGCTGAGCGTAGGCCAAAAGTAGTCCTGTTGCATTGTGCGGTTGGCCAGGATCTGGCACCGAGTGGTTTCCATATTCCCCGCTGTGTATTTTTGCAAGTACGACCTTTCCTTCCTCTGGGGTTAGACACCGGAGGTTTGGGTGAGTGAAACGCTGGGGGTAGAGTTCGCGATTCTGGATGTTGTAGCGGGTTGATCTCTACTGGAGTTGTCGTGCTTCGACTTTATTCACTGGCAGAGTCCCATTGCGTTTATATTCGACGATTTCGTCCATCCAACTCGGGCTGACTTTAATGTTAAAAATCTTCGCTAGGGTTTTTGTGATGCTTGGTCTGTCAAGACTCTCTACCCTTGTGTCCGCCAGGCTTTGGTGTGGTTGAGCGGTTGCCAGTCTTGCCAGTGAATCAGCCTTGGCATTCTTTTCCCTGGGGATCTGTGTAATGGTGTGGAAGTTGAATTTTTTGAGAAGCGTCCTGACGTATCTCAAGTATGCCGCTAGCTGTTGATCTTTAGCTTGGAAACTATCATTGACTTGGTTAACGACTAGCTGGGAGTCGCTGAATATGTTGACGCTGTCAGCCCCAGAGTCGATGGCTAGGAGTAGGCCGGCTGAGGTGCCCCCGAGTGTTCAGGGTTCTGCATTATCTGTCTTAGCGGTTGATTTGTTAGGACATAGATTATGTATGCCTGAAAGTATTGGTGGAGGCGTCTGGCGGCAGCGATGAGTGCGAGAGCAAGCTACTCCAGTGGGGGATTTATGTTTCATGCTTCTGCCAGCGTAGAACATGAGGAGCTCTCATGACCGTCCCGCCGGACAATGGTACAGCTTACCGTTGACTGCGATACCACTAGGTATCTATACAATGTCTCCCCTTGTATAGGAATAAAAAGGAGTGGGACCGCTGCCAGATACCCTTTCAAGCTTTGGAATGCTGCCTCACAGCCGTGTTCCAGTCGATGACCTTCTTGTGAGTTGTCTTCAAAACTTTGAAGAATGTGAGACATCTGTCAGTAAGTCTGGAGATAAACCGAGAAAGAGCGGTTAGTTTGCCCTGGAGGCTTTGAACGTGCTTCTTCCATTCTAGAGCCTTCATGTTGAGGATGGCCTGCACCTTGTCAAGATTGGCTTCTATGCCCCATTCACTGACTATGTAACCAAGAAATTTGTTGGCGGTGACGCCAAAGAAACATTTTTCTGGGTTGAGGCGCATGCCATAAGCCAAGAGAATGGTGAATATGATTTTGAGGTTTGCCACGTGTCCGTAGCCTTGATGCTTTTTACCAACATGTTGTCCACCATGATTCTCCTCAGATATTCAGCGAACATGGCATTCATCAACCGTTGGTATGTTGCCCTGGCATTCTTCAGACTGAAACGCATGACATTGCAGCAGTATATGCCCTTGTCGGTGGTGAAGGAGGTGCACTCTTGGTCGTTGCGGTGCATCTTAATCTGGTTGTAGCCGGAGAATGCGTCCATCATGTTGAGCAACTCGTGTCCAGAGATTGCATTAACCAGCTGGTCTAAGAGAGATAGCGGGAAGTTGTCCCTGGGGCAGGCCTTGTTGAGGCTCTTGAAGTTGACACACATCCTCCATTTTCCGTTAGGCTTTTTGACCATGACCAAGTTGGATATCCACTGGGGGTATTTGACTTGGTGGATGAATCCAATATTCTAGAGCTTGGCAACCTCTTCCCCTATTGCACGATAACTTTCCTCCTCAAAGGCCCTTCGTCGCTGCTTGAAAGGGTAGGAGGATGGTTTGATGCTCAATTTGTGCGTTATGATCTTCGGGGAGATGCCTGGCATTTCAGCGTAGGACCATGCAAAGACGGCTGCATTGTCACTCAAAAATTGGGTGAGCTCATCCGCTATTGCTTGGTCAAGCTGAGCACCGATGCGGACTGTCCGCTCAGGGTGTTCGTTTGAGATGCTGATAACCCTCAAGGAGGTTTCTGTGTTGACAGGCTCTTTTTTGACATATTTCTTCTCATCCTCCCTAGGGTCCTTAAAGATGTTTAGTGCATGGTTTTCCACAGTTAAGATCTCATGGCACGGTTGTGGAATAACATTCCCGTGCCAGGTGTTGACTTCCCTTGACAAAGCCTGTCTCGTTAGGCGTAGGAAACTTCATGAGAAGCATATATCCGGCTATGATGCACTTGAACTTGTTGAGCTCTGGTCGACCAATAATGGCATTATATGAGCTGAAGCAGTCTACAATGATGAACTCTGTGTGGATTTCTGCCGTTCGTGGGCTAGTGCCAATAACTAGTCGCATGTAGTCAGAACCCAATGGTTGTGTGACGTCACCGGAGAAACTAAGCAGTATCTCATGATCCTGTAGTAATTTCCTATTCCGTAGGAGTTTGCTGTAACAACCGTTGAAGATGACATTTACAGCGGAACCGCTGTCGATAAGGACTCTTCCTACTGACTATTTGCCGAGTATGGCGTGGATTAAGAACGGATCGTCGTGGGGCAAATGTACTCCGCGCTCCTCTTCCTCTGAGAAGGTAATGGGTTCCCAACCAGCCTTTGGAAGTTTAGCGGATCTCTTATAGCAGATGTGGCAAATTTCGTTGGGGTGGTTAGCATGTGCATAGCGCTTTTTTGCCCTATGAGACATGTTGGTGATTGGGGCACCACAGTCGATCGTGTTGATGTGACCCATTAGTTCGATGTTGGCGTCCATGGGTGGCAGTTAGCCCACTTTGAATTGCTCCATCTTACCATCTCGGTATAAAGTTTCGATGGCTGTTTTGAGGGCGTGGCAGTTGTTGGTATTGTGTCCTCTATCCTCTTGGTATTTACACCATTTGCCAGTGTTTGTGGCCTTTCCCACCCTTGGGTACTTTCTTGGGGGTGGTGGCGGTATCTGATCTTTGTACTGGTTGAATATATCCTCATATGATGTCGTGAGGACTATAAACACTACATGCCGCTGGAAGGGCTCCGTCTGTTTATTACGGTTATCCCCCTGAGATGAGCGGTTGCCCCTATTGTAATGTTAGTCCCTCTGTCGCTTGCTCTGGTAGTTGCCTTGTTGCCACTCTTTCTTCCTGTCATTTGGTGGCGTAGCGGTAGTCTTGCTAGCCGTTTCCCGATGGCTGGCGGAGGGCTGGGCTGCCTTTACAGGTGTTGGTGGTGGTGGTGGGCTCTCTCCGTATGTGATGAATTCTACCTGTGCATGGATGACAGCCTCGCTCTTGACATGGTCGTAAGCGGAAGTTGGATGAATGTAATTGAGGTGATAGAGGAATGGCCCTTTGAGGAGTCCCTGCTTGAAGGCTGCCAGTGCCATTGTCTTATCAAGATCGCTGTACTGAGATGTTGCCGCCCGCCACCCGTCATCTGGTGACAAACGCCTTCAATAATTCCCTTGTCCCTGCTTGAGGTCGAATAGTTAAGTTGTATTGTGATGTCAGGCGGCCAACAGGATGAACCGAGCAAGGAAAGCATTTGACAGTCCTTGAAATGAATCGATGGATCCTGGCGGGCAATCAAAGAACCAGCTCATTGCCTCACCGTCCAATGTTTCGCTGAACAAGTGGCAGAGGGTGGCGTCATCAAATCCCTTATTGTTGGTGACCTTTTTGAAGGTCTCCATGTGAATGAATGGGTCAGACGTGCTGCTGTAATATGACATCTTTGGTGTCTTTGCGTGTGCTGGTCTGACAGCCTACAGGATCCTAGTGGTGAATAGCCCTGGTCTGGATGTGAAAAGCGGTTTTGGTATTGGTGCTAGGACACCTGCCTCCGCTAGGACTAGCCCCTGCTCCAATTGCTGCATCCTTCCAATATTAGGGCTGTGGCATCACCAGCTGGCCCCACTTGGAGCTTCTGCTGGATTGACCCTTGTCTGACGGCAGGTGGGTTGCCTTCGGTCCTAGCTCTGACTGCCGAGCGGTTGGTATTTAGTTGTGATTCCACTTCTTGCTCCATTATTAGGCGGGGAGGAAGAGGTCCTTTAATTCTGGCGGGTTCAGCAGTACTTGCATCTGTATGATTGGTATAGGTATAATTCCGTCGGTGTTGGGTCAACTACGTCTAGTGCTCCGTAACTGTTCGCTCTGTGCTATATTAACGTTTCCCTCCAACGCCTTTTTCAATTCGTCGAACCTCAACATTAGTGTGGCCACTTGTTTTGGGGCTTCCGCCTTCTCCCGGCGTTCTTGTTAAAGCTCCCTATTTGCTTTGTGGAGGTCCGTCAGTGCTAGCTCGTACATAGCGGCAAGGTCTTGAACCATTGGACGACTACTGCTCGGTTGGGCCTCCGCTACAGTTTGGGTCTGCTGGACCTGGGATGAGCCCTGGGGACCCATACTAGGGTTGGTTGGAGTGTTGAATAGTGTTAGGTTAACGTTGACTGCTGGGTCAACACTAGCCATGGGGTTAGCGGGGTTAGGGTTGGGGTTGGCGGACTGGTCATGGTGGTGGTGGGGTGACTTTTTGTTCAAAAGATTCCCACAGACGGCGTCAAAGTTAATGTTTAATATTCAGCGATAGCTAAATTATGATCAACGCAGGTCCGGTGGGCGGACCGTTACTTGGTATTCAGTATTCCCGCTACCTGTCAAGTGAAATACAAAGATGGTGTCAGAGGGAGACCGCGTCGGGCGGTCTTCTCTTCTCCGATGCCTAAGTTAGTCAATGTATTTATGTTGACACGATAACAATAGACAAGTAGTAGATGCGTAATTAATGAGGAGAGAGGAGAAAACCTTTTATAGGTGGGGAGGGAGCTGATCTTCTCCATGTTTTTGATATGCTTCAGTTCCCAATTTCTAGAGCTTTTGATGCTATGTTGGCGCAGCGCGTGGCAGCGCGTCAGTGGTGATCTGGGGGTAAGCCGGGGCTTAGGTAGTAGCCTGCTTGGCTGTGTTCCCATAGATGACTCTTATGGCGGGAGCTGGTATTTCTGGTGATAGTATGAGCGTGGCTCATTATAGCTAATTATGCTAGGCAAATGCTCATGTAAGTACACTGGGCAAGTTCGACATCCACTACATGTCGTGCACAGCAATCAAAGGGCAGGCTGCTGCAGACTTCATCGTCGAATTTATACCTCGGGAGGATAGCGAGCCCCCAAATGAAATAGTCTCAAGAACCAGCCCCACCCCGACATGGACACTTCACGTCGACGGGTCCTCCAATAGCAAACTCAGAGGAGCTGGAGTAGTCTTGACTGACCCATAGGAGCACATATATGAGTACGTGCTACATTTTAAGTTTAGGCTTCGAATAACACATCATAGTACAAGGCATTGATCGTTGGCATCCAATTGGCAAAAGAATTGGGGGAGACGTACCTAGAGATCTTTAGCGATTCACAACTTGTCGTAAACCAGGTCCGTGGCGATTTGCAGGCCAAAGAACCACATTTATCTTATTATCAATCACTCACTAAAGCTGTACTCCAGCAATGCCTAGCTAGCCATACCATCGCTCTGATCCTGCGAACACAGAACACCAAGGTAGACGCCGTCGCCTGGTTGGCTACATCACCACCAAACACCGATATCAAGAATCTTAAAATGGAAGTCTTGGAAAGGCCAAGTATCAACAAGCCATTCTCGGATATATTCGTTACAGAGAGCCAGCGCCCACCCTCATGGATGGACTCATTCATTGATTACCTATCTAAGGGTATCTAGCCGCTAGACAGGACCATCGCCACCCGGCTCCGCAGAAGGGCAACGCCTATACGCAATCCAAGAAGGCAAATTATACAGGAAATGAGGGTCATTCCCCCTGCTGAAACGCATCTCCTTAGAGGAAGGACATCAAGTTCTGCTATCATTGCACAGCGGGGTATGTGGCAACTAGCAGGGGCAAGTAATCTAGCATTGAAGGCACTACGTACAGGATACTACTGGCCCATGATCGAACAAGACGCAAAGCTTATCGCTAGAGCCTGCCTCAAATGCCACCAATTCTCCAACTCCCTTCTCACACCATCAGTACCACTTTCAATCATCATTGGCCCTTGGGCATACTGCTAATGGGGACTCGATTTCGTTAGGAAATTTGCCATCGTTGCCGTGGACTACAACACAAAGTGGTGAAAGACGAGGCTCTAGCCACAATCATCATTGCCAAGCTCATCAATATCCTATGGAAAAACTTTTACTGCCGATTTGGAATCCCTGAGACAATCCTCACGGATAAAGAGGCACAATTCGATAATGATACACTGAGGGAGCTCGTCGGCCAGTACGGCAAAAAGATCTGATATGCTTTACCCACCCACCCACAGACAAACGGCCAGGTCAAGGTGGTTAACAAAATCATCAAGCAAAACTTGAAGAAATAGTTGGACGACCCCAAGGGCCTGTGGGCAGAAAACTACCCGATGTCCTCTGGGTGATCAAAACAACCCTAACAGAGGCCAATGACGAATACCCCTTCTGCATGTCATTCTGCACTGAGGCAGTGATCCAGGTCCAGCAAGAAGTGCAAAGCGATAGAGTGGCCTGTTCGATGCTCCCACCAACTCGAAGGGACTGCACCTCAACTCTAATCTCTTGGAAGAGCAACATCAACAATAAATAGCGTATCGCCCTATACTATAATGCAAGGGTAATGCCTCGCCTCCTATCTGTCGGGGATTGTGTGATGAAGAAAAAATGCCAACCCCAACAGGGCTGAAAGCCACATGGGAAGGGCCATATGAGATCACCGAGGTCATCGGACTCGCTACCTTCTACCTGAGGGGAGTAAACGGTATAACCCTCCCACACCCATGGAACGCCCAACACCTTCGCTACTATCCCAAGTAGAGATAGGCACCCTGGCCATGTGGGCGCCACCGTGCTATCGCCTTGCTCCATGCCAAGATGAACATCGTCACCGCACCCTCTTTTCACCTCAAACCAAATGTACTTTACAACTGTGTTCGTGCAATAATGAATGAAATACTTTTGGCAATGAATGCAATGCTTTTATTGTTATCACTTATCAATCACATTTAACGAACGCCAACGATTATCGCCATCTGACCCTTAAATGGACACATATCGTATCCCCACATCGCTATGGCAATCAGGGCCTACTCCGGCCACCACAATGGTTAAATAAGCAACAGCCAGGGGCATGCTGTATAGTAACTCCAACTCATTGCCTCCGCGTTACCACCAATGTAAATGCAATATTGCTTACAGCTTGTTTTGCTAATATAGCTAGCATTATCCCTCACAAACCCTTGCGTTGCCAATTGCGATCATCAACGATAATAAATGTTAACGATACGCCACTACTAGAATTTTGGTCTTAGACATCACGACAATTACATCGGTGAGGAATTCACGCGATGTAAAAAAAAGTCATTAACATCGATTCCTCAAATTCTGATTTATATGCATATAATTGACACCATTTATTACTGTTGACCGATGTCTACAATTTGATTCTGAAACTTAAATAAAAAGAGGAAAAAGCGGGGAACAAAATTTCCATTCCACGCACACTTTGTCAGTTTTCCCACTTCTATCTCACTCACTTTTATCTCCCAATTTTCACACACTCCCTCTTCCTCGGAGCCCTAGCTCTTTCCTCCTTCCTCTTCCGCTATCTTTCGACGGCAACCACTGCCTCCATCTTCGGTCTCTCCTTGATTAACGACCTCCTCCCTCTCGCCGGCACCATCACCTCTGCCTGCAAGCTCTCTCTCTCTCTCTCTCTCTCACTCACATATATTTTTGTGGCTCATCTCGGAAGTGAAACCTAGCGTTGACTCATCGGAGGCAAAGAACATGGTGGCGACGGTGAGTCCACCCCGATGGTCGGAGATCGGTGACGAAGGAGACAGAGTCCTCCAGATCTACTTTCTCTCTCCTCCCTCTCTATCTTGTGTGTGCTTTTCTCTCTTCTCTAATGAACTAGATGAATCCAACAACTAACCAAGCTTGGATGGGATGAGGATTTGAAATGTAGAGGAAATTTATGTTGTGCCATTTTATGTTTTTGATGATTTGGGAGCTAAATTTTTGATGTTTGAGGTTATGTTTTGTTGCAGAGATGAGTGAGTCGACGAAGGTTTTGTACATAGTGGTGGTGGATGGTGAGGATGATTTGTTGGGTTGTTTGTGATTGATTGGTTCACTGTTGAATCCCAAGGTTTGAGATCTTTTGTCATCTGGGTTTTGTTCTTCTTCTGTTAAAGTATGAATTGTTTTGGTGAGAAGTTTGCTGGGTACTTGATTCTATACATGGTGTGGTTGATTGGGTCAGTTGTGTTTCTATACATGGTCAGCGATTATTTGAATTGAAAATTTTGCATCTGGGTTGGTTTGATTTTATTTGTTGTTTTATATAATGGGTTTATGATCAGATTTACTTGGAATATATTAAGCATGATGGTAGCTTTCGATCACTTGCTTTATCTTTCTTATATCCCAAAAATTACAATATAACATTAGTGGATACAATCGGTGTGCCCCAGTTTTCTGCATATTTTAATTTCAACCCACAAGTTGTCTATATTAGCTATATATTTGTGGTGTATATTCATTTACTTCACAGGTTTGCACATTCCATCTGGTTGTAAAAAGTACTGCATCATTAAATTTGGCGATAAGGATCCTGTAACATTGGAAACGGAATCTATGCTCAATGATCTTATAAGGTAGCTGCTATTCCTTGTCATTCCATGCTAGTGTACATTTTACGTCTGACATGTTTTCAGCTTCAAGGATTGGTAGAAAAATGATATGTTATCCTTCATGTTATTTTTAATCTTCTTAAGCCAGTTATCCTGTAAGACTTAAAATATATACTTGATCACCAGTACCTTGCTTTTGTTTGCGAACAAAATGTTTGGATATAGCATTTCTCATATCATCTTAAGAGAATAGAGGAGGAAAACAGAAATGATTTGCTCAATCATGCATTATTTAAGTATTATAGAACTTTTTTTTTTCCTCTTCCTTTTATCTATCTCTCAGGTCTTAAAAAGTGGTATAGATTCCAATGCATTGGAATATATTAATTTATAACTATTGTCTTTTTTATTTATTTTATATTTTATTTTATTTTTATAGTAGTGATTTCTTTACGGAGGCATTTCCAGGGCTTAGTGATATGGTGCACTGAAATATTTGCATTTCTTATGGCATTCGATAAGAATATGAAGTTCAGGGCTCGAAGGCTTGAGGCTTTGTTTTGATAACAAAGATATGTAGAAATTTGACTATTAAAGTCAAAATGGTTTCCCCTGGCGGCCTGGCCTATGTACTAGGCACTAGCTTCGCTCAATAGAAGCTGCCATAGTGGCCTTGAGAAAGGAGTTTCTCCTGAATTGGAGAGCTGGGATAAATTGGCGTTTGAATTGTAAATATCATGTTTAGCTGTGTTCTTTTCCTCGTTTTTGGGCACACTTCTGTGTAAGACAAAGAAAACTTGCAGTCTATTGTACTTTGTATCTGTGTAAGACAAAGAAAACTTGCAGCTGTCGATAATCACCTTTAAGCTTTCCCTCACTTCTTTCTCGTCATAAGGTTGTCTAACATTCTTTTCAAATAGGTTCCTGGGAAGATAAATCTTGTATTGGAGTACTGCAGAGGAGGTGATCTTTCTATGTACATTCAACGCCATGGAAAAGTACCTGCAGCTCTTGCAAAGCACTTCATGCAGCAGCTAGGTTTTTTTCATCTGTTCATTTAGTTTCCAATTTTCCATTAATTTGGGTCTCTTGGCACCCTTATTTTAAACTCTTGACCTTGTTGTTTGATATGGATCTCCTACTTTCTGCAATAGTCTTTGTTGAGTTACATTGTTAAAGTGTGCTGACTCAATATTTGATGACTTAACGTTGATTCCTGAGTGTAGAAAGATCCACATGTTTGTCTATAATTGACCATAATCTTGAGAACTTTTCCAACCCGAACATAAATGTGGTAGGGTTTCTTTAGTGTAAATTCCTTGTTTGCTTGCACACTCTCAAGCGTATAAACTGTCTTGCTGTGGAATTGGCAAGAGGATGACCCTTAATTGTATAGTGTTCCATTCTTAATTGTATATAATCCATTCTGGGGAGAAGTGATGATTTGTTTTTGTTTCTGTGGCTATCATCATGCATTTTAAATTGTTAAAAGCTTGGATATTCTTCTTTTATGGTGTTTTTTTGTTTAGTTATTTGGAATTTGAGAGAGCATGTATGTAACATGTTTTGTTGTTTCTCCTCTCCTTAGCTAAAGCTATAGATGAGTATGCCAGTACGTCTTAAATCTAAGGCAGCAGAATCAAATGCTGAAGCAGCAAATGCGGATCCTAGGTTGGAGGCTATCATGGAGAGAATGTTGAGCAAGTGTGCAAGCTTTTAAATGTAAAATTTATTCCCCTAGCTTTCTGACCATTTTTTTCATTTTAGGTGTAAGTGCCTTTTTTGTAAATTGTAAGGATCATGATCAAATACATAAACTAATGTAATGCTCCAATGTTACAACGACTCTTTAATCATTTTATTTTGAGAAATGTGGATTGAATACCCTAGCATTTGTTACAAATCTGTTTATAACTATAAAAACAAAGTAAATAAGAACTGATACATCAGTTCTAAAAGAAAAAAATCGATGTCTGACTAGCTAATGGATATCAAAATATTATGGCAGAACCGATGTCCCAAAGCCTAGTGCACATCGAACATAACCTATTGATTGATGTTCTATGTAAGATTGGACATCAATATAGATTCAATAAACGATGTCTGAAGAGTTACCGGACATCGATACAGAATGAGAACTGATGTGCCAAAGACTAAAGGACATCGTTTGTGTTTTGAAAAACGATGTTAAAATGTAAAGTTGTGCTGCTGGGCCTATACTTCATTAAGTATTAAATGTTAAAATATGAAGGTTTAATGATAGCTAAACACATCAATTTGTGATCATAATGATAGTTTAACATCGATCCTGGATGCTAAATCGATGTCTATTTTTGTGGGGGACATCGGTTAAAAACCGATGTCTTTTTTTCCTGATCTTTAACATCACCCACTAAGACATTGGTAGATTTTTTTTTTAAACATCGGTTTTTGGCCGATGTCTAAGGCCAAAATTCTAGTAGTGCGCGATCCACCATGATAAGGAAATAAAGAATGAATGCGATCATCAACGGTAATAAATGTCAACGATACACGATACCTCGCTATAAGCAAATAAAGAATGAATGCGATTATCAATGATGATAAATGGCAACAATTGGGGGTACAATGCGACAAATGAACGAATAAATGTGATACCAGTAAAAGTAATGCCCAACAAAAGCCACACGAAAGAATGTCGAAGTTTCACAACAAAAGCCCCGATATAATACCGATTGTAAACGATATAGTATTACCGCATATGATACACATCAACAACCAAAGGCAATGCCTAACGCTTACAAATACAACAAAATGAAAGTGATACATAATGAAAGGGTAATAACGAGATGAAAAGTGATACATCCATTGATCAAGAATGAGAATTTATTACAAAGGCTTTACGGCCAATAGTGATTCACATCCCAGCATACAAATGTGATATACATACTCCACAAGAATGTGATACACATCCCAGCATACAAAGGCGATATACATACTCCACAAGACTACAATACACATCCCAGCACATAAATGCAATGTACATATTACACAAGAATGCTATACACATCCTAGCATGAAAACGTGACCTCCATTCGAGCACACGACCACGATACACACTCCTATCCTTGTCACCCCTCCAACAAAGTCTGATTCTTGGGAATATGACGAGCTCCAAAAGAAGATCACTGCCACTAGGGTTGATAGGCGGGTCAAACTCTAGTAGGAAAAACTAGGGGGCGGTGTCACTCTCTGTCCCATCGCCACCGATCTCCACCGTTGTAGCCCAGCCGCACCGCCAGCAATTGGTGCCCTTGGGTCTCTCACTTGACTTGAAACTCAGTTCCGCAGGAGTACCGATCACTCAACTCCCTAAATGGTGGCGGAACCAAGCCCACCTGAGATTAGGCTATGAAGCCTATAACCCAGGCCTGAGATTAAGCTATAAGCCCAGAAATCTGGAAAACAAAACCAACAAAGGAGAGAGAGGATTTCAAGAGCAAAAGCACAATGAAAAACAAGGAAAATGCCATGTTGACAATGTGATCCACCCCTCACTCACTTTGCCTATTTATAGGGAAAAGCCACCACCATAAACCACCCCAGGGTGACCAACAGTCCCACCGCATTGATGACCTACAATAATGACAATGCACAAAATCGACAAAAACAGTATATACATTCAACGAACGGGGGACTATCGCTTAAGGCAATGCTTGTTCCCAATAAACTTTTCATACTTCCAAGGCAAAGCAAACATTCCCAAAGGAAGACCAATCGGTCAATGTCTCGAAAAAACCCAAAGCATTTACACGTCTATCACTAACAGCGCAAAAATAAAAGAAGTTATGTCTTGCCCTCGGCACTACGCGTCTGTTCCCCCTCCCGGTCTCACTCCCTGACATTCTCACCTTGCAACATGATCTCAGCATTCACGTGCACTTCTCCTTGTCTGCCCATATTGGCACCCCCCCCCCCCCCCATCGCGATCGCCAGCCTGACTTGAGGCGCGTTCCTTCTCAACTGACGGTTCCCGGATAACGACTCCCCTACCACGACCGTCACTCGCGGCATTGGCTTGCGACCTCGTTGTCTTTTTCGCCTACATATTGTGAACCATTTTCTCTTGACCAATCCAACTAGCAGTAATACCATCACGGATCGAATGTAGGGCCCCACCGAGAAGGCCTTATTTATCTTCTCTTGGAAGTTGGCTAACAAAAGATAATGATCCACTGCATTTGCCGCGCCATCTCGCTTGGCTTTATGGAGCTTGTCAACATTCATCTCAACGACGGTACACAAGCGAGTAAAGTCAATAAAAAAAGTGCTAGCCCGAGTTCGCTCTTCGACCAACTCTTTTCTCACTCGCTCCAGCTCCGCATCCCACTTGTCAGCTTGGTGCTCAATAACCCTCAATTTATCCATTTCTCCCTATAAAGTACCAAGCTGACCATCTAATTCAACCATGCGATCTGGATAGGGAGCCAAACTCTCCAACGCCGAGCCGCGAAGCTCCTACTCGGCATCGCAATCCTGGACCTGCCGTTCCAACTCATGCAACCGTTCCTCAGCAGTGCAGACCCGGGCCCTAACCTCCTCCAAGGAGTTTAGACCAACTTCAGCCCGCTGTAACTTGCCTATCAGGTCTAAGTTTGATTCCTTCAGTGGGGTAACAGTATCCTCAGCCCCCATTGATGAGACTCCTCCAATTCCATCCTTCTTACGATCACATCTTCAATCGCTCGCCTCATCTCCTCGCGCTCCACTTGGGCGCTATCCAACGCCATCTGAAGCTCGCATGCCTGCTCCCTCTCAGGATTCAGCTCCCCTTGAAGTCAAGCTCTCATGATCAAAGTGCGCGAGCAACTTAGCGGACGCTTGATAGTTCATATTCACCGCCTACATCATACACCAAACATCAGAACACCCCCAAAAGGCAAAACAAAAGAAACATAATGCATACAAAGAAAACACAACTCAGACCCTCAACAACATTTCCTGAGCCTCGCTATACCCAAGACGAGGATCCTCGACACTCATACTACTACGGTCGCGATGATAGTTGTGCAAATCGGCAACCATATGTAATATGGGATTATCCGTAATCCCAATCTCGCCAAAAGTACGTGCGAGACCCCCAGCAACTTCATCCCGAGAGCCTCGAGAACCTCCACTTGTAGACCTCAAGCGCATTGCATTCTCAACTCGAGGCCTCTTCCCTCCACGAGGATCGACACTCACTGGGGACTCCCAAGGAGAAGCTACGAGGCAGCCCTCTTCCTCGACACAGCTCCATCAGTACGAGCGCAAGTATCCGACAGTCAAGTCCCATCCATCTCACCAGCCTGGACATGGGTCTCTATCTCGGTAGCCTGAGTACCCTTGACATCACCCTCTCCAACCTCCTTTTGAGTTTCAGGAGCCTTTGCAGCCGGAGTCGCATCAGTAACTGCTTGATTAGTCACCTCGGCTTCCCCGCAGTCGACGGTAATAACCTCTCACAACACTGGACAACCAATATCATCACCAAAAACAACGCCAGCTGGTCTAACATAGCATCTTGTACTAGGCGAGCCCTGGCACTGGTATCGCTCTGGCACTGTTCTGCTTCTTCGAACAGCTCCTCGACAGAGATCTCCACTTGAACCCCAGGCTCTGAGTGCTAGTTTAAGGCACCATGTTCCACCCCTCCTACCGAGACTTGGGGCGACTACCTTGCACCTATAGGAATCTCGGGGGACTGGCGCTCCCCAGTGAGTACTGGGGAACGTTGGCCAAACTCGTCCATCTGCTCCCTAGAATAAGCCGCCTCCTCGACACCCGACTTTTGGTGGCCATGTGCCCTTTAGCACCCGCCTCTTCCTCGGCTTGCTGGTTGAGGTACTCCAGCACACTATCAGGAAACCTCAAATATACTTGATCAGGTAGCTACATTTTCACCCGATGATCGGTCACATATACATTCTTGTCTAGCAGCTCGACGTTGCATCGCCTCGCCATCTCCGATTCTCACAACAGCTTCCTGATTATGACATCGGTGTTAATCTCAGCATATGGAGCATCGCTTTTGCTAGCGGCCTTGCTAGGCATATGTGCTACAAAATGAACAATGTCAGCAAAACCAAAATGAAAGACATATTGTAAACAACAACAACAACAACAACAACAAGAGAAAAACAACCCCTCACCCAGATGCCTCCCCAGCTCATATATCGAAAGCCTACACAGGCGATAGAAACCCTCTCCCTTTTAGGAACGCACCTAAAATCCTCGCAACACGCTTCTGCTCTAGCGTGGTCAGGACAGCCTCCTACCTATCTACGATACATAAACAAGCTGTTAGTACACATCAATGGCAAAATTTACCAAAAAACGCCATCACGATACTCACGAATAGGCTGGAAATGAGTCGGAGCCTTATGCACCTTGTTCGAGTTCTACCAAATGCCCCTAACTAGGCAAGGCCTGCCCCTCCAACGAGCATAAATTTTAGAGTAAAGATCCTCGATAATCACATGGCCACTTGCCCTGAAATTCACACACCTGCTATCCCCAGCCTTCGTCGAATACTGCATCTTGAATAGGGAATTAAACTCGCCGATGTTGGGACATTGTTTCCTACTAAGCTTCCACAACACTAAAACCCCCATCAATTACCTCAACGCGTTAGGCGACAACTGCCCCACAGAAATGTTAAGACACGACAACAAATACTGCAACTCCTCTAGTATCGGGAACGTCAACCCACACTTGAGTTGATACTCGTAAAGGCACGCCCACCCCATCTCGGGGTGACTAAACTGCTCGTCACCTCTCAAAGGGTGTAATAGTACAATATTCGGAATACCCCAAATCGTCCTCATCTCGACGATCTGCTCTTCTGTCATACTTAAACCCGGCTGGTCAATGGGCATATCGCCAAGGAGCAGCCACCCACCAGGCGAGTGAAGAATCTCCAACACCTCTACATTCCCGCCTCGGCAACCTCAGGTCCCACAACAACCTCGGGATGCTCAATGTTACTCGAGATCCCACGAGATGAACCCTGGCCACCTCCACGAGAAGCACCAATGCCACTGAGAGAAAAGCCCTCACCGCTCCCACGAGAAGACGCCTCTCACCTACCACGACCACGAGACTTCCGTGCCATACTGCGAACGACACCCAAGATAAGTCAATCAATCCTTGCTTATGGCCTTACCTGACTCGCCCCACGAAAATTCACAATCCAACAGAGCTGTTCGAAACGGCAACCCGAAATTCGATTGAACCTAAAATTCACCCTCCCTAAAGACCAACCGAACACACAACTACCCAAAACCCACCGGAGCTCTCCACTTCAGCCAACGAGCCCTCAGTAAACCTATACTCCATATAAATGTTATCAGAAAGAAACCCAGGAAAGTGAAGAGACAGCGTACCTGTTCACTCCTCCAACCGAAAACACAGACAACAACGCCAACAACCCGAAATTCTGACCACCAAACTAAAGATTCAAGCTTTTCGAACGTTAAAGGCCATACCTTTACTCACCTCTCTCTCAGTTTCCAAACCGCCCCGATCTCCCTCCTCTGTCTATATATGGGGACCTCGAGAGTACAAGGACAGTTGAACGTGCAAGGATGATGACCCTAGATCCCACCATGTGTCCGATATCTCTGAGCGTTACAGAGATCATGCGTCGTCACCTCGACTCCCTACCACTACTCTATTATTACATGTTACAGATTCCAGTACACCGGACTTCCCGCACATAAAAAACGAATAACAACGGCACATGTGTCACCAGGGCATAGCATATGTGCCAAAAGACACTTGAAACCATACAACAGATACGTGATAGAATGATTTCCTCAGCCCAACCAATACTCCTCTTAGGTGGGGACTTAGGGAACTGGGGGTAGTGGTCGTACGGAAGCCACATCGCCAGAAAATCGCCTTGTTCTTCCAATACTTCTACCAAGGACAAACTCCCTACCCAAGAGAACTCTTGACCGGGGACTTGGAGGAGTTGTTGGTATGCATATACCTCCCAGGCATAAGTATCGGAAGCACAAGACTCGTCTAGCCACCACAAAATAAGGAAAGAGCTCTTAGTTGAAGGTCCTGATACCCTTCAGGGAGATATCAAGAACCCCAAAAGTCCCACACCGAAGGAAATGAAACCAAGCTCCTACAAATCTACTACATTAAGGTCATCTCCAATAACCCAAAGAGGTAACTGTTTACTATCGCTCTCCATTATCATTATCTTATAACAATACTGACTTAGGTATCGGAGCGTTGAAGGCTGGCACACTCGGTCTTCTCTCTGACATTTGTTTGTTTTACAGATAAGCGAGACCGATAGTGATAGTGACATACCAAGATATCTTGTAATTTGGCTGGATCAGTCCTGTTTCGAGACAGCTGAAACAGCTACCTTGTTGACCCTGGAGCCTTACGATAGCCTTTTGGATCATGTTCGAGCATGCCATAGCTAGGTCTAGTGAAAATTAATGAAGTTTGTTAGCTCCTTTAGTGAGAAACGGAAACTGGGGAGAGGACTAAATATACTGATCAACTTCATAATGACATGAAGAACCCGAATCGGGACTGCTACATGCATCATCCCCTCTGCTCTGTTGATGCTCATCTAATCACGTCCTGGAGTGTCCCTAAGCCCCAATCTGGTGTCACTTCTGAGTTCTGATGCATTCATCAAGGCGTGAGAGATAGCACAGATCTGAACCCAAAGTACAAGAACTCAGGTTACTGTACTGAGTTCTTGTACCACAACTCCAATGTCGTCGTAAACTCATAATGACTTATTACTCGCTAGCCAGCCAGCATGGTATTGTTAAAGTGCCATGCACTTCACCGACGATGCCAAGATTATCCTCCTACCGATCGAACTTAAAAGAGAGCACTGATGAGATCATGTCGATACCAAAGTGATGATTAACATTTTTGTTGTTGGAGAGAAAAAGAGATGGAGATGGAGCCACAAGAGCGGACATCTCCTCAACCATTTTCAAGAGAATGAGAAGGTGCCAAGTCGTGATAGTGTACTCGGGGTTTCTGGGGGTTTTATTCTGCTAGAATAGGGTCTCCTGAGGTTCTAAGGAACTATTCTTTCTGTCAACTCCAAAGGGGTGTTTCGTTTTTGTACTGCTTGCTGAAGATTAATGAAAAGGGTTGACCTATTTCTTTCTAAAAAAAAAAATACGGTGAGTATTGTTTGAGAAGAAAAGTAATTACATGAATAAACAGCTCCAGAGAAAATGCGCCGCTCGACGACTTCGCTGCGTTGTATATAATACTATATATATATGCTTAAATATTACAGGGAAAAAAAAAAAAAAGGTCTTTCTCCAAGACCATATATACATACAATTACTGTGATTAACTCGTCAACTGCAGATACAGAAGTGTCAGAAGTATCAGAGAGAGAGAAAGAGAGAGAGATTGCCAAGTAATTCCAAACACTGATCTATATCTTAGTTTCGTTTTCTGGATTCTGGACCTTCGTAATCATAAGACAATGGAGCACAATTATCACGCGAATTTCTAAATCTTGTATATACCATGGCATTGCATGAAACGAAAAGAGGCCAACATGGCCAAGAATGGATTGCCGGTCGCCGACAGATATATAACATGCATACCGCGTTTGAAGGCCTATATGTCACGCCGGCAATTCATCCTTGGCTTCATTATACTCTCTTCTTTCTCAGGCAATGCTTTAGGAAAATCATTCCTTATCAATATATATCTCAGTTTTCATTGTTTCTTGACTTGCAAATATTAGTGGGGATGAAGACCCTTTATATAGCCCCAAGAAAAAAAAAATGAATAAACTTAATTAATGAGAAATGCCATATTATGTAAATGCATGTTGGACCCACTTTGAGACATGAACATGTGAGTGCCATGCAAAAATTTTATCCCAAAATTAAAAGAGTTTTCGAATAATTCACGATCTGGTCAGCACTGTGATATGTTCTTATATATGGTTGCCGTCCAAATCTCAGATGGTTTCGAATATGGTGGGTTGACATGCATGTTGTATAGGCGATCCATAATTGAAGAATATAGAATCTGAGTGGAGAGATTGATCAAATTTAGGAGTATGGCATTGTGGGTCATCATCTTCAACATTTAATAAGGAGTTAAGGACAACAAGATCACTACGACTTCTGCAAGAAGTAATGGCGGAGGTTTTGAACTTAGGGTTTCACATTCCGTAAAGTACCTTAGAGGACATTTGCAAAAATGATATTTCTTTTTCTATGATACTGTAATTTTACTAACACTTCGATACTTTAATTTGTTAATTGAATATCTAAATAGTGATAAAATAATCTGGGTTTTACATCTAAAATCAATTGGTAATAGATAGAGTGGCTCAACTCTTATAAACTCATAGGTAATGTCCCCATTTTTCCATGTGGGATATATACTATCCAACAAACAGTACACAATATAAGCATTATATCTGTGTAGTAGAAAACCGAAATTAGAAGCAGCTAGAGTTATCAAATGAAGAAAATTATTTATAATTGGCTCATTTTTGTTGGAACGGTTCATACAAAGAGAATAAAGATTGAAATCTTCTAAGCACTGCCCTACCTAGTTGTGACGCCCCTAAGTCCTGAGCAAACCTCCATCCCTGTTAGAATGTTTCAGGGTAATATTTTGGTCTGGAACTATAGAGGTATCATCAATCATGAATCACAAAGAGCGTTGATTGATTTAGTTCAAGCAAAGCAGAAACCCTAGCAACAACAAAACTAATTGATTCACTCACAACCTGACTTGGCTTTGCAGGGAATTTTTGTTTCCCAAAAGAGTCAGATTCACAAGGTTTAGCCATATTATGGAGTATAAAACTTCATGTTGACATACGTACATCTTCCACACATCATTTTGATGCTAAAATATGTGAAGCTGGATCGTCAGAGGTATGAAGTTTCACTGGCATTTATGGCTTCACTGCAACAAGAGACAGACACAAAACCTGGTTCTTAACTGAAACCCTAGCTGTAGAAAACTGTCCATTGCCTTGGTTAATGGCTGGGGACTTTAATGAACTCATGTCGCGGGCTAATAAATGGAGGCCCTCCTCGTGCTCTATCACCAATGGTGTAGTTTAGAAGTACTATGGCTGTTATTGGGTGAAAATTCACATGGTTTAACAAATTCACCAAGGAAAGACTTGATCATGGATTTCAATCAGTGTTGTAGAGGAATTTTTCAAACGTGGTCCAGTTCGAAGAATTACAAAACGCTTTCGTTTTGAAGAAATATGGCATGGCGATGATCAGTGCACTGAGATTATCGAGTGTAACTGGTCAATACCTTTAATAGATAATATGCTACAGCAGTTGGGTTAAAAAATTACTGCCACAGGTCATCAACTCATGCATCGGCACAATACTAAGTTCCAAAAGCAAGAAAATGTACTTAGAGAAATTCAAGACAAGCTGCATTATGTTACGAAGCAACCATTCTCATCATGGTAGTATGAGGAGCAAAGAATGTTAAATGTCAAGCAGAGTCAATTGCTCTTTCATCAGGAAAAGTATTGGAGGCAAATATCACGAGCAATATGGTTGAAAGATAGGGACATAAACTCTACTTAATTTCATCGTAAGGCATCCAACAGAAAGAGAAAAATATTAAAGGTTTAAAAAACGATGCTGGTGAATGGAAGGATGAACCGGAGGAAATTAAAAAATTACTTCTTCAGTTTTATAGCATGGCCTTCATTTCTAAGGGAGTTGATAACACTGCTATTTTTGAAATCTTCATAGCAACTCCAATGAAAGTCATTGCACTCATGAATGAAGAGTTGAACTTGTAATACTCAGATGATGAGATCAAAGCTACTTTATTCCAAATGCACCCCTCCAAGAGTCTAAGGCCTGATAATATGTCCCCATTCTTTTTCCAAAGATATTGGCATGTCGTTTGTTTGGATGTCTCTGACTTTTTTTTTTTTAATTAAACCCTTATCCCACCCCACCCTTACATATGTCAGTGAGAATCGAACTTATAACTTTTTTACAATGTTAGAATTATAACTTACTAATAGGTCACAGCTTACTGACTGTTTGGATGTCTATGTTATTATTAGATTTTTTTTTTTTTGTTGGAACAAGGTGACATTTGGAAAGAGTCAAATTTCACTCATATATGCCACAAGATTAAAAATCCTACTGCTGCTAATCATTTTCAGCATATTCTCTACAAGGGATTGTAGTAATTTTGGGAAAAAGTCTTTATTATTTATTAGATTAGCATTAAGTAGTAAACATTTTACACTATAGGTTTTCCCATACCATACGTGCAAACGTAATAAAGAAAACCAAACAAAGATAGTTAGCATAGATAGGAGTCTATCTCCAGTAAGCACCGGAGTAGATCTCCACTAAAAAAGACAAAGAATACCAGACATGAAAACAAATGTCTACAGACACTTATTTAATTTAGACCTTCTAAAACTCAAAAGAGTCGACGGACTCTTTTAGTTTTCTCGGGCACCAAGGCAGATTGCCTCCACGATCAGTGTCTGCTGCTCCTGGTGTAGTCCCTGGAGTCTTTCTTCTAGTTCCCGAATTCTTTGACGGCTTGCTTCCTCCAAAGTGAAAGCAAATCGATTGAAAAAGTGGTTGTTTGAAATCATCTCTCCACTTCAGAGTGCTTATGTATTGATATCAGATGACATACTTGTAGCTACTAAAGCAGCACACTTCATGCATAAACTGATATCTCAGGAAGAAGGTTTTTTTATCTCTCAAGGCTTACGATCGCCTTGAATGGCCTTTTCTATAAGCCATATGTTATTGAACTTGGTTTTTCATCCAAATGAACTGATATGGTGATGAGTTGTGTTACATCGGTTAGCTATGCTATTCTAGCAATAGAGAACCAACTAAAAAGTTGAAACCAACAAGGGTATTAGGCAGGGAGATCCTTTATCACCCTACCTATTCATCTTATGTGCTGAGGGCTATCTGCTTTAATTTCACATGCCGTGGATTCTAGAGCTATTCATGGTTTTAAGATGTGTCCACAAGCTCTAACTTTGCACCATTTTTTTTTTTTTTTTGTAGATGACAGCCTCTTATTTGGTTCAGCAACCTTAGACGAATGTCTTACCAACAGAAATATCTTGAATATTTATGAACGAGGCTCTAGTCAAAAAATTAACTTCCAGAAGGCTATGTGTTGTTTAACAAAAATGTGCATGCAAGTACTCAAGCTAAGTTAGCTGTAATTTTGGAGGTAAAATGTGTTGATGAACATGATAGGTGCTTGGGTCTCCCATTGCGTGTTTGAAAGTCTAAGACTCAGATTTTTTAATCCATAAAAAAAAAAGTTGTCACACCCCGATCCCAAAAGTGTAGAGATCATAAGGATATGACAACCATTTCCAACTCAAGAAACAGTAAAACAAATTAAGCACTTCAGAAATGAAATAAAAACATGGCTTTACATACCACTCCAGTGAAGTATATTACAAACATACAAGAGATAAACTGCATATGACCATGATCAAAACCCTTGCAGCAAGAGATAATGCCCTGTGGCACATAACATCAAAACAAAGGAGAAAGTTTACAAAAGACAAAACATCCTAACCCTCAAACACTCGTTCCATAACGCTACTACCTAAGTATCTGCAAAGAAGAAGAAAAGAAAATACTGAAACCAAATTGAGAAGTAAGAAAAACACGAAAGATTAACAAACAACCAATACTGAAACCAAATTGAGAACTAAGAAAATTTAAGACGTAAAGATTAACAAACGACCAATACTGAAACCAAATTAAGAAGTAAAAAAAAACGCAAAATCATAAAACAAAGCATGATCAACCCACTAGTATTAATCACAAAAAATTTGAACTCAACTAATTAACAAGTTGCCACAGCAAACTCAAATGTAGAAAACATGTTTTCAAAGCCCGAGCTACTACAACTCAATGATCGTGCCACTAATCTTAGTCACGTCATATGTAATGTGGACATTGGCAGTATCACTCTCTTGTTGGCTAGAGGGTTCTAAAAACAGTTAAGGCAATTCTCAAATCATGAACCAAAAAAAATTGCAACATAATAAAACCAATAAATTCACAATTCATATACCTACTAATTTGATGTATAACATAACATATATTCAATAGCAAAAACTTCAACCCAATACTATGAAGTAATAATCAATAAGGATATTATCAAAGTATGAAAATAGATGCAGAATATCACAAAGTAGAAACTTGAAAACCTCACCGTCAACATAATACCCGAGGTTCTTAAAACCCAAATCGAAAACAAGCTTAGTTCTTCTCCTTGTTTTCTCTTCAATCTCCAGTCTCAAAAAAAAAAAGAACTAAGAGGCACCCATCCCAAATAAGTATCTCGATAGGGGAAGAAAAACAGAACAAGAAAAAAAGGTGAAAGCCAAACGATGGAAGAGATAAGACCTTGAGCTAGATGGCTTCTAGGTGTCAAACACGTGAAGCTAGCATCCACTGATGCTTAATAAACAAAAATAAACTTAATTTAAAAACTAACTAGCTTTATCAATAACAAATAAATAACCTTAGGTAAAAGAACTGGTAAAAGAACTCATCCTAAAAACAACTTTAGGTAAAACTAAATAAATAAAAAGAAAAAGAAAAAAAATCTCTTTCAGGATTTCACAAAAGCTATCCAAGAAACTGGAAAACTACAAGGTCAAGATCCTCAGTTGTACAGGTAAAGAGATTTTAATAAAAGTAGTTGCTCAAACTATGCCTTTATATGCAATGAATTGCTATTTGTTGCCAAAGGGTTTATGTGATGACATACATCAACTTTGTGCCTCTTTCTTTTGGGGTCATACAAATGAAAAAAAAAAGTTCATTGGAGAAGTTGGGAAAGGCTTTGTCTCACAAAGCATGAAGGTGGCATGGGGTTCAAAAACATTTATGCTTATAGCTTAGCTATGTTAGCTAAACAAGGATGGAGAATTGTCACAAACTCTACTTCACTAATTGCTCGGTTGTATAAAGCGAGATACTTTCCAAATTGTGATTTTTAGGAAGCAGATTTAGGTGATGTACCTTCATTTTCATGGAGAAGTATTCTTAGTGGCTCACCAGTTTTGAAAACAGGAATCAAATGGAGGATAGATGGAAATAAAGTTCGAATTTGGCAAGATTCTTGGGTGCCAAACTGTGCGCAGTTCGTGGTTCAAAGGCCTTCACGTTCTACTTTTGAGAAGCTTGCTGACCTCATTGATTCTCACAACAGAACATGGATTCCTGCATTAATACAGATTTTACTTCACCCTATTGTTGTTGAAAAGATACTTAGCATTCCTCTTAGTAGACATTCTATACAAAACAAGCAATATTGGAGCTCAGATAAGAGAGGTTGTTTCACTATCAAAAGTGCATATTGGATAGCAAGAGAACAAGTTCTTGGCAATGTTCTCACTTCCGCATCTACTGGAGATGCCTTTAAAGAGTTATGGAAGAAGCTTTGGAATGCAAAATGATGTAGGATGAGATTTTAGCTAATTTCAACAAAGAATCTCGAAAAGAAAGAAGTGTCTTCACATTAAGAAAAATGATTTGAATATTGGAAAGGCTTCTTAATGATGAAATTAATCATAAATTACTCTTTTGGATATATCAGGATTCTCAAGTAAAATCTTGGTTGGGATTCAAAATACATATTTGCGTAATATTCTTTACTATTTATGATTCTATTTCCGATTTTAATTTAATGAGGTTTAATTAGGTTTCCTAGTTTTAGTCTAGAATAAATTGTTCTTTATGTTTTCTATTTGTATTAGGCTTATACTATGTGCCCTATATAAGGCACCTCTTAGATTGTAATTTTCATTCAATTTATCAATTAAAAAACTAAATATTAGAGAAGTTTCTCTATATTCCTTACGGTTGTGCTCGTAACTGCTAGTGGATTCTAGCTCATCTCATATGGTTTTCGACGCTTGACGGAGCCTCTTGCTATCGTGTTCACGCTTCCTGCATCATTTGGTATCAAAGCTGATATTGCCTGCTCCTTAGTAGACGATGATCCAAGGGAGAAGTCCACTACCGCCAACCTCAAATACGCAGGTCGTAGAGTAACTATCAAAGAAATTTTCGTTGAAGAGAAACATGCCAAGGGATTTGCCCTAGGACAACGTCATCAATCCCAAAAAAAAAAAAACAAGAAGAAGAAAGAAACATGGAACGTTGGATATTCACAACGCCGGAGTACGACAACTTCTGAACAACATGTATCATCAAAGACAGGGGATCCTCGGTAATAATTGACAGTGGTCTACGAGAGAACTTTGTAGCAAACAAAGTTGTGGATCATTTTCAACTACCGACAGTGAAGCTGAGTGATCCATACTGGATTCCATTTGGGGAGGATGAATGTGCACAAGTAACGGAGGTTTGTAAAGTTCCTATCTTTATGGGAAAATTTTATAAAGAAGATGTTACTTGTCATGTGATTGACATGGACGACACTTATGTGCTTTTTGGAAGACTATGGCATGAATGCGTCAATGGTGATTATTGCAAAGACAACACATATTTATTTAGGTGGGAGTCGCACAAAATTAAAATCAAGCCTAGAATGAAGAACATCAAGAATGACCATCCTAAGATGTGTGAAAAGAAACATGAAGAAGCCACTATGAAGATTGAAGAGACACTCATTAAAGACAAGGAAGCTGATTCATTCATATCGATATCCATGTCATCCATACTAGTTGTGTTCAAGATCAATCAAAGGAAAAGTCAATGCATATTCCTTTTCAAGTGGAGGAGTTCAAGTTTCAAGATGCTTATTCTAAACTTATGTACGGTATTGGATTCATGGTGATACCTCTTAATTTTGAGAATATTAAAGTTGATGGCTTATCATGTTTTATTCCTACTAATGATCGAGCTGCATTCAAGAGGAACTCGAGGTCGAGTTCTTTTCAAATGGAGAAGACTGATGTAGGACGAGATTTTAGCCAAGTTTAACAAAGAATCTCGAAAAGAAAGAAGTTTCTTCACATTAAGAAAAATAATTTGAATATTGGAAATTGGTATTCAAATAGGCTTTTTAATGATGAAATTAATCATAAATTACTCTTTTGGATATATTGAGATTCTCAAGTAAATCTTGGTTGGGATTCAAAATACATATTTACGTAATATTCTTTAGTATCTATTCTATTTCTCATTTTTATTTAATGAGGTTTAATTAGGTTTCCTTGTTTTAGTCTATAATAAAATGTTCTTTATGTTTTCTAATTGTATTAGGTTTATGCTATGTGCCCTATATAAGGCACCTCTTAGATTGTAATTTTCATTCAATTTATCAATTAAAAAACTAAACATTAGAGAGGTTTCTCTGCGGATAGCTTGCAGCAACTTATTACCTACAAGGGAAATTAAGGCTCATCACTAAAGGCTACGAGGGAGATGTCAATTGTCTTTGATGTCACCAACTTGAAGCAGACACTGAACATCTGTTTTGTAAGTGTCCCACAACTTTAACTTTGTTATCTCGGGCTCCTTTTAATCTTCACGGCTCTCTGCTTCCTCATATAAACTTCAAAGGTTGAATGTTAGAGCAAGCTTTACATTTTAAGACATAAATTTTTGAAGAACTTATGACGATTATTTGGGGTCTTTGGAAAAATCAAAACATCAAATTGTGGGAGAAGAAAGCACAAACTGCTACTGACATTTTCTTGAGTTGCATGACCAGGGTAGAAGAGTTTTAGAAGGCCAGAAAATCGAAAACATCAACAAGTAAAGCAGCAACACAATGTTGAAACCTACTTCTGATAATGGTTTAAAACTTAATGTAGATGGAGCTTCTTTACAACAGTAACCAAAAGGAGGACTTGGAGTCATTCTAAGAAACTCAGAGGGAAGAGTGGTTGCTACTTTTGCTAAACCAGTGCAACATGTGAGTTTTGCACATCATGTAGAGCTGCTTGCCATTCAAGTCGGTTTGGATTTGCTGGAACAACTTAACATTCAGCGGATAACCATCGAAACAGTGTCAGCAACATGTGCATGATATTAACAGTACTTCGGAGAATTTGGTAATGGGCTTGATAACATTCACAGTACCATGAAGAGTATAGTTATCACAGTACCATGAAGAGTATATAAAATGTGAAAATTTGTTTTGCTCTTTGTATTTGTAATAAGGTTGCACATAGGCTAGATAGTATAGCCTTTGAAGTTGATGGAAGGGAGAGTTGGTTACATACCATTACAAATTGTATCCTTGACCTTGTACAACAGGAGTATTCTATTTCTAGTTGACATTGAATAATGCTCTCAGTATTTTAAAAAAAAAAGGGAATAAAGATCAAATAGTTTCAATAATTGGATTAAATATGGGGAAAAATCCTGGTCCACAAAAGATATGTTTTACTATAATCGTATTTTAAATCTATAACGTCTAAATTCATATACACGCTCATTTCGAAGAAAATGTCCGCAATTTAATTGATAGATCATCACCATGATTATTTCATTGTTAATGTGTCGTACCATACAACAACATTTGTGTATTTATGTTGGTTGTAGGTAGATGACTAAATAGCTTCCGATTTAGTTGATTTTTTTTTTTTATCAAGAGTGCTCACTAACAATGCAATTCCTTAGTGGAATGGCTTTGTGTGGGTAGAAGAGCGGTCACCGTAGGGCTAATATTGATGGAGGTGAGAGAATGTTCACTCATGGGCTTTTCTTCTTTCTCTTCTGAGAAAAATTTTAAAAGTATACAAAAGGACATATTCTTTGTACATCGGACCTACACTGGGCCATTAGCGTGTGGTACTGCCATGCTATCCATGCTGCACTTTAAAGTGATATATATGATCCAATAAAGCCAATGTGATATATATGTTTGTTGTCAAAAATGTGAAATATATATTTCATGCATATCGCCCTTTATGGTATATGTATCACTAGCTTGGTCAGCTCACTTTCGATCTGTACTGAAAATCTGCTAGATCGATGGAGTTGGGAATGGTTGACATGCTGAGTCATAATTGTAGAATATTGGCATCATATCGTTGATGAAAAAGAGTCAAACTATCTATCCATTTTAGCTTTAGTTTAGAAAAGCAAAAACTCGAGAGAGAATAAGCCAAAATAAATAAATAAAAGTTTATTTAACGTACTTGAGCAGATGCCCTAAATTGCTGAAACTTGTGTCTGAGATGAGCCTTCATAAACGAACAAATTCCCAACATCTGAACAAGTCAACGCCCTTCTTTCTTTTTCAGAAATATGGGAAGCTCAAAAATGGAAAGGCTTTTGTGCATGGGGGTGGTAAGGGTACCCATAAATGAATGGAATGAGGGACCTTTTAGTATTCTATAAATAGGTTAAGAAGGCCCTGCAATTAGCATACTGTAAGCAACTGGTATACATACGAGGAGATCAGTTCGATCTTCTTCGCTACGTCCAAAGAATCTTGCATGAAGGGGCAGAGAGTAGAAATGAGCCAAGGATGACTTGCCTGATATATGCCCTCATTACTCATCGCGCTTGGGATAAAATCTTCAGGCAAGTCATCCTTGGTTCTCCTTTGCTCTCTTTTCTCTCATGCCAGATTCTCAAGGACTAGATAAATCCAGAACCTTTTAGTACTCTAAGAAGGCTCTGCAATTAGTATAATGTAAGGAACTGGTATACAACGAGATCAGTTCAGTCTTCTTCGCTATGTCCAAAGAGTCTTGCATGAAGAGGCAGAGAGTAGAAATGAGCCAAGGATGACTTGCCTGATATATGCCCTCATTACTCATCGCTTGGGATAAAAGCTTCAGACAAGTCGTCCTTGGTTCACCTTTGCTCTCTTTTCTCTCATGCCAGATTCTCTAGGACTAAATAATCCCAGAAACAATGCAGGGACTCGGTCTCTACCAGCTTTTCAACTCTTTTATCTCTCTTAAAATTGTCAGTAGCTTTGCGAGGAATAGATATCTGCCCTCACATTTCTATTTCCTTATTCTACTTTGTACATTTTTGGTCCCTCCTTGAAGTTCTATAGAAACCATATATCAATTTCATAGGTTATTAACCACTTGGTGTGATAAGCTTGCTCGACCGATTTAGCATTGAACTTGACGTTTATCGTTCAAGTCCCAACTCTCACCAGTTTTTGACCAGCAGGTTTGGGAGGTCTTTGGGTTTGTGCGCCTGGAGGAGGTTTAGTCTAGCTTTGTTGGGATAAACCTCGTACATGGATCTCAGTCCAAATATTAACTAAGTAGGTGTATTACTAACTCGTTAACGTAACCACGATAGTTTACTATCTCACTCTTATAAAATAAAATAAAAATAAAAAATTTCGTAGGTTATTAATTTTTCTATGGACTACTGCCAATGCATGTCGGTCCAAATCCGGGGAATACCAAACTAGTAAGCCAACAAGCTTCATCAAGAAGCAAAGATCAAGCTCAACAGACCGCGTAAACCAAACCAACCCAACAGTCAGAGTAATCAATGCATCAAATTTTGAAATTACTTCTTAATTTCCTAAATTTTCCATGATCGATATTGGTTTAGTAGTATACGTAGTTATATAAGAATTTGACTTGAGAATGATCAGTTGAAACGCTCCGGTTATTGGTGTCATCCATCATGGTTGCAAAAACAGAAATAGAAAAAGGTTTTGCATCGAGTTGGGGTATTTAGTTGACAAACTTAGAATGCAATTATGTTTGTAGTGAGTTGGGTATGCACGTGTCATGTTTATCAATGTCTCAAGTATATAATTGGCTTCACCCTGTGAATGTTCATAACTGGTTCGTATTATACGAGGTTATCTCTAGTCAAAGAGCAGTTCTCAAAGAAATTGAAGACTGATATTATTTATACTTCATATGATCATATCATAATTAACTTTAGCAGTTAACATCATTCACCTAATAAACTTGATTGGATGGGTAGATGTAGTTTAAATTAGTGTTATCTGGATCGCCGGGTCGTTTCGGTACGGAAACACGGAATGGATACGTGTTAGGATATATTTAATAAATTATAAAATAATTTTTCATCATCCATATATTCAAGATCTGGGTCTAGTATGGCAAAAACCTTAATTATAGATAAATGAGCCTAGACTGCTTGTCATTAAACCAGTAGCCTAAATAAATATGAAGTCTTCGTTAGAACTTCTGCATGCGTCAAAAAAAATTCTGCCAAACAGAAGGGGGAAAAAAAGAGAGAGAATGAATTGCGAGTGAGAATAAAGACGAATCGTTAGGTTGTAGAGCCATAGAGGACTAGCGGGTTCCCATCGCCATGAAGAGGACGAAGGAAAGAAGGTGCTAAGTTGCTCATATGACACAGGAGGTAGAGATGTTTGGATAGCTGTGTTTAACGATCTGGATCGCTATTGTACCACGTTTTGGTACGTGCATGCGATCCGGAACCACGTTTTGGTACGTGCATGTGATCTGGAACGCGGGTCGCGACATAATGGGCGATGCCAGTAACACTCTTGGATTGGATCTTTTTCATGGTGTATGAGTGCCTTTATGTGAAAAGCTAAGTTGCTCATATGACGCAGAAGGTAGAGATGTTTGGATAGCTGTGTTTAACGATCTCGATCGCTATTGTACCACGTTTTAGTACGTGCATGCGATCCGGAACCACGTTTTGGTACGTGCATGCGATTTGGAACGCGGGTCGCGACATAATGCGCGATGCCAGTGACACTCTTGGATTAGATCTTTTTCATGGTGTATGAGTGCCTTTATGTGAAAAGGGTAGAGTTCAAATCTAACCCAACAACTCCCGTAAAATAAGCGAACTTACAAAGGATCATGTCAAGGTTACCGATGCATTGAGCTGCACTATAAACTGAAACTGTGTTTGATGCCTTAAGTTAGATGTAGATGCTCATGAGCATACAATGATCGTTAAACATACGCTGATGGGGCAGGAATTTGGGGACAATTGGGCAATGAGAATGGGGATTCCCAATCCCTATTTTTTTAAATCGGGGATTGAGCATGGATGGTATTTTGATCTCACCCCCCAAACCCACTCCAACAATATTATTTTTTAATTACAGAATCCGTATTTTTGTGCCTACATCTTCTATTGTGGTTTAATTTTATTAGAAAATTACACATAAGTGATCTTTGAAATTTTAATTAGTTATAAGGCCACCTTATTTTTTTTGTATACATAAGGTCATTTGTAGCTTTAAATTATTTTCAAACTGACAATTTTACCCTCTCACTTAAGAAACTCAATTCCATCAGCCTTACATCACAAATCTCTCTCTCTCTCTCTACCCGATCAGTGTCTCTCTCTCTCTCCTCGACCATAGATTTTCACATCTTTGGTCTCCGCCTCCAATTCCGCGACCACAGGCACGGCGCTCTCTCTCTCCCTCTCTTTCCTCGATCACAGATCACGTCGTGATCTCCGCCTCCGATTCCTGTGACCACCGGCACGGTGCCCTCCCCAATCTCACTCGCTCTCTCAGCAAACCCTATCTCCCTCTGCCAGGCTTCGTCGTCTCCATGATGCTGAAGTTTTCGCAGACTACTGCGAATCGGATTCGATCAGTTCCTCATGCAAAGCCTCAACGATGCCAACTCGGACTCTGTTCACCAAGAGTTGACTCAGGTAGTACCTCTCTCCGTCTCTCTTTTTCTTCAATTCCGGCTCTGTTTGATTCCGATTCTCATTTCGGAACCCTAGAATCCTCTGTTTTGGTTTCGGAGTATTCGGTTTCGATTTTGGACTTTTATTGAGACTATTAGAACTCAAAACGGGGTTTTGTTTGTCGTTTTGGCTTGCTTATTGAGCTTCTGAATTGCTTTCTTAGTGTAGATTCGAACGCTGTCAACGTTGCCTTGCTTTCTCAGTGTCGTTTTGGCTTGCTCAGTGAGCTTCTGAATCATTCGCGTTTTTCATTCGATTTGATTTGATTTGAATTTGAATTTGCAAGTGCAAAATTATTTGAAAAATCTCGATTTTGATTGCTGAATTTTCACGCAGGGTCTGTTTGGATGATGGCGATGAGTCTTCGATGGTGAGATTAGGCTTAGGGAAGAGCGAGAGATTAATTCTAGAGATCAAAGCTTTGTTACACGTTCAAAACCTGGAATTATGTATTGTTACAGTTTTTGGATTAGGTAGAAACTCATTTGTTGATATTTGTCAATTTGATAGCTTTGGTTTAATTTTGGTAATACCTATGGATTTTACGGCTTACTTTAGTGAATGATGCTCACGGATACAAGTTATGTTGATCGATTATGATATGTGCAATACATGCAAGATTGAGCATTGCAAGCTTTTGACATTGTAAATTTATAGTTGTTTTAATGTTTCATAGTAGTTTTTGTGTAGGTTGGTAATAGTTTTCTCAGTTGGGAATAGTAGCTTTGTTAGTCTTTGATAAGAGTAACTTTTGGTGGTGATGATTGTAGCTTTTTGTGATGGTGATAATAGTTTTTAACGTTGGTGAGAGTAGCTTTTGTCAGTGGTAAAAGTAGTTTTTTACGACGGTGATAGTAGTTTTCTGCGTTGGTGAGAGTAGTTTTTGTTGATGGTGAGAGGAGTTTTTTATACAAGAGTAACTCTCTAATGTTAGTGAGAGTAGCTCGTTAATGTTAGTGACCGTAACTTTTGCCGTTGGTGAGAGTAGCTTTTGATGTTGATGAAATTTGCTGTTGGTGAGAGTAGTTTTCTAGTGTTGGTGAGAGTAGCATTTGTTGCTGATGAGAGTAGCTTTTGGTATTTGTGACAGTAGTTTTTGTTGGTGGGGATAGTAGCTTTTCGTTTTAAGGAGCATAGATTATTTGGTAAGCAGTAGCTTTTATCGTTGGTGATAGTAGCTTTTGTTATCTCATTGGAGGTTGCCGGAAATCTTACTAGAGTAGCTTTTGTTGCTAGTGACAGTAGCTTTTGTTGCTAGTGATAGTAGCTTTTGTGATCTCGCTGGAGATTGCAGGAAATTTCATGATAGTAGCTTTTGTTGCTAGCTATAGTAGCTTTTGATATCAGTGACAGTAGCTTTTGTGATCGCCGGAGTTTGCCGGAAGTCCATCGAAAGTTGGCCGGAAGTCCATCGAAGTTGGCCGGAAGTTGGCCGGAGTTCGCCGGAGACCCGTCGGAGTTGACCGGAGGCCTCGCCGGAGAGGAGAGAGAGAATGAATGTTGATTTTGTACTCTAGTGGCATTTATGTAAATATATTGGTTTTTAATATCCAAAAACTAACATCTTTTTTAATCTAGTGGCCTTATGAAGGAAAAAACTAGTTGGTGGCCTTATGGCTAAAAAAACATTCTAAGATTATATGTAATTAACCCTAATTTTATATTAAAACATATATTTTGTAACATTAAGATCCATTTTAATATGTATTTAAAAATGAGGAAATTTGATTTCAATTTTTACAAGAAAATAAGAAAGAAATTAATTAAATACTTATTGGAGATCGTGAAGGGTATGGAGGCATTATCCCCAATGAGGATGGGCCGGGGAGTCCCCGATAATTTTTATTGGGGATTGGAGAGGGCTTGGCAAAAAGAATAAATTTGAAAAAGGGAAAGATATTGTGATCCCTATCCCCAACTAACCTCATTACCATCCCTAATGTGATCGAAAAATGAATCCCACAAATGATCCCTTAAAGTTGACTATAAAAAAAAAAAAAGATCCCATAGTAATATGGCTATATATGATCTCGGCCCATATACATAGCAGCCTAACAAGTAACAAGTGTTAAAGAACTAAAAAAAAAATAAAAAATTGGGGCCACCTTAATTTTTGAGGTTTTGGCAAAAGACCATATAAAGAGAAAATTGAGCTTTCTATGTATAACAGCCTATTTGGGTGTAATAAAAATTTGGGCTCCAAAAATTCTGGACTTGAGGCAGCTGCCTCTTGGCCTCGCCTCAGGTTTGGGAAGCATCATGGGTTAGAAGAGACAAACTCGCAATTGAGGCAAATCTAACTTTACCATAAAAAGAAAGGGACAAACGATCTCATCAACTCCTTACCGACACTATTGTGATGTAAAATCAAACTCTAGAACAGGAATCTCTAAAAAAAAAAACTCATTAATTGAATTCCGAAAAGGAACCTATGAAAACATTTCCCTCAAAACGTACAAGGACCTCCGGGTTCATCATGAAATGAGTACAGCCCTTCCCTCAGAACATGAACCTCCAAGGAAAGAATCTTATTGTTAACCCAGAAATTGCAATCTTAGTCAACAAAACATCAAGCCCTGCCATAGGCAACTAATATATCCTCGCTGGCACCAGGGCCAGCCCTGTGAGTTTGGAGGCTCAAGGCGAGAAAAAATTCGAGGCCCCAAAACTCTACTGCTATATGCCTTGGGCAATGGCAAGTTCATCAGAGAACAAAGCAAAACTCGTAATGTTGAGAACAGAAAAGGGCAAATTCTGATATTTTATGATGCATAATTTAGATAAAAAAGGCCAACATAGCCTTTGTATAAATATTACATCTGTGAGTATATAGTACGAAGGGGTGGTTCTACAAGAAACCATAGCTGATTTGAGATTGTACATCTCAATACAATACGGTTCTTCTTGTTGTCCCTTGCTGCATTCCCAACAAGCTCCTAAATTCCCAAATTCATAAACCAAATCAGCACAAACCTAAAGATCAAAACTTTAAGCAGCTAATCCAAAACCCATCAAAATATAAAGCTAACAAAACCAAATCAACATCATTCCACCCTTCAACAAACCTTAAACCCAAAATCAAATTTCCAGTCTTTAGCTACAAATATCCAAATTAAACTCAGAAATGTGAAACCCAAACTCCCGATTTGAAAACCAATTAATTCAAAACAAATAAAAAATCCCTAAAATCCAGATCCCCAATTCCCGAAACCCTAATGTCTCAATTGAACAAGTATTGAGCAAATTAAGAAAAATTAAAAACTCACCTCGACAGCTCGGCAGCCAAGTATTCAAGGACAGCCGAAACATACACCGGAGCTCTGGCGCCAACACACTCGGCCACTGGTCGGACTTAAGAAACCGGGCGATCCTACCCACTGGAAATTGAAGCCCAACTTTGCTTGATCTGGACAGAGACCTAATTTGAGAGAGAGAGTGGGTTGGGAGTTGCTATGTGATGGAATTAGTAAAGCAGTGGGATTCTAATATATAGGACCCGATGCTGTGCTCTGATTGGTTAAGAGCAAGATCACGTGGATTGCCAACATGGAATTTGAGGCCCCTAAAATATATCTGTAGGCCTACATATTTTTTTTTTAGGCCCTAGGCCTGGGCCTGCTTCGCCTAGGCTCAGGGCCAGCCCTGGCTGGCGCTAGAATGTACTTATGTACACCACCAATGCTCACATCCATTGGCCAATCCACTAACAATCGAATTATGGCCATCTCTCAAGGAGAAGGGGAAAAGAAATAAGAAAAAACACTCTACATTTTACCTAGCAAAGGCAACCAAAATCTTTCGATGGATCACAAAGCCCGCATTAGCACATGAAAACTTGACGCTGGTAAAGGAAAATATGAGGACCTAGCAAAAGATGGCTAAAAGTTTCTAGAATTTTGAAAAAACCAAAAAAAAAAAAAGGGCCCTCTCATGTAAGGCATGTTCAACATTCTCAAAATACATGTTGGCATGAATGTGATGATGACTCGGCGAATCAGTACATGCATACATAAATTAGGTTGCATGTGAGGGGGTGTATTAGATAGTGAAGATCTCACATTAGAAAAGAAGGATCTCTTTTTTGTCTTTTCTAAGGATAGAGCATTAGACCAACTTTTTGATTACATTTTGACATCTCAACCATTCACTTTTTAGGTCCTAATGTGTAGATCGTTTATATAAATTTTCAGCCAAATCGGTGATCGTTAAGGCAATCCAAACGGTGATTTAAATTTGTAAGTATGAACGGTTCAAGTTTGACAGATTTGGTTTGTCCATTGATTTAATCTAGTTTAATACCTTAACGATCACCGATTTGGCTGAAAATTTGTAACATTAAGATCCATTTTAATATGTATTTAAAAATGAGGAAATTTGATTTCAATTTTTACAAGAAAATAAGAACTTTGCTCAGGTGCGGATATCCGCACTTGAGAAAAAATGTACGGATTTCCAGTTTTAATCCATTAGTTTTTAGTTCATAATGTATAGATTAGCTCTGCAAAATTTCAGCCAAATTGGTGATTGTTAAGGCATCCAAAACTGCAATTTACAACAATGTACACGAACAGTTCCGGTTCGACAGATTCGGTTCATTCGTGTAAATTGCAGTTTTGGATGCCTTAACGATCACCAAATTGGCTGAAATTTTGCAGAGGTGATCTATACATTATGAACTAAAAACGGAACGGTTAAGATGTGAAAATATGATCGAAAAGTGGGTCAAAACTGGAAATTCGTACCTCTTTTCTTAAGTGCGGATATCCGCACTTAAGAAAAAAGGTACGGATTTCCTTAAGTGCGGATATATATATATATAGGGCTTCTTGGGTGCGGACGTCCGCACCTAAGCATTAGGTGCAGATTTCCATTTTTTTCCCCACTTTTCGATCATATTTTTACATTTTAACCATTCAGTTTTTAGATCCTAGTGTATAAATCATCTCTGTAAAATTTCAGCCAAATTGGTGATCGTTAAGGCATTCAAAACTGGACACCCCTTTAAGTTTAGCACTTTTTGCAAATTTTCTATTTATTTAATCTTTGAGGTCTCAAAATTCTTAGAAACCGCATTTGTTTAGCCGATCTGAGTTTTGTATCCTAGATCTGCTATTGTTCAGAACAGCTAGGGTTGTCTATTCTTCCATGAATTGTGTATACTTGTATCATGTGTCTCATTTGTAGTACCTTCTTGAAAGACAAACATTTGAGAGTTGAATACTTTACCATGGACCATCGATGGGGTAAGATGGTGTCAATTCACTCTCAGTGATGGAAATCCTTAATTCTATTCTTCCTCTTCCCACCAATCAAAAGAACAAATAAAATTCTGCTATATCCCGAGTAGGTATTCCTCCTAGCCAAAGACCAACACCTATATCGCATCTTAATTGGTCCATATCTGCAGAAGCAGGACTGCATCCTTCTCGTCTGATCGTGAGAACAAACTGAGGCCCAACACTAGATCTTTAGGTCCACTTTTATCACATCCTTGATTGCTAGCTATATATGTATTCTCAGAACAGATTCTTCAAAAAGAATGGTTATGGGGCCAAAATTTGCGCTGAAATGTAAAAGCATCCTGGACATGCTACCAGAAAAGGAAAGAAACTATGGAAATGGTTATGGAGATTCTACACAACATCCCATTTGCTTCACACACCAACCCCATGACCAAAAAACCAAAAAAAAAGGCTGAAATTTTGGCGAAAATTTCGTTTTTTGGGAAGCCCAATAATATCTTCACATACCAACCAACTAAAAAAGATGACAAAAAATAATAATAACAATTCCTATTGCCTGATTCTTCTCTTTCAACGTTACAATATACTTGATAAAGCTAAAGCTTTTGATGGGTTCAATTTAGTCTCCCCTCGAATGGAATAATGCTGAAAGATTGAACTTTACATTATGAATGGGGAATGTGTGGATGGTATGTATGAGCAAGTTGTATGTACTTGCAGTCTGCGCCTATAAATAGATTAACAAGACTGCATACAAATACATTGAAGTGGGTGGTGATTAAAACCAATATTTCTCAAGTGTCTAGCATGAAGACATAGAGAGTAGATATGAGTCGAGGATGACTTGCCAGAATCAATGGGCTATCACTAGCCGCAAGTGATCTTCTGGGAGGTCATCCTTGGTTCACATTTGATCTTTTTTTCTCTCATGCCAGATTCTAGAGGATCAACCTGGTCGTAAGGAATGGCAAATCAATTTCAGACAGTTTAGTGGTCAAATAGAAGTGGGACGAAACTGTACAACATGCATAAGAGTTACTTGATTAAGCTTCTTGTAATGGAACACGAAGTTGAGCGGTTAAAAATTCCATGTGTCTAAGGGTCTTGCATGAAGACATAGATAGTACATATGAGCCGAGGATGACTTGCCAGAGAATGGAGAAGCCATTATCTCCTGGGAGGTCATCCTCAGCTCAAGTTTGCTCTCTTTTCTCTCATGTGAGATTCTGGAGAACAAATCCAGCCACAACCATGCACGCTAACCTCATGACTAAAAAATTGCTTGATTTCTGCGAGAACTAATAACATTGTTCACCAATTCAGGTTTCTCCCAAGAAAAGAGATAATCTAACACATGAATTGACTATTTTGCAGTCCACCAGGTACAGAAGTGCATTCCTCCTAGGCAATTTTGGCTAGGTACCCTATTTGGCCATATATCCAAAATAATTTACTTCTTTTAACAAAACTGTGATACTAAAACAGAGCATTTTGTATACAAAAACCGCATCTATACAAACTAAATGGTAGAACTTGAAACACAACTTAACTGCAAATTAAAAAATTCACTATTCTTGCAACCAAGATGCCGCAGACTCGAGAGGGGAAAAGAAGTCACTAGAAAATTAGCCTCTAACGAACCTCAACAGAATGTCCAGCGGCCCTTTACTTTCAGAGCAAAGTGAAACTGGTCAAAGCTCAAAGCCTCACACCAACATGAGAAAGACACCGCTAAAGCAGCTGGGCGGGACCTTCCTGCCATCGATGAAGAAAAACTGCAGTTTTAGGGACCTGAAGAAAAATATAGGTTTGTTTTGAGGTAATATAAAGCACATATTTGAACTTTTAACCAAGCATTCATAATGGTTCAAAGTTCAAACACGCAGGAGACGTTTCTTGTATATGATAAATAATACGCATCAAAAATAAAAGTATTAATTCACCATAACCCTCCACTCCCAAACATAAGAAAACAATGGTCAGCCAGAACGATTGATAACTCTGTTTCGCCTCTACCATGTGAACCAACTATACCAAAAAGTTACTGAATAATATTGTTTCCATTAACTTAACAAGCCTTAAGCAGCTCAAGAACTATGGAACCTAAAACAATTAAGTACTCCATTCTTTGCTGTAAACATCAAAAAGCAATCTGAACACCTACAAGAAAAGTATATATACAGTTGAATACAAACTAACCTGTCAACCATTTTCCATAAAGAATTCCTATTATAAGTACAGTGTTTAGGTCCCAGAAAGACCTAGGTTAGCTTGGCGCAACAGACTTGAAAAGCAATTATCAAAAGAGCAATCTGACAAAGGACAGATATAAGAAATCTCCTTTACTTCTCTAAATCCTCTAATCAAATTCCCTGGTTCCCAGTACTACCCTCTTCAGGAAATTAAAACAAAAATAAACCTGGACTTGGAATTGTAGGATGTCAGCAGTCCACTGTAGCCACCCATCAAACACAGTTGTAGGCATAAGAAAAGTGTATTCTAGATACTTTAATTGAACAGCATAACAACAAAAGACATACCAAAGTCAAAGAAAATTAGTACCACAATAAAACCTCAAAAAAAAAAAAAAAGGGAAAAAGGAGGAAGTATATCAAGAAAGGATAAAATCATTGTTATTATGTAAGTAAACAGACCTCCTTCAATCTCCAATCTGATATGGTGCAAAAGGTTTTGGAAGATTTTTTCATGAGTTCGAAACAGAAGCAGTTGTGAAGAAAGAAACAACACTGGAACCTTATGGAATTGAATTTCTGCCCCTTGCAAAAGAAATGGCCCTTTGTTTCTCTCTCCTCTGCACCAGATGTGCAGAGGCAAATATGTTTCCAAATAGAGAGCCAGATCGAGACTGCTGGAGCTGTGATATCTCCTTCGACCCCAAAATGGATACAAAGTAGATAAGAGTATGCGGAAGTTGTCTTACAATCTGTTTACATTTGCACTAAAAGAAAAGGCAAAACAAGTTCACGCTGACAACAGGCTTGAAAACAACACATATCATGCACGTCGTTTACTAAGACGCCAAGAGTTTGGTTCATGGTATCTGTCATATAGCGGTTCAACACGCTCTTGACGCTTGCGCTTACTCATCTTGGTAGGGTCTGCCACTTTGAAGAACCTGGGTGCTAGTTCCACAAGCCATTTGGGGTCAACAACGGTTACCTCACGCATATACTCCTTCGTGGTCATAACCAACTCATGGTAGATGATCCAATCTGGTTGTCTCTGGAAGAGCGCACTGCTTGGATGGATATAAACTGGCTGATTCTCCACTAAGGTTCTATACCCCTCCTGAGGGTCCTTTCTAGCACCATGGAAGAAAAATCCCGCCGTAATGGCCTTCCTGATCTGTGTAAAATTCTTTCCAGCACTCACAACATCCAGTTTATACCTGAAACTCACAACCAATAGTCAGAACATAGTTTATCATCAACTGAGATTACTGAACTTTTATATAATTGATCAGCAGTCTACTTCTAATAGATAATATATGAATTAACGGGGTACAAAACAGCAAGGGCACAGCATAGATTATGAATGCTCTTGATAAATATGGTAAATTTAATTGCAACAAAAGTAGTCATTGAACCAGATTTCTTTTTTTTTTTTTATATTTATCGAACAAAGTAAGTGATGAAGCATGTCTCTCTCCTCTGCCTTTTAGTCATCATTTAAGACACCAAGGATACCGATGTACTTTACCAGGTGCACTAAAATAGCCTTTTTTTCCCACTGTATCCAGGCCATATCCAATACAACATGATAAAATTTTTAGGGTATCAGAATATCTGAGGTACATATTTCTTTTGGGCGTGATTTTAACACTATTTACATACATATGTCTGAGAAAAGAAACTGCTCTATCAACATCTTAATAACTAGAATGGCTACACTTGAGAGGACGCTTGTTTAAATACTAGGCTATAGACAAAAATGTGAGTAAGAAGTTACAATACTTATTCCTCTGATGGTGGTAACACTTTGACCTTAAGTTTCTGAATATATAGTCTGTATTCTGTAATCACATATATTCACAATAACCAATTTACTGTTCAGTACATATCTGGATTCTAAAACATAAAGTAGGCATGAACATTCAGCATTACCAAAAGTACAAGGGAGAAAAGCATGCTAGATTGACTTTTCTGAATCATGCAATGTACCAAGGATGCAAAATTACAATTTTATAAACCATGCATGCAAATGTGAACCAGGAAAGAAAGAAAAAAATACCATGCAGCCATGCAAGACAAATTAGAAGCACATACTTATCCATGATGCTTAGAAGCTGTTTTCTGACATCCTGTGCCCTCCTAAGGGATCGAGACTGAACGAAGTTCTCAAAACACCATGGCCCTGAAAAGTTCTTAGCTTTCCAAGCGTCATACACTGCAAGTAAAGTCAGATGGTCTCCCTCTGGCTGGAAAAACTTGGCTCTCTTCTGATCAGCCTGGGCTTGTTTTTCCCTAGGCCTGTAAAATATATTGCCTGTCTGAATCATGGCAATCATGGTCAAGATCTCATCACTGCATCCAAGGTCCACACTGGCCAGTAGCATCTTAGATAGTGGTGGATCAAGAGGAAACTCAGCCATTTTCCTACCCAGTTTGGTGAGAAGCCCCTCCTCATCGAGTGCTCCTAAACTGTACAGTTGTTCCATAGCAGAAATGAGTGCTTGGGGTGAGGGAGGATCCATAAAATCAAAAGACAACAGATCATTTATCCCCATTGCTTTCATGGTAAGTGTAGTTAACCCAAGATTTATCCTCTGAATTTCTGGAACTGAAGTAGGGGACATCTCGTTGCGGTATGCACTCTCAGTGTAGAGGCGGTAACACTTTCCAGGCCCAGTACGCCCAGCGCGCCCAGCTCTTTGCTTGGCTGATGCTTGTGAAATTGGGGTTATGACCAGTGAATCCAGCCCTTGCTTTGGGTTATAAACATTTTGCTTTGCAAATCCAGGATCAATTACATAAAATATCCCATCAATGGTTAGTGATGCCTCAGCAATATTAGTAGCCACAACTACTTTCCTCTTCCCAGGTGGAGCTGGATCAAAAATCCTCGACTGCATTTCACTAGGAAGGGCACTGTAAACTGGTAAGATAATCAACTCAGGTACATTTTTACCAAGACCTTTCATCCTCTCAAAAAGTGACTGGCATGAGAAATCAATTTCTTCCTGTCCTGTCAAGAAGAGAAGGATGTCCCCCTCTGGTTCTGTTAAGTGAATCTGTAGAACAGTGATTAGAGATGCATCAAGATAATCACTTTCTGGCTGCTTGGTGTATAGTATCTCTACAGGAAAAGTTCTCCCTGGTATAGTGAAGATGTTACAGTCGAAGAAATAACCTGAAAACTTCTCAGCATCTAAGGTAGCAGACGTGACAATCAAACGTAGGTCTGGTCTCCGCTTGATAAGTTTCTTCAATAATCCAAAAAGAACATCTGTATGGATTGTCCTCTCATGAGCTTCATCAAGCATGACCACAGAGTACTGAGAGAGGTTCTCATCAATCAAAATCTCCCTAAGAAGCATACCATCAGTCATGTACTTGATGACAGTATCAGGGCCAGTGCAATCCTCAAAACGAATAGCATAGCCAACTTCCTCTCCCAAACGACAACCAAATTCTTCAGCAACTCTCTTGGCTACAGACATCGCGGCCACCCTACGTGGTTGTGTACACCCAATCTTACCCATTGTTGTGTAACCTGCTTCTGCAAGATATTGTGTTACCTGGGTTGTCTTGCCCGAACCAGTCTCACCAATGACAACAAGAACTTGATTTTCATGCACTGCCTGAACCAACTCTTTCTTGAGCTTGTAGATAGGCAAGCTCTGCCTCTGTTCCTGAAGTGAGAGCTTTGACCTCTGCCCAAAACTGACAGTCTTCCCAAATGCATCCTTCTTCCACTCAGGCATGTCATAGGCCGACAAACCAACACCTCTAAGCTCCTGTGCAAGATGCCTCTCACCAGTCTCTGGCATTGGATCTTCCCAAGGACGATTCAGATCCTTTGGGATTGAATCCAACATGGTTCTTTGCTGCTGCTCACGCACTTCTCTGCGCTCTTTAATAAGTGCAGATTGAAGTGCAGCTGCACGACTTAATGACCCCTCTGGATTCTTAAAGATTTTCACAGGTGACATATCTACAGAATACCTGCTTTGCCCTTGCAAAAAGGCAGGCTCGTCCTCATTAAGCTCAATTTCAAGCTCTTCCTCAGCTCCCTCTTCTTCATAAAGCATCCCCTCTGTTTCCTCATCATACATTGGATATTCTGTAACACCCAAAACACCCGAGGCAATCAACTGTTTGGCTTCCCACTTCTCCGGCGAGCTCATTCTCTTTAATGGCCGCCGAGAAGAGGCAACATTGTTCTCTTCCATAATTCTAATCCCCGAAAGACCAGTCCTTGTCACAGGCCCGTCATGCTTTGATACCGAAGGGTTTGTCCTATGAGCATCATCCTCTGAGCTCTTCTTCAATGGAAGCAAATCCTTTCCGGTATGCTGATCAACATCCCTCATTGAAAGGCTCAACTTCTGACCAGAAACTGAAATCACCTTAACATAGACCTCTTGATCCCTCTTCACCACATCTTTAGCATTACCAATACGCCGAGTTGCCATCTGTGAAACATGAACCAAACCCTCCTTCCCCCTAAAGTCACTGAACTGAACAAAGCAACCCGTGTCCATGACTTTTGATACCCTGCCCTTATAAACCTGATACAATTCAGGCTCATCAGAATGGTGCAGTCCACTCCGCTGATCCCCACCTCCTCTCCTGTTACCACCATCTTCTCTAACATCTTCATCCTCTTCATACCCACCCCTTCTGTGCTTATTGGATCGGTCTGTATGCCTTCCCTTATCATAATCATGATGTGTATCTCTACGCCTCTCATCTCTGTCATACCTATCCCTGCCCCTCTCTCTCCTATCCCTATCTCTATCTCTGTCTCGATCTCTTTCCCCATATCTGTCTCTATCTCTACCTCTACCTCTACGCCTATCTTCTTCACGCTCATCACCCCACTCTTCTCGGTCCTTTTTCTTTTCCTTGGTCTCCATCTCAATTTCCCTCTGGAGATCATTTACCCTATCCCTGTTATCAGCAATAGACAGAGCCTTAAACTTGGTCTTCTTACCTTCAGTAGTACTCTCTATCATTGAGTCATTCTCAGACTTTGGCTTCGGAGGAAGAATTGCATGAATGATAGTGAGGAGAGTGCGGACAAAGTAATCAGGCATCTCGGCACCGTTCTCCTTCAATTTGGCATCAAATTCATCCACGTTCCCACAGTTTCGTCCCATCTCAGTTATGAACTCAGCAAGAACTTTATCCCCAAACCCTAAATGGGTTTCCAGCTCTGAACAGACTTTGGAAACCAAGGAAAGGTACTCGAGCTTCTTCAAACCATCGTCAATGGCAGCCATCTCCGAGATATTGAAACACTACAAGGAAAAAGAGTATTAGTTACAAAGGAATCATAGACTGAATTACAGATAGCATTAATAAACAGGTATTATGGCAAAGGAAATCATAAACCGAATTCCAGAGCACTAACAAACAGTTAGAAGGAAAAATAAAGAACATACCAGCAAAAAGAAAGCAAACAGATAAAGGAATTGAGTAGAAAGGGTGTAAAGCGTCTATGCAACTGCTGCCAAAAAGTCACCCTGCAAAATAAGAACAAGAAAAATAGTAGTAAGATATTATCTGTATCAAAACTGAATTACTGGCAAGAAAAAGGGCAAGATTTACTTTATACTAAAGTGTAAAAGAGGTTGATCACAAAAATTCTGATGACTTGTATACACAAAATTGATATACCTTCAGATGAATGTAGATTTTAGATAGGAGGCCCAAAAAAAAAAAAGATACAGAATGTAATTGGACTCATGAAGAACACATTCAGAAGAAGATAAAAAAAATGTATAAATATAGGAGACACATGGATATAACAATATAGGGGAACACTTTAATTCACAACACTGAGTTTTGAGTGCCAGCTGCCAAAATTATTTAGTGAGGAATACCTTCCCATTTTGGTCTGAAGGATAGTTTTACTATTTAGCAATTCACAAAACACAGAAAAAGGTTATCAAGCAAAAATTGGATAGCCTACAACGACCCATCACCAATGGACTAAGGACCATAGTAATAGATATTATTGGCAAATAAACATGAAACCACTGGCTAGAATATGTTGATGTCATGACAGAAGTCATAAAGGCCATTGTGACTTCGCATTCCAGCATAAATAGCCATGTATTTACTCCATTAGGTCACCACATATCTAAATCAGACGCAGAAAAGCCTGACAATACTTTAAAAAGTTAAGAGAAGAATTACCTGCAGGTGCTGTGGTACAATGCGTGGTCAGATGATCTTTGTGTCTGATACCTTTACAATAACCCACCACCTCAAATTCATGCCTGAAAACCAAAGCCATTTTGAGTGAAGAAGTACATACAAAAACTGGGAGCTAAAAAGTTTTAAGGAACATGCCAAGGATTATGTAGTGACAAGTATTCGTTATAATCACCATGGTCGAACAATATCCTCACGTCAATTTTACGAAAGAGATAGAGGGGTCCACACGTAGAGATAGGACAGCATTTATCAAAATCATATATCTTTTGCAGACAGTTTAGCAGTAATGGAACTCCCTTACAGAAGGTGTCCCTCCCTAGAACTCTTCGGCCTGCAGAAGTTTAATCACCCTAAAAAAGCCAAATGCTTCAACCCATTCCATCATCTATCATTCTCTTTATCTTCGGCTTAAACAGTAAACCGAAATCCCATCACCCGAAAGTCAAAACTCCAAACTTTGATACCATCCCAGAACAAATAAAGCCTGCTGCTTTTACAATATAACTAGTTTTCATTTCTATATTAAATCCAAACTTGCCAAACCCCAAATCATCACCTCTAAATTATCATAGATTTCAGTACTAAATAACTTCCATTGATTGTTCTTACAATTGGGGAAGCCCAAGATGTGATTTTTATTCAATGGATACACGAATAATAGACAAATCTCCAGAAAAAGCAACTAAATCCTAGAACAGATGTATCAAGCGCAGCTATATTAACCCCAATTAGCAGAAACCAGTATGTAATTGGTAATCTACAAACTTAGCAGAGCAAAGATTACATAATTTTGTATAGAGTGGAAGAATGAGAGAAGGAAAGGAGAGATTGAGAGGCAGTGACGTACCTAAAGGGGAGAGCAATTCAACCGAAGATGAGAGTACGGTGGGCTGAGGCCGGCGACGCGACGGCTCTGGCTTGCAGTTGGAGGGATCCTAGTGAAGGTGACTCGGTAAGGGCATTTTTATCAGACGCATTTTTCGTTTCGAAAGTTTGTTTTCTTTTTTTATTCTTTTTTTTTTTTGGGGAAAAAAGTTTGTTTTTCATTTATTTAATTTTTTCGTATTATTTTAATATATAAATGTCTTTTTAAAGTTTATATTATCAAAATCCTCATATACCTGTTTTTTTCTCAACATGATGAAATGATTTGGGAACCTACAAGCAACGGTAAGTTCTCTGTACAGTGTGCATCTTCCTTAATCACACAAAATATGGTTGATCATTCTGATTCTAAAATTTTAATGAAAATGTGGTGCACAAGTTTACCTCCCAAAGTTAAAAGTCTTTGCTTGGCAACTTTTAGGAAAAGACTGCTTACGAGAGATAATATTTTTACTAACCAACCTATTGAACGACATTGTTCTTTTTGTCATTCTATATTAGAAACTTTGGATCATCTTTTATTCCAAATGTGAGTTCTCAAAACAGGTTTGGAACCTTACTTTCCCTTCTATGAATCTCTTGACTTAGAATGCTTCTTTTATTGATTGGATTAATTTACTCACTTATGTCAATGATTCTAATGATAAGCATCTTTTTAATATTGCTCTTGGTACCTCCTATTTTATTTGGAAAGCTAGGAACAAATTAATCTTTAGAGATAAATCAACATTACCAATTCAGCTGGTACTTGCTACAACTCAATATCTTTCTGGATTTGATCCGTCAATAGAATTCTACTTATTCACAGAAATATTCCTCTGAGATAGTAATTAAATGTTCCTCTAGAGGTTTTCTGAAACTTAACTTTGATGGCTCAATTTTGTAAAATCAAAGTAGTGATAGGGGTTTCATTTTCAGAAATACAGATGGAGAACTGATTCTTGCAACTACAAACTATCTAGGTTCTACTGATATTGTAACCACTGAAGCTTTGGCTTTAAGAATAGGGCTTCATGTTGCATGGATAGATGGATTCTCAGATTTGGAAGTAGAAGGTGATTCCAAAGTTCTTATTGACAGTATACTTGGACCCATTCAAACTCCTTGGAGAATTAAGAAGCTAGTCCAAGACATTCTACATTTGAAGAGGTTGTTGCAGAGCGTGTGTCTGTCAAACAAGTTAACAGGGAAGCATATTTCTTGGCTGATGCGATTGCCAATGTTGGTCACAATAGGATGGCTCAGAGTTGGGGTCATGCCTTGCCTTTTAATGTAAATCAAGCTTTCTTGTTTTTGGTTGTACCAGGGGATTTAAATTGTAATTATTTTTGTTCAATCAGAAAAAATTAAGTTATGACTAACTTTTAGGCTTTTAGCATGTGCTACACCATGCTAATTTGCTTTTTAAAATTTATTTGAGTAATTTCAATTTTTCTTTAAAATTAGATGTTTTTGATAATTTTCATTTTCTTTTTTATAGTGAAAAATTTTAGGGTGGTGCTATTCACACACCCTCTCTATTTTTCTAATATTTTAATTCAATTCTTTTTTACAAATTACCCTAACTATCCTCCCTTATAATTCTGTTTCTTTTTCTTTTTTCTTTTATCTATTTGGCAAGTCAATCATGAATCAAACATCATTATACAATAAATCAATTTTCTTTTACCTATAAATGAAGGAAAAATAATACGTTCATTAAGTATAATGATATGTATTATTAGACGAGGAATATGCTTCCCAGGTAATTACGTTCATCTAACTGAATCTAAATTACAAAGTTTATCCTCATACAAGTAGGAGGGGTAAAGACGCATACTTTACTCTCTTGTTGTCTCAGGTTCCAATATTGCACCTAGCTTACTAGAGTTTCTCGTCTCTTATAGATTGGCAATAAGCCATTTTTAAACGCAATCTAAAATTTGTAGGTACAAAAAAAAAAGAGTATAATTCAAAATTAATTGTTTGAATAAGACTAACCTGAAGGGCTAGACAAATATAGACACACGCATAATCAATAGTATGAACTCTTACTATAATGTATTTTAGATAACTGTATTGAAAGAACACTCACCCATAAATAATAAGAATGTATTATGCAAGGCTGAGGACAAACTTTGCAATTTACATTCAGTTGGATGAACGTAATTACCTAGAAATCATATTCATTGTCTAATAATACAGGTCATTTCACTTAATTAACGTATTATTTTTCCTTCATTTATAGGTAAAAAAATTTGATTTATTGTATAATGATGTATTGATGTTTAATTCATGATTGACTTGCCAAATAAAAAAAGAAAAATAATCAGAATTGTGAAGTTAGGGTAATTTATAAAAATAAAATTGAATTAAAGTAATAGAAAAATAGAAGGTGTGTGAATAAAGAAATTGGGTGTGTGAATAGCACCACCCAAATTTTATACAAAAAAAAATTAAAATATGCAGTTATTATCAGCAAAAAAAAAAAAATTGATTTTGATGATGTACGATTATGTCCTTCGAATATAAAGTTGTTCAGCTCGTCAGTTATTGACTAAGAATATCTCACTCAACTACTCTCGAATGTAAATCCAACGGTAAAAATAATTATACTTAAATTGAGTTGTTTTAATTTTCACCTTTAAATTTATATCCAACTAAAATTGAGCATAGTTTTCATGGTCAGTCTGACCAGGTGAACATAACTGAATATATCAATATTTAATATCATCGCATTTTTATTTTTCATTATTTATGAAACTATCAATGCATCCAAATAGTTATTGTTATTAAAGGCAAATAGAAATTTGAATAATAAGTAGATGAAAACAAAGTTTACGACAATTTATATAATTAAAAAAAAACTAGTATTGTTCATTCTAATTTATGTTTTAAAGAATGACTAAATACTTGTTACTCTATGTACTTTGATCCATAAAACAGTTCAGTCTAAAATTTTAAAATTAAACAGTTTAGTCTTTATTCTCTCTAATTCTCACACAGCAGGTCCTAAAATAACTATTATACCTCACTTTCTTTTTTTATTTATTTTTTATTTTTCTGTCTTTTTTATTTTTACTTTCTCTCACCCCTTCCTCCCCTCCTAAAAAATATCCCTAATTCATGTTTTGGGTATTCAATTCATCAAAACGTGAAATACATCATCTCAATTCAATTAGTATGCGGCGGAGATGAAGGTGAGGTGGAGTGGTTGAAGAGCTGGAAGGGGACTAAACTGTTGTGGCGGAGGATGATGAAGACTGTTCGGATCATGTGGAAGAAGCAGCAGAGGTAGTGGATGTAGGATTAGAAGAAGACCTAACTCGAGGGGGAAGTAGAGGAGCCACTGGAAGGGGGTTTTAGAGTGCTGCCAGAACCATTTAGTTTCTTTGATTTCTACAGCGAAGGAGAGTGTGATGTCGACGAAGATGGTGAAGGAGAGGAGGTTTATGAAGAGGGAGTGGAAAGTGGGGATAGGTGCGAGAGGGACAGGTCGACCTGGGGGCTGAGGAGGTGGAGGAGACAGAGAGAGTGAGGCAGAGGGCGATGGCGGTGAAGAGGAAGCACCATGTGGAGCCCCAGGAGCTAGCATGAGACCACTGAAACCCGCTCTGAGAGCCAGAACGTGAGGGTCTGCATCACCGGCTAACCCATCAACGTTTCCGGTGATAGATCAAGATGGCGGGGGCTGGTCTGGGTAGGAGGGATGTCTGGGGTGACGGGCTAGGTCAAGATAAGGTGGCTCCGGTTGGAGTCGTACATTCAACGGTGGGTTGGGAATTTGCAGAGAGAGAGAGAGATTAGAAATAAAAAAGTGAGAAAAAAATAAATAAAAAAAGGACATGAGGGTATAATAGTTATTTTAGGACATGTTGTGTGAGAACTAAAGAGAATAAGGACTAAACTGTTTAAATTTAAAATTTTGGACTAAACTGTTTTATGGAGCAAAGTACAGGGAGTAACAAGTATTTAGTCCTTTAAAGAAACATTTGTTGTAAAGTTGGCAATACCGAAAACCGAAAAATCAAATTGAGATGGTAGAAAATATTAAATAAAAAAACCAATTCAAGACAAACTTCAATCCTAAAACAATACGGTAACGCGTTCCACTCGCTCATCTCCAAAACTTAGTTTTTTTCTCTTCAACCCTTTTCTTGTCTGGCGGCTCCCCACACCGAGATAGGCCTCTGGCCTCGTCAAAGTCTAGGAGTGCTGCTGGATGGGTTGTCTTGCTAAAGTTGATGGTCTCCTTGAGGGCTTGGGTCGGTTACCTTCAGATGGCGACAATGGCAGTGAGAAACCTTCTCAGGACAACATTGCACAGGTGTATATGGAAGGGATTTGTGGACGGATGGAAGCGTTGCCTATGCTTGATGTGGCATGCTTCGATCGGGTCACAGAGGTGGTTGGTGGCAGGCATATAGGGTGGAGGCGATGGGATCAAGTGGTGAGGAGTGGTTCTGTTCGTTCACTTTGATCATAACTTATCTTAGAGCAATAAGTGATTCTCAACCCAGCTTTACCAGGGGTTGGGTGTTTGGTTGGTGCCAATGACCAAAATATCAAAGATCATGGAAATATTGAGAAAATATTGAATATCGACGGAAATTTTACCGAAATTTTGGATAAAAGTGGTATGATCAGCTAAAAATATACTAAAATTAACATATCGGAAAGATGTTAAAATTAATATTGATACTTGTAAAAAACGAAAATTTGGAGGGAATATCGAGGATATCTTGGATATTTTAGTACTTGGTTGGTGCGACTATGATAAGATTATGTTCAAGGTGGTGGTTTAGAGCTGTGAGTGGCCCTGCAGTGGTGGAGGCGATGACGTTATGTAAAGGTTGGTGGTGGTGATGTAACGTTGGGTCTGGGTTGTGGGCTGGAGCAATGTCACTGATAGTTGGGCTGGATGATAGGCTGCCTAATCCCGTAGTGGTGGTTGGGTCTGGACTTTTACTTTGGGTCTGGGATACATTGTTTTTTATTTGTTTTGTTTTTTTACTTTTACTTGATTGTGGCTTTATGCCATTAATAAGTCACTACCATTATTTGGTAGTGCGACATGGGCTCGGTTTGTGCACATTGTGTGCCTTGGTGGCCCTAGTTAGGTAGTGAGTTACTTACTTCGTCAAATTGGGCGCAACCTTCTAGTAGGCATAATGAAACAGTGTCACCAGATTTATTTTGACAACGTAGTGGGAAAGCTGTTCATATTAGAATTATATTGTTTCGAGTAAGCAATTACTTTCCAGTATGTCACCACTATTGTAAAACGAATGGAGTAGCCAGTAGAGCATTTCTCGTTAATTGGTGCAAGTTAGAATACATGATTTTAGTAGAGACTCATGATTTAACTTCGGGATATTCTCTTGATGCTTATTGTAAATTGAGATTTAGGCACCATGTCCCCCCCCCCCCCCCCCCCCCCCCAAATCCCCAAAATGTATTCTGTCATTTTATTAATTGTCAACGCTTAAGGGTAGCCGTACTAGTCCTTTTCAATACACACACACACACACACACATATCCTATCCAAAGTGAGGCCTCACTCTGAAATTAACGTGTGAAGTTGGAGTTTAGGGTCACTTTTCTGTTTCATATCTATATCTCGACTGTTTAATTTTTAAGTACTAATGTATAGACCATCTCTGCAAAGTTTCAGCCAAATTGATGATCTTTAAGGTATCTAACTCACTTAAACCAATGACAAACTGAATATGTCCACCATGAACCATACTAGCTTTAAGGCAGTTATCAATGCCTTAACGACCACCAATTTACCTGAAACTTTGCAGAGACTTTGTTGGTAATTGGTAGCTCATATTCCTCATGAGAGTTATTGTCATTCGTTGGAAAAGTCAATTGATATAAGTACTGGAAATATCTATAAATAAAAAAAATCTCTATAACCTCTCTCTCTAGATACATAAACAAATTCATTAAACAATTGAATAAATTACAACTAAAATGTATAAAAAACTATTCCATTAGTGGAACTCAGGACCTTCTACTTACATAGAACCAGTAATTGCAGTAGACCAGATAGTATTAGGCTCTCACTTCTTCTAATTTATCTTCCTCTTTTGTTTTTCTTTCTCCTTCAATTTGGTCTTATTTTGATCTTCTTTTCCTACTTCATCTTCTTCTCCCATTTCTCATCTTCTTACGATACCTTCCTCATTCTTTTGAGTTCTCTGCTACTGTGCTTGCAAACCTATATATATGAGGCATATGAACCTCAATATCTATAGGCTGATAACATCTAGATAAATAGATCCACATTCCTCATGTTGAAATCTTGCACTACCACAGTTAAACACCTACGATTGTCAAAATTCTAAAATATTGATCGAAAAAGTCCATTTCTACTGAAAAAGTAAATTGTCCACTTGTCTTCTTCCTCTGCGATCCTCTTTCTTTTGGTTTTTATGCTTTGCTTACAAATCTAAAATATAGAAGGTAGGCCTGGGCTCGGGTCGGGTTGGGCCTGAAATTAGGTGAAACCGAGATAGAGCCCAAAACACAGGTTCGAGCTTTTTCAAAAGTGAAACCTGATAGAAACAGATCCCAAATAGGCCGGTCCGGTCTTCGGGATTTTCGGATCCAAATTCCCAACTTTGTCTGCAAGTTCAATAATGTGCAACATATACACAAAATCCGGTAAGAGGCGAGGTTTGAACCGCTGACCTCTAACATGAAAGTCTTACTCTCAACCACTAGAGCACGAAACACTCTTGACATTTTGCCTACAAAGTTTATATTTATTTCCTCCTAGACAGCTTTTCTTGGTTGCGGAGACAAAGAAAGTGGAGACAAATTTCTTTTCTTTTCTTTCTTTTTTTCTCCTCCCTTCCACCCGTCCTTTCTTTTCTTCTTCTCCTTGGTAGCTGTAGCAACTTTTCTTTTGTTTAATGCTTGGGAGGCAGCTTTTCTTGGTGGTGGGAGACAACTGACAACTTTTTCTTTTCTTCTCCTCCACTTCCACTCGGTCCTTTCTTTTCTTAGCTGCAGCAATTCCCATTATGCAGTTTCTATTTACCATATATTCATCAAATCGACACCATTAGATCTTCCTCACCAAAAACCCATAATCCCATATTCTTTCTTTAGTTCCTTCCTCTTCCTCGTCTTCCATCAACTGCAGAATACTCTCCTCTTTCTTCCAGTTTATTCTTCATCAATCTACTTCGATCTACTTCAATCTTAAGCTCAAGAAGCCATCAGGAAAAGCCGACGTGGCATGGGAGAGAAGAGGAGTGAGGATGAGGATGAGATTGATCATCCTAGCTTAAAGAGTTTTTGCATGTGATCCAACCTTGGATAGCAGAAGAGAGAGCAGAGGAAGAAGGGGAATGAAGAAAGAGCAGAGCAAAAGGATGATTCAGTCCGTATTGGTCTTTTGATCCTAGAAAATATCAAGCTCGACACCGACCCGATAAGTTGTAACTCGGGTCGGGCTTTGCACCGAACCGATATTTTCCAATACAAAACCGAACCGAATCGGGCTATTTTGATCGGTTCGGGCCGGGTTCTCAGGTTTTCAGGTCCAAACGCCCAGCCCTAATAGAAGGCTTATAACCCTTAAGATGAAAAAAGCTAAAGCTAATATACCTGTTCATAATAGCTAGCTCTACATTTCTCATAGCCGCAATCTTTCAGTTTAGTCCTTTAACATGTTTGATTGTCAAAATTCTCATATACTAAACGAGAAAGTCAGTTTTTGACTTGTCCCTATACTGACTTCAAGCTTCCACAATGGATTCGTTGTTAAAACTTACAACATATTCGCTATTATTACCAAATAAAAAGAGTTTATATTTATATTGAAGTCACTCCTTGGACAAAGTTATACCCAACTTTTAAAAGTGAAACAATACCTAGTGTTTCTACCGGGAATTCAGAGACTAAGTATGAAGCATGATAGAGAGAGTGACACAAGGTGTATAGTGGTTCACCTTGCCTTTGAGGCAAGGCTACGTCCACTTAGAAGTTCCACTATGAGTGAGGCCAAGTAGCCTTTGTAGTGATACAAGTATGGGGATCATGGATCCCGTTCCCTTTCTAAGAAGGGGAAGCCTTCATTTTATAGCTAAAGGAAGTCTCTTTCTATTTTACATTTCTGATGTGGGACATAAAACACATATTTGCTTCTCTTGAAGCATTTTGGAGAGCATGGGAGTATGGCCTCCCAGGGAGATATAGTCTGACCTCCACTATGGCGAGGTAGCTCGAGTGTCGGTCTACCGGATGTATGCCGTAGGCAAGGTTGACCATGTCTCGAGGACTACCTACGAGGTCATTGCTTATGCTTAGTGGTATGTAATATAGGTGGTATGTACAAGTCCTAAAAATCCCCGAGTAAGAGATGTTTCTTGGTTGGAGAGTTTAAACATGATGTCGCCAAGTATAAGTGCTCGTAGAATGTCATACCCATACTAGTCCCCCGACTCCGTAAGAAAGAATGGACTCTTCGGGTCTTGTAAAGTTTTCCATGGCAGGTTGGTGCCACGAGACCTCATCATCGAGCTAGTACCTGTAAATAAGATAAGAGTGTACAAAGAGCATATTGATTGCACTAGGGAAATCTAAGGGAAGTTTGAGTCAATTGCATCGAGGTGCATAAATCGATATATGAGATGCCTGTTACACATTACGTGTATGCCTATATTATGTAGTGTTGATTGAAATACGACGTATGAGTCTGAAATGTATGTGGTTGTGATAGCATATGAAGTGCATATGATACAAAGATGTGTGATGAACATGATGACACACACATAATGATATGTACATGTTGTATGCATATGATGCTTTAGGATCAGGAGTGTTGTTACTCGTCGAGTCCCTAAAGTCATAGAGTTAGTAAAATGGAAGTTTGGACTTAGGTTACCCTTTAGGATGCTGGTCATGTTGAGCATAGAGCTCCGGTATCGAACTAACTATTGGCTATACTAGCGAGATCATGGCGTGGCCATGAGAGTCCCCCAAGTATAAGTTAGAGAAAGGAACTTTAACTTGCTTAACCCGAATGTATAAGCCATAACTTGATTTTTTGGCTCATGTGTTACGGGAATGTAAGAGTGGGGTTCGCTCATGTTAAGCGGGTGATAGGTTGTGTGAGTTTTGTCCTATGGTTTTATTAATGGGATGTAAAAAGAATTTAATTGTTGCGATGAACAATAGGTGAAAAATTCAACATTTCTATTAATAAACCATAATACGAAATTCACACGTATCGTTAAGGCCTAAGCGTGATGTTTGGAGATGCGAGGAAAGTATGAGAGCGAAGCTCAATGATAGTCCATGCTAGGTGCTATCTCCACTTGTGATAAGTGATATGTATAAGTCCCCCAAGTGTAGAGAACGCACAGGAGGTGAGATGACTCAAAAGCAAGAGATTGGACCTTAGCTTATCCCTTGGGGGTACCTCGCTTGGGGCGAGGATTTTGATGCAAGGGATTAGACTTTGGCTTATGTAAGGGAGCTACCCTTTAATTATCTTGTTGAGATGCCTCACTCGAGTAGAGGATTTATGAGGGCTTGAGCCTTCTTGACCTTGTGGAGTCGAATGAGGGCTTGAGCCTCATGACCCGATGGGGTCACATGAGGGCATGAGCCTTCTTTACCCAGTGGCGTGGCCCAGGGTAGAATGAGGGCTTGGGCCTCCTTGATCCGGTGGGGTCAAATGAGGGCATGAGCCTCCTTTACCTGGTGGCGTGGCCCCAGGTAGAATGAAGGCATGAGCCTCTTAACCCCTTTGGGGTACCTCGCATGATTGAAGGGGCTTTATGCAAGGATTTGACTTTGGCTTACCCTGAAAGGATAACTCACTCAGGACAAGGATTTTAAGTGCCGCATGTTACACTTTATTTAGTGTCACATGTATACATATAGCAATTTTAATTGATGGGCAATTAAATTAGATAATGGCATAAGTTTGTAGGCATAACGGATATGCGACCAAAATTATCAAATATCGTAGACATGCTTAGATTATAGTAATCGACGAAGCATGTAAATTATGTCATTAGCTCTAATCGAAAGAGTATGAACGATGACTTATCTGGAGCAAATCGAAAGTAGTAAGATATTGGAATTGTTGAAACATGAGATTCCATGTTTTCCTTAGGAAAATAAAGTCCTCCTTGTGTAGTTGACTAATTATGTGTTCAGTGGGAGGGATTCGTCCTCAGAAAAATTGGTGAGCAACAGTTAGTGATCTATACTACTTTGATCAATCAAATACAATGCTTTAACATGGAGAAGTATGAGAAATATAACGTACTGACCAACAGAATTGTTTTGCATGAAAGTGGAGCACTAGTAATCATGTTTCGCATAATTTTTACAGCATATAGAAATGTGGCCGTGCTCATCATGGAATAGGTTTTGTTATCTAGTAGTCAAGTACACAGTAGAAAAATAATCTAGCGATGCCTGCTGGGGTGTTGCCCAGAAAAAAAAAAAAAATCAGCATGTACTAGTTTGTTTTATATAAGAGTTGTCATGAGTCATGACTGAACCGATATATATATATATATATATATATACACGTTAACAAATATGCACCATGTAATGGCGAATGACCTATCTCGGGTTTGTGGACTAGCATATCATGTGCATGCATGATGTTCATGGTATTAACTATCACGCCTCGAATTTCAAATAAAGATATTCAAATCCGAAACGCGAAAACTCAACAAATACAAGAAGTCACTTAGAAAATTTTTCAATTAAATCAAGCAACTAAACAAACCGAGCTCACAACATCAATACGGACTAGTTCTTTAGAGTCACGTATTACATTCCGAGAGTTTACATATTAAATTGAATAACAATTCAATAAGTAAACTCACCCACCCCACACTTACTACACAGCGGAAGACTAAAACTAAGGCACCCTACTATGTCCAAGCTATGACAGCAACAACATCTCAGCTTCGTGACTACTACTCTTACCTGCACAATAAACCCTACACCATAGAATAGTGCATCGGGTTGAAACAACAACCCGGTAAGCTTGTGAAGCTCGTATGAGTAAACTCAATCAAAATGACTCACGTCACGCATGCTTATAATTTCTCAACTCGTGAGATAAATTAAAGCAACAATATTTAACTCCACAAAACACAACCAAATATACAATCACACTGGGTAAAAATTAGTAATCTCTACGTAGAAATTTAGTTCAGGAGATCACTGAGAAGCACACAATCCAAATAGAAATCATAGTAATCCCGACATATAGTTTAGTTCAAGAGATCACTATGCCAATAATGCCTTCAGATGATAGATGATATTTGTCGTCTGATATATAAATTAACTGTAGTCTATCCAGCTGTCGTCTATTAAAGTATCAGACGACAGATATACTTTGTCGTCTATTCTCACTCAGACTACAGAAGTTTCGCAAGGCTCTGTCGTCTGAACAACCCAACATTGAAGTATTTAGGACTTTCTGTGGTTATTAATCATATATAACGACATATTAATGTTGTTGAAATGAGGTACAAACTATAGTTTTAATAAAATTTCTGTCGTTTGAAAAGAAATAAGAAAACATCTATATGTTGTCTGAAGTAACCAAAATAAAGACTTGTTTGATAATCTATTGTCTAAATGCATTTTTAATGTTGTTGTTTGTAACTCACTTATAATTGGGTAAATTATGCTCATATGTCGTCTAAATAGTTGTAAGACTTTATTTTTGTGTCTTCTATTTTGTATTCCAACCACAAATTTAAGTTTTTATGTTGTCTGATAGAAAATAAAACTATATGTAATCATGTAGTTATGTAGTTTGATTGAGTTCAGAAACTCACTCTTCTGTTGTGTGATAATTAAATGAACTTCGCGTTTCTGTTGTTTGATAATCAATTGAACTTCAGTTTTATGTTGTCTGTTAGAAGTATTTCTGTTGTTTGATAGTGAATTGAACTTCAGTTTTCTGTTGTCTGTTAAAGGCATCTCTGTTGTTTGATAGAGAAATAAACTTCAGTTTTTTGTTGTCTGTTAAAGGAATCTCTGTTGTTTGATAGCGAAATAAACTTCAGCTTTCTGTTGTTACTGTATCTGTGATACAACAAATCATAAACCTGCATTTGTTGGATTTGAATGCATAGAAAACCTCATTCTGTACAGTAGTCATCAAAAAGACAGATTAATTATAAGATCTGAAATTAGCAAATTCCTCATTGCATAAATTAACCCACCAAAATACATTCCCATCAGTAGCAAAATACTAAACTAACTAGCATGCTAGCCTTTACATTAACTGATTTTAATTACTGCCATTGTTGCAAGGATCCTAATATAACTAATACAAAAACCTAGTAGCATTCATAAAGTAGTTATAGCAACTACATGCATTTGTTCAACACTCTCTATCAGTTATATGAAAATGCACAAAAGCAGTTCCTAGACAATACTACTGCTCATAACCTACCAGAAACAAAAGTATTTATATAGGCTGATACTTAATTTTTTGGGAACTTCAAAACATGCTTAGCCCATTCCGCTCGGATCTCATCAATATCCTTGTCTGTGTAAACCAAATTTGACCTCGTTCCCCACTGCAATAAAGAAATGCAGCAAATTAAATATGAAAGTTATATGCACAGAGCATGCACTATATCATTAAACAACCATAGGTAAGCAGTTGATCAATTTTACCTTAATACTAAAATCCAAGTTCTTGTCCTCCACAATTTCTTTCATGTAACGCATAATGAAATATCCACAAGTCTTGTCATTTTTTTGCTCCGGAATACCCTGAAAATAAAGAATTAAGATAATTGAAGTTGAAATATACAATGAAGTACATAAGACTAACCACTACAAAAAGTTCAACCGACTCACAGCAAAATTCTTCCATTGAATTACTTTCTTCCTTTCCGATTCTTGTGAGCATTATAGATTTTAATGGAGCTACAAACAGAAAATGATAATTAGTAAACAAGTCCAGTACATGAACAAGTAACACCAATTGATCAATCACTATAATACAATATCAGAAACTTACTTGTTAACAATAGATTTCCATTCCCCAGTATCGAGTTGCCTTTTAAGTGGATCCATGAAGTGCACGACTTCTTCATTTAGGTTCACAATCGTTAACATCCAATGAGCACTATGGGATAACATAAAATTAATAAAATCTGTTATATTACCATTAACAATATAACTTGATAGATCAGATGCTTTAATTACTTTTTACGTACCCTGAGTTATATGGAACCACAAAGATTTGCCCTAACCAACCAGTCTTAAATCTTCCATCGATACCAGATTCCTCACATTTGAGGAGAAACGCACAGGAACCGTCATACCAGAAAAGGAATTGCACATTATTTTCTTCTCTTTTACCTGTAAGTTCCAACTACCTAAAGGCAACTTTGCCTTTTTTGGACCAGGTGTAGGCTTCAAATCAGTTCTGATGCCCTATATCGACCATGTCCAAACAAGCAGCACCTCCATCCTTTGTCTTCCCAGGAATTTTCAATAGGGTACCAATTATAGCATCGCAACAATTCTTCTCTATGTGCATCACATCAAGAATATGTTGTACTGGAAGATGTTTCCAGTAATCAAGTTCAAAGAAAACTGATTTCTTTTTCCAATAAGGTCTAGTCTCTTCAGCACCCTTGTATGGGGCAGAAGGGTTTTTTTTTTTTTTTCCAAACCTTGTGTTCAAACATTCAACTCTTGACAACACTTCCTCTCCACTTAATGGTGAAGGGCAACATCTTCCTCTATGGTATTGTCGAAGGTAGCAGCTTGCTTGCGATATGCATGATGTCTTGGCAAAAAACGACGATGCCTCATAAATGCCATTTTCTTACTATGTTTCGACACAAATAGGACAAGCATTATATCATTTGTTAATGCTGCCCGAGAGATTCCCATATGCAGGAAAATCATTAATAGTCCAAAGTAGGACTGCCTTCAGTGTAAATGACTATTCTCTTACAACGTCATACACACCTTCAGCCCCCTGCCACAGTTGTTTCAAATCATCTATTAATGGCTGTAAATACACATCAATATCATTTCTAGGATGTTTCTGTCCAGATATTAACAATGTTAACATCATGTGCTTCCTCTTCATGCACAACCATGTTATACGTAACGAGGATAACCGGCCAACAAGAGTACCGGCTACTTAAAGAACTATGGGGATTAAACCCATCTGAGGAAAGGGCTAAACGAAGGTTCCTAGCTTCTCTACCAAATTCTGACCACTTTGTGTCGACCAATTTCCAGGTAGGTGAATCTGATGGATGCCGCATCATGCCATCTTTTTTCCTATTCTCAACATGCCAAGTCAAGTCCTTTGCTGTCTTCATTGATTGGAACATCCTTTTGAATCTTGGGATTGGTGGGAAGTACCACAATACATTCCCAGGCACCCCTTCCTTCTCAACTTTATCCCTTCCCAGTTTCCATCGTGATTCACCACAGATCAGACAGCTTGTAGCTTTAGAATGCTGCCCTCTATACAACATGCAGTCATCTAGACAAGCATGAATACTTTCATACTCCATCCCTAATGCTGCAAGTGTTTTTTTAGCCTCATATAGAGAACCAGGTACCTCATTCCCTTCGAGAAGCAACATGCCAATCATGACTAGCATGTCGGAATAACAAGCATCACTCATTCCGTGTTTTGCTTTCAAGTTGAATGTTTGAATAAGACAGTTCAACTTTGTTGTCTTTGTACAACCGGGGTACAAAGGTTTATCTCCATGTTCCACAAACCTTAGAAACTCATTCGAGTCACTAGATATCTCTCATCCTCACTTTCCCCATATCTTGGTTACAATTCATATCTATTGTTTCAGATTCACCTACTCTATCGGTATTCTTGACAGAAGGTTCTCCATGCCATTTCCAATTCTTATTACTAGTCACAATGGCATTAAAAAAATACATGGTCCTTAATAACTCCAATGGAAAATCCATTAGTGTTACAACACTTCAAACAAGGACAGCAGATATTTGATTTGTCAGCAGCATTCGCTGAAGCAAACTTAAGAAAATCCTCAAACCCTATTTGAAACCTCAACGATCTCCTATCAGCATGCATCCATCCTTTTTCCATCTTATACATACACAAAAACAACAATTAGGAACTAAACTACTACCTAGAATCATAGAGCACTGAACTCATACATCTATATATAATGTATATGTATATAGGTACATAGAACCAACTTCATTCATAAACATACCAATTGGTTAAACTATCACCTAGGATCAGCATAATTCAATTCTATACCATCCATCATTTTTCCACATATATACACATATACAACAGTTAAGAGCTAAATTTAGCATCATCATAGCATCATCAAACTAGGTCACCACATGCATATAAATAGATACAAACAACCAACTAAATTCATCAACATACCAATTAGCTAATTTAACAAACCAACTATGCTATTCACGTAAAACATACCAGAAGATTACTGCTTACCTTAATTTGCTTAAGTCACAGCCTAGCTAATCACCACTCCCTGTACTCCAACCTTTCACTACAGCAACAACAATAGCACTGCAATATCGAGAGAAGAGAGCTGTGCTGCAAGGCAGTTTCTGCAGAATTCCAAAAGAAGTTAGCACCTATCCATGACTTTTTGGATCATCATTTATGGACTACAAGTGATTAGGATACTCATATCTTTTTTCTTTCTTTTTTTGTGTGCGCTTGTGTCACTCATATGGAAGTTATATGCATATGGCAGATCATTAAATCAAGTACAAAAGCAGTTTAACAATAACTATATATCAATTGATAAAAATCATAGAACTGTTTTCATTACTATAGATCATCTAAAACAAAAGATGATCTTAGTGTTCAAAAAATAGGCTAAATAAGTTTGAGGTTTGCTTGGTTACAGCCGCTCTTGGAACATTTTTCAAAAAATAGTTGGTCTAGTTTTTTTATGCGAAAAGAGTTGGTCTAGTTGAGCTTATCCAAAAGTTGCTTGTTCCAGTTCTATCTACACAAAAAGTGGTGCAAGAGCTGCAATGACATTGCTGGTTCAATGTTAGCTTCCCTATTATAGTGAAAAACAAAAAACGTAGTTACTATTTTTTTTCACACTTGAGCTGTAAGAAAAATGAAGTTGAATGAAGAAAAATTTTGTAGAGGTTTACCAGCAAACTGTTTTGTTTATCAGGGACTCTTTTTTATCAGGAAGAGGATGGGCTAGTGTGAAAGTTGCTGTTTCATTTCCTGTTTGTGGCGTAAAGGTTTCCACGTCTGGATAGATGCCTTTGACTATGGAGCCATTTGCTTCGTTGATTTTGATATGGAATGTATGGATTTGGCCTTTTGTCTACTCTATCACTTATGGAACTGTGCCTTGTGCTAGAGATGAGTTCTTGTTTATCAGGTCTCTACACATGATAAGAAGAAATAATTTAAAAGAAAAAAAAAAAGAGCAATGAGTGAATGTAAAAGATGCGAAATAAAGTTGCATCAGCACTGACTTAATAGTAAGAAGGATGCAGTTTAGAAATCTTAGAATACATCGACATATATTCAAACATACATTAGCAAATAAAGTGTACTTAATTATTATAGTCTTGTGGATTTAGATACCACCAAAAGAATTTTCCTATAGAGATCACTCTAGAGCTTCAAGCTGCTCTGGAAACCTTTTCGCAGCCTAAAATCACCAACAAACAGCAAACCAAAAGCAAGTGGAATTAAAGGTTTGAAGGGAAAAAAAAAGGCTAAAAGAGAAGAAGTACCGTAAAAGGAGGCATTTTTGATATTAATGTCTTTTGTAGATTTCTCATTGAACACAATCTATTAACAAAGATTAATAGACAGAATAACTCAAAAGAAAAACCAATGCAGTAATAACTCTTTCTCAGATCTTCAAAATTGAGAGCTAATTTTAGAAAAAAGAGATTGATATTTCCAGAAAATGAAGTCAGGACTGAGACCTTGATACCATATTTGACACTCCATGAAATAGTCCAAATCACTCATTAATGTATGTCGAACTAACAACTCAGATGAAGAAGTCTATATATAGTTTGATACCTTCAAAATTTGCCACCACCAATTGCATATCAAACAAACAAACAATAATAAACAAATTAACACCCTTATAACTGAAAGCATGAACAATGAAGCAAAAAGCAAACTCATATTCTCAAATTCCACAACGGAAGAGCAAACAAACCAAATCCAAAAACACAATGTCACCAAAAAGCAAAACAACTAAAACCCCCCAATTTCCATCCAAAGACTGCAACTTCAAACAAAATCCACAATAATCGAACCCATAAGAACTCAAATGGAGACAATACTCAGCTCCAAATGCAATTAAACACAAAGAACCTATCATATCAGAGAACCCATCAAGACTTGATGAAATTAAAAACAAAGAAGAACTTACAAGGCAAGAGAAAGAAAAAGATAAGCTGGAGATGGTTCTCTAGACTTGCAGAGTGCGACCGACCTAGCAATAACCCGAACTTGTATACTCAAAGAGGTGCTTGGAGATGGTTCCTGCGTTACATGAAAGCTCTATCAGTCATGCGTTTGTCAAAAAATATAAAGACGACATATGAATACTAAGGGAGGGAATCTATAGATTAATTAGGGTTTGTTTCCCGTTTAATCAGACGACATATGAATGTTGTCCTAATTTTCCACTTTTTCATGTGAATTTATCTCTTCTTTAAGACTACAGATATCTGTTGTCTTAATTTTCTAACTTTTTCAAAACTGAAATAGTATGGATTGTCATGCTATTCAGACAACATAATTAATTTATATGTCGTCTAAATAAGTTTAAAAGATTCAGACAACAGAAAACAAAAATTCTGTCATCTGAAATGTGTCATCTGAAGGCATTATTGGCATAGTGGATTACTTAAAAATCGACAATAGAAATGAAAAAAGGAAATAAATAACTAAATCAAACAACTCATGCTAAAACCAATAATTCACCCTTCAACTCTGACTACACAATCTCATGAAATAACTCGTTTCAAAACTGGACATCGTTACCTCTCAAAGGTAAAATACATCACCTCAATCGTAGCCCGTCACCGTAGGATTATGGCATTCGATACACTCGCCTCAGTCGTAGCCCGTCACCGCCTAGGGTTATGGCATCCGACACACTAACTCAATCATAGCCCGTCACCCGAACAAGGTTATGACATCCGATACCCTCGCCTCCGTCACTACTTTGACACTAGATCCATAGACCAAAAACACTTACAAGTCCTATGTGACCCAAAATATTACTCCAAAGCTCAAATACTCTTTCTCACAATAAAATGAACAATTCATACGTATATCACATTGTCACGCCAGCAACATATATGTTCCACGTAAATATATATATATATATATATATATATATATATATATACGTAGCCATCCACTCGGGAATGCTTACTAATACCAACTATAGTTTGCACGCAACAAAAACCGAGAAATTCATTTTTATACTTGAGAACTCATTTTACTATACCTTTGAACTGCAGTCTTATGAACCGTAGTCGATCAAATTCATATTATTTGAAAACAAATCTTTATTTACGAAAACGATTTCACAATTATCAATTTATTCTGAAAATTAAATAACTCGGTTCGTAAATGAACCACGTGAGATTTACTCACCTCTAAATCCTGCTGCGTCTTCTTAACAGCTTAAAATACGATTCACAATCGTCTGCCAACTCAAATCGTCAATCACGTAACCAAATACAATATTTAACTTAGCGCATAATTCATAAAACACTTATACAATGATCCAGTGGTTGGATCTTCACCCGTGACCACACAAAGTCATCAGGACAGTCCTACGATCATTATATCAAAACTACAAGTCAATCGGACGGCCCGATCCTCACGGATCACAAACCGAAGATTGAAATCGATCGAAATCGTAAATTTATAACTAAATCAAACGATCTCCAAAAATTAAGTGTGGTATGTCGAAATGATTGTATTGATATATAGAACATAAAAATGGGCAGAAACTGCCCTTGAGGTGGCCACAAACCACCACCACAGTGGCGGCACCGCCGCCCACCGAAAGTTAAAATTTGACAAAACTTCCTAAACAAAAGTTCTTCATCTCAACTTCAGTTTCAACTTTCATAACTAGCACAAAGTCTAATTATAAGCCAAATAGTCGAATTTTACCTTTGAAGCCACTGAAACCTGATGAACCCTAGTTTTGAAATCGATCAAATTTGATCTCCACAGGTCGAGTCACTGCAGCCCACCTTGGAGAAAATGATCTACGCCCCTTGAAGTGCAGAATCCCTTTTAGAATCAAAGCAAACGGTGGCCTAAGGAGGTGATTTCTGGCTCTGTCGCGCGGCTTCCCGAGCTTATAACTCGATCTACGGTTCAAATTTTGTGCTGATTCCTTCTGTAAAGTTGTATGCGAGCTGAAGGCGAGCAAAATCCATTTTGGAATCAAGTCAATTGGTGGCCGGACGAGGGAGAACAAAGTCGGCAAAGGGAGGCAATTTCCAAATCAGGCTGTGCAGTTTCTCGGCCTTGTAGCGTCCTCCACAGTTCGTTTTTCACCTCGATGTCTTCTGGGAAGTTGTAGGCGACGTCAAGGTGAGCAAAATTTCTTTTAGAATCATGTGGATTGGTGGCCGGATGAAGGAGATATGGCTGGAAGAAGAGGAACCCAGATTTTCCTTTGAAAATGGAGGAGAGAGAAGAAAGAGAAACGGGGAGCCGAAAACGCAAAAACTGGAAAATTGGGATTTATGAATAATCTCGGATTTTCTATATTTATAGAAAAATCTCAAATTTTCAATCCCTTATAACTTCTTCATACGAATTCCGATTTTCGCGTTCCACATGTCCACGAACTTGTATCAACGTGCCATACAACTTTCGTGAAGAAAGTTTTCACATAATCCTTATGTATAAACAGTCAAACTTCGTAACCCCCCTAAAATGTGCATTTTGAATAATTATATGTCCGAAAATAATTCACTCCACCCTCGAATCACGAACTCCTACAAACAAATACTTTATTAATTCCAAAAAACATTTAGGAATTAATAATGAATTTCTGAGATATTACATCGACACAAGTCGTAGTTATGGACTACAAGTGCTTCAATAATTTGTGTGTATACAGGAGTTAGGAAATATATATTTTAAGTGGTTTAGTGTAGCCAAATTTTGCACGTGACCATGCCTCACACAAATGTCATTAATAAAAGAAGCTACCGAGATGGGCAAAGCATGTCTTGACATTTCAATTGATTAAGTGTGTGAATACGAGTACTTATCTCTGCAGCCGTGCTAAGGAGCTGTAGTTTGAAGACTAGACCGGTTGTAAGAGATTTACGGGTGCCCGGAGAGGCAGAGACACAGAGTAATTGGGCAAGCAACTGAGGGAAACATATCCGCTGATTTCATGAAGAGTTGCAGGTGCCCGGAGAGACCAAAGACCAGCTGGGAAATCGATCACTTGCTGTTGTGGGGTGTCTATAGAAGATCGATGGGTGTCTAGGCAACCTCCCTTTTTTTTTTTTTTTTTTTTATGTTTCAACAATTCTTGTTCTTTACACTTCTTCGTAGCTGTTTGGCCTGTAGATATCTGGTTCACCGCTTTAGGTATCACCACTATGGCTTTCAACTTAAATGGATTTAATTTTAATCAATCTGTAGTTGATAGTCAAGGTTGTGTAATTAATACTTGGGCTGATATTATTAACCACGCTAACCTTGATATGGAAGTTATGCATGAACGTAATGCTCATAATTTCCCTCTAGACTTAGCTGCTGTTGAAGTTCCATCTATCAATGGATAAGACTTTTGTCCTTCTTTTTTTTCCCTTTCCTTTTGAAAGGGGTTTGGAACCCAGCCTAGCTGGGAAGCTCAACCCCATTCATGGTTCCATTTATTATATTAATATTTCTATTTTGCATCGGGGGGCGGGAGGGGGGGGGGACATAAAACCTCAACCCCGAGCTACATAAGAACAATGACACATATCTTATAGAGAACATCCTGAATAATAGCAGGAGTCTCCTCTAACCAAACCTCATCAAGCATACCACAACTAGCAAGGTGCGCTAAACGATTCATGACACCATTTGCTTCTCTATAGATGTGCCGAATATTAACAGATTGAAAAGCCGTCATATATGCCTTACAATCCTCTAAAACCCGACCCACCTCAGAAAGATCCTCTCCACCTCTTTGCAGTGCAGCAATCAAAAGGATAGAATCGCTCTCAATGTCAATGTCAGTCCACCTTGGTGAATACCAAGAAATAGACCCGCTCTACATGCTTCATCTTCCATATTCAACACGGATGGGAGTGAGCATGTACAAAGGGCCTAGCTAAAGCCGCAATTCCCACACCTTCAGCAGTTCTAACCACCACCCCAATTCCCCCACTGCTGTCAACACCACGGAAAGCTCCGTCAATGTTTATTTTAAGCCTTCCCCGTGGTGGACACCCCCACTTCGTTACACTGCGTTTCATCTTCACAGTAGGTTTATACCGAACCTGTTGGAATTCCACCAAATAATTAACAGCCCATTGCGCAGCAAACGTAGGATTGAAGTGGGCTCCCTGCCAAATTATTTTGTTCCTTTCATTCCACAGACTCCAAAGAGCCATGAAAAACATGCAGAGTTGCTCCCCATGCAATACGTCAATCATGCAATATATCCATGCATGCAAATTAATGGCTGCACGATCCTTCGGCCTTAATTTCAAAGGCCCCTCCACCCAAAAAGCCTCCACGCTATCACAGTTCTTAAAAACAGGGACACTAGTTTCAAAATTATTAGAGCAGAAGACACACCTGTTATCTGATAAGTGAACCCTCCGATCTGCAAGTGCAGTGCGTGTAGGCAAGATTCCCCGCAGCAGCTTCCAGAGAAACACCTTTGTTTTAGCTGGCACATGTGCACTCCAGATAACATTCCAATACTTACTCAACGGACCTCCAATGACTGCGCTAGATGTAGTGGCAGTTACCGGTGCCTTCTTCGACTCTCTCCAGACAAAATACCCACTCTTACATTATAAATGCCTTTCTTATCATAATGCCACACTAATCGATCCTCCCCAGTCTAGTACTAAGAGGGATACTTGCTATAAGCTCCACCTCACCCTGAGTGAACAATTCATTAAGGAGGTCAACCAACCACACTTTGTCCTCCTGATCAATCAAATCTGCTACACACAACTCCTCGAGCCCTTCCATGGGTGGGGAATATGGTCTGAATGTCCGCGGTCTCGGCACCCACCTATCATGCCACACAGAGATACGCTGCCCAGTACCACCTGAAACCGCAGCCCTTGCTCCAACACTTGTCGACCTGCCATTATACTCCTCCATGTGTAAAAGGAACCAGCTTCCAGCTCCGCCTCCATAAAGTCAGAGTGCGGAAAGTATCTCGCCTTGAGTAGCTGTGGCAACAGAGCATCCGGACGCTGCAACAACCGCCAGCCTTGTTTCACGAGTAACGCTAGGTTGAAATCATGCATATCTCGGAATCCCAATCCACCTTCTTGTTTCGACACACAGAGCTTGTCCCACGAAAGCCAATGCACTTTCCCCTTCCCCTCTACATCTCCCCACCAAAATTGTGCCATTAGCCTATGCCTTTCATTACACAGCTGTCTCAGAAGCTCAAAACAATTCATCACATAAGAAGGGATAGCCTGTGCAACTGCCTTGATCAGTTTTTCTTTACCTGCCGCACTAAGAAGCTTCGCTCTCCACCCATGCGTTCTCTTCCGAACCCTCTCCACAAGGTAGCCAAAAGCTTCCTCCTTAGAATAACTCACCTCCATTGGCAACCCTAAATATTTATCATGTCTGTCTACCCGTTGAACCCCCAAAAAATCAGCCAACCCTTCTTGCTTACTTATTGGAACATTGCGGCTGAAAGAGATTGAGGTTTCCATTTATGCTGTAAAGTAATGATAAATGGTGAAATATTTGTAATTTCTATTTTTATTTAAATAGTGCAAGGGGCGGATGTAGCCAAGCGGATCAAGGCAGTGGATTGTGAATCCACCACGCGGGGTTCATTTCCCGTCGTTCGTCCATATATTTTTGTTTTTTTTTTTTTTAAGACGAAGAAACAAATTCTATTTTCTCGCCTATTTACTACGGCAACGAACAATCAAATTATCACTATATTTGTTCATTTTTCTACTTCTTCTTCCAAGTGCAGGATAACCGCAAGGGATTGCGGATTTTTTTCCTACCAATTGGGGCCCTCCCTTCACATCCCCATGCTTTTTTTTTTTGCGACTGCTGCCCCCATGATAGTCAGGCTAGATTGATGATTCCCGACCGGGTTAGCACAGACCAAGAGATGTTGATTAATGTTATGAAGTCTGGGCATGCTGTCGAGCAGGTGTCCCAATATTTAGGTGCCAGAAGCATAGCAGACGATACATTGAATAACAAGTCTCTGGTTGATCGACTTGAGCGGGTTGGACCTGAAAGGATTGAGCTGTGGAGACCAGACTAAGTATGGGTCTTGATGGTGAAAACTCATGGGTCTTAACTGGCAGGTACCGAGCGAGTCGTCGAGACTGGAACCCCAAACGAGTTTGTTGGTAAACTTTGCTCATTTGGATCCGGGTTGTCACTGGGGTGAGAAGAATCACCGCCGGGTGGACGTGGATTCGAGTTGATGCCGACTACGTGATGACTTAGGGGAAGGCAACGAGTGCTGGATTAAACTCTATCCGATACGTGTTGAGACTTGACCACCCTCAACAGTCCCTTGGATGGTTGAGCTCTTGCATTGGCACTGTGCCCGACAGCCAACGAGGCTTGGTTAAATGAACAAATGTTCATGTACCATGGGGTCTGGATTCAGTCACTGGGGTAGGAGTTTTGCCACAGTCAGGAAGTGGTGATGAAAATCCGAGAGAGTTAGCAGGTGGGATCGAGCTCGAACAGGTCCTCGATTGACTTCCAGCATGTTGGGTTGCTCTTCCGATAGTGATGCCGGTGAGGGTCACCGAGAGATAAAGACGCTGCTAGGGATGGTCAGTGGGAGTTGATGTATGTTGCTCGTGATAGTCACCCGGGTAGGAAGATGTTTCGATGTTGTTGAAGAGATGAACTCAACGGGTCCAAGTAAAAGTCAGCGTGAGACTAGCAATGTCTTGGTCTACATGCAAGTGGACTTTGACTACTATGCAGGTAGTGATGTGTTGCATGGCAGCGTGATGCCTGCATGTAGTGAGCAAGAGTTGCAGTTATGCACATGAGTTACCAAGCGGGTATCATAGACTCATGAGGAAGGGTCCCTCGTATGAGGTTGGGCTTGCTTGAGTTGCTGCATGGTTGCATGCATGAGTGAGCAACATGGCTTTTTGTATCGGTTTCCACATACGGCGTCAATGTTTCTACTTAGAATTCAGAGACTAAGTATGAAGCATGATAGAGAGAGAGTGACACAAGGTGTATATATAGTGGTTCACCTTGCCTTTGAGGCAAGACTACGTCCACTTAGAAGTTCCACTATGAATGAGGCCAAGAAGCTCTTGTAGTGATACAAGTAGGGGGATCATGGATCCCATCTCTTTCTAAGAAGGGGAAGACTTCTTTTTATATCTAAAAGAAGTCTTCTTCTATTTTACATTTCCGATGTGGGACATAAAACACATATATGCTTCTCTTGAAGCCTTTTGAAGAGCATGAGAGGGTGGCCTCCCAGCAAGATATAGTTTGACCTCCACCATGACCAGATAGCTCGGATGTCGGTCTACCGAATGTATGCCGTAGGCGAGGTTAACCATGTCGTGGGGACCACCTACGAGGTCGTTGCTTATATTTGATGGTATGTAATGTAGGTGGTATCTACACCTAGACCTCTTAAAACATATTAGCTTGGTATTGCCCTATATTTTTTTTTATCACTTGTCGAATTAGATTATTTCAAAGATTTTAATTATGTTTGGACTAAAAATGACATATTTCATTCCAAGTATTTTCCTTTCTCCTGATTAAAGACCACATGGTACGTGATTCAGGATCATAACTATTTTACGATCATATCTCTACAACTAATTTTTTTTTTTAAAACACATTCTAATCAATCAAATCATCTTCACGTCATTATTAATTCACCTGTTGGAATAATGAATGTTCTCACTTAGCCTTAAAGTCGATGACTCAATAATTGACTTTTATAAAAAAAAATTGAATCAAATGTTAGCACATCAATTTTGTTCCGAACATAATCAAACATATAATACTTTGGATGGCGTGACTTGATTTCAGTGTTAGTTAAGACTACAATGGAATTAAAGTATGTAAAGCTTGCATCAAACTCAAGATAAGTGGCTGCCTCAAACCAACAATTTTGCTGGAAGGGAACCAATTGCAGTCACCAAGTTGTAGTTTAATGGTGTAGTTGCCGGAATAGCGATTTTAAGTACGCTAGGGTGAATCCGGTTAAGTTTGGATGGTGGGTAGCTTGCCCAGGTTGCTCATTATTATGTGTCCAAGTCATTTTCTTCTATTGTGGGCTCGTTCGCTATTGGGACAAACCTTATAAACTCGTTTGCAAGCTTGAAATTATTCCACGTTGTACAACACTCCACATTCTCAATTTGATGCCCGTGTATGGTTAATTTTCAAGTCATATACAAAAACAATTTATATTAAATGATGTGGAACACGTATACCTGTGAAACATTACATGGGCTAAACCCGCATTGATATCATTAGGGCTAGACATGGGTCGGGCCCTCTTTTAAATTTGCTAAGCCCGAACTTGAACTGAAACTTTCAAAGTGGGGCCTAAATGATGACATACAAGAGATTGTGACTGAAAGGAACCCAGACTGAATTTTTTAGGGTAAGATTTCTGGGTTTTGGGTCCCGAAAAGGCTAAACCAAAAAGGAACAAATAAAAAAAATGCCACATCTACTTCACCACTACTTGCCTCTTGTTACTCCGCCAGTTTCCTCAGCTGTCGAACCCTGGAGCCAAAACCTAAGCTCTTTCCGCCAGCAAGTTGTAAAAATAGCAAAGAAACCACAATATATAACCCCCATTATAACCAAACCAAAACAACAATGCAAGAATAAAGACTCAAATCCAAATCAAGAAAATCACCAAAAATCATCCTAACAAAATCAAGAACTGACCCGCATTGACCCAGATTCAAACCCAATCAACCTACCACATAAACAATTGTATACACACAGCCAAATCGAAAACAAACCCAAATCTGGAACCCACCTACTAGATTCTTCAAATAATTATCTGACCTAGTTGTTGTTCCCTCAAACATCGATAGCCTTCTGTGCTCGTCTTCGACAATGGCACATCTTTCGGGTTACTATCCCTTGCTTCGCAGCAAGTCTATGTTTCCTCCATCTATATTGAGGTCGATGCTGTTACGAAAGCCGAGCTCAAAGAGAGCCGATTTAGAAGCACCAGGGGGACAAAACTTATCTGCTCCATCGACCCCACAATTGCCTACTTTAAACCGCTTGAGACCTTTGTCGTCAGTGGCATGAACATCACGCTGCTCAACATGTGCCATGAGATTGACCGATTGAGGTTTCTTGATTCATAAGCTTTGGTAGAACTGAAGTAGAAGAGGAAGAAGCAAAAAGAAGAAAGAATCTAAAGAAGGAGAAAATAATTTGACGTGTGGAGAAGAAAGAGGACAAGAATACGCGTGGAGAAGCAAATATCTAATTAAAAAAAAATTATAAATTAAACCATGCCTATCAGGCTTTTTAAATTTTAAAACCTAGGATCGACACCGGACCGAGTTTGACATGTTTCGAACCTAGACCAGTCTGGTTTGCTAAATTTTTTTATTAAAATTTGGACCGAACCAGACTAAACTGGGTGGCTAGTGTCAATTTTATTTTTATTTTTTGGGTTTTTGTGCTTACTCCTTATTGAGTCACAAATTACTTTTGCAATTGTGTCTCATAACTATGAAAATTAATTTGTCTTCAATACTATTTTACCCCTTTTTAATCCATTTTCTTTTATTTGTAGGAAACTATGCATTGAGAATAAAATAACAATTTGAGGCTTGAAATGCGGAGATTTGAAGCTAGGAGAAGAAGATACAGAGATTGGAAGAAAATTGCAAATCGATTTTTCCGGTAAACTTTTCCGGCGAACTGCCACTCATGGAAGATCCTTTCTCTAGCAACCGGAGGACCAGGGTTGTGAGAATCTCTCACCACTTGTAATTCAAACATCGCCCTACACCTTGTTTTTTTGTCACCTTGCAAATTTGAAACCATTTTTGGGGGGGGGGGGGGGGGGGGGTGGTGTAATACCCGTAATTTCCATTTTAAATTCGAGTGATTGTATCGAATGATTATTATGCGATTTCACGATATATGTTCGATAATCATTCATTTTTACAATTATCAAAGTTTCGAAAAGTTTATTTTAACGAAAAGCTCGAAATACTCGGTTTGAGAAATCGACTTTTTCTACGTACGAAATTTGGAGAAACTTCCTTCATGAAAGTTGTAGAGCTCGTCGATACGAGTCCGTACACGTGCGGAACACGAAGATCGGATTTTTTCTGAATTAGTTATCGAATTTCGAAGTTTTCCGAAACATGTATATATAGAAAAAAATTTTGGAAACCCTAATTTTTTTTCCCTACCGGTTCCTCTTTTTTATTTTTCTTCTTCTTTCTTCTTCTTCTTCCTGTTCTGGAAAAAAACTGGTTTCTCTCTCTCTCTCACAGACGCACTCGACCGAAAAGGGGAGGAAAGTTCTCCTTAATTGTTCTCCCTCCACAGACCACCTCTCGACCTCAAACCAAGTCCCAGACGTTCATCTCGAGCTGCTCTAGCTCCCGGAAATGACAACACAAGACTTTTATTTTTTTATGTCGTCTGAAAAATCAGACGACAGAACACTTTTGTTGTCTGATGCCCCCAAGAGACGATACCGTACTAGATGACATATTTTTGTTCGTTCAGATGACAGAACAGTTCTGTTGTCTGAAGGCCTTTTTGGCATAGTGTCCACCGCCTCATGAGCTTGGAGACCCATATCCACTACCACTTTTGGCATGACCAATAGTCACTCTTCATTCTCTAACTCTTTGCTCTTGATGTATCTTAAAGTCTTGAAATTTGTCTATCTAGTTATGAGTGAGTAGTGAACTTGTTGGGGCTAGGCTTGAATATCTTAGCCAATCTTGTATGATATTGATGTGAATCCTTTGTTTGATGCAATTTTCCATTACCACCTTCATATGCTAAATCAAAAAGAGAATGCTTATATTTGAATTTGACTAGTTTAGGTATAATGCATTTGTCATCTCCTGATTAGTGTTTTGAGATTAGTCACCTCTAGATATTAAAAGCATGAAAGAACATCATGTGTGCATGTGAGAGTATTAAGTTAAAATTACCTAGATCTAGGATTGGTCTGCTTGCTTGGTTATCTAAACTCTAATCTTTATGCATCTAGGAGCAAGGAATTGAAACTTACCCGGTAATATGATTTGTTCTTAGGTAATTATTCTAGACTTACCCGGTTGGAATTAATAAAATTAAAGGAGTTTAAGCCTTAGTACTCTTAGCCAGATGCTAAGAGGGTAATTGGGTATTTGAAATTGCATCACCTGTAGTTTGATCATTAATAATGCAAGGGAGGCTTTGGTAGACAACCTAAGCTCTAACTCTCATCCATTTGATAACACTTGTTTAGCTTAGCCTAGTTTATTTTACTTGCTTTTGTTGTTTCAAGTTGAATCAAAACTATTCCCAATTAACATCAAACCAAATCTCTACATATCGTCTTGTACACTCACTATGAACTTTGGATCACTTGTGAGCCTTTGTTTGTGATTGTACATTTACATATTCTTTCTAGTTTTCCTTTAGGTTTTCCCTAGCCAGGAAAGGATTTACCAATCCTCGTGGGTTCGAGATCCTTACTTAATCCCTTATTCTATAACTTGTACCTCTTGCACTTAAGGGTGGCTTTTATGCTAACACCCCTAGATACCATGATAACGTAATTTGAGCATTACACAAAAAAATCAACAAACAACGGTTAGAGATCCCCAAACCATTATTAAATCTTAGGCAATGTTGTATTTCCTAATGTGGGACAACAATTTACATTCTCAACAACAACCTTTGAGATCACCATGTACAATTTTACTCGTATCATTAATCTATTCTCACATCTTCGGCTTAAGAAAATCTTTATGTATGTACGTGTGTGTGAGGCTCTTTCCACCAAGGTCTAAGGATTCATTTTTTTTTTGCCATGTGAAGAAATAGCTTGTGGGATCAATTTTTTTTTATCACATAACGTTATCTTGACTGTTCAGTTCTATGTTTCCATGAGTAGATCACTTAGGTAGTTTTAGCCAAATTGATAATCATTAAAATAGTGAACTATATCAAATCAATGTACGAATCAAATCTGTCCAACTCGCTTCATAAAGGCGCTACACTTGTAGCTTTGCATCATCGTTGTGTTCCCAAAGAAAATGGTGAATTGGGTCTGAAAGATTTAACCATTATGAATAGGCCTCTACTCCTCAAGAGATGTTGGGATATAGCTCAATGACCATCATCTTCAGCTCTGTTTTTAAGGCAACGTTTCCCTAAATATGGACCACAACCTTTTAACTCTTATCAATGTTCCTTAATCTGGATGGGCTTGAAAGGTTTTTGGCCTTTGCTTATTTCAAGCATTAAGTGGTTAGTGGGTAGTGGTTATTTAATTTCTTTTTGGAAGGACAATTGGTTGTGCATTACTTTAACTACTTTGTATAATATTGATGCTATGGTTGGTAATTTTCTGAATGATAAAGTCAGCTATTACATTATCAATAATCAGCGGGTTTTGCCCGATGAGTTTAAGCTCCATTTTCAAGCTGCTGCACAATTGATAAAGAAGATTGAGCAGCCTCTGACAGATTGTGATGATCAGGTAATCTGGCTTGCTACAACTTCATGCATCCTCACCTCTAAGGAAGCCTTCACTCATCTTTCTTCTGTGTTTCCAATTGCTTCTTGGGGAAATCTAGTTTGGCATTCTTCTATTTAGCCCAGAAAGAGTATTGCGTCTTGGAAAGTTTTGAAGGGGAGAATTTTGGTGGATATCAGTCTTCAAAAAATGGGTTTTAATCTTTGTTCAAAATGTTCTTTTTGCAACATTGCTTGGGAAACAATAGATCATTTGATATGGCTTTGCCCAGCGATGAGCGTTATGTGGAGGTGAGTGACTTATTTGTTTTGTCTTGAGCTACCTTTTTCTATCTCTCCTCACGTCCTGCTACTGGACTGTCACGCCCCGAATTTCAAATAAAGAGAATTCAAATCTGAAAATTGTTAACTCAACAATTTATACAAAATGTTCAGAATTTTTTTTTCATTTAATCTAAGCATACAAAACAAACCGCGCCCACAATGATAACACCGACTCTTTTTCTAGAGTCACATACAATATTACAAAAGTTTACACCAACTTGATAACATTGAAGTAAAATAAGAATGCTCACAAAGAGCATACTACAAAAAGCAGTAAAATAAGCAAATTAGGTTCTAAACCAAACAATGCTGCCACAACAGTCACAGTCCCAACCCTGGTTGCCCTGATATGCATGAATAATCCCTACACCACTGAATAGTGCATGAGATTGCAACAATGAAACCAGTAAGCTTTTTAAGCTCATATGAATAAACTAAATAAAATAACTCAATCAACGCATGATTATAATGTTCACAACTTAAGAATAAATTAAATTAACAACATTTAACTCCACCAAATCAACCTTACAACTCAAGTAAAATAATCACAAAATGATTCATATCAAAACTTGACATCCTTTCCTCTTAAATATAATACTCGCTACTAAAGTGACAAAATCATAACAATTGAAACGCACAATTTAAATATGAAAATTACATCCTTCATGAACAATAAATGAAATAATACACTCAAAACTCTCTTTTAAAATCACGTACTCATGAGTTTGCAATAACACAAAGTTACCCTTATGATATACAATGGCAGACAGACTAGAGCTCCAACTGAATTGTAACCATAAACCCAGCCAAAGGCATGATTCCTGATAACTTGTGTCAATCACTACTATGACACCAGGTCTCCACAACCCAGAAAACATTAAAAGAGGTCCCACATGACTGAAAAAAATTACATCACAACTCAAAGTAATCTTCAAAACAATATAATTGATTGCAATAAAATATTGTTTTCAAAACCCAACTCCAATCTGAAAAACAATATAAAAATCAATTTCGAAATATGACTCTCAGATATGAAAAGTCAATAGTATAATTATTTCCATCCAAAACATATTTATTTCCTTAAAAAAATAAAATCACAAACAATAGCATGATTGAAATAAAAAAACATTCTAATTCCACTAATGGGATCCATTTTTTTAGTCTTTTATAGGGATAGACATTAGACAAACTTTTTGATTATATTTCGGCATCTCAACCGTTCCGTTTTTAGGTCCTAATGTGTAGATCACTTCTGCAGATTTTCAGCCAAATAGGTGATCGTTAAGGCATCCAAAACTACAGTTTACACGAACGGACCGCTGTCAAACCGGAACCGTTCGTGTTTATAATGGAAAATTACAATTTTGGATGCCTTAACTATCATCAAATAGGTTGAAAATTTGCAGAACTGATCTATACATTAGGACCTAAAAAATGAACGGTTGAGATGTGAAAGTATGATCGAAAAGTTGGTCTAATGCTTTATCCGGAGAAAAGACAAAAAAAAGGGATCCCTCACTAGAAGGGCCCTGTATGTACACACACACACACACACACGCATAGTCACCCGCTTAGGAATACTACTAATACCAACAATAGTTTACAAAACGCAAAACTCGAAAAAATCATTTTTATCACAGAATCTCATTTTTAACTTACCTATGAACCGTAGACAATTAAGTTTATATAATTTAAGACAAATATTTATTTCTGAAAACAATTTCACAATTCAGCAATTAATCCAAATCGATAAAGTGATTTTGTTCATGAATGAACCTCGTGAGATTTACTCACCTCAAAATCCCTCTACATCTTTTTTCACAGATGAGATAACGTACATAACACACTTCGTCACACACCTAAGTAAATTAAAGTCTGAACTTAGCACAGAACTAAAATGAAAGCATTTACGGTTCGAATCGTGCGCTTGAACCAAAAAACAAAAGATTTCATCAATCGAGACAAAGCTTCCTCCAAGACCTTCCAAGGTCTCCGGAACACTTCTAGGATTAATCAATCAAAATCATACAACGATCCAACAGTCAGATGCTCATGAATCGAAAACTTAATAAATCGAAACTACAGTTTAACATGCTTCAAATGATCACAACATACAACAGTAATATATCAACCTGCTCGTATAGACGAATAGAAGACAATAGGGAAAATAGAAGTTCAAAAAGTGGCCGAACGTGCCTCCACGAGCCGCACTGTAACATCCCGACCTCGAATTTATTTGAAAATAATCCGGATTTTTTTTTCAGTGGAAAGGAAATTTTTTTGCCCTATCAGGACATAGGTCTTGACGAGAGGACCAAGTTTCTCACCTCATTAATAACCAGCAGTCACTGGAATTTGCAAAAGAACAGTCAGAATAATGAAATCTTTTGAGCTTCGATATTCCTTCCTCGCCCATCAACTGAGCAAACAAAGACTGGAGAAAGAACTGTGGTGAGGAGAGGAATCCAATGAGACCGGTGCGTTATCACATCGTGGCCGGACGGAGGACTTTCGATCGGGTCCCCTTGCGGGTCGTCAAGTCACCCAAAAGGGTCAGAAGCCTTGAAGCTTCTGGAGCTCTCCTCCCGCATTGATTTGATCTCTACCTTTATATAGCTCTCCATTATGATTTTCAATGGCTGTGATCAAGCAATGGTTAATTTCAATGACCCGGATTGCACCACCAAATTTCCCTTTTTATTTTCTTTTTCTTGATTAATTATTCATAAATTCGAAATTTTGAAAAATCATAATAAATAGTTCTGGTGTCCAAAAAAATCCCGAAAATTCTTACAGACTCGTGGCTTCGTGTGCTTTATTATCAGGTCCACAAATTTGAAGATTTCACCTCAATGAAAAATTTGGAAACATATTCCCAACCGTTATCTGGTTATTGAGATTGTAAAATAATTATTTAAAATCTTTCTTATCCTTCCTCTATTTATACGTCAAGAAAACTAACAAAATTTCTACTAATTCCCTCGTAATATTTATTTATTATTATTTTTAATTACCTCGGGTATTACAGCAACAAGCGGCTGTGGGTGGGCCCTACATGCTGCCAATTCAACTTTCAAACCAGTAAAATCTAACCGTCTAGAATGAAGATAATGATGAAAGAAAAAACTTTCATACATGGAACTAAGGCCAATTCGGCCGGGATCGGCCTAGATCGTCCCTGAAAGCCAAAAACTTCAAATTGGAAATTGGAGCTCCACACTTCAAATTGAGTTGCAAGGCTGGTATCGATGTGACGAGCAAGAGGAGAGTTTCAAAACCCGGTAAAAATCAAGCCCAGTTCCTGCTGAAATTTGAAATTCCAAATGGGTCCGCCACTGCCAAAAGGTCGGGCTTCGATCTGCCATCTCTGGTGCGATTCAATGTTGGAGAATGACATAGGGAGGAAGAGGAGTGGCTGGCGAGTCTATCTGGATGTGTGGGGCCGCCGAAGGACGCCAAAAAATGGAGGAAATTCCAGGTTGGGTTGGCCAAATATGGGGCGGGTCACCCGATTTTTAGAGAGAGTTAGGCTTTTGGAATTTTCCAGAAAACTAACCAAAAACGAAATATGAACTTTTTTTTTTGGATCTTTCTATTTATAGGAGATTTCCAAAAATAGAAGGTTTTTCCGTTGACCATAACTTTTTCACAAGAACTCCAATTTTAGCGTGCCACATGTTCACAAACTCATATTAACATGCTCTACGATTTTCGTGAAAGATGTTTTCACAAAAACATAACGAATAAAAAGTCAACCTTTGAGATCCCGAAAACAAAGCGTTCCAAGCAAATATTCGTCCGAACTAATTCAATTTCACAAATAAGAACGAATAAAGCACAAGAAGAAGAATCTGTACAAACTAGTCCATTATTAATTGCAAGAAATTAATAACGAAAATTCAGGTCATCATATGGATGAAACGCAAACCCATCTTTCCAAGGCTGTAAAGGTATTGTGGAGGCTGGCGGTATGTGGCTTATTTTGGTGTATTTGGAAAGTGCGCAATCGTATGAGGTATGATGAATTAATTTTCTGTCAATTAGACTTAAACAATTCTACTTCCTTAATTCAAAAGAATTTGTTGGTGCTTGTTTCTCTCATTGCATTTTTGATTCACATATATGGCCTTCTTGCCTTTAACTTATTGGGTATATCTCCGCTGAAAACATTGGCGGTTGCATTCATTCCGGTCACTTGGAACCCTCCTACTGACAATTGGATCAAAGTGAACACAAATGATTCTTTTCACAACCCATACATGGTGGGTTTTGGTGGTATATTTAGGAATTCTAATTGCTTTTTCATGGGTGCTTATTCTTTCAAGGTAGAGGTGCCAAGTGTTATTGACGCAAAGATCTTGGTGGTCATTGAGGCTATTCGGGTTGCTTGGGTTCGTAATTGGACTCATGTTTGGCTTGAAACTGATTCAATGCTGGTGTTTATATATTTTAATGCTCCGCATCTTGTTCCTTGAAGATTGCATATTTCTTGGCTTAATTGTGTTTACTTATCCCGACAACTTCATTTTCATGTTTCACATATCTTTCCTGAATGTAACACTTTGGTGGACAAACTTGCCAACTATGGTGCTATTCATGATGGTGCAATTTGGTGGATTCCCTTCCAAATTGTTGCATTGATTTGGCTTCTTTGGCTACTATTCGATTTAGATAATGTCGGGATCCTTGTTGCTTTTGTTCTATATTCTGTTTGATTATTTGATTGTAAGGTTCTTTATCACGGGTCAGTGTTTGCAACAACAACAACTCCCCCCCCCCCCCCCCCCCCAAAAAAAAAAAAAAAAAAAAACACAAAATTGTATAGTTCTTCTTTCATTTAATAAATTAGAGGGACGAGCACATGTAGTAGCCCCTAATTCTTTGAGATTGTGGGTAGGTGCTAGACGCCTGAAATTGGCTACTACAAATGAGTTTCTATCGCCTAATCCTCTATTTATTTAGGAAAAAAAAAATCTATCCAACTCTGAACTATTCATATTCATAATGATAAATGTCAATTATAAATACCTGAATCGTGTTTTCACACCATAATCATTTTGTTCATAAAAAAGAAAAGAAGATGATAAACAAACACTGTCTGACACAAATAGATACATCTATTCTTCTTAACTATTTATTTCATAAATAAAAATGATAACTGAGCAATCATAGAGAACCATATATATATATAGAGAGAGGGAGGGCCCTTCATCAAGAGATATTTTTTTTTTTGCTATTTTAAGGGATCCCTTATGGGACCAACTTTTCGATCGTATTTTGGTATTTCGACCTTTAAGTATTATGGGGTCCTAATGTATAGATCATTTTTGCAAATTTTCAGCCAAAATAATGATCGTTAAAGTATCGAACTAGATTAAATCAATGAATTAATCAAATCTGTCCAACATGAACTGTTTGTGTTCATAATTGTAAATCTCAGTTTTGAATGCCTTAATGATTATCAATTTGACTGAAAATTTGCAGAGATAATCTACTCATATATATCTAAAAACTGAATGGTTAATATGTGAATATGTGATCGAAAAGTGGGTTTAATCAGCGATCCCTTAAAATGGCTAAAAAAAGGATCCCATACTAGAATATATATATATATATATATATATATCAATCATTCTTGGCTAAGGACGTCCTTATCTAAGTTTAGGTACGGATTTCCAGTTTTTGGTCACTTTTCGATCACATATTCACATCTTAACCGTTTCGTTTTTAGGTCCTAATGTATAGATCATCTCTGCAAAATTTTAGCAAATTGATGATTGTTAAGGCATTCAAAACTGCAATTTACAACAATATACACGAACGTTTCTGGTTCGATAAATTCGTTTCGTTCGTTTAAATTGCAGTTTTGGATGCCTTAACGATAATCAATTTGGCTGAAATTTTGTAAAGATAATCTATACATTAGGACCTAAACAATGAACGGTTAAGATGTGAATATGTGATCGAAGACTAGCCAGAAACTGGAAATCCGTTCCATAAGCTTAGGTAAGGATATCTTTACCTGAGAAAGCCTATATATATCTATATATATATATATAGATATATATTATGAACAAAATAATTAAGAAGTAGATCTCTGAGGAATATATCTTTAAAAGATTGAAGTTTATCAAACAAGTGAGGTTGTGAAATATTAAAGGAGAAGTTGTTGAACCAAACACTATTTTGATCCAACTTATGAGCAAGCTATTTTTTTTTTTTTTTTGACAAGAGAACCATTACAACCAAAGAAAAAGAAACAGCAAACGAAAGGAAAGCTAAGCCAAAGAAAAAACACGAACTGGAAGCAAAACAAATGAAAAGAAAAAACCAAGAAAACTAAAAAAAGTAGCCTTCAAGGTGGAGCTGAAACATGATCTGCCTGAAGAATGTGAAGCAAGGTTGGAGCGGGATTATGAACCCAGTTCAAAGAAAACTCCAGTCGTGGAGCAAGGTGGGTTGCTATAATTGTTGCCGCATTTGCTTCCCTACTGGTCCAAGACGAGTTAATTGCAGAAAAAGAATCAGCCAAAGACTTAATCTGTCTAACCAAAGGAAGGCAGACCAAGAAACCGAAACCTTAAAGGTTTTCAAAGCTGATACTAATGAAAGACAATCAGATTCCAAGGAGAAAGAGAGTAGAGACTCACATTTTGCTAACTTGAGCCCAAGAAGAATAACCTGAGCCTCCGCAGCGTCTGCAGAAGTCGCTTTGCCGGTTGAGACCACACCATGCTGGAGAGAGCCAGTTGAATCCCTGAGGATGGCAGCGAGACCACATCGCAAGGAATCCGCATTCTAGGATGCATCCTTTTTTAATTTAACCGAGCCTGAAGCAGGAGGAGACCAAGTGTGAGAAACAGGGGGAGCTGCAGATGAAGTAACAAGGCTTACTGAAGAGTTCATGTGAGAAGTAGCTAGATATTCCTTGGCTTGTTGGAAAGCCTTGTTGGAAGTCAAGATCGGATCAGGAGTAGTGTGGTTGAAAACACAATGACATCTTTGCTTCCAAATGTTCCACAACATAAAAGAAATATGAGTGCAGAGAGACTTGGATGAAGTTCCAGAAGGAAGGCTAGAGTTTAAAAGCATTTCAACCCACCTATCCGTTGTTGAAATATCCAAACAAGAGACATGGAATCCTAATGGATGTGCAAACCAAGCACAAACTGCCCAATCACAGGTAAAGAGAACATGCTTAACCGTTTCTGAAAAAATGCGACAGAGAGGGCAAAGTGAACAATTGGACAGATTCTGTGGTGTAGGTTTCTCTTTGTGGCCAAATAGTTAGAAACAACTCTCCACAAGAAAGACTTTATTTTGGGGAGTGAACTAATGCCCCAAATCCATTTCCAAAATTTTTCAGATATATGATGAGAAGAAGAAGCCTTGTATCCAGGGGAGGAAGACCAATTTGAAGCTGCCAAATGATATGCCGAATGAATAGAGTATGAACCTGATTTTTGGAGAGGCCAAAGCAGGGAATTGTCATGGAGAGTATCATGCAAGGGCATTGCTTTAATCATCAGTTAATCTTGAGCCGATACAATCTGGGCAATGGGGGTTAAGTCCCAAACAGCAGGAGTTCCAACCATTAATTCTTCTACCAGCATAGGGGCCTGTTCACCATAAACTTGAGCCAAAGGAATGAAAATATAAGGTAACCATTTACCTCTCCAGACATCAGTGAGAGAACCATTCCCAATCGCCATTATAGATCCTTGATCAATTAAATCCCTGGCCTCCAAGAAGCTGGACCAGATCTAAGAGGGGGAACCGCCTTTTCGAGCATTCCATAAGGAAGAGTTGGTGAAGTAACGTGCCTTGAGAACTGTAACCCAAAGAGCAGTCGGATTCTGAAGTATCCGCCAAACCTATTTCCCTAAGAGGGCTAAGTTAAAGGACTCAAGATGTCAGAATCCTAAACCCTCGAAGGACTTTGACAAACCTAATCTTTGCCATTCTATCCAATGAATGTCGTCTCCTGAATCATGACCCCACCATAAATGAGCCAGAGCCAAATTAAACTAAGAGCAGAGAGACTTTGGAAATTTGAAACAGGACATCGGATAAGCAGGCATTGAAGTAGCGATCGCTTTAATCATTATTTCTTTTCCAGCTGGGGAGAGAGTGGCCTATTTCCATCCTTGAATTTTTTTCAAGATTGAGTCTCGAATGTAACCCAACGCCGCCGTCTTTGAGCGACCCCAGATTGTGGGTAACCCTAAGTACTTACCCGGATCCTTCACCAATTTCATATTCAAAATATAGCTGAGTAATTGCACAGTGTGAGGGTGAGTATTCAGAGAGAAAAATAGGGAGGACTTGCCAGTGTTAATAAGTTGACCAGATGCAGCATAATAGTGATGAAGGACATCCGAGAGGATCTCACAATTCAAAACAGTAGCTCTGAGGAAAATAAAGAGTCATCGACGAAGAACAAATGACTGATCTTCGGCCTCGAGACTCCAAATTGAACAGGTTGCAGAATATCAACCTCAGAAAGCTTTCGGAGGATTTGGGACAAAACATCACTGACAAATAGGAAGACGAAGGGAGAGAGAGAGAGAGGGTTACCATGGCGTAGTCCCCTTGTTGGCCTAAAGAATGGACCCGGTTTACAATTTACCAAAACTGATAGAGAAACCGTGGTTAGGCATTGCATAATCAGAGAAACCCATAAATGTGAAAACCTATCTGTAACAACACGTATAGCTTCCAAGAAAGACCATTCAACATGATCATAGGCCTTGTTCATATCTAGTTTGAGAGCAAATTCAGCTTTAGATAATGAAAAAGTTCATGTGCCACGATGATATTGTCTTGTATTTGCCTCCCCGACACAAAAGCAAACTGATTCTCAGATATCAGTCTTGGCATCAGAGGTTTCAATCTATTTGCCAATATCTTATTGGAGAAATTGCATAGACCAATTGGACGAAAATGGGAAGAAAGGCGTGGGTTTTTCTGTTTCGGGAATTAAAGCAAAAAAGGTCTTGTTCAACTCCAGTAGAATCGAAGCTGAATTAAAGGAATTCAGTCACTGCTGCACAAATTATCGGATTGACAAAGTGGTGTTAGTTTAGTTGTCAGAGGACCCACTATCTAGGATTGAGGTCATGGGTTCGAGTCACTATGGGGGTAGAAGTACAATCCTTTGATCCTCTTTTTAATATACAAGGAAAAACAAAATTATCGGATTGACAATGTTCCAGTAAGTCTGGTAAAAAACTCCTGAAAAATCATCCGGTCCAGGCTCTTTTAAGCCTCCCAAATTAAAAACTGCAAACTTAATCTCATCAAGCAATAAGGGACTCAGTAAATCATTGTTCATGTCCTCAGTAACTACCAGATCCACAAAGGATAAGACAGCTGCAAGAGAAGAAGTCGGAGCTGCTATAAAGATACCTGAAAAGTACTGATTCAGCTGTGTTATGATCTGTGACTCCGTGTCCAGCCAATTGTTGCCATCATCTTTAAGCCTGAGGATCTTGTTAAATTGACGACGCTGAATGGTGGATTGGTGAAAGAAAGTAGTATTGTGATTGCCCACCTGAAGCCAGTTTACTCGAGATCTCTGATGCCAGTAGTAATCCTCCAAACGCCAATTTTCATCGATGTCATTTACAACTGAAGCAATTTGATTACCCACAAAGGAGGTAGTTGAATTATGAAGATAATCCAAGCGGCTAAGCAACCGAGCAGTGTTGGCTTGAAACTGGGGAAAAGTGCGCTTAGACCAATCTTTCAGGGAAAGTCGACATCTCGATAAGTTGGCCAACCAAGTACCTACATTTGAAGAACTGGAATTGTCCCTCTAAGCATCTCGAATAACTTGCCCCCATTCTTGATTAGTAACACGGAGGTGTTCAAAACGAAAGCAGGTGATTTACTTTCAAAGGGGGATGTGTCCAATAAAATTGGACGATGATCTAACCCAAGTTTGGTAAGATGAAAGACATGTGCCTTCGACTGAAGAGAGCACCAAGTATTGTTACCAAAAGCCCTGTCCAAACGTCTTTTAATAAACAGATTGCCATGTTGAAAAGCAAACCATGTAAATGTAGGGAGTTGAACATCATCTTTCCAAAACAAGGCCAAACCACCACCAGAAGTAGAAGATTCAACAAAAAGATGATCAAACTTCAAGTCTCCCCGCCATTTTTTTACAACATCGTCCTGTTGACGAGTTTCCATCAAAAACAGTACAGAAGGGTCATGTTTGCGAATTAACTTCCCTGACAGTTCCAAGAGAGAAACTTCATGGAGAATTGGGAGCTGCAGGCCAGCTACCATCGCCATTGACATAGGAAGGAGTAAGAGAGTCAACACTGGATTCCACTGGTGAAGGACTCGGAATTGTTCCAATCAGAGTATGTTGAAAGGACAATGGTAGTGTTGTAACCGACATTAATGGCTGAGGCTCCGAAAGCAGACCCGGCAAAACATGCTCAAATGGAACATATGCAGTTGCATGTGGAGACGAGGTCCTTGGAGGTGTGAGAGGAATATCAGATTCTGGATTAATACCCGTGATAGCGAAAAGCATGATCTTCTTTGGTCTCCCAAGACGTCCTCGACCACGGTAAGGAGTAGGAGAGGAAGGACCGGCTTTGGATTGACGGGTTTTGGAGGTAGTTGTAGACCTCGAGACCGGAGATGGTGGGTGGTACCAGTTTAGTCAATAGTAATACTCGATTCGGATTCTCCCAACACCGGGAACAACAAGCATTTCAAAGACATCCTGGGAAAGATTTATGGTTCCACAACTCTTAGTTTGACAAAAATCAACAATCTCAGCTGAAATCTTAAATCCGCGTCCTTACAGGGGTGTCCAGTGATACATTACTTACAGCCCCAGTACAACAAAGCTGATAATATACACCGCAAGCCGCCTTGTTCTTCCATAAATCATGGCTCGCAGCTGCAATCAAGTTTCCGCGACTGCGATTTCCATAGCATGAGGCTACAAAAAGAAAAAGTGAAAAGATACCCTTCTGGAACTTTGATTTTAGCTAAGGCCCTAGCCTTCAGGGTTTAGTTCTTGATATTATCACATTTTCCACAGTAATTTGTTAAACAGCGACAAGCGTGGCACTTGGCCTACCATTGTACCGATATTGTCCCAATTTAACCACCCGATAGGTGTTGACTTTTAATCACAAAAGGTCTCGGTACAATTGGGTGAGATCCACATACTTATAAGTTTTATTTTATTTGTCATTTTTCCAACGTGGGATCTTTCCTCTCCAACACTCACGTGCAACCTAACTCTAGGTCTGTACGTGAAATTAATTAATCTAATTTCCACATTAGAAATTAGGACACAAGTCTCATATCGGAGACTTGGTCAATACAATCCAAGGCCCACGTTGGACACTTGATAATTTCGATGGCAATACAAGGAACCCCAATTTGGGCTCATGATACGTGCCTACGTGGAGACGCAATTGGAGAAGGACATGCTCTAATATCATGTTAAACAACGACAAGCGTGGCAAGTGGCCCACCATTGTACTGATACTGTCCCAACTTAACCACCAATTAGGTGTTGGGTTTTAATCACAAAAGGCCTCGGTACAATTGGGTGAGATCCACCTACTTATAAGTTATATTTTATTTGTCACTTTTCCAACATGAGATCTTTCCTCTCCAACATAATTTAGTTGCAGTAAACATAGTATACTTACGAGTATATGGAGGTTCGTAGAAGGTTAGGTTGTCTTATTTGCATCTGCTTCTGCATCCTTGAACATATTAGGAAGCTTCAGATACAGTCTGCAAATTGTATCCAAGCACCAGAACTGCAATTAGCAAAAGCACTCCCATATTTTTTCTTACAACGAAGGAATTTTGTGATACTCTGATGCATGAAATGTTGTAATGTTTTTTTTGACAAAGATGAAACGTTGTAATGTTAGTCTCTAACCTATAATCGAAATTGTGGCACACATCTGATATTTAAAAAGAAAAATGAACCACACTAACAAGCAATCTAATTATAATTTTCCTTCCTTTGGTGGAATATATTTAATATTTAAAGTTGGGATTTCACTTCCTCTTTGGTAAATGAGAGGGGGCACTTCAGAGAACAAGGTGATACAATTAGAATTCTGCCTTTTTTTTTTTTTGGGACATGAAATTAATATGTTGCGGGGTATCCGGATGATTGTAATCTTAGGTAGTGTTTAGTCTTAAGTCTTTAAATTTAGACACTTGAATAAGTGTCCAATTATATTCATGATCTAATGGGTTCCTTGACTAGAAGTATTCTTACTGGTCAGAACAACTGTGGCTTCAATACTATGAAGCATATAATTTCTAGTGTATGTATCACTTGTATTGTGAACCTAGCCCAGTCGTATAATTTTTAATCAAAAAATTTATTCATTCTCCTAAAAAAAATTTATGTCTGTTGACATATGATCCACATGCATGCACTTATCATTTTTTAGTACAAATACTCAAGTGTTAATTATTATAATTAAAATATTACATGAAATACAACATGTATGTCTGTTCTCGTATAATTTACATACAATTATCATTTTTAATACAAATACTCAAACGTTACCATATTTTTTAGTGGTACGTAAATATGAAAATGATAATTAAAATATTACATGAAATACAACATGCATGACAATGTAATTGTACTGAGCTTTACTCATAAGTTTGATATCGCTCTAATTAAAATCATTTCCTCCCACGAAGAAACTAAGCATTAAGTTGTCAAGTATATGTGGAGGTAATTATTCACAATGATAACTCAAAAGTCTTCACCATTTTTGAACCACCACCTACTTACGTACTATTGGATTGATGCATCCTTTTCTAGACAGTTCTATGTGATAGGCAATGAATAATTGGCTGTTTCAATTCGGTTGGAAAACAACTCCTCACTCCGAGGACGTATCCAAACCCATTCAGTGGACAATTGGCTTCGCCTGGTTATGTAAAATTTGTAATTGTCGGTAAGTTAATTTGGAATTTGATCCTTTTAAAAAAAGAAAAAAAAAATTTGAAATTTTTAAGTGAGAGTTAATTCAATTATAGGTTGAAAAGAGCATTTAGTAAGATGAAAATAACTCTTTTGAAGTAATTTGAAGAACTAAAAGTAAGAAATGCATAATCGAGCAATATAGCTATATAGTACCATATAGAGGTGCCTTGAAAAGTTTGGAGGGTGATAGCTCGAAGCCCTAGACGGAGGTGTCATTTGATCTATGCCCAAGCCCCGTTCTGCATCCATTATATGTGTGTGTGTATGCATACCTTATGTATGTGTGTGTGTACACACACACACAAGTTTAGTTGTTGTGCTTGCAATCGAGGGCACAATCATGCACTGGATGATGTTAGTTTCCAGCGTCTTGCATGACGAGAAAAAGAACAAACAAGAGCTCAAGAAGAACTATACCGGCAGGCATGTGCCGGCCGGCAAGTCATCCTGGCTCATGTCTACTCTCTTTCTCTCCATAGAAGACTACACAAACTACATTCATCATCAAATCCTCATCTTTCAATTTGACTCAGTGGACTGTCTGAATCAACGACTTAATTAGAAATTGTGCAGCTCACTGAAAACATTTATAGGCAGCTGGGACTGTAAGTCGGATTTATTAGAACAATATATATGTCCCCACCAAGCATACCATTCTTGAGGATAACAGAATAACTTGATTCTGTATGCAGGCTCAGCCTTGAGAAATTCAAGGCTCGGGGTGAAAAATAAAATTGGGCCCTTTATATAAAAAAAATTCAAATATATTTTATATTGATGAAAAAATTATAATACAACCGGGGGGACATAAAACCAATACCCGAAAAAAAAAAATTACATCACCTTATATCAATTAAATCTCATCTAAAATGATTTCTTCTTGTATTTTTAGATGCAAAGTCATCAATTATGTGTTCAACATCAACATTTTTCAGCATATTCTTTTCAATACTGAAAATTGCTAAACCATTCAACCTATTTTGAGTCATCGTTGTCCGTAAATAAGATTTTAATAACTTTAATTTTGAAAAACTTCTTTCCGCAGATGCCACTGTAACAGGTACAGTCAATAAAATCCTATAAGCTTTCCATGGTTTTTCTGGTTTTTGCAAACTCCATAATTTTAATGGAATTCCATGGTTTTTCTGTTTCATATGCTTCATTTGGTAGCATTTCCTGCAATATTTGTAACTCAGAAAGCAAATATTTTGCATCAATATCAGACACATCATCATGTTTCAAAGCAAGTTCAAGTTTCAGACAACAATTTTTCATTTCTTCATCTTCCAATGAAACCAACCGTGATGCATCAAATTAATAAGAAGCCAAATATAGATTCAAAGCTTTCTATTTGTTCAAATCTACTCTTCAATTGAGAAAGAGCCATATCAACTAAGACAAGAAAGTAATCAGTTCTAAAATCTTCTTGAGCTGATTGTTGTTCTCTATCTGTATCAAGAATCTCATCAAAATGTCTCTTTCTTATAACCCTACGCTTCATAGGAAATACAGGCTCAATTCCTATTTCATTTGCAATTTCTTTAGCATCAATTACGGCAGAATTAAATCCATCTTCTCTATATTTTTCAAAAAATGAAATTAACCCTTTTATACTTTTAATAGCAACATCAAGAATCATATCTCCAGCCTGCAAATTTTTGCTTACCATGTTTATTTTGTGCAAAATATCATGCCATATAACCAAACTTAAAATGAAATCAAAACTTGAAAATTCACCATCTAACAATTTCCCAACTTCCCAACTCAAATGATTATCATATGTATCACCAACTTCAGCAAGTTTGATTAAAGCTTCTTTTATTTTGGGAAATTGACTTTTAATTGATTTCACACTTTCAATACGACTTTCCCACCGTGTAACCGACAAAGATTTCAAAGTTAATTCATCTACATATTCAAGTAAAAGGTTCCATCGCTTTGTTGAATTAGCAAATATATTGTAAATGGCCTCACATGCTCCAAAAATGATTTTCCTTTTAGACAAGAGTTTGCCATATCACAAAGCACTAAATAAAAAGAATGACAACCACATGGCATATAAAAAGCTCCGTCAAGTAACCTTTTTTGAACACCTTGGTGTTTTCCTCTCATATTTGAACCATTATCATAACCTTGTCCCCTCACATCATCGATATCTAAATCAAGAGAGCTTAGAGCATCTTGTAGTTCATTAAAAAGACCCAAACCCGATGTATCTTCTACATTTAAAAACTCCAAAAAATACTCTTCTACTTTTATTGGGAAACTTGCAACATCTACACATCTTATTATCAAAGTCATTTGCTCTTGGTGACTAGAATCAGGGGTGCAATCAAGAATCACAGAAAAATATTTAGCATCTTTGATCTTCTTTATAATCGCACTCTTGACACTTGATGTCATAATAATTATCAATTCATTTTGTATTTTATGACTAAGATAATGATAATGAATATTTTTATTTTGAATGAGTCGAAAATGATGCTTCATTATTGGATCAAACTCTCCTATTGATTCAAGAAAGCCCAAGAAATTTCCATTTGAATCCTCATAGATTTTTGGGTTAAATACTGTTTAGTCCTTGAGCTTTTGACCATAAAACACTTCAGTCCCTGACTTTCTAATTTCACACGTTTAGTCCCTGTACTTCAAAATTTCAGACCAATAAGTCCTTGCCGTCTAAAAGTCGAGGCGAAATGTCTATTATGCCCTCAGTTCTTTTTTTTTAATTAATTAATTTTTTAATTTTTTTTTAGAAAAGGAATTTTTTCCCCTTTCTTTCTTTCTGTTTATTTTTTCTATTTCTTTTTTCCTTTCTTTCTTTCTGTTTGAAAAAAAAAGAATAAATAAAATAAAGAAAAAAGAATTAAAAAAAAGAAAGGAATAAATTTATTTTAAAAAAAAGAATTGAGGGCATAATAGACATTTTACCGTAACTTTTAGATGGCAATGACCTATTGGTCTGAAATTTTGAAGTCCAGGGACTAAACGTGTGAAATTAAAAGGTCAGGGACTAAAGTGTTTTATGATCAAAACCTCAAGGACTAAACAGTATTTAGCCCTAGATTTTTTCATTTGTACCACGAAAGGCTATATTATTCATAGCAAGACGTTTAATAACACTAATTACTCTAACCATGACTTCTTTCCAATGCTCTATATCTTTCTTGATTTGCTCTTGTAATTCTCTATCAATTGTTTGATTTGTGATAAATCTCACTCGTAGCTCATTCCAAGCTCTAAGGTTAGAGAGGTGTTCACGACTCTTTTTATGTTGTTTAAGCTTATCCCCCAAATGTTTCCAATCATTAATTCCTTCATGTACTAATTGACTCCTAGAATGAGCTTTTCTTATAACTTTACAACAAAAACAAAATACTTTATCCAAATCTTTTGAGTAAACCAACCATTTTCTATCAGAAAGTTCACCGTTACTCATCTTTTGAGAAAAATAATCCAAAGAGAACCCCCTATTTAGATTATCCTTAGGGTAAACAATATTAGTTTCTCTAATAGGACCTTTTTCCACAAGCAGATCTCTCATTTTTCCATCTAAACTATCCCAAACTCTAGGATCATATATATTCAAAGGCGTTGGCTGCGTTGTTTCTTCCATATTTTCTGTTTGATTATTTTTATTTTCACCTATATCTTCAACTCTTTATGTTGCCTCATTTTCATTTTCACCTATATCTTCAACTCTTTCAGTTACCTCATTTTCACTTTGATTTTCAGAAGAAACACCTCTTTTCTTAAAAAACGTATCTAAAGAACCTCTTTGGGAACTTATAAAATCTTCTTGCTGTTTTTTTCTTTTTCTATTTTCACTACCAGAAGCATATTTCTTAGAAAAATTTCTCTAATAAAAGACAAAATGACAAATATTAATCAAATAATAGAATTATAGAATTATAGAAGTATAGAACCTATCAAGTGTCAACTTGGTTATGTCTACGCAAATCTCTCTCGGTCCCTACTCCCTTAGGCCTTAGTCCCTCGAGTCTTTGTTCACAAAATCACAGAATCTGAAAATCACAGTTTCACTTTCACACCAATCAGTCAATGACACCAAAATGAGACTTGAGATTGTGAATTGAGAGGAAGAAGACAAGAATTAGAAGAGAGGAAATGGAGAATCTGCCGAAGAGTGTTAGGAGAATAAGAATAGGAGTAACGGTAACCCAGGCAACCCAGACATTCTCCCTTATTCTCTTTCATTAACCCCATGCTATCTTCCTTTTTTTTTTTGTCAAAAATGGCATGCTGTTGTCAGTGCAGCAAACCCTATACTTTCCTAGTTCCCACACGTCTCAAGAGTCAAGAATGGCATGCTACTCAAGAATTCTTTTGTCTAGCTAGTTGCATCAACTTTTATATATTCTATTGTTTTTTGGTAATAAACTAAAGCCAAGGAATCGCATGTCAAGATTCAGATTTTTTTTTTCATCTACTTCCTCATTTTGGGTCCTAGGCTATCACCCTGCCTGCCCTGGGCCAGGGCCGGGCCTGTCTGTATGAGAATATAATCTTAAGATGTTGTATTAGTCGGTAGTGGGGGCATAGCAGCTTAGATGTCAATGGGAATTGGTTCTTCTAAGTTTGACTCCACCAGGCTAGGTTATGAGTACTTTTAATTTTTAATTTTTTTAAAGTGTTTTTCAATTTGAGCTCTCTACTCGAATATTGGATATTGTGTACTGCATACCATGTATCATAGAGGAAAATGAATCAACCTAATGGATACTTCATGTACAATCATTATCAATTATTTATTCATTTGCTCATACACACTATTAGAATTGCATGTAGTACACGTTAGTTTTTTTTTTTTTAGGCAAGAAATAAAATTATAAAGAAAAACCTCTAGAGCAACTAGAGTATACTATGTCAAACAATAAGACTTTAGAGGCCTGGGCAGGCACTCTATCAAGCCAGCACAAGACATCATTACAATTATGGCCTAAGTCTGCTAAAGCATCCGCCATAAAGTTCACTTCCCTAAGCACATGACGAAAAGAGATAGAGCTAAAAGTAGTGGCTAGACAATGAATATCTTCCACTAACTTACGCAGTCTCTATGGGGGGTTGAGTTACTCGATCCATTGACCGCATCAATGACAAGTTTTGAATCTCCCACCACTTCCACCATGGTGAAACCTTTTTCTTTTGCCCAAACCAAACTGTCCCTCAAAGCCCTTGCTCCGCCACAGGGACCGAAGCGTGTCATGTGTTCTTGGCAACTGCAACAATAAGGTGACCATAGGAGTTCCTGATGACGAAACCACCTACAATAGAGTTCACGCAGACCGACCCGTCAAAATTAATTTTAACTGTATCCCCAGTAGGCGTTATCCACCTGATTGAAGAAAAGGGATTTGAAGGTGAAATAGTGTCACTGAGAGTGTAGTTAACCCTGTTTTCCGACTTCCCAATAGCAGTAGTAGCTGCTACCACAAAAGCAAGAGTAGGTTTTCCGTCCCTAAAGATTACATCATTCCTAGCTCTCAAAATCTGCCAACACATAGTTATAACCAAAGTAAACAGATCATCTCTAAAAGGACTATTTTCAAACAAATCTAGAAAAACTCCAATGTATCCTTCCTCCCAATTTAGTGATGAGGAAAGCCCAGTTAATCGCCACACCTCCTTGGAAAAAGTACAGGCACCAAATAGGTGATCTACAATTTCAGTATCATCTTGGCACATTGGGCAAGTGTTCACATTTATTATCCCAAACCTGGACAGTCGATCCCTCGTTTTCAGTCTTTCTCTTCAAAGTAACCAACCAAAGAGTTTAGCCTTTAATTAGATGTCCAATTGCCATAATTTGTTCATAAGAGAAGTTCTATCATGTTTTAGCACGTCACTTAATTGTAACCAAGTAGCAGATTTAATAAAGTTATCGTTCGAAGCAGGTCCCCAAACAAACTTATCTTGCTGTTCTGTGATCGGAAGAGGTACTCCCAGAATCTGTTTTACAATGACCTGATCCAAAACAGAAGACAGTTTCCATATGTTCCAGGATTGATTGATAATATTATTAGATATCGTTTCATTTAAATTTAACTCCTCTCGTCTGCTGTTAGGGATCAAGTCCAAGAGAGGGTGGTCGAAAACTCAGTTAAACGTCCAGAAATGAACATCCTTACCATTTCCCACTATCCACCTGAGTCCTTTAAGGATTAGTTGTCTAGTGTCCAAGATTACATTCCAAGCATCGGAGCTCTTTTGCTTCTTCTTGACCTGAAAAAAGAGTTATTTCTTAAGTACTTTTTTCGAACAATCTGTGTCCATCAATTATTTTGATCATGTATCACTTTCCAAGCCAGTTTAGCAAGAGCTGCATTATTAAAGAAAGCTGCTGGTCTTATTCCTGAACCACCTAAGGATTTAAGTTTACAGACTTGGTCCCAAGCAACTGGGCATTTGGTATCAGAACCCCAAAAGAAGTTCCTTGATTTCCTGTAAATTTCAGTGGTTAATTTTTTTAGGCATTTCAAACAAGACATAACATGATTTGGTATACCTGCTAGGTTAGCTTTTATTAGGGTGAGTCAACTTGCACTGGACAGGGAGCCTTTTTTCCAACCCGCCAATTTACTAGAAATCTTGAGCATGAGTTCTCTAGCATTGATAGGATCTTTTCAGAAAAGGACATTGTGAATGCCTAAGTATCTGCCAATAGTAATTTTCTGTTGAATGTTCAGGATACCTGTAATGTCCCTCTTCAGACACGAACTCACTTTTGAAAAATAAACAGTAGACTTATTGTAATTTATCCTCTGGCTAGATGCTGCAGAAAAATTCGTTAACATACAAATTAGGGTTAGAGTACATACAGAGAGATAAACTTTAAAATTATAATAGAAGTATGAGTTAACAGTGCAAGTAATTAATGTTAATATCTAGAAAAATGAAAAAAAAAAATAATAATAAACACTTGGTATGTGGAAAGTATCAGGGAAAAAAAAACTATAATAAGAACAACTTCGAATTCGGCGTAGGACGCAGCTTTGGAAAACCTTCTACCTCGGTTCGAAAAGGGAGTAAGTTCCCAATTTAATGTGCAATCGCAATCTACGAATTTTGGAACTATACTAACTTCGACATATCAATTTAAGGGACATGCAGTTCCAACTAAACAAGATAAGGAATAAATTCAGACCGAGACATGAAGAACATAGATGTCTGTACGTGGATATGTTATTTCTGATTAGCTAGCAGAATGAAAAAGCCTTATCATCATGACATTATTCCAGAGATTTCCATCACTAGCTAGCTATGTGCTGAAACAATGTAGAGGTCCATCTGTGGTCATGATCAGCCAACAGATAAACTATACAAGTCAAACTCATTCACAACCTTAAAATGTAATATCGAGGAACCTAATTAGATTCCCTTATTCCGAGTTTCCAAGTCGTAATTCAGAGAAAGTCATACAGTTTATGGAATCTAGTTCTTTCTTAGTAATAACAACAACGACGCTTATCTTGGGACAGGCTTTCTTACAAGCGCATATGCATTATACATAATAAGCATCGACAGATTATATATGTCTCTTATTCCTTTATCAAGAAACCAAAAACAAAGTAGAAGATATATGATTTCAAGGTTAATGAAGAGTTTGATGTTCAAGTTCTCATTGTTCTGCCGATGATTGTGATTAGGGTTAATGGGGGAAGTGATAGATCCTAACGTCAAATACTAAATGTTTATTGAAATTATTCGTGGTTTATTAGTTGTGTGCAAGTTGAAAGAGTTTAAACTCTTGATGACCTATATCTTAATCCAAACTCATTTTCTTAACCACAATTCCCACCTGTCATTGTTGTTAGGAAATAGATCTTGAGATGCGACCCTCCAACAACAAAACACAGTACTACAAGAAAGTAACCTATTACAAAATAAATTGACGGCCTTTATAATCTTGAAAGGTTGAAAATATTTGGTATTTGAAGCGGTTTCTTAATAAATGTTGTGTCGGAACATTTTAATATTTTATTTATTATTAAAATTAAATTTGGGTGAATTTATTTTGTATTTAAAATCTGAATTATTTGTGTGTTTAAATTTAGAATTTATTTTGAGTTTTATTTGTAACTTATGGTGTTTTATTTTGATTTATTTTGGGTTTTAATTCTTGTAATCTATGGCTATTGGTTACTACCCTATTAATTGTAGGGAGTGTCCTAAGAGCTTATAAATAACACCATTTGTTGCATGCTAAGATATATCCTTGCTTTTTACGTAATACTATTACAAACACTACTATTCACCCATCAACTTTCTTCTCAAAATCCCCCAAAAGTGTCTTGTGTGTTTTTTGGCCAAAGAAAGGTGTTCTTTTGGTGGAACTTTGGGTTCCTCCAATTTGTGCAGATTGGTGTGAACCACACAACTTGTTGTTGGGCTGTTGTATCTTGAAGGGGACAAGTCAAGAGATTTTCTGGTGCACCGACATTGTTCCGCAGAGGGCATGAATCTCCTTAAAGAGAGAAAGATACCGCGCTTCAGCCTTTTGTCAACGAGTTTCTCAAGAGAAATTATAATTTTTTTATTGTAATTTCATCAACAATTTTAAGGAGATTCAATGAACATGGAGCATGCACAAGAGAAACCGTTCGACAATATGAGAAATCTCAACTTGAGAAAGATGAGTATGACTATTCTTTTTTATCTCTTGACTTATTTCTCATGTAATGTTTATGATTATAATGAACTACTCATTGTTATTCAAAGAAATGTTGAGAAGTTTTGTAGATTAACATGGAAAGAGTCCCAAAAATCCATGTGTTACAAACAAAAGGAGATTTCCTTGGAGACCTTGACGACTCGCATCCGCGTTGAGGAGGAAGCAAGAGGTCAAGATGTTCTTATGTAAGATACAAACAATGACACCTCCAAGGTAAATTTAGTATCTTCCAATAATAATTTGCCCAATGGTCATTTTCATAAAAATTCTTAAATGCAGCCAAAGAAGAAAAATATGAAAAAAGTTGGTAAACCTCACCAACAGAATAAAGGCAAACCAAGCTATGTGAATAAGAACCAATATCCTCCTTCAGAAAATAAGCAACAATATACTTGTTGTTATGTTTGTGGCAAAAGTGGGCATATTGCTCAAAATTGCAATTATCGAAAACGTGACGCTGTTCCTCAAGCTCATGTCACTGAAGAACCGTATGTGGCAATGATAATTGATGTAAATATGGTTCAAAGTGTTGAAGGATGGTGGGCAGATTGTGGTGCTAATAGGCACATCTGCTATGATAAATATTGGTACAAGAAATACACTCCTTTTAAGGAGCCCAAATTAGTTATGCTTGGAGATTCGCATACTACTCATGTGCTTGGAATTGGTGAGGTGGAACTCAAATTTACTTCTGGTAGGATGCTAACTTTGAAAGATGTGTTGCATACACCCTCCATGAGGAAAAATTTGATGTCTAGTTATCTTCTTAATAAGACTGGTTTTAAACAAACTATGGAATCTGACCAATATGTGATCACCAAAAAAAATGTATTTGTGGGCAAAGGTTATGCTTGTGATGGCATGTTCAAATTAAATGTTGAGAATAATAATACAACATCTACTTCAGTTTATATGCTCTCTTCTTTGCATTTTTGGCATGCACGTTTATGTCATATAAATAGTAGATATGTGAGAATCATGAGTAGCTTGGGTTTAATTCTTCAGTGCAAAAAGATTTTGAAAAATGTGAGACTTGCAGTAAAACAAAAATTACTAGAAAGCCTCACAAAAATGTTGAAAGGCATACCGAGCTATTGGAATTAATTCATACAGACTTGTGTGAATTTGAGGAAATTTTAACTCGTGGAGGTAACATATATTTTATCACTTTTATTGATCATTGTTTTAAATATGCTTATGTCTATTTGTTAAAAAATAAAAGTGATGCTTTTGCCAAATTTAAGAGTTCCTCCTTGAGGTTGAAATTCAATTTGGTAGAAAAATTAAAAGGCTCCGAAGTGATAGAGGGAGAGAATTTGATTCTTCTGAATTCAATTCTTTTGTTCAATCTTTAGGAGTGATTCATGAAGTTGCTCCACCCTATTCACCTGCATCTAATGGTGTGGCAGAAAGGAAAAATAGAACTTTGATTGAGTTAACAAATGCCATGTTGATTGGTTCAGGTGCTCCCTCTAATCTTTGGGGTGAAGCAGTTTTAACTGCTTGTTATGTGTTGAATAGAGTGCCACATAAAAATACGAAAATTACACCTTTTGAGGTGTGGAAGGGGCATAACACAAATTTGGGTTATCTTAGAGTTTGGGGTTGTCTAGCCTTTGTGAGGTTAAACGACCCTAAAAGACCAAAATTGGGTGCTAGAGCTACTACTTGTGTTTTCGTTGGATATGCTTTGAATAGTACAGTCTATAGATTTCTTGATGTTGAAAATCATGTTGTGATTGAATCTGGTGATGCAATTTTTCATGAAGAAAAATTTCCTTTTAAATCCAAAAATAGTGGGGGTCAAGAATCTAGAGAAAATGTTTTTACCCAACCTAGTTCTTCTTCTTCTAATTTTCATATACAAGAAACTTATGACAATGAACCTAGAAGAAGTAAGAGAGCTAGAGTTGAAAAAGATTTTGGCCATGACTATTATGTTTATAATGTTGAGGAAAATCCTATTTCTTTGCATGAAGCTTTATCATCACCAGATGCAATTTTCTGGAAAGAGGCTGTGAATGCTGAAATGGAGTCTCTAACTTCTAATAATACTTGGAAATTAGTAGATTTACCAACATGATTTAAAACCATTGGGTGTAAATGGGTCCTTAGAAAAAAGCTCAAGCAGAATGGAAGTATAGACAAATATAAAGCTAAACTTGTTGCTAAAGGCTTTAAGCAAAAAGCTGATCTAGACTTTTTTGATACTTTTTCTCCGGTTACAAGGATTACATCCATTAGATTGTTGATTGCTATTACTGCAATTCATGATTTGATTATTCATCAAATGGATGTGAAAATAGCTTTTCTAAATGGTGATTTAGATGAAGAGTCTATATGGACCAACCAAAAGGTTTTATAGAACCTGATCAAGAGCACAAGGTATGTAAGTTATCTAAATCCCTTTATGGTTTAAAGCAGGCTCCTAAATAGTGGCATGAAAAATTTGATTCCTGCATGATTGAAAATGGTTATAAATCAAATGAATGTGACAAGTTCATATATTATAAATCTTGGAAAAATTCACATGTTATTATTAGCCTCTATGTGGATGATCTGTTAATTTTTGGCTCAAATTTGCATGTAATTGATGAGACAAAAACTATGCTTAAGAGCAATTTTGATATGAAAGATCTTGGTGAGGCTAATGTTATTTTGGGCATGAAAATAACAAAAACATGTTATGGTATTTTTCTTGATTAGTCACATTATATTGAGAAAATTATGAAGAAATATGATTATGTTGGCCACAAGCATGTGTCTATTCCTTTTGATTCTAGTGTTCACTTATTTCCTGTTGAAAGTGAAAAAGATGTGTTTAATCAAAAGGAATATGTTAGCATAATTGGCAGTCTGCGCTATGCAACTGACTACACTAGACCTGACATTGCATATGCAGTTGGAGTACTTAGCAGGTTCACAAGTAAACCAGGTAAAGATCATTGGCATGCTATTGAGCGTGTTATGAAATATTTGCTTGATACTAAAAATTATGGATTATTTTATAAAAAATATCCTGCTGTACTTGAAGGCTTTTGTGATGCCGACTGGAATACTTTGTCAGGTGATTCTCTCTCTACCACTGGTTATATCTTTGCATTAGGTGGTTGTGCTATTTGTTGGAAATCAAAGAAGCAAACAATAATATCTAATTCAATCATGGAAGCTGAACTTATTGCTCTAGCTTCAGCAAGTGAAGAAGCAAATTGGTTGAGAGATTTATTGCATGAAATTCCCTTGTGGGAAAAACCTATACCACCTATATTGATTCATTATGATAGCATTGCAGCTATTGGTATAGTAAATAACTGTTATTATAACGGTAAATCCAGATCTATAAGAAGAAAGCATAGTACTGTGAGATCATATTTGAGTGATGGAATTATTAATATGAATTATGTTAAGTCATGTGATAATCTTGCAGATCCTTTAACTAAGGACTTGGCAAGAGAAAAGGTTTGGAGTACATCAAGGGGGACGGGATTGAAGTCCATATCGTCATGAGCCACATATGAGGAGACCCAACCCGGTGATTAGTAATCCTAAAAACTGGGTTCAATGGGAAAAACGAATCATAAGATGGCTGTAAGAAAAATACACTATATTTTCTTACTCATCCCTATAATTTAAGTGCATTAATTTTGTAACGTATATGAAGGTTGAGTTAACTAAAAACTCTTAATAAAATCTGTAGCTCATATGAGTGGTATGTCATAGTTACAAAAGTATTCTTGACGGATTTTACCTATATGAGTGTGAGAGTGGGGTCGCTCTCTATGAGAATTGGGCTTATTCTTGAAATGCACTCATGAAAACCGGGACAAGCATAAGGCCGTAACATACTGGCTAATAAAGCTCATATTAACTCCTGAATTATTATGTGTGAGCAGTAGTTCTTATTTTCCCTGAAGCAGTTGTAGTTCAAGTCTGAGACCACTATCAACTTTGGAGTAGGGATTGTTGTTTCACTAAGTGAAGGTTCAATGCAGAGCACACCTTCATGATGCATAATGGTTCGTCTTTAGCAGGTAACTTTAGTTTATATTTATTTTTAAAATATTAAAATGAGTGGGGGCATGTTGGAACATTTAATATTTTATTTATTATAGAAATTAAATTTGGGTGAATTTATTTTGTTTTTAAAATCTTAATTTATTTGTGTGTTTAAATTCAGAATTTATTTTGAGTTTTATTTGTAACTAATGGTGTTTTATTTTGATTTATTTTGGGTTTTAATTCTTGTAATCTATGGCTATTGGTTACTACCGTATTAATTGTAGGGGGTGTCCTAAGAGCCTATAAATAGCATCATTTGTTGCATGCTAAGATATATCCTTGCTTTTTACGTAATACTATTACCAAACACTACTATTCACCCATCAACTTTCTTCTCAAAATCCCCTAAAAGTGTCTTGTGTGTTTTTTGGCCAAAGAAAGGTGTTCTTTTGGTGGAGCTTTAGGTTCCTCCAATTTGTGCAGATTGGTGTGAACCACACAACTTGTTGTTGGACGGTTGTATCCTGAAGGGAACAAGTCAAGAGATTTTCTAGTGTACCGGCATTGTTTCGCAGAGGGCTTGAATCTTCCTAAAGAGAGCGAGATACTCGCGCCTCAGCCTTTTGTCAATGAGTTTCTCAAGAGAAATTATAATTTTTTTTATTGTAAGTAATCCATCAAACAAAGATAAGGAAAGTTGTAAGACAGTTCCTTGATGGAAGGTGTACTTGCCTGAGCATTTGCCAAGTATAATTAGCTATAATGAGCCACTCTCACACTACCGCTAGCGGTACCAACAACCATCAATGGTGTGACCTATGCCAACACCGCCAGATAAGCTATCACCTGAGCCCCTACTCACATCCAGATCACTGCTGACGGGTCACCATGCGCCCTACCAAAACAACGTCAGAAGCATTAGAAGATGGGAACTGAAACATATCAGTCCCACATCAAAAACAAGGAAGAGGTCAGCCTCTTCCCCACCTATAAAAGGTTCACTCCTCTCTCCTCACTAATTACGCATTTACTACTTACCAACTGTTGTCCTATCAATATAAATACATTGACTAACTTAGGCATCGGAGAAGAGAAGACCGCTGTTGGTGAAGAAAAATTCCGTAGAGAAGTTTGACTCACCAATGAACGCAGACTGGAGCGGGAGCTGACCGGGAATGATCTAGAAGCTTCCTTCGAGAGTTGACTTAGAGTCTTACCGTCGGCTCTATGAGAAAAGGGGGGGGGGGTACCTGTAGAAAACCCTTCGATGCCTAAGTCAGTACGTTTCTCAGTAGTGGAGTAGAGAGAATTGGAATTCAATGGTTTACCTAGACATCAAGCGTTCCTTATATAGGCAACGATTTACTTAGAGAGCAAGCCGTCATTATTCCAGGTTTTATGGCTGCATTTACTTACATATTTATATCGATGATTATTGTTGTAATGATTACGTAACCATTATTGCCCTTAAAGTCGTAATTAATGCCATACTTATTGCTGTAATTATAGTCGTACTTTTAGCCGCAATGATGACCGCATTTATAACTGTATTCATAACTTGATATTCGTCATAATTGCATGTTGGAAATATTTGACTACTCCCACAACCGCCCACCGTGGTCTCCCTTTGACACTCTTTGTACTTCATTTGGCAGGTAATGGAAACAACAAGAGCATCACAAGTAGCAGTCCGCCCATAAGACCAGCGTTAACCAAGATTTCGCTACTGCTAAATCTTAGACATTAACAGTTAGAACTGCCTTAACTACTTTTCTGATATAAAGTGGATTACAATGCCTTCATTGATCCCTACTAGAGCACCGTATCTCAATCAAATTGTCCCATTAAAAATTTAAGATCAAGGGTGAATTTAGGAGAAGAACAATGCAAGGAGGCAGTAGATCTAATTAGTATCTCTACAATCCCTTTATCTTTGAATTCAATTTATATTGCTTGTGATATATATGTACTTACTGTGTTATAGGATAGCAATGTTTGACGCATCCTAACTTTCGATCAGAAAAACATATCAATCCTATAATTGTCATAGTTGATCTTTTGTTCATTTATATTTGCAGATATTAGGATAGATATATTGTTGCAATCCTAAATTAGGATGTGACTACTACAACACTCCAAATGCAATTTACAAATACTACTGCACTCCTAAAATGCAGGTTACAGTATATGTGTTACATGTGCTGATTCTGAGATAATTTATAGTACTCATTTTGTGTAAATTCTAACAGTAAAACCAATAAATGAGAAAAAAAATTAGAAAGTGATTACAAGCAATCGTCAATTTGGCATGAAATCTAGAATCAATAAGAGACATCTGCTTACTATTACAATGTAATATTAAAGATTTTATTTTTAATGCAATTCAACATTTCTCATTAATAGTCTCAAACCAGAGCAACATTACATACCTTTCCACTGTCTTGAAAATAGAGGGCAAATAAGAAAGCGTGGTATATAGAACTAGTACCACTCATTAACGAACACCCATACTCACTTATTAAAAGCAAGCCTATAAACTAGAAAGTAATTAATACATAGGAAATAGGCCGAGTTCAAAAAAATCAAGCAACTCTAAATTTTCTCCTTGCCCTTGACACTTCAGCAAAGAAGGTTTAGTGAGGAAAACTAAGCAAGCTTCCTGTGCCTCAATAACCTTCTTCTGTTTTGGGGGGTTCTTGTTCTTTGCTCTAAGAGGTCTTCCACGTTTCTTCTTTGTTTCAGGAGTACCGGTCACCTCAGACTTAGGTATCAGGATACTTCGCGGAGCTTCAATCAAACCCAGTGATCGAGCATTAAATTTGGAGCTAAACTCCGGCATTTTCAACTTTTTTGTTGGAGCCTCAGCGCTTCCCGCTTGAGTGAACAACTCAGGCAGGAGCACCTTGAGGTTCTTAGGGGACTGATAATCAGAAGGCTGTCTATCATGCTTGGAAAGAGCCACCACCTTAATGGGGACTAAAGCCCTAGTGTTATCCTCTTCATCTTTACTAGAGGATGATCTGCAGTCCAAACCTCGCAGAACTACAGGCCTACGTCCACCCTATTCTTTTGGGTGAAAGAAGGACCGTGCAACTGAGGGTAAGACCGGAGTCTGGATTCCCTGGAATTTGAATAAACCATTTGCAAACTGAGTTTAAAGCTTATAGATGGCCCCATGATCTCCAGTCTTCTCTGCATCGGATTCACATCCATCTTTGGAATAGCCCTTGCATCTGTGGCAGGACAAATACCATTCTCATGGAAAATCAAATCACAATAGTTGCACTTACCAACATGGTTCTCAAAGAAGAAACCAATCTCTTCTTCAACTTCCGAGGCCAGCTTCACTCACTTCTTCAGAAAGAAAGGTTCGGAGAGGGCATGTGAAACCCAAACCCTAATTTTGGCCGAAGTGTCAAAGAGTTTGTCATCTGATTCAATAACCCTACCAGTAATAGCAGCAATGTCTCGTATGGTGTCCTTGTCTTCAAAGAGCGGGCCATCCAGAAAAATAGAGCATCCAAGGGCACTGAGTGCAGCGGAGCAATCCCATCGTATTCTTGCATGACAACAGGGGCTTGATTGAAGCACCAAGGCCCTCTACGTCACTTTGTTACAATCTCGTTTGAGATCAAAAGCAATGACGAACCTATTCTCCGGCCTTTCTTGGATCTTAAAATCCTTTTCCAAAACCCACACACGACGAAGGAACCGTCGAATGTCCTGCAGTGGACCAGGCTTGCCTGCAAGTGGCCGATCCAGCAGATATGCCTGCGATCCTCTTCATGCAGCAATGTTCGCAGATATGGAGAGGTCAATTCGTTTGTAGCAAGAGCAAGAGAGGCCGCGAAGGAGGCCGTCACATCATCCATGGTTGGGGTAGCAGCAACACGAGCTTGACGTGCAACAGTTTTGGTGCAGGTTTTAGGGTTACTGGCGTCCATAGCGGCGCTTAGGGTTTCTTGTACCGTAATATACAAAAATCATAAAAACTTAGTAATTCAAAATTGTAATATTTAAGATTGATGAAACTATTTTGTATTTATTCAAAAAAAAAAGTACGTATATCAAATGCATTAAATTTGGTCGGTGAGCTATGACTTGTTAGTAAGTTATAATTCCAACATTGTAAATGTCATGAATTCGATTCTCACAGACATATGTAAGGGTGGGGTAGGGTTAAGAATTTTTTATTTTATTTTATTATTTTATTATTTTTTGTTTTTAAAGATGCACTACGTGGTAGGTTTTGTTAGAATAGTGCTAGGGGTCATGTCATTTAAAAAAAAAACCCATTAGCCCACCCCACCCTTACATATGCCAGTGAGAATCAAACCCATGACCTTTACAATACTGGAATTATAACTTAGCAACTGTACCTACATGAGCATTTGCCTAGCATAATTAGCTGCAATGACCCGCGCTCATACTATCGCCAGAAATACCAGCTCCTGCCATAGGAGTCACCTATGAGAACACAGCCAGGTAGGTTACTGTCTAATCCCCGACTTACTCCCAGATCACCGCTGACACGCTGACACGCTGCCACGCGCCGCACCAGCACAGCATCAGAAGCTCTAGAAACTGGGAACTGAAGCATGTCAGTCCCACATCGAAAGCATGGAGAAGACCAGCTCCCTCCCCACCTATAAAAGGTTAACTCCTCTCTCCTCATTAATTACGCATTTACTACTTGCCTACTGTTATCCTGTCAGTACAAATACATTGACTAACTTAGGCATCGGATAAGAGAAGACCGCCCGACGAGGTCTTCCTCTGACGCCCTTTTTGTGTTTCACTTGACAGGTAGCGGGAATATCGGTAGTATCGAGTAACAGTCCTCTCACAGGGCTTGCGTTGATCATATTTAGTTACCGTTAAATATCAAGCATTAACATTGGCGTTGTCTGTGGGAAGCCAACATAAAGGCTTCGTCACCTATCATTAAGTTAAGTCACCTAAACAAATTCTTAGCGGCAACTTGTACCATGACTAACGGTAGAGGGGAAAACATCGAGAAGCAAGCGGGCCAACCCGCCAACCCAACCCCGCAATCCCACGGATAGCAGTGACCCAGCAGTCAACGTTAACCGAGCAATATTCAACACTCCAACAAACCCTAGTATGGGCCCCAGGGCTCATCCCAGGTCCAGCAGACCCAAACCGCTCAACGCATCAAAGCCCGGGGGATACAAGGGTGGAGAGTCTTGACAAACCAAGCATCACAAAAACCCTAGCGAAGATTTTTAACAGTGAAATCGGGCCAAGCTGGATGGACGAAATCGTCGAGTACAAACATAAGGGGACTCTTCCAGTAGATAAAGTCGAAGCACGACAACTCCAGCGGAGAGCAACCCGCTACAACATCCAGAATGGCAAACTTTACCGCCAGAGTTTCACTCGCCCTAACCTCCGGTGTCTAACCCCAGAGGACGGAAAGGTTGTACTTACAATAATACACGGCGGGGAATGTGGAAACCACTCGGGGGCCAGATCTCTAGCCAACAGCACAATGCGACAGGGCTACTTTTGGCCCACGCTCAGCGACTATGCCAGAAAGATCTCGAAATGCTGCTACAAATGTCAACAATATGCTGACTTCCCACACGCCCTGGCGGAACCCCTTTCAATCATCATTGGCCCATGGATTCACTCAACTTGGGGCCTGGACTTGGTAGGAAAGTTCCCAACCGTAAAAGGACAGATCAAGTACATCATTGTCGCCATCGACTATAATAGCAAGTGGATAGAGGTGGAACCTCTGACAGCAATCACTACCACCAAGGTAATTCACTTCATTTGGAAGAACATCTACTGCCGCTATGGTGTCCCCCACACAATCATCACAGACAATGGCACACAGTTCAACAACAGCGAGCTCATCTCCTTCACAGCCAACTTGGGCACCAGGGTGAGTTTTGCATCTGTCGCTCACCCCCAAACCAACGGCCAAGTCGAGGCAGCAAACAAAATAATCAAAAAGCTGCTAAAAATGAAACTCGGCGACGCCAAAGGCTTATGGGCGGAAAAACTGCTTGAAGTCCTGTGGGTCGTCAGGACTACTTCAACTTCCGCCACAGGGGAAACACCATTCTGTATGATGTTCGGAACAGAAGCTGTCCTACCTATTGAGGTCACTCAGCCTACCGCTAGAGTCGAAGGCTATTGCCCTGAGACCAATGGCGAAGGAGTCAGGCAAGACAATGACCTCTTAGAGGAAAAATGACACAATGCCCATTTGCAAAATTTACAAAACAAACAGCGGGTGTCGCGTTTCTACAACGCCAGGGTCAAGGCCCGGAGCCTCCAACTAGGGGTCTGGGTAATGAAGGAGGTCATCCCACCGCTGAAGGTACTCCGCCCAACGTGGGAAGGTCCATACAAAATTACGGAAGTCGATAGCCCCGACACCTTCTACTTAATGGACAAGGATGGCGCCACACAGAGCACCTCCGATATTACTACAATAGCCATGCTGCTACCCAAGAGCATCTTGACTTAGCTAAATTTTTGTTCAATATTTAGCTAAGGGAAGCTACCTAACGGGTACAGCCCCACTTTTGTAAGTGCTGATCCACCAGTCATGAATGAAACTAGGAATTATTCAAACCATTGTTGGCAAGCCCATGCACAAGAATTAACTGGCCACGCCAACAAAATTAGGCGGACCACGTCCGCTACCTCGTGCACTTGGAACAATTTTAATTCCTTTAATGTTTCGATTAGTTAACACAAGTCAAGGCTCTAACAGTATGGCGGCATACAACCAACACAATTCAACGACGAACAATACAGAAAGGATCTCAAAATCAAATAATCTGCTGAATTTATTAAGGGTCGGGACTCCCGCCCAAAAGTGTTTCCGAAAGTTACAAAAGCCTCAGCGGCAAAAAAAGAAAGGAAAAAAGAAGACTCCCGCCCAAAATTGTTTCCGAAAGTTACAAAATCCTCGCCTCAGCAGTACAATGGTTTGGCTCCCGCTAGCTCCCCTTTGAGACCGCCAATCTCCTCCTTCAGCTGTCGTTTGGTACATGGCTGACTCGACGCCACCAGAAACAACTGATATAACCCAATAGACAGGTGCCCAAAGGCAGAGCTAAAACGCGACTGATCAAGGGCGGTGGAACGAACTACCTCCTCCAGGCCGCCGAACCCCAGCCTCTTGCACTGGTGATACAGATACTCCAGCTCAATGTAAGTAAGAAACTCAATAAAGGCGGCAAACTATTCCAGATCACTAGCCCGAGTCTCCTCCCCGGCGGAGACGGTCTTCTCCATAACAGCCTGCTTCGATTTCTTCTGTTGGGGGACCCCCATGGTTTCCACCTCTTCCACCTCGTCATTCTGACACCGCTTCTTTTGCAACTCTTACGCGGTACTTGCAGGGACAGACCTTGAGGCCGCCTGCGACTCCAACCCCGCAATCATAATAGGCACCTTAGTGCCCACTGTCTTCTCCTTCTGAGACCCACGCCGTGTGGCGACCACTCTCTCCCTCACCTGCACAGCGGATGAAGGTGCCGACCTCCCACTAGAAATGCCGCGGCCAACCGCAGCCCCCGCCTGAACGGCTGGCAAACCATCAGCACCAAGATGGGAGTGGTGAGGCATCAGCAACACAACCGGCGCCTCGGACTAGCTCAGCGCCAATGTCTCCTGGTCGACCGCATTCTTCTGGGCCACCAGCCCCTGAGCATACATACCCTCTAAAAAATCATTCATCTCTGCCCGATCCATTGCCTTTGGAAAAGCGTCTTGGCTCTTCTATTTCCGACGGAGACTCTAAAAAAAAAAAACAGATAACAAGTTAGCCCGCCACAAACTGGACTAAGGAAACAAATCACCGAAAGTTACTTACCAAGGGAACGAGTCAGCTCCTGAGCAACCAATAGTTCCCAACCGGTGAGAAGCTTGAGGTCAAGCAAGTTGCGATTACGCCAACACCCTCTAATCCTCGCCACACGGCACTCCTCCACGTGGGTCAGGTTGTAACGCAAACCCGCTACAAAAAAAGGGGTAAGGTGATTAGAATTATAACAAGCAAAGCCAAAATCTGGAGTGACGGAGGTCAACGACAACCTCTGATGGCCTGAAAGTCTGACTTAATCCGAAAAATCGGCGGCCCCTCATTCGGCCCCGCCTGGTATTCCCACCCATCGGTGGCAACGCAGAAGGTCCCCTACCAGTGCGACATGGAATCCTTTAGGTTCTAGATTAACTTGGGCGTGCCTTGCCGTCGACTTAGATTCACTTGACCGCTACAACCTCGATGCCTCACGTACATCAACTCAAAGAAGTGCAATACCTCAGCCACGGTTGGCCCCTCACAACCGGACAGGCGCCATAATGAGTTCAGTGCAATCGCCACATATTGGGACAAATCTGCCCAAAGGCAAGGCCAAGCTCGCAAACCAAAATCTGGAAGTTGGGGAGCAACGGAATGGTCACATCTTGGCGGAAAATGGCCTCATGAACAGCGGCGTGCCCTGCAGGCAAGATTGACGCTCTCTCATTAGCAGCTGGCAGATGCAACTTCACCACTTCGACTAGGCGATATGCCCGCTTCAGACGGCTGACGGCGGCCGCGGTCATACCGCCACCAGCTTCATCAACAGCGGTTCCATCAGACAGGAACCAGGCTGATTCCACCTCCTCTCCGCCGACGTCCTCCCCATCAGCGGAGTCACTAGCCGCACTATTGCTCGCTAGCCTCTCCTTACACCGTGGGCCTAAAACCCTCCGGTCGCCCATCTCGAGCCATGGCCACTTCCCAGGTATGGTTTGTAAAGGTAATATGTCTAGCGGTTCCGACAGTGAGGTTCCTGCAGGGGCAAAAGGACGCAACGAATCAATAAATATCCAATCCGCCTCACTGAACGACGCGTCAGACCCGGAATCCTCATTGCTCGAAATCTCTACGACACTAGCCATCACAAACCTTAAAACCCAAACCAGTTAGTCCACAAAAGATCTAAAATACCTCTACGGCGATTTTCATCCAGGCATGTCAAGAACAGTTAACCCAGATTTGACCAAAACAAGAACACCAACCCACACTAACCCAGATTCGACCATCTAGCAGAAATCCCTAAACCTTGTCTCTGTCAAAAAACACCAGAATAGACCCCCCCCCCCAAATACGTACGCCACCCTCAGAACACACCAGCAAGACACAAAAACCACTCAAATCGCAAAACCTAGAAAGTAGCAGAGCAAAAAAAAAAAAAACAAAAAAAAAGCAAAAAACTGAAAGTACTCAGTCACTAACCTACTGATGTGAGAAGTCAGGAGCGTTCGCACTCTATACCTTCACTTCCAGGGATCCCTTGCACACCGAAACACCGATCTCTTGCTCGAAAGGCAAAAGTCACTTCTTGAATACCAGATAACAGAGCTTGAAAATGACAAAAAAGTTTGAAGAAGAGATAATGGCGACAACCTCAAAATTCCCCCCCCCTTTAATATCAACATCAATCAAATCCAGGCCGTCCGCCAAAAAAGAGATCTCACACTCCAGCCGCCCACGTGTCCCACGATCACATTCAGTTTCCGAAATAACCGAGGCATCGCCTCGGAGATTGAGTGGATAATTACTCGCATTAATGATGAATAGACGGGCGTGATTAGAACTCGCAATCCCAAGCGTTAAACCGACGCATGACAGCCACGTGGCAGAAGCCATAAAAGGGGACGAGCATATCAATCGTCCAGGTTCAGTGCCCCTACGCCAGAGGGAACCCCTCCCTTACTCAGCTGGCAAAAATGAGTATCCGCTACGCGCAACTCCGCTAGCGAAACTTCTCACTCATCTGGCAAAACGAGTATCCGCTACGCGCAACACCGCTAGCGGAACTTCTCACTCATCTGGCAAAACGAGTACCCGCTACGCGCAACACTGCTAGAGGAATTGCTCGCTTCTCATCTGATAAACGAGTATCCGTTACGCGCAACACCGCTAGAGGAATTGCTCGCTTCTCATCTGGCAATCGAGTATCCGCTTCTCACAACAACCACTAGCGAAACTTCTCGCTCTTCATCTTACAAGGGAAACTCCGCTACAAGAAACTAGCGAAACTCCCCCCACTTACCTTGCAAGCAAGACTCCGCCAACACTACCAGTAGCAAATGGCTCGAAAACATAACTCCCCGCTGCTCTACCGCCTCTTATCCTCGGCGGAGTTATTCCCGCCTCATCCAACGCTTCAGGCTACGCCTCACTTGCAGCGACCTCCACGCGGTGTTGCATCAAAACCATGATCCTCCGGATCAAACATATGGGGGGCACGTCAACAATCTTCGACGGCCCTGATCAGGCACGTTGACCCCCGCCGCTCGGGTTCAAAGCTTGGGCTCGCTACCCAACACCCTCTGTTCAACGAAAATCCCCTCAACCAACAATACAGGCCGAACGGAGGTCCATCTTAGCCGGGGAGTTGGGGACTCCCTGGGGGGCCTAGCAGGGGCCCACCCGAAAGGGTATAAAGCGTTTGCTCAATCAGTCCATGGTCGACAACGCACTGACGCTAATTATGCTGTGCAAGTCTAGCGGGAGTAACGCTTCAAACCGCTAGAAAACTCCCCAACCAAGACGACCCTCCTTGACTGGGGACTTGGGGGACTTGTACCTACATGAGCATTTGCCTAGCATAATTAGCTACAATGAGCCACGCTCATACCATCGCCAGAAATACCAGCTCCCGCCATAGGAGTCACCTATGGGAACACAGCCAGGTAGGCTACTGTCTAAACCCCGACTTACTCCCAGATCACTGCTGAAGCGCCGCCACGCGCCGCGCCAGCATAACATTAGAAGCTCCAGAAACTGAGAACTGAAGCATGTCAGTCCCACATCGAAAGCATGGAGAAGACCAGCTCCCTCCCCACCTATAGAAGGTTAACTCCTCTCTCCTCATTAATTACGCATTTACTACTTGCCTACTGTTATCCTGTCAATATAAATACATTGACTAACTTAGGCATCAGAGAAGAGAAGACCGCCCGACGCGGTCTCCCTCTGACGCCCTCTTTGTGTTTCACTTGACAGGTAGCGGGAATATCGGTAGTATCGAGTAACGGTCCTCTCACAGGGCCTGCGTTGATCATATTTAGTTACCGCTAAATATCAAGCATTAACAGCAACATGTCACAGCTCACCGACTAGGTGTCACATGTCATTTAATAAAATTTAGATTGAGGTTTGTGAGCTATAAAATTGAAATGCACTAATTTATTTAAAATATAAAATTGACGAGTGTTTCCCTAAACTTTAAGTGATGGAATAATATTAAAACAAAGAAAACACTCAAGATTTAAAGCACAGCTGCGTTAAATAGTGGAAAAGCTGTGTTATTTGTAATGATACTTCTTCGTGATACTGTTATCTTTCCGATATGTCACCGCTATGTCAAAACAAATAGAATAGCAATTCGTGCACTCTTTGCTAATTGGTAGAATAGCAATTCGTGCACTCTTTGCTAATTGGTAGTTGTTAGAATACATAGATTTTGTAAGGACTTCTGGTATTATTTCAGGATGTTTCCTCTATGCTTATTGTAATATGAGATTCAGGCTCTACGTCCCTCTCCTGTAATATGTTATTTCATTAATCAAAAAGAAACAAACAAAAAAACAAAAATTAGTCAGATATACAACGGAAAGGAATTCCCCCATAGAGATGCATGTACGTATTGATGAGGCTTTATTAATAGTTTTCCACTTACATATGCCTCCATTGTGCAGCTGCGCTACTTTGTGTGAATGTGTCCCATCAGATCCGCCTGAAGCCCGGGAGGAAGAGATCTTGGCAACGTACTTTTTGACCCAAGTATGTTTCTGGAGGAAGAGATCGAGTTCGAAAAACGAGTCGAGTCAACTCTATCTCTCTCTGTCTAGTCTGCTTTCTGAGGATTCTATACCCACAATAACCAATAATCGACAAGATTTTAATTTGCTCCCGTAGGTTGAAGTAGGACCTCACCTTATATGTCTTTCAACGGGAATCAAGTCCTAGTGGTCGATTAAATTGGCTTGATAATTTGGAATATTTTTAAGATATGGAATCCATGCACACGACAACTAGCTATCAATAAGCTGGAACTGAGTTAGCTAGCTAGCTTGCCCTATAAATACGTTAACACTAATATTCAGGAAATTCATAACCAAGCAATTGCAATAATTCCAAGTGCCTTGCATGAAGAGGTAGAGAATGGAGTTGAGCCAAGAATGACTTGCTACAACTGAATTACATAATCATCGACCGATCTCGATCTTGATCTGAGATCTCGATGACTTGCTTGAATTACTTAATCATCTACCAATCTAGCTCTTGATCTGAGATCTCGATCTCGGTCATGAATATATGCAGCAAGTTGTTCTTGTCTCTGTTTGGTTCTCTATCTTCTCATGTCAGACGTACCCTTGGAAAGCCAGCACTGCTTCATCCAGCTAGCTAATACTCATTTTATGTAGTATTACATTGAACTTGAATTATTTGTGGCGAGAGCGCAAAACAGTTACGCCGGCCAAGCTAAACGCATATCCGTCTCTCAAAAGAGGAATGGTCTAGCCATCCAAAGAATTCCCGCTGGTTTTGCCTTATCATGGCGAATCCTTGAATAAAAGATAAAATGGTACATGGAGGCCCTAGGGTTTTCCTAAAAGTTTTCATGAGATTATCTCTGTGTTCAAAATTGTTCTTAGTCTTGCCTAGCTTTACTTCCACTATATATAGATTCTTGAATGTTTTGCAAAATTTGCCAGTGAGTTAACTGCTTCTTAATTAATTGAATAAGATTTACTTTTCTCATTCGTATGTATATGTGATGGAGATGTGTGCGTGTGTGAGTATGAGTGTGTGTGTGTGTGTGTTATCGATGTAAAATGCCTTGGTGGTCTATCATAAAAATGTATATCATCGCAATCTATGTGAACTAGTTAAAATGTCCTTGTCTCTAGGTTGTCATATTAGTAGTAGTAATTTCAATCAGATTCTACTCTATCATCCCCTTGAATGCATACTATCACGAATGGGGTGGTGCTTTGCAAGAAAAATAGGAAGTAAACATTGTTAGCTATATATGCATGTGCTTATATATCTGCATATGTACAATCGTTGTCAGAAAGAATATGATCGAGCATATGTGCTCATACATTTGTGTAAATACTTATAAAGATTCTCCAATAAAAATTAAATATAAACATTCGTCCCTGGAAAGAACAAATACATACATACAAAACATGGCAGAAACGTTCTTATTCAAATACATATTTATCCCGGGGATATTTTCAGGCACGTGCCTGCATGGGAGTTTATTTTTTGAATAATGCATGGGTGATTATTTGTGCACATAAAATGGTACAAAAATATAAACTTTGATGATTGTCCAGCAGAAAAAGAAATAACATTGATGAATATGAACAATCTAATGAAGAAAAAATATGATATAAGCACAGATATCCGAAACAGAAATTGTGTCTGTTAGAGAACAATTAATATTATCCAGCACATGCGATCTTTGATTAAGGTCGGGATGTTGATCTTAATTTGACCATTGATTATTTCCAGTATTTGGATATGTCGATGAGCTCCATCTTTAATTTGTTCGATATTATATCCACCATAACTTTCTGGCATATCCGGTGGAGGTTAGCATTGTTAGAATCGATTAAAGAAGTCCTAAACAACATAAATTGTAGACCTAGATTTCAATTGCAAAATAACCATGTGAAAAACTAGGTTTGGCAATATTAATATGACATTTCATCATCTATAAATTGAATTTAGGCTTTTTCGTTTATCAATGAGAAACTTATCTTGCTAGAATAACTAGTAGAGAATGAAGTTGAGTATTATTCTGGTAGACTGCACCAAGTTATAGGCTTATAGCATATAGCAAAAATTTCCTACAAAGCTGAAATTTTTACCACATTTTAAGATGATCAAGAAAAGAAAGAAAAAGAAAAGCATAAACATGGTGCTATTGGCTTATTCCGGTAGTAATTAAAGGAAAGATTTTAGATTTTCTTGGTTAATATGATTAAAAACCCTAAAACTTAAATAATACGTTTTTTCTTTTGATTGAGCAAGCCGAGTTATGTTCTATATTTGTTTAAAAAGAGGCTAGCTTAATTGAAGCTATATAGCAATTGCCACGTTTATATTACGCATGGAGTGAAAGGCATGAGTGAGACTTAATCATGAAATGATCTAGCTTAGTGGGTCTATAAATAGCCCTCGAAAAACTACTAGCTACCATGCATCATATTATTTCTAATTAGTACATACGTAGTTTTAAATGGCCTCAAAAACTCTCCCTCTCTTCACAATACTCACTCTAAATCTCCTTTTCATCCTCCTTTCTCTCCTCTCTTGTCCAACTTCATCAGAATCCGAGAGTCACACAAACTCATCATCATCGCCATTCGAGTTTCTGAAGCATCTCAAGGGGTCTCACAAGGGTGATCACATTCAAGGCATCCACGAACTCAAACTCTACCTTGAAAAATTCGGTTACTTAAGCTACGGAAACGACAAGAACCACACTCATGCCGACGATGACGATTTCGACGACGTCGTTGAGTCGGCCGTCAAAGACTACCAGCACTACTACCATCTCAGAGCCACCGGAACCCTTGACGGCAAAACCGTTTCCAAGATGATGACGCCCCGTTGCGGTGTGCCAGATCATATTGACGTCCACAAAATCGACAATAGTAAAAAGGATCACATTTATGAAGTCTCTCACTATTCTTTCTTCAGCAAAAAGCAAAAATGGCCTCCTGCCAAGTACCACCTCACCTACGCTTTCGGTCCGGGCACTCCATCCGAAGCCATGACTCCGGTTGCACAAGCTTTTCAAACGTGGGCAGCCAGCACTCACTTCAAGTTCAGACGACACAAAGATTACAAGAAGGCCTGACATAAAGATCAGTTTCGAATACGGGGATCACGGAGATGGGAGCTCATTTGACGGCGCCGGTGGGATTCTAGCTCATGCTTATGCACCGACTTATGGAAAGCTCCACTACGACGCCGACGAGCCCTGGTCCGTTGGCGCCTTGGAAGGTTATTATGACTTGGAGACAGTGGCTTTGCATGAGATTGGTCACCTTCTCGGACTTGCTCATAGCTCAGTTGAGGGAGCTATCATGTACCCTTACATCTCTTCTGGAGTTACCAAGCTGGATTTGCATCATGACGATATTCACGGAATAAGAGCTTTATACAAATCTTGATTAATAAGCCAAAGTGGTTTAGTGCGTTTTAGTATATTTAAGTTGATTTGCTTGTGGTACTATTTGGAGGTTTTGCTCTCGCTTAATCAGGGGTTGAAGCCTAAATAACGTCTTGCCTAATTTATGTGTTCTAAACTTCAGATGCTAGTTTAAACATTAAACCTGTGTTCATTGCTGGGTCAAGATTTAAATCTGATTTTTGCATGCGTCTACCGTCTTCCTTGTATTGCAAGAAAATAGCAGAAGTTTGGCACAAAGAAGATGTCACACCCTGAATTTTACAATAACAATTCAAAATCCGAGACATGATAATACCACATCACAAAATTATCATCCTGAAAATTTTTCTTTTCTTAACATACTCACCACACGAAATAAAATCAGAACAAATATATTCTCGGTTAATTATTACAACTCAATCCAAAATATAATGTAAAGCTCTAAATGAGCATACACACACCTCACACTAAATAAATAACAAAACTGCAATAACACCTAAGCAGCTCGGTCACCTCCCTGGTTATCCTGACCTGCAGGAATATCCGCTACACCATTGAATAGTGTACCGGAATTGCAACAACACAAAACCCGGTAAGCTTATGAAAGCTTGTATGAGTAAAAGAATGAACTGTTGCTTAATTTAATCTCATTTATTTCCACACACAGCAACACTCAATTATTTCCACATATGCAAATAATAACAATCTCAATCCAACACCAATTCACTATATCAAGACAACCCAACTCACAACATTCCCCACAACTCTCATCATCGTATTTATAAAAATACGGTATTTGACAGACTAGAGCTCTAACTGAATCGTAGCCCGTCACCTGGCCTAGGTTATGGCATCCGACATATTTATCAATTATTGTATTTCATCAATATGTATACCTATATACATATTTAGAACGTCCAATAATTCCACATACTCAACCAATCGTATCCCATCATCCACACTAGGATTAGAGCGTCCGATTTCCCACACCAGTCATTACATCAACCCTAAACCCATAAATGACCATAACATATAATTTCACATACCGAAATCAACCCAACCAAGATACATCATATTATTATGGAATTACACAATCGTAATAAAATCAACTCATCAATTCCACTCAATCATATCATCAATCAAATAATCCACTCATCAATATATATTTTCCACGTAAATATATATATACGTAATCATCCACTCAGGAATGACCACTAATACCATCTATAGTTCACACAAGAAAATTATGAAATTCATTTGTATAGTTAAAATTCATTTTTCTTACCTATGGACCGTGGTAATTCAAGTCCATGAAATTTTAAAACAAATATTTAATCCGCAAATATTTTTCACACAATTACCAAAAATAAATAAATTAAAATGCTCGGTTCGTAATATGAACCACGTGTGTTTTACTCACCTCGAAACTCCCGCTGCGTCTTCAATATAATTATAAATTATAATTTATAATTAACGCCGAATAGCCCACGAAATTAAAATCCGTCAATCACCTATTCAAATGTGATTCGAATTGAGCCAACAATTTCAACTCATAATTTAACCACTAATTAACGGTCAGATTCTAATTTACATTAAAATCCGACGAGCGGTTTCTCACGAATCGCTCCCCTAATTACCGTTTTTCACATATACGAAGATCCAACGGTCGGATCTTCGCCCATGACCACACAAAGCCTCTGGGACAGTCATATGATCATCATAACAAATTTACAAGTTCATCCAACGGTCATAATTTCACAGATCAACAATCTAACGACCGAAATCGATCGAAATCACAAAATTCATAACTAATTCATACGATATCCGAAAAATGCGTATAATACGCCGAAATGATCGTATCGAAACATAGAATCATAAAATGGACAGAAACCAAATTTTAGACCTCCGGAGGTGGCAGGAAAAGGCCGCCGGAGTTAGGGACAGAGCCGCCACCGACCACCACCAATGGTGTCGGGGCCGAGCTTGTCCCCTTCGTTTCATCATTCTGAGCAACTTTCATAACTAGCACAAGACCTAAAAATGACCGGAAAGCATCGAAATTACCGATTTACATTCGGCGGCCGGAAAAAAATGCAGAAACCGGTGAGCTTGAAAACCGACGTGAAAACTGCAACCTCAGGCCCCGATCCCTTCTGGAAACTTGTTCAGAACTTCCTTGCGAACTCAACAAGCTTGGAATCACAAGAAACGATCGTGTATAGCTCGAGATATCTTGATCGAAAGTTTCGGTATTTCGATCCGTTCGGGTCGAGCTCCGACGAACGTGAAAACGTTCGACCCAGTTCCGGTCCTTCTTGGTGCTTGTAGAGGAAGTTGAGGCGAGCTCAATGAGACAAGAATCAAGTGAAATGATGGAGTGTAGCTCGAGATATCGAGATCGAACCGAAAATGGACGTTTTCGGTTCGGGCTTCGCCGCCGCCGCCACAGGCTGCGCCGCCGTGTGAGACTGCCTCCGGGAGCTAGAGCAGCTCGAGACGAACGCCTGGGACTTGGTTTGAGGTCGAGAGGTGGTCTGTGGAGGGAGAACAATTAAGGAGAAATTTTTCTCCTCTTTCGGCCGCTGCGTCTGTGAGAGAGAGAGAGAACAGTTTTTTTTTTTTTTTTGTTTGTTCAGAAACAGAAGGAAGAAGAAGAAGAGAGGAACCGGTAGAAAAAAAATTAGGGTTTGCAAAATTTTTCTATATATACAAGTTTCGGAAAACTTCGAAATTCGATAACTAATTCAGAAAAAATCCGATCTTCGTGTTCCGCACGTGCACGGACTCGTATCGACGAGCTCTACAACTTTCATGAAGGAAGTTTCTCCAAATTTCGTACGTAGAAAAAGTCGATTTCTCAACCCGAGTATTTCGAGCTTTTCGTTAAAATAAGCGTTTCGAAACTTCGATAATTGTAAAAATGAATGATTATCGAACATAAATCGTGAAATCACATAATAATCATTCGATACAATAACTCGAAATTAAAATGGAAATTGCGGGTATTACAGAAGAGGCATTAATTTATTTTGGTGAAAATACTATCTTAACGCGCACAATGCTGACCCAATTCTAAAAGCAGCAAACATTTTGAGGTGAAAATTTATGTTTTTTCTATAGAATGTTGTAGTATAAATGTATAAATACTGTGTATGTCTATATCATGTAACAAAATACGTAAAAGTATTTAGATAGGTACTTGAGTGTATAATCATAGGTACTTGAGTGTATGAAGACTTATGTAAACATGCTTTGCCAAAGGGCAACAAGCATGGCAGAAAATCATCATCAAGATGGTTATCATTTTGGTTTTCTCTTTGAGCTTTCACACTTCAAATGTATTCCTATAAATACCCCTTTGTATGAGATGAATAAACACACTTGAAATCTTCATTCTCTCTGAAATATTACTCTCTCTTTCTGTTTGTCAATTCCTCTTGTTCTTAAACACGTTATTAGCACGAAGTTGCTCTAGAATTATAATCGAAAATTGACGAAAGAAGAGTTCATCATCAATCGAAGTCATTATTCCAAACCTACAAAAAATCCTCAAACCCTAGCTCATATCAAAGCCCTTGATTCCAGAAGCCCGGAACCGGTCTCAGAATCGCCGGAACCGGCCGGAAACTGCCTGAACCGTCCTCCGGAAGCAGAAAAACCGAACCGAACCGCTGCCGAGGATCTGCCGAGGTGCTGCCAAGAGCTGCGCAGTAACTGCCGAGACGCTGCGCAGCAGCTGCGGAGCAGCTGCCGACACATCTGTCGACAGATTTGCGGGGCGACTTTCCGACGACTTTTCCGGTGACTTTTCGACACTTTTCCGGTGAGTTTTTCTCGACTTTTTCCAACGTTCCTTCCGATCACCTCCGATAATTTTTCCGGTCAAAATTTCCGGCAACACTATTTCAAGGTATTCTTTACTAAATGTTCCCATTTTTGAGTTTTTATTTATTTTCTCTCATTTTTCCTTTTTCTCGGGAACTTACAATCAAAAGCAGAATTATAGAAATTCACACCAAACGAACTAAGAGCGTTCGTAATCAATGAACTAAGAGTATTCACAATGATTCTGGGAAATTGATTTCTTGGTAGCATAGCTCAGAAATCTTATTATTTTTCGTTGAAGTTTTAACTCCGAAGCTAATATTTTCTTCTTATCTTCAAGGATGTCGAATGAACCTAGACTCGATTTTCAAATCCTTGACTCAACAGGTTCGGATTACCATAGCTGGAAAACCGACGTTGAGAACCATCTCACATCGAAGGGGATATTGCCCATCATCCATCACCAGACCCTGGCCCTTGTGTTCCCTAGAACACCCAAGAGGCATGCACAAGCAATCATCTTGATGCGACGTCATATGAACAAAGCACTCAGACTAGAGTACATGTCCATTAAAGATGCAAAGGATTTATGGGAGGCGCTACAAGAGCGTTTTAACAATATCCAAGATTCTCTCCTCCCTGACTTAAAGGTTCAGTGGAATGATGTACGCTTCTCAGGCTTCAAGTCTATTGCTGAGTACAATTCAGAAGCTCTTCGTCTCAAGTCCATGTTGAGGTTCTGTCAAAGACCCCTCACAGAAGAAGAGCTAATTGAGAAAACTCTCTCCACCTTCCCGGTTACAGCAATCTTGCTATCAAAACAGTATCGCACTGAAGTAAATGCTGGACGAATTACGAGGTTCAATGAGCTCATAAATATATTTTGTCGGTAGCCGAAAAGCATGACAACATTCTCGTAAAGAATTATAATTCAAGACCCATTGGAACCAAGAGCGTTCCTGAGGTAAATTATAATGCACCCAAGAGAGGGCACAAGGAGCGGTACCCCAGCAATAGGGGACATGTGTACCCTAATAATAGGGGACCTGAAGGACGAACAGGTCCATATAACAGCCCCAATAAAGAAGGAAACCGCAACTTTAGAGCGGGCACACGTGATGGCAACTCCACACGTGGAAGAGAGAGATATGCCAACACCGGCCGTGGAAATAGCACCATGCGCCTGTGGTAGTAGCAGCAACCCTCCTAGGGAATATCCACAACGTGCACAACCTTCACAACCTGCACAACCTGCACAACCTGCGCCTCAAATGAAGGGAGAGAACCACAATGACATGTGTCATAGATGTGGATCAATCGAGCCTTGGTTTAAACAATGTCATGCAAGTACTCAATTAGCTGCACGCTACAAGGAGTACAGGGAAGCAAGAGAGCAAGAGGCTAACCTTGCCGAAGATGAAAATAGTGAAGATGTCAATCTCACCGTTGAGGACTTCAAAGCTGTAGATGAAGAGCACGAGGATGCCACAGACTTTGATTAGAATAATCCTCTTCTATTTTCCAAGAATGGCAAATGTGCCTTAGTCAAGAAATAACAATTGTATTAAACTCCTTCTTATGTGGCGTACCCAATGAAGTATGATGTCTAGAAAAGCAATTGAGATCGGGGTATTTAAGCGAGCCTCACTCCACCAACATCTCTCTACTTTCCTGGTCATATTTATTTGGAATTACCAAACGGATTGAGTGATAACAATTTGTCTAAAGTTTGATATTTGGAATAGACTTATGAATAAACTTTGATGTAATCATTGGCTATTTTCCCTATTAATAAAGTATCGCATTCAATGTCATGGATATGTGTTAATATTCCTAACTTTATCCCTTTCAGTATGTTTTCCAGAGAATTGGAATGCCTTCTTGATAGTGGCACCACACATACTATATTACGACATAGGCAATTATTTTTATGATGACACCTAGTCGATCTCAGTAACTACGATGGCAGGACCATCACAATTGATTCATGGTCGAGGACCAGCTCAATTTTTGTTACCAAATGGCACAAATGTTAATGTCGCCGAAGCTCTATATGCTCCAAGGGCCGGAAGGACCCTATTAAGCTTTAAAGACATAAGGGCTAATGATTTTCATGTGGAAACACATTGTGAGAATGGACAAGAGTTCCTTTGCATCACCTCTAAAAACTACGGAAATACACGAGTTTTAGAGAAACGTATGTGTTGCTCTAGTAGATTGTATGCAACCACTATTAGAGTCATTGAATCCAACCATGTCATGAATGACAATTTATGGGATCCTGACACATACAAGCTTTGGCAGGACCGTTTGAGACATTCAGGTCGTGACATGATGCTCTGTATATTAAAAACTTCACACGGACATCCATTCTTCAAAACGAAAAGAAGTACGAACCAAACATTGGTCCAAAGAGTTACTTCTAAAGCATATCATTCGTTTTGCAAAGCTTGCTCTTTAGCAAAGGTAGGATCAAGACCATCCTATGCAAATGACACTAAAGAAAATATACCATTCTTACAAAGAATACAAGGTGATATTTGTGGACCTATCCAACCAACTTGCGGACCATTTAGATATTTTATGGTGTTGGTTGATGCATCGACACGTTGGTCACATGTCATGCTCTTATCCAAAAGAAATGCTGCATTTGCTAAACTCCTAGCACAAATCATTAAGTTAAGGGCTCACCACCCTGATCATCCTATTAAGTCAATTCGTCTTGACAATGCTGGAGAATTTACATCAAGAACCTTTGATGATTATTGCATGTCCATTGGGATTGAGGTCGAACACCCTGTCCCTCATGTACACACCCAAAATGGACTCGCAGAAGCTGCCATTAAAAGACTTCAAATGGTTGCCAGGGCATTGGTTATGCGCACCAATCTCCCTATTTCTGCTTGGGGCTATGCAATATTACATGCAGCTGTGCTTATTCGTCTGAGACCCACTGCCACCCAACCCTTTTCTGCGTCACAAATGGTGACTGGGTGTGAGCCTAATGTCTCACACTTACGCATATTTGGGTGTGCAGTCTATGTGCCAATTGCACAGCCACATCGCACCAAAATGGGTCCTCAAAGACTCTTAGGCCTTTATGTTAGATATGATACTCCAAGCATTATCCGCTACATAGAACCCTTGACAGGTGATCTATTTACCGCTAGATTTACGGATTGTCACTTTGATGAGACAGTCTTCCCGTCATTAGGGGGAGACAAGAACATTAATGTTCAACAGAAAAGACAGGAATTGTCGTGGTCTGTCCCCACTTTGTCTCATCTTGATCCCCGAACCACACAGTCTGAAATAGAAGTGCGGAGGATTCTCGATCTTCAGAACGTAGCTGAATCAATGCCTGATGCGTTTTCTGATATCGCTAAAGTGACAAGATCACACATACCTGCTGCAAACGTACCTGCAAGGATTGATGTTCCTAAAACTAAAGGACATGACATCCCCTCTATGGGTGATGTAGTGGCTAGACCCATGGCTCCTGCCAGAAAGCGCGAGAGGCCTATAGGTTCGATGGATTCTCGCCTAAGAAAGAAAGTGAGCTTGACACAAAATAATCCATTAATCATCGATACAAATAATCCATCTCATGAAAAAATTCCGGATTATGGTTATGTCCAAGAGACATCATTGGAGGATGCTCCAATGGTAGAACCAATTCCAGAGAATAGAGAGATCTCCATGAATTACACTAGTATACATGTAATTATGGACAGAAATTCTATGGCTATTGATGATGCGTTTGCATATCATATTGCAAAAGGAATTATAGAATACGATGATATCGAACCTCGCTCCGTTGAAGAATGTCAACGAAGAGCAGATTGGTCCAAATGGAAAAATGCGATCCAGACTAAATTGGATTCAATAACAAAGAGTCAGGTATTTGGGTCTATAACACTGACACCACCAAATATAAAACCTGTTGGCCATAAATGGGTCTTTGTTAGAAAGCGTAATGAGAAAAATGAGGTTGTTAGATACAAAGCCCGCATTGTAGCGCAAGGTTTCTCACAACGCCCTGGAATCGACTACGAGGAGATATATTCTCCCGTAATGGACGTTATAACGTTCCGCTACCTTGTCAGTTTGGTAGTTTCCGAAAAACTTGACATGCAGCTCATGGATGTGGTTACAGCATATCTCTATGGGGATCTAGATTCAGAGATATATATGAAGGTTCCAGATGGACTTCAATTACCCAAATCAAGTGGCTCTAAACCACGGAGCGCGTTTTCAATAAAATTAAGACGCTCACTATATGGATTGAAACAATTCGGACGGATGTGGTATAACCATCTAAGTGACTACTTGATTGGGAAGGGATATGTTAACAATGAAATATACCCTTGCGTGTTCATTAAGAGAACAAGATCCGGATTTGCAATTGTAGCAGTTTATGTCGATGACAAGAACCTAATTGGAACTCTAGATGAGTTAAAAGAAACTGCTACATTTTTGAAATCTGAATTTGAGATGAAAGATCTCGAGAAAACACGGTTTTATCTCGGAATAGAACTCGAGCACCGTAATGATGGGATTATGATCCATCAGTCAGCATATACTCAAAAGTTACTAAGGCGCTTTAATGAAGATAAAGCAAAGCCTGTGAGTACTCCCATGATCAACCGTAGTCTTGAGCCCATGAAAGATCCGTTTCGTCCAAGGGATGAGGACGAAGATTTATTAGAAGCTGAAATACCATACCTAAGTGCGATAGGCGCATTATTGTATTTAGCTCAATGCATAAGACAAGATATCTCATTTGCAGTAAACTTGTTAGCTCGACATAGTTCTGGGCCAACACACCGCCATTGGATTGGTATAAAGACAATCCTTCGATACCTAAAAGGTACGATCGATATGGGCTTGTTCTATCCCTACAGAGAGAAAACAAATGTGAACGCCGGCAACACTATCCATAGTGACCGACGTTCTCCTCCTCCCCTCCATCAAAATGATAATGATGTTCTGACGGGTTTTGCTGATGCAGGGTATCTCTTTGACCCTCACAAAGGTCGCTCCCAAACAGATTATGTCTTTACCATGGGAAGCACCGCGATATCTTGGAGATCTACAAAACAGACTCTTGTTGCTACTTCCTCAAATCATGCAGAGATTATTGCACTACATGAAGCTGTGCGTGAGTGCATATGGCTAAGGTCTATAAATAGACACATTCGAGGAACTTGTGGTTTGAAATTCAACACAAATGAACCTACATGCATTTACGAGGATAATGCAGCTTGTATTGAGCAAATGAAATTAGGTTTCATCAAAGGCGACAATACCAAGCATATATCGCCGAAATTCTTCTGCAATCAGCAACAACAAACACTTCTAAATATTGAAGTAAATCAAATCCGATCATAAGATAATGTAGCTGACTTATTTACTAAGTCACTACCAAAATCCCCTTTCGAGAAACATGTAAGGAGTATCGGATTGAGGAGGATATCCGAACTCCCACGATCTTTAAGAGGAGTCTAAATCAGGGGAGTATCCAGAAACATACTTCATACTCAACGCACGTTGTGCTCTTTTTCCCTTTCGACCAAGGTTGTTTTTCCCACAGGGTTTTATTACTTGGCAAGGTTTTTAACGAGGCAACTTCGATGCGCACCACCTACACAATACTATTGAACATGAAATATCCAAGGGGGAGTGTTGTAGTATAAATGTATAAATACTGTGTATGTCTATATCATGTAACAAAATACGTAAAAGTATTTAGATAGGTACTTGAGTGTATAATCATAGGTACTTGAGTGTATGAAGACTTATGTAAACATGCTTTGCCAAAGGGCAACAAGCATGGCAGAAAACCATCATCAAGATGGTTATCATTTTGGTTTTCTCTTTGAGCTTTCACACTTCAAATGTATTCCTATAAATACCCCTTTTGTATGAGATGAATAAACACACTTGAAATCTCCATTATCTCTGAAATATTACTCTCTCTTTCTGTTTGTCAATTCCTCTTGTTCTTAAACATAGAAGAAAATATAATATACATTTCTATAGAGCGACCAAAGTTCCTAATTAGTGAACACTTGGGGAAGTATATGCAACGAGATACAAACATTTTTAACTCATTGCATATTATTTAATTAAGTTCTCTTATCATACCCGTGCTAGCCAAAAATTAATTCCCCTAGCTGAATGCTTTGTTCCCTCAATGAAAAGCAAGTAGATAAATTATTATATCAAGATATTATCCTTATTTCTGTTGGTCTAGAGTTATTCAATTGTTACTTCTGCTAAAGGACCTTGATAGCTAGACCCAATAGGTCCATGTCCACTACAGCATTCCTTCATGTAGCTTTTGCAGCATCCACCAAATTCTCTGTTTTCCAACATACAGGCCATCGGTTGTGAACAACACACCTCATTTCCCCTTGTTCCTAAGCTGCTGCAAGGATGTGGGGACGCTGATTCTGTGTGGTTACTACTCTGCACAATATCGATAGTCATATGAGGAGGTGATTTTTGATGTTGATGATGATGATGCTGATGTTGTCGATGATGATGATGATGATGATGCTCCTCACAGCTTGTTCTAGCTGTTTGTTCAGAAGCTTCATTGCTGCTATGCTCTTTGTCACAATGATTTGAGTGGCAATGATCGATACTCTTTGATCTCAGATTTTCCTCCAAAGAAGAAGCAGAATGGTGGTTGCAGTCTTTTTTCTCATGGATTCCATGACTCTCTTCACAACTACCATGACCATGCCTTACAATCAAGTCAGTACACCCATGATCTTCACATGAGCTGAAATTTTCAGTCTGCAAACAGCCATGCTTGTGATTAATTTGTGACTCCAGATCATGATTATCACAGTTCTTTGCCTCATGCAAGTCGTCATTTCTTGGGCAACTGTGAATCTCCTCCGAATCCTCACACTTACAATTGTCAGCCACGCTTGCCTTCAGAGGACTAGGCTGGCAGTCTGATCCACAACTCTGAGAAGAACACTTTGGAGGTTCACACACTACTACGGTTTTGCTTTCCGAGCAACAATGCTGGTTTGTGTGAGTGTGGCTTTGCCTATTGCTTCCATGGTTATGAGATCTGCAGCTTCCATGATCATGGTGCTTTGCCTCATGTAAGTCACTACTGCATTTATGATTGCCAGGCAAGCTCGAATTGGAACTAGGCCTGCATTCTGATTCGCACCTCTGAGAAGAACACCTTTGAGACTTGCACGCTTCGGCAATTTTGTGGTCAGAGCAACACTTCTGGTTTCTGTGAGAGTGGCTGTGTTTATGTTTTCCATGATTATGTACATGTTTCTCTCCATGCCTGTGAGTTCCTTGCAAAAGTAGCATGCTGTTCAATATCACAAGCAAGCATGTCCCGACATCTGCAAGGACTGCTGCCCAAACAAGTGGATGTCCTGCAAATGCCAGTGCAAGAATACCAACTTTAGTACTGATTGATAAGATCACATTCTCGATCACTTTTCGTTTGGCTTTTCTTGCAAGCTGGATTGCCTTCGGTAGTTTCCTGACATCATTTGACATTAAAATGATATTCCCAGTGTCTTGAGCAAGGGCTGACCCTGAAATGCCCATCGAGATACCAATATCAGCTGTGGCCAAAGCAGGGGCATCGTTGATGCCATCCCCAACCATGGCTGTGTTTCCTTCCACTTTAAATTCTTCAATGATTTTTGCCTTGTCTTCAGGCAGAAGTTCTGCGTGCACTACATCCAGAGCTTGCTCAAGCTGCAGATCAGGTAAAGTTGCTACTATGAATATCAATTTCTTAAATTACAAGGAAAATGCATATGCAGCATCAGATCCATATATATATATATATAGTGATTAGACAGGTCCTAAAGTACATCACAGAAACGATTTAATGACAGATTATAGCATTGCTAACAAAAATGATTTGGTTGCAGGTTCTAGTTGCACATGGAGGTTCATAGCCAAAGATGATTTAATTAAGAGAACATTACTATTAACAACATGTATGCCAGATTAGGCAACCCCACAAGACTCTTAATCAGAAAGAAGGTCAACTCGAGAAATATCTGAATCTGAAGTACGGAGATATTGCCCTATTATTTCAGCACTAGTATCATTCATGAACAGCATGTAGTGTGAGTGTGTGTGTGTGTTTGTGTGTGTGTGTCAAGATATGCATGTGAAGGCTAGGAAATTAAATAATGCACCTGCTCATTCGCTTGCATAGCTGCGGCATGGCTATCTCCAGTAAGCATGGCTGTTTTAATACCCAATTTCTTCAGCTCCCTTACAGCCTCTGCAGCCCCAGTTCGACATGCATCGGATAGTGTAAAGACTCCAGCAGGGGTTCGTCCGCAGTATATGTAACCTATAGTCTTCCCACCCTTAGATCCTTCAATGGTTGGAACTGCCATTTCAAAAACATTAATAGTCAGAGCTTCTGAGATTAGAAGATCGCAAAGAGTTGCAAAGAACCATGAGAACATTTAGCTTGACCAACTTGGTGTACGGGAAAAGAACATGAACCAAAATTTTTGAAGTCAATTGCTATCTCTGAATACAGCTTAAAGAAAATATGTTGCACTAGTATATGTAACTTGGTCTCACTTGTTTCACCAGACGCTCTCGAAGCTATTCTTTTGCTTCCAATATAAATATCTTGTCCATCTATCTTTCCATGGATGCCTTCCCCAGGAAAGTTTTCGAAGTTCTCCACATTTTCAGGGTTTGGCTCAATTGAAAACGATCTTCCGTAATCAACAAGAGCCGCTGCCATTGGATGACTAGCCTTCCTCTCAATGCTTGAAACCCTTCAAAATAGGTTTTATGCCTAACATTAGTAAACTAACAATCATGTAGTAATATTAGTTCTATTATGTTTATGGTGAGATTTTTCAATTACTTGAACAATTCCTTTTCATTCACTAGATGGAAAATGAATTGTAGTTTTTAGAATTATTTGAGGAGGATAGAAGCATGGAACACTTCCAACATAACAAACTTAATTAATATTTCTCATCCAAGTAAAGAACTCAATGTTACTTTTCTGATATGCTTTAGGTTGTAGTAAAGCAAAACTTTTAAGAAGGTGAAATATAATTTTGTGTATGTGTTTCAACATTATGATAAATAGAGGTGTAGTCCTTACCAGTAAATCAAAGTGTTCAAGCTAATCTCGTAACGGAGAGATTGAAAATCCATCACCACAAATTCACCCCTCGTTATTGTACCAGTTTTGTCAAAAGCCATGATTTTGACTTTAGCAAGAATCTCAATGAAGTCACCCCCTTTGATCAAAAGACCAGATGTTGCTGCTTTTGTAAGTGTGCAGAAAGTCACAACTGGTGTAGAGAGGATGAGTGCACACGGACAAGCACTTACTAAAACCACCAAAGCCAAGTGAAACCATTTGCTCCAATTATGAACACGTAACGCAGCTGGTATTGCCGCAATAGAAATCGATATGATTAGGACCGCTGCACAACAATACCAGAAAGTCTTTGATTAGAACTCTTTGCATGTTCTCTAATTAGTACTGGAAAGATGGGAAAAGCAGTTGGTCACTAAAAGGTGGAAAGGTACAAATGTGTTCTTGGCACCAGTTTGGAATGTTGTACTGCCAGACTGGCGATCTGATTCATTGACATTATTTCTGAATTACGGTAATGTTTCAGAGTCTAACAATATAACGTGTCAGGTAGTTGGCAAGAGAACACTAGCACCAAGGAATAGAAGATAAGAGATAAATTCAGTGATAACATAACTTATGAGATCAGGAACTGCATTGGCAGCAAACTAACCTGGAGTGTAAAACTTCGCACACTTGTCAATGAATCTCTCAGTTCGGGTTTTGCTGTTTTGAGCCTCCTCCACCAGTCTAGACATTTTAGCAACCACAGAGTCTTCAGCTAAGGCTGTAGTTTTCACACTAATATAACCTTTACAAAAAATGCAAATTAATCAGTAAACATATAGTAGACGTCTCCTTTGAACAAAAAAACAGAGGAACAAAATGTAGGAGGGAGATTCACATTACCGTTGAGATTAACGGTGCCAGCCCAAACAGTGGAGTCCTTTTCCTTGGTAGCTGGATATGACTCTCCTGTTAGTGTTTTCTCATCCACCTCACCTTTGCCATCAACAACTATTCCATCAATGGGAATAACTTCACCGGCCTTCACAGCAAGAAGTGTGTTTAACTTAACCTCATCAACATCCACAACTTCTCCTGTATCCGCCAACACTGCTTTCTGAGGGGCCATACTCATCAACGATGACATCACTGCTTTTGCCTGAGTACACAACATGGTGATAAGGGAATGTCAATGAAGATGTTTAGCCGTTTTATGATCTATAATTAATAGTCATTCATCCCTCTAATAACATTCATTTGTTCAAACTAATGCACAACTTTGCTAACCTTGTGCCCTGCCCTTGACTCAAGCCACTCCGCGATGGTGAAGAGAAAGACAATCGTGCCAGCTTCCAGATAATCATTCAGAGCAATTGTGCCAATCACTGTAGAAATTATACACTGTATTAGTTACCAACACCAGTATACATATAATAAACTAATCCTATGTAAATTTACAAACACAAAAGTTCAGAAACAATAGCGGTCATCTTATATTTTATATTAACAATATCTTGATCGCAATAATCATTAGCATAAGGTCAGGATGTCGACGACAAGATGTTATGGCCTTTAAAATTTTCTAATGCCATCTTGGAAAGAAAACTATAATCACGTTATTAAGTTTTGGGTTAAATACTGGTTACTACCCTGTGGTTTAGGTCCAAAATCAAATCAGTTTTTAGACTTCTAATTTCATCAAAAACACCCTTGCACTTTCAATTTTGATCTAATATGTCTAATTCGTTAATATTTTGTTATGAGTTCAAGTTATAGTTGGATTATTTGTTGAAAAACTATTTATTTTTAATAGTATGACTCACTCTTAAATTAACTAGAGGTGGCCTGCAGACAACACATTATAAAACATATGTCATATATGAGCTACATTAACAAGTTAAATAACTCAATTGTTGGAAAACTAACAAATTGGACCTATTAGATCAAAATTGAAAGTGCAGAGGTATTTTTAATGAAATTAGAAGTTTAGAGAGTGAATTGATTTTAGACTCAAACTATAGGGTAGTAATCTGTATTTAGCCCTTAAATTTTTATTCATCTTCCCTTGTGTGCCTTTTTGAACCAGCTTGCATTGACAATGACTTCACAATCTGTTTTTTTTTTTTTTTTCAATTTGTAATATTTAATTTATACCTCATCAGTAAACGAAGAATCACACATATACTACATCACTAAAGGTAAACCCTTAATGGACATTGTAGCCAGAATACGAATATCTAGTTAGTGCATATAGCCATATACCACACTATTTTGTGTAGCGCAGATAAAATGATTTATGAACTGTGACATATATCACTCAAAAATTGGAAGCCAACTTGAATCAGCCAAAACATTGTCAACCAATGTAGACTATAAGGAGGGTAACCGGAAAACCTTGCTAAGCAAGCATGTCGGCTGATTCTAAAGCTGAGAAGAGATGTCGAAAATGTGAAACTTCTTGAAAGCAGAAGTTCTACCAGAAAAACATTGTCCTTAACTGTGTATACTGTATAGTGTATATATCAATCCGATTCTAAATTCAAAGTCAATACTAAAAAACCCTAAGAAGAATCTGTTAGCCTCACTTGGTGAGCGTGACGTGCTATATCCTGAAACCAAGCATATCTCTTGCTTAAATGGAAGGGGTCCAGTTTGATGCTTTAGTTTCTGTACAGAATCCAAAAAAAAATTACACACACATATTTATCTATACTATTATTAAAAAAAGAGGCTTTGTTAGCAAAAATTAAAAATTTTAACAGATTTAACCCTAAAAGATTAAAATGCTTTGACAATAAATTAAATCACAAGGGTAAATAAGATAATTATGAAATAAATTTTATTAAGAAAATTGAAAAGAATAATCCCACAACCCTCACTTTTCTTTCCCACTATTTTCTCTCTGCAATAACTACCCAATGAATCTATTTCTTTTATAGATAACTTTTTCCTTTTTACAATTAAAATTTTTCTTACACATGCAGAGCATGTGATTGTAGACTAGTTTATACTATTATTAAGAAAAGTAGTTTATACTATTATTAAGAAAAGAGAGTTTGTCAGCCTAAATAGAAAAAATTTACCAAAATATTTCTCAAATATTTAAAACATTTTGAACTAAAATATATGAGAAGGACTGTCAATTCACAAATAAAAGAAAACCAAAAGAAATTTAACAAAAAAAATCAAAAATAAAAAAAAAATATGTGCAGTAATTTTCTCCACATTCTGTAGAATAACTACCAACGTAATTATCCACACACATAGAATGTGTTTGGAGTTTTGTATATACAATCACACACACACACTCTATTATTAAGAGAATATGCTTTATTAGCTAAAACAAAAAGAATTGTACCAAGATGACACTGAAATATTAAACAACTTTACAACTCATAAAATAAATAGGGTAATATAATCAAATTATAAAATAAACAGAAAACAAAAATGATAAAAATGAGAAATAAATAAGTATATGCAAAAAATTACCCACTTCCATGAAAAACTACCCCACTCCTCTAAAAAACTTCCACTCTCTTTTTAAAAATAAAAAAACAGACACAGTGTGTGGGCCATCTAATATATATATATATATATTATGATTTTGTTGTTCTGATAATCAAAAGGTGTGTGTGTGTATATTTTATGATTTTGTGGTTCTGATGATCCAAAGGTAAATACAAGATGGGTGGTTCGGTGGGGCGGTGTGGGCAGCAACTTTGAGTCCAATACTTTGAAGTGATGAAAGAGTTTTGCTTGACCGAAAAGAGAATACCAGAAAGCTTGGCACCCAAAAGAAAGAAAATGCCACACTACAATACGCCAAAAATGACCCAGAATCCTCCCATGACTTAAAAAAACAGAAAGAAAAGAAAAAAAAAGTAATTAAGAGAAACCCTAGAAGCCTTTAAATAGTCTCATATTTGCCAAAAGTTTTAGCAGTGGAAAAAATCATATGCTCAGTACGTGGTGTTAACATAGTTATGTTATAACTGCTAAGAAAAGACAGACGTATACGCTTAACCAATTGAAAATGTTCTCAAATGCATGACGTCTCACTTACCAATGTTTTTTTGCCACTCAGTTCTAAAGCTATCATGTTAAAAACTAGAAAATTAGGCAAATAGACTGTAAAGCTGAATTGTAGGAGTAGATATTGACAGGCCACCTGCAACGATCATAAGGATGTTGATGTCAAGCCTCAGATTTCGAATGGATGCTATGCCTTTCATAGCAATAGGGAAAATGCCGACAGCGACCGCACCGAGAGCAAGCCATCCCAGTGGTCGATATACGTATTTGAGAAATGAAAGCAACAGAAACACGCCGCTGGCAATTGCATATGGACTTGGCCATTTTTGCTTGAAATTGTCCTCTGCCCCATACACTCTCACATTTGCTTCTAGTCTTGCTTGGTTCAATGCCTTCACTGCATTAATAAGGAAAACCCATTACCAAAACAACATTTAGACAAACTTTACATCAAAATAAAATATTAGAAAGGGGTCCTTTAAAAAAAATCATTTTAAAATTAAAACTTAGAAGTTACAAAAAAAGAAGCATTTTCTTTTAAGGGTATTTTGGTCAATGAGTACATAAAATTGTCCGATGTGCAATCCATTTGGGCACTCGTTATCACATTCAATTCTCCAACTTCTAGCTGGTTTTTTTTTTTTTTTTATGACATCCAACTTCTAGCAGTTGAAATGTCATTAGGGTGATAAGGGCATTGCTGGCTCAAACATGACACTAACGCTAACTACAAAAGTCGATTTTTGGTCAGAAAGTACCCTACCACTTACACAAAAAAAGTCGATTCTTGGGAATATTTTTATTACAAGTGGACGTACAATGCATTGATTTGACTCTAATTAGATGTGGAAATCAATCCTAAAAAAGTGAGTGATGACTACAGGTGTTCCCGTTCTTATGATAGCGCAACGAGCAACGCGCACAAATCCTTTTTTACCGTAGAAAATTCTATGTGTGTCAACTATACTCTTTCAAGTTATGCTCAAAACTCACGCAAAGCATGTGAAGCATTTAGCAATTAATACTATACAAGGATCACAAGAAATATTAGGTAAAAACGTACAAGGAACTAACAGAAAGCCAATTAGAGTAAAATTGATACAGTAGTAAAGCACATATAACATTTCCTTAACGTAAAAAGTAGAAAAATATGACAGTTACATGCAACAAAAGTTGATGGGGAGGCAATGAAGTATGAAACATGTGTATTTGCTACACCCTCTTGAAAACAATTTAAGAAAATGTTTCTCTAAATTAATTCATAAAAAATACTAACCTGTATTATGAATATGAAAACAATGGTACAATGCGAATTTGGGTAAAAACACGGATTTATACCAGTTGGTATGACGTTTGTTACATTTGGACCGTTACTAGCATGGTTCATATGCACATATTTATAAAAAATAAAATTAAAAAACCCACAACATCCTATCTTCCTCCGTATCTTTTGGTTTCATAACAATTCATGCTCTACCTATTCATCACTCACTAACAGAAAAGGACACGTGTCTACCGACCACTACACCTCAGCATCATTCACCTTTTTCTGAACAAATTTTGCTTTCTGATTGTGCGAGCAAGCAATATCAGAATTTGATCACCTTTTTCTTTTGGAGAAGAAAGAATTTGATCACTTTTCTCGCATAAATTTTGAAAAATCATGTCAATGACCAACTGTGACCATCAATCATCAACAAACTTGAAGCATAGAACAAAAAAAAAAAAAAAACATGACACACAAATTCAAGTAACCTTCCTACCTATCTGCGAGAGTGAAGCCTCATCTGGTATAATTTCTAGAATTACAGAGAAGTTGATTACTGAGTAATTCTCTTTCTTTCTTCATAAAATAAGAAAGATAAGAATTTGAGGGTGCTTTACCAATTTGAAGCTGAGAAATGAGGAGGCTATCATGAACAACAATCACAGTTCTTGTAGCCACAACCACCGAAACCTTTTTGACACCAAGAAGAGGCTTCAGGATGTTCTCAACTAAAGGCACTTCTGATGAACAGCACAAACCCAACACATCAAAATAGCTTTTCTGCAACTTTTTAGCTGTCTTGTTTTGGTCCTGCTGGCCAGCCATGGTGCTTAGATTCTCAAAGGTCTGCAAATACAGAGAGAAAACTTTATGGTGGGCAGTTAAAAATGACAATGAAGAATTAAAAATTGGGCTTCTGAGTGCATGATTCTATTGCAAAGGCATAATCTTTGTCTCTGTTTGTGTCCGAGTCTCAGAGAGAGAGAGAGAGAGAGAGAGAGAGGGAGAGAGTTGTAGAGGCCAGGCGGTGGAGAGAAAACCCAGCAGTGTTTAATATTATATACAAGAAAAGGCGGTGAAAGCCCCTAGAGTCTGTATCTTTTGAATGAAAATGAGATAAAGATGGAGGCTTTAAGAGGTTTAAAGAAAGAGCACACGTACCCACCTTATAGCTAACCAGCTTTCAAGGTTGTATCAAAAAAAAAAAAAAAAGCTTTCAAGTTTCTTCAAAAGATTTGATTCAGAGTTCTAAGCATTGGTAGGCAGAGCAGGTTTGGGAGTTCAAGTAGGTGAAGCTTATGGGGGTACTTATACAACAAGGGAGAGGGAGAGCGAGGGAGGGGGATCATTAAGGACATGAACAAAAAGATTTGATTGGAGACTTTTTTTTCTCAAGGGAATATTGGGCGTAACTTTTCTGTTATGGATGACTCATAAATTAATAATGGAGAATCAATGGGGAGAGACAAAGAATGGAATCCACATATGAATCCACATGAATACGGCTTGTTTTATAGCCTCGGGCATATGTGCTCTAGTGTAAGGATTTTCATAACATGTTACAACTTTGATTTTCCCCTGTTTCTTTCCCGTTTATATGGCTAGTTCTTCATTCTCTTTTTATGTTGGCGTCCAATATTTTTCTTGTTGTCTCTCTCTCTCTCTCTCTCTCTCTCTCTCTCTCTCTCTCTTCACTAGCTTTTTCTATCAATTATTACTATCATTACTCTTTTGGGAAACCGACAACTCCTATTGAGACCAAAGAGAACACAGTTTTGCAATTATATCATAAATAAAAAAAGGCACCATACCAAAATTAAAAATTGAGAGGTAGAAAAGTAAAAGTACCTCATTTTACGAGCCATAACATTAACTTAATGTTAAGTATAAGTAAATAAAAACCTAACATTTCTTCAAGATGAAAGGTAATGTCATTATATATGTACGCAAACATATACATGACATAATGAGGAATGACAATATAATATTATCTTATATTATGGGTAGAAAGACATCTCAATAATATTGTTCTTGCTTGTTGGGAATCACTCTACTACAATGGTTGATATGTAAAATATTAGATTCAAATTTCATAGATGTTCACTTGGTAATCAGTGTCCATGAAATTTCGGGTTAGTTACTATTGGATTTAAATTAAAATATTGAGATTAAATGACAGTATTCTAAAAGTTTCAATGTCATCTTAGTTACTAGGTTCATATCTAATAAGTTTGCTTGCTTAACTATCAAAATAAAATAAAATGCTATCTATCATTCAAAACCTCTACACCAATCTCACTAATAATATTGTTCTTGTTTGGCCGGATCATTATGCCAATCGTCTCTTAGTGGGATGAGTCACATGGGGATCGCAGATACGATGGTCCAAAACCATTCATGTGTAGATCTTTATTTGTTCCTAGAAGACTTCATATATTACTCTGTTTTTTTTTATTGGTCTTGAAACTATATGACTTTAACAAGCTCAAAAAATGCATGCAGGCTGGTGTCGTGCCCCCTTTTATATATTTGAGGGTGTTGTAGCAAAAATTAACCTCCAAAGAAAAGTACCTACCTACCTATCCGAGTTAAGATCCTCGCCGGCCGGATCAGAATGGGTTGAGTACTAAAATATCCTCCAACAAAATAAACTTTTAGCAAAAACTATCTATGCAATAAAGTGCATTTTATTGTCAGAGAATAATTGTTACCATAGTATTGACTTACTTCTAGTATTTTTGTTCGAGTTTTTTTTAGTAACTAATCTGTTAAAACTATATTGGACCTATCATTATCTATGTTTTAGTAAATAAATCTGATTAAAATCTTGTTCCAATCATTAGGAGGTATATAGTAAATATAAAACCTATATGCCTAATGAGTTAAGTATGTCAACTCTTTGGTTAGGAATCCATTAATTAGGTAGTTAGGTTACAAGTTAAGCCTATGAATATGTGATACATTAGGATAGGATACTTACTAAGCTGACTTGATCCTTAAGAGATACCTTTATAGGAGGACTCTTAGGGTTAATCATCCAACATAAATAAAGTGCTTATGGTCCCTGCTCTCTCTGGAACAATAAGCATAAAGTCCTACCCCATTAAGGAGCTTAAAACCAGAGAAGATGAGAAGACCAAGGCTTATGGAGTTGTACGAGTTCAATCAGCTGTTGCTCAAGATGTCTATCATGAATGAATCAGGTGATTTGTTTAAACCATTTAGCACTACTTCATGTTGCCATTGATTAATATAGTTATGTTTATGTTATTTTTGATTTGATCCTTGGATTGTGTTATGCTCATTTAGTTACATAATAGAGTTCTTTTTTTTTTTTGAAGAATAAAGAATCCTTTATTGAAAAATAACTAAGATTACATTATATGGGAATGACCGGTGGTGGACATGAACTTCCCACTCTCCTCCCTAAAAACCAAACTAGTTATGGGTCCGTCATCAAGAATGACATCCATGAGCCAAAAGAGCCCAACCCCTGACCACCTATTTCACCGAGCATCACAGGATATAGATAACCCTGAGAAACTCGATAACACCTCATAAACAACCGCCAGAGAAACCAGCGCCTTCTTCCATACCGCGTCTCATTGAAACCAGACCACGTGCAAGGATCGATTGTTAGCACATTGACCATATGATAAACCGAAATTAAACCAACTCATCCCCAGGAAAGACACCACATCTATGGCACATCAATTTGAGCCAACCCTTGCTCAAATGAGTAGGGACCAACTATTGACCAAAGTAACCTAACCAACAACCTAACTAAAAGCAAGACTCTAACCAAAAGAAAATAGTCGCCTCCACAGTACTCCTCATCCTTGTCATCTGGTGACCCACCGGCAGGCCACCAACGTAGCCCCATGTCTTTGAGCTCCCCAAGTCGAAGGTGCCTGAACCATACAACAAACCACACCAAATCTATCACCAAGAAATCGATGAAAGACTCACCGTCCCTTGCCTCCGCCATGCCCACCAACTTGAAAGCCTAGATCCACCACAGCTACCACCTCCGTCTGATCCACCGTAGATTAGAAGTCAGCGCCATACTATCCATGGTATACCGCTGCCATGATCCGGCCTCTGACCACTTTCACCACGTCGACCGCCACCCATCCTTCCTCCACACCGATGACACCACCTGAGAGAAGCGAAGCCTTGACCAGCAAAACGAAGAACATAGTAGGATCCTTGATATCCCAAGACCCCGTCCGGCAAACCCCACCACTCGTCGATGAAGCAGGGAGCCACGGCCGACTCGGGGGCGCCGCCGAATAGGCTGACAACTTTATTTAACTCTCTCTAACCCTAGTTTTGTCCTATTTTTACATAATAGAGTTTGAACTCTTTTGTCTCGGTTAGTTTGATATCAGACTTGAAAATAACCAAAGTAACTTGGACTCTTTTTGTTTAGATACCATAATATGCTTGATAAACTCTCTACAGATGGTGTGGTTCACCCTAGCTGCCTAGATATAAATATATGTCAAACTCGTATGATGAAATCAAATATCTAGTAAAATTATTACTCTCTCCCTGTTATGGTTAGATTTCACAAGCACTTTGTTTATGGCGCCTTTTTGCTACATACCTGGCATTTTCCTAAGATCCGTGGTGGTTCACGGCTAGAGCTAGCCTGAAGGTCTAGTCTCTGTTGTTGGGTGCTATGTGTCTCGATTGTTTTGCGTCCATCTTCGGATCTGGCTTAAACTCTTTTAAGATTCTCATTTTTAAGTATTAATCTATACTATATTTAAGAAAAGAGACTTTATTAGCCTTAGTATGTGTGAAAAAACAATAAACCCTTAAATCTTGTATTAATTTTAAATAACTTTTAATAATTCAGTGGTAGTATGGTAAATAAAAACTTATATAATAAAGTAAATAAAGTTATTTTTTCAGACAGTAACCATTCTTAATTCAGATAATCTCCCACTTGTTCAAGTAAATCTCTATTATGTGTCTGGCCCAAACTCTAGGTTACTTGACCTAGTGGTAATAGGGTTACATAAGAAGGATCTAGAATTCCTATTCAATGTATGATTACTTTCCTTGTATGATTTGGATTCTAAGTATTGTAATCCTCTATATAAATAAACCCCTATTCTCAATGAGAATACACAACAAATTTCTCTCAATTCCCATTTCTCCAAAACATGTTATCAGCATAAAGTCCTAACCCTGAAACTCTAAATTCGTAGCCCAAAATTTCCAACATCCACCACCTCACACATTAAAGCCCTAGTCCCAAGGAGCCCAGAACCGGCTGCCAAACCATCGGAACCAGCCGAAATCAACCTGAACCGGGTGTCGAAAAAACTGAACTGGCCCCTGCCTCTTATGCCTGCCATGTGCCTATCCCCTGCAGTCCCTGCCGAGATCTGCCGAGATCTGCTGACATCCCCTGCGCGCCTCCTGTCGAGACCTGCCAATAACCCCGCATAGGCCCCTGCCAACTCCTGCTGACAGCCTGCTGAGACCCCTGCAGCACCTACCGGCACCTGCGCACAGTCCCTACAAGCCCTTGCCTACCCCTGCGCACAGTCCCTCACCACTTGCGACATCTGCCGGGCGCCCTTGCACCTGCTGCCAACAATCCCTACACAGCCTCCGCAACCGCCTTGCCTAGCTCTGGCCACCAGTTTCCTGCCATTTTGCCGGCGACCGCCGGTGACTTTTTTCGACCATCTTCAACATCTTTTTCGATCAAGAATTTCGGCAACTTTTCAAGGTAAACATTTCTAAAATTTCTGGTTTTTGAAATTTTTCATTCTTTGCTTCTTTTTCTTGGGGACTTCCAACCTCCCTTCTTCTACTCCTCTTTCTTCTTCATAGGGGAGACCAAAAGCCGAACTGTAGGGGTTCGTGCCCACTCCAAGTTTGGAGTTTGTAGAGTCCTCTAAACTTAGAGTTTGTTGAGAAGAAAAATGATCGACCACATACATCATTGTTTCGATCTAATCCAAAACCCCTCTTGGAATCGGATTTTCTTGGAAGTGAATACGCTCGGAAATCCCTAATTTCCTGGAAGCGTCTATGCTATGAAACTTCTATTGCTTTGATGGTAGCCTTTTTCGCTATGAAACTAACCCTATTTTCTTGTTGTTTTTCAGGATGAATAACCTGAACAAGTTGAGCTTTGCTCCACTAAAGACAACAAGCGCAGGATACCCCAAGTGGGTCCGTGATGTACGCCAGCATCTTAAGGCTGATGGGATCCTGAGTACGATCCAAGAGCTAAGTCAGGACGTGTTTACTCCTCAACAAGCTGCTGATTTTGAAGCAAATAAAGCTACGAGAGAGGCAAATGAAGCAAAAGCCATCATTCTCATGATAAGGCACATGAATAATGCGCTCCAAAATGAGTATCTTAATGAGGAAGACCCAAGAAAGCTATGGGTAGAACTCAAGCAGTGTTTTGGCAATGTTTGTGACTCCCTGCTTCCACATTTAGAAATGGGATGGCATAGCCTCCGCTTCTATGATTTCAAGTATGTACTTGATTACAATTCGGAAGCACTTCATATCAAGTCTTCGGTGGAATTCTGTGGGAAGAAAATCACTGATACGATGTTGATTGAGAAGACTCTCTCCATCTTCCCAATCTCTGCATTGATGGTAGCTAAGAACTATCGGGTTGATGTCAATGTTAGACGCATCACAAGATTTCATGAGATGATTGGTGCCATGAATGTAGCTGAAAAGTATGACAACATACTTGTGAAGAACTATAACTCTAGACCAGTAGGAACCAAGTCAATTATGGAGTCTAATTATAATTGCGCCTCTAAGGGAGGACCCAAGGAGCGAAACCCTAAGAATTGGGATAATTCTAGACATTCTGGTCCATATTCTCGCCCTAAAGAGGAAGGAAACTGCCAAGATAGGCGTACACGGAATCATGGAGGCAAACATGTGAAGAGAGAGAGAGGCCAAGCCTTCGGTTATGGTGGTGATGCCACCAAAGGCAATAACCGTCCTCAAAGTGCTCCCAAAGTGTCTTGATCAAGGGAACTTGACAATAGTGATGCTTATCTCAGGTGTGGACTACCAGGACATTGGGCAAGGGCGTGTAAAGCATCCCAGAATGTTGCAAACACATACAAGATGTATAGTAAAGCAAGGGAGACAAATTACATGCAAAAAGAAGATCAAGATGGCGATCTCGATCTAAGGGTGGAAGAATACAAGAATCAAGACCCAGAAGCTGGTGATTTTGATTAAGTCTTTTTATTTGCCAAGAGATGTAGGCAATTGCCATATTAGTTTTAGTAGATGCCAATGGTTTAATCTTTCTTCAAAGTAGGTGTACTCAATGTAAGTGTGATGTCTAGGAAGGTCTTGAGATTAGTGGTACTTAAGCGAGCTTTGCTCCACCGATATCTCTCTACTCACCTGGTCACATTTGCATTGGAATTACCGAAAGAAGTTGGATGACCGCCATTGTTTTGCATTAGCTAGTTTATTGGATTAGATTTACTTTAGTCAAAGAAAAGATTATGTAATTCCGTTTGGCTTATTAATAAAAGTTGAGTTCATTTGTTTATGACTCCTTTTTAATTACGAGCTTTTCTTTTACGAATGGATTCTAGAGAACTACAATGTCTTGCGGATAGTGAGACTACGCATACCATTCTACGACATAGGCAATTATTCTTAGAGATGTTGCCTACATATTCCTCTGTGACTACAATGGCTGGGCCATTAGGTTTATTTCAAGGACATGGAATGACCCAATTTCTTTTGTCAAATGGCACCTTGATTAAAGTCGCAGAAGCTCTCTATGCTCCTAAGGTAAATCGAACCTTATTGAGCTTTAAGGATATAAGAGCCAACTGATTCCATGCAAAAATGCATAATGAGAACGGAAAAGAGTCCCTTTGCATTACCTCCAATGATTGCGGACGGAAGCGCATCTTAGAGTAGCTTATGTGTCAATCTAGTGCACTTTATGTCACTACAATTCAATCAATTGAATCCAATAATGTGATAAGAGAAGATCTCTTGGATTAAGACACATATTAGCTTTAGCATGACCGACTAGGATATCCTGATCATGATATGATGATTTGTATACTAAAGACTTCATACGAACATTTATTCTTCAGAGTGAAAGAAGCAAGAATAAAAATTTATTCCCGGACTTATCAAGACCGCAACAACTGCAGCCTCTAACAATGCTGCTGTCTTGGGTAGCCGTAAGACCGCCCACATCCCTTGTGATGATGCCATAAATGGCACCAACCATGAGCATGATGCCATGGTTGTTCCTCCCAATGGCCATGACTCCCTACATACTAATTCCCATGGCCCCAGCACTACAGATGCTCCGGCCCTAACCAGAATCCTCATTGGTTGCTTCTAAGGCCCCTCGCTCATTTTGCAAAGCATGCTCCTTCGGGAAATTAGGACCGAGACCGTCCTACGCAAACGGTCCTAAAATACTCATTCTGTTCTTACAAAGAATCCGAAGGGATAACTGTGGACCAATCCAACCATCATGCAGACCTTTTAAATATTTTATGGAATTGGTTGATGCGTCGGCAAGCTGGTCACATGTCGCGCTGTTGTCCACTCGAAATGCTACTTATGCTAAACTCCTTGCCCAGATTATCTGTTTACGGGTTCACTACACTGACCATCCACTTAAGTCAATTTGACTTGATAATGCTGGGGAGTTTACATTGAAAACATTCGATGACTATTCCATGTCACTAGGGATTGATGTAGAGCATCTAGTTCCCCATGTTGATACCCAAAATGGTCTTGCAGAAGTTGATATCAAACGACTACAGATGATAGTACGGACATTGGTTATGCGCACCAATCTCCCTGTTTCTGCTTGGGGATATGCAATACTGCATGCAGCGATGCTAATTCGTCTATGACCCACTATAACCAAATCTTACCCTGCATTACAACTAGTGATTGGGTACGAGCATGATGTCTTGCACTTGTGCATTTTTGGGTGTCCTATTTATGTGCTTATTACGCCGCCACAGCGTACTAAGATGGGTCCACAACGACGAATGGGCATCTATGTTAGCTATGAATCTCCAACTATCGTCCGCTATCTTGAACCCTTCACAGGCGATCTCTTCACTACTAGATTTGCATATCGTCACTTTAATGAGACAGTCTTCCCATTGTTAGGAGGAGATAAGAACACAGATGTTCAACAGGAATGATAGGAATTATCATGGTTTGTCCCCACTATGTCTCATCTCGATCCCTGTACCGCACAGTCTGAACTTGAAGTGCGACAAATAATCGAGCTCAAGAACATAGTAAATACTCTACCTGATGCTTTTTCTGATGTTGCTAAAGTGACGAGATCACACATACCTGCTGCAAACGTTCCTGCAAGATCAATGTCCCAAATATTAGACATCATGCCACTCTTGTGACACCAGGATATAGCGCCATTGCCCAGTATGGCAATGTTGTGGCATCTCTACCCACAGGTCCCGCAAGGAAGCGTTGTAGACCACTTGGTTTGAAGGATTCTCGCCCTAGAAAGAGAGCGAATGAGGCACAAACAAATCCTTTGATCATCGATACTCAAAATCCATCCCATGAGAATGTTCCGGATTATGGTTATGTCCAAGAGACATCACTAGGGGACTCCTCAATGTCAGAACCAGCCCCCTGAGAACGTAGAGATCTCTGTGAATTACACTAGTGTACATAGGATATGGGAACGAAGCTCCGTCATCATTGATGATGTATTCACGTATTCCGTAGCACGTGAGATTATTGAGACCGATGACATCGAACCACACTTCGTTGATGAATGCCAATGTAGAGCCGAGTGGCCAAAATGGAAAGATGCGATCCAAGCAGAATTTGATTCTCTAGCGAAAAGAAAGCTATTTGGAAAAATTGTGCCAATAGCGCCTAACACCAAACTAGTTGGTCACAAATGGGTATTTGTTAGAAAACGTAATGAGAGAAACGAGACTGTAAGGTATAAAGCTCGCCTTGTTGTGCAAGGCTTCTCATAATGCCGCTACCTTGTCAGTTTAGTAGTTTCTGAAAAACTGAACATGCAGCTTATGGTGGTTACTGCATATGTATATGAGGATCTAGATACAGAAATATGCATGAAAATTCCAATTGGAATTTAGTTATCCAAATCAAGTGGCTCTAAACCACGGAGTGCGTTTGCTATAAGATTGAAACGCTTACTATATGGATTGAAACAATCCGGACGGATGTGGTATAACCGTCTAAGTGACTACTTGATTGGAAAGGGATATGTCAACAATGAATTATGCTCATCTGTGGTCATAAAAAGAACAAGTTTCGGATTTACAATAGTAGCGGTTTATGTCGACGACATGAGTATAATTGGCACTCTTAAAGAGTTGAGGGAAACCACTGAACACTTGAAATCCGAGTTTAAGATTAAAGATCTTGGGAAAACACGATTTTGCCTCGGTTTAGAACTTGAGCACCGTGAAGATGGTATCCTGATTCATCAATCAACTTATACCCAAAAGATGCTTAGGCATTTTAATACTGATAAGATTAAGCCTTCAAGCACCCTAATGATCGTCCGTAGTCTTGATCCAAAGAAGGATTCATTCCTTCCAAAAGATGACGATGAAGAAGTGCTAGAGGCAGAAATGCCCTATCTAAGTGTAATAGACGCATTATTGTACTTAGCACAATGCACAAGACTGAACATCTCTTTCGTTGTGAACTTGTTAACTAGATATAGCTCTCCGCCAACATGATGTCATTGGACTAGTGTGTGAAGATATATTTCGATACCTAAGTGGTATGATTGATATAGACTTGTTGTATCCCTACAGAGAGAGATGGACTCGGACCCATTAAATTCGAGGGACGCCACACATGGTGAACTGCGTTCCCTCTCCCCATCCCAAAACTATATCAGTGTTTTGGATGGTTTTGCTGATGCTGGGTACCTTTCTGACCAGCACAAAGGTCATTCCCAAACTAGTTATGTATTCACCATGGGAAACACCGCAATATCTTGGAGGTCTACAAAGCAGATCTTAGTCGCTACCTCTTCGAATCATGCAGAGATTATTGCTCTTCACAAAGCAGATCTTAGTCGCTACCTCTTCGAACCATGATTACGATCCATTGTTACACATGTTCGAAGTAATTAGGCCTGGGCATATGTCACGTCGGGTCGGTTTGAGGCCCAAATCGGCCCCGATCCGAAGTTGTCGGTTATGGAATTTTTAGGACAAAAACCGGATCTTGAATTAATCGGTCGAATCTTTGGTTGCGAATGGTCAGCCCGGTTCGGTTTCTGGTTGGATCATTTTAGAGTTTTTGGCCCATTTTTGTGGACCAATTCATCAATATTCCAGTTTCCCTACTTTCTAAGACCTCTTTTGGGGCCATTCTGAAGGGCCAATTCTGAACACCTAAACATTCAATAGAAATCAAATATTCAAAAACCAAAAGTTCAAAACGCGGCAGCAAGACAAATTATCAAAGTGCAGCAACCTAGTTACAGAATAAAGTGCAGCAACCTAATAGTTCAATACTAGTACTACTTAGTTACAGACCAATAATATTCCATCAGCCATACTAATAAAAGTCCACCATCAGTTTCAGACTTCCAGTCTTAATAAAAGTACATCACCAACAAAGAAATGTCTTTGATTTACGAAAATAAAAATGTAGTTACTTAAAAGTCTTCAACAAGCAGCTTCTTTCACCATCACATAGTCTCTTCGGTTAGATCACCAACATTCGTTACAATAGAATCTACATCATATTCGTAATATCAAATTTCATGTTTTCAACAAATTCAACAAGTTTTCAAGAACAAAACAGAAGTAATTTACCTGCGTCCATCTTTTCCAGGTCGGTGTACTGCTCCATTTCAACCCCAGTAGGCTCCTTAAACAGTGGCTTACTTGTACCCCTCAACCAGCCACTTGAACAAACAAGAGCCTTAACCATTTTAGGGGTCAAACTTGACCTAAATGGATCAAGAATCCTCTTTCAAAGACTGAAGGTGCTTTCACTAGCTACTCTTGATGCAGGTACAACCATAACATCTCTTGCAATCTGTGACAGAATGGGAAATCTAGCACAATTCTCCTTCAACCAATCCAACACTTGAAAGCTTGGGTTTGAAGGATCCTCCGATGGCTCTAGCAAGTACTTATCAACTTCATTCTTGACCTCGACAACATCTTTTTCTTGCCTAAGCTTTAAGAATTCATTCATGCTTGCAGCATGGCTGTCCTCTTCAACCGAACTTGCATTTCCAGCATCAAACTTTGGTTGAGTTGCAGAGAAAGATGCTTGTGCTGCCTCCGGATCATTTTTTTGTATACTCAATGAAAAGCTACAGAAAGATGCTCTTGACTTCATTCACCATCGTGGCCACTAAGGACTCGTCTTGCTGCAGTTTTGTCAAAAAATATTCCAGGTACAGCAGCTTGTACCTACAAAACAAAAATCGTGCAATTAGTTATGAAACATAACTCCATATAAACTTAACTGTAGCAATATATCAATGCATTTCAAAAACAAGTGCAGCAACAATTTACAAAAACAAAAACAGAACCTTGGATCTAACACCATATCTATCAAAGAATCTTGTTCAAATCTTCAGACCTCCCCCAATATTTGTCGAACTTCTTCTTCATTGAATTCCCAATGCTCATGTAACGCCCTAAACTGCACCTCACTAGCCTAAGTTCGTTACAGTGCCGCGAGTCTCTAAAACATAAACCGAACGCTCGATTTACATCCTAGAGAACTGCTAGGCATTTTGCTTGAAAACTTTTTGTAAAACACAGTGGAAGCTAAGAATATTTTTAAGGTGAGAACTTGAATTGCTAAAATCTATTTCGTTCATCCAGAACTTGGATAAAAACTCACACGAGGTATGGATTTCAAAGAAAGAGAATTCAACTGAGTTTAACACGAGGCTAGATAACAACAAGCTCCGAAACACGAAGCTTAAGGAAGAGAATTGAAAATAAACTCCAAACGATGATTTACCGAGCTTTCGCACACCCAGCTCCGCCTGCTACTGTCCTGTCACCAGTGCACAGTACATGTATCCATACTGTTGTAGGGGTGAACTTTCGTCCTGGCTGCTCAACAGGAATTCTAACTCCACTTGGTTTGAAAATGATAAATAAACTTTTGGAGCTCCAGTATAAAACATGCTTAAACCAAATATGTAAAGGAAAGACAAACTTTGTAAGAATGCTTTTTTCTTCGAAAATCAATGCAAGGTACTCAAATAGACGTGCGCACTGAATCTTAGCCGATGGCTGGTCCCATAGACCCACTATACAACCTTACCTCAATTTACTTTATCACCTGGTAAGGGTAGCGAGAGCGTCCACTACCTAGCTATGCACACGTACCGAGTCCATTTTTACGGATACTCGGACGATCGACATAGCTAACCCTCTGGAGGTTTAGGGAATCGAACCAAAGGAAGTCAGTGCCCCTTTCGCTCTCAAGCCATCACATTTCTCACGATTTGGTTAATATGCATTGCATTTGAACATAACCAAACCACTTACATGCACCACATTAATAAAATATATAATAAAATCACTAACCGAGGAGAGTCCTGAATCCCTACCTAAATTTTGATGCTTTCTCTCACATAATCTGAGAGTCGCGAACCTTCTATTCATCGGGTAACTGGAGTCCTAGTTTCTGACATTTCAACGGCTAATATCTCGTTGAACAATTATCCCAATTACCGACCATTTACTTAAAATTACGATATTGACCAAACATATATTAGGTGCACCCGATTACTAAGGCCACCCAATATATATATATAGATAATTTCTTTTCTTTACTTAATGATTTTGTCACATAGTAATGCGACGGAAATTACTATGGACACCCAAACTTCATAACTTGACCTTTTTTCAAGCTTTTCACTACCACACACAACTAATATTTCCATTGTAAAATTTATTCCCTGCCAAATTCACAAATGCTACTTAACACCCACTCTAACCAACACGAGCAAAACATTGACATCCAAATCATAAGAAGTATACCAAATTATAACTCGCATCAGCTTAACGAACTCAAACACAATTATGGCGGCCCGAGCTCAACCACAACTCCACAGTTCATAGCACAACAAACAATCGATTCTAACTCAAAGTTTCAGTACTAGCAACAAATATACCAACTCATCCAACTAAATTCTTAATTCGAGCATAACTTCCAACACCATCAGTACACTCACTTGAAAAAAATCGATACTAGAGAGATTTCATCTCACAATAGCAAATCAAACTCAGTTTTCTACTTCAGTACCAAACCAGAATAAAAATGATTCGAGGATTGAAATATACCTTCAAAATCCTACGGCAGCCAAACCCAATTCCTTGCTGCAACTGGGTAGACGCCGAACTGAGGATGTCGACGTGATCTACCCAACAAGCTCGTGGCTTTCCACTCCAATTGTTGTCAGCTTCTCACTACAGATGCAACCAAGCCAAAACGAAGCCAGGAAGAGCCCGGAAAGCTGCCGGCGTCGAGGAACCGTGACGGCCCCAAGACGAACCCAAAATGCAACCCATCAAAACTCAATCCAAATTGAAAACTAATTCCACAGACTTGAAGAGCATGAACAAGAGAAGAGGTTTTATACCATAGATGGCCCAGACGGTGGCCGGAGGAGCCAGAAATTACAGAGGTTGCTGGTGATGGTTCGGATTTCTCCTCGTTGGGTTTTCTTCTCCGTTCGGTGCATGGAAAATCCAAGGGCACAGGGATATAGACGAAGCAGAGACGAATTCGTGGGTGCCCGTGTACAGTTGTGGCGTGGCCGGACGGTGGAGCGCCGACTGGGTCGCTTCTTCGGGTCGCAAGTTGCTGTTTCGGGTCAAAGAGCTCTAAGCTCTCACTCGATTGTTCTAGACCAATCTGACTTGGTCCTCCTTCCTTGAAAGTGAAATCAAGGGCCCAGATCAAGCGGTGGAGAGAAAATAAATGGCCAGGATTCCTCCACGTGTTTTCTATTTCTTGAATTAATTTCTAAAATCCCAAAACTTCGGACAACCACGATAAATAGCCCGGGTGTCTGAATAATTCTCCGAAAATTTTCATGAACTTGTCGTGACGTGCATTTTATTATCCAATTCTTAAATTGAAGATTTGACTTTGTGAAAATTTCTGAAAATATTCTCGAGTACTTTTCACGATTATCGAGATCGATAATGAAATTATCGAACTATCTCACTTAAGCTCGATAAACCTTTTCGGGGCTCACAGCTCACAAGCAAAGAATCATCACCTTGTAAAAACAGAAATGGTGCAAATTGTTACGCTACTTTATGAAAACAGAAAATTTGACAACTAACAAAACAAAAAGTATTTTACCTTTAATACACTTGTCCAACTCTCCGATGATGGTGCATATCCAAAGCAATGGCTGGTTTGCAGTAACAACTTGTGTCCCACTAAACTTGAGAGTTGCATCATAAAATATCTTCAAAAATTTGACCAGCTGTGCAGCCTTCTCCCAATCAAGACCAATTGGAGTTCCAACTCTTCTTCTTCCCACCAACCCTCTCATTGAAATAGGATTCAAACTATAAATCCTCATCCTCCAACCTTAGAAAAGCTTTCCGGTACTTTATAGCTATCTCTAGCATGAAATAAGTCGAGTTCCGTCTAGTGCACCCATCTAAAGGCACTATCCCACCCTTATGGTCAACTTTTTATTGAGCTGCACACTTTCAAAACTTTTCAAACCTAGCTGGACTTGACCTAATGTACTTCATGATATAACTCCTCTATTCCATCCTTTACAATTAAGATAAGGATGTGGCAGCAGCACTTCAAATGTAAAAACTATCCACTCACGATCAACTCTTTCAAATTTCCTATGTTTTCTCTCATGTAGTCTAAAACCACTTGATTAGGTGAAGCATTATCGAAGACAATATAGAAAATTTTCTCTATTCCCTACCCAATTAGACAAGTCTCAACTAGCTGCCCTATTGTCTTGCCCCTATGGTTCGGTATAACACAAAAATTAAGGATTCTTTTGTGCAGAACTTATTCATCATCAATAAAGTGAGCTGTGAGAACCATATAATTGATATTTTGGACTGAAGTCCAAGTATCAGTGGTTAGGGACACTCTTTGACCATAAGTGGCTAAAATATTTTTGATCCTAGTCTTCTCCGATTGATAGAGGTCTTAAATATCTCTAGTAATTAACCTACAGGACAGCAACTTAAATTGTGGCTGACAACTCTTCATGAAATTAATGAATCCTCGCCCTTTAATAAAGCTAAAGGGTAGTTCATCCCTATTTACCATCCTAGCACAAGCAAGCCTCACTACATCATTACCAAAAGATCGTGCAATTAACTTCCCCCCATTATCTACCGAATCAAACACTAAATGTTTCTGTTTTTTAGCGGGAATGTAAAGGGGACACTTCTTACATTGATATAACATATGAGTTCTCATCGAACTCGTGCCATTAGACTTCATATGGCCGTAGTAAGTCTGTGGACAGTAGTTGCATTTGGCCCTCGGCTTCACCATCTTCGTCCCATCAGGATTCAACAGCTGGGTGAAGTGCTCCCCTGCAATGCTTTTGTTCTTCCTCTTCATAACAGACTGAACCAGATGCACATCTGAAGAAGGAGTTGTAGCGCCAGTAGGAGGTAGAAGTGCAGGGGGAACTGTGGCACTAGATGCAGGGGTATTAGCAGCAGTAGTGCCAAAGCTGCTCCCTGTGACTTCAGTCCCGACAAGTGATGGTTGACCTTCAATCGATTCATCCATCATCAACAATTCTACAAGTAAATTAGTAGATCAATTAAAAATCAAACAATATAGAAAATCAAGCCTAGAATCTAACAAACATAGATCATCAAGGCTAATATTGGTCCTACATAAAAGAAAAGGTCAACAAAAAAATAAAACCAACAGAACAAAAATTACACAGCTACACAACAATGCAGCAATGCTCATCGGATCATCCTTGTTAGAGAAAATGCCCAGGCCTCGTCCATGTAGCTGAACCACAGATTAAACAAATGAAGTCATTAAACAGATCATTTTACTAATGTTAATGCTCAGAATACTGCCATATGATGTCGGTTTCCGATAACGAGGATGAGGGTCCAATCTTCTTATATATTGTGAGTTCGTGAAGGCTTGCCAATCTGTCAAGAGAAATATAATGGCGTCAAGAAGGGAGACCGCAGTTGGGTGGTCTTCGCTCCTCCGATGCTAAAGTTAGACGATATATTTGTATTGACAAATATGGCGGTAGATAGATATTAAATGTGTAATGAATGAAGAGAGAAAAGTGGACCTTTTATAGGTGGAATAGTGAGATATCTCACTCTTGTTTTCGATGTGGGACTGATGAGCATCAGTTTCGCTGGGTTCTAATCCTATCTACAGAAACGACTTCGGGTGGCGAGTATCGGTGTGTGGAAGCATATTTCGGCTTGGGGCTGGTTTGTCGATGTAGGTTGTTTTGCTATGTTTCCGGGGATCACACAACTGAAGCCATTCTGACAAGGTGTGTCAGTGGTATGAATATTGGTTATGATCAGCAGGTATATCACAACTAAGGCGACACGTTTAGTTATATGTCGGGCATAATCAGTGCGAGTGCGTTGTCTACCATTGATTTTGTCAGAGCGAGCGCTTTTGCCCTTTCGGGTGCGGCCCCTGCTAGGCCCGCTAGGGAGTCCCCAACTCCCTGGCTAAGAAAGACCTTCGTTTGGTCGTATGATTGCTTGTTAAGGGGAGCTGCTTGACAGCTTGAGGCGGTCGGTAGCTATCCCACTCTTTCGGTGCCTTAGTGTCGGGAAGTTAAAGGCCTGATTAGTGGCTGCCATAGGCTATGTCAACGATTCCCTTGCTCTTTCCCAGAGGAGAAAAACTTGATTGCACCGCCACATTAAGGTTGGTGTATTGATGATATCAGCGGGACGTCCCTATTTGGGTGTGTCCCGTGAAATGTAAATTGTATCGGGTGACGCAACTGTTTATTATTTGGTGGAGTTAATGATGTCAGAACTCGTTACTTGGTATTTATCGGTGGTGTAATACCCGCAAATTTCATTTTAATTCGAGTAATTGTATTGAGTGATTATTGTACGATTTAACGATTATTGTTCGATAATAATAAACTTTTACATTAATCGAAGTTTCGAAACGATTATTTTTAACGAAAAGCTCGAAATACTCGGTTTGAGAAATTGACTTTTTCTATGTACGAAATTTGGAGAAACTTCCTTCATGAAAGTTGTAGAGCTCGTCGATACGAGTCCGTACACATGCGGAACACAAACATCGGATTTTTTCTGATTTAGTTATCGAATTTAGAAGTTTTTCCGAACTTGTATATATAGAAAAATTTTGGAAAACCCTAATTTTTTTCTACCGGTTCCTCTCTTTCTCTTCTTCTTTCTTTTTCTGGAAAAAAACTGAGCTTCCTCTCTCTCTCCCTCCGCGCGGCCGAAACTCAAAAACAGGGCAGAAGTTCAAGCAGCCACCACCAGCTCGTCCGGCCACCTCTTGACTTCAAACCACTTCCAGGAGCTTCGTCTCGTCCTTGCGCAGCTGCCAGAGGCGGCCTTGCGCCGCGACACTGCCTGTAGCGGCGGCGGCATGGCCCAAACCGAAAAGGGCCAATTTCGGTTCGAGCTTGATATCTCGAGCTACACTCCACCATTTCACTTGATTCTTGGCTCATTGAGCTCGCCTCAACTTCCTCTACAAGCACCAAGAAGGACCGGAACTGGGTCGAACGTTTTCACGTTCGTCGGAGCTCAACCCAAACCGATCGAAATACCGAAACTTTCGATCAAGATATCTCGAGCTATACACGATCGTTTCTTGTGATTCTTGGCTTGTTGAGTTCGCAAGGAAGTTCTGAAAAAGTTTCCAGAAGGGATCGGGGCCTGAGGTTGCAGTTTTCACGTCGGTTTTCAAGCTCGCCGGTTTCTGCATTTTTTCCGGCCGCCGACTGTAAATAGGTAATTTCAATCCCTTCCCGTCATTTTTAGGTCATTTGCTAGTTATGAAAGTTGCTCAGAATGATGAAACGAAGGGGACAAGGACACCATTGGCGGTGGTCGGTGGCGGCTCTGTCCCTAACTCCGGCGGCCTTTTCCGGCCACCTCCGGAGGTCTAAAATTTGGTTTTTGTCCATTTTGTGATTCTATGTTTCGATACTACCATTTCGACGTATTATACGTATTTTTCGGATATCGTATGAATTAGTTATGAATTTTGTGATTTCGATCGATTTTGATCGTTAGATTTGTGATCTGTGAAATTATGATCGTCGGATGAACTTGTAAATTTGTTATGATGATCATATGACTGTCCCAGAGGCTTTGTGTGGTCATGGGCGAAGATCCGACCGTTGGATCTTCGTATATGTGAAAAACGGTAATTAGGGGAGCGATTCGTGAGAAACCGCTCGAGGGATTTTAATGTAAATTAGAATCCGGCCGTTAAATGGTAGTTAAATTATGTGTTGAAATTGTTGGTTAAATTCGAATCACATTTGATTAGGTGATTGACGGATTTTATTTGAGTGGGCTATTCGGCGTAATTATAATTATATTGAAGACGCAGCGGGAGTATCGAGGTGAGTAAAACTCACGTGGTTCATATTACGAACCGAATGTTTTAAATTTATTTATTTATGGTAATTGTGTGAAAAATATTTACGGATTAAATATTTGTTTTAAAATTTCATGGACTTGAATCACCACGGTCCATAGGTAAGTAAAATGAATTTTAACTATACAAATGAATTTCATGATTTTCTTGTGTGAACTATAGATGGTATTAGCGGTCATTCCTGAGTGAATGATTACGTATATATATATTTACGTGGAAAATATATATTGATGAGTGGATTGTTGTGTGATGATATGATTGAGTAGAATTGATGAATTGATTTTATTTCAAATTGTATAATTCCATAATAATATGGTGTATCTTGGTTGGGTTGATTTCAGTATGTGATCTTATATGTTGTGCTCTTTTATGGGTTTTGGGTCGACGTAATGACCGGTGTGGGGTAATCGGACGCCCTAATCCTGGGTGGATGATGGGATACGATTGGTTGAGTATGTGGAATTATTGGACGTTCTAAATATATATATAGGTATACATATTGATGAAATACAATAATGATAAATATGTCGGATGCCATAACCTAGGCCAGGTGACGGGCTACAATTCAGTTAGAGCTCTAGTCTGTCAAGTACCGTATTTTTATAAATACGATGATGAGAGTTGTGGAGAAAGTTGTGAGTTGGGTTGTCTTGATATATGAAATTGGTGTTGATTGAGATTGTTATTATTTGCATATGTGGAAATTATTGAGTGTTGCTGTGTGTGGGAATAAATGAGATTAAATTAAGTAACAGTTCCTTCTTTTACTCATACGAGCTTTCATAAGCTTACCGGGTTTTGTGTTGTTGCAATCCCGGTATACTATTCAAATGGTGTAGCGGATATTCCTGCAGGTCAGGATAATCAGGGCGGTGACCGAGCTGCTTAGGTGTTATAGCAGTTTGTTATTTCATTTTGTTGTGAGGTGTGTATGCTCATATAGAGCTTTACAGTTCATTTTGGATTTGAGTTGTAATAATTAACCGAGACTAAATTCGGTTTGATTTTATTTCGTGTGGTGAGAGTGTTATGAAAAGAAATTTTCAGGATGATTATTTAGAGTTTTTAGTATTTTCATGTTTCGGATTTTGGAATTGTTATTCTAAAATTCGGGGCGTGACAGGTGGTGTAGTTGATGATGTACTTACCTTCCGCGTTTGTGGGAATAGAATAGTTATTATCGGTAAAACAAAGTTGTTTATCAATGAAAGTGCTTTGTTGGCGGTAACTTCAACTTTGTGGAGGATAAATGACTCGTTGGTTGCCTATTCGTAGCAAGGTGTGGAGTTACTTAGCGGAAAGTAAAGTTACCCGGCGGGAGAGTATCAGACATGGCGGTTGTATTTTGAAATTTTCTGTTGTTTGGCCAGATTCTTTCTGATCTTCTGATAAGGTAGGTGACACTTGGAAATTGTTGATAGGGGTGGCGTGCGTGGAAATGTCGCTGCTGAGCGGTTGTCACTTCATCATAAATGCTGCTTTTATGAGTGCATCAATTTAATCTAGGCGTCGCCTCAGTTAGTAGGTGGGTAGGTGTCGTGATCTGGAGGGATGATCACTTAAGCGGTATCGGTCGTAATTTGTCGCAAGAGTTTGTATTTAAGGGGGAAACAAAATCAAGTTTTCAGTCAGTTTTTTTTTTTTTGCCTTTTTCTTCGTCTTCCTGGTTGATTGAGAAAGAGAACCAGAGAAAGGTTCTGACATCGTTGTTGATCGAGTAGGGGGGGGGGGGAAGCAGAGAGAAAAAGGAGATTTACAAAAAGGGGGCAGGTAGTCAAAACTCACTTCGTGGTTGTGGCCTGTTTCATCTCTCTCTTATGCTTATGTGAATCCGAGGTATGTTCTTACTGCCTTTGTGATTGTGTTCTTGTTTTGGTATACATTTATGGTTGTGGAGACGTGTGTTCTGTGTATGGGTCTTATAGAGATGTGATTTTGCGTCTTACTGTGCTTGAGGGTCTGAAGGTATCTGGGTTTTTGAGATGTTGGTGGGTTTTGTGTTTTGTGTTTTTTTTTTTTTGAACGACTGTTCTTGGATGATGTTTGTGGTTTGATGGTATGGGGTGTAGGTTTAGATCTAACTTGACTACTAACTTCTAGGTTTTGAGTGTTTGTGGGGCATGCCGGCCGTTATCGTTATCCCTAAAATCCGACGTGTCGTCGCTTAATTCATCGAAGAGGGGTTTTATTGATTTACTACGTTATGCTACTTCTACAGGAGGTGGCTTGGTGGAACCGTTAGACATTGTTCCATTGCGAACCATTTCACTGCCACCCATGGCAACTCGTTAAGGTGATGAGCATGAGGTGTTTCGCCGTACTAGGGAGGAGGAGATGACCAACAGTAGTGAAGAAAGTGTCAGGGCTTCTGGACAGAGTAATGATGGGATCAAGATTAGGGATGAAGGTCAGAGCTCCATACCTACTAACTTTTCGTGGGTTCTTAGCGATGGTGTCGGAGTAGGTGAACCTTCTTCCATCATCTCGTGGTGAAAGATACAGTAGATGACAGATAGGTTTTGCCTGCCCGGTATTGTGAAGTTGCGGCCGTTAGAGAAGGATGAGAAAGCGACCGACTTGTCAGAAGGTTATGCCGCTATTCATGAGTCCATACTGCATCACGGCGTGAAACTGCCACTGTTTCCAAGCTTACAATACCTGCTTTACAAGTTAAATGTTGCAGTTGGTCAAGTGTCCATAAATATGTGGAAGATGTTGTTGGCCTTGACCGCCTTGTGGGACTTATTGGGGTGTGAGTTCCTGAAGGTGGCGGAAGTGTTATTCTTCTACGAATAGACGTATAATGAGAGGAAAGATTGTGGCGGGACTGTTAAACTAACTCGCCGGCCTGGCACTTCAAAGCTTTTGAAACATACGCCTGACTCTTCCATGACGTGGCAGGCCGCTGTGTGTGTCACCACAAAAGGTTGGGGGTACGAAACGAGGCCAGATGTTGCTAGGGCTCCACGCTTCAGGGTTCCCTTGAAATTTTAGGCAATAAAAGGTTGTTATCTATGTGTTTGAGGCCTGCTTTCGTGTTACATGTCGTATTTGCTTTACTTGTTTGTATGTCGCCATGTATTGCCATGTGTTTTCTCCGTTATGTGACACCTTTCTTGTATTTGCAGAGGGTTGGAGACCCAAATTGACTGATATCGAGCGGAAGCGAGTGTGTCGGGTGCATTATTGTTGGACACATAAGAGCTGTTTGGATGATCGCGTCCTTTTACACTGTCGTTGCTTATTCATCTGCATCTAACCGGCGAGCCCGGTAAGTGATGCTTTGTCGTTGGAGGCGTTCTATGTTGTTATTGCGTGAGGTATGACAGTATCTATTTTTCTTTTGTTCTGTGGCGGTGATTCGTACGAACAAAAGAACCAACGAAACTTTGAAGAAAGGGATGGTGGATATTGGCAATATTAAGAACTATGTTAATTTCATGCTTGACGAGGCGACCAAGGTACAGAAGTAGATTGTTGACCCTCAAACAAGGGAGATAACGACGGGAGGGTAAACAAAGATATTGGTGGCTCCACTACACTCCAATCGCAACGAGTTGAAGAAAAAGAAAGCGAGTGGCAGGGATAAAAATGTGGCAGGTGAGGGCGAGCAAGAAGATTAGGAGACAGGGTTTGTTTTCGAGGTGCTGGCTGACAAGTCTTAGGAGAAGGGTGGGACTAAGTGCTAATGTTCAAAGTTCAGCAATAGCTAAACTATGATCAACACAGGTCCAGTGGACGGACCATTACTTGATATTCTCAGTGCTTCCGCTACCTGTCAAGTGAAATACAAAGGGGGCGTCAGAGGGAGATCGCGTCGGGTAGTCTTCTCTTCTCTGATGCCTAAGTTAATCAATGTATTTGCATTGACATGGTAACAGTAGGCAAGTAATAGATGCGTGATTAATGAGGAGAGAGGTGAGAACCTTTATAGGTGAAGAGAGAGCTGATCTTCTCCGTGTTTTCAATATGGGACTGATATGTTTCAGTTCCCAGCTTCTGGAGCTTCTGATACTGTGTTGGCGCGGTGCGTGACGGCATGTCAGTGATGATCTGGGGGTAACTCGGGGCCTAGGCGGTAGCCTGCTTGGTTGTGTTCCTATACGTGACTCTTATGGCAGGAGCTGGTATTGCTGGCGGTAGTATGAGCGTCGCTCATTATAGCTAATTATGCTAGGTAAATGCTCATGTAAGTACACTACGCATGGTTGTCAAACGGTGGTTGGCATGCCCACTAGGGATGTTAGTGTTCCCCACCAGGGCAATCCGCTTTGTTGCAAAAGAGAATAATTCTCCCCTCCGCTGTAGCTTCAGATCATTCGAAGAAAATGATGTATGGGGAGAAGAGTGTGGCGGTTGGCCACAAAGATATCAGGGGAAGTAGGTTTGTCTCCGATAACCCTCTTGTTGGCCTTGTGTAAAATGCGCTCGCCAGTCAGCAGGGTTTCCTCCACAATGTGTGTGAGCGCCTGGGCTCGGGTGGTGAGGTGAGAGTTGCTCGTCTAGCGGCATCATCGAAGCTGGAGACGTCGCTTGATCTGATCTTGAGGGTTTCCCATGAACTTTATCTTTATCAAAGATCGGTGGAAGAGCGTAAACTGAAGGAGGAACTGCTACAGGCACGGAGTGACCTGTCAGCGGAGAGAGAGAAGAACAAGTCCACTGTGGGGGACATTACAAAGCTTGACATTGCCCTTGCTGATATGAGAGAAAAGTTCAAACTTACAGTGGACAAGACTATCACCGATACCACCATTATTGCTAATCTAAATGCTGAGTTGGAGGCCCTGTAGCAAAGGCTATCTCGCTTGCAAGAGGAGGGAGAAATTCTGCTAGAGATGTTTTGCTTAGCGGCGACTATCGTCTCCCAGATGAGAGGGAGAAGTTTTGCTAACGGTGTTGCGCGTAGCGGAGACTCGCTTTGAAGATAAGAGGGAGAAGTTCCGCTAGCGGTGTTGCGTGTAGTGGAGACTATCTCGCTTGCAAGAGGAGGGAGAAATTCCACTAGCGATGTTTTGTTTAGCAGCGATTGTCGCCTCCCAGATGAGATGAGAAGTTCCACTAGCGGTGTTGCGCCTAGCGAAGACTAGCTTGCAAGATAAGAGGGAGAGGTTTCGCTAACTGTGTTGCGCGTAGCGGGGACGTCGGCGGAGAGGAAATGGAGTCCGCCTGGTTCTTGTCTGACGGATCCGCTGTTGATGAGGCGGGAGGGACGATGACCGAGGCCGCCGTCAGCCACCTGAAGCAGGTGTTCCGCTTACTTGGAGTGGTGAAGTTGCGCCCTCCAGCCGCTAATGAGAAGGCATCCATTTTGCCGGCTGGGTACCCTGTTGTTCATGAGGCCATCTTCCGCCAAAGCATGAATCTTCCTCTACTCCCCAATCTCAAGATTTTGGTATGCGAGTTTGGCCTCACCTTTGGGGAGATTTGTCCCAACATGTGGCTGTTGCTGATGGTGCTGAACTCGCTATGACGCTTGTTCGGTTGCAAGAGTCCAATCATGGCAGAGGTGCTACATTTCTTTGAGTTGGTGTACGTGAGGCTCCGAGGTTGTAGCGGTCAAGTGAATTTTAGTAGACGGCAAGGGGCGCCCAAGTTAATCGAGAACATGAAGGATTCCATGTCGCACTGGCGGGGGACCTTCTGTGTTGACACCCACGGGTGGGAATACCAAGCGAGGTCAAATGTGGGGCCGCCGACCTTTCGGATTAAGTCGGAGTTTTAGCCCATCAGAGGTTGTCGTCGACCTCCGCCACTCCAGATTTTGGCCTTGCTTGTCGACTCTTATAATTCTAATCGCTTCTCACTTTTTTTTTGTAGCGGGCTTGCATTACAACCTGACTCGCGAGGAGGAGTGCCGCGTGGTGAGGATTAAAGGGTGTTGGCAGAACCGCAACCTGCTTTACCTTAGGCTTCTCACTGGTTAGGAATTGTTGGTTACCCAAGAGTTGACTCGCACCCTTGGTAGGTAACTTTCGGAGATTTGTGTTCTAGTCCAGTTTGTGGCTAGCTAACTTGTTATTTTTTGGGTAGAATCTTCGTCAGGAAATAGAAGAAGCCAAGACGCCTTTACTAAGGCAATGGACCGTGCAAAGATGAACAATTTCTTGGAGAGCATGTTCGCTCATGGGGTGGCGGCCCAGAAGACTGCAGTCAACCCGGAGACACTGGCGCTGAGCCAGTCCGAGGTGCCTGTGGTGTTGCCGATGCCTCATCACTCCCATCTTGGTGCCGACGGTTTGCCAGCAGTTCAGGCCGGGGTTGTGGTATGTCGCGATGTTGCTGGCTGGAGGGCGGCTCCTGCATCCACTGTGCAGACGAGGGAGAGAGTGGCCACCACCTAGTGTGGGTCCCAAAAGGAGAAAGCGGTGGCCACGAAGGCACCGGTTACGATTACGGGGTTGGAGCTACAAGTGGTATCAAGGCCTGTCGCCGCTCGTGCTACGCAAGTGTTGCAGAAGAAGTGGCATCAGAATGATGAGGAGGAAGAGGTAGATGAGGCAGAGACCATAGGGGCCTCTCAACAGAAAAAGTCGAAGCAGGCTCCGCCAGAGACGACCGTCGAGGCTCGGATGAGTGACCTATATTCGTTCGCCGCTTATACCGAGTTTCTGACGGACCTTGAGTGGGAGTTTTTATATCACTTGTGTGAGAGGCTGGGTTCGGCGGCCTAGAGGAGATTGTTCGCTCAACCGCCCTTGATCAATCACCCTTCAGCTTTGCCTTTGGGCACTTGTCTGTTGGGTTACATCAGTTGTTTCTGGCGGCATCGAGTTAGCCCTATACTGAGTGACAGCTGAGGGAGGAGATTAGCGATCTCCAGGGGGAGTTGGCGGTGGCCAAAGAGAAACTGGCGAAGGCTAAGCGGCGCTTGACCAAGGCGGAGTGTGATCTTTCGGATGCCCGTGGCAAGTTGTTTGTCACTATTGAGCGTGACCTCGAGCGGAATGACAACGTCTCCAAGCTGGAGCAGGACATAGCTCTGTTGAAGGATCAACTGGCAGCTAAGGTAAAGAAGATTGAGATCCTTCAGTAGCGGCATGACTATTTGTAGTAATATCGAAGGTGTTCGATATTCCAAGGGTGGGTCGTTGTGACGCCATCCTTGTCCATTAAGTAGAAGGTGTTAGGGCTAACGACTTCAATAATTTTGTATAGACCTTCCCAAGTTGGGCGGAGTGCCATTGGTGATGGGATGACCTCCTTCATTACGCAGTCCCCCAGTTTGAGGTTCCGGGCCTTGACCCTGGCGTTGTAGAAACGCTACCCGCTGTTTGTTTTGCAAATTGTGCAGATGGGCCTTGTGTCGTTTCTCCTCTAGGAGGTCCTTGTCCATGCTGACGCCTTCGCCTTCGCCTTTGGTCTCAGGGCAGTAGCCTTCGACTCTAGTGGTGGGTTGAGTGACGTCGATAGGTAGGACAACTTTTGTTTCGAACATCATGCAGAATGGTGTTTCACCAGTGGCAGAAGTTGGAGTAGTCCTGATGGCCCACAGGACTTCAGGCAGCTTCTCCGCCCATAAACCTTTGGCATAGTTGAGTTTCTTTTTTAGCAGCTTTTTGATTATCTTGTTTGCTGCCTCGACCTGGCCATTGGTTTGGCATTGAGTGACAGATGCAAAACTCATTCGGGTGCCAAAGTTAGCAGTGTAGGATATGAGTTCCTTGTTGTTGAACTGCATGCCATTATCTGTGATGATTGTATAGGGGATGCCATAGCGGCAGTAGATGTTGTTCTAGAGGAAGTGAGTTACCTTGGTGGTGGTTATTGCTGTCAGCGGTTCCGCCTTTATCCACTTGCTATTGTAGTCGATGGCGACAATGATGTACTTGAACTGTCCCTTTGCGGATGGGAACTTTCCTATGAAATCCAGGCCCCAAGTTGAGTGAATCCATGGGCCAATGATGATTGAAAGGGGTTCCGCCGAGGCATGTGGAAGGTCAGCATATTGTTGACATTTGTCGCAGGACTTCGATATCTTTCTGGCATCATCGCCGAGCGTAGGCTAAAAGTAGCCCTGTTGCATTGTGTGATTGGCCAGGGATCTAGCGCCCGAGTGGTTTCCACATTCCCTGCCGTGTATCATTGCAAGTACGACCTTTCCTTCCTCTGGGGTTAAACACCAGAGGTTGGGGTGAGTGAAACCCTGGCGGTAAAGTTTGCCATTCTGGATGTTGAAGCGGGTTGCTCTCTGCTAGAGTTGTCGTGCTTCGACTTTATCCACAAGCAGTGTCCCATTGTGTTTATACTCGATGATTTCATCCATCCAACTGTGGTTGACTTCAATGTTAAAAATCTCCACTAGGGTTTTTTTTATGCTTGGTCTGTCAAGGCTATCCACCCTTGTGTCCGCCGGACTTTGGTGTGGTTGAGCGGTTGCCAGTCTTGCCAGTGAATCAGCCTTGACATTCTTTTCCCTGGGGATCTGTGTAATGGTGTGGAATTTGAATTTTTTGAGAAGCGTCTTGACGTATCCCAAGTATGTCCCTAGCTGTTGATCTTTGGCTTGGAAACTATCGTTGACTTGGTTAACGACTAGCTGGGAGTTGCTGAATATGTTAACACTGTCAGCCCCTGAATCGATGGAGAGGAGTAAGTCGGTAATGAGTGCTTCATACTCTGCCATATTGTTAGAGGCCTTGAAATTGCACTTAAATGCGTATTCCACGTTCAGTCCCCCTGGCCCTACCAAGATGACACCGGCGCCGCTGACCTTTGTGCAAGAGGAGCCGTCAACGTGTAGGTTCTAGTCTGAGTGCTGGGGTGCTGGGTCATCAGCGGTTATTATTTCTGCGCCTGGCTCAGCCTCTCTGCCAATTCAACCTGATGCTCCGTGAACTTAGCAATGAAGTCCACCACCACCTGGCCTTTCATGGTGGTCCTAGGCTTGTAGTCAATGTCAAACTCACTGAGCTCGATGGCCCACTTGCTGAGGCGCCCTGAGTGTTCAGGGTTCTGCATTACCTGTCTTAGTGGTTGATTTGTTAGGACATGGATTGTGTGGGCTTGAAAGTATTGGCGGAGGTGTCTGGCGGTGACGATGAATGCGAGAGCAAGCAGCTTTAGTGGGGGATATCTTGTTTCTGCCCCGTTCATGCCTCTGCCGACGTAGAATACGGGGAGCTCCTCGTGACCATCTCACAGGAAAATGGCACAGCTTACCGCTGACTGTGATACCGCTAGGTATATATACAATGTTTCCCCTTGTACAGGAATAAAAAGGAATGGGACCGCTGCCAAGTATTCTTTCAAGCTGTGGAACGCTGCCTCACAGTTTGGGTTCCAGTCGATGACCTTCTTGTGGGTTGTCTTCATAATTTTGAAGAATGGGAGACATCTGTCAGTAAGTCTGGAGATAAACTGAGAAAGGGCGATTAGTTTGCCCTGGAGGCGTTGAACGCGCTTCTTCCACTCTAGAGCCTTCATGTTAAGGATGGCCCTGCACCTTATCAGGATCGGCTTCTATGCCCCGTTCACTGACTATGTAACCAAGAAATTTGCTAGTGGTGACGCCAAAGAAACATTTTTCTTGGTTGAGGCGGATGCCTTAAGCCAAGAGAATGGTGAATATGATTCTAAGGTTTGCCACGTGTCCGCTAGCCTTGATGCTTTTTACCAACATGTCGTCCACGTAGACCTCAATGATTCTTCCCAGATGTTCAGCGAACATGGCATTCATCAACCGCTGGTAAGTTACCCCGGTGTTCTTCAAACCGAAAGGCATAACATTGTAGCAGTGTAGGCCCTTGTCGGTGGAGAAGGAGGTGCACTCTTGGTCGTCGGGGTGCATCTTAATCTGGTTGTAGCCGGAGAATGGGTCCATCATGTTGAGCTACTCGTGTCCAGGGGTTGCATCGACCAATTGGTCTATGCGATGTAGTGGGAAGCTGTCCTTGGGGCAGGCCTTATTGAGGCCCTTGAAGTCGACACACATCCTCCACTTTTTGCTAGGCTTTTTGACCATGACTAAGTTGGATATGCACCGAGGGTAATTGACTTGGCGGATGGATCCAATGTTCTGGAGCTTGGCAACCTCTTCTCCTATTGCACGTGTACTTACATGAGCATTTGCCTAGCATAATTAGCTATAATGAGCCATGCTCATATCATCGCCAGAAATACCAGCTCCCGCCATAGGAGTCACCTATGGGAACACAGTCATGTAGGCTACTGCGTAGGCCCTATCTTACTCCTAGATCATCGCTGACGAGCCGCGCAAACACAGCATCAGAAGCTCCAGAAGTTGGGAACTGAAGCATGTCAGTCCCACATCGAAAACATGGAGAAGATCAGCTCCCTCCCCACCTATAAAAGGTTCTCTCCTCTCTCCTCATTAATTACACATCTACTACTTGTCTACTGTTATCCTGTCAACACAAATACATTAACTAACTTTGGCATCGGAGAAGAGAAGACTGCCCAACGCGATCTCCGTCTGACGCCCTCTTTGCATATCACTTAACAGGTAGTGGGAATACTGATAATATCGAGTAACGGTCCGCTCACCGGACCTGCGTTGATCATAGTTTAGCTACCGCTGAATATTAAACATTAACATTGGAGCTATCTGTGGGAATCTTTTGAACAAAAAGTCACCCCACCACCACCATGGTTAACGGTAGCGGGGAAAACGTCAAGGAGCAAGCGGACCAGTCCGCCAACCCCAACCCTAGTACTTCAAGGAGCAAGTGGACCAGTCCCACGGCTAGCATTGACCTAGCAGTCAATTTTAACCGAGCACTATTCAACACTCCAACAAACCCTAGTATGGGTCGCCAGAGCTCATCCAAAGTCCAGCAAACCCAAACTGTAGCGGAGGCCCAGCTGGGCAGCAATCGCCCAACGGTCCAGGACCTTGCCGCTATGTACGAACTGGCACTGACGGACCTTCACAAAGCAAACAGGGAGCGCGAACAAGAACGCCGGGAGAAGGCGGAAGCCCAAAAACAAGTGGCCATGCTAATGTCGAGGTTCGACGATTTGAAAAACGCGCTGGAGGTAAACGCTAATACAGCACATAGCGAACAGTCACAGAGCACTAGACGCAGTCAACCCAACACCGGCTGAATTATACATGTACTAATTGTACAGATGGAAGTACCGCTGAACCCGCCAGAATTAAGGGGCCCACCTCCTCCGCCCTGCCTAATTATGGAGCAAGAAGCGGAATCAAAACCAAATACCAACCTCTCGGCAGTCAGAGCTAGGACCGAAGGTAACCCAGCTGCCGCTAGGCACGGGTCAATCTGGCAGAACCTCCAAGCGGGGCCAGCTGGAGATGCGACCGCCCTAATATTGGAAAGGATGCCGTAATTGGAGCAGAGCCTAGTCCTGGCGGAGGCAGGTGTCCTAGCACCAAGACCAAATTCACTTTTCACATCCAGACCAGGGCCATTCACCTCCAGAATCCTGCAGGCCATCAGACCAGCACACGCAAAGACACCAAAGATGTCACATTACAGCGGCACGTCTGACCCATTCGTCCATATGGACACCTTCAAAAAGGTCACCAACAAAAAGGGATTTGATGACGCCACCCTCTGCCACTTGTTTAGCGAAACATTAGATGGTGAGGCAATGAGCTGGTTCTTTGAATGCCCGCCAAGATCCATCGACTCATTTCAAGGACTGTCAAATGCTTTCCTTGCTCGCTTCATCCTATTGGCCCCGGACATCGCAACACAACTCAGCTGTTCGACCTCAAGCAGGGGACAGCAGAATCATTGAAGGCTTTTGTCACCAGATAGCGAGCGGCAACGTCTCATTGCCTCGATCTTGATAAGACAATGGCACTAGCAGCCCTCAAGCATGGACTCCTCAAAGGACCACTCCTCTATCAGCTCAATTACATTCATCCAAACGCCGCTTACGACCATGTCATGACCGAGGCTGTCATCCATGCAAAAGCAGAATTCATCACGTACGGAGAGAGCCCACCACCACCAACACCTGTAAAGGCAGCCCAGCCCATCGCCAGCCATCGGGAAACCACTAGCAAGATGACCGTTACGCCGCCATTTGACAAGAAGAGAGAGTGGTAACAAGGCAACTACCAGAGCAAGTGGCAGAGGGACCAACATTACAATAGGGGCAACCGTTCATCTCAAGGGGATAACCGTAATAAGACGGAGCCCTCCCAGTGGCATGCAGTGTTTACAGTCCTCACAGCATCATACGAAGATATATTCAACCAGTGCAAAGATCAGATACTGCCACCACCCCTGAGAAAGTACCCAAGGTTGGGTAATCCCAAAAACACTGGCAAATGGTGTAAATACCACGAGGACAACGGACACAATACCAATAACTGCCACGCCCTCAAAACAACCATCTTTATACCGAGATGGTAAGATGGAGCAATTCAAAGTGGGCCAACCGCCACCCGTGGTCGCCAACATCGAGCCAATGGGCCGCATCAACACCATCGACGGTGGTGACCCAATCACCAACATGTCTCATAGGACAAAGAAGCGCTATGCGCGTGCTAACCACCCCAACGAAATTTACAACATCCGCTATGAGAGGTCCGCAAAACTGCCAAAGGTTCGTTGGGAACCCATTACTTTCTCAGAGGCAGAGGAGCGCGTAGTACATTTGCCCCACGATGATCCGTTCTTAATCGACGCCGTACTCGGCAAATGGTCAGTAGGAAGAGTCCTTGTCGACAACGGTTCCACTATAAATGTCATCTTCAACGGTTATTACAGCAAACTCCTACGGAATAGGAAATTACTATAGGATCATGAGTCATTGCTTAGTTTCTCTAGTGAAGTCACATAACCATTGGGTTCGGACTACATGCGACTAGTTATTGACACTAGCCCACGAATGGCAAAAATCCACACAGAGTTCATCAGTGTAGACTGTTTCAGCTCGTATAATGCCATCATTGGTCGACCGACGCTCAACAAACTCAAGTGCATCATAGCCGAATATATGCTTCTCATGAAATTTCCTACGCCCAACGGGACAGGCTGTGTCAAGGGAAGTCAGCAACTGGCACGGGAATGTTATTCCACAACCGTGGCACGCTTGACGCACAGCAATGAGATCTTAATGGTGGGAAACCATGCACCAGCATCAAACATCTTTGAGGACCCTAGGGCCCTAGGGAGGAAGAGAAGAAATATGTAAAAAAAGAGCCTATCAACCCATAAACTTCCTTGAAGGTCATCAGCATCTCAGATGAACACCTTGAGCAGACAGTCCGCATCGGTGCTCAGCTTGACGAAGCGATAGCGGATGAGCTTACCCAATTTCTACGTGACAACGCAGTCGTCTTTGCATGGTCCTACGCTGACATGCTAGGAATCTCCCCTGAGATCATAACGCACAAATTGAGCATCAAACCATCCTCCTACCCTATCAAGGAGCGGCGTAGGGCCTTTGAGGAGGAAAGGTATCGAGCAATAAGGGAAGAGGTTGCCAAGCTCCATAACATTGGATTTATCCTCCAAGTCAGCTACCCCTAGTGGATATCCAACTTGGTCATGGTCAAAAAGCCTAGCGGAAATTGGAGGATGTGTGTCGACTTCAAAAGCCTCAACAAGGCCTGCCCCAAGGACAGCTTCCCGCTACCTCGCATAGACCAACTAGTCGATGCAACCGCTAGACATGAGCTGCTCAGCATGATGGACGCATTCTCCGGTTGATGAATGCCATGTTCGCTGAATCATTGAGGTCTACGTAGACGACATGTTGGTAAAAAGCATAAAATCTAGCGGACAGGTAGCAAACCTCAGAATCATATTCACCATTCTCTTGGCTTACGGCATGCGCCTCAACCCAGAAAAATGTTTCTTTCTCATCACCGCCAGTAAATTTCTTGGTTACATAGTCAGTGAATGGGGCATAGAAGCCAATCCTGACAAGGTGCAGGCCATCCTCAACATGAAGGCTCTAGAGTGGAAGAAGCAAGTTCAAAGCCTCCAGGGCAAACTAACCGCTCTTTCTCGGTTTATCTCCAGACTTACTGACAGATGTCTACCATTCTTCAAAGTGCAGAAGACAACCCACAAGAAGGTCATCGACTGGAACACGGACTGTGATGCAGCATTCCAAAGCTTGAAAGAGTACCTGGCAGTGGTCCCAGTCCTTTCTATTCCTGTACAAGGGGAGACATTGTTTATATACACATCGATGGCTCCGCTTGTGCATAGGCCAACGGCGCCGGCATCATCTTGACTGGGCCGGGGGGACTGAACGTGGAATGCACATTAAAGTTCAATTTCAAAGCCTTTAACAACATGGCGGAGTTCGAAGCAATCATTGCCTACCTATTCCTCGCCATCGATTCTGGAGCTGACAGCATCAACATATTCAGCAACTCCCAGCTAGTCGTTAACCAAGTCAACAGCTAGCGGCATACTTGGGACACGTCAAGACGCTTCTCAAAAAATTCAACTTCCACACCATTACACAGATCCCTAGGGAAAAGAGCGCCAAGGCTGATTCACTGGCAAGACTGGTAACCACTCAACCACATCAATGTCCGGCGGACACAAGGGTAGAGAGTCTTGACCGACCAAGCATCAAGCATCACAAAAACCCTAGCAGAGTTTTTTAACATTGAAGTCGGCCCTAGTTGGATGGACGAAATCATCGAGTATAAACGCAATAGGACTCTTCCAGCGGATAAAGTTGAAGAACCACAACTCCAGCGGAGAGCAACCCGCTACAACATCCAGAATGGCAAACTTTAACGCAAGGGTTTCACTCACCCCAACCTTCGATGTCTAACCCCAAAGGAAGGAAAGGTCGTACTTACAAAAATACACGGCAGGGAATGTGGAAACCACTAGGGCGCTAGATCCCTGGCCAACCACACAATGCAACAGGGATACTTTTGGCCTACGCTCAGCAACGACGCAAGAAAGATATCAAAGTCCTGTGACAAATGTCAACAATATGCTAACCTCCTACACGCCCTAGCGGAACCCCTTTCAATCATCATTGGCCCATGGATTCACTCAACTTGGGGCCTGGACTTAATAGAAAAGTTCCCAACCTTAAAAGGACAGTTCAAGTACATTATCCTCGCTATCAACTACAATAGCAAGTGGATAGAGACGAAACCTCTGACAACAATCACTACCGCCAAGGTAATTCACTTCCTCTGGAAGAACATCTATTGCCGCTATGGTGTCCCCCATACAATCATCACAGAAAACGGCATGTAGTTCAACAACAAGGAGCTCATATCCTTCACCGCCAAAGGTTTATGGGCGGAAAAACTGCCTGAAGTCCTGTGGGCCGTCAGGACTACCCCAACTTCCGCCACTGGTAAAACTCCATTCTGCATGATGTTTGAAACAGAAGTTGTCCTTCCTATTGAGGTCACTCAACGCACCGCTAGAGTCGAAGGCTACTGCCTTGAGGCCAAAGGCGAAGGCATCAGCATGGACAAGGACCTCCTAGAGGAGAAACGACACAAGGCCCATCTGCACAATTTGCAAAACAAACAGCGAGTATCACGTTTCTACAATGCCAGGGTCAAGGCCCAGAACCTCCAACTAGGGGACTGGGTAATGAAGGAGGTCATCCCACCGCCAACGGCACTCCGCCCAACTTGGGAAGGTCCATACAAAATTATGGAAGTCGTTAGCCCCGGCACCTTCTACTTAATCGACAAGGATGGCGTCACAACGACCCACCCTTGGAATATCGAACACCTTCGATATTACTACAAATAGTCATGCAGCTACCCAAAAGCATCGTGACTTGGCTAAATTTTTGTTCAATATTTAGCTAAGGGAAGCTACCCAATAGGTACAACCCCACTTTTATTCAATATTTAGCTAAGGGAAGCTACCAATGAAACGAGGAATTATTCAAACCATTGTTGCCAAGCCCATGCACAAGAATTAACTGGCAACGCTAACAAAATTCGGCGGACCACGTCCGCTACCTCATGCACTAGGAACAATTTTAATTCCTTTAATGTTTCTATTAGTTAACTCACACGTCAAGTCTCTAACAGTATGGCGGCACGCAACCAACACAAATCAACGACGAGTACTACAGCAAAAATCTTGAAATCAAATAACCAGTTGAATGTATTAGGGATCGGGATTCCCCGCCCAAAGATGTTTCCAAAAATTACAAGAGCCTTAGCAGCGACAAAAAAAAGAAGAAGAGAGGTCTCAGCGCACTACAGTGATCGGACCCACGAACGGTCGGACCAGGAGTCACGATGGTACCATCTGGTCGAGTGTATGTAACCAGAAAGCCAGCATGCGAAATTTCAGACAGCGTATGAGGTGGTGTCCGTTGAGAGTCATCCGTCGGATGTTCATCGCTCTCCCCACTTCCTGAACGAACACCCTCAGCCAGTGTAGGAGTAACACCACTCGCAGGAGGCGTTGTCTATCGTGACGGTCTGGTTGGCTGGGACACCTTCACCCAGTCGATAGCACCCTTCTGCTTTAGTAGATCCAGGTTAGCGGTGGCGCCAGACTTTGCTGCCTCCTCCATCGCATGTTTATACTCGGTAGACTGTTTAAACACCTCCACAGAGGCGGCCTCCGTGGGACTCTTATCCGTTTCCAACCGGGCAACCGCATCCGCCAACCTCTTCACCTCGACAGACTTGGCGGCAGAGTCCCGTTGAAGGATCTCAATCTTCTTGACCTTAGCTGCCAGTTGATCCTTCAACAGAGCCATGTCCTGCTGCAGCTTAGAGATGTCGTCATTCAGCTCGAGGTCACACTCGACAGCGATAGACAGCTTGCCACGGGCATCTAACAGATCACACTCGGCCTTGGATAGGTGTCGCTCAGCCTCCGCCATCTCTCTTTGGCTCCCGCCAACTCCCCCTGGAGACCTCCAATCTCCTCCCTCAGCTGTCGCTCAGTGCGGGGCTGACTCAACACCGCCAGAAACAACTGATGCAATCCAATAGACAAGTGCCCAAAGGTAGAGCTGAAGGGCGACTGATTAAGGGTGGTGGAGCAAACAACCTCCTCCAGGCCGTCGAACCCCAGCCTCTCACACTGGTGATACAAATTCTCCCGCTCAATGTCCGTCAGACACTAGGTATAGGTGGCAAACGAGTCTATGTCACTCTTCCGAGCCTCTGGAACAGCCTGCTTCGACTTCTTCTATTGGCGGGCCCCTATGGTCTCCTCCCCTTCCTCCTCGTCATTCTAACGCCGCTTCTTTTGCAACACTTATGTAGCACCAGCGGCGATAGACCTTAAGGCGGCCTGGCTCCAACCCCGTAATTGTAACCTATGCCTTCGTGGCCATCGTTTTCTCCTTTTAGGACCCACGCTGGGTGGCGGCCACTCTCTCCCTCGTCTGCACAGCGGATGCAGGAGTCGACCTCCAGCCAGCAACGCCGCGACCCACCGTACTCCCTGCCTGAACGGCTGGCAAACCGTCGGCACCAAGATGGGAGTGGTGAGGCATCAGCAACACCACAGGCACGTCGGACTAGCTCAACGCCACTGTCTCTGGGTCGACCGCAGTCTTTTAGGCCTCCAGCCCTTGAGTATACATGCTCTCCAAAAAATATTTCATCTCTGCACGGTCCATTGCCTTGGCAAAAGCGTCTTGGCTACTTCTATTTCCTGGCGGAGATTCTATGAAAACAAATAATAAGTTAGCCCGCCGCAAACTGGACTAGAGAACAAATCACCGAAAGTTATCTACCAAGGGCACGAGTCAACTCTTAAGCGACCAACAATTCCCAACCAGTGAGAAGCCTAAGATCAAGCAGGTTGCGGTTCTGCCAACACCCTCTAATCCTCACCACGTGGCACTCCTCCTCGCGAGTTAGGTTGTAACGCAAGCGAGCTACAAAAAAAAAGTGAGGTGATTAGAATTATAAGAGTTAAACAAGCAAAGCCAAAATCTGGAGTTGCAGGAGGTCGACGACAACCTCTGATGGGCTGAAACTCCGACTTAATCCTAAAGGTCGGCGGCCTCTTATTCGGCACCGCCTGGTATTCCCACCCGTCGGTGGCAACGCAGAAGGTCCCCCACCAGTGCGACATGGAATCCTTCATGTTCTCGATTAACTTGGTCGCCCCTTGCAGCTGACTCAAATTCACTTGACTGCTACAACCTCGGCGCCCCACATACACCAACTCAAAGAAATGCAGTACCTCTGCCACGGTTGGACCCTCACAACCAGATAAGTGCCATAACGAGTTCAACGCCATCAGCAACTGCCACATGTTGGGACAAATCTCCCCAAAGGCGAGGCCAAACTCGCAAACCAAAATCTGGAGATAGGGGAGCAACGGAAGAGTCGCACCTTGGGGGAAGATGGCCTCATGAACAGCAGCGTACCCCGCCGGCAAGATTGATGCTCTCTCATTAGCAGCTGGTGGACGCAACTTCACCACTCCAGGTAGGCGATACGCCCGCTTCAAGAGGCTGACGGCGGCCTCGGTCATACTGCCTCCAGCCTCATCAACAGCAGTTCCGTCAGATAGGAACTAGGCGGATTCCACTTCCTCTCCACCGACGTCCCTCCCATCAGCGGAACCACTAGCTGCGCTATTGGTCGCAAGCCTCTCTTCACGCCGCTCGAGTCCGCCATCATCCTTCATGGTCGTAGAACTCTCCGGTCGCCCACCTCGAGCCATAGCCAAGTCCCCAGGTATGGTTTGTAAGGGTTCGATGTCTAGTGGTTTAAACAGTGAGGTTCCTGTAGGGGCAGACGGAAGCAATGAATCAATAAATATCCAATCTGCCTCGATGAACGACACGTTAGACCCGAAATCCTCACTGCTCGAAATCTCTATGACGCTTGCCATCACAAACCCTAAAACCCAAACCAGTTAGTTCACACAAGATCTAAGCTACCCCTACTGTAATTTTCATCCAGGAATGTCAAGAACAGTTACCCAGATTTAACTAAAACACGAACACCAACCCACACTAACCCAGATTCGACCATCTAGCAAAAATCCCTAAACCTTATCTCTGTCAAAAACACCAGAAGAGACCCCCAAAATGCATGTTGCACCCTCAGAACACACCAGCGAGACACAAAAACCACTCAAATCGAAAATCAAGAAAGTAGCAGAGCAAAACAGGAACAAAAAAAAAACTGAAAAGGCTCAGAATCACTAACCTACCGGTGTGGGAAATCAGGAGCGTTCGAACTCTACACCTTCACTTCCGGGGATCCCTTGAGCACCAAAACACCGATCTCTCACTCGAGTGGCAAAATTCACTTCTCGAATGCCAAAGAACAGAGCTTGAGGATCACGAAAAAGTTTGAAGAAGAGATAATTGTGACAACCTCTAGTTTTCCCTCCTTTTAATGTCAACATCAGGCATGTTGACCCCCGCCACTTGGGTATCAAAGCTTGGGCTTGCTACCCAACACCCTCTGTTCAACATAAATCCCCTTAACAAACAATACATAGACCAAACAGAGGTCTATTTTAGCCGGGAAGTAAGGGACTCCCTGGGGGGCCTAGCAGGGGCCCGCCTGAAAGGGTATAAAGCGTTTGCTTAATCAGTCCATGGTTGACAACGCACTGACACTAATTATCCTTTGCAAATCTAGCGGGAGTAACGCTTCAAACCGATAGGCAACTCCCCAACCAAGATGGCCCTCCTTGACTGGGGACTTGGGGGACTTGTACTTACATGAGCATTTACCTAGCATAATTAGCTATAATGAGCCACGTTTATACCATCACCAGAAATACCAGCTCCAGCCATAGGAGTCACCTATGGGAACACTGCCTAGGCCCTGGCTTATTCCTAGATCACCACTGACGCGCCGCCACGCGCTGCGCCAACACAGCATTAGAAGCTCCAGAAACTGGGAACTGAAGCATATTAGTCCCACATCGAAAACATGGAGAAGATCAACTCCTTCCCCACCTATAAAAGGTTCTCTCCTCTCTTCTGATTAATTACGTATCTATTACTTGTCTACTGTTATTCTGTTAACATAAATACATTAACTAACTTAGGCACTGAAGAAGAGAAGACCGCTCGACGCGGTCTCCCTCTGACGTCCTTTTTGTATTTTACTTGACAGGTAGCGGGAATACTGATAATATCAAGTAACGGTCCGCTCACCACACCTGAGTTGATCATAGTTTAGCTATCGTTGAATACTAAACATCAATAGCACGATACCTTTCCACATAAAAGGCCCTTCACCGTTACTTGACAGGGTAGGAGGATGGTTTCATGCTCAATTTGTGTGTTATGATCTCAGGGGAGATGTCTGGCATGTCAACGTAGGACTATGTAAAGACGGCTACGTTGTCACGTAGAAATTGGGTGAGCTCATCCTCTACCGCTTGGTCAAGCTGAGCACTGATGAGGACTGTCCGTTCAGGGTGTTCGCCTGAGATGCTGATGACCCTTAAGAAAGTTTCTGGGTTGTTGACAGGCTCTTTTTTGACATATTTATTCTCGTCCTCCCTAGGGTCCTCAATGATATCTGGTGCTGGTGCATGGTTTCCCACCGTTAAGATCTCATGACGGTGCACCGAGCATGCCACGATTGTGGAATAACATTCTGATGCCAGTTGTTGACTTCCCTTGACACAGCCTATCCCGTTGGGCGTAGGGAACTTCATGAGAAGCATATATACGGCTCTGATACAGTTGAGCTTGTTGAGCGTCGGTCGACCAATAATGGCATTATATGAGCTGAAGCAGTCTACAATGATGAACTCCGTGTGGATTTCTGCGGTATGTGGGCTAGTGCCAATAACTAGTCGCATATAGTCAGAACCCAATGGTTATGTGACGTCACCGGAGAAGCAAAGTAATGGCCCATGATCCTAGTAATTTCGTTGGGTAATGGGTTCCCAACCAGCCTTTGGAAGTTTAAGGAACCTCTCATAGCTGAGGTTGCAAATTTCGTTGGGGTGCTTAGCACGTGCATAGCACTTCTTTGCCCTAAAAGACATGTTGGTGATTGGGGCACCACCGTCGATGGGTGTTGATGTGGCCCATTGGTTCAATGTTGGCGACCACGAGTGGTGGTTGGCCCACTTTGAATTGGTCCATCTTACCATCTCGGTATAAAATTTTGATCGCTATTTTGAGACAGTGGCAGATGTTGGTATTGTGTCCGCTGTCCTCGTGGTATTTACACCATTTGCCAATGTTTCTGGGCTTTCCCACCCTTGGGTACTTTCTTGGGGGTGGTGGCAGAATCTGATCTTTGCATTGGTTGAATGTATCCTCGTATGATGCCGTGAGGACTGTAAACACTACATGCCGCTGGGAGGACTCCGTCTGTTTCTTACGGTTATCCCCATGAGATGAGTAGTTGCCCCTATTGTAATGTTGGTCCCTCTGCCGCTTGCTCTGGTAGTTACCTTGTTGCCACTCTCTCTTCTTATCCATTGGTGACGTAGCGGTGTTCTTGTTAGCTATTTCCCGATGGCTGGCGGAGGGCTGGGCTGACTTTACAGGTGTTGCTGGTGGTGGTGGGCTCTTTCCGTACGTGATGAATTATGCATGTGCATGGATGACAGCCTCACTCATGACATGGTCATAAGTGGCATTTGGATGATTGTAATTGAGGTGATAGAGGAATGGCCCCTTGAGGAGTCCCTGCTTGAAGGCTGCCAGTGCCATTGTTTTATCAAGATCGAGGCACTGAGACGTTGCCGCCCGCCATCTGGTGACAAACACCTTTAATGTTTCCTCTGTCCCTTGCTTGAGGTTGAACAGCTGAGTTGTGTTGCGATGTCCGGTAGCCAACAGGATGAACCGAGCAAGGAAAGTATTTGACAATCCTTGAAATGAGTCGATGTGCTGGTCTGACGGCCTGAAGGATCTTGGCGGTGAATGGCCCTGGTGTGGATGTGAAAAGCGGATTTGGTATTGGCGCTGGGGCGCCTGCCTTCCCCAAGGTAAGCCTCTACTCCAACAGCTACATCCTTTCCAGTATTAGAGCGGTGGCATCGCCAGCTGGCCTCGCTAGGAGGTTCCGCCGGATTGGCCCTTGCCCGGTGGCAGCCAGGTGGGTTACCTTCAGTCCTAGCTCTGGCTGCCGAGCGGTTGGTATTTGGTTGTGATTCCGCTTCCTGCTCCATCATTAGGCGGGGCGGAGGACGTAGGCCCATTAATTTTGGTGGGTTCAGCGGTACTTGTATCTGTATGATTGTTACAGGTACAATTCTATCGGTTTCCATGACTGTTAGCTCTGTGCTGTATTAGCGTTTGCCTCCAGCGCCTTTTTCAATTCGTCGAACCTCGACATTAGCGTGGCCACTTATTTTTAGGCTTTCGCCTTCTCCCGGCGAACTTGCTCGCGCTCCCTGGACTGGTAAGCGACTGCTGCCCGGTTGGGCCTCTGCTGTAGTTTAGGTCTGCTGGACCTGGGATGAGCCCTGGGACCCAAGCTAGGGTTGGTTGGAGTGTTGAATAGTGCTCGGTTAATGTTGACCATTGGGTCGACGCTAGCCGCGGGGTTGGCGGACTGGTTCGCTTGCTCCTCAACGTTTCCCCCGCTACCGTTAGCCATGATGGTGGTGAGGTGACCTTTTGTTCAAAAGATTCCCACAGACAGCGCCATTGTTAATGTTCAAAGTTCAGTGGTAGCTAAACTATGATCAACACAGGTCCGGTGGGCGGACAGCTACTTGTTATTTTCAGTGCTTCCACTACCTGTCAAGTGAAATACAAAGGGGGCGTTAGAGGGAGACTGCGTCGGGCGGTCTTCTCTTCTCTGATGCCTAAGTTAATCAATGTATTTGCGTTGATATGGTAACAGTAGGCAAGTAATAGATAAGTGATTAATGAGGAGAGATGAGAGAACCTTTTATAGTTAAGGAGAGAGTTGATCTTCTCTATGTTTTCGATGTAGGATTGATATGCTTCAGTTCCCAGCTTTTGGAGCTTCTGATACTGTGTTGGCGCGGCGCGTGGCGGCTCGTCAGTGGTGATCTGGGGGTAAGTCGGGGCCTAGGCGGTAGCATGTTGGCCTGTGTTCCCATAGGTGACTCTTATGGCAGGAGCTAGTATTACTGGCGGTAGTATGAGCGTGGCTCATTATTGCTAATTATGCTAGGTAAATGCTCATGTAAGTACACTAAGCATGGCGGTCAAACGGTGGTTGGCGTGCCTACTCGGCATGTTGGTGTTCCTCACCGGGGCAATCCGCTGTGTTGTAAAAGAGAAAAATTCTCCCATCCGCTATAGCTTCAGATCATTCGAAGAAAATGAAGGTTGGGGAAAAGAGTGTGGCGGTTGGCCACAAAGATTTCGGGGGAATTAGGTTTTTCTCTTATAACCCTGTTGTTGGGCTTGTGTAAAACGCGCCCGCTAGTCAGCAGGGTTTCCTCCACAAGGTGTGTGAGCGCCTGGGCTTGGGTGATGAGATGAGAGTTTCTCGTCCAATGGCATCCTCGAAGCTGGAGACGTCGCTCGATTTGATCTTGAGGGGTGCCTATGAACTTTATCTTTATGAAGGCTCGGTGGAAGAGCATAAAATGAAGGAGGAACTGTTGCATGCACGGAGTGACCTGTCAGCGGAGAGAGAGAAGAATAAGTCCACTACGGGGGACATTACAAAGCTTGACATTGCCCTTGCTGATATGAGAGAAAAGTTCAAACTTACAGCGGACAAGACTATCACCGATACCACCATTATTACTGACCTAAATGCTGAGCTAGAGGCCTTAAAGCGAGAGAAGACTGAGCAAGAAGATACCATCGCTCAGCCGCAGGAGGCATTTACCGCCAAAGAGAAAGAATTGGCGGACCTTCAGTCTACTTGGCAGGAGGAGATGGCTAAGGCGGCGTAGGAATAGAAGAAAAAGATTAGTCAGGAAGCAGTGGAGGATTTTAAGAAGTCCGTCAACTTCTCAAGTTTCTTACTGATGCTGGTAAACATGGTGCTGCTGCTAACTTTCAAAAGCTTGGGGGCAAGGGATACTTAAACATGCAAAAAATTAAAACTGATCGAGCTCCACCCCATACCGAGTTAGGAGATGCTGAGGGGACTGGGGATGATGTTTCTTCAAGTAGCGGGTCCTCCGATAACAGCAAGGAGGGTAGCACATCCGAGGAGGATGATGCTCGGTCTGACGATAACCCAGAGACTCCGACACAGACAAGTAAAGAGTAAAAAAGGAAGATGCACACTCGTCAGCCCGTCAACAAGCGTCGAGGTGGCGACTGCACCGTGAAGTCTTTTTCTAAGGCTAGGTAGGACTAGGATATATTGATATTTGAATTTTTTGTCATCGCTTCCATTGTAATGTGGCGGTCCCGTCATTTCTTTTGTAAACAAAGTGAATAGCATTTGGTTAGGAGTCCCAACGTTTTTTGAAATGTGACGCTCATTTTCTTTTCTTGTTGTGACCTGTGTTGCTTGTTAAATTTCTTTGGGATTGTAGTGTTAAATTTTTGTATACGTCAATGAAACATTAAAGGGATTAAGATTGGCCCATTAAATACATATATATCGCCTTTGTTCCTCTGGGAGCGAAGGTGTTGGTTTTGACCAGACTTGATATATTTTGATTCTTGTTGTTTTTTTTTTTGTGCATGTGTGGGGTAATGGTTTGAATAATTCCCCGTTTCATTGATGACTGGGCGGACCCAATTGGTTACAAAAATTCATACTCGTAGGTATCTTTTCTTAACTAAACTTGGCAAAAATTAGATAAGTGAAGATGCTCGTGGGCATGTTGCGCCGCTACTTGTAATAATAGCGGAGATGCTGAGTGTTCAACGGGTGTGTGGATGTGATGCCTTCCTTCCCAGGTAAAATGTGTCGGGGCTCACTACCTCTATAATTTGATAAGGTCCTTCCCAGGTTAGACGAAGTGCCTTTGGCGGTGGTATGACTTCTTTCATGACCCAGTCGCAAAGTTGTAGGTTTCTGGCTTTCACACGGTTGTTGTAGAAACAGGACACCTTTTATTTGTTTTTCAAGTTATGCAGATGTGCTTTATCTCGTTTTTCTTCTAATAGGTCCTTATCGAGATTGACAACGGCAATGTTTGTTATGGCGTCATGCCCATCAATCCTAGCTGCTGGTTAGGTTACCTCAATGGGGAGGACAACTTCTGTACCAAACATCATACAGAATGGAGTTTCGCCGTTGGTGGATGTCGGAGTTGTCTGGATGTCCCAGAGGACCTCTGGGAGCTTCTCGGCCCATAAGCCATTTTTGTCCTCCAACTTCTTTTTTAGTAGCTTTTTGATGACTTTGTTGGCTGCCACAACTTGGCCGTTAGTCTGTGGGTATGCCACGGAAGTGAAACGCATCTAGGTGCCTAGTTTGGCAGTGAAGCTAATGAGTTCTTCATTGTTGAATAGCATTCCGTTATCGGTGATGATTATGTCGGGGACTCTATAACGTCAGTAGATATTTTTTCACAATAAATGCTGGACATTGGCGATTCTGATTGCTGTTAACGGTTCAACCTTGACCCACTTGCTGTCATACTCGATTGCCATAATTATGTACTTAAACTGACCCTTGGCAGTTAGGAGTTTTTCGACAATGTCTAGCCCCTACATGGAACGTCTGCATACTGTTGGCACTTGTGACAGGATCGTGATACCTCCTTGGCATTATCTCCTAATGTTGGCCAAAAGTAACATTGGTGCATGGTGCGGTTGGTTAATGATCTGGCTCTTGAGTGGTTGCTACACTTTCCCGCATGTATTTTGGCTAGGACTTGTTTTCCCTCTTCTGGCGTTAGGCACTTTAAGTTGGGATGTGTGAACCCTTGGCGGTAGAGTTTGCCTTTTTGAATGTCGTGACATGTTGCCCTTCGTACCAGTCGCCTGGCCTCAACTTTATCGGATGGTAGTATACCGTCACGCTTGTAGTTGAGTATCTCGTCCATCCAATTGGGCCTTACTTCGATGGTATAGATCTCCGCCAGTGTTTTAGCGATGCTGGGCTTGTCAAAGTTTCCACCCTAGTATCAATGGGACTCTGATGTGGTTGCGTTGTTGCCAAGGGTGCCAAGGAATCAGCCTTTGCATTCTTTTCGCGTGGTATTTGCGTGATGTTGAAGAAATTGAACATGCGGAGCAAGGTCTTGGCGTACCCTAAATATGCCGCCAATTGCTTATCTTTGACTTTGAAGGTGTCGTTGACTTGATTTACCACGAGTTGTGAATCACTGAAAATGTCGACACTTTCTGCTCCGCAATCGATGACTACAATTCAGTGATGAGTGCCTCATACTCCGCATACTGTTCGAGGCTTTGAAGTCAAACTTGAGGGCATATTCCACGTTAAGTCCCCCTGGTCTTGTGAGAATAATGTCGGCGCCACAGGTCTTGGCGCATGCGGAATAGTCTACACAAAGACTCCATTGTGATGATTTATTTTTTTGAGTGCTTTCCGGGTGTGTAGTGTTGTCTTTCGACGTTATATCGGTGATATGTTCTGTGGCTCAGTTAGCTCTGCTATGAAATTAGCTACCGCCTGTCCCCTGATGGTGGTTCTTGGTTTGTAGTCGATGTCGAACTCACTGAGCTCTATTGCCCACTTGCTGAGGCATCCAGAGTGTTCCGAAATTTGTAGCACTTGCTTTAGCAGTTGATTTGTGAGGACATGGATTGTGTGCGCTTGAAAATATTGACGCAACCTCCTAGCGGCCATGATGAATGTCAGCGTTAGTTGCTCAAGTAGGGGGTACCTTGTTTCCACTCCATTCATGGCTCTGCCGGCATAAAATACCGGCAACTCCTCTAATGCCTCCCTACGGACGATTGCACAGCTAATGGCGGATTTTGATACCGCTAGATAGATGTATAATATTTCACCAGGCACTAGAGTTGAGAGCAATAGAACGAAGGCCAAGTATTCCTTCAGGCTTTGAAATGCCACTTCACAATCAGGCGTCCAGTCCACTATCTTGTAATGGGACCGCTTCATTGCTTTGAAGAAAGGTCGACATTTGTTGGTGAGCTTGGAGATGAACTGGGAAAGAGCTGTCAATTTTCCTGGCAGGCTTTGCACTTCAACTTTCTTCTCCGGAGACTTCATGTTTATGATTGCATGTACCTTGTTGGGGTTAGCTTCTATTCCCCTGTCGCTGACTATATACCCGAGGAATTTACTGGCGGTGACGCCAAAGAAATACTTTTCTGGGTTCAAGAGCATTCTATATGCTAGTAGTATGGCAAATATTATGCGAAGGTTAACGACATGACCGCCATCTTTTATGCTCTTGACAAGCATGTCATCGACATATTCCTCAATGATCTTGCCTAAGTGCTCTACGAACATTGCATGCATCAAGCGTTGGTATGTGGCCCCGGCATTCTTCAAGCCAAAAGGCATGACATTATAGCAATACAAACCTTTGTCGGTTGTGAACGTTGTGCACTCCTGATCGTCGGGGTGTAGCTTTATCTGGTTATACCTAGAAAAGCATCCATCATGCTGAGCAGCTCATGTTCTGCTGTTGCGTCAACCAACTAGTCAATGCGAGGCAAAGGGAAACTATCCTTGGGGGATGTTTTATTCAAACCTTTGAAGTCGACACACATCTGCCACTTCCGGTTGGGTTTCTTCACCATCACCACATTGGAGATCCATTACAGGTAATGAACTTGGCGACTGAAGTCGATGCCTCATAACTTGGTTACTTCCTCCTTGATTGCCCGATATCTTTCTTCGTCAAACGCCCGTCACTTCTACTTGACGGGGTGAGTTCAGCTGCTACCTCAGGGGATAGTTGTGCCTCTATCCGCACAGTCCTCTCTGGGTGTTCATCAGAGATGCTTACGAGGTGGAGCGATGTCTCTGGGTTGACGGTTTCCTTTTGGTAGTACTTCTCCTCGTCGTCCCTGGGGTTATCAATTTTGTCAGTCAACTGTGATGTTTTGGCCACTGTTAAGATTTCATGGCGGCTTCTTGACCTTGATACCATTGTTAAGTAACACTCACATGCAATTGATTGACTTCCTCTGACAGACCCAGTGTCGTTAGGTGTTAGGAACTTAATGAGCAACATGTACCTGACGATGATACATTTGAGTTTGTTGAGAGCTGGGCGACTGATAATGGCATTGTACGAGCTGAAGTAATCTACCACAATGAATTCAGTATGTATTTTTGCCATACATGGGGTTATCCCAATAGATAGGCGCAGGAATATGACATTGACAGCGGACCCGCTATCCACCATGAGCCTTCTGATAGACCACCTGTTGAGGACTGCGTCTATCAGGATTGGGTCATCATGAGGTGAATGGATACCTCGCTCTTCCTCCTCAGAAAAGGTGATTGGTTCCTAACCAGTTTTAGCCATTTTGGCGGACCTATCATAGCGAATGTTGAATACTTCTTTTGGGTGGTTGGCGCGCTCATAACGCTTTCTTGGTCTATTTGACAAGTTGCCTATGAAGGCACCACCATCAATGGTGTTGATCCACCACACTCGTTCAATGTTGGCGACAATCGGTGGTGACTGTTGGAATTTGTACTGCTCCAATTTTCCATCGCGGTATAATGACTCAATTGCAGTCTTGAGAGTATTACAGTCGTTGGTGTTATGACCGCTATCTTCATGATGTTGGCACCACTTGTCGGTGTTTCTAGGTTTTCCTACCCTGGGGTATTTTCTTGGGGGTGGTGGTGGGATTTGGTCTTTGCATTGATCATATATTTCTTCATATGACGCTGTCAAGACTGTAAACACTTCAAACCTTCGTGCATTTATGGCGGGCTTATTGTGGTGTTATCGCGATTTTCGCAGCGATCATTATGGAAAGATCTGTTGCCTTTGTTGTGATATAGTTGATCCTTTTGCCGCTTATCCTTTTGCTGCTTATCTTGGTAATTGCTTTGCTATCACTCCCTCTTTTTTTCATTGGGCGGTGTGGTAGTATTTGAACTAATGGTGGTGTTTCCTTGTTGGGATGCAGTAAGGTTTTGGGTTTTGAGTGGAGTTTGTGGTGGTGGTAGTGGTGGTGTTGAGCCATAGGTGTTGTACATGACTTAGGCATGTAGAACTGCCTCACTCATAACGTAGTCTTACGTGGCATTAGGGCAATTACAGTTGAGATGGTATAGAAAGCTTGCCTTGAGGAGTATTTGTTTGAAGGCTGCCAGCGCCATCGTTTTGTCTATATCCCGACATCTCGACGTGGTTGTCCTCCATCTTGTGACAAATGACTTTAATGACTCATCAAAACTTTGGTGGATGTTGAACAGCTGGCTGGAATTGTAGTACCTGTCATTCATAAGGATGAATCGGGATAGGAATGCATTTGAGAGAGCGAAAAATGAATCCATGGAGCCTAGCGGGCACTCGAAGAACCAACTCATTGCTCTGTCATCAAATGTTTCTCTGAACAGGTGGCAAAGAGTGGCATCATCAAATCCCTTATTATTGGTTACTTTCTTGAAAGCGTCCATGTGCACGAATGGATCTATTGCACCACTGAACAGGGCTATCTTGGGGGTTTTGGCAAATATGGGTCTGACAGTTTGTAAAACCCTGAAGGTAAATGGACCTGGCCGTACCGCAAAGAGTGGGTTTTGTGCTGGTGGTAGGGCACTAGCTTTAGCTCTGAGCACTCTCTCCTCTAGTTCCTATATTTTTTCCAGTATCAATGTGATAGCGTCAACAGTTGGTCTAGGCATGTGTTGGATTGGTGCTGCCACTTGTTGGCGAGGTGCTAATGCATTTCCAGTGCCTTTTTGTTGTCCGGCGCTGAACGAATTATCATATTGCGGCTGTGAGTCCGCTACCTGCTCCTGCGCTAATACCGGTGGTGGCGCTGGCCCTAGTCCCGCTAGTTCAGCTGGGTTTAGGGCGACACCCATTTGGATTATAGCTACCGGTGCTGTTTTTGTCCCTGTGCTTGGACTGAGCCTTGCACTCTGGGAGTGTTCACTTTGGGTTGGTCGCGTATTTGCCCCCAAGGCCTTCTTCAGCTCATCGAATTTTGACAATAGTGTCGCCACTTGATTTTGAGCTTCCGCATTTTCCTTTCGTTCTTTCTCTCGCTCTCTGTTTACATTGTGCAAATCCGCCAAAGCTATTTCTAGCATGGCGGCAAGATCCCAACCTTGACGACTTATGCCGGTCTGGTCTTCCACACCAAATTGTGTCACGGGTACCCCGTGGGTGTTGAGAGTTTGACCGTCACCGTTGACCGGTGTGGTAAATAATTCACGGGTGACAGTTACTAGATTGGAAGGGTTGGGCTGAGGGTTGAAGGGTTGACAGGCCGACTTGCTTGCTCTTCAACCCCATCGCCGCTTCCGCTAGCCATGGTAGGTTATGGGGAATGACTTTTAGTTCAAAAGATTCCCACAGACGGTGCCAATGTTAATGCTCAGAATACTTCCATATGATATCGGTTTCCGATAACGAAGACGAGGGTCCAATCTTCTGATATGTTGTGAGTTCGTGAAATCCCACCAATCTATCAAGAGAAATACAACGGTGTCAAAAGAGGAGACCGCAGTTGGCGGTCTTTGCTCCTCCGATGCTAAACTTAGACGATGTATTTGTATTGACAAATATGGCGGTAGATAGATATTAAATGCGTAATGAATGAAGAGAGAAAAGTAGACCTTTTATAGGTGGAATAGTGAGATATCTCACTCTTGTTTTTGATGTGGGACTGATGAGCATCAGTTTCACTGGGTTCTGATCCTTTCTGTAGAGACGACTTCAGGTGGCGAGTGTCGGCACATGGAAGCATATTTCAGCCTGGGGCTGGTTTGTCGGTGCAGGTTGTCTTGCTGTGTTTCCTGAGATCACACAGCTGAAGCCATTCCGACAAGGTATGTCAGTGGTATGAGTGTTGATTATGGTTGGCAGGTATATCAGGTATGTACAACTAACATTAACAAAGTATGTTCCAAATTAAGGTCACAAACCCATCACATAAATAGATCGCTCTACAGCCGCTGCCCGTAAACTGATAAACAAATTAACATGATAACATAACACTACAGTAAGATGAAATCGGGGCAAAAAAAAAAGCGTGAGAGTGGATGAGACTCACTGATCGAAATCTGGATTGAGATGTTGTCGAGAGTTGACTGGAGGCGAGAGAGGATGAGACGTTGAGTGAGAGTGTGAGACTGTGACAGTGCAGCTTCAGTGCAGGCGACTGAGACGAGGCCCCGAGAGAGCTTGAGTGAGAGTGAGATGAAGAGAGGTAGAGAGATCAAAATCGGATAGATCAAAATCAGATGAAGGACCAACTGTATTCGGAGAGGGTTGAGACTAAGAGAGGAACGCAGTTCATGGAAGGGCCGAACTGAAGAGTGAAGAGAGCTCAGCTGGTTTGCGTTTTGTTTACCCTAGTGATAGGTTACAGTAAGGTCTACGGTAAAATTGTAAGAACCAATAGGATATAGACAACAATATAAAAATATTTAAAAATATATGTTAATAAAATTCGGTTGGGTCGGTTTCTAAATGGTCGGTTTGAAACCCGACACTGAACCCGGACGTCATATAATCAGGTCGGTGCAATCCCAGCTATTTTCTCTCTCTGTTTTTTCGGTTTGGATACCTCTAGAAGTAATTGCGGTTTGAAGTCTACTACAGATAAGCCAATGAGTACTTATGAGGATAATATTGCTTGCATTGAACAGATGAAGCAAAGCTACATCAAAGGCGACAACACCAAGCATATATCGCCCAAATTCTTCTACAATTAGCAACAATAGAAGCTCTTCAAGATCAAAGTAAATCAGGTTCGATCTTAGGACAATGTGGCACACTTGTTTACTAAGTCATTGCCCAAATCCACGTTCGAGAAATATGTGGCAAGAATTGGCTTGCGTAAATTATCTGAACTCCGATGATTGTAGTCATCAGGGGGAGGCGCATACATCAGGGGAGATGTCTACATGTTCACCTCGAAACGTGGAGGGTATGTTGTACTCTTTTTCCCCTTCGACCGAGGTTATTTTTGTCCCATTAGGTTTTTGTTACTCGGGAAGGTTTTTTAGCGAGGCAACGAGAGAAACACCACATTTGGGTGACACAAGGGGGAGTGTTCAAGTAAATCTCTATTCTGTGTCTGGCCCAAACTCTACGTTACTTGACCTAGTGGTAATAGGGTCACATTAGAAGGATCTAGAATTCCTATTCAATTTATGATTACTTTCCTTGTACGATTTGGATTCTATGCATTGTAATCCTCTATATAAAAAGGCTCCTATTATCAATGAGAATATACAGCAAATTTCTTTCAATTCCCGTTTCTCTAAAACACCACTTCTTTTTTCTCAAATAACTTTTTTTTTTCTATAATGATAATACAAGCTTTACAAATGTAGAGCATGTGAGCAAAAGATTAATTATTTTCAAACGAACTAATAATATATATCTATGTCTGTGTGTGTCTGTGTGTGTTTTTTTTTTTTTTGCTAGGTGGTAATTTTTAAGTGGGTAAAGTTGCCCAAACCCATGCAATCACAATAGTCTTGTACACATTATATTTGTTTCTCTAACATAATCAGAAACTCACCTCTCAAACCCTCACTCTCTCTCATCCACCCAACACTACAGCTCCTCTCTCTCTCTCTGCCCTTCCCTCCCTCCCCGCTTCTCTACTTCCTTTCTTATTGTTCTTTTATAAACATAACCAAAACCCACCTAATCAAAAACACTCCCCGTTTCTCTAACATAATCAAAAACTCACCTCTCAAACCTTGACCCTCTCTCATCCACCCAACACCACAACCTCCCCACTCCCCCCCCCCCCCCTCCCCACTTCTCTTCTCTTCTCTTCTTCCTTTCTTATTCTTCTTTTCCAAACATAACCAAAATTTTTTAATCACTTCTTCCTTTCTCTTATCTTCTCCCTCGATCCCTCTTCTTCCCTCTCGCTCAACCAACGTAATTTTCATATTAAGAAATTCATTGACAGTTGCAATAGGTTCAAGATGGAAGTAGATATGGGTCTTCAAAGTCTAATATATTGGTATTGAGTTCTGATTTAGAAATATTAGTATTTTTTTAAAAAATAGAAGATTAGGTTTTTATGAGATTTGATTTTGAAAACCTAAATTAGATATGGGTTTCAAACCTTCTTTTTTTTTTGACCAAATAGGAAAATATATTAATGAGAGCAACTAGCCCTGATTAATACAAACAGGGCCACGAAGGGGAATCCCACAAAAGGGTACATGGTCCACTCGACAAGTTCCAGAAAGAGCTACAAAAGTAAACCTAACACTGTAAAACATGAAACAACAAACAGGGGCCCAAACAGTGGGCCAACAAACAAGACCAGCCTATACACTCCAATCCGTCACGAAAACCAAACGCCGCCGAGACTCGCCGTAAAGAACAGTGAGAAGCAACAGCCAAGTTCCACGATGATGATTCCGAAATCGAAATCAAAGCTCCAAAGATCTCTGGCTAGCAGATCTAAACCTCCATCTCAGTACCTACACTAACGTAAATCGGGTGTCCCAACGAAACATCGAACTGGGGATCTCCCAGTAAGATGCCAAACCGAGGAGAGAACTCCTCGTCATTTAGGTTCCTGTCCGGGACTCCACGGAGGCGATCCGGATTGAGCTAGTAGCCTAGTGTTCTTCCTAGTCCCAAAGGGGGAAAAACTGCTAATTAAGAGGGAATAGGAGGAGATTTGCAGCCATTCTCCAAGAGAGACGATGCCAACAAGAAACCAGGGAAGGGGGGAAGCAAAAACAAAGGTGAGGGAGATGTAGAGATGGTTATGGATGGAAAGCAGCAAGGAATTTGGCCTCATGGTTTAGAAAAAATGGATTGAAGAGGATGGAAAGAAAGAGAAGAGCAGTAGAAAACCAAGTAAAGAAAACAAGGAAGCCAGGACAAAGCCTGAACGAGGAGGCCGCCCCCAACCCTCAAGCCTTCGATCTGGATCCGGATGGATCAAGATCTGGGCAAGAGTGGAGGGGGACAGGAAGCTGGTTTCAGATCTGTTTTCTCTCTCTAACTTTTAGAGAGAGACGCTCCTTTTGAAGTTTTCTTGTTCTTCCGTTTCTGTGTCAGCTCAAGTTGGGTTTCAAACCTTCAAAGTTGCACATAATTTTTTTTTTTTAACATTGAAATTGCACATAACTGAAACCGTAAATTTGAGAAAATGAACCGATTTTTGTCAGTTCGGGTTTTACTCGGTTCTAGAGATTGAAAATACTCAAACCGAACCAAACTGGGTTTTGTCGTTTCAATGCTAGTTCTAAGTTCTAACTAATGACTGCATAGAACAGACCCGAGCCTAACAACCTCACCAATTTGTTTCATGCTTGGGTATCTTGGTGACTTGATAGATTGTTTAGATGGATTGGTTTTTGTTGGTTAGATGACGATGGTGTTTTCTACGAATGAGAAAATTGTTTGTTTAAGTTTCTGATACAGTGCATGGTTTTGGTGGTCGGAGCCATGACTTGGTTTTCTTTGGTGGCTATAGAGGTAGAGGATCGTCTGGTGTGGTGGTGGTTTAGGCACTTCAAGGCAGGAGCACCCTTTTGTTGGTTATCCATGTTCGGCAAGTTTAGTAGAGTAAGGTTTAAGAACTACATGAATGATGAATTGTTTATGAAGCAACCTAGACACGATGCTTTGATTACAGTTTCAATGATGTTGGTTTGTGAGATTCTGATTTTGGGTTATTCTTACCCTAGTAAGAAACATCGATTTTGAGTTCATGCTATCAGAATCAATCCTTTCCGTATGAGGAAATTATGAATTTAGACTCAAACTATCAACATCAATCATTATTCTCGGAGGATACTATGACTTTGGGAGACTACTTACGGAAGGGAGAAAACACAAAAGTCTCCTACACATAAAACTTCGAAGACTATTGTTAAGTGAAGCGACAATAGTTGGATTTGTCCCAGAATTCATAAATTTAAGTATAAGGTTCTAGGTTGCTCGCACTATTGGTATTAGGCTCAGTCCTTCTAAGGTCCTTAGATATTTATATGTAAGGATTACCTCGATAGACCTACTTTTTGATCTCATATCCATATCTCGACCGTTCAGTTTTTAGGTTCTAATATATATATCACTTCTGTAAATTTTTAGCTAAATTGATGATTGTTAAGGTTTCAAACTATATTAAAAACCAATGAATGAACCAAATCTATCCAACCTGAACCGTTCATGTTCATAATTGTAAATCGCAGTTTTGAATGTCTTAATGATTATCAATTTGACTGAAAATTTACAGAGATGATATGCTCATATATACCTAAAAATTGAATGGTTGTGATGTGGATATGCAATCGAAAAGTGGGTCTATCAAGGAAATCCTTATATATTAATATCTAAGGACCTCCTTAGCAGAAAAGTGGGTCCCAATGTATAGATCACTTCTACAAATCTTCAGCCAAATTAAAGACCGTTAAGGTATCAAACTAGATTAAATCAATGGACGAACCAAATCTATCCAACCTAAACCGTTCATGTTTATAATTGTAAATTCAAGTATAAATACCCAAACGATCATCAATTTCGCTGAAAATTTACATAAGTTATATGCTTATATAGACATAAGAACTGAATGATCGAGATCTCAATATGTGATTAAAAAGTTGGTCTAATAAGCAATCCCTTAAAATGGCCAAAAAGGGGATCCCTCACTAGAAGGGTCTCATATATATTGCCTTTATAATGAGATACTTTTTTCTTTTTTTCATTTTAAGGGATTGCTTGTGGGACTGATTTTGCGATCACATATTAGAATCTCGACTATTTAAGTTTTAGGTCTCTATCAGTAGATTACTTCTGCAAATTTTCAGTCAAATTAATGATCGTTAAGGTATTCATAATCATGATTTATCATTATGAACATGAACGATTCAGATTTGACAAATTCAATTTGTCCATTTATTTGAACTAGTTCAATACCTTACCGATTATCAATTTAGATAAAAATTTACATAAATGATCTAAGTTTCTGTATCTACCTTAATTCTGTGAACCTTTAGCAGTCTCCTATGGTCAGAATCGGGCATACGGTTCCTTGCTAACAGAGCTCAAGCGAGAAAGAATTTCCACGATTTTCTTCATTGTAATTGTAGTAGCAAGATCTTTTTGAGAACCAAATAAAGTCTATCTGCTACGGAATAGCGTAGGTATGATAGCTATAAAGTCCTTGTTATTGTGAGTCTGTGTCTTCCCTTTGTTCTCCCCTAGTAAGGTAAGTCATCTTGTCTTCAAGCAAAAGGCCAGGCAACTAGATAACTAGAGCTAGAAAGAGGAAGCCAAAGGCAAAGACTCATAGAGACCTAAAAACTAAACGGTCATTATGTTGCTACGTGATTGAAATGTAGGTCCCATAAATAATCCCTTAAAATGGTCAAAAAAGGGATTCCTAACTAGAACGACTGTGTGTGTGTGTTTTTGTGTGTGTGTGTGTGTATTATATAATTCATTTCAGTCTCTTGATCGCCTCTTGTCCGTGACGAGGAAGAAAAAGGTGCATCCCAAGGCTTTCATGGAACCATGGCCTTGATCTGGGGTTATCTTAACTGCCTATCTATTACAGTTAATTTTCAGTGAAGAAGAAAGAGCGCCGAGCTGTTGACAGCGTCCCATGGTTCTTTAGGAAATCTATTTTAGGCATCTCGGATTACGATGACCTTAGTAATGCTGTGCAGGATGCTAATGACTCAATTCCGGTTTGGGTGGAAATCTTAGGACTCCTGCAAGCATTGACAACTAACGGTGGTCAGGGTTTAGGCATCCGTAGCGCAGTAGTCAAGGTTTGGGTCCAACATCTAATAACAACTCTTGGGCAGCAGGTTATCCACCTCAGATGTTCATGTTCACTGCTAAGGTAGCGACAATCGTCAGATTCTGTTACGAACGCCTGGTTGGCTTCTACCGGCTTTGCAGAAGGCAGTGTTGTAGACAAACCTTAATCTTAACCTAAGGTCAGGGTTTTTGCTAGTGGCATTGTTACTGTGGTTTAGACTAGGTTGCAGAGTTTGAGGGTCTCGAGACTACTTTTTTGGGGCTGCTGGTCCAAGCTCAGGCACCTAATTTCTTCATGGCAGTGCCCAACACTTTCAAATTTTTGATTCCAGGGATCTCGGCTGAATCTCTAGCAGGGTAAAGTACAACATTTTCGAACCCAGCTGGTGACTCAAACTAGGCCAGATCAAGCAATCCGTTCCAAGAAAGTTTCACATGTTGCTACTCTCTTTGGCACCAAGCGTGTCTATTGCACTGATCACCTATTGGAAGCGTACGCGGCATAATAAGCTAGTAGCCCCGAATGTTGTTTGCTTGGACTTTAAAGTTTGAATGCAATTCAACTTTAAAGAACAAGAATGGAGTGTTTGAGGTGTCTCCTAGCAAGAAATGGAGATCTGGTTGTCCTTCTGGTAGGAAGAATAACCTTAAGATGTATGGTTTGAAGTCCTGGAAACTCTCCACATAAGCTATTCCCAAGAAGCCCAAGAAGAAGTGCACTGCAAACGTTTCTACTGTGATTGAACCCCCTCCTCCGTGTGGAGGGCATGGAGGTTGTTGCTGTTGATAGTCTTGGGGATAACCCCTTTGTGTAAGGCGTCCTTTAGGTATCATGAATAAATTTGGGAAAGCTCTTGACTGCGTTCGGAGGCTTCCTCTGAGTTAACCTTTTCCGAATTAAATAGAATTCCATTTGAATATATTTTCCATCACCTACAAGGACTAGTTATTTAATAATGTTAGTTTAATTAAGAATATTTGAAAACCCAAAAAATATATCAAATGCTCAATTATGTCACCTTAATCGGTGTTCTATATGCAGGATTGTATTGCATGAAAGTACATGCATTGGCTCATGTTGTTTAACGTCATCTTCATTTATAAAGCCGCTGAAGACCCATGGATGTACCTAGTGGTGGAGCCAAGAGTGTGTTTATGGGGTGGCCGAGATATAAACTATGAGAAAGACGAATGTAATATATCCGGTTGACAATGGTATGGAATACTGAAAAAAAAAAAAAAATAAATAAAGAGATAACTATCTACGGTGTACTAAAATTACTAAATCAAACTTATCATTCATACATATCTGAGAAATATGTTTTGTTTTTACTTCATAAATAATAAAGCAAACAAAAATTAACAAAGTTGGACTTTATTAGAAAGAAAAATAATTAAGAACTGTTTAAGGACTTCTAGATTATGTATCTGACCTAAGCTCCAGTTACTTGTCCGAGTTGTAATATAGTTAATCTTATAGATATCTTTGTAGATAGCCTAATCATTGTATCATAATGTTTTTTTGTAAGACTCAGATTCTTTGCCTGTAATCCTCAATATAAAGAGACATTTATTATCAATGAAATTACATATCATTCCCCCAAATTCTCTTTGTTGTTATCTGCGCATCTTTTTTTCTAAAAAATGTTATCAGCACGAAGCCATAACCCTGAAACAAATAGTCAAACCCTAAATCCAAAAATGAAATCTTGAAACCATAACTGCCTCTGCCATTCACCGTGTAGCCCTCAATCCCAAGAGCCCAGAATTGGTGACAAAACCACCCGAACCTGCTGGAAACATACAAACCGGCCCCTGGAAGCAAAAAGCAATCCCTGCCCGATTTGCCACCTTCTAGTTCGCCTCCTGCCACTAAACTTGGACACCAGTAGAGCCTCGACTCCATAATCCAAGAACAGGAAGCAGAACCTCCAGAATCAGCCACAAAAGCACCAAACTAGCCTCCTGAACGACTAAATCGCTTACTGGAAATTGCTTCGGCCAACCGCCGTCCAAACACACTTTTTTTTTTGGCTAACCTCCCGCCAAAAGTTCCGGCGACCCTCATTTATCCTTTTTAAGGTAATTTTTCATTAAAGTACCTATTTTATTGTACTTTAATTTAAGATTTCAACTTCTCTTCTTTTCTTCGGGGATTTGCAACATCCTTTCTTCTACCTCCCATTTCTTTTTGTGTGGGAAGATTAAGCCGAACTGTGGGGGTTCATGCTATCTCCAAACTACGATAGTTGAAATCTCCAAACCTATGGTTTGTTGAGACTTTACGATCGACCACTTACATCATTGTTTTGATCTACTCTAGGATCTCTTTGAATCTAATTTCTTGGGAGCAATTACACTAAGAAATTATAATTGTTCTTCGTGGTAGCCTATTCGCTATGAAACTAACTTCTTTTCTTGTTTTTTTTTTTACAAGATGAGTAATTTGAACAAATTGGACTTTGCTCCATTGAGAACAATTAGCACTGGATACCATAAGTGTGTTCGTTATGTCCCTAGCATCTCAAGGCTCAAGTCATTCTATAAAGGATCCTTGAGCCCACCCAAGACATGCTCATTAGCTATGATCTAAAATGAAGCCTCGGAGGCTAATAAGGTAAAAGTCGTCACCCAGTTAACTCATCATAGGGATGATTCTCTTCAATATGAATTCTTGAATAAAGAAGATCCAAGAACGTTGTGGGTCTCTTTCAAAGAGCATTTTGAAAACGTTTGTGACTCCCTGATTCCTGACCTAGTAGTGAGATGGCATAATCTCTGCTTCTGTGACTTCAAGACTGTTCTTGACTAAAATTTGGAAGCCCTTCGCATCAAATTTTTGATAGAATTCTATGGCAAAGAGATCATAGATGTGATGATGATTGAGAGGACTCTCTCTATCTTCCTCGACTCTGCATTGATGGTTGCTAAGAACTATCACATTGAGGTTACTATAAAATGGATCACAAGGCTTCATGAGCCAATTGGAGCAATGAATGTTGTTTAAAAGCATGGCAGCATCCTTGTGAAGAATTATAATTCGAAGCCTGTGGGAACGAAATCTATTCCAGAGTCTGATTATAGTCGCGCTCCTAAGAGAGGGTTGCCAAGAGCAAAACCCTAAATCTAGGGATACTTTTGGACGTCCTGGTGCATATAATCGCTCTAATTTGGAATGTAACCACTAAAATAAGCGGACATAGAACTGAGGATGTCAATGTGGAAAGAGAGAGAGAGGCAATGCCTCTGGCCATGTTGGTGGCACTACCAACACTAAGAGCTATCCTAATCACACTTTCAAAGCACCTCAATTAAGGGAGCATGAGCACAGAGATGTATGTTCTCGATGTGGAGCAACCAGTCATTGAGCAGACGTAGAGCCTCTAAAAGTATTTCCACCGCATACAGAACGTGTCATGAAGCAAGAGAAGCTCTTAATGTAGAACAAGAAGATCAAGATGATAAAGTAAGAATCAGAAATTGATTCCTTGACCATATAAGATCGCCACCGCAGTCCGCCGCCAGCCTAAGGTCGATGCCATCCCTAGTGCTAAAGCCATAAGTGGTGATGTTCTTACCAATTTTTCTCCCAACAACATTTCAAACGCATAAGCCCAACCAAAATTCTCATTGATAGCTTCTAACGCCCCTCGCTCCTTTTGCAAAGCCTGTTCTGTAGGAAAATTAGAACTAAGACCTTCTTACGCAAAGGATGCAAAAATGCTCATTCCGTTCTTACATAGAATCCAAGGGGATCCTATAGACCGATTCAACCTTTGGGGACCGTTTAAATATTTCATGATCTTGGTTGACGCACCTACACGTCGGTCATGTGTCGCACCATTGTCCACTCTTAATCCTGCTTATGCTACACTCCTAGCATAGTTCACGTAGCTATGCTGATCCTTCTACGATCAACTACCACTCAATCTTTCTCTGCATTACAACTAGTGATTAGGTACGAGTCTGACATCTTGTACTTACGTATATTTGAGTGCGCCATTTATGTACCAATTGCACCGCTACAACACACCTAGATAGGTCCTTATAGACGAATAGGCATACATATTAGATTTGAAGCTCCAACCCTCATCCACTATTTACAACCCTTGTCAGGCGATCTCTCTACCGCTTGTTTTGCGGAATTGTCACTTTAATGAGACAGATTTTCTATCGTTAAGGGAGATAAGAACGTCGACTTTCAATAGGAACAACATGAATTGCCATTGTCTGTCACCACTATGTCTCATCTTGATCCCTGCTTAAGTGATGAGATCACACAAATTTGCTGCAAATGTGCCTGTAAGGATGGATGTCCCTACGATAGGATGTAGCGCCATCCTCCACAGAGGTAGGCATGGCACCAATCCATAGACAGTGGCACTATGGCGTCACAGGCCATGACCCCATCTAGGAAGCGTGGAAGGCCCATGGGTTCGAATGATACTTTGGCACAACCCTATCCTTTGATCATCGATACTTGAAATCCATCTCATGAGAATGCTCCAGATTATGGTTATTATTAGGGGATGCCTTAATGTCAGAACCTATTCCTGAGAATATAGAGATCTCTGAAAATTAAACTAGTGTATATGAGACGTGGGATAGAAACTCCATCATTTTTGATAATGTATTCACGCATTTCATTGCACATGAGTTTGTTGAGTCTGATGATATCGAACCACGCTCCGTTGATGAATGATGAGTGCCAACGTAGAGAAAATGAACCTAAATGGAAATATGCGATCCAGGTTGAATTGGATTCTCTAAGGAAGAGGAAGGTTTTTCCCTTAAAAATATGTGACTCATACCTTAGTCGGAGTTGGCACTTGCAGAGTATTATTAGATGCATGAAGGATAGCCAGGAGGCAGCCACTACACTGCTTGGCACTGCAGTTAATCCCTTAAAAATAAGGTCATTTCTTGCTTTCCAAATTTGCCAAGCCAAAACTATGACTTTAGCAAAAAGCTTTTGATCATAAGATCGAGTGGTAAACATTTCTCTAAGAACATGCAAGTATCCATCATTCCAGTCAATTGGTGTAGAGTCTTTAAGACATCATTGATCGACCCATCACACCAATCTTTATATGGGAATGAGTATACCTAATTTCTCCCCAGTTCCATATCTGAATCATCTTTTGCGTTTTTGGGCAGGCCAACTTAAATAAATCAAAGTACATTCTTTCTTCTTTTTCTTTTGCTTCTAATCATCTAACTTATATTCAGAAATGATGAAACTCTGGTAAAAGTTATATTCGTCTTTCTAAAAGAGACCAATTAAAATATATTGTTATTACCAGAAAAGAAAAGAACCAAATTAATGGAAATAACTTTTAATTTTTAATCTTATCTACAGACACCTGATTACAATTTACAAACGCAAAGGTGGTCTTCAAGTAATAGACCGAGCGTGATGCTACTTTGATAAATCTCTTCTTTCTTTTCCTTTTTTTAATTTTCCTAGCAAAAACAAACAAGCAGCAACCTAATTAACGAAATATCAATACCGACACCCAGCAAGGTGAAAAATACCGATAACATCTTCAAAGTTTCTGTTTTTGACAATTAGATATTGCGAAATACAATATCTTTCTGATTTTTCGATTTAGTAAATTTTATAATTAATTTACCAAAATGCTATTTATAGATCGATGTTTCTGCGATATCTGGTATTTTGGTCGTCATTGCTTGCAGCAGTAGGAATTTCAAGTTGTGACAATAAACGACGGGATAAAAGTCAAAAGTACCAAAGTGAACCTATGATTGGAAGAAGCACCAAGTTTGGCCTAGTACGCATCTTGAAACAAAATTGATTGAAACAAAGTTTAGTGGTTGTGTCAGCATTCCAACAACAATAATTCTACCATACAACTATTGCTGCGTATGCCAATTATACAAGACAAATAATAAGCCCCATTAATTAGTGAGATTTATACATTCATTTTCAGCAATGCAGGTTAAACCTCTAACTAGTGAGATTAATCACTCATTTTCAGTAATGCAAGTCATCTTGCATTTTATCAAACTCTTCTTTGAGATTGTTACTTGTCGTGTATATTTACTATGTGAGCAAAATAAATAAATAAATAGTAAATTCATAAAATTTTTACTTATATGTATGTGTTTATTTTTAAATTTATAATACGCGACTATAAGTAATGCAAACAAAAAATAATTATCCGTTGTTTCAATTTTACATAATTCATTGTAATTAAAGGTGATCAAACAATGTTGACCACCTTTTTAATTATTTAATCCCAATTCAGATTTGTTCCCCCGCCTGTGAACAAGAACGGTCAAGTCCCAGGTTAATATTTTATGGATTAAGGGAAAATCTATATTTGTTCCCCTACTTGCAATCATCGAAGGCACGAATAAGCCTCCCTAATAGGTCACTTTTGCAACATACCTTAGTGGCTTAGTGCAGTCTGTTTCTTTTCTGTTGTTAATATCATCCTTTTTTGTTATCAACTTTTTAAGAACCTAAGTATGTCTAGTAGGCCATGCATTTGTTCAGCAATTTGTAGCTCAGATATATTATGGCCAAAACCAACTCCAACACATAACCCTCAAGAGATTTCTAGCCAAACACCTTTCGAAAAGTATTAAAAATAAAAAGAACACTCAGCAAGATATAAATAGTTTTCTGGCTGTTTTAATCCAAAACCAATTCTAACACACAGAGTCCTCAAGTGATTTCTTCCCATACACCTTTCGTAAAGCATAAAAAATAAAAAAAAATAAAAAAAAATACCAGTCATCTATGTGTACCCAATTGTCACTTCGTTTAGTTTCAAGAATGAACTGGTTTTCCGTACTGATTAGGGTTAGGGTTCTAGTTCTACCTTACTCGTTTTTTTTTCCTTTCATCAATAATGCCTCCTCACCAAAAGGAAAAGGAATAATCTCTTTTGAATCGGTCAGATTTTCATGATGGTTTTTGTGGCATATATCGATGACATTATTGAACCTCTCCCAAAAGTTGGTGTAAGTGGTGTTTCCAATATCTCCATAAAAGATTGATATCGTCACTCATCATGCCTGGTTGATAATATATATATATATATATATATATATATATATATATATATATATATGTGTGTGTGTGTGTGTGTGTGTGTTTTTCGCAAAGAGATCAAGAACGAGAATAAAGCAAAGCTAGAAAGCAAGTGTACTAGTCGTGCCCGTCAAAAATATAAAACCTTATCTTTGGTATTTGGTAGACCATGCGTACGTTTTAATCTTTATGTTCATTAAGTTAACCTTTACATATTTCTTTCCCTTGCCAGTAGCCTAATCCAGACTACATTCCAATGGAAGTGATGCTATATATCAAAATTAACCGTATGTAAATTGGTGGCATATCCAATTATTCATGGCCAAATCTCTTATAAAGAATATGCATGGTAGCGAAATTAAAAATGCACTAATTGTTGTTGAAAAGAGCAAGGCAATTTTCAGTGGCCATTGTGTCCTCCATGAAATGCCAATTAAGTATTCTTTAGACTTCAATTCTCTTGCATGTTCGTCTTGGTGAATATTCTCTTGGCATATATTTCACGAATGAGCATCGACCATAGATCAATCATTTGTCCATTTCACCCAATTATAATGGGATCCATTCATGGATAATACCTAATCTAGGTATCTAATCTCGATAGAAAGCAATGATTCAATAATAAGAATTGATCGAAATAAGGTTAAATGGTGACTTGTTAAATAAGGTAAATTATTCACAAGTTGAGCTGACCTCAGTAAGTCACACAATGAAATGAATAAGAAAATTTGGCGTAAAAATAAGTTCAAAATGGACCTAGGTTCTTACTGCAACTCGAAATTAGGATAAACAAATTCACAGTCCAGCAAATTCACTTGAGGAAGAATATGAAGGTTTACTTCTATATATGACAAAACAAACATATACATATCTAATAAGACGTACCTATGAAAAATCTTCAAATTTACATATCTCTTTCGTAATATTTTGAGCGGTCTGAGTGTATTGAGTTTCTCACTAATGAGAGATCAAACATCTTTATAATCTCTTCCTATTATTATATATATATATATATATATATTTTTTTTTTTTACTCGTGAAACAACCTAACATCAAGTCCTATGATAAATCTCTTGTGTTCTTATATCTTGTGTGATGAATGGCAATCATGAGCACTAGATCTTATAATGCTAATACATTAGGGTTTTGGCATGAAGGATTGCTGGTCACTATCTCGACGAATTCGTTTAGCTGTTACTAATTTTAGACAGCAACAAACGAACACGAACGAAAGGGAAGTACAGCCTCAGATTAACTAAACAGGCATTAAGGGCAATATTACACGTTTAAATATCCGTTCTACTTTCTGTCTTCTTAAATTTCTTTAACAGTACGTAAACAAAAACCAAACTCGTTGCCTAACAGAACATGTACGTTTGCAAATGGGTTAGGAGAGATTCCATGTCCTGCATGCTGATTATATTGCTTGTGAATTCTGATACGACATATCGATAGAGCACATGTTTGTTTATTATGCATTTGGTACGGAGTTAGGAAAAGGTGACAACTATATTCTGAGAATTGGTTTCATGCATGAGTCCATCACTACACATATTTGTTCCCTCGCCTGCATACATGTAAGAGAACAGGGGACCAAATCAGAAAATTTGTCTTCGTTATATAACCATGGATATCATATATCCTCCTCCTCAATTAAACTAAATCAATTGGCCATTTCTTTCGGAGAGAGTTCGGGCATTGCACAATTCTTTAAACATTTTTCTAAGACCGTCTTGAAAAATTAATATCGTTTGATTCTTGTTATTTTTTTCTTTAAAATAAAAAAAAACGACAAAAATCATTTAGCCATTTCATCAAGATCTCATATCAATTAGTGTTTACGGAAAACAATTTTCGTGTTTCACTAGGATGAATTACCAATCAGTTTCCATTGAATAGCCGGCCAGTAATTTTCATGATTGGGCCACAATGTGTAATGACACCATAATGGCTATCTTTGTATGGAAATGACAACATCTTTAAGGACCAGATCAACATTCCATTGTCGATTAATAGGGCAGAGACAGTTACAGCTTACAAGTGCTTAAAACAACTTACATGCATGATGTCCACCATGGTAATGGGATCCCCATAATGTTCATCATCTTGTGGCTGTGTTCCTAGTGGCTTAAACCATCAACTTTTGAGATATATCTTAGTGGCAATTAATGATATCGAAAATGAACCCACATTTGAATTAGTGAGCATGGATACCTTCTGATAAGGCATTGAAGCGCAGATGTGGAAGCTGCAAAATCATGAGGATATTGGTTAAAAATAGAAATTGGTTAACCGGTTACATTTCGTAGTCGGGAGGGTATTTTTCACCTTGAACCTCCTTGTTCGAATAGTATCATTTTTCACCCAAAATATAACAAAATGTAAACATTAATTTAGCCCGACTATAAGAACCTCCTACTCAATCTTTACTTTTTATTTTTTTATTTTAAGAGTAAAATCCTCATATAGTATCTGAAATATCACAAAATACACTTTTTTATACCCATAAATTTTTAATGAATCTAGTGGTACTTGTTTGTTAGCCTTATTAGTACTTCTATCAATTATTTCATTAAAAATGCTTATGTGTCCGCCCTGTAGCACTCTTGTGAGAAAAAACTCAAGGGTAAAATAGCATTTTCATCTATAGTTAGGTTTATAATATTATTAAATATTTTACATCTATAATTTAAAAATATATTGACACATAAAATATAAAAATAATACCAAATTCTATTCATGATGTTCATGAAGTTTTCAGGGCAAGTCATTTTAGTACCTCTATTTGTGTTTGGTTCTTTTTTCCTTTTCTTTTTTGGAATAAAGAGCTGGTGCGGCTGCCCTCAAACTTTGATTAATGAAATTGCCGAATACAAGGGGGGACATTGAGTCTAAACCCCTGATTACAATAAGCAACTAGAGTATTTCCCGAAATAATATCAGGAATCTCTACATAAGACATGTATTCTAACAAGCACCAACTAGCAAATGGTGCACTATTGGCTACTCCATTTGCTTTGATATACCAGTGACATAATGGAAAGATAACTCGATATGTAACTCGATTACAATGTAGCATAATTACTATAAATTCAACTTTCTTACTATGTTACCGCCAGATGTTATACCTGACGACACTTAGCTTTACCTGCCACTAGGAGGAACCGACCATTTAATGAAACAAACTCGCAGCTTACCTAGAGCAGACAAGATACTTTGAGTGCATACAAAGGCACATAACTTGACTAGTCCTGCACAACTATTGTAGGAACTTATTTCTCGCAAAAAACGGAAACATACTAAATAGCATAAATAACAAAGAACTTCAAAATAAATAAACCTTAATAGACCTAGGGTGAAGCCCCAGGCCTAAGGCAGGCCCACAACCGAAGTAGGTCAACGAGGGCCCAGATAGTGGATCCAGCCCAAAAACATTGCTGCACAGGAAGCACCACCGCTGCCTTCCTATCTCCCAGATAGTGGCTTTGCGGCCGCTCTCGGACCCTGACCGCAGTCGAACAAACACCGCCGACAGAGAAATAGCAGCTGTCAATCTCCACCACCACACCTTTAAAACTTGAGTGCCCAGATCCCTAATGACAAGAAGCACTAGGAGTCCACCGACTGTCTTCCTCCCCGAACCGATCATCATCCTCCCGCATCCCTGCGGTAAGATTCGAAAGTCCGATCGTCGCCACGCAGCCTGACACCGCCTTCTGCAGTGCACCCTCTCCAAGTGCAGTCACCGCCATAAACTGAAATCCAAATAACTTGGACCCTCACCCCCCATTCTCCAATCATCAGACCACATCCCGTCCGACAGCACATGTCGCATGCCGGCAAGGCCAAAGGCCTGCGCCAACGCCGCAGTACAGCCAGACAAGATCCAGAAAAGACAGTGACAAACTTTGGCTAAACCAAGCGAGTGGAGCGTGTACTAAGAGAGAGAGAGCTAGATTTTGGTTCTTTTTTATGAAAATGTAATTTGTTTCATGAAAATGTTGATATATATTAATTTTTGTCAACTAATGAGAATTATTTTTAGAATAAGTAATGAGATTAATCAGTGCTCTGCTAGGGTTATCGTTGGCCTCCCATCGTCTTCCAAATTTCAAACCTTGATGGCTGTGGTCTCTACTTTTATGGCTATTATGGCTAATCCTTTTCTGGTGGTCGGGAAGTCGCCTTGGCTGTTTGTAATACCCCAGAAATTCATTTTTAATTTCTGATATTTTCCGAAACTTATTAAGTTGATTTTTAGAATGATTTCGTGGTTTGAGGGTGGAGCGAAAGTGTTTCAGACGAATAATTACTCGAAAACTCTTTATTTTGAGGAGTCAAAGGGTTAACTTTTTATTCATTGGGTTTCTCTAACAGCTTCCTTCACGAAAGTTGTAGAGCGCGTCTATATGAGTTTGTGGACATGTGGAACGCGAGAATCGGAGTTCGTATGAACAAGTTATGGCCGTCAGAAAAAGTTTCCATTTTAAGATATATAGAAAAAATCCGGAAAAAAAAATCAGAAAATTCAAGTTTCCTAATCTGAAAACGTTTCTCTCTCTTCCAGCCCGATTTCCATTTTTGGCCGCCCAACTTTCAGTAGCGATATCTCTCAACTCCGGCCACCAATCAACGAGTCGTTTGTTCCATTCTCTTCACCTCACTCCCATATACAATTATGTGAAGTTTCATGACGTGGGTCAGTCCGTACACGGCGCAGCAACGCCAAGAAATGGTGGCGGCACTGCAACATTTCACCACTTAGAACTCACGATTCTGGCCAACTCCAGCCAAATTAGGAGGGGAGACTAACTGGGCTTTGCTCATGTTGCCATACTCTACAAACTCACCAAGTTTCATATCTCAAATCAACCTGAGGAAGATGAATTTCGGATTTGGATTTGAGCGATTTTGGGCAATTTCGCCCTCTTTCTTTTCGAGATAAATTTCGGCCTCTAGGCTTGAAATCTGACTTTGATGTAGTTGGGAAAGTTGTAAATGGAGTTGAGATGAAGATCTTTTGTGTTGGAAGTTTTGTCAAATTTTGACTTTGGGTGGGCGGCGGTGCTGCCACTATGGTGGTGTTTTCCGGCGGCTTTCGGCCACCTCAGTGACAATTTCTGTCCCTTATTGTGATCTACTCATCAATACAAGCATTTTAATATATAGTTTGTAATTTTCGGAGATCGTATGAACATGTTATGAATTTTAGCGTTTTAGGGTTTTCCGGTTCGATCTGTTTTTGGTCCATGAGGATTCGGCCGTCCGATTAACTTATAGCTTTGACATATTGATCATAGTACTGTTCCAGAGACTTTGGTCGTCTCTAATGGGGTTTCGTCTCAGTTGATGTATCTTTTGGTTTATAGTTCACGTGTTTCGATCGAACTTTAAAATGATTGTGTACTTTGTGTTGTATTGAATGTGACCTTGATGTGATTAGGTGATTGAAGGAATTGTGTAAGCGGAGTTTGTATGATTTTATGCTTGTTTTGGTTTGTGTGAAGACGCAGCAGGATTTAGAGGTGAGTAAATCTCACATTGTTTTGGGTGATAAATTAGTTGATTGATAGTTAGTAGAATAAATTATTAGCTGTAAATCATATCTGTCGCAAAATAAATATTTGTTTTAAAATATATGAACTTGATCAACAACAGTTCATGGGTAAGTAAAAACAAGGCTTTGTTACAAATGATTTTCGGTTGGGTAGATTGGAAAATATATTTGAAATGGTTGGGTGAAGTGAAAAGCTTATGTTTTACATGACTTGATCCCTATTAGATTGCATGGTGATTTAAAAGAAAAAAAATGATTTTGAGAAAAGAAGTGGCGGTGTTGTTTGATTTCCATTTTCAAAGGAATATGTTAGATTTGTGATATTGTTGAGGTGTGAAAGTATTATCTTGAAAAGGTTTTCGATATGGTTTGAGAATTGGTGAAAGTTGTGTTTGAGAGTGTGATTAACTATATAGTGTGGTGTGATAGGACCTGTGTAGCGGAACCAGTGTGGTGATAACTTATGCAGTAGTACCAAGGTGGTGATAATCTAGACAATTGTACCAAGGTGGTGATGATTGATGTAGTGATTGTTATGAAAAGGATATGGATTATTATTGAATGATTGATGTTTGAGATTGTTGATGTGGTATACGGTGTTGTTAGTAGATGAATGGTAATGATTTTTAGTTTATTCTATTATTGACCGTTTTCATGTTTGCATTCTTAGTCTCCTGAACTAAATTATATGTAAGGATTACTATGACTTCTATTGATTGTTTTTAATATAATCACCGGAACTAAACGATATGTTGGGATTACTATGATTTGCTTGATGTGTTTTTGATGTGATCTCCTCAACTAATTCACATGCAGGGATTACTTTTTACTTGATTGGATGTATCTGTGTTTTACTTTTCTGATGAAGTGGTTGTTGAGATTTCATTGATTTTTGAAAGGTTACTGAGGTGACAATGTTTCAAATGAGATAAAAGGAGCATGATTTTGGATTATTGGGGTTTTTAATGTTTTAAATCATTTCTTGAGTTTGATCGTTAGTTGTACATTTATGAAATTTAAATGCATCAGTTGAGTGTCAGAGCATGTGAGTTTTAAAATGTGAATTAATTTACGTGAGCATGACATGGTAGGATTTGAACTTGATGTTTTGTCATAATAATTATATGACAATTTCGTTAGGTTGAGAAGGTGTAAGCATGTGCTTCTTCCTTGTTGTTTTGAGTTTACTCATATGAGCTTTCATAAACTTACCAGGTTTGTTATTTTCAACCTGGTGCACTATTCCATGGTTTAGGGGTCTATCCAGCATGTTCGGATGAACGTGATGGAGCTGTGGTCCCCTACCTTTGTAGTTATGAGTTTAGGAGTTCATTCGTCGTGTGCAATTGTTAGTCTTCCACTGTGTAGTGAGTTAGTGGGGTTAATACATATTGAATTGTTATTTCAGTTTAACTTGTAAACTTGGTATAATGTAATATATGACTCTAAAGAACGAGCATGTATTGACATGGTGGGTTCAAGACATCTTTACTTACTGTTCTTTAAAGAAAATTTTTTTCCTAGTATTTTGTATTGATGTCTGAACCATCACGCCCGGAGTATTTTTGATTCTATTTGTTTATAACCATGCTTGAAAATCAGGGCGTGACACTGTTCTTGGGGTCGGGCTCTATGTCGCGATCCATGGAGGGCTGGTGGCTTATAGATCTGGTGCGGGCGACTTGCCCGAGGGCTAGTGGTTTGCAGAGGATCTGGGATGGGCGATCTATTGGATTTTGACCAGGACTCTTGGGTTGGGACTATTTTGCTGAGGGTGGGAATTTTGCTAGAGATGGAGACGAAGTTCTGATGCAAAGTGACATGTCAGGCATCGTCGGAGGAAGTTCTGGAGCTGACGGGTTTGGAGGTGGGTCTTCTGATGACGTGCTTGCTGGTTCGGTTGAGGCTGCTGCATTGGGAAGCTGGATACTGGATCGAGTAGGTTATGATGGCCTAGATTGGATGAAATTTGGTGCGGCGGTTGGAGTGTTGCAGGAGGCCGATGTTGAGTGCTGTGGCCCTTCTTCTGCTCCTTCCAAAGCTTGGGCTTGCTGGATCTTTTGGGCCTTGAACATGGACCGCTTGGTCTTATCTTTCAGGCTACGGTTTCAGTTTGTTTGGACTGCCCCATTGCTGTGGGGTTGGCTGAAGTGGGTCTCCACGGCTCATGGTACTGTTTAAATTTTTGTTAGGTCGCAAAAACTAGTGCTCGGTTGAAACATTTATTTAAACAACTTCTGAGTATCTAGGTTTTGTTAGGATAATGGTGTGTTGATTTCCTAAAAGGTACAGTACTCTGGATTGCGGAGTTTCTATTTGGTTAAAATAGGTTCTTTGTAAGTCCTAAAAGATGATTCTTTACTGTTGATTCTATTGGAGTGTATCGTTTGGTACTATTTGCTGAATTATAATATCGGGTTGAACTCTATCGATTCAAAAAAAAATGAGATTAATCAATAGAGAGTGTAAGTAAATTTAGATATTCACCAAACTGTGCTTTTACGACCTAGTTTTATTTTATTTTATTTATTTTATTTTATTTAAAAAAGTAATAAATAAATAAATAAATATTTTACAATTTTATTGCAACTTTAACCAAATAATGGACAGAAATACTAAAGAGACTAACAGAGAAATAGTACAGGTACCACAAGTCTCCCTAAAATTTGTAAGTACCAAAAAATGTATTTCGCGATTGTTCATGTACCATATGAGGATTCTACTCTTTATTTTATATATAACAACCGGTCATCTAGCGGTTGCAACTCATGATTTTTCACTTAAAAAAAAAACAACTTATGCAACTAGATCAAACACTCAGAAGCAACAAACTAGTTAATAAAAATAAATATTACAAATATTTTCTTTAAAAATGAAACTGCAACTTCTTTTTTATTAAGGGTCGATGGTTTAAAACGCGCATAATGCATAATCAGCACAATGCAACCACAACTGATTGAATCCTCTTAATGCATTTATGATTCTCTTTGTGCATGAATGAATGACTTATACATCTTTTTTTTCCTTTCTTATTTTTTTAATGAAATATACGTCTTTTTTTTAAAAAAGATGATCAAAGGATTTCACTCATACCCCCATGGTTACTCGAACTCATGACTTCGTCATTAGGTAGTGGGTGCTCTAACCACTGAGCTAACACCACTTCGTCAGAATAAATTATACGTCTACTACTTGGAACTTTTCCAAGTTGGACCAAATTAAGTAAAATGATCTCACTAGTTGTGAAGACCCAATTTTCACTCAATTAATTTATATAATTCAGTATTTGTTCAATTATATGAATTATGAAATATGAGCTTGATTCGTATGTCGTTGTACGAGAAAATTAGTTTCCAAACGATTTTATTTTTAAAAAACGAATGTTTTTTTTTTGGGGGGGGGGGGGGGGGGGGGGGGCCTCGAAAATTGATTTTTTATACGTACCGAATTTGGGAACACTTCCTTTATAAAAGTTGTAGAGTTTGTCGATATGAACTCATGCATATGTGGAACTCAAAAATCGGAGTTCATATGAATTAGTTATGAATTTCGGAAGAAATTTCCATTTTAGGACAAAGGTCGCTATTTTTGGGAAATTTTGCAAAGAAGGACAAACATTTCAGAAAAACCAAAACAGAAACCCAGATCAGGTTTCTCTCTCTCCCGAGCCTGTCGCACAGCCTCTCATTTCACCGAGCGATATCTTCCACGTCCGGCCACCAAGCGACTTTATTCCAAAAGCACAGCTCAAGCTGAAAATCGTTTGAGTTGCTCTTCCCTTTGCCAGCCGATATCCCCCTCATCCGGCCACCTTTTGCTTCAATTCCAAGGGGGTTATCACTCTCCTCAGTTCCCTCTACATGTCTGTGGTGACGATTCATCATGGGAAGCACCGTACACGGCGTTGCAAGGCCAAGAAGTGGAGCTGCCGACGTCAAAATCGCCTCCGTGGGTTCTCACTCCTCCGGCCACCTTAGCTCGTGATTCTTGGGGGCTTTTCTAGCCCAAAAGACGTAGATACTCTCCTCAAAACAGCTTGCAATGATTCGATCTGTGGAGATCGAATTTTGAAGTTTTCGAAACTAGGGTTCATTGGATCCGTCGACTTCCAAGAAAAAATTTGAATTTTTGGGTTATAATCTGACTTTGGTGTAGTTATGAAAGTTGAAATTGGAGTTAAGATGAAGAACTTTAGTGTTGGGAGTTTTGTCAAATTTTGACTTTGGATGGGCGACGGCGGCGTCGCCACTGTGACGGTGGTTTCCGGTGACCTCCGGCGTACCTAAGGGCAGTTTCTGCCCATTTTTATGTTCTACGTGTCAATACGATCATTTCGACATACAACACTTAATTTTTGGATATCGTATGATTAAGTTATGAATTTTACAATTTCGATCATTCGATTTGTGATCTGTGAAGATCGGACTGGCCATTCGATGGACTTGTAGTTTTGAAATAATGATCGTATGATTGTCCCAGTGACTTTATGTGGTCATGAGCGAAGATCCGACCATTGGATCTTTGTATAATTGTAAAAGCAGTGATTCAGGTGGCGATTTATGAGAATCTGTCCGTCGGATTTTCGTATAATTTAGAATCCTACCGTTGGATTTTTATTTGAGTATGTTTTTGAGTTATTGGCTAAGTTAAAGTCATATTTGATTAGGTGATTGACGGTTTTGCTTGGGTGAATGAGTTCGGTTGTGAATTGAACGATTTTGAAGACGCAGCGGGAATATTGAGGTGAGTAAATCTCACGTGGTTCATATTACGAACCGAGTACTTTTAATCACTTTATTTTATAGTAATTGTGTAAAAAATATTTATGGAATAAATATTTGTTCTTAAAATCACATGGACTTGATCAACTACAGTCCATAGGTAAGTAAAATGATTTTAATTATACAAAATGAATTTCACGATTTTCTTGTGTGAACTATAGTTGGTATTAGTAGTCATTCCTGAGTGGATGATTACGTGTATATATATATATATATATATATATATATATATATTTACGTGATTATATATGGAATTGTGTGACATGGAGATGTGTGGTTTTATAATGATTTAATTGATGTGAAATCGAAAACGTGAATTACCATATTCATTGATGATAATAGTGATTGGTGAAATTATATTGGAATTCATGGATGACGTGTTATTGAGTGATGATATGATTGAGAATAGATTGCTGATTTTTGGAGTTGTATTTTGAGCACATATATACACAATAATAGTGCGTATCACGGAATTATTGATTCTATTGTGTGAAAGAATATTGTTGTACTCGATTATGGATTTAGGGTCGACGTAGTGACCGGTATGAGGGAATCAAATGCTCTAATCCTAAATGGATGATGGGCTACGATTGATTGATTATATCGGATGCTCTAATCCTAAGTGGATGATGGGCTACGATTAATTGAGTATATCGGATGTCATAACCTAGACCAGGTGATGGGCTACGATACAGTTAGAGCTCTAGTCTGTCAGTCACCATATATTTCCAAATACAACTTTGGGGTTTTGAGAAGAAATGTGTGGGCCTTGACTCCGTATTAATTCTTGGTGATTTAGAGTTGATGATTTTAGTAAGTGATTTTTTTGAGATTGTGATGTTCTTTTAGATGTTGAGATTGTTGGTTGTTACTTGAAATAAAAGAATTGTGATTTAATAATCAACCGTTCATTTCTTATTTACTCACACAAGCTTTCAGAAAGCTTACCGGGTTTTGTGTTGTTGCAATCCCGGTACACTATTCAAATGATGTAGCGGATAATCCTGCAGGTAAGGATAATCATAGCGGAGACCGAGCTGGTTAAGAGTTGCAGCATTTACTTTATTTCCTTCTATTGTGAGGTTTGTTATGCTCATTTAGAGCTTTACAATTTTACTTCGTAAGAGTGAGTTGTAATAATAAACTCGAGGTTTTCGAGATTTTATATTCGAGTGGCGAGTGGTGTGTTTGTTTCTAAGAAAAAATTCAGAACGTAATTTATAATTGTTATTATTCATGTTTCGGATTTGAATTGGTTATTCAAAATTTGGGGCGTGACACTAGTGATAGGAACCGATCAATAAACGCCGAAAAAAAAATTGAATTATGTCTATTTGAATTTATTTTATCCCTCAATCCGCGCTCTCATGTGCTAAAAATTTAAAGTTTTTAACCCCTCAGATTCAGCCTCTACTTTTTCCTTGCAACAACATTCCCATTTCGTAAATGTGAACTTGAAATGACATATGTTCAAATTAATCTTACACTCTCACTTGGAATATAAGCATACACAACAAAAGCTAGATGTAGGAATCATTCTGTAGTGTAAGCAGTATGGAGTTATGGACTTGAAGTACTACAATGTTCATTCCTTAGATTTGAAGAACTACAATGTTCAAGCATGCAACTCTTAGTCTTGTGCAAATACCTAAAAGTGCAAATATAGTGTAGTACTTCAACTCGTAATCTATAGAATCATTTGAAATACTACACTATATTTGTAGGAGGGCCCTTCCACTAAATGATCCCTTTTTTTTATCTTTTATAGGGATAAACATTAGACAAATTTTTCGATTATATTTCGGCATATCAACCGTTCATTTTTTAGGTCCTAATGTATAGATCACTTCTGTAAATTTTCAGCCAAATCGGTGATCATTAAGGCATCCAAAACTACAATTTACACGAACGGACCGAATCTGTCGAACCGAAACTGTTCGTGTTTATAATGGAAAATTACAGTTTTGGATACCTTAACTATCATCAAATTGGCTGAAAATTTACAGAAGTGATCTATACATTAAAACCTAAAAACTGAACCGTTGAGATATGAAAATATGATTGAAAAGTTGGTCTAATGCCCTATCCTTAGAAAAGACCAAAAAAATGAATCCCTCACTAGAAGAGTCTGATATTTGTAGTATTTGAAGATTTAGGAATCATTCTATAGTGCAAGCATGCAACCCTTAGTCTTTTGCAAATACCTAAAGTGCTTTGTTGCCAGCTCGTAGCGCACATGGCTTGGCCAGATTGGACTAAAACCTTGACTTTACTCACACTGTATATGCCGAATCAAGTCTAGCATGCATTTCTGCATGCATTAAGCTACCAATTAGCCTATCATACATTAAGGCCTATTTTTTATTGCTTCATTCTCCAAATGTGTTTCACTCAATTTGTCAACCTTGGACATAGAAACTTCAATAACAGAGAAATTTTGCATCTGAAATCTCTTGAAGCATTTTGAGATGCAAGTTTTCCGAGAGGTTCCCAACCAACACTTTAATATGTTTCTCTTAATTTATCTCCCCTCTTTGTCGAAAATTGTGATTTGCGGTCTGCTCTATTCATCTAAAACATATTAATATTGTTATCTACTCAGAGTTCAACTCAACACTCAACCTCTATTGAGTATTGACTAACCCAACTTTTGAGTTTGCTCACTTTCAGTGACTTTTTTGAGGCCACAGAATCATTTCTTCCCACTAATCATATTCAGCATCGTCTAATTAAATGAAGAACATAATCGATCATCATATGCTGTTGATCTTCCAACTATTTATCATATTCTTAATTAGTATCTGAGCTTCTACTATTGGCTCTTCTGCTGGTTCTATGTTTCCATGATCATCATTGATTTATTATTCTATTTGAGTAGGTGTTATAAGTGGTTCAAAGTTATAGGCATAGATAGATTTCTAGGTGTCTTTCGGCATCTCGATCTTGAAATTCAATCTCTAGATTTTTCAGAAGGCTAACAAGTGACAATAGTACATTTCATTTAAAATTTTTGCTTTGTTCATTTATATGATTCTGGTGATGCTGAAGGGCAGTGAAAACTTGCAACCCTTATTGAGATGCAAGAATATTTGATATATATTATCCTAACTAATTGTATTCTTTCTCTATCCCTTAATTGTATGATATTTTCTTGTCCATCAAGTAGTCTGACTTATAGACTGTACTTTGATACAATGTAATATACATTCAATCAATATTATGGAAATTTGTTATAAGAATGATATAGCAGCAAACATCTCATGATTACAAAGACGTTCACGATTCATATGCTTAGATCGGCCAGCTCCTAGTATTTCTGTTTGTTTCCTTTCAAATGGCTAATTAAGTATAATCAATGGGGAAGGAGCAAAGAGGATGACATATATTGTTCCAGCAAACATAGTGAACAAACAAATAGAACAGCAACAGCAATCCAAATGAGGATAAAAATAGGCTGAAAATTGGAAACTGGAATGAGGGGTCTAGAATTTCATGCGTCAACTCTTTGTTAAGAAATCATGCATATCTGTTACTACTTAGAACCATAGTGGAATGCAGACCGATGTGCGATGTCAAAAATAGATTAAATGATCTATACAGGGAGGGAAAAAGAAGTGCATCAATTCTTTCCCAACAACAAATTACCGCTCCTGGTAAAGATAAATGGCAACCAAATCCAATGAGGTTTTTCATTTAGCATGCAAGGGTAGAAGCTAATATTCACATTGTAAGAAAGTGACTGCAGTCTTACCAACAGCAGCAGTTATGTTGGATGTTGTCAACATTATCACATTTGCTAAATTCAGATGATTCATATGGCTATACAAAACAACACTCAGCGGTTGTAGATGAACAATAAACCATTCAATTCAGAATTTGTAATACATAGCTGTAAAAACCAACAAAATTTTACCATGTTTGGAAAACTACATCCAATGGCTTTCATGTACCATCCCTAGTTATTTGAAAATAAAGCTAAACAAAACAATGAACTCCCTCGTCTCTAAAAGTTCTCCCTCCGGCAGTAGCTTTATTTGTGTACTATTTGTACGTTAACTGAGGTGGACTTGCTGATTTGTTCGAGTATTTATGATGTCAGAGCACCTCATGGGATGATAACACTAAAAGCAGAGGGAGAATATGCGATTAAATCAACAGCCCTGGAAGATCTAGCATAATTCAGATGATGCCCCATTACAGTACCTTATTTTGAATTGGTTGCATGCAACTACCATTAATATTGGACAAAATTTGAATTAACAGAAGAAAAAAAATCAATACAAAAAACAACAAACAACTTGGATTGACAATAGATTAAACTGAACTTGAAATTTCAAGAATCTGGAGAAATTAACATAAAACAAAAACCTGACATGTCTTCACCAAGCAACAATTTTGACAATCTCTATTTCATCATATGCATCTCTGAATTTACAAAAACAATTATAAAAAGCACAAATAAAAAAGGAAATAGTCTCAACTCTCAAGCAATTTGTATTCCTCAGCACGCGACGGATAGCTTTGGGTTGTCTACAGAAGTCGTTCCCGAAAAGAGAAGGGGCAAAATCGTCCATTCACTTTGTGTTATCACGCAAGCACCACTGGAGGTTCATATGGTTAGATTACATAAGTGAATCACATTATGTTGCAGCAGAGGCTCACTCGTCATCAAAGTTATGGTGATTAGTTGGTAATCCACACAAACTAATCATAATAACTTTGATAACAAGTGACACCGTAATAGAAAAACCAGGCATAGCAGTGCAAATTTGTGGTACTGAAATGATAAAAAAAATGCAATAATGAGGCAGTAATTGATAACAAATTTATTTAAACTTGATTAATCTTGGTGGTTAGCCTAACTGATATCAGCTCTATTTCTAATATGCCATGCTGCAATTACTTTTAGGCTGTTGTGAAGGTTTTGGAAGATGCACGTTCGCAGATTGATGAAACATTCGCAGCTTCTTTGAAAGACAGAAAGCCTACTTATATTGGTGTAAGCTGTAATTTGTCAGCCATCCCTCTATCCATCCTTTCATCATGAGCCTGCTGATCGGTTATTTTTAACTCCCATGTAATTTCTCAAATGCGTCGAACTATAAAATTCTTCGGTATATTCATATATCAATTTAATAGTAGCCAGTTAACAAAAGACAACTGATCCCTTTTTGTTTCAGATTGACTCACCAAAACGGCCTAGAAATTGCAGTGGAGGCAGCAGCGAAGTTCCTTAATAAAGCTTTGAAACCGGTTATTGTTGCTGGGCAGCTTCTTCCAGTTACAAAGGCCAGCAATTGCCTCATTGATTTGGCAGACTCTTGTGGTTATGCCTTGGCAGTCATGCCCTCTGCAAAAGGCCTGGTACCAGAGGACCACCCACATTTAATTGGATCTTATTTGAGCACCCACTTCACCGCGGAAATAGTAGAATCAGCCGATGCTTACCTATTTGCTGGAGCCATTTTCGATGAATTCAACTCGGTTGGCTTCTCACTTCTTGTCAAAATGGAGAAGGCAGTTGTTGTACAGCCTTACAATGTAGTTACTGTATATGGACCAAAATTTGGGTGCATTCAGGACTTCTTAAAACCACTTGCGAGGCGGCTTGAATGCAATGCAACTGCTTACAAGAATTACCACAGGATGTATGTCCCGGAGGGACTTCCTCTTCAGTATGAATCTGATGAGGGACTGAGGGTCAACATTCTTTTCAATGTCTAAAACTTGCTAGCTATGAACCTCATAAAATGTTCCATTTCTTTATTGATATGATTATGATTATCTAATTACTGAGGATATGTCCTCCGATTAGGTACAGTATTCTTTATGATTATGGTGGGCATGATTTCCAGTTTTTAGGAATATCTTGTTTTCTTCTATTCACTTAGTTTTTGGGACAATACAGATATCAGTATTCTCTATGATTATGCAGCTGTTTGTTAATTTCTTTTCTGCTTGATGATCTCTTTTTGGTGTTTCTGACCTTCTGTTAGTGTTTCTAGGAGTTCCCTATTGGATGTCTTGTCCACTTTGTAAATTTACGCTTTCTATCAATAAAATTCTATTTTCTTATGAAAAAGAAAAGAAAATGATGAGAAATCTTAGGAAATGAAGTAGGTTTAGACACAACAGAGGTGAAGGATATTCCAAGCACCACTCCTTGAAAATACTAGATGCAGATTCATTCCAGCCTGATTCTATATGCTTCAAATAGTTTCCCATAGACTTCTGTGATACCAAAGACTTACAGAAAAAAGAATGGTATGGTTTCTCCAACTAAGTTTAAGAACAGTACTGATAAGTTGAATTCCCTTGCAAATTTGCAACTAAATGTCCAAGTAAACAGACAACACTATAGTTCTTAGGCATGCATATATGAACTCCTTACGCAAGGGTCACTTGTTAAACTCTCATACACAACTGAGGTTTTATAGCCATTTGTTTGCTTCCCCTGTATTTTGTGGCCAAGGCTTCCTTTTTTATCTGTGCTGTGCATATCATGGGCATCCCCACATACCCCTATGAATATATGATTCTCCACTACATTCATTCTCAATATAACACATTGCTCCAGTTATATTGGGAGTTAATGCAATGGAGAATAGAAAGTACACAGGGATCCTACTCAGTCAACCATTTTGTGCACTAGCCTTTAGGAAGATTGAATCATATGAAAAAGAGAGATATGCTGGGATAGGAGTTTAGGGTTTAGGAATCACAGGACCTGCATACTTGTAGTGTAGACCACTTTTATTAAGTCACTTTGTTGCAAGCTAACTGCAACAATTGTGGGGTAGCACCTTCCCCACTAAGATGAAGGTCACCCTGGAAGGAGAGAATGAATACCCCATTTACCACCTCAAGACAATCTCCACACACACGGGACCATTTCTGTCTGTGTGTGGTGCCTATGTATACATATCATAACCAGTCTCAAAAAAAAAAAAAGATCTTCATCAACATGTTCCTGAAATTTAAATACCAACTTTATGTGTTTGACATTAATAGGTTTATGAAGTGCTTTTGACATCAGAGCTAGTAGGCTGTTACAGTACGACTAACTTGTTATTATGGATAAACAACAATCGAACTATTTATTTCTCATCTTTTTTTTCTAAGACAAATATAGAGCTTTCAAGTAATAATTTCAATTTTAGTCATGGTTGTGGAGCGTTACCTCCGGCAGATATGGTAAGTCAAACTGAATTAGCGCTTTGCTTGAGTTCTCCTTGTCTAAAATGACCTCTATAAAGTATAAAGCCCAAGCAGTCCTCTTTATCCTCAGTTACCGTATTAATTGCTGCTATAAGCTCCCCCTCGCATTGAACTGAAAAAGAAAAAGAACTAGAATTTAAAATTTAAATGAATAGAATGAAATTGCTAATCTTTCTCTTACAATCTACTTTAGTTTTACCATTGAGTAGTATTATAGCAAATGAAGCTATCATGTCTCACCTTGGTCGTCCAGCAGTTGCCTTCCCCATTATGATAGTTTCAACCAAGATAGTGTAGTTCCAGTTCATGATTACATCGTAAGGCCTAGGATGAACTTTTCTTCTTTTGGATATCCGCCATTGTTAAGAAGAAATATGATATTTCTCTGCCCACATTGTGGCATAGTAGGCAAATCTTGAGCCGTCATCTGTATGTTGGCTGATTATCAGTAAAAACTAGCACTCCAAGCGCGCGCACACACACACATACACCTGTGTGTGTACATATGTGGAAGTCAGACTAGAATCATACATCCTAACAAGATTTCGTCTTTGAACCGTCCCACTTGGGAGTTTGCCTAGTGAAAATTTTCCTAGGCATGATCAATCTTCTCTAGATTAAAGCTCGCCTATCATGACATGAAAAGAATTGAACCAATGAGTGATGAGTGGATAACTAAGAAATGGTATTTTTCTTACTGGGAATTTTAGGAACAATTAATGAAAAAGTGCTTACAGTATTCAGCTAGAGTATCTATCAGAAGGTTGATAGGAAAGAAAGAAAGATCACTTTAATAGTTGGGAATTTGTAGCTAGAGGGGGAACGGGTGTCTAATAGTGGGTAACTAAGTTGAAAGAAATAAGCATTGCTTGGGAATTGGTAAAAGAGAAAGCCTTTGGAAGCAGATTCATATGACAAGAAGTAAGTATGGAGTTGATGATAATAGTTGGGATGCTAGATTTATGATTAGGGGTTCTTGTTGAAGCTCGTTTGAAGACATTTCTAACCCAATTCTTCCTTTTAGAGTGCTATAAGTTTGTGAAATGTCGGGAGGACATGTGGTAGAGACTGAAGCTTTGGAATTCTGTTTTCCAGGTTATGCAATCTATTAAGCAAGTGTAATGTGAAGATTGCAATTTTTGCAGATATTACTGTCTCCCTTATAGCTGGAACTTTGGGTTTTGAAGGAATCTTAACACTGTGAGGAGGAAAGAGTTTGCTTCTCTATCATTAAAGCTGCAAGGTGCAAGCTTGTTGCCTTCAGTGGGGATGCTAGGGGCTCAAATTTAGCAAATCTAGGGACAATTTCATGCAAATCTCTTAACAGTTGTCTTTTTAGTAAAGCTGATCTCTTATATTTTCATCGTGTCGACCTTGGAGGTAAAGTTCTTGGTATATTTTATGCAAGACAGGGGAAGAGAGTATTAACCTTGTATTCCTTCGTTGTGTTTTACCGCACTTTTAGAGCTAGCTTAATTGTTTTTTTTTTTTTTCCAAAAGAACTAGCTATTATTGCAAGTAAATTCCCAAAATTGATTTGTTAAGATTTATATGAATAAAACAACTGTTATCGGATACCTTAATCACATTTATAGATAATAATCCATTTAATGCTATTGACTAATATACATTGGAGGAAATATATATATATATATATATTTTTAATTTCCAAAAAATGACCTCGTCTTTCTCACCTGTAAGCTATAAAAGTCAATGCAATGTTTCTTCAAGTTCCACTTCCACAGTCATGTGCATATATTTCTATCCATGTCCAAACTGAAAAGTTAAAAACCGAAAAAAGGGACCATTATCAGATAAAAGGGACTCAATAATCCTAATGCTTGACTTAACTACCTACACATCTTAAAGAAGTTTTTAACAACCTAAAGACCAGCAACAAATGAACTAACAATGAAGAAAGGAACAAAAATAAACTTCAGACCAAAAAATGTTCATGTAAGTTATGCCTAATAAGCTTCACCAGATTTGCTTAAAGACATATAATTGTTGCTTGAACACCAACCTGGCCAAAATCATAAGCATGCCGTTTGGTTATCCAGATGTATAGCACTTGTTTCCATCATTGTTTCTCTAGAGAGCATTAATGTTTGGTATGTAACCTTCGTCCTTCAAATCCTCATATAATACTTTAAGTACTTGAGAGATCTCTTCTAAATTATCACCGGCGTGAAACTCATGGAGTTGATTCTCTGTCTCAATCCAGCTACAGCCAGGAGTCTTGCTGACACCCCTTCGTCTCATCAACACTCTCATCCTTGCCGAGTCATCCCACATTTTTAAGCCCGCATAGATCTTTGATGAGATAACATAGTTTCCGGAGTTTGAAGGCTCCAATTCTAGAAGCAACTGCACTACCTGTTCAGTGACATCTACATTTCCACATTTCCGACAGGCGCCAAGTAACGCTCCCAATGTAACTTCATCTGGTTTTTCAGGCATTTTCTTGATGAAATCCCAAGCTTCATGTACGCGTCCTGCACGAGACAAAAGGTCAACCATGCAAGAATAATGCTCTACTTTCGGAACCAACCCAAATGATGAGCTCATTAAATCAAACAATCGACAACCCTCATCGACTAGTCCAACATGAACACACGCAGAAAGTACTGCGACAAACGTGATCTCATTTGGCCGAGCAGCCCCAACTTCTTCTGTCATACGCTCAAATAGGGATATTGCTTCATGGGCTCTCCCATGGAAAGCAAGGGCAGATATCATGGCATTCCAGGAAACCTCATTTTTCTGGGGCATGTCTTCAAAAACTCTTAGTGCATTGGCTAAGCTGCCACACTTAGCATACATGTCAACTAATGCAGTAGCAACATAAATGTCGTGTTGGAAGTCCCTTTCAGATGCATATTTGTCAATCCATCTCCCCAAATCTAGGGCACCAATTGCAGCACATGCAGACAACATTCCAACCAGTGTGATTTTATCAGGGGTAACACCTGCTTCTTTCATGCCATTAAAAAGCACCATTGCTTCATCTGACATTCCGTTTTGAGCATACCTGTCCAACATATAAAATAAAATAAAATATAAGTACCCCCAGACTCAGTTATCACACACAGTTCTGGAGAAGACATTCAATCTATACTGTTTCCAGATATATACTAGAAGATAGGTAATAGAAATATATACTATATAATTGATTGCTCCCTCTATCCCACTGTCCAATGCAGGCCATTAAAATCCAAATGACCATAGGTTACCAGTAAGAAATATTGAAAATTCTGTTGTGAACAATGTTGTGAATCAGTAGTAAACAGAGAACTCTAAATATACAGAACTAAAAACAGAAGCTACTTTTCCACAAGAAAAAGAAAACCGGAAAGAAGCCACAAGAAAAGACATACATCAAATGTGGTGCATTGTGATTTGTGCTCAAAGTTTAAACTAATCTGCAACAATTGTTTCAAGTAAAATGCTTCCAATTTTGCAGATGACGGAGTGACACTAAAACCACATGTGGAGTACAAAGACTGTAAAAAGGGGCAAGCTTAGAGAGCAGTGTAGTTTAACAGTACATGAAGCACACTAGGATGCTGACACCCATTGTAGCTACAAGTGACTGCTTCACAAAAGTAAAGTAAACTAAAATAAGACAATCAATAATAAAAAATAAAAATAAAAAGTGTTTCTGACTTCTTTGATTGTTTTTCCAACATTTCATAATCTAAAGAGATTGCAAAATGTCATGATTTGAGGGCAATACTCATGGTTCATGGGTCATCATTCTAGTAAATGAGGAATGCTAATGTTAAAGGTTAATTATATATAGCCATTAGATGCTGCAATAGGAGCAACCAGCAACTGAAAATCTAGACGTTTTCAAGCACTAGAGGATTGAGGATTAATTCAGAGAAATTTTTAAAAAAGTTAGCAAACCTTCGACGAGATATACCTAGCACATGGTTTAAGGGATTTCAATGTGAGGTGTCTAATATTTCTTTTTCCTTTTTCCACTTCTTTGTTGTATCAAATTCCAATGCTGCTAGATGTGTTTTAAGACAACACATTACTTCTAATTTGTAAAGCCAAGTTCTCAGCGTTGCATAGCTATACTCTCTGTCTCCCTAAGAATCTTTCAGCAACCTTTTTCCATTCAAACCTACGCCTATCTAAGTTCTAAAATGGAACAAGTATTTTCACCCATCAAAACCTAACAGATGATCTCTGACCTCTCTGATATCCTCAAATTACGTTCACATGTTCAAAGTTGAAGGCTTGCAGCAAGGGAATCCTTACATATAACTCCTATCCAACCAATCTCCTAAAGAATTACTTCAAGGTCAGGAAGGGAATGTTGGACAAGACATATTATCCAAATTCCTTTTCTGTAAGAAACGTTTTCCGATCTACAAGCATGTATAATTTATTTTCTTCTCAAGTCAAGGTCAGGTATTGTATCCATGCTACCATATTCTATGTTAAAATCTCGATCAAGCTTATTAAGGTACTTGATCTGTAACATGAACCATAACATCAAGCCAACAGTGAAGTAGAAAGTTACATACCCTGTAATCATGGCATTCCAAGTGACGCGATCCTTTTTCTTCATACTGTCAAACACCCTCCTTGCCGAACACAAATCACCACACTTTCCATACATACCAATCAACGCAGACCCCAAATAAGAATTCAGCTGCAACTCTTTCTCAACAACAAAGTCCTCCACCCACCTCCCCAAACTCAAATCCCCAAGGTCCCCGCACGCCCCGAGAACACTCACCAGAGTCATCTCATTCGGCTCAAATCCAGCCTCCCTCATCTCCCCAAACAACCCAACCGCATCCCCTGCACACCCCATCTTCGTATACCCAGAAATCATCGAGTTCCACGAGACCGAATCTCTCTGGGGAATTTCATCGAACACCTTCCGTGCATAACCCAGTTCCCCACACATCGAGTACATCGTGATCAGAGAGTGAGTCACATGACCATCACCATCCAACCCAGTCTTCAACACAGACGAATGAGCTGCACGGCCATGATTAATCTCCGAGAGATTCCAACACGCAATGAAGAAAAATGGGTAGGTGAAATTATCCGGCATCACACCCAGAGACTTCATTCGGTAATAGAGTTGAAGAGTAAGTGGGTACTTTTGCCAAGTGGTGGTTAGGCCACGGAGCATGACGTTGAAAGCGTAGCCATTGGGTTCGGGGATGTGGGAGAAGAGGGTGGAGGCGTAGGTGAAGTCTTTGAGGTCTATGATTTTGGGGAGAAGGAAGTTGGGTTTGTGTATGGAGTTTATGAGCATTTGGGTGTGGATTTGTTTCAGCTCTTTGGTGGAGACGCATTGTTTCAAGAGGTATATGATCTTTCCCGAGAGAGATAGGAATTGGTTTGGGGTATGGGGATTGAGATTTTCAAAAGCGATTTGGCGGGGAATAAGGTGTGAAGGGGCTTTGGGTCTAAGCATTATGTTAGTCTGTTTTGAATTAGCTGTTGCAGACCATATAAAAAGAAAACCAGAAAGAAGGGTAATCACTGAAGTCACTAGAAATATACAGTGAACCCAATGAAGTGAATTGGTTTTTTTTTTTTTTTTTGTCTTTTCTTTATCGGTATCGCACGGTATTCGATTAATCTGTACTAGAGGATCATGTCAAAACGCTTCATCCCCTTTGGCCACCAAGAATAGTGTTAATACTCAAGAACTCCTAACGCGGGTCATGTCTCATTAACGTGGACTAGAGTCTGAAATCTTAGAAGACGGAAGACAGCGCTAGCGTTACTTGTCAAGTAAAATACATTGGCGTCAGGAGAGACACCGCGGTTAGGGTCTTCATTGCTCCGATGCCTAAGTTAGTCAATATATTTATGTTGACAGAATAACATTAGGTAAGTATTTAATGCGTAATGAATGAGAATATAGAAGTGGATCTTTTATAGTTGAAGGAGAGAGTGAACTCCATTTGGTTTTCGATGTGGGATTGATAGGGATCAGTATGTGCATTCGATGTGTGACGACGCGTCAGGGGCGGTCTCGTCCTGAACCTGAGCTCAGGCGATAGCCTGCATGGTGGTGTTCCCAGAGGTTACCCCCATAGTGGCGTCATTGCTTGTGGAGTTGGCCTGAAGCTAACCTGAATGCGTAGCTAATTATGTTTGACAAAACTTATGTATGTACGAATAGATTGAGATTTAAACTCCAATCAGCATCACTGAATTAGAACTCGAGTATGGATGTTCTACACCTGTAAACTGTTACCAAATCGACCACATATGGTTAATGGTTTTGGGTTTTGGGTTTTGGGAAAATTTCATTTTACCTCCATAATCTTTACACCATAAATCATTTGTGCCCCTGCACTTTTAGTTTCATCATGCATGCCCTTATACTTACCAATTTCAATCAATTTTCACTAACCATTGGTTTTTTTTGCCAACTATTGTGTGATGTGTTTTGAAATTGTAGTCACATACAATATAATTTTGCATGTCACATTAGTAAATCGTCATCATATAAGGAAGCCCATTAGAGCCACATTTTAAATTCACAAAATATTTGGCAAAAAAATGAATTATTGGACATAATTGATTAAATTGGAGAGCACACGGATACATGTGATGAAATTAAAAGTACAAGGCCACAATTGATTTAACATGTAAATGTTAGGAGGTAAAATGAAATTAGTTTTTTTTTTTATTTCTTGAAAAGAGACGGTTGAAATGGTGAGAATTCATTCCGATCTTCAACACCAGCACATGTATGTCCCAAATTCTGTTAAAATTTTAAAATTCGTTTTTTACCAAATTGGTTTAATTGGGGTTTATTATGGCAACCCATCTCCAAAGGCGTTTTACGAACCTAGAAGCCCATGTTCCAAAAAATAAATAGTGAGTAACGATGTCTGTTTAAAAGAGTGACTCGTTACTCCCACATTTTGAAACATTTACGTGAACATATTTGACTTAATTATAAATAAGGAGTCTTCTTATAACTTATATTTTCCAACATTTCTGGTGTTTTGAGGAATTCTGTACACTATCAGTTACACAGAAAGGGTGTGGTTATAATGAGGATTTTTTTTTTAAAAAAAAATGAGAACTTTTAAATCAATAATTGGATGAGTTGGTTGTATGGTGAAGAAATAATATTTCAACTACAATTTGAAACACTAATCAAACCGTTGTTTGAAAGTTTTCATAGGGTCCTCATTTTAAAATTCTTATTAGAGACTCTCCCTAAAAACACCACTAATATTGAGAAGAGGAAGAGAAGATGGAAGCGGAAGAGCCAAAGAAAGAGAAATGATAAAGTGGATAGTCCTATAGGAGATTTAAATGTTAATACCCTTGCTTTTATTTATCTTCCTTCTTCGCCTCCCTCACTCATCCCCTCTCTCTCTTTTCTGAACCAGAGATTTGGTTGAGTTCTTTTTTCACTATGAATTGGTCTTTTCTTAAATGCAATAGTACACTTTGTGAATATTAAAAATAGTGTAACCTGTTTATTCAAAAAAAAAAAAAAAAATATAGTGTACCTATTACCAATGAAAATAATCTCGGCCGAAACATCTAGGAACATCTTAATGAGTAAATTGCAGGGTGTGCTTGTATACAACTAAGAAGCAAAGTGTACCATTGTAGATTGATGAGTTGTGCATGTATATGACTTCTTGAGGGATTGAAAGCCGAGGAAGGAATAGAAACTCGACCAACGATCATATGCCTTGGAGTTAAAGACTTTCTAGTTATTCACCGGATAATTCAAGTAATGCTTGATAACCAACAATAATTTTACAACTACTCCTAAAGCGTAAAATTTCTTAGAGTTATAGACTTTTGAGTTGTTCACCGGATGAGTCAAGTAATGATTGGTAACCAACATATTACTCCTAATGCGAAAGTGTAAAATCATATGTTGGTTTACAATAGAATTGATGAGCAAGAACTTGAGGTGGAGGCTTACACAGATGCATCTTACAAACCAGATATGGATTACTTGAAGTCAATATTTGGTTATATTTTTATTCTATTTCATGGAAAACTACAAGACAGACTTTGACATCAACATCAAGTTTTCAAGCAGAGTATATTGTTATTTTTGAAGCGGACATGCATTGTGCCTGAGAAATTTTATTTCCCATTTGAAATTAATAGAATCTGTAAAAAGACATATGGTGATCTATTGTGACAATTTATCAGCAGTCTTTTTCTCAAAGAACAACAAGAGATCTTCAAGTTCTAGAAATATAGATGTCAAGTATTTTGCAATGGGGGAAAGTGTTAGAGATGAAGAAATTGAAGTTGTGAAGATTGGCACAAAAGAACAGTTGGCAGATCCATTGACAAAGGCTTTACCAGTAGCTGATTTTGTCAAGCATGCTGCAAATATGAGAATTACAGACGTCATTTAATGCTGAAGAACATATCAGCGTCATCACCAGTTACTATGTGTTGTAGCTTTATTGTTCAGTTGTGATATTATCAGTGAGGCATAATTATATTATTAAGTGTTCATTTTATCAATCATCTGCTAGATTAAGTTGTACAACTTCAGTTTGCAATTCATTTTATCATATATATATATATATATGCAGATTGTGATAAAACTTTACAGTTAAATATAATTTGGTTTGTATCTATTAAGATTGGAAACTTCGGTAGGACATTCAGCATACCTGTGATTGAATGCATTTATAACAAGTATATTTATACTGCTATTGTGACTGAAATTCATGTGATTTTAGTAAATCATAAAGTGATCTTGGATTGCTGGTGTTCATCCTTATTCACCATATTGTTCTTAGGTTCCTTAAAATAGACATTATCGACAGAATTTAGATTGGCAAAATTTGAATAACTTAAGTAGCTTTTAAACTCACAGTGCACATTTTAGTAGATCATCCTCATATATTTGTACTGTAATATAATTATTCAGGTAATGACAAGTCCAGTGGGAGATTGTAAGCATTGCAATTTATAGAACTTGACACCACTCAGAATTTATATGCTATATATATGCAGTACAAACACATGAAATATGATCCAAGTTTAAAATATATGTGTATAAGCTTTGAATAAATTCTGTAGATAAGTTTGTGCATTTTTTGAATTCAAAATTATGTTGTAGTTGATGAGCAGTTAAAGGTTTGAATAAATAGTTAAGCAGAATAATAGTTTTTTTATGGATGAAACTGTTATGCAGGGCTTCTAAATAAGTGTCAAACCAGTCCCTTCTGAAACACAAGTTCTTTCTCCTTAAATTACTCCCATTGCTAAGAGAAAATTAAGGTGGATTCAGGAGAAGGCTATCATGGACAATGCAAGTGCATCAAGTAAGTTTTCTGAATTTAAGTTCCGATATTCATAAATTCTGCAGATGTAATTGTTACAGCGGCTTCAATCCTAATTACATAAACACATTCTGACAATGAGAAGTGATCTTTATTTACATGCTTTGATTTAATATAGGTACATATTGATAAGTTTATGATCATGTTAATCTTTAGTTTCCAACAAGTCATCTCTGTTTTGCTGACCAAAAACAGAGTAATATGTTAAGACTAAAACTTACCAGCTATAAGCAGTACCAGCTCTTTCTCAGCCAGTCCTTTTTCTGTAAAATTGGATTTGAGCACATTCATCGGATCATCCACGTCTGGCATTAGGGATGCGTGATCGGCGTTTGACACTTGACCAGCCGAAACCCTTTGCCTGAAAAAGTATAAACGTATTATCAAATGCATATTCTGTCATTTGTCAATGGAATAGTAAAGCTGTAATTCTGCATACCAATGAAATAGCATCTCGTGCAGCCAAAGAAACAATGTCAGAATAGGAAATGAGTCCTTGGCAGACCGCCTCCAGTCTTGATTTCGCAGACTCGATCACATCAATGTGCGAATGCTGACTTCTCGAGATACTTGTCGGAATCTACTAGAATAGAACCATCATAGCCTATACCATAGTGAACAACAAAAGTTAGAACTATATGTAAGTAAAGAATTAACAAGCTAAAATGAGACTCGCATATCAAAAGTTACAAACTATGTGTAAGTAAAGAACTAGACAGCTGAAATGAGACTCATATATCAAAAGTTAGAAACTATGTGTAAGTAAAGAAATAACAAACTGAAATGGGACTCACATCCACAAAGCAGTCATGAAATTGCAGTCGGAGAAGATTCGAAGCGGTCTGAGGATTGGTCCAGACTGCCTCTCTGACCATCGTGGTTACAATGGACTCCGCTGCTGGGCAGGGCCGAATCTGAGTTTTTCAGACTTGAGATAAACTTTAAAGTTTGGCCCTCTAATCATAGTACTCACTCAATTTTTTGTTTTCGGAAGAATTTTCCGGAATATATTTATAAAATCAAAATCCAACAATAAAATAGCAAACGAAACGTAATATTCAAAATATTTATATTTACATAATAAAGCCGAAGATGTTACAAACCAAAATTTAAAAGATTAAGCTAAAAATGTTCCAAATTAGAACTATAAAAATAACTAATAGCATCTCTAACAGAGTACCCAAGTGAAAGTTAAATATACTTTTTGGTATATAGGTAGCTATATTTAGCTATGAATTTTGTATAATTATATTTCTATCTCCTACTTTCTTTACCCTTTATCCAGAGGGCAATTAATGATTTGAGAAAATAGTTGAAATAACTAATATTGCTGGAGAAAAATTATCAAACCTATAGCTATATTTCAGTTTTTTAGTTATTTTGACTTAAAATAGAGCTTAAGCTTAAAAGATGTTCTATAGTCCATACTAAAAATTGAATTAATAAAGTTGGAATGGTCAACAAAAATGAGAGATTTACTTTTCTTTAACTTTGGGGTAATTGTATTGTTGCATATAAGTATATAAACATTTTTTTTATTCTATAAATATAATAAAACTTTTACTCCTAATGGCGATTATAGCTTTTAATGAATATACATATAAGGGAGGATCAAGAGATGACATCCTTAAGAATTTGAGAATGTTTACTATTTTAGACAAGTATATGACATAATTCAATGATTTCAACAGTTGATCCTTTAGATTCCTATATAAGACAAAAAATCAATCAAATCCAAAATCATTTGGTCACTCAAAATTATGTAAACACATATAGTCCATTAGATAAAACTAAAACAAACATTGTTAGACTTTTATTGAATATATATATATATATATATATATATACACACACACACACAACACTTCTCCGGTGCGGACGTCCGCACTTTTTGCTTAGGTGCGGATTTCCAGTTTTGACCCACTTTCCGATCACATTTTCACATCTTAGCCGTTCAGTTTTTAGGTCATAATGTATAGATCATCTCTACAAAATTTTAGCCAAATTGATGATCGTTAAAGCATTCAAAACTGCAATTTACAACAATTAACAACTGTTCCGGTTCGACAAATTCAGTTCGTTCGTGTAAATTGGACTTTTGGATGCCTTAACGATCATCAAATTGGCTGAAATTTTGTAGAGATGATCTATACATTAGGATCTAAAAACTGAACTGCTAAGATGTGAAAATGTGATCGGAAAGTGGGTCAAAACCGAAAATCCGCACCTGACCAAAGTTATCTATATATATATATACGAGGGATGATCAAGAGAGGACATCCTTACTTTAAGAATTTGAGGAGTGTTTACTATTTTAGACTAGTATATGATATAATTCAATGATTTCAACCATTGATCCTTTAAATCCGATGCAAGAATTGTGTCTACAAAAAATCAATCAAATCCATAATCATTTGGTCACTCAAAAATGTTTAAAAACATGTAGTCCGTTAGATAAAATTAAAACAAACATTGTGCTAGTCAAATGGTTAGAAATTTTCCTGTTTTGGCTCCAGTTTTTCTTGAGCTGGTCAACAGTCTCTTTTCTTGCTTAGGCGTGCCAGCACCGTTCGGGTGCGGTCGTCGGGGGTGTCCCTTGACCTGACTTCTTCTAAGCGATTGTGGACGAGGAGAGCACCAACCTCGTCGTGGGGTTCTTTGTGCCTCGTGGCGAGGACTTTTGCTGAGCATTTTCAAAATCACAATCGATACTCGATGTTGTAGATCGAGCAGAGCGAAAACCACTGGGAAGTGAAGAGAACTTGCTAAAGCGTGACTCTAGCTTGGCTGGTTTGCGAGGGCATTACCTTTGCTTGGCTGGTTCCGTAACCGTTGTGGTCGTGGTACTACAGTCGGCTCCCAAGGAGACTAGGACCAAAGCACTTTGACAGAGGGTTTGGTGGTACTGAAAGTTGGCTCCTAAGGAGACTAGAACTTAGAGTGTGATCACCGATAAGAGAAAGAGAAGGAGAGGAATTGCTCTTAGAGAGGTTGCTCTAGAAGAACTTAGATCATCTTATAGATGTTTTGATGAGTGAATTGGTCAGATGATACTTGTTGTAGCCTCTATATATAGGCTTCCAAGCAACACTATTTGGCCTTTAAACAAATCATAATGGGTTAGGTTTGAGCACACAAACACTTAGTGGATTTGTTAGTCAAAATTCACTAACACTTAGTGAATTTTGTTAGGTGAGAGCACTAACACTTCTTTATTCCTTTAATTTTTATCTCCACTACGAATTCATATTTAACCTTCAACTTCTTCATATGAAATGATCCACCATGGATGTAGATTATTGTGGTAAAATTTCAGAATTTATTTCCATGTGGTTGGGCCGAAAATGCTACTGGACTCCTTACAGGTCCAGTTTTCCAGTTTTGCTTCTGCAGAAAATTGGACTGATTGTTTGAAGGTTTTCCACTTCGAACAAGCTCTAGCACTCTTCATAAGAAATGATCCTTGGGATGTCTAGAATGAATCTGGAAAGTTTCAACTCATTTGAAGTTCGGATGGTTAGTCTGCCGCCCTTCCTTCCTTGTTTAGCTCGGTTTCTCCTAGCCGAAGTAGGAAAATGTGCTAAAGTTGACTTTTCATTTCCACGCTTCCATAGTAGGCTTTATTTAGCCTCTAAATATATATTTCGAACTTGTCGACAATATATAGCTTGAGCCACTGATATTGGCTCGATTTCTCCAAGACGTGCCTTGTCAGGCCAAAATGCTCATTTTGGGTTCAAACATTTCCGAACGCTAATTTTTTGTAGATGTGAGCCCCCAAAATTTTCTTTAATTTTTTAAGGTAATTTTCACCAATAAGATTTTTCCGCAAGGTGATTTAAGTGAAAGAAATGACTTTATAGATTATTTTGGTCTCGAGATCACGATTTGGACCTTATAATATGAGTTTGGGCCAAAGTCTTCCTTTTGGGCCTAAAAGATCGACAACTGTTAACGAGATAAAAGATTGTTGAAGTTATTTTACAAAGAGATGAATTGGATCTTTAAGCAAATCGAGGTTTGGACCTAAAGCGAAGTCGAGAATTTAAAAAAAGTGTTGTTGATTAAAAACGAATAAATGAAAGGTTACTGGCCCAAAACTGAAAGCGATTAGCGAGAAGAGTTTCATAACTCGTCGAAAGGGCGAATTCGACATTTCTCACACACAAGTATAAATAGGAACTTAAGAACCCAAAACCCTAGACTCTCTCCTTCCTCTCCCCCTCGGTCGCGTCCTCTCTCTCTCCCCCGACCTTTCTTTCTCGCACACTCTCTCTTCTTCCCTCTGCAACCACCGGAAAACACCATATCCGACCACCACCTCTAGTCACCGCCACCACCAATCGACGTAGCTCCTATATCCGACCTAAACCTGAGCCCAGCACTACCATGCATCGTCTCCAAAGTCCACACTCGACCACCAAACCTACGACATCACCACCACTACCAGAAATTGAAGCACCAAGCCCTAGAGAGCAAAGCCCGACCCATAGTCTCAAGCTTCAATGCCAAAAAACGCTGAATGCACATCGCCGGAAACCGTAGCTCTGCATGTCTTCGTTTTTCAACCTCCCATTCGAAACCAGTGAAGTCACCTCCAAGGATAGAATCAGGACCTCACAATCGACCAAAGCCCCCTAGTTTCGACCTCCAACTCCGGCAGACGCCACCGTACGCCCCGCCGCTGGCGCTTGAACCACTGAGAGCCGCCGAGATGGCCACCACCTTACTCCCCTTTGTCTGGTAAGCTGGATTTTTATCCCTTCTTCTTAGTTAAGACTCCTGCTTTGATTTAGATTGGAGCCCTTAACTTGATTTCTTAATTTGAAATCTGTGAGGATTATGGAATCGGTGTTCTGGAGATTTTGGAGGAGGGAGAAGCTGTTGGTTCCGCCCAACTAATATTGGGGATTGGTAAGGATCCCCGATCTCTGTCTTAGCTGCAGAATTGGTCGATTGTTGACTATTGGTTATATTGTTTTCTGCTAGAGGTCTAAATGGGTTGATGGTGGTGGAAATGCAGCCATGCTAAATCGAATCTCTGTGGAAAAGAAGTTGTGGTAAGGGTCTGGGTATCTTGAACATGTATTGTTGTGATCTGATTGTATAAGTTGTGGTTTGATTGAATAAGCGAAATGAACTTTGGTTTGCAATACTGAAATGGTTAGTGCTTCAGAGAGTTGTCGGTTTCGTTAGAAAGTTGACGTAATAATGAATTGAGTATGAATTAGCTTATGTATTGAGAAGGTTGGCTTTGTTAATTAAAGGGGGTGAATCTCTTAGCAATGCTGGAAATATCATATCACGTGGTGGACAAAGAATGATTGATTTGGTCTAGTTCTATAAAGAAGTTGATATTTGAGAATGAGTCAAAGTGTCAAACAACGTACTCTAAGCTGTCATGTCCCGAAATGAAAGTAAGAAATGAAATTGTTCAGGAATGATAGTCACTATTTATTTGTTAAGTTTTAAAGATCAAGTAAAATGGTCAAACTGGTTTACCTGAAATACATTCAAGAAATAAGTATGGTCACCATCTCCCAAATGAGCTTACTACGTTTAAGTGAATTGTTTGGGAATGGAAATTGTGATTTGTTTTCCTAAAGTAAAAGGTTAAAGAGATGAAGGCAAAGTGCTAAAGTATAATTACCATATCCCAAATGCTTCAAATGCAATATCATTTGGATTATTTAGGAATGGATAGAAGATTTTTATATTAAAGGATAATTCGATGGGCTTGCAGGAAATTAAGTGAATGCCTTAAGTGCTCGATTGATTAAGTTAATGACGTCACATTACTTATTGGTTTAATTTTTATAAAGGACTCGAGCGTGTGCACATGAAATTGGAAGAAATATCGAAAGTCAGAAACGAAGCTAATTGTGGACGAGCATTCCAATTCCAGGTAGGGTGAGCTGTCCCTTCCTAGTTAGAGACTTTTTGATATACGTGGAATGCTTTAGTATAATAGTATGTCGCCTGCATGTACATTTTTGATTGTTCATTAGTCGATGCCTCGTGATACCTATGTTTTCTTAACTGATAATTGTTGATTACGAAAACCGAGGCTAGACTTGCATGTTGAGATACTGTACCCAGTGTATGTATGTACTTATGACCTGAAAGTGAATGGGACTTAGACGCGTTGATTCCTAGGGATCCCATGGTGTCAATAACCTTGAACCTCTGAATGGGGTTGTGCTCCTATGTTTGTCAAGGAAGGGTGAGTACCGACAGTGAACCAGTCATAGGAGACTCAGGGCCAAGAAATACACTTTCGCTACTTATAGTCACAAGGACTGCAGAGTAGTTGGCCGGTTCTCAAAGGATGACCAACCGGGTCGAACACCGATTTATTTTAGTTTAGCCGACAGATAAGTATCTCGGAGCTCCAAGTTGTATGAAGCATGATGCATATGTTTTATAAAAGAGAATAAATATTTGTGGTTGACTTTTTTTAAAGTATTTTCGCTAAAAGTGCACAATATTATGTAGTAGATATTTTCAAGTATGCCTAGCATGATTGGGTCGGCCCTTAATAGACATGTGAGGACGAAAGCTCACCCCTACAATAGTGTGCAGGTTTCGAGCATGTGGTTGGCGAGCGTGCAAGGGAGGCACTTGGTCTGGCTTGGCATATTTTTCTTTGACTTTATTAAATTAAGATCTTAGTCCTTTATCGGACTTTGAAGTCTCTTTTTATTTACTTTTTATTTATTCATTTCCTACTCGTTTACCAAAATTTCGGGAGACCCGTTGTGAAGACCCAGATTTTCATACAATAAATTTATGTAATTCATTAATTGTTATATTAATTGAGTTGTGATATTTGAGATTATTTGCATTGTCGTGGGTTGAGGAAATTGGTTCCGAATGATTTATTTTCGAAAACGAACGTTATTTAGGGGGTCGTGAAAATCGACTTTTTATACGTTCAAAATTTGGGAAAACTTCATTCATGGAAGTTGTAGAGCTCGTTGATACGAGTCCGTGCATATGTGGAACGTATTATTCGGAGTTCGTATGAATAAGTTATGATTATTTGAAAATCGGAATTATTCTATAAATATAGGATTTTTTTTGTTGAAATTTCAGAAAAACCAAAAAAATAACAAAAATTTCTCTCTCTCTTCTCTCTCGGCTGAAGCCCGAAGGACTGAAGAAATCCGACCGACCCGACCCGGACCCGCGCGACCCGACCCGACTGCACCGGCGCCGTCCAACGTCCAACGGCGACGAAACCACCGCGAGGCCACTCAGATCGACGTCGCCTGCCTCCCTGTCGACCCCGTTGCCGCCCCCACTCGCCGCAAGCAGGAGATCGGAGCAGCTCAGCCCCGAACGCCCGACCCGGTCGGATCTCGGTGGTGCCGGCGGTGCACGGGCCGATCCTCCTCATTTTCGTGACGTGCTCTTCCTTCTGATCATCCCCATATATGGCTTGCATCACGATTTTGAGTGTAGAGTGGTAGATCAAGAGTTGAAGATTTCGACGTCCCCGATTCGATATGTAGACTGATCAGAGGACCGAGATTAATCAAACTTCAAAGCCCGATTTAGGACGATCTAGACCTCATCTCCGAAAAAGTCAGGTATTAAAGTTGTTCACGATTTCATTTTAAAGAAGTTCGTAATTGACGACTTTTGCATCGGAGGTGGTTGACCGTCGTTGACCGCCTCGTTGACCACCGTCTGACCGCCGCGTGTGGCGGCGCTTCGGACCAAATTTTGAGTTTTTATTATCTGGACGATGATCTATGCATCCATACGAGCGTTTTGAGATATAACTTGGTCATGTTAGAAAAAGTTGATAAATAGTCAATTTCTGTTTTGACGTTACTATTTACGGTTTTACAATTTACCTTCAGTTTGAGATTTACGAAGATCAGACCATCGGTTTTACTTCAAATTTTAATATGATGTTCATATGACTGTCCCGATGACTTTGTGTGGTCACGGGCGAAGATCCGACCTTTGGATCTTCGTATAATTATAAAATAGTGATTCAGGAGGCGATTAACGAAGATCCGTCCATCGGATTTTCGTATAATTTTGATAGGATGTTTCCATGAGCAATCCGTGAGGATCTAACCGTTGGATCATCATTTAAATTCAATCCGACCGTCGGATTGTCTTTATTTTAGAATCCGACCGTTGGATTATCGTTATTTTGAAATCCGACCGTTGGATCATCATTTAGGTTTATTTCATGCTTCGTTGCTAAGTAAAGACCGTACTTGATTAGGTACTTGACGGCTTGAGTTGACGAGCATTTGGATTGTTGTGAGTTATATTTATTGAAGACGCAGCGGGAATTTCGAGGTGAGTAAAACTCACGTGGTTCATATTACGAACCGAGCGTTTTAAATTTATTTATTTTTGGTAATTGTGTGGAAAATATTTATGGATTAAATATTTGTTTTTAATCACATGGACTTGATCACTACGGTCCATAGGTAAGTAAAATGAATTTTAATTATACAAATGAATTTCACGATTTTCTTGTGTGAACTATAGATGGTATTAGTGGTCATTCCTGAGTGGATAATTACGTATATATATATTTACGTGGAATATATATATTGATTGTGTGATTTTAGTGACGATATGATTGTGATAGAATGATGATTTGGATTATATTCAAATGCTTTAAATTCATGATAATATCATATATGTTGATTGAGTTGATTTAATTATGTGAAAACATACGATTGTACGTATTATGGATTTAGGGTCAACGTAGTGACCAGTATGGGATAATCGGACGCTCTAATCCAAGGTGGATGATGGGATACGATTGGTTGAGTATGTACAATTATCGGACGTTCTAAATATGTATATAAGTATACATATTGATGAAATACGATAAAGATAAATATGTCGGATGCCATAACCTAGGCCAGGTGACGGGTTACGATTCAGTTAGAGCTCTAGTCTGTCGAATACCGTATTTTTATAAATATGATGATGGGGTATTGTGGTTAAAGATGTGAATAAGGGTTGGTGCTTGAGTAGTTGATTTATTGTGATTGTTGTCTTTTTGTAGTTGTAGAATTGTTGCATGTTGACTTAGGTAGAAATAAATGTGATTAAATTAAGTAACCGTTCTTTCTTTTACTCATACGAGCTTTCATAAGCTTACCTGGTTTTGTATTGTTGCAATCCCGGTATACTATTCAAATGGTGTAGCGGATATTCCTGCAGGTCAGGATAACCAGGGAGGTGACTTAGCTGCTTAGGTGTTACAGCAGTTACATTTTATTTCTTTGAGTTGTGAGGTGTGTATGCTCATTTAGAGCTTTACAAATTGTTGCGTATTTGTGTTGTAATAATTAACCGAAACTAGATTCGGTTTGATTGGTTTCGTGTGGTGAGGTTGTTAAGAAAAGAAATTTTCAGGATGAATATTTTGAGTTGTGGTAATTTTTATATTTCAGATTTTGAATTTTATTCTAAAATTCGGGGCGTGACAGTTTGGTATCAGAGCGTAAGGTACATATTTGGTGATATGTCAATACTTACCGAGTGATGGCCCGTCTGCAGCGGATCCCCATTGTGTGCTCTTCGGTATTGACAATGTCATTGGGTATGTGAGAGCGTTAGGTTGGCTAGGAACGTTAGCATGTCTTAAGTACGTTAGGCGTTGTCTTGTATGCTTAATACTTGGTTAATATGGACTTGCATTTGACTTATGCATTGTTAAAGTGTTATGCATGTATTAATCAAGTATATCATACTTATTAGATAATGGAGATTGAGGGAAACGAAGCCAGAGGTCGGGGTAGAGGTAGACCTCGTGGCAGGGGTAGAGGCCGAGGAAGGGGTAGGGCCCCTCCGGTCGAGGAAGCATCCGAGACGGAGGTAGAGGCACCTTATGAGGATCAGCCTATTCCTCCTGTGGCCGTGGTTGATAATCCTGCTCGCTTGCTGACGCTGGCAAGGGAAATTACTCGCTTGGGAGCAACCAAGTTTGGAGGAGGCACTGATTACATGGTGGCGGATCGATGGATAGAGGATTTGCAGACTTATTTTGATCTGTTGGATTGCACTGAGACCGACAAGAGGAAGCTAGCCGCTTTCATGCTGAAGGATGAGGCTTGGGTGTGGTGGAATGTCACACAGAGGAGCATAGAGGTGTCTACCTTGACATGGGACGGCTTCGAGAGGCTGTTCAGGGAGAAGTACTTTCCACCAGCAGTGAAGGAGAGGTTGGAACGAGAGTTCCTTGCACTGGTATAGGAGAAGATGACCGTAATCGAGTATGATGTGGAGTTCTCCTGACTGTAAAAGTATGTGAGACAGATGGAAGATGAGGACTTGGCCAAGAAGTTTCAGAGAGGGTTGAGTCCTTCGATTGAGCGTGATGTGGCCATCTTAGAGCTGAAGACCAAGAGAGAGATCTTGGCTAAAGCACAGATCATTGAGCAGCAAAATCTGATTCGTAGAGAGAATGAGTCTGCTAAGAGAGACTTCCAGGGGAAGGGAAAGGCCATAGCAGGAAGCAGTAGAGCTAGAGACTTCAGGGGTGGGTTCTGGAAGAGACAGAGAACTCAGTTTCAGCATCAGGCTCCAGCTAAGGCAGCAGTAGCTCCTCCTGTTCAGGCTATGCCTATTAGGCAGATAGCACTAGCAGCTCCGGTGAAGTGCTTTAACTGTGGCGAGCCAGGCCACATCTCTCGTGCGTGCACGAAACCTCGGAGTAGGATATGCTACAGCTGTGGACAGAAAGGGCATCAGGCTAGGGAGTGTCCCTGGAATCAGGATAGAGTGCAGGGTAACCAGCAGAGGCAGCTACCACCTGCACCTGCTAGAGTCTTTGCCATCGGTCAGACAGGCATGGGAGTGGAAGGTACCTTATCTGTTTATCACTATCTTGCTAGAGTACTGTTTGATACGGGAGCCTCACACTCTTTTATATCTAGTTCGGTTGTGGATGTTTTGTGTTTGATTGCTATGCCTCTGACTAGATCATTGTGTGTTTTATCACCTCTCGGTGTGTCTCTTGAGCTTAGCATGTTTTGTGATGATTGCTCTATTGGGATTGGTGGCAGAGAGTTCTCTGCATCTTTGATTGTGATTCCAGATCACACGTATGATGTGATTTTGGGTATGGATTGGTTGAGCCCGAATCATGCGGTTATTAATTGTTTTAGGATGATTGTGTCCTTCCATGTTTCGGGACAACCGGTATTTCATTACCGTTGTCTGAAGTCTGACATCGCCATGAGGATAGGGATTTTGGCCCATATTGAATCTGGGAGTAGTACTTCAAAGATTACAGGGATTCCTGTAGTTTCAGAGTATGTAGATGTGTTTCAGGAGATCCCTGGGTTACCTCCGAAAAGGGTAATGGACTTCTCCATTGATATGATATCAGGTACTTCACCTGTGTTGAAAGCACCCTATCAAATGGCTCCAACTGAACTTCAAGAGTTGAAGGTTCAGATTGAGGGCTTACTTACACAAGGGTTCATTCAGGCAAGTGTGTCTCCTTGGGGCGCACCAGTGTTGTTCGTGAATAAGAATGATAGTTCACTTCGGCTATGCGTGGATTATCGGCAGTTGAACAAGGTGACCATCAAGAATAGGTACCCTTTACCTAGGATTGATGACTTGTTCGATCAGCTTAGAGAAGCAACTGTGTTCTCGAAGATTGACTTGAGGTCTGGATATCACCAGTTGAGGGTGAAGGAGGAAGATATCCCAAAGACGGTGTTCAGGACTAGGTATGGACATTTTGATTTATTGTGATTGTTGTCTTTTTGTAGTTGTAGAATTGTTGCTTGTTGACTTAGGTAGAAATAAATGTGATTAAATTAAGTAACCGTTCTTTCTTTTACTCATACGAGCTTTCATAAGCTTACCCGGTTTTGTATTGTTGCAATCCCGGTACACTATTCAAATGGTGTAGCAGATATTCCTGCAGGTCAGGATAACAAGGGAGGTGACCGAGCTGCTTAGGTGTTACAGCAGTTACATTTTATTTCTTTGAGTTGTGAGGTGTGTATGCTCATTTAGAGCTTTACAAATTGTTGCCTATTTGTGTTGTAATAATTAACCGAAACTAGATTCGGTTTGATTGGTTTCGTGTGGTGAGGTTGTTAAGAAAAGAAATTTTCAGGATGAATATTTTGAGTTGTGGTAATTTTCATGTTTCGGATTTTAAATTTTATTCTAAAATTCGGGGCGTGACACCCGTAACCTAGGGATGCGTCTCTCATACTTGAAGTTACTTAGTTAGCTGCCTCCCAAACCCAGATCCTTTAGCCCACTTTAAATTCGGTTTTTGAAAATATGTTGTTCGGTTGCTAAAATGATTTGCCCAAGAAAATGTTTTGTAAACCAACAACCTAAACCCAAAAGGCCTTGCGGTCTCGGGTTGATGAGTTATCGGGATGTCATTTGTGACATGCCGATTTCTCATTGGCTTGTGGTCGCGGCGCTGTGGGACCCCCCCCTCAAGTCACCACAGTAGAATTCATTAGAGCTGGGCACGGGCCTAGACGGACTATAATTTCACTGGGCCCGGAACTGGCCCATTTTTCATTGGGCCCGGACCCGGCCTGTTTTAAAAAAAAAACAAGGATTGGGCCCAGAACAGGCCCGTTTCATTTTGAGCCGGGCTTGCGGGCTTTCGAGCCCAAAAACCTGTATTTGACCATTTGCTTATGCTTATATATATATATATATATATATATATATCCAGATTTCATTCATATATAGCTGCAAATTTCAAGATGTTGAAGATTTGAATCAAAACACAATATCAAGATACAAAGTTCAAGCTGCAAATTCGAATTCAAAGTATTCAAATTCAAATACTCATCAAGAACAATTGAAGGTACAATTCAGATTCAAAGTGTCCAAATATAAATACAAATAAACAATGAAATATAAAGTCCTAATTCAGATGCAGCAATTTAGCAAGCCATGTTTCCAGTCTCCTATCCAACAGCAATGCAGCCATCCATCAATTGGCTTCCACAGTTTTCCCTACAATAGCCATCATAAATAGATTTAAATAAGAAAGAACCATTCAAGCTGCAACTTTACCATTAATAGCACTACACAGAGAACCTACTTCAATAACAAAGAACCATTCAAGAGCCAAAACTTTACTCAACTAGGAGTACACACAGAAGCTACTTCAAAACCAAAATTCAAGATTATCAACAAGTCAATATATAAAATTACCAGAAACTACAGATCTCTTAATATATAAACAAATACCAAAAATTGGAACTCAACATAATCAACTTTATTCATTCATTTCAGAAACTGCAGGTAGCAAATAAAATAGGAATATGCAGCAAGCAAGCAAAAATTAATGCAGCTCAAGCTACAGTAAAATCCATTTCCAGAAACCACAACTCACAACCATTGAAGCATATGTGCAGTCACTAATCGACCTCATTTTCTCAGCAAACACTCAAAATACAAAAAGCAATGAATTGAACAAAATACAAAAAGCAATGAACTCAACAAAAACCCAAATCCCAGTTTAGCTACAAACCAAATAAGCATAAAAAGAGATCAAATTTATCAATAAACTGAGGAATCCATAAAGCTAAAATGAGTGGTAGACTTGAAGAACAATGATCTCCTATTCTCTAGCTTCGAGTTGGCAGATGAAGTGAAGAGAGAGAGAAAGAAGGACAGAGTTGTCCTGGGCGGCGTCTTGATCTGTGAGGGAGAGAGAAGGCGTCATGCAGGTGAAGTGAAGAGAGAAAGAGAGAGAGAGGGACAGAGCTGGGCGCCGTCTCACTCGGTGCATCGATCTATGAGGGTGTCGATCTATGAGTGATCGGCAGCGTCGTGCAGGTGCAGTGAAGAGAGAGAGAGAGAAGGATCGGTGTCTCGATCTTAGGCGGCGTCTCGATCAGAGCCTGTTTGGTGTCTCGGCCTCACAACTATGGCAGAGGAGAATGAGCTCAGTTTTGACTTTGGAGATGGAGGCGCCTCTTGTGCATTTAGATCGGGTAGAAAATTAGAAATGGAAGCTGAAGATTAGGTTTAGGTTTTTGAGAGAAGAGTAGAATCTTGTGTGTCCAATCCTATGATAAGGATTTTACTCTCTATATTAGGACCAATAATACATGGCCATCTGTCTTTTGATGTCTAATACGGGCCTAACGGGCTTTTTCTAATTTCAAACACAAGGCCCGGCCCGAACAGTATGTTTGAAAGTCAAGGCCCGGCCCGAACCGTTTCGACAAAAAAAAAAATAATTGGGCCCTGTCCGTACGGGTTGGGCTTTGACAGGCCGGTTCTGGTTTGCGGTTTTTGGGCTTAAATGCCCAGCCCTAGAATTCATATTTGTGTACGTAACAAGAGAATGAAATGTTTATATTATTAAACTACATGTTAAAAATAACTATGTCCTCACATTTCAAGTTTAAGGAGGTCCTCTCTTGATCCTCCCTTTTATATACACACTATTATTAAGAGAAAATGTTTTGTTAACCAAAAAAAAAAAATTGACAGAAATAACAATAAAAAATTAAAAAACTTTGAAAACTAATTAAATCACAAGGGTAGATGTGACAATTGCAAAATAGATTTTTATTAACAAAAATAAAAACATGTATTTAAGAAGGCTATTATTAATGATTTGAGAAAACATTTGAAATAACTAATATTGCCGGAGAATGTTATAAACTAGAGAATAAGAGAGACAAAACATAGAGAGACAGAACCTTAGGAGTTGAGCATTCTATAGGATACTAGTCTTCTTTGATTCAATAGAAGTGTTTATCTCTAAAAAGATGGTTGTATTAGAGCATCTCCCATGGTACGTAAGCCAAAAGCCAAATGGTTTTAGCCTACTAAAGCCAGAATATTCTCTTCGATATGCCTATTTGGCATATCAACAATAAACAGTGCTGTCACCGAATGCCAAATATCATAAGCCAAAAATCAAACGTTATCAAATTCAACGGCTATAATTTGAAAATGACAACTCATAATACATTCCGAGTATGGTTTTATCGAGGCTATCAATGAAACCAGTTGATTTACTTAAATAAAAATAAGTATATCATAAAAATTAATGATACACATTTATTTAAAAAATTTTAAACATATCCAATATTGGGTTCATATTGAAAATCTCAACAATATATTTACAATGATATAATTTTAATTATAAGTAACACATGACTAACATTATAAATAACACATGACTAGATGTACATAGGAAAATTGATTTTCCTTAAATATATAATACATTTTCTTAAAGAAACATAAAACAAAATTTATTGTGGCCCACCAAATGGCTTGCCATGAGAGAGTGGTATTCTAAAAATGAGATGCTTTGCTTCTCTCACGGTAAGCTATAAAGTCATTTTAAGCCTATAAGGTTGTCACGCCCCGAATTATTTGAATAAGAATTCAAAATCCGAAACATAAATTTCTACAACTTAAAATAGTCATCCTGAAAATTTCTTTTCTTAACAACCTCACCACACAAAATAAAATCAAAACCGAATTTAGTCTTGGTTA